>CM033477.1:106560502-107932024 GCA_019447015.1 Hymenochirus boettgeri | reverse complement strand
GTGAGAGAAAATTATCCTGCAGCAAATCCAGGAACTCATCGCTTTTTCTGTGATGTCAATTCCACTACACTAATCAATGTCAGGATAATAAAAATCCCCCATAATGAGCACACTCCCCAAACTTGCAGCCCTTGCCAACTGCATATGAATCTGACTCACTTCCTCTCTGATAGCATTTGGCAGCTTATAGCAGACACCAACAATGATATAACCCCCTTTCCTGTTGCCTAATTCCACCCATATTGCCTCCACTTTAACATCCATATTGCCAGTTATCTCTTCTTTTAAATTTGGCTTCAATTCTTTTTTAACATAAACACATACTCCTCCACCGTTCCTTTTTTCTCAGTCCTGCCTAGGAAGTTTCCTGTGAGTGAAATGAACTAGAGTGGAACATACCTGTGAGAGAACCACCTGTGAGAGAAAATTATCCTGCAGCAAATCCAGGAACTCATCGCTTTTTTCTGTGATGTCAATTCCACTACACTAATCAATGTCAGGATAATAAAAATCCCCCATAATGAACACACTCCCCAAACTTGCAGCCCTTGCCAACTGCATATGAATCTGACTCACTTCCTCTCTGATAGCATTTGGCAGCTTATAGCAGACACCAACAATGATATAACCCCCTTTCCTGTTGCCTAATTCCACCCATATTGCCTCCACTTTAACATCCATATTGTCAGTTATCTCTTCTTTTAAATTTGGCTTCAATTCTTTTTTAACATGAACACATACTCCTCCACCGTTCCTTTTTTCTCAGTCCTGCCAAGGAAGTTTCCTGTGAGTGAAATGAACTAGAGTGGAACGTATACAAAGTCCCTTGCTCTTAAGGAACTTGATCTCAAGGACATAGAAAAAGAAGGACATTGAAACAAGAAGGGCAATTAAACAAGGTTGGTGTGTCACTGTGCTGGTGTTGTGTATTAGAAGGGACAGTTTTGTCCCTTCTAAATTGTATCCTTCTAAATTTACAGCCCAGTCGTGAGACTGTTCAACCATGTTTCTGCTATACCTATTACATCATACTTTTCATTCAATGCCATAATTTCCAATACATCCATTTTGTCAGGCAGGCTTCTTGCATTTGCAAACATACATTTTAGATTATGATCCTGTAATTTATTCATACACTTTAATACACATGCCTCCCTATCCCCTATGCTAGCCCCACCCCCCTTTCCACCCACCTCTGGCCTATCTACACCCTGATTTCCTCCTGGGCTATCTATCCCAGTGAGACTGCTAATACCCTCCCACCCAAAAAAAACTTAGTTTAAAATCTCCTCCCCTCTAGCCATCTTCTCCCCTAAAACAGCTGCACCGCCATTAGTGAGGTGCAACCTAGCTCTCGGAAATCATGTTTAAGGACCTCACCACCTCCTCTAACTTTGTCATTGGCACCAATGTGGACCAAGACCGCCGGGTCACACCTGGCCCCACTCAATGTCTACACAATCCACCACATGCTGAACCCTAGCACCAGGCAGACAACACAAAGTTTGGCATGTAGGGTCTTGCTGGCAAATTACCTTATCTACCTTCCTTATAATGGAGTCTAATACCACTACCACTAGCCTAGCATTCCTGATCCTAAGTTCCTCCTCCCTTGTATCAGAGATGGCAGTCCCCTGGGTGCTCAAGGGACCAGCCCCCTCCATACATGCTAATTCCAAGCTGTCCTCCTCCACTTCATCACCTAAGGCGGCAAATCTGTTGGGATGGGCAATCTGGGAAGAAGCAACCCTACCATTTCATCCCACGCTTCCCCTAGTAACCCTAAGAAAACTATCTCTCCCCTCAACCGTCCCCCCTTCCACCAGGCCCACTTCCACCCACTTCTATACTGGCCCCAGCCAGTGCCTGCTATCCCCCCAGATTTGCCAATCCCTGCAATGCTGCAAGCTGCCCCCTTAGACTTTCCACCTCAGCTTCCAAACAAGCAACCCACTCACACCTGACACATACATAGGTCCCCTGGAACATCTGCTCCAGGTTCCTATACATTTGGCAGGATGCACGATGCATGGTACTGACAAAACTGTCCCTTCTAATACACAACACCAGCACAGTGACACACCAACCTTGTTTAATTGCCCTTCTTGTTTCAATGTCCTTCTTTTTCTATGTCCTTGAGATCAAGTTCCTTAAGAGCAAGGGACTTTGTATACGTTCCACTCTAGTTCATTTCACTCACAGGAAACTTCCTTTTGTTAGGTCCAAACCACAGGTCCAACCAATGTGAATCCTATTTAACTAATAGGCCCCAGCCCCCACACCAATTAGTGCAAGAGCCAGGAAGAGAGGGGAAAAAAACAAAACACTTATTAACCTCTTCACAACCTGTTTGCAATTACAACAGGTACCAACAGTGCAATACTAGAATATAAGCCCAGTGCACCCCTTTAACTGAAGAAAGAAAGATTTCTCCTACTGCACACAACGGTCCTTAACACAGCCAACAACATACTTATTTTCAAACTTATTTCAAACTTTCACACACACCATCACACCATCAATGATTAAATGCCCTTTTTTTCTATGTCCTTGAGATCAAGGTCCTTGAGAGCAGTCTTAATACACTTCCACTCTATAACTTCCTTTTGTTGGTCCAAACCCACTCAAATACTATACTATAGTTTTTATTAGTATATTTATTGACCCACTTTTTATGTGTCTAAACACATACATATGTACATCGATGAAATTTTGAGTAGATAAAAATCATACCAACACTACAGAGAACTATTCCAAATATTTACTAAAACCGCATTTAGATTGAAGAACCCAAAGACATTTTAGATTTAAAGTGACCTATAATATTGGCTAACTTAATTGATCAACAATTTGAATTAGCAAATAAAAAGTATCACTTAATTAATGTAATTAACGTAGGCTTTGCACTAGCAGGAGGTTGAATATCTGAAGTATAGATTGTTTTAAAATGAGTAACGCAACACTGTACCTTGAAGCTTTGCAGTGACAAAAATCAAGATTTTACAAACCCATTTGAGAAATTTTCATCATAATGAAATAGAATTTGTTAAACTTCTCCCATTTTTCTGACTATTATAACACCCCCTCTTGCAATTCATAAACTGAATATGTAAGTGAAAATAAAGTGACATGAATTTTAATGTGTATGGAGGCACAATATCAAGGCAGTATAAGAACTGCTATTGTGAAACATGTAGCATAGCATCTATAATACCATACACACTAATTTAAAGGATATTTACACTGTAAAAAACAGTTAAACTTAGTAGATAGCTGTGCTTAAACTTTAAAGGTTTAAAAAATTTTTTTACTATTCCATACATTTTTCCTATATGTTATGCCCACATGGAATATTTATTAATTTTAATATATTGTGACAATATCTTTTTTACACTGAAGATGGTTAAGCTTCCATGTGGTTATAGCACCCCCACCACGCCCCTTTTATGGGAGGTCCTATGCCTTTAATATAAAGGCGAATGATGCCCTCATTTTAAAAAAGCCAAGGGCTGGGGGAGGAAAGTGAGAGCTGTTATTGGATCCAGTGCACAACTATGAGAAATGCAAAGTTTGCTAATGGAATTGAAGTAAAATGTTAGAAGTTAGGACCTTCCAGATTGGGGTTACTTTGGCGTGGTTGAATTAGCCTTTCATTCATGTGATCACAGTAATGTATACTAAAACCCCTTTTTATAAGTATGCCAGTGTGCACAGATATATGAAACTTGTATAGGGCCTAGGAATATTTATTAAGTATATTAAATCTGCTTTATTTTCCTGCACTTTCTAAGCACCTGATTTGATTTTTATCTCTAAAAGTTAGGTGTTGCTTAAAGTGTGACTCCATAAAATCTTCACTTAAAGCCACTCAGTAAAAAAATAAATAAAAATAATCATAATAAATAACTAAAACTACTCTGCCACTGGCCTTCAAGATGCTTAAGGAGAGCTGCTGCAAAAAAAAAGAAATGTTTTGGGTGTAGGAATAATGAATCATTCCCACATTCCCGCCCATGGTATTTTTTCTATTTTAAAAAAAGTTATTTTACAGCGTAGTTGTGTAAAATGTCAAACCAATTCTTTTTCAGCAATTCCTTTCTCCTAGATCTCCTAAAAAGACTATTAATGAATTACCCTCTTTTATGAAATATTATGCTTGTAGACAAAAAGTGATACTAATGTTTTGTAAAACCTGCTATTTTACTCGGCGGAGAAAATGGTATTAAAACTGAATTATTTGTTTCATGTGTTCTAGATTTTCTGTGTAGTGTTTCCATCTTTTTCCCCAAACATTGAATTAGGGTTGCACCAAGTAGAAACTGATAGAATGTCCCGTAATTATATATTACGGCATGTAAAGAATATTTCGTCCATGTATGGCAGCAATCATCAGTTCCAAATAACATTTGTGCAGAACTACCATGCAGTACTAAAATACTACAATGAATTTTATGACATTATAAATCTAAGATTGGGGTCGTAATTTCAATTGCAATCTAAATTTACCACCACTATCGTTGATTTATGATTGCTATCATAGATTTACATAGTGGGAATGCTCTGTTAAAGGAACTGTATCGCAAAATAACGATACCATGCCTTTAGAAATGTGGCCCTCTACTCCTTTAAACTGGTGATAAACTGTTCATTATACGTATACATACCAATAATAGAATCACATTGTACCTAGTGTAGCTGTCAACATCCAAATTCAAAAAGTCACACCTGAGAAGGGGTTGGACCCCCGAAACGTTGTGTACCTGCATGTTGACACTTAAATATGAAAATTTGTGATTTATCTCAAGTGTGCCCCCCTGCTTTTTGATATAGCTGTCAAACATACAGCATCCATACAAGGTAAATTTCTGGTCTTCTATAGCAAAATATTAATGTTGTGCATTAAGTAAATTCCTGGATCCCTACTTTTGCAACGGTGGCCTTAACTCGGCCTGAAATGTTGCCTTTTATGCACTTCTGATAATAAATATATTGCTGTAGAATTGTTTCTTGTATTTTTCTGTTTATTGCCAATTTTAAAGCCCTAATAACAAGACATGACCTAAAAGGTTATGTAGATGTGTTTACATACAGACTATTGTCCATGCAGAGATACATAAAGATAAATTTGTATTATTAATCTTCAGCAAACTGTCTGTGCACTGTTCTTTGCCATATATTCCAGTAAATCAAATGGAATAAATTCTGCTTAAAAGGTCCGTCATGGAGACTGTTCGTGAAGCCTAAGAGTATAAGTTCTTTAAACTGGAACAACTCTTTTAAGGATTAAAACCCCCCACCGGTGACATTGCACAGACGTAATACATTAATCTGAGTGGATAACAACATGCTGCTTTTATTAATGTATATTTTTTGTTTGTTTTCATCATCTTTGTGATTTACAGAACTATTTCTGCAGACATAATAATCACAGACTGCAGAACAAAACCACTGTACATATAGATTAGGGTAGAACACTTCAGTCATGCTATGTAATTGATTTTTGTTTTCTTACAATTAACACAGCTGCTAAGAGCTTATTTGAAATAAATGAGCTTTTTTTGAAGTTGTACTAGATTTAGTGAAAGGAAAAGCAAGTATTTTCAATCAAATACTGAGCCCAAAATCATAATAAAACCCATATATTTAGTTACTAATCAAACCAGACTGCACAAACATGTCATCTAACATGTCAAAGAAACAATTATGGCTTTATTAAAAGAGTTTCTGCACCTATACACTTCTCACAAATACAGTAGATCAGGTCTAGGAGGCTCTTTGGACCATAAATATAAATTAGAAGCATATATGCCCAATAACCCTAAATCTCAGTACATCCTATCTTTTATCTCTGTATTTAGACTAATTGTCCAAATGTATAATAGGTCATAGATGTGTATGTCATATACACTCATCCCGAGTGCCCCCTCCCCCCATACTCTGTATGGAGATTAGTTGTTTGGGTTACCATACCTTGCGCAATTGTTTATTAATCATCAAAAAGCTCACTTGCCAATCCCCTACTTGGGGTATTGCAGGCTTATTTTTGTGCTGTTTTTGATGCTTGCTTGGCTCTTAAAAAACTCAGGAATAACGTTGATCACATTTTTTTGTTTTTTTACAGCAATTTAAAACAAAACCATGCAGGGATATAATCATTTGTTGCAGTTGCACCTTTTTGATAATAATTTTTTATAATGAGGTTTATAACTAAACATTGGAAATTTTCTGTCTGGACTGAAGCTTAAAGGATATTATACTTACTTAAGCCCTGCCTCTCTTCTCCTCAGGGTCCTAAGCGCTAGGTCCTAACCGCTGGCTCAGCCTGCTTAAGCTGAAAAAAGCTATCTTTCTTACTTTTTGCGGCCCATTATTCTACTCCCGGTTTATGCCCCGTGGCCAATCAGGCGTGGATCAATGCACCGTACAAAGCAGACTAAACCCATGGGTACTTTCATTGGGGGTGGGTTGCTTTAATCCTGATGATCTCCTTTAATGGTCCCAAAAATCTTCCCGTGGAAATTATTATTATTGTTCTTAGAAGCTATGTGAAGGGGTCCTGGGGTAAAAGCAGAAACCAATGGGCCTTCCTTCTGAACATCCCAGGAACATGCCTATCCATTTAAGGCTGACCCCACATTTATGCTAATGCACACTCAAGGCAGCCTATAGCATCATTACCTGCATTTTAAATTAAAAAAAATGGCCCCTCCATTTGCAGGCCCCCCATGGCCCTTCCCTTACAGCCCTGTGGGTAATTTAGCCCCGCCCACCCGCGGGTGTCTTAGCTCTGTCCCTCCTCGCAGGTGCCGTGGCCCCGCCCTCTCATGGGTGCGTGTGTCCACTCAGACCCACCCTCTACAGAAACTGTGATGAAATAGCCTTTTCAGGCAGAGTGAAAGAGAAGGGCTTAGATCCCTTACTTTCTCTGCAGCTGCAGGTCCTTCACACAGCAGGAGGGGAGGACTTTCTGTCTCCTCACACACTGAGGGAGTCTGAGACTGTGCTCGCCAGCGGTGAGGTGGAGGAGCAGAGAGGAAGTCACTGTCATCCTCCCACCCATTAACTTT
This sequence comes from Hymenochirus boettgeri, assembly GCA_019447015.1. Lineage (NCBI taxonomy): Eukaryota > Metazoa > Chordata > Amphibia > Anura > Pipidae > Hymenochirus > Hymenochirus boettgeri. Next base: position 107,924,957 of record CM033477.1, on the reverse strand, counting down.
CTGGTCTACTCTGTTGGAGCAGGTAGAGAGTGGTTGATGGCTCGTTTTAAAGGTAGAACTGGCCTTTCATGTACTCAACTTGTTTGGAGACCACAGTTCCCTTTAAGTACCTAAGTAGCAGCCAAAGTTTTCATCTTTAACTCTAGTTGGACTTTAAAACCTTTATTATTACTTGCAATAAGGTGTTTTAATACAACAGACCATGGAGCTATTACTGTAAGAATTGTAGTCCTTTTGTCTCTCAGTTTTTTTTTTACATCTATCTATCCTGGGGATTGGCTGTGAGTTCAGGTATGTTATTAGAAAGCTGTCATTCAGTTTTTACAGTTATTCATATTCAGTCAACTGCCAGACAAGGTTCACAGTTAATTGTGTTTATGAAATTCTGCCTTTCTCACTACAAATTCTTTTCCAGACAGAATACACTGGACATGCACAAAAGTATGATTTAGATTATGGTTTTATAAAAGACATTCTGAGTGTAACTAGGGCCTTCTTAACTTTTTTTATTTATCCCCCCAAAACGCTATATGTTAATAAATGAAAAGCATAAGTTCTTAATTTACTACTTCTAAGGAGGGATCCACTGTCTCACAGATAGGGTGTATGTAATATGAAGAGAAGAGGATGGCTATACACAGCAGATTCCATTGGAATATTTTGGTAATACGTGACAATTTGAATATACACAACCTCCCTCCCTATGGAGACCAATCCCGGTTGTACAATATTAGGATATCATGACACAAGTCACATTACCTTGATCATTTAAGCTTCTTATATTTAACAATGGGGACAATAACAAACCAAGAGGTGGGTACAAACAGTATCAATTTTTCAAAGATGACAGACAGGCATTTATTTGGCATTGTAGATTTTTGACCTTAAGATTTAAAGTTTCTCTGTCATTCTCTGCCCTTTACTTTAAAATATATATGATATATGACAAAATGAATTCATCTGAGGACAAAAGAACTAGAGAGAATAATAAAGGCCAAGATAAATGTGCTTGGGTCTGCAAAAATTTTCTCCAACTTGTTTGTTTGAAGAAGAAAATGAAATTATCAAGGGATAGACCCGACCTGATTACAATGCAAACTTTAATCCTGCTTTCTTTTTATGGAATATTTTTCTTTTCTTCCACTACATATAAATTCTCAATGTCTTAAGGTAAAGGGTAACACACTTTGATGTGCCATGACTAACTTGGGGCATATTTATAAAGGGCCATTAATACCGGCCAAAAATTACCGCCGCAGCACACCACTGTGGTGGAAATAACGTTTTCGCCATTTTATATGGCACATTGTCGCGAAAGAGTTACTATGCGGTGATAGTTTTGAACTCCTTGTCGGTGATACTGTCTTCCAATGCACTAAGTACTGTATCCCGCCGCTAACCCCGACAACAGAAGAGGGAGCTGGGAGGGGCTGCTGGGAAAGGATGGCTCCTGTGGTGGTCGCATCTGCTGCCACAGGGCGGGCGAATGTACGCCCACCCCGCCTCCGCAGCGAGGGCAGCAATCCCGTGGTAAGAGGAGTATCGCGAGGGAGTATGCCCACCCGCCCTAGCCCCCCTTCCCACCCCTCCCACCCCTCCTGCCCAGTTTGTTTGTTGGCGGTGCCAGCGGGCTCACTCCCGCCACAGTGAGCCCACTGGCATCGGCGACTTCAGTGGTGCGGTTGTTGCCAGCTGTGAAGAAGACGTCGGCAACATCAGCCTCGTTGAGGCCACCAGCGCTGGGGGTACCCTGGCCCCGCGGGGTACCTCTCAGGGTTGGTGTGCCTCAGCGGAGTGGTGTCGCTAGATGAAGAAGAGAGACGCTGCCCAAGGCTCTTTTAAGAGCGCCAGGGGTCCCGGTTCAAGCTCGGGAACCCTTAAGCCCCAAGAGCTCTTGTCAACGCCGAAAGGCCCTCAGGGGCCAAAAACAACCCCAATATTGTGTACAACAATGATTTTTATCTCACACCTACAGCCATACTTTAAAGGGCAACCCTGGTTTCCATGGTTTCCTTAAAAGTGCCCCTCATTGTGTGCTTGAGCATGCAGCTCCACTTGTATCTTCTGATGGGACAGATAAAAGACAAATACGCCACTTAACACATGCCTGCTATCATCAGCTCCATTATAAGCCCTGTCCCCCAATGTCTTCATTTTAAAGCAGCCCCAACCTGAAAACTAAAATGTACCTCTCATTAAGGAGTCCATTGGCAGTGGGAAGTATAGAGAATGATTGCAGGCCTGTATCTAGCTTTAAAAAAGATTGATTTTTGAGGGGAAGGCTTATGACACAGCAGATGATGTGTCAGTTACAGCAGGGAGAGACGCTGCAAACCAGAAGTGAAAATTATATGCTTCACATCAGCTAGAGACTTATCTAGGTTCCGAAATGAGTCAGTGTGCTCATGCAGGAGCGCTACATAAACCAGCTAAAGGATTCCATGACACACGTCCCTATCGTGCAGGTCTCTCCCTTCCTTCACAGAAGGACCGCTCCTTGCATCTCATACGTATACTTTCTAATTTGTGTAGGCGGACTGCTTCAAAACTCAGACATTCGTGACCTGTGGAAGTGGCGGAGGCAGTTTAAATGCGCCTAGGTACTCCAGGTACTCACATTCCATGTATATATATATATATATATATATATTATATATTTATATACATAGAGAGAGATATGGATGAGCTTCAAAAAGAATTTGCTTTTATCATACCACCAATGTCCCTGAATTTTGAGGGGTCCGCCTAAACACATTAAAAGGTATGCTAAGTGATACATCTTGGGCTTGTTGTGATGGTACAAGGGAGCTCTTGTATGTCAGGACATGTCCTTTTAACATTAGATTCTGAAGAGAAAAATACGTCCTAAAAGAGAAGGGCGGAATAAGAAAAGCAGGAAATTCTGGAGAAAAAGATAGAAACATTTTAAAAAAGAGGCAAAAAAGAAGGGTTATGAGGAGAGTCTTACACCCATATTATTACACACCCAGTATTTGTCTATAGATACTTCCTAAAATTAAGAAATCTAGAACAGTGCAATCAACCTAACATTAAATCTGACTGTTAAAATAGTTGTCTCTAGATACATATCATCACTATTTCAACATGAAAATGAAATTAAATTTTAAAGAAAGAAAAGTGTAAGCAGCAAAGCGTATTAAAGCACATGTACTAAATAACCTTTGGGATAATAGCATAATATGGGTTTACTTCAAAAATTGGCTCATATTAGTTTGGGATTTTGAGCCATGGCCTTAAGTAATGCCATTAAAACCATTAGGCATATAGGTTAGCACAGTCTATTTGTATCTGGCTTGTATTCTGTGTGTATTTCATAAATGAAACCCACTCTGTTCAGTAAAATTGTGTGACATTTACAAGCTAAAATTTTAATGGATTCAACTGAACAAACATTGGACCAGCAATTTTTATTCCATTCAGGAATGTGTAAAAAAAAAAAAAAAGAGGAACCCACATATGAATTAAAGCATTAAACACTTACAAATACCAATAGCAGGAAATGTTTTATCCTCACTTAAAAATATTCATACGGGACAAAGTTCAGTAATACCCCCATCCAAAGTAAAATAATTAGGTGGGAAGAGGGGATTGTCTTAACAAATATAATTAAAACAATTGGATTGTTTTTGCAGACCATGCACAAATAATTCATTAATTTAAAGGAGAACTAAATCCCCAGACAACATTGTCCCAATAGACAGAGCACATTCAGACCACACAACAAGCTGTGTCTCATCTCTCCTTTGCTGTAGATGCTAGTGTATTTATGAAAATAACCTGTGAGTATCAGGGGTCAGCTCCCATAATTCACCTTATCTAGGAACAACCCCACTAAGTGTATGCAGTACACATTTACAGGAAACTGCAGTCTTGCTTCCTGGAAGCTGACAGCCAATCATGTTATAGCTCAGATATCCCTCCCTCTGACACAGAACTCAGATTTCAGTGCAGTTTTTTTGTAAACACATTACAAATGCTCCTGTCCCTAACAATTATAAATTCCTTTGCTTTTCATACAAAAAGAAAAGTAAGGTTTGCGTGTATTTCTTTGCTAGCATGAATGAAAGAAACAGAACATTTAAAATTTCAGCAAAAATTAAAGGTAAGTATGGGGAATCGAACCAGCAACTTTCTATACTGTGTCTTTCTAAAAACAATAGTAGTAGAGAATTGTACCTTGTTAGCCATAGATGAAAGTGAAGACATCTTGGATATAAAGTAATACCTTTTATTGGCTAACTAAAATGATTAAAAATGCAAGCTTTCGAAGCACTGGCTTCTTCCTCAGGAATGATACAATACTGAATCTATAAAGCACTGTATTTATATCATACGATAACAAAGACTTTCTGACATTACACAGAGGTTATCTTTGCCCCCATGCCTGATTGGCATGGCTGTCGTAAATAAAACAGTAAATACACATTCAATGATCACAGGCATAATAAAAGAATTAGCAGGGGTTAAATAAACATTAGATACACTTCACCTCTAGTGTCCATGGAGGGTCTGATATAAATTAGATATTTATGGTTTGGGTGTTTTAGAAGAATTTTCTGATTAACTCTACATGACATTAAGATTAGAAACATAGTGACATATAAAGTTTAGATCTTTGTTGAGTCCAGAGTCCCAAATTTTTGTATAAAAGTCTTAAAATTCCATATAGCTGGATTGAAGTAACAGGAACAATGGCTGGATACAATAGCTGGATGGAAGTAACAGGAACAAAGGCTGGATACAGTCAGTCAGTTCGGTAGAGAGGACTACGAATAGGCACTCGCTCCCTCTGCGAGTGCCGACGTCCGGCGCCAGCGACGTCACCAGTCCCTGATCGGCGAGGGAGCGCGGCAGGTAAGATCCTTACACCATCATCATCCAAGAATAAGACCATTGTTTCATGAGTATTGACAGTTTTCTGGGAAACTTGTTGTGATTCTTATACTGTCAAACTTTACCAATAACTGGATCTTCTTCTTGTGACTTTTTAAGTATTTCTTTTGGTATCAGTGTTACTTTGTTTATCATATCTGTTGCTGAAGTTGTATTTGTTATTGTTAAAGGACACAACCATGGCATTCTATCCTCTTGATTAACCATAGTCGACTGAATGATGGTGTTGATAGCCTTAGGATCAATTTTCTCAGAGCATTGTTTCATATACTGTTCAGGATTTAAAGGTGACCGAGAAAGCATATCTGCATCATTATTTCTCTTTTCAGGACGGTACTTGATGGTAAAGTTAAAGTCAGCTAATTCTCCAACCCACCTATGGCCTGTTGCATTTAACTTTGCTGTTGTGAGAACATATGTTAAAGGGTTGTTGTCAGTATATACTACAAATGATGGATAATAATATAAGTAATCTCGAAATCTGACAGATTGCCCATTTCATTGCGAGAAACACTAATTTCCCTGAGTGCATGTGATAGTTCTTTTCAGCTGGTGTAAGAGTCCTAGATCCATAAGAAATCACTCTTAGTTTTCCATCTTGTTCTTGATAAAGCACAGCACCTAAGCCATTTTGAGAAGCATCACAAAGGAGGACAAAGGGTTTAGAAAAGTCTGGATAACCCATAACTGGTGGACAAGTCAATGTTTCAATCAACTGGCTTAAAGTTGTTTGATGGTTATCAGTCCATTTGATTGGATGATTGGATGGAATCTGGCCTTTTTGTTTTAACCGAGATTTTGGTTGTTGCCTTCTTGGAACATGGAACACCAACATCTGAGGGTGTGGACACTAAATCATACAAAGGTTTAGCTGTTTTGAAGAAATCCTGAATATATTGACGATAATAAGAAATAAATCCCAACAGTTTTCTGAGTTCTCCAACAGTCTTTGGTCTGTTATCTTTCAGTGCAAGTACAGGGGCAATCTGTGCTGGATCCATAAAATATTCATCTTTCGATATAATTTTACCTAAGAATCTAACTTGGTCTTTGAACAGTTCACATTTTTTTGCTGTTAGCTTAACTCTTACTCTTAACTTACCAACATGTTGTTGGTAGCGTTGGAGTACTAACCGTCCATGTTCTACATGGTCAAAGAATGATTTGCTATGAACAAGATTATCATCTAGATAAGGCTGACAAATCTCATCACTCAGTCCTGTTAAACATGATTCCATACTTCTCTGGAATTCTGCTTGGGCAGAACGGAGGCCAAATGGCATACAGATCCATTCATACAAACCCCAGAGTGTGATAAAGGCTGTTATAGGTCGACTGGATTCTTCAATAAAACCTTGATGATAGGCTTTACCTTGGTCTAGCACAGAGAACCACAAACTTCCCCCCTAAACTATTGAGCATGTCCTGAATTCTTGGAATCGGATGTCGATCAGGAATAGATTTCTGATTCAGCTCTCTGTAGTCACAGCACAGTCTCAAGCTGCCATCCTTTGACTTTGACTTTGACTTTGCAATCCAGCCACGGTTTAGCAAGTCCTGCACTCTTTTACTTCTTTGTGAAGTGGCTTTGGGACTGATGAATAACACTTTCTAACTGGTGTATTATCTTTTAGTCTAATCTGTAGCTGTAAAGAAGGGATGCATCCAACATCTGAGCCATCCTTTGCAAAGGCCTTGCAATTCACTTTCAGCATTTATCTTACAATTTGTTGTCGTTCCTTGGTCAAATGCTCTAGAGATACTAGTGGATCCCATGATTCTTGGTTAGAGGGCACACTGGTGGAATATGTCTCACTCTGACTATCATTCAGATGGTGCTCTTGTTCCAGTGGAGAGAAACAACCTTGCTGACCTATCGCAGAGACATGAACCTTCTGTACTTGTTGCATCTTTAATGGAGTGGGGTATGCCGTCTTAATCTGTTCAATATGTCCAAGATTTGTTTTACCTGGAAGAATGATGTCTTGCTTACTTGAGTTCCAAACTGGTATCTTTAATTTGGAGAATCGACTCTTATGTGTAGTTTCTAATGTCTCGTTGATACACAGTCCATTGGGCAATTTACAAGGCTTATCCGGTATAAACAGTACCTGATTTACCACTAAGTGCTTTGTATGGACTTGGCACCTGATATTGATAACTGTATTTGCAGGTATTCTTTGGCTTCTTGGTGTAGTCTTAACCATAGGGATGATGGACTCTGCACAATAAGATTGGATTGATTGAATTAAGAGCTCTGCGGTGTTTGATGACACTGACATAGCAGTTGATAAAGCTTCCAAAATGTCAGCATTAGAACCCCTTCCGCCTTCTGGTAAATCTTTAAATAATTCTTGAATGACATTATAGCCAATGATTGGTTGCTCACCAACAATTGCTTCATGTGATTGCTGTTGCATGCTAACTGGAAAGTTACTTCAATCCATCCACTAAATGGGATATCTGTTTTATTTGCTGCTTGTCCACATAGTACACCAGGGCCTAACAATTCTTCCAGTGATCTGAGTGCTCTATGTGGAAGAACTTTCAGTCTCCAGCCTTCATTGACTAAACTAACCTGTGAGCCTGTGTCCTATACGGCTAGAACAGGAATGTTGTCTATCTTGCACCTCACAAGGCATTTTTCTCCAGTGAGATCCAATAATTTAGGTTTTCTAGATAGAGGCTGAAAAGTAGAACTGTGTACCTTTTTTGATAGATTGGAGCACAAGCTGTCTATTACAGTGCTGGTTGTTGTAGATTGTTCTATTTCACAGATTTTCTTAACATCAGGCAATAAAGAGATTTGGGACTCTGTAGTGCTCCAGGTTACAGTTTGTCCCTTGACAGCAACCCTTGGCCTTTTCCCTGATTCTGTTGCTTCATTCTGCATCTTTTTGCTAAATGGCCTTGCTGACCACATTTGAAACAATGGTTGCATGGTTTTTCTTGATCTACTTTTGCACAACCTTCACAGGCCTTGCATCTGGTTCCTTGTGTGGCTAAGGATCTTTTATATACAGGATTTGGTTGATCTGCAGAGTGAAGTAAAAGTGCTTTAAGTTCTACCATTTCTTTCTGCATCTGCAGTATTGTTTTCTCAAGATCAATATTTTTTTTCTGGAACTGCTTGTCTGTCTGGTTACAAGTATCTGTCTGGGTCAATGGCCCTGTTGAAGTTGGACTGACCATAGGTGCTACTTTGGAGGACAACATAATGCATTTGCTTGACACTCACTTAGTTTTACCAACTTGGATTGGCATTTCTTTTGTTTTAGTTCCCTCTCCATCTCTATAATAGCTGCTTCATTCATTTTTTCTATGAGTAGCTCATCAGAAATGGACAGGTCATCTAAATATTGCTTTAAATGGAACTTTATGCAGTCACTTATTAGTCCTGTCCCCACTGACCTCAAGAATTTTTTTTGTACAAGTTCAGCTCCAAATCGCTCATCAGTACCTGCCCCCTGAGATACAAACAAAAGCCTGTCTTTCAATTCAATTGCCCGAAACAGAAAATTCTGAGGAGATTCTTTACCATCTTGTGAGATGTTGATCAGCTGTTGGTACAAATCAGAAGCATTCTCTTCCTTATAGTGACTTTTTAAAATAATTTTTAATTGCACTACTGTGAGTTCATTTTTCATTTCTAGCATGCCTCTCAGACTTAATCCTGGACTTATAGCTTTGACTACAGCTTCCACAATCTCTGATTCAGAATATCCTTTTTGTAGACCTGCGTCAATCTGGTGCATGAGATTGGTATAGGTCAGTTTTTCTTTCTGTCCCTTCTCACCAATTCGACCAGAAATCTTAAAATCTTTTCATATGGCAAATTCGGGTAGTTTGTTTATATGTGGTGTTTTAACTGTCGTTGCTGATTCTATTTGCACAGGGTTTCCTGTGGACTCTTTATTTTTAATGCTAAGCTCTTTAATGTGCTCCTCCATCAATCTGGCTGTTTCTTGAAACTGTTCTTGCATAAGGCGATACTGTCCCTTTAAACTTTCTAATTCAGTTTGGGATTCCTTATTGCTGTCTGCTGCAACATTTTGTTGTAATTCAGAGATGAATTGCTTTGTTTTTTCTAGAAACAACATGACAATCTCCTCCTCTTCAGTCTCTGTCAATTCATCCAGTAAATCTTCAATTACTCTCCAAAAATGGCGTTGAGTTTTGCCTCTCACCATACTCCGTTCTGGTGCTTTGACAAAGTGGCAGATCTTAAGTCAGATCCTCAACTGTCAGCTCTGTTAGAGATCTACTGATTTCTTCTTGCAAACACTCCATCTTGGTAATCAAGCAGCTATCCTTCACCTGCACAGATTCCTCTGATCCCCTTTATCCTATTCACTCTGCCCCACGTTGGCCGCCAAATTTGTTGCACACATTTGCCAAATAACTCCAAAAGTGCAAGAGGGTGGGGGTAAACAGAGTGTTTAGGGGTGCAACACCATCAGTAACAGGCTTTGCCCATCAGATCTGACTAAAATATGGTAAAACAAAAGTGTTACTAAAGGAGAGGACATTCCATGTTTGAACTGTAATTGAGTCTTGTATAAAAGTTTCAGATGTTTGTCATCCACTAAAAGGCAAAATTCCCATGAAACACATGTCCACATGCGAGACAAAAATGTGGTGTACCTCATAAATGCCCATGCGGCAAAGTATACATGGGATAAACCAGCAAATGGTTAAAAACCCGTATACAAGAACATAAGGGAATAAGAGAAATTAGTTGCTAATATCCAAACTGACACCTCTTTTCCAACATTTTCTTCGAAATCAACCACAAAGTCACGCATTAAAGTGTGTGTGTTGAAAAAGTGCAGCCCCCCCAGAGAGATGACTTAACCAAAAGCTGCTCCAGACTGAAGCCACATGGATTAAGAGGTTAATAGCATGCACCTAGTTGGTTTAAATGTAATAGATTACTAGCAACAGATTTGCTGTTTGTACTGATAACTATTGGAATATATCATTCACTGCAACTATTACTGTATGTTTCATTTTTCCTCAGAAATACTAATTTGAAGAATGTATCCAGTACCAATGAACGTACAATGGCTAAGTATTACATTTAGAATTGGTACTTGATTACAGACATAAATGTCATTTGTTTTATTATACCTTATGGCAATAGGCTTTTTATAGCAGTTATTTTAATGTATGGTTGTCTTAAGCACTTATTTGTTCACAGTATCTCCTGTGGTGGTGGTCCCTAAAGACGTTTTCAAGGACTATTACTATTGGACTTCACATATTGTTGGACATTTGCTCCCACCAATTGGAGCAGGGGGAGGGTGTTGGGTTGTGTTTTATGGAAGCAGTGATTGGTCAAGTATCACTTGAGAAGGTCTCTTGTGACCGAAACATGTTGATAAACACACATTGTTTAAGCAGTCAATCTGCATGAAGTCCCTTCCTTTTATGTTTCATTACATTGTTAATATGTAGGTTACCCCTGCCCACCCCAACTACTATATTTGTTAAAAAAAAAGATTTAGAACTCTACTTACATGCCTCCCGCCGGGCTCTCCATTAACGGCAGCTGTGTTTGTGATTGGCTGCTTCTCAACCAATTACAGATGCTGTTCCGGAAAGCAGGGAGCCAGACAGAGCACTGGGGAATGAAGGAATGTAAGTAGAGTTCTAATCTTTTTATAACAAACTTAACCGCTGTTGGGGTGGGCAGGGTAACCTACATATTATCAAAATAATTATTTAGGCTAAGAGATGCCCTTTAATCAGTTGGTTGATGACTTTTTGTTTAGTTTCAAAAGTAATCCAGGGGATTTGAAACTTTGACCTTAATTAACTTTTTGTATCTAAAAACTAAAAAAAAAAATGATATGTTGAGCCAAGATTTCCACAAAGAAACCAGGTACACTTAGAAACTTTATGTTTTGCTAAAACAAAGCAAAAAATAAGCAGTTATTTTGTATGTCCCCAGGAAGGCTGTATGCAATGCAATTCAATGTGCTGTCTGGAAAATAAACTGCAGGGTTACAAGGACCTTTCAGTCTTATCAGATATTTCCATGTTGGTGTGGAGACATCTGTATAGAAAAAAATATATAATGTGCATTGATTCAGTGAATACGTTGTTCACAAGGCTCTTAAGGAGAACTAAACTTAAAATTTTTAAAACCTAATGTGAAAGTATTTCTCCCAGAACCCTATACATTTTAAGATTCTTCTCTAGTAAGTTGCATTTAGTACATGTGAGAAATAGATTCTGTATATAAGAAGGCTTCCATATTTTTGCCATGTACAACCCATAGCCCATGAAGTCATCAAAGAACCACGCCCCCTGACCCCAGTATTCACTGTCTCTATGGACAGAGTGTTTTCTATACAGATGTTTATACACCAATATGGAAGTCCCTAAAAAGACTTTGAAAGCTTGGTTACCATAATCTATTAAATTTCAGTGTAACTTTCTGGAAATAAACTGCAGGGTAACAAGCAGCTTTCAAAGTCTTATCAGGGACTTCCATATTCCATTTTTTTAGGAATCGTTTAGCAAAAAAAAAAAAGCTTCCAATGTACCAGAGTACTTTGTTTGTTCAGTGGTGGCGCATCGGGTAAGGCTCCAGGTTTAAAATACACAATTCAGAGGTCACAAGTTCAATACCCCAGACTTCTTTTTTTTTTGTTTCTATTATGTCCCAAGCAAAAGATGAAGCTCCTAAATGTACCAAAGTGTTCAGCTTCTCAGTCATGGCTCACCTGTAAGATGCCATTATAGAAACACACAGTCCAGAAGGTTGCAAGTTCTAATCCCCATAGTTTCCTTTATTTTTGTTTCCATTATGTTCATAGTAAAGATTCTACATGTACCTGCTATCTATTAATTATCTCCATTAGCCTAGAGGTAAGAGCTCTGCTTTTAGCAAGACATTGTAAATGTACAGGTTGCGGGTTCTATTCCCCAGACTTACATTTATTTCATTTTATTTTGCTGAAATGTTAGTATTCCGTTTCCTACATCCATGCTATCTATGAAATACACTGTAAAGATTACTATTTTTTGTATGAAAATTAAAGGATTAAATCATTGTTAGGACAGGAGCATTGGAATGTGTTTGAAAACAAACACTGAAATCTCTGTTCTGTGTCATGGAGAGGGAGGATCTCTTTGATGTACTGTGATTGGCTGTAAGCTTCTAGGAAGCAGGCTGCAACTTCCTTGTTTTGATCTGTTGAGAACTACAGAGCATGTGCCTGTTCACAGACACTTAGATGGGGGTTTACCCAGCTAAGGTGGATTGTGGGAGCTGACCCCTATACTCACAGTTGTTTTTATAAATCACCCAATGCGCACAGCAAAGGGAAGGTGAGCACAGCCTGTTGTATGTTTGTGAATGTGCTCTGTCTATTGGGACAATGTTTTGGAGACTTTAGTTCTCTTTAAATGACAACATGGGGTTGTGAGTTGTACTGGCAACAACATGGAAACCTCCTTAGTTACAGAATCTATTACTTACATGTACTAAATGCAACTTACTAGAGAAGAACATGTGCAGGGTTACATTGTTAAATTTTATTTTGTTAAGATTCATAAGTATGATTTTTACTTTAATTCCCGGTCAGACATAATTTACCATTTTCTAGAAATCATTGAATACACTTATTTGTGATAATACTGTATTTCCAACTCTTGTATTTTCTGCTAAGAAGGATGCCAATAAATGTGTTTTCTCCCAACCGATCTGCAGTTTGCTGCTCTTTCTATGTCTGCCTTGTTTCTTTTATTGGTGTCCTTACCTGTGACCCATTGCCTACAGGTTTCTTTTATTACCTGCAAATCTAAATTCTGAGGATGGAGGAATTATTATACATTTGCCCATAGCTGCCTCTAAGTAATTTCTAACCAAAGATTTACCATGAAGAAAGAGATACAGTTTTTCACTGTAGCCAGAGATACTAGTTTTGTGCTTCCCTTTTCCTACTTTTATCTATAATCTAACCCTGCCTACCCTAAGCATAGGCACATACTAAATAGCCTTTTGGACAGCTTCTCACCCTCTTTTCCAGGAGAAAAGAAACCTGAGGGAAGGTACCCTACTATGTGCCAAAAGTTATTTACATTACAGGGTGGACATGCCCTTTAAATTACCTATATCAGTTAGATAGGGTTCTGAATTACTAGAGAAACAGATGTGCGACTATGTATCTGATGGTGTGTACCCAGCCTTACTCACATTTTTATTGTCCCTCCCTGCTAACTAATTGCCTACTGGCTCTGGATATAGGATTATTGAATTAAACCTATTTAACCTTTTAGAATCAGAAACCAAAAGAAGTAGAATCATTTTATATCAGCTAGACTAAGGGGCATATTTATAAATGTTTGCTATTTCATCACCATTTTGCTATCGCAGGACATCGCAATGACAAATTGGCGCTATTTCGCCTTATTTATAAAACCGCTCATTTGTGCCTTTGCGGAAAAGTATCGCTGAGGCGATAGTTTTCGCCTTATTCATTGCGTTAAGTGCGAAAAGAGAGATTGCTTTCTAGTGTAATTTCAGATTTATCTTTGTCAATTTTTTATTTAAAGCTATTTATAAATAGGTAAATTTCCCCTTTTTGCCCCTTTTTTCCTCCCTTTTGTTGCATTTTTTGGCAGTTAAACAGAATTTTTGTGCCAAACATCATTACTTACTGGAATGTTCCATTAACATGACTATTTCTTACACAGCACTATGGTATGTTCCTCATATAATGGAACTGGTTTGGTAATTAGCTGTAGTTTTGCTAAAATAAGCAATACTAAAAAATGTCCTATAATAAAATAGAGAAAATTCACCTTTTGAGTTTTACACTATTTATCATCCTATTAATAAAATATGAGAAAATTTGCCTTTTGAGTTTTACACTATTTACCATGTCCTATTAATAAAATTGAGAAAATTCCCCTTTTGAGTTTATATATTTATATCTTTGGCTGAAAAAAACACCACATATTTATTTAAATAACAAGACAGGTGTTCTATGTGTATTAACCAATTTATATACTACTTTGAAAAACCACCAGGGAGTATTACCTATTTACCATCATATGTGCTGAGCTTTTTTAGCATTATAGTGCTACTTTTTGCTAGATAATTTTCCTTTTGATGAAATTCCCTTTTTAATACTGAGAAGGAAGTCTAAATTATGGTAAAGGCTGGTGGGGAAAAAAAGCAAAAATAATGCCCTTTATAATATGTCCCTCAGACCCCCCATTTGATTTTAATTGGTAATAAAGAAAATCGGAACATTAAAAATAAAAAAATCTTAAAGTGAATTCTCAGATCGTATTACAGTAAATGCTGGAAAATAGTCTAACACCCCCCCTGAATACTTATTAGTATTGAGAAACACTCCACCAGTGTACTGACACACTCCATGGGCCCATTGGCAGGCTAAATAAATGACCACTTATTCGTTTTCCGCCACCTCAACTTGGCGAATTGGAATGGCTGAACTTAACACAAAAATACACCTTTCGCCATTTTACAAAATGTTGAGTTTGGTACTGCAAGGCGATGTATGGCGAAAAGCGAAATGTAGCGGTAATGACCTTTCGCCACTGGCGAAAATGCTGCGTTAAAGAAGGCGAAATTTAACAGACTTTTATAAATAGCCCCTAATATTTATATTTTAGCAAGAATTCATGATTACATTGTTAGATGCCACTCCTTTACCTTCCCTCTGCTCCCTCATCACTTCTTCCTCACCTGCCATCTCTTGCGTAAGTTTGGGCTGACGATCCCATTGCTTCTGACAATTTGAGGCAACAGATTTGAATCTGCTTTAGCCTATCCTGGTCCCTGTTGTTTCCCTCTTCTTCCCATTGGTTCATCTTGCCTATTTACTTCCGTTTCCTCTTCCCCCTTGCTAGATATATCCTTTGGTTGGTCCAAGTGCTTTGTGTTGATTTTGGATCTGTTTACCCCCTATTCTGGCCTATCCCTTGAGTTTGATTCATGACACCTGTCTTGACCTCTGCTGTTTTCTTTACCACAGTTTTCTCTTCATCCTTGGTACTGTTTGGCTGTTTGACTTCTGTGTCTCACCCTTGGCTCCATATTGACCTTGTTTCTGTCCACAGCTCTTTACCATGCTTTCAGTCCCCAACCACCCAGTCTCTCGGCAAACGGGGCTGACTATAGGTGAAGCAACTGTGAAGATTGGGGTATATGTGCTGAACGGATACTTGTGTATTGCAAGCATCCATACATTGCACAATAAGGGCAAACAACAGGACTACAATATAGATTCCCATTGCATAAGAAAACAGGACTACAATATAGATTCCCATTACATAGAAAACAATACTGCTATAGCTTCCCCATTGCATGAAAATCAAACCCACAAATGAAACTTGATGCAAAGTAAATCATTGATTTAAATGTTCAAACATAACCATACAAATAACTAATCATCGGTATGTGTTGAAGACTAATCAATTGTTCCATTGCCATTTGTTGGTCCACCTGGACATATCTACAGCTTTGTGCTGTTCGTAAGCCTATATAATGTGAATTTAACTATTATATGCAGGATATTTATTGTGTAATGGTCTGTATGACATTTGTTATATTCAACAAGCAACCCTCCAGCTATTGTGAATTACATCTGTTAGCAACCTCACCCAAATAGAAGAGGATTTTTACAACAGCTGTCCGGCTTTGAAATTGGCAGCAAAAGATAAGACAATTTAGAAAGTAAACATAAACAATTATATCTAGGGAACAGGCAAAGTGAAGACTGGGGTGGTTGGAGGCTGAAAGAATGAAAGGAAAGGTCAAAAGGCAGTCAGTGCTAAATTGTTTTATAGTATTGTGTACTTTGATTGTTAACAGCTACATGTCCTGATATTTCTTTAGATGAAGGAAGTCAGTTGTGTCACACATTTTTGCTCATATTTCAACCCCATTGAAAACTGCAACTGAAATTTCACTCAATCGGGACGAAATATCAGCAGAAAATGCAGCACAACGACTTTCTAAACAATGTTTTTCACTCACTTTCATGTTCCTTATGGCAGGCCTTGCAAAAACATCACTGTCCCATTAATTCCCACCAGACAGACTCCCATTACCGATCAGTAGTCTGATGGTCATATTGGGCCAGTCTGTACACCGAGTAAATGTCTTTATATAAGAACTTGTATGGGATCTCACTCGCCTGAGCAAGAAATGGTTAACCCAAAGATTCCCACACTAGTGTAGGGAACTATAATAGTTACCCTTTAGTCTTCTTGTTCTGGCAGGATTTGGCCAGTTTGGGCCCGTGTAAAAGTAAAAGGAAGAGCAACATGTGCTCAGCCTCTTCCTATTTCATGGAGTTTCCCCAGAGCATAGGGGGAAGAGACTGGGACCTTAATAACAGGTAGGCCCAGTTAATGTGAGATTAGATTTTGTTATAGATCACTCCAGGATGATAGATAGGAGTAGGGTAGTTAGTGAGCAGCCTGAGCACCAACAAGTAATTTAGTACTGGTTATACCACCCAAGAATAGGGACTAGTGCCAGACTTTTAATATGTTGTAGCTAACCCATGCCACCCCCCAACTGCTGCGTCAGCTCTTTAAAAAAAGTCAGGAAGTTGTAAACAGGGTCTGGACCACACCCTTGTCTGTGATTGGCTAAGAGGCAGCCAAGGACTGGTAGTTCGTACCTCCCAATATTGTTTCTGTGAGTAGAATTAGTCCAAGGAAACGGATTCTGCTAGTCTTCCCACGCTTCAGCGCTATTACGTAATACAGGAATAGTCCAGGACTAACTTGGCAAGTGAAAACTTTATGTGCTGTAGCTCCTCAACGAATATGATCTTGTGAGGTAAGAATAATCATCCTACATCGCCGCCCCAGTTACTTTACATTTTATGAAAGTTAATTTTTAAGTATAGTTATCCTTTAAAAATCACAAATATTAAACAATATACAGTAGAAGTGTTTTACTCTTGTAAGATTCTGAGTTCTTATTCTAACCTTCATGTGCATCTCATTTAGAAGGAAGTTTTGTAAGCAGGAACTTCTACGTTTCATTCCATGACCTTTTTATTTTTATGATGTGTAGTGATAATTATCAAAGTATAACATTTTATATATTTATTTTTTTTGAAATACAATTAAGATACACGGGCATGTTCCCCTGTGGCCATTAACAGCTTATAAATACATGGGATGTAAAATCCCAGAGTACCTGAGGGCAAGCAGAACTAGACAGAAAATTGGTAGCAGGAAATTGGGTAGGAATTGTGCAGTCTTACTACCTGATTAAAGTTGATATTGACTTTCATGATATGCTATTGTGTGTAAAGAAAAATGTTTTATATTGAATTAATAGAGAATTATGATTCTCTTTTGATCTCCCAACACAAACAGTGATTGCACTTTTTGTGGTATAGAGAAAAGATTGTTTGTTTCATCTAATATCTCTAAATAAAATGAAAAAAAAACCAATCATATTTGTAGTTTGTGAGTGTATGCACGGGAATAAAACAAACAAAAACCAAGAAATGATGGACAGATAAACTGTGACTTGTCAGTTACTGCCCGCAACCCCAAATTTTACTAGTTTTGTTACATGTATTTGTAACCAGATTTAAAGGCTATGTCCACCCTAAAAAATTCAAATTTTATATATGTTGTTCCCCCATGTCCCCCAGCCCCAACCGCCTAATTTTTAATTTCAGAAAGCCCCCAACTCTACTTACCTCCCCCCTCTTTCCTTTCGCTGTGCCCCGGCCCTCTGCTTGCGAGGAAATGCAAGCAGAGGGGCGGACCGGCAGCCGCGTCTGTGATTGGCTGAGCGGCAGCCATCACGGACCGGCTGCCGCAGCTCACTTCCGCGTAGGAAGCGGAGAGGTAAGTAAAACTTGGGTAGCTTTCTAAAATAAAAAGTATGCGGTTGGGGCTGGGGGACATGGGGGAAGGCTGTGTTAAAGGGAAATAAACGCTAGGGGGAGGATAGGCAACGGGAGGGAGAGGGGGGAGGGGGAGAAGGGCTGCAGCACGCATGGCAGAAATCTCCGGGAGGCCAGGTAGCAGGCAGTGTCCTATATGGACCTGCTAGCCTCCGGTGTCAGTTTTTGGGACTTTGGGGGGGGACTACAGAGAACCAGATGGAGCTGGGATGTGAGGTAAGGATTAAACTACACACTGGTGGGGCCAGTAGTTGGGGGGATATAGTTTTGGGGGTGGACATGCCCTTTAATGGTAGTTTTATTCCTTTCTAGAAAGGTGTCTGTCTCCTGCCTCTGCTCAAGTGATTTTTAAACATGTGCAGAGGAAGCAGCAAGTGAAACAGCAGTCAATCATTTGGAGCCCCCTCTGCCAGATTGGGACAATGTTATCCTTAACTGTCTAGTTAGTAATGCAGGAAATAAAGTAAAAAAAAAAATCAGTTGGGTTGGGGACAGTAGTTAAGGTTTGGGGATAGGTAACTGACAATTGACTAGAGATGGATCCGGGTCCAACATGGAATCGCTCGGTTCCGAATGATCTGTCCGAAACCAGACGGAGGCCCAGATTTCGAGACTTCGGAGTGCATTTTCGAGGATCTTCAAATGTTTGAGGCTATTTTCGATAGTTGTTGAAAATAGCCTAGAAACGATCAAACTCGAAAATGGTCTCCAATCTATTTTTGAACGTTCTATTTTTAAAATTATCAAAATTTCCTCAAACGTTCGAAATCCTTAAAATTCGAAGTATCATTTAAATGTGAGGTTTTTCACTTGCCTTCAAACACCATCAAGAGTTTTGAACTCTTTAAGACAGGCTTAATCAATATGTAAAATATTTGCCTGGACTGATTTTCCTCAACCAATCAGATATTACTTTTTTATTATTATTTTTTTTATATTATTATCTATTGCTTTTTTAGTGGTCTACTACATTTAGAAAACATCTTATAACTTCTCATTGGTTGATCAGGTGAAGAACATAAGTGTGAGTCAAGAGTTTAAAAGCTTAGTGTCACATGTTAGAAAAAATGGTTCAAAAGGCATAAACATTATATTTATTAAATATTCTGCAGCATCAAATTCATATTCACATTCATGTATACCCACCTTTGGAATGTAATTTAGAACCAGTGTTTTACCAGGTTTCCAGATAACAATTGTGCTGTAACGTGTTGCCCCGTGATTGCACGTCTGTTCCTAGCATTAGATGTGGTGTAGAGCCGTTAAAAATAATGGTTCCTGAAGGTTAAACTAATTTAATAACACTTGATCCAAACTAAAGAGAAAAAATAGTACTGCTTTACAGAACAGGTTACAGACGCCACATAATTTTCCATCAGCCTTGTACTGTATATTTAAAGACAAATTTGCTCTTAAAAACATAAATCTACTATATGTAAATAACAATTAACACACACATAGACATCTAAGAAAATGGCTTTATCAGTCAGATAAGATTAAGGGGCGTATTTATAACAATCGCTATTTTCGCCATTTCACTATTGCAGACATTGCAATGGCAAAGAGCATTATTTTCGACATATTTATAAGCATTTTTGCCACGAAAGGTGACGCTATGGCAATGTGTGGCCGTAGTATCAGCGATGTGCACTGACAAGTCTGGTATTGCGGCAAAAAGAGAAATTGCTCTCTAGCGTCCGCTATTACTAGACCAACAATATATGTTGAATTTGGAGGCATGTATATAAAGCAGTGAAGGTGCAATTTAACGCTATTTATAATAGGTGAATTTCGCCTTTTTGCCCCTTTTCTCCCTTTTGTTGCATTTTTTGGGTTTTACCAGAATTTTCGCCAAACAATTAAGGCAGTAAACGAAAATCAATGTGTATTTATAAAATGCCAAAACACGCGGATTTTTGTCTGAGGTGGCATTAAACATCTATGGATAATTGCCCAAAATGGGTTCATTTACTTACTGGAATGTTCCATTAACATGACTTTTACGCAGCACTATTTATGTTCCCATATTATGTAACCGTTTGATAATTAGCTGCAGATTGCTGAAAATAAGCATACTAAAAATGAGTCCTATTAATAAAATAGAGAAATTCGCTTAGGTGAGTTTACACACTATTTATCATATCTTTTGCTGAAAAAAATACCACATGTGTATAATCATTAATGGACTACAATAAACTAACTGGGGCATTGTTAACCAAAAGAAATATGTCAGAGGACAGCAGACATCCCTTAAAATTAAAAAAAACCTTTATAAATATGCCCCTCAATTCTTTTCCTTGTTTTCTCTTTGTTGTAAGAGTTTTTTATATTATAAAATATACATACCATTTCCAAATGTCCCGCACTCACTCCGCCTGCACAGTCAAATGCCCCGGTGCTACTATAAAGATACTATATATAAAATTCCAAAGGTGATAAGAGCACTCGTGGGACTTTTCATCTTATTCAGCAAACAATTATTTATTCAATCGTGGTTACATCAACGCGTTTCGGCTGGAACAATTCAGCCGTCTTCAGAGATGTGACGTGCATAGTAACAACACACATTTGTAACCTTGTTCTTGGGATCCAGTGCATGTACTGTGAGGGTTAATGTAGGTAATGGGGAATTGTAACACAGGTTACAAATGTGTGTTATTACTATGCACGTCACATCCTGAAGACGGCTGAATTGTTCCAGCCGAAACGTGTTGATGTAACCACGATTGAATAAATAATTGTTTGCTGAATAAGATGCACGATTGAATAAATAATTGTTTGCTGAATAAGATGAAAAGTCCCACGAGTGCTCTATCACCTTTGGAATTTTATATATAGTATCTTTATAGTAGCACCGGGGCATTTGACTGTGCAGGCGTGAGTGCGGGACATTTTGGGAAATTGGTATGTATATTTTATAATATAAAAAACCTCTACAACAAGAGAAACAAGGAAAAGAATCTGAGGGCATATTTATAAAGGTTTTTTAATTTTAAGGGATGTCTGCCTGTCCTCTGACATATTCTTTTGGTTAACAATGCCCCAGTTAGTTTATTTTATGTCCCATTAATTGTATTATACACATGTGTATTTTTTTCAGCAAAAGATATGATAAATAGTGTAAAACTCACCTAAGCGAATTTCTCTATTTTATTAATAGGACTCATTTTAGTATTGCTTATTTTCAGCAATCTGCAGCTAATTATCAAACAGGTTACATTATATGGGAACATACCATAGTGCTGGTAAAAGTCATGTTAATGGAACATTCCAGTAAGTAAATGAACCCATTTCTGGGCAATTATCCAAGATGTTTTAATGCCACCTCAGACAAATCCGTGTTTTGGCATTTTATAAATACCACATTGATTTCGTTTACTGCCTTAATTGTTTGGCGAAATCTGGTAAAACCGCAAAAAATGCAACAAAAGGGAGAAAAGGGGCAAAAAGGCGAAATTTCACCTATTTATAAATAGCGTTAAATTGCACCTTCACTGCTTTATATACATGCCTCCAAAATTCAACATATTATGTTGGTCTAGTATAGCGGACGCTAGAAGCAATTTCTCTTTTGCCGCAATACCAGACTTGTCAGTGCACATCGCTGATACTACGCACACTTGCCATAGCGTCACCTTTCGTGGCAAAAATGCTTATAAATATGTCGAAAAAAGCTCTTTGCCATTGCAATGTCCTGCAATAGTGAAATGGCGAAAATAGCGATTGTTTATAAATACGCCCCTTAATCTTATCTGACTGAAAAGCCATTTTCTTAGATGTCTTTATGTGTGTGTTAATTGTTATTTACATATAGTAGATTTATGTTTTTAAGAGCAAATTTGTCTTAAATACAGTACAAGGCTGATGGAAAATTATGTGGCGTCTGTAACCTGTTCTGTAAAGCAGTACTATTTTTTCTCTTTAGTTTGGATCATTGTTTATTAAATTAGTTTAACCTTCAGGAACCATTATTTTAACGTCTACACACCACATCTAATGCTAGGAACAGACGTGCAATCACGGGGCAACACGTTACAGCAAACAATCTGTTTATCTGGAAACCTGGTAAAAAACACTGGTTCTAAATTACATTCCAAAGGTGGGTATACATGAATGTGAATATGAATTTGATGCTGCAGAATATTTAAATATAATATATGTTTTATGCCTTTTGAACCATTCTTTTTTCTACATGTGACACTAAGCTTTTAAACTCTTGACTCACACTTATGTTCTTCACCTGATCAACCAATGAGAAGTTATAAGATGTTTTCTAAATGTAGTAGACCACTAAAAAAGCAATAGATAATAATAAAAAAAATAATAATAAAAAAGTAATATCTGATTGGTTGAGGAAAATCAGTCCAGGCAAATATTTACATATGTAAGCCTGTCTGAAAGAGTTCAAAACTCTTGATGGTGTTTGAAGGCAAAGTGAAAAACCTCACTTATTAAATGATACTTCGAATTTTCAAGGATTTCGAACGTTTAGGAAATTTTGATAATTTTCAAAAAAGAACGTTCAAAAATATGATTGGAGACCATTTTCGAGTTTCCGATCGTTTCTAGGCTATTTTCAATACCACTATCGAAAATAGCCTCAAACATTTGAAGATCCTCGAAAATGCACTCCGAAGTCTCGAAATCTGGGCCCTCCGTCTGGTTTCGGACAGATCATTCGGAACCGAGCGATTCCATGTTGGACCCGGATCCCATCTCTAGTCAATTGTCAGTTACCTATCCCCAAACCTTAACTACTGTCCCCTAACCCAACTGATTTTTTTTTTTTACTTTATTTCCTGCATTACTAACTAGACAGTTAAGGATAACTATTGTCCCCAATCTGGCAGAGGGGGCTCCAAATGATTGACTGCTGTTTCACTTGCTGCTTCCTCTGCACATGTTTAAAAATCACATTGAGCAGAGGCAGGAGACAGACACCTTTCTAGAAAGGAATAAAACTTACCATTAAAGGGCATGTCCACCCCCAAAACTATAATCCCCCCAACCTACTGGCCCCACCATGTAGTGTAGTTTAATCCTTACCTCACACCCCGCTCCATCTGGTTCTGTAGTCCCCCCCCAAAGTCCCAAAAACTGACCACCGGAGGCTAGCAGGTCCATATAGGACACTGCCTGCTACCTGCCTCCCGGAGATTTCGCCATGCGTTGCTGCAGCCCTTCTCCCCCCTCCCTCCCCCCCTCCCCTCCCGTTCTGCTATCCCTCCCCCTAGCGTTATTTCCCTTTAACACAGCCTTCCCCCATGTCCCCCAGCCCCAACCGCATACTTTTTATTTTAGAAACTACCCAATGTTTTACTTACCTCTCCGCTTTCCTACGCCATACAAGTTCTTATATAAAGACATTTACTCGGTGTACAGACTGGCCGATATGACCATCAGACTACTGATCGGTAATGGGAGTCTGTCTGGTGGGAATTAAATGGGTACAGTTGATGTTTTTGCAAGGCCTGCCATAAGGAACATGAAAAGTGAGTGAAAAACATTGTTTAGAAAGTCGTTTGTGCTGCATTTTCTGCTGATATTTCGTCCCGATTGAGTGAAATTTCAGTTGCAGTTTTCAATGGGGTTGAAATATGAGCAAAAATGTGTGACACAACTGACTTCCTTCATCTAAAGAAATATCAGGACAATCTTACAAGAGTAAAACACTTCTACTGTATATTGTTTAATTATTTGTGATTTTTAAAGGATAACTATACTTTAAAAATTAACTTTCATAAAATGTAAAGTAACTGGGGCGGCGATGTAGGATTGATTATTCTTACCTCACAAGATCATTTCGTTGAGGAGCTACAGCACATAAAGTTTTCACTTGCCAAGTTAGTCCTGGACTATTCCTGTATTACAGATAGCGCTGAAGCCAGTGGGAAGACTAGCAGAATCAGTTTCCTTTGGACTAATTCTACTCACAGAAACAATATTGGGAGGTACGAACTACCAGTCCTTGGCTGCCTCTTAGCCAATCACAGACAAGGGTGCTGGTCCAGACCCTGTTTACAACTTCCTGACTTCTTTTTTTAAAGAGCTGACGCAGCAGTTGGGGGTGGGCATGGGTTAGCTACAACATATTAAAAGTCTGGCACTATGTCCCTATTCTTGAGTGGTATAACCAGTACTAAATCTACTTGTTGGTGCTCAGGCTGCTCATATTTTTGGGCCATCTGTACACCGATAAATGTCTTTATATAAGAATTGTATGGGATCTCACTCTGCCTGAGCAAGAAATGGTTAACCCAAAGATTCCCACACTAGTGTAGGGAACTATAAACTAGTTACCCTTTAGTCTTCTTGTTCTGGCAGGATTTGGCCATTTTGGGCCTGTTGTAAAAGTATAAAAGGAGAGCAACCTGTGTCTCAGCCTCTTCCTATTTCATGGAGTTCCCCAGAGCATGGGGGAAGAGACTGGGACCTTAGATAACAGGTAGGCCCAGTTAATGTGAGATTAGATTTTGTTATATCACTCCAGGAGTGATAGATAGGAGTAGGGTAGTTAGTGAGCAGCCTGAGCACCACAAGTAGATTTCGTACTGGTTATACCACCCAAGAATGGGACATAGTGCCAGACTTTTAATATTGTTTACCCATGCCCACCCCCAACTGCTGCGGTCAGCTCTTTAAAAAAAGAAGTCAGGAAGTTGTAAAACGGGTCTGGACCAGCACCCTTGTCTGTGATTGCTAAGAGGCAGCCAAGGACTGGTAGTTCGTACCTCCCAATATTGTTTTCTGTGAGTAAGATTAGTCCAAAGGAAACTGATTCTGCTAGTCTTCCCACTGGCTTCAGCGCTATCTGTAATACAGGAATAGTCCAGGACTAACTTGGCAAGTGAAAACTTTATGTGCTGTAGCTCCTCAACGAAATGATCTTGTGAGGTAAGAATAATCATCCTACATCGCCGCCCCAGTTACTTTACATTTTAAAGTTAATTTTTAAAGTATAGTTATCCTTTAAAAATCACAAATAATTAAACAATATCCAGTAGAAGTGTTTTACTCTTGTAAGATTCTGAGTTCTTATTCTAACCCTTCATGTTGCATGCTCATTTAGAAAGGAAGTTTTGTAGCAGGAATTCTTGACTTACGTTTCATTCCATGACCTTTTTATGATGTGTAGTGATAATTTACAAAGTATAACATTTTATATATTTATTTTTTGAAAATACAATTAAGATACACTGGCATGTTCCCCTGTGGCCATTAACAGCTTATAAATACATGGGATGTAAAATCCCAGAGTACCTGAGGGCAAGCAGAACTAGAGCAGAAAATATCTGGTAGCAGGAAATTGGGGGTAGGAATTGTGCAGTCTTACTACCTTGATTAAAGTTGATATTGACTTTTCATGATATGCTATTGTGTGTAAAGAAAAATGTTTATATTGAATTATAGAGAATTATGATTCTCTTTTGATCTCCCAACACAAACAGTGTGATTGCACTTTTTGTGGTATAGAGAAAAGATTGTTTGTTTCACTTAAATTCTTAAATTAAAATGAAAAAAAAACCAAATCATTTTAGTTTGTGAGTGTATGCACGGGAATAAAACAAACAAAAACCAAGAAGATGGACAGATAAACTGGTGACTTGTCAGTTATCTGCCCGCAACCCCAAATTTTACTAGTTTGTTACATGTATTTGTAACCAGATTTAAAGGCTATGTCCACCCTAAAAATTCAAATTTTATATGTTGTTCCCCCATGTCCCCCAGCCCCAACCGCTAATTTTAATTTCAGAAGCCCCCCAAACTCTACTTACCTCCCCTCTTTCCTTCGCTGTGCTCCCGGCCCTCTGCTTGCGAGGAAATGCAAGCAAGGGGCGGACCGGCAGCCGCGTCTGTGATTGGTGAGCGGCAGCCATCACGGACGCGGCTGCCGGCAGCTCACTTCCGCGTAGGAAAGCGGAGAGTAAAAAAATTGGGTAGCTTTCTAAAAATAAAAAGTATGCGGTTGGGGCTGGGGGACATGGGGGAAGGCTGTGTTAAAGGGAAATAACGCTAGGGGGAGGGATAGACGGGAGGGAGAGGAGGAGGGGGGAGAAGGGCTGCAGCACGCTGGCAGAAATCTCCGGGAGGCCAGGTAGCAGGCAGTGTCCTATATGGACCTGCTAGCCTCCGGGTGGTCAGTTTTTGGGACTTTGGGGGGGGCTACAGGAAACCAGATGGGCTGGGATTGAGTTAAGGATTAAACTACACTACATGGTGGGGCCAGTAGTTGGGGGATTATAGTTTTGGGGGTGGACATGCCCTTTAATGGTAGTTTTATTCCTTTCTAGAAAGGTGTCTGTCTCCTGCCTCTGCTCAATGTGATTTTTAAACATGTGGCAGAGGAAGCAGCAAGTGAAACAGCAGCAATCATTTGGAGCCCCCTCTGCCAGATTGGGGACAATAGTTTATCCTTAACTGTCTAGTTAGTAATGCAGGAAATAAAGTAAAAAAAAAATCAGTTGGGTTAGGGGACAGTAGTTAAGGTTTGGGGATAGGTAACTGACATTGACTAGAGATGGGATCCGGGTCCAACATGGAATCGCTCGGTTCCGAATGATCTGTCCGAAACCAGACGGATGGCCCAGATTTCAGACTTCGGAGTGCATTTTCGAGGATCTTCAAATGTTTGAGGCTATTTTCGATAGTTGTTGAAAATAGCCTAGAACGATCGGAAACTCGAAAATGGTCTCCAATCATATTTTTGAACGTTCTATTCTATTTTTGAAAATTATCAAAATTTCCTCAAACGTTCGAAATCCTTGAAAATTCGAATATCATTTAAATAAGTGAGGTTTTTCACTTTGCCTTCAAACACCATCAAGAGTTTTGAACTCTTTAAGACAGGCTAATCAATATGTAAATATTTGCCTGGACTGATTTTCCTCACCCAATCAGATATTACTTTTTTATTATTATTTTTTTTATTATTATCTATTGCTTTTTTAGTGGTCTACTACATTTAGAAACATCTTATAACTTCTCATTGGTTGATACAGGTGAAGAACATAAGTGTGAGTCAGAGTTTAAAAGCTTAGTGTCACATGTTAGAAAAAGAATGGTTCAAAAGGCATAAAACATTATATTATATTTAAATATTCTGCAGCATCAAATTCATATTCACATTCATGTATACCCACCTTTGGAATGTAATTTAGAACCAGTGTTTTTACCAGGTTTCCAGATAAACAGATTGTTAGCTGTAACGTGTTGCCCCGTGATTGCACGTCTGTTCCTAGCATTAGATGTGGTGTAGAGCCGTTAAAAATAATGGTTCCTGAAGGTTAAACTAATTTAATAAACAATGATCCAAACTAAAGAGAAAAAATAGTACTGCTTTACAGAACAGGTTACAGACGCCACATAATTTTCCATCAGCCTTGTACTGTATATTTAAAGACAAATTTGCTCTTAAAAACATAAATCTACATATGTAAATAACAATTAACACACACATAAGACATCTAAGAAAATGGCTTTATCAGTCAGATAAGATTAAGGGGCGATATTATAACAATCGCTATTTTCGCCATTTCACTATTGCAGGACATTGCAATGGCAAAGAGCATTATTTTCGACATATTTATAAGCATTTTTGCCACGAAAGGTGACGCTATGGCAATGTTGGCCGTAGTATCAGCGATGTGCACTGACAGTCTGGTATTGCGGCAAAAAGAGAATTGCTCTCTAGCGTCCGCTATTACTAGACCAACATAATATGTTGTTTTGAGGCATTGTATATAAAGCAGTGAAGGTGCAATTTAACGCTATTTATAAATAGGTGAAATTTCGCCTTTTTGCCCCTTTTCTCCCTTTTGTTGCATTTTTTGCGGTTTTACCAGAATTTTCGCCAAACAATTAAGGCAGTAAACGAAAATCAATGTGGTATTTATAAAATGCCAAAAACACGGATTTTTGTCTGAGGTGGCATTAAAACATCTATGGATAATTGCCCAGAAATGGGTTCATTTACTTACTGGAATGTTCCATTAACATGACTTTTACGCAGCACTATGGTATGTTCCCATATTAATGTAACCTGTTTGATAATTAGCTGCAGATTGCTGAAAATAAGCAATACTAAAAATGAGTCCTATTAATAAAATAGAGAAATTCGCTTAGGTGAGTTTTACACTATTTATCATATCTTTTGCTGAAAAAAATACCACATGTGTATAATACATTAATGGGACATACAATAAACTAACTGGGGCATTGTTAACCAAAAGAATATGTCAGAGGACAGGCAGACATCCCTTAAATTAAAAAACCTTTATAAATATGCCCCTCAGATTCTTTTCCTTGTTTCTCTTTGTTTGTAGAGGTTTTTTATATTATAAAATATACATACCATTTCCAATGTCCCGCACTCACGCCTGCACAGTCAAATGCCCCGGTGCTACTTAAAATACATATATAAAATTCCAAGGTGATAGAGCACTCGTGGGACTTTTCATCTTATTCAGCAAACAATTATTTATTCAATCGTGGTTACATCAACCGTTTCGGCTGGAACAATTCAGCTCCTTCAGGATGTGACGTGCATAGTAACAACACACCATTTGTAACCTGTGTTCAATTCAATCCACCCCATTACCTACATTAACCCTCACTAAATGCACTGGATCACATTATTAATGTGACCCAAGCCTCCAAATTTGGCAAGAGACTTCACAAAATACAAAGTGCCCACCATGGCGGGATGATCCCCCCTTTTTTTTTAAATAGTAAAGTGCAATTAGTGCAGTGTCAATAAAATATCATAAAAATATCTAGAAATATATAAAATTCTTAAAAACAGCCTCTAACCATATCCAAAGGGTAACAGTCTATCGCTTTAGCGGGACTTCAGGTTAGCGTACATATGGATACTATGTTCCAAGTTAAAGAATTGTTATCTGCCCATTTCCATAATGGTCCAGATAGTCATTGTGGATTCGTGTGTCACTGCTTAAATTTTACTGTAGTGTCCATTGGTTTAGACCCTCACAACCGCTGACATTTCTCCTCGGGCCATTCCATAATACAAACAACATAAGTCATTGATGTAGCGATGGTATATAAGTAGCTATTGGCATACGTTGGAAAAATGTATGTTTCTTCGAAGGATCCATAAATAAATTAGCGAATGATGGCCCCACACAGGAACCCATCGCTGTTCCTTCTATTTGATTGTAAAAGTTATCTTCGAACCTAAAGTAGTTGTTCTCTAGTGTGACATACAATTCCATAAGGATTCTGTTGGAGGTTTTTTATGTCCTCCTTTGATTAAGGCCTGTCGCATACTTGACTCCTTCCATGTGTGGTATGTGTTGGACATCTAGGGTCATAAGGGTAGTGCTTTCCAATGGACCCTGGATGCCTTAAGATCTCCAATATTTGTAAACTGTCACGCAGGTCCGATTTCATTTTCTTGACCATTGGTTGGAGGAAGTAGTCCCAAAACTGGATATAGGTTTCAAGATGGACCCACATAGCGACACTATCGGTCTTCCCGTGGTTCATTAGTGCACTTATTATTTTTTGGAACCGAATAAATGATAGGTACTCTCGGTGCCTCCGTCGTAATTCCATCCTATAATATTGTCGATCCGCCCAGTCTTATTATTAGATTTGCATCATTTTGTAAGGATTTGAGTGCTTGCTTGTTCGCCTTTGGTAAGATTTCGTCTATCGCCCTCCCTGGCGATCTTTCTCTCCTCTTTACCTGGGAGCTCTAAAAGGGAGAAACTGAAGATTCATTGCGAAACTGATCTTTAATTTTTAGTCGTCTTTGAAATTTAAATAAGTCAATGTCGTCTTCTAAGTGATTATGTTTCAGAGTTGGTACAAATGATAGTCCTTTATTTAATAGAGTGTATTCATCTCTAGTAAGGACATGATTACTTAGGTTAAATTAAATTAGATGTCATGATGGCGTAGTCGTGGTGGTTTGCCCACCACCTTTGTAACCCCCTCTCCTTTGATCCTTTTGATATCCGTCTGTGTCCTGATCTTGTGGCTGACCCCTAAAAAAGGTTCTTTCTGAATATTGGCTTGAGGTGGGAGGTGGTCACTCGTTCAGTAGCATCATTATCTGAGCCCGGTAAATCGTCTGAGCTATCGCAAGTACGTACTACCCATCTTCTGGGTGCTCTTCTGCGGGGATTTTGTGGTATCTGGCCACTCAACCAGCCTATACCCTTTTTTGTGTATAGTCATCCTCTACTCGCGTGAGCTTTTTCTTTTGAAAGATAAAAGATCATTGCGATATTTATCCACTTGTTCCTTAATTTTGGATATCCAGTCACATGCTGTCGTTTTAAGAAATATCAATGTTTATTCTCCAAGCTTCCTATTTTGGATCTCACCACTGTTAACTCCTTAGTAACAAACTCAATGAACTAGGAGTATTAAGTTGAATGAGCATATGTTAAGAATTCCACACCATTTAGTGCAGAACTCTTTATCCAGTTTTCCCAGGGTAGGTATATTTTTTATCCTGAACCCCCAAGGGTTTTTCCTGCTCCTATGATAATCGGACAGAAATACTCCGGTAGATATAAGTCTGTTTCCTTCTTCCTCAAGCCCAATAATTTGAATCCAATTTCCATTATTAAGGCTAACACCTTTGGGCGACCGTCTGGTTCAGAGAACAGGATTCTGTTGTGCATCCTCCTGTGTGAGTAGAAATCAGTCTCCGTCCTCATGGAGGCAGCATGGTCTAATCTCACTTCATCCATCTAATCTGCTGTAGAGTCGACTTTGGTACAGTTTGGGCTGGTAGGTACGGTGTGTGGGTCGATTTCTTCTTCGATCGTAAAGGTGTTGGGCAGGTGCCGGGAAACAATCAAATACAGTCCATTTCCAAAATGTCCCGCACTCACGCCTGCACAGTCAAATGCCCCGTGCTACCTCTTCCAGGTTACAAATGTGTGTTGTTACTATGCACGTCACATCCTGAAGACGGCTGAATGTTCCAGCCAAACGTGTTGATGTAACACGATTGAATAAATATTGTTTGCTGAATAAAATGAAAAGTCCCACGAGTGCTCTATATCACCTTGGAATTATATAAATATACATATTATAATATTATTTACAAACCCAACTCGGGTACGCAGCACTGTAAATTAATAACATATGTGCCTTTTTATGACAAAAGGTATGTATGTGGTGTGCTTTTGGATGTGCTACCGTATATAATATGTATACTACAGTATATAAGCAGGACTCATTCAGAACAGGGGTTGGTTGTTTTACTTTGTACCATTTATGGTTTTTTGGACCTGATTTCCTGAGTCTCTGATAGTTGTTTGAATTAGCGATCCCTTTATTCGATCTTCTATGCAAAGAAATTACTAAAATAAAGATACCATGACCAAAAACAAAGAGCAGGAAACCATGTCATAATTAATGAGCTGAAATCATTATCTGTTAATATGTTAACTTGTCTGTATGAGTGTAAAATTAGATATCTTTTTCCCTTAGATTTTAATTCATAAATGAATAACTGTTTTTATATAAAAAAAAATATTTTTTGATGTAAAATAGTACCATGTCTCATTTTTATTACACTACATTAAAAATATGTATGGCCTTACTATTTTTCTTGATGTTGCCATTATGATCTGATTTTGTATTGCATTGTAACGTAACTTTATTCTGCAAGCTTATGGTCCCTCTGCCTTAATTAGATAATTTAAGATGAGTGTTTTGTACTGAAACTTGCTCTGTAAGCAACAGAGAAATTACCCCACACATTTACTTTACAGGTGACAACAGGTTGTACATATTTGGCTCATGTTTGGGTTCCTAATTATTCTATTTATTTTAAACTATGCAAAATGTATACACGCTAACTTTTAGCCACATCAAGTAGACTTTTGTGAGAAACTGCACCTACCTCAATTTTTCACTTGAATAAAAATAGCTGACACAAATGAGCCCTTATTATACCCTCCACTGTCCCATTTAAAACGATACAGGTTGGACACATGTGCCGTTCAGGATGTGGTAAAATGAATCTCTACAAGTGCTACATTTAGTGTACTCTATACAGCAATTCTATTAAAGGACAACAATACCCATAAAACAACATCACCACCCCCATTACATGTCCACATTCCAGCAGCGTGAAATCACTCTCATTTTACAACCGTGCTGCACGCCCCTTAGATATCACACAGCAAAGATGAGTGCTACAGCAACAGCCCGCCTCCTAGATGGCCCAGGGCCATCGTTAACATATCACTTGTCATTGGCTAGTGGGAATGTCTGTTACACCTCTCTCCTCCTCCTCTGCCAGTCAAACAAACTTGAACTGTCCTGTTGCTAGAAACAGCCTACATAATCAAGCTAATCAAGGGTGGGTGGAGGAGTGTTTTCTCTCAGCTAGCTCTGAGTGACAGTTAAGGCAGACAGAATCGTTATGCCCCCGTCACAGCATGCTAATTGAAGGCCAAGAGGGGCTCAAAATCAGGAAAAAATGTATAGGGTGGGCTGCACACCTTTACTTCTTTTAAAGCAATTTTTTTTTTTTTAAATGCATTGAGGCAATACAGTTATCCTTTAAAGTTACAGACCTACAGTAAAAACATACCCATACAGATTTGTAGAGATATCATATATCCATGTTGCACTTTATAGACCAACATTTTAAAAAGTAATGGATTATTTGCCTGTTACACCCCCCTTAGAAGAATGAAAGATTGTATGCATGCTCAGTACGCAAAACTGATTACTATGTTAGGTGTTAGGGCATTCAGAGCATGATTCCGTTTTTTTTTAGCACAGAAGGTGGTGTACTATACTCCTAGATCACATGGATCTGAATCAATTAATACAAGCAGCATAATGTAGCACACACATTTATAGTTCCCTGACCAGGAAAAAAGAAAAAAAAATAGACCTGCTCAGGTTTTCTGTACGATTCCAAGGGACTATGCTGCTAACTGGCCAAAGCCGAATAGCGCAGCCAATGTAATAATATGTAATAAGCAACATATAATATGTAGCGCAAAACTAACACCTTTAAATAGAATCTCAACCTCAGGCTCAAGTGCTTCTTACCTGACCGTGAACCCACCATGCAGTAAATATTAATGGGTTACTTTGCAGTAAACGAAAAACAAAGTTGCAACTTGCCATTAAAGAACATCCCTTGCTTCTTGATTATTGTATTTATAATGGTGTTAACACTTTTCCCCATTGTTACAATAGAAGGAGCCTGTAGCAATCTAACCTTTTACTTGTTGCATTACTATTAGGATTATGTGGTTTTCATCAGGTTGTCAGACATACAAGCAAGGCCAAGGGAAATACATATAGGGCCATGACAACTAAACAGTTGTTTAGCTGAACAGGTGCAGGGAGAGAATCAACAACACCAGTGTGAAGAGCTGAATGCATAAACAGTCTGTGGTTAAAGGTTCTAATTGAGGTGTTAAAAAGTTGTAAAGAAATAGTAGGAATGGTATCATACCTAAGGCTGGGTACACAACCAGCCAATATTTTCGGCGACCAACACCGATTCGCAGCACTTTCGGCCGATTGGTCGAAAATATCAGCTGGTGTGGTGGGCAGGCCACGGACATTTGTCCCCTCCGTTTGTACCAGCCTTAAAGGCTTTGATAAATAAAGAGTGACAAGTATCACGACATAGTTTTAGTGTATTAAGTGTACTATCATTGCAATATTTAACTGAGATAAACTTTAGTTGCAAGCATAAAGCATCTAAACTCTCACTTAAAGGACAACTACACTATAAAAGATTACTATTAAAAAAAAAAGTGCCGAGTAGGGAGGTAGGATTGATTTGTACCTCCCAGTATAATTTTGTTTAGGAGGGCTATAATGAACAGTTTTCATCTGCCAAGTTCGTTTCCTGGGATTTACTGTATTATTGCCTTATTAAATGCATTAAGATGCCAGTGCTGAAGCACTGAGGAAGCCTGACAGATTTCATCATGCTGGTGCTCCTTCAGTATAAAATTGTGAGGTTAAATAACGAAACCTACCTCCCTCCCCAGGTACTTTTTTTTTATCTATTAAAAAAAAATATATATATATATAGGTGGTATAATTCTCCTTTAATGCTAAATTAATGACATATGCTAAATCCAAAAGTGCTTTAAGGAATTACTTGTTATTTATGGTATTTAATTATTATAGATATTGTTTCCATCTTTGTGAAGCTAGCAAGCTACAATTTAGGGCAACATGCATTACAGATTTGCATATGCAATTCCAGTATTATGCTGCAATTGACTATGGTCGACACTGTATTAATATTTGGAAATTAGCACCTTTTGTGTAACATCAAATGCACTGGTGCAGCAACAGTCGAAGTTGATCTGGTACAGCACTGCACGATACTGTAATCGATTTTTTGTTCTACAAGAGCTAAATGCCTCAGACATTAAAAGCTCAATTATACTCTAAAAGCTGGGTACACACAGTAGCAATAATGGTTTTTAGCTCCAAAGGATTAGCCTGTTATCAGCTGGAAAATCCCCCAAAATTTCTTTCTGCCCCTATATTTAGTGTAGGGAGACGATAGCCACAGTTGGCCATCTGAACATTCTCTCTTATTTTCGAATTAAATCTGTCTGTCCATCTGCTATAAATCCTACTTGATTGTGTACCAACTGTATCAAGATTGCCTTTAAGAGCTGAGTTTCAGTATAAAAAGCGGGGTAACACACAGTACGGATAAATAGCCAA
The DNA here is from genome assembly GCA_019447015.1 of Hymenochirus boettgeri. Lineage (NCBI taxonomy): Eukaryota > Metazoa > Chordata > Amphibia > Anura > Pipidae > Hymenochirus > Hymenochirus boettgeri. The sequence goes on along the minus strand of CM033477.1, from coordinate 107,890,416 downwards.
TTCTGTTGGGTCAATGAAATCAGACTTTTAGCAGCTGAGCAAAAATCGTTTCTGCCTGACATTGACTATATATCTATCTGGTGTGTACCCAGCTTTAAATTACTTCATTTATTTTAAGGGCCTTCTGTGTGTCCTATTAGTTAGTGTGTGGTTATTTCTGTATGGTTTTTACAGCTCATCTTTTCCCATTGTCAGTAAAATACTGGATTCAAATGGAAAGCCACGAGAGGAATGAAAATGCTAATAGAATCTCATAGTGTCTGATTACCCATTTATAAACAAGCCCCTTCCCCCACCCTCCAGCACATTTATAGGCTTTGAAATCAGCTCATACTGAATGCACATCTTTCCAGCCCTGTGTGGGTTGCAGGCGATTAGACCACAGAAGTTTTCGTTCTGAGTAGGTGTTCTCTGTGATGGCATTGGGCTTACATGATATGTGGCTAAAGGTTTCTATTTTAGAGTAACGGATGAGATGATGAATTTCCACTGGACTGTGTGTGGTAGGAGTAGGTTGGCCTTAGAATTGTCTTACTCTAATCCTTGGTGGGATTGCCTTTAGGAAGATTACATTGCATTCTAAGAATTTTTATAATAAAAGGAATATGGGAGCACAAACCCCCATATAAGATATTGTATGAGGTATCCTGCAACGCCATCTTTCAAAAGTAGCATTATTATTAAAGTTTTTGAGTTTATTAATAATTCTAGCAAACAGATCCATCATAGTTGTGTCAGTCGGTCTAGGTGGGGAAAGTCATTCATGGGAATGTACTGTACAGATTGTTTATGAGAATTTTTTAGGATCCATCACAATTGTGCCTAGTGCAACTAAACCAATATTAACCCCCACATTAAAGTACAGAGACCGAGAACCTGAACTGCTTGATCTTCACCCTTGGATCCCCAATAGATCGGAGATATGCCACCTAAGGTGAGCACAATTAGGTAAGTAATGACCTAGCAGTTTAGCCCTCATCCTGGGTTCTTTTTAGTGGTAGGGTGGGTTAATAGGCTTCAGTTACCCTTAAAAGCAAGGTTCATCCCCAAATCCATATGCTTTTAAGAAAAAAAGGGTATTTCTCATTCCATTAACCTTAATTGGCTCATCCAGCAATTTCTTTGTGATCATTTATGCTCTAAACTAGTGTATGATGTTGCCATTTCTCAGTTGGGATCTGAGCATGTCTGACCCACCCAACAGCCATTGAGGTAAAAATGAATGTTCAAATGAACTAAGCATCCTGGGAAAGAAAGGCCATAGCAGAATATGATATGGCAGCTCACTAGTGACCACAGAAAGCATGCCTAGCAAAAATATGAAATCCACAGATTTTTCAAGAATGAGAGTATGTAGAATCCCTACATAGGTATGTGTTGTAAACGCTATGTTTAGAGCAGCTAAATCAGCCCCTAAATGTTCTTACCTGCCTTTGTTCCCTCAGTCACGGCTTCTTCTGCTTCTCTTCAGCACGGAACAGCAGAAGGGGCCAGACTGCCAGTCATGTCTGTGATTGCCTGAGAATCAGCCAATCACTGATGAAGCTGCCATTCTGCCCCCCTGTGCTGCTTTTATGCGGAAGAGCCGAGAGTGAGCCAAGGGAACAAGGGCGGTATTTACATTTAGGGTCTGGTTTAGATGTTTTAAACATAGCGTTTAGGGTTGGGGGGTTGCCTTACCTTATCAAAGTTTTTTTAAAAAAAGATTGATGCAGCCACCGAGGATCCAGAGGAGGGGAGAGAGCTCCATTGCGCAATGCCAGAATCCTCTCAGAAGAGCAGGAAGTAGCAGATACGGATTACACACAGACAGGCTCTTCATTTTTCTGGACTTTTGTCAGGCCCTGCTGGACAACCATAAGGAGCAGAGAGAAATCAGGACTTATAACTCTACACAGTGGGGGTAACAGTGGGGCAAAGTTTTTTGGGGGGTCGACAGATTGACAGGCATTCCTTCAACCACAGGTGCCCCAGGCACATGCCTAATGGTAAATCTGGGCTTGGGTTTGTGTTTGGGAAATGGCAGCCATATCTGAGTTATGGTCAGATTTTGTTCCTCATTCTCACTTTTGAAAACTGCAAAATCTCCCAATCATTTCTTTGTAATTAAAATAATATGAAAAAGATATATATAATTCTTAATTTGCATATTATTAATACATTATATTATTTTAAAGTGTTATTTATATTGGATTATGTGAGCAGGGTGTGGTCCCTACACTCCTTGAAGCACCTGAAGAAATAAGAACAGATAATCGCAGATGGAAACAAAATAATGCATGTAAGTGTTCATATTTATGTAAAGTACTAATTACAAATGATGAATATAGTGTATATTTTTAGCATTTTCGGGGATCAGAACGTATGCAAATTGCACCAAAAACAGGATCACATATGCTCTGATCACCGGATCGCAGAGTAAATCCCCAGTGCACCTAGTCTGGCCACTCCAATTGGGCATACTAAAGTGCACTTTTTAACATGTTAAAATGCACTGATGTGGCCTAGCCCTTAGCTACTATACAGGACAGGGAACTCCAATGAGACTTTTCAAATATTGTAACAGTAATTAAAGAAAGGGAAGTAAGACTTAGGTCTTTACCTCCCGTTCTTCAATTAATGCAAACAAGGATAGTTCACTTTTTGAGTAACCTATCCTGTAATTTGATTTGATAATTTAATTAGCTAATTAAGGTGATTTTTTCTGCAGATTATTTTCACCAGTAATGAAATAGTTAATTTTACAATGCCAATGTATTCCACCTATAGTGACTATTATATTTGTATGTTTTATATTAATCATAAGGTTCACTTGAGTACGCATTCTGTACCTATAAATATACATGCCATGCCACATGTAGTTTATTTCTTATATAGCGTTACAATTCTGCAGTGCTTTACAATTATTTGAAACATTTACATCTGGCCCTACCCAAAGGCTACCACCATGTGCACCCATGCAGGTCCACCGCAAAGTGCTTATAACTAACAGGGAGAAACAATAAAATTTTCTTATCATTAAAAAATGGTGCTAATTTGGCCCCAACCAATCTTCTTATTTACACTTTGAAAGCTAACATCTGCTAGATTGGTTGGGGCAAAGTTAGCACCATTTTAATGATAAGAACTTTTATTGAATAACCCTGTAGTCTTTAAGAAGAAGGAGCTTCCAGAAAGACACGGTAAAACACACATTAATACTGCTTTTACTCATTGTAGCCACCTTCCCTACCCTCCCATACATATTGTTTTTAAATTATTTCAGGCTTTAAATGCATTGTCTGGTCAGTAATGAAACCACAGTGCTATGAATACACAGTTCATTTAAAACAGTTTGCATTTAAGTCTCTTTAGGGTGCTGTGGCTTTCTCTTACTGTATGTACTAAAAAAATCTACTAACATCAATCAACCGTGTGAAATTTCATTAGGGAATTAAAACAAAATTTATAATCTAAAGAGATACTTAAAAATGTGACATTTTAATGACTTGTCAAATCTATAGATGTTAAAAACAGCGAGTTCCGTTCTATTTTTGGATTTTGAAAATCCAAAAATCCATAAGAAGTCAATGGGGAATAACAACCGAAACTTCTGATGAATTTAAGGTATGAATAGCAATGTAGTTGGGTAAGGCTTCAGGGACCTGGGACATGGTCTGGGAAAACATACAATAAACGTTTGAGCTAATTTTAATGTTCCAATTGAATATTCCAAAATATTAATTAGTCATTTTTGAATATTTCGATTCTATATTTCTCTAAATTGGCATCGAAACTGGGTTCCAGAATCTCGATTCCATTCCCTCTTCTATCCCCCCTGGTGGTAAAATGGTGGTAAAAGATTGCTATAAATGGCTGGCGTATGACCTGGGGATCTTAAAATCCTATTGGGCGATTTCTGACGGTCCACGATAGGGAAAATGCACTGATCGCAGCACAAATGGACAGTACCCAACGCACACACACAATGATGTAATGGTAATGTAGTGTCTTGTGGATGGATCATTTTGAAAATTGAAATAATTTTCGAATTCCGATTTAAAAATGTATCATAAATCCGAAATTATGAGTTCTGTGAGAACTGAGAGTTCCGAACATTCCATCGAACCATCGTATCCGATTCGTAACCATTCACAACATCCAAACCTCTGGCTTTATGGCTCCTTCAGATATTCAGTTCCCCTTGATCCTATTGACATAGGGAAATGGAAGGGCTTGAGGGTTTGGACCATAGGTATATTTAGAACAAGCTTATATTAACCATTATACAATATACAATAATGAACCATTATACAATTATACAATAATGAGGTTCTAAATGTGTAACCTGACATTTCTTTGCCCTTTTCAATAATTATAGTTTACGTTGAGGGGAAAAAACTTAAACAACAAGAAGTTAATGTTCACAATTATGAGCCATTTTTTGCAATTAAATCTCTTTCCTTCGTTTTCTTCAGGAATAAAGAGACAATTGAGGTTATTGGGAACTATTACAGCCTGACCCTGTGGCCAGATATTAGAGCACAATTATTGTATAAATCAGTCTATATACTAAGAGAAGGAGGTGATAGGTTGAAGATGTATTATTCGTAAACACCTTTGTTTTTGTTGAAACTGACCCGCTAGGCTTTATTGTGATTGAATTACTAAACACGCGCATGGCTGTACATATCTCTAACAGCAACTTAAAGAGAATAGCGAAAAAGTTTAAAAGGATAACTATCGTGTGTAAAAAGTTTTTAAAAATACAGTTAAAATGGAAAGTACGTGTGACAGGCATATAGGACATGTAATTTCGACTGTACCTACCATAATGTTTCTGTGAGGAGCTATTTTGAATTATTGAATTATTTTGAAACTAGCAAACCTGCAGCGCACGCACCCCCATGCACGACCCTGACCAATCCGCAGCCCTAGGTTAGTATATAGATGGTGTCCCCTCCCTGGCCGATGGAAATAATTTGAACTAGTTTCCATTCTCTTCCCCACTTTAATGTCCTTTTTTTTTTTTTAAGTAGTATTTATGTTCAGGTGTTTTATGGATCTATATTGAAAAAAATCTGTTTTAAAAATGAAGCCACGATAGCCTTTTGTGTGATTAGCTTGAGAACGTGACCATTCATCCTCTCTGGCACTTAGAAGTGGCAGGCAAGTTGGATCGCCTTATGGCTCTCGGATGGTAGCCTCAGTTTTGGGGTATTTAACAGCGTTCGTGTTAGTTCATCAACGTTGATTTCTTGGTCCAAAATTATGTTTGTTAGCATATGCCATCCCATTGTTCCAAAAACTATATATACTGTATTATAATATTATATAATATATATATATTATATATATAATATATATATTTCAATAACTATCGTGGATGTGAAAACAAAACTATTTGCCCCATTCCCTGATCTTTTCTGTTGGCATGTTGTCACACTTAAAAAATGTTAGATAAAGTAAATAACTAAATAAGCGAACACTAATTTAAAGATAACCAGATTAAAAAGAGTTAACATAGAACAAATGCGTTTTAAATTATGGTTTTTATATTTAGTGAGAAAAAAACTCCGAATCTACATGGCCTGTGTCAAAAGAATTGCCCCCCCCGGACCTAATACTGGTTGGGCCACCCTTAGCAGCAAAACTGCAATCAAGCGTTGTGATAACTTGCACGAGTCTTTTACAGTGCTCTGGAGGAATTTTGGCCCACTCACTTTGCAGAATTGTTGTAATTCAGCTTTATTTGAGGGTTTTTCTAGCATGAACCGCCGTTTTAGTCATGCCACAACATCTCAATCGGATTCAGGTTCAGGACTTTGACTAGGCCACTCCAAAGTCTTCATTTTGTTTTTCTTCAGCCCATTCAGAGGTGGATTTGCTTGTGTGTTGGGTCATTGTCCTGCTGCAGCACCCAAGATCGCTTCCAGCTTGAGTTGACGAACAGATGGCCGGACATTCTCCTTTAGGATTTTTTGGTAGACATAGAAGATCTCATGGTCCATCTCACAGCAAGCCTTCCAGGTCCTGAAGCAGCAAACAACCCCAGACCATCACATTACCACCACCATATTTTACTGTTGGTATGATGTTCTTGTTGCTGAAATGCTGTTTACTCTACTTCTACGCCAGATGATTGGGACACGCCCCTTCCAAAAGTTCAACTTTTTGTCTCGTCGGTCCACAGGTATTTTCCCAAAGTCTTGCAATCATGTGAGATTGTTTTTAGCAAAATTGAACGAGCCTTAATGTTCTTGCTATTTTTAGCTAAAAGAATGTGTTTTGCACTTGGATATCTCATGCGGCAATGCAAGGTATCTGTTGTTGGGTGCTATGCCCAGTCTCTTTCTGGTATGGTGGAGGTCGTGACACCTGACCTATAATTGAGGCAAGTGAGGCCTGCAAAGTCCTTTAGATTTATGTCCGTAGAGTGGTCTTTTCTAAGGCCGACCTATCGTGTAACATGGTAGTCAAATCGCTACTGCAAGGTTGGGTAATTTGTGGTCGAGCCGTGGATGGCCACTCTGTGGGAAAGGATTCACACTGTTGCCATAGTTTTGCCATTTTGTGAAGTGCTCTCAAGCAATCGTTCGCTGTAATCCAAAGCTTGTAGAAAAGGAAATTTACTAAGACTGGAGTGGACGGCCAATCCTAGATTTTACTGGGGGAGCAATACGTTTCGGCATGGACGATGAGTCTCTCAGTCTTATTAGAAAATGGCATTGAAAACGTGCTTTGTGCCCAATATGTATCTTTGACAGAATTCCCTGAATGGTTTCCTTCTACTGAGAAGACCAACATAGTGGACAAGCGGGATGCAAGAATGAAATGAATGTTATTTTTTCATAGCGGAAATAAATCCATCACTAGGTTTGTGGGTAGAGGAAGGCACTAAGTTTCATCAATGGGTAAAGAAAATAGTGACTTTATGGCCTGTAGTGGGTTACAGCTCAAGTAAAAGGAGAAGTCCAACCATTGATAAGAACAGAAAGGGGAGGTAAGCCGATCCAGCACATAAGCTGGTAGGGGAAGGGATACGAGATCAAAAGAAGAAAAGTGTAGACGTCCTCCCATGCCTTGGGGTCACGCACATTCGGTCTACTTATACTCAATTATATCCTGTGCTCGATTAAGGGGCATTGAGCTGCAAGAGAAAGATTTAGCAAATATGTACCTGGGTAGTATATGCCAATAAAAAAAAAAGTCAACGCAAATACAAGCACGAAAGTGAGAGAAGGAGACCCCACCCACCGCTGGGAGGGGGCATGGTTCCGTGATTTAGTCTAAGTTTATTTGCAGTAATTAGCTTTCTTATACATATGGGTCTTAGTAGAACAGTGGCCGTAGATTATGGGCATTGTCTGATTATTATCATATACTATCACCTAACACATAATTAGAATTAATTTTGTGGAATTACATAATTAAGCTGATGTCAATTAAGTATCAAAAATCAATTAGACGGGAGCCATGAACAGCATGAAACAAATGGTACCTTTGTGCCCTATGTAATCACCCAGTAGTTTTTTTGTAATTATAAAGTATCATGTACAGATGTTACATTTTTAGCAGAGTAAGCAGATTATCGTCCAATTATAACAGGTTAACAGTGTTGAGACCTTGTCAGTTTCTGGTCGAGAGGTTATGAATTCTGGCCAGTAGCCATTAGAGCAATAGAAGGGGACAAGACAATAAATTGCACAAGCATATCAATACTAAGTACAGTGGCGATACTTGAAATACGGCACGGTGTGGGGTTTCCTTCCGACATCACATATTGTACGGGGGGAGATGCCCAGCTGGAATTAAATATACCACGATGCATGAGCCTTTGTAGTATTTAACTTTGTTACACAGGCGTATGGACAAGCAACTCAAACCCAAAGTTGATTGAGCCACTGTATGGGTCCCAGTGTATTCAGTGAAAGTGACAGGCCCCGCCTCGGGCCGTTGCACGTTTAAGAGGGAGGGGCACTGTATATCCGTTTCCACTGTTTTTCAGGTTCACCATGACCCAAAGGAATATATCAAAGAAATGAGTTAGGAAGCAGAGCAATTTTAGAACAATACTGAGAGGACATAAGGCCTGGATATCAGTACCCCAATGATGTCCAAAATTGTGGTCTGTATCATCCATTTGATCTGTTTGTCATCTAAATGGGTGAACTGCTAAAATCTGTTCCACTGTTGATTTGGGATTTTTTGAAAAAATTGGACAATCGGCATATATCCACCTAAAAGGTAAAATAGCAATGGTAACTTACTGTTACTGGCTCTCAATCTGGAAAATGATCTGTGGAACATGTACCAAAAAAATAGCTTGCCCTCACGTTTGCCTGTTTTTCGAGCATCGGCATGTTTTTTGTTGCCGCGTGTTCGAAAATTTCAAAAATTAAAAAAAATATATCATTAATTTACTGTAACTGGCTCTGGACCCTCAAAAAAATGTCTGGGGAACAGACAATCTCACTTGTAACCCAATTCTGGATTGGTTAGTATACAATCAATTCTTTCTTTAAATAATTTTACATGTAATCCATCAGAATTGCTTACAAATAAAGTGACAGTTTTAAACCGCTCCTAGCTTGAATCTTCATTGTGCAGTGTACATAGTTTTCAAGACTGTGGCAACCATGCTGAAAGGGCCTGCTGACGTTGAGGTAGTGAATGTTTCCCCTTAGTAGTTCCCCTATTTTTTCTTTATAGGTTATGGAGCGCTAAAGTCAAGGAACATCAATTTGAACGTTCGTAATTATCGAAAGTTTCATAACATTAAAAGTTTGGAAGTTCAAAATCCGGTAATAGTTTCAGTCTACTCAAACTGGTTAAATGCTCGGGTTAGTTCTGTTCTAGTTCCATCTCTAGTCATATCTTGCTACTGTGCTTGTTCAGAAACCCCCCCCACTCCTCCCCAAAAAAAATAAACTAAATCCTGTCTTGCCCTGGATTTTGAAGCGGGAGATGGGGGGCCAATGGCACAAGCACATACCGCACCAGAAGTGCACTATAATGGTAGGGGCTACATAGCACTGCTGGTGCTCATACACATTTGGTGCGTCACGGTTGGTCCTGTGACGCACTTGTGTATGAGCCTTTTGATGAGTAAGCCTGGACTTTATCATTGAAATTGTCCAATCCAACTCTACCATCTCTTTGTGTATGGACAGGAAACATGGCAAGAATACTGGAATGGAGACTGGGCAATGGAGCGAATATATGCAGTTGAGATCAGAACTGGGACAGAGCAACATCCAGGGAAAAGACGAGGAATCCAAAGGAGTTAAATGGAGCCAGGAATAGAGATCTACAACTACCCACCAAAGGAGGACAGGGTTGTTTAAACCTTTGCCCTGGCAGGTGAACTGACAACTTGACATCACGATCTGCCACCGGCCATCCTAATGATGCATCATTATGGACTGGAGTAAGTAATTTGCCTAGGCCACAGGTAATAAAAATGTGGGGTAATAATAGTATATCAATTTAACAAGGTGCAAAAATGCCAAAGTGAGATGCAAAGTACATGAAGGAGAATCACTCCATCACGTCATGTTTATAGTGAAAAAAGGATAAAAATCCCTTTAATTTGGTCAATTGGGGGGGATAAATTTACAGTCATTAATTGCATATATATGTTAAAACATTAAAAACAGTGTACAAATATCAAATAGTTCTATTGCCTGCCATAAGCAAACCCAAGTCACAGTCAAACTATAATACGAGCTATAAATACTACTTATCGTCCACAGCAGTATAACAGTCAGCCATATACATAGGAGGTTTGTTCACATCGGCAATAAAATCGGGCTGGCAGGGATAGTGAACCACAAACAGCTGGACGTTTTGCCGGTAATGCGAAAGCTTACCGGCGAAACGTGTCCAGCTGTTTGTGGTTCCTATCCCTGCCAGCCTCGATCTTATCATCCTATGTGAAAACCTCCTTGTATATGTTGACTGTATAACTGACTGTATTATTATAGTTCTGTTATTATAGATGACTTGGGTTATCTGTTGGCAGGGCAATAGTACATTTGAATCTTTGTACACGTTTTTAATTGTTTTTAACATATATATGCAATTAATGACTAAAGTTAATCCCCATATTGCACATTAAAGGGATTTTTATGCTTTTTTCACTATACATGAGTGCTTTCTTCCTTAATGTAACTCCATCGTTATAGACTGGGACCACGAATCGGCGTTGGAACAGGCAGCAAGTAAGTTCCTTGCAGTCAGCTAACATTTCTTGATGTCACATTGGCTGAACAATTACCTCGTGACCCATCTTAGAGAGTCTATCAGCTAGCAGGAACGGAGGCACTGTTGATAGCCACTTCCTCTATGTAACTACATACCCAGTAAAAGAATTCCCTTTAAAACTTATGTCACATACTAAGCACAACGTTAATTTTTTTATGAGATTTTTATATATTAACTTTAATGGAAGCTTTTGCTATTATGACAAGTAGATATGTTTAAAAGTGGTTTTTACTTATCAACGCTTTTTCAACCTTTTGAAAAAATGATAACGTGTACTGATCCTTCACCTTAAAACAAGGGAATCAATGCAAATGGGTGGCTTTCAGTTTTTAAAGAACACTCAACATTTGATCAGGTTATATAGATACGTACACACAGATACTGATCGAGTGTACTAGGATTGATCTCAGCTGTAAACTAATTGATAAGTTCCTCATCTCATCATATCAAAGTCAGTTTTTGAAAACTATTGTAAAAATTTAAATATTTTAAAATCCATGTTTTTGGGCCATTTTGAGTTGTAAAAAATCTTATCATTCAATGTCAATGCCGCTTTGGGGGTGGGGTCCATAACTGTGACTCTATCTGATGAAGGCCGGTAAGGCGGCTGCATGATATAACATTGTCATTCAACTGCCAGGCAAATATTTATAACCCCTTGCTCCTGCCTCTTGTAAGTAGTTGTAGTACCGTTGAACGCTGTTACCGCTCCTCCCTTCCTTCAACCTGTTACCTTTTCCCTGTTCTTAGTCCATTTGTTCCCGGCCTCACGTTTGGACAGGACTGTGCTTCGCTGAACCTTTTGCCGAGCGGTGAATCATCAAAGGCTTGCCCAGCAACTCCTACATTTTTTTTTGTTTTAGGCATTTCACCGTCTCTGTGCACAATCTGTGAAAGATTCCTAGCCTTAAAAGCCCTGAATGCAAACTGTTAATGAGTTCCTCAGTACCCCTTTGTGTGCCCTTATTCCTGTAAATGATAGATCTAGTGTTGTGGGTAAACACTGTCGAGCATTCTTTAGTAATTCAATATTCCAGAACCCTAAACAAGTGGTGAGGAGCACAACCTTGTTCGTAGCCCCGCAAAGGGTGTTCGGGGGGGAATCCTCATCCACCGAATCGCCCAACCAATCTTCCTATATAAAAAGTACTTGCCAGGGTATCATTTAGGTGTATTTCAGGAGACAGGGAAATAGGATTGATTATTCCTACGTCCCATATGGCTGAAAATAGTACCGGGAGGAGTAAAAATTAGTCTACCAGTAGATTACCCATACATTAGTTTACCAGTAGATTAACTATACATTACCCATACATTAGTATACCAGTAGATTACCCATACATTAGTTTACAAGTAGATTACCTATACATTTCCCATACATTTGTCTACCAGTAGTTTACCAATAGATTACCCATACATTAGTCTACCACTAGATTTCCTATACATTACACATAGATTAGTTTACCAGTAGATTGCCCATGCATTTCCCATACATTAGTTTACCAGTACATTACCTATAAATTACTCATACATTAGTTTACCAGTAGATTACCCATACATTAATATACCAGTAGATTACCCATACATTACCCATACATTAGTTTAACAGTAGATTACTTATACATTACCTATACATTAGTCTACCATTAGATTACCTTTATATTACCCATACATTAGTGTACCAGTAGATTACCTATAAATTACCCATACACAAGTTTACCAGTAGATTACCCATACATTACCCATACATTAGTTTAACAGTAGATTACTCACACATTAGTCTACCATTAGATTACCCATACATTACCCATACATTAGTATACCAGTAGATTACCCATACATTACCCATATATTCGTTTACCAGTAGATTACCTATACATTACCCATACATTAGTATACCAGTAGATTACCCATACATTACCCATACATTAGTTTACCAGTAGATTACTCATACATTACCCATATGAGGAGTAAGATAACAAGCTCTCCAACAAAAGTATCGAAGAGTCAATTTTTGCAACATTAGTTGATTAACTTGCCAAAAAGCTTTAAATTATAGGACTGAAATTTTGTGAGAAAAAAAATCTTTAAAAAACCTTCCATTCTTTAATAGTAAAAAAAGAAAAGACATTGGGAATGGGCCATATTTGTGTTTTATTTCAACCATAACCATTTTTTTAGTATGTCGTCAATTTAAAAGGCAGCCACATAACTCAAACCCCAAATCATCCTACAACAAATTCCTCCTCTAAGAATCACCTCAACAAATTAAATTCCCCCTCTATGATCATCCTACAAAAAATTAAATTACCCCTCCAAGAATCACCAATAACAATTCAATCCCCCTGTAAGACTCATCCTACAACAAATTCAATTCCCCCCTAACATGCACAAAACATGTTCATCACTTAAAAATAAAAATATTGGAATTATTTTTTTTAAATTTAATCTGGGGTTTGAATCTTATTTATATGCAAGCAATCAAGACATAACTCTGAACAAAACACATATAAACCTATTACAATAAACTGTGGCTAGCTGTATTTGCATATTCTCTATAATAGACAATAAATGTCAATCGTAACAATTAATAACACAAAGCATTTAAAAAACCTGTACTTAGATATAATATAAAACTATTTATATTTGCACAATTTGTCATTGTAAAAGACTCCAGAAACTCTCCGATAAGGATTACTAAGATTCTTTAGCAAGCTGCTCAGAGCTTCCATCTTTGTGCTGGAATTGCCTTTATCAGTACCTGATGCTGCAATCCACATAGGAATTAATGCTGCATCTTCAGTGAAGAAGAAAAAGCACTCATATCTCTAGAGACACACATGTAAATGGCATGTTTGTTTGAAGTATAGCTGTGTACAGTTTGCCTAGTAAATGTAATGGTCTATGTTCCTTCAAACATTCTTAAGTTGGTTTGTTGGGTATTCTTATTTTTCATTCACAAAAGAGAACAAGAACACATTCCCCCAAGATTGTGCACAATTATAAATTTTAGTCTTCCAGGTAATTGGACACTTTATCTTAAAATAGTAATATGTCGATATTATTAACAACTTGAAATTAATGATTAGAAAACAATGTAAAAGATGTGAATATCCTGCTTGTAGCAAAGTGCAGTCATTGGATATAAATTATCCAAATGCTTTCGTTTTTTAGATTTAAAGTACATAAAATAATTACTTAACTGAAACCTAATACAAGCGAGATCATGTTAAATGTAGGAAACATAATTCATTAATGATTAATCTTACATTAAATTATCAACCACGAATGGAAATATTGTGCGGAAAACACTGGCATACATTGTCCTGATATTTGGTTGATTTTGGCCGTTTGACGGATGATTCAATCTAACAATGGGCATCTAATACGGCTTCCTGGCCGATCATCAATCTCCAAAATGATCAGCCCAGCCTGTTTTAAAACGTTATGAAAAACGTTGAAGTAAGTCAACTAATGTATGGCCTGGATATGTACTAGAAATCTATGTTTAAGATAAAGCAAACGGAACACAAACCATTTTCAACTAAGGTATTAAGTTACAAGGTTATTTGTTCTACCCTATCATCTACTGTATCTCTACCTCAAATCACTACAAGGTGAGTTTTAACTTTAAGATAGTCGCATTAAACCGAAAAGGACCACAAAAAAGAACTTTGAAAATTGAAGGTGTAAAAAGAGAAAAAAAATAATCAGGGTGAGCAAACTATTCTTGACATTGGTAAACTGCAAAATGTTTAGGAGACAATATGTTTTTGGGGGTTTTGACAGTTCTACTAGACATCAATAGAAAAATCTTTAAAAGTTTAGTTGCCGGGTGTACATTTTTTAGGCACACACGTAAGTGTGTAATGTGGATGCTCCTGGGATTTATCCACCTTACATAAATACATGATTAAGGTATAACTTTAATCTGTTTTTATGATTAGGGCCCGTGTGTAAATTAAACTTCAGAAATGATACAGCCTTCAAAACACACAAATAAAGGCATTCTTATTCTGTTCCCCTTCCCTATACATGGAGTAATCCGCTACTTACACATAAAGGATGTGTTGCACGCAATACTTCTCTGTAGATGTATTCACCTTGACAGGTGTTTAGAAAGGAAAATACAATTTGATAATAGTATACAGAGATATTTTTTTTTTTATATTCTCTAATTAATGGTGAACACTTCAAAGAGAAATCCTTAGGATCATAGAACTTTTCATAAATATTTGGGAGATCAAATATAACAAGCTTGAACCTTGGAATCACCAAATAATAGTTTAGAGAACGGCTAAAAAACATCGGAGACCTGGACAACTAGAACTTTCAGAAGTGAAGATATAATTAATGAACTTATTTTTCTGTAATCTCTCTGCATACAAGATTACTATCGACATGAGCACCACTGGAATAATTAACTGATAGAAAACTCAAGAGAACGGACTTACTGCTTGTTATGTGTGATGGTGACAAGTGCTGCCCATTAGTTTGTGCAGGAGGTCAGGTCTATAGCCATGTTGGAGTGGTCTCTGTCGGGGCCAATCTCGTTGTCACCTGGTTACACACAAACAAGAACATAAAAGGTAAACTTCGAATTCTGAGTGATAAAACAATAACAGTTTTAAGACGGTGTCTCCATAAGAGTTATCAGAGGTTATGTTTGGAGAATCCTACAAAGAAGCACCTTATATACGTTTCTATTGTACAGTGGTAGAAGGAAAACAACGCAATTTTCCAGCAAAACAATTTTACTCAATGTTGGGAGAAACATATTTTTACATTTACTTAGGACCCTGGATGACACATGCAAGGACACTTGTCAGATGTCCCAGATACTAAAATAAGAAAGTTCAGATTGGTGTTGAAGAATCGTAATTCCTGTCTAACTAAAGAAAGGTGTCTCCTTTACAATTCACTGTAAGCTTTATGTGGATGCCTGATGCCCTGTCACCAATCAGGTACAATAAAAGTAGATAATGAGAATGAGGAGACAGTAACCCTGCAAAAGGTATGAGACTATGGCAAATGAATCCTCTTAGGAATATTAGAGCTGCAATAAGATCCTTCTCTGTGGAGAATGTTCTCTCCAAGAGTCCTAACATGTTCTTTCCTGTGGATGCAATTCCCAGCTAGAAGGGCATTCCACTGCTTAAGGATTTTATGACTTTTTCTCAGTTAAGATTATCTGCATTAAGCATTTAAAGCTACAGCTTTTTAAAAAGAACCAAAAAAAATAATAATACAAAAAATGATCAGGTTTTTATTTATACCCTTTACAAAAGGGTATGAGGACTCTATGTGAGTGAGCTCATATATTAGTAAAGGTGGCCATACCAGCAATTTCTATCGCATGTGCCAAAAGATCACATTGGTTGTCAGTCACACACTGTGGTGGGGGACCACACACACAGACCCGACCGATAGCCCAAAAGCAGTATGGGGATTGGTCGGCCGTGCAGCCATACACAGACCATAGTATAGTTCCCTTTTCTTAAAGTAATTTTAATTTAAAGAGATTTTCCATCTTTCCCGTCCATAATGCCGACTATGGTCTTTGTTGGCATTGCGGTCTGTCAGTTTTGACCCTACACACTGCCGATAATATGTAAATCCAGTCACCCTGACCCAATATCGGCATGTGTATAGCCACCTTGAGTAACACAAGTGTCATCTATCACATAGTTATATCAGCTGGATCTGGGTTCTGTCAAAGGGAGAAAATAATTATCGTTACATACTCTAAAGACATTTAAACTGTAATAATTGTATTTAAATATGCATGTTCTATAAACGAGACAAAACGCTCATTAAGGCTGTTTGTGTATGGGAGCTAGTCTAATTCCACAGCCTTTGATTCAATTTTCAATATATTTGTCCAATCCCACTGTGCTGTATATCCGTTATCTTGCCCCTATTTTTTCTTTTAATAAAAAGTTAAGCCTTTTGACAGTTTCTTCCTCCGATAGCTAAACACTATCCAAATTTTCTTCATTATAAAGTGAGAGGACTACAGTAGTCGTAGAAACCAGGGGCACAGTGAATACAAAGTGGGGTGGGAAACTGGTGATTGGAATCAAACTTAACTGTTTGTCCGTTGTGGTTGTTTTGCTATTTTATAAGATAAAGCATTCAGGGAGAAACCTTAGCAAGCATTATCATCCCATTCTCTATTTAATGATCATGTAAAAGACTCTCTGAAGTCTAAACATTGTTATTCCTGTACACAAATGAGGCCACTTGAAAAGTGACAACTAGGACCTCATGATTCACAATTCTCTCCTATTAACAAAAAAATTCTCTTCTTCAAAAACAATGTTAAAGTCTGTTACTCTTTACCAACACAATAAACAATCTTTTATGTACATAAATGATTACTAAGAAAAAAAAATGGATGTGCATGCTTCTTCATAGAGCAAGGTGGTTCTTAATATCTGCAGACAGAGGCAAACAATAATTTGTGTATAGGAGAAACAAAAAGGGGTCTTTATCAGTCAATTTAAAGTTTTCAATAAAGTTCAAAAACTAAAGATAGACTATTGTTAACAACCTGAACTGCAGTAGCAATGTAATTCTGATAATGTAAAAATATTAAACACTGTCCTTAGCAGTGTTCCCTCTAAGCTGTGCGCTCGTGTGCACGAAGACAACTCTGCAGGACTGCGCACAGAGATTTAAGTGGTGCACACACAAAAATCTCCTTAATGTAAGTGCTGCAGTATGGAGCGCATAAAATGTACTTTTGTATGCGCACGAATATATATTTTCTCGCTCACACATCCAATTTGAGGTTAGAGGGAACATTGGTCTTTAGTATAAGATTTAGGACAATCGAGAAAAGCCAACAGAGATCAATTTGCAGTTTTGTCAGCTAAATTAAAGCTTTAGTCGTGTTTCTTCCTCTTCGACTAGAAGTCCTAGAATCATTCAGCCTTTGGAAGGGGACTGGGGGCTGGTGTTTTTAGTGCAATCAACTGTGATACGCAGAGATAGTGTGCTTCTTTGCTTTTCTTCATGACTTTAATTACCTTAACCCCTAGAGTGGGGTTCAGAGGATAGCACCTACCTATTATCTGGTAACAGTTAACATCAGTGTGCTAGAGTGATTCTATGTAATTTGGAACAATAAACTAAAACACATAGAAGCAAGGAATTCTCAGACGTGCATCTTTAATTGCAATATATATGCTCATCCCTGAGTATGAGTAAACAACAGCTTTGCAGCAAATCATTTTGTTATATGAAATTTTACTTTTGTTTTCTTTGGTCCCTAATTTGTTGATAATTTGTTGATGAATATCTCAATGAAAATGAACAGATTTCTCTATGTTGCTTTATTGCCACGCTTTAGGGCACAAGGTACCATGGGCACAAGCTATTGAGACAAATGTCATTGTTCAGGTATTGCAGAGTATCTTGAAATATTAATTATGTTGGTTCAATAACTTGCTCCATAGGGACCATGCAGTGAACACACATGCAGGCCGAATATATTTTTTCCCCTCAAAAGAGAGAAGAGCACTCAAGCTGATTGGATGAGACAGCCCTGGATAATTAAAACAACTATTTACAAACAGTGATTTTAACCCTATAAGCACCAAATACAGAACTACCAAATATCTAGCACTTTAAAAAACACAAAATAATCATAATAAATAGACTAGAAGTATGGAATCAAGGTGGTTAAAAAAAGACTAGTAAAATGTCAAAACTTACTAGTGACTCCATCAGATCGCTCTGTTTCCATTGCTGATGTGGCGAGCTGAAATATAAAATAGAACATCTTCAAAAATAGGAACTATTCCACCATAAAGCAATGAGTACTTGGTAGCGCCATTTACATGTTTGTGTTGCTTGGGACGGTCTGTACTTATTTCTGGGTCGCCAGCAGAGTTCCATACTTATTTTTTTATGATGCACCAGTCCAATTTTCTGTCTGGATAAGATTTTTGAAAACTGACGTTCTCTTTCGCAAGCCTTGTTTTGGCTCATTTCCATGAAATGCATATCGTATGGGTTTCTAGGCAAAAACTGAAAGCATACAGGACTTTATATTAAAAGTGCATTTGGTTAGGTTAAAAAAATGACATTTCCTCTAGTATTTTAGCTCATCAGAAAGTTACTCTCATTACAATTATATATTATATTAACAAAAAGAAACATTATTAGTTATCAATTAAGTAAATGGTTTTAAGGAACTTAAATAACGATATAGAAGGAAATACACCGCATTAAACGTGCAAATGACAGATCCCTAAAAACAAATTAAAAGCAAATTCTGATAAAGGCAGAGAGAAAGAAATTAAACATACATTAAAAATAAGCACTGAGAAAAATACATAGCTTGTAGTACCTATAATCTTAATGTCAGCCGAGTGTCTGTGACAAGCTTCCTGTGTTATGTGACTCTTTAGAGCCCAAAAAACCACCACACTATACGCTATAGTTACTCAGTCTCAAAGGACTGATTGCATCACCTCCTGGTATTTTAGAGACTGATGTTTGGAGTCAGACTAGTAACCTCTTAACAGTATCAGATAAATCTTTTTCGATTAGCTCTATGTTTTTCAAAATCTACCTACTCTCCAGGGATATTACTTATTATAGTTACTATTAACAATTTAACTTAAACCAAATGTAGATGCTTATAGCCTTGTTTCTTTTGGGTATCTTCAGATGTATCTGAATATTTGCAAATCATTAGTTACTTGTTTTTCCTTATGCAGGAGATGTGCTATCATTTTGCTCACTAACTTTCTTATTTGTTATATTAGCATCTACAGCTTAACGTTTCCTCTGCTTGGCTGACAGAACTTGGTGCAAAGATTACTGCAACTGGTAATCTGACACTCAATAAAAATATCTACATTTCATGACATAACAGACTGTTGGGCTGGCTGAATAATTTCCTGAGTTGACAGATGCTGTGACTCCTATCCATTGCCTTAATAGTGGCTAGGTGGTATATTATTGCTTCCATGATGCAATACTTCTGGCTACAATCCCAATTTTGCCATTTAACAACACAATTGATCTATTTATTTCTTTTAACATTGAGTCTTTTTCCCCCCATTTACTAGTCGATTTCTGCACCTGTTTACTTAGTATTAGAAAGGGATAATCAATCAAATAATAGCTTGCCCACTGTATCCCTGGTATCTTTAATTGGGTACACACCATCCCACTATTCCGTGCCCTACGTGTCCAATGTATTCAAAGGGTCACCAAAGGGGAAGCTCACTAATTAAAATAGCACTTTATTTGCAGCTTAGCACTGCGTGATGTCCCCTTCCTTTGGTAACTTTTTGAATCCAATGAGAAAGGGAACACTACACAAACTCTCCCTAAACCACTTGATCCCTGGATGACAATTTGGAATTCAAATCATACATATTAAACTTACAGATAAATTGTCACAATCTTCCTATATAGACGTGACAGACAACACAGCATTACTAGAACTACAGGGAGATTCATGAAAGTTCATATTGTTTAAAATGGTGCTTATTTTGCCCCAACCAATCTAATTTAACATTTGAAAGCTAACATTTGATTGGTTGGGGCAAAATTAGCACCTTTTTAATGATAGAACATTTATTGAACCCCTGTAAATTATTACTCAATTCATTGTGTGGTCAAGCAAAGGATTTATTCCCCTTAAAATAACATGTTTTGGGGGTTATAAACAAGGTAAGAAAAATCTCTTATTTCTGTCACCTCTTTATTGTTTGCTATTAGCTTCCAAACTGTTCCAACCCTGCCAGTTAAATTATTCACAAGCAGCCATTTCTGTTGATCCGCCAAGTATATTAGCTCTCTCTCCTGGAATTTCTACATTACTTACTGGAAAAAAGCTGCTTCAAGTCTTGTCTCCAAATCACTTCCCAAAAAATTCAAAAAGTCTATAATTCTATCTGCTGAGAGTAATAAATATATACTATTCTCCTTGTCAGATAGATCCAATTTCTTTCACAAGTAGCAATAATACTTCATTTTCAACGTGTCACAGAACAGGCAGGTACGATCAGACTGGAAACTTTAAGCATTTAAATTCAACAGGCTTTTGCCGGTTAGCACTAGAGATGTCTGTCTATTACATTCCAGAAATCATAAGTCAAAAAACAGGACATTTTAACCATCTAAAAAAACAATGAAAGAAGCAGTAAATATTATTAGGTATCAACTCATTATGCTGTCCCCACAGTGAGAGAACATAAGCTACATGGGGTATAGAAAGATCACTGCTAAGCCTAGACACTTACACCTGACCAAGTAAACTACATTATATAATAGAGAGCATAGCATAGACAGTAGTAGCTCGCTCTATTAACCAATCACATCTCTGAAACCTCACATATCATATAAACAATGATACATGTAACTAGCATACATCATACATACACAAACTAAGAAAGGATATCAGAAGTTTCAAATATGTCATTCAGAAGTACAAAAGCCCTGAAGCATAATGTTTATAATGGGAAGACTAGTGTGACACACAAGAAATAATTAATGGAAAAATATTAATTAGCAAGCTACCTCAGGTGTGGGGGTGTCCCATTGATCTCTGTTGACAGTAGGTGACTGAAGGGAGCTGGTTAGCTCCCAGATGGCAGAAGTAGACCCAGGTTTGCTGGGATGAATAATGTAAAGAAGAGCAGGGAAGTCCCAGGAAGAGAATGTACTGCCAGCAATGAGAAGGGCTCTGCTGTGAAAAGTTAGGAAGGTCACGTACTTTCAGGAAAGTAGAGAGAGGGAGGTCATCGCTCCAGCAATGAGATTAACAAGAAAGAAAACTGGATCCACCGGTTATTTCTAAGCAGCTGAGAAGAAACCAGGAGAAACAGAAAAGGGGAGGAGGAAGGGTGAAAACAAAACAAGGAAGGGGCAAGAAAATGGATTTAAATGGCTTGTGGGGTATATGTATATATATAATATATATATATAAAGATGCACGTGAATCAGGGCACTCCTTGGTCTTATAAAACAAGTGGGTTTATTCACATCACACACTGGCAACGTTTCGGTCCCTGGTCTTGGACCTTATCAAGCCTTGGCTTGATAAAGGTCCAAGACCAGGGACCGAAACGTTGCCATTGTTGTGATGTGAATAACCCAGTTGTTTATAAGACCAAGGAGTGCCCTGATTCACTGTGCATCTTGTATTATTGGATCCCTCGGGAGCACCCTGGCATTTGAATTGAGGGAGTGTGTGCCAGTCTTTTCTATTGATATATATAATATATATATATATATATATATATATATATATATATATATGTTCTCTGCAAGTAAGAGATGGATAAGTGGGCCTCACCTCATTCTTCTCCCATATTCCATATGACTGTACCATTGATGGCACCTACATAATCTCACAAAGGAATATGTTTGATAAACCACAGCACTTACTGTTAAACTGGGTGGTCATTACATCTTAGAAAGAATCACCATAAAATTACTAACACCTCTAATGCCATGAGATTGAGGTCTCCAGCACCTGCACCTGTAAAGTCAGTAAAGAAATACTTGCTGTTATCATTTACTGTGTTTGAACGGAAAAACTACATTCCCACATGAGTAATAAGTTCAGCCGTTTCCTTGTTATGGAAACATAGTTAACATACGTTATAGATATGTCAATCCAGACAGGCAAAATGATGAACTACAATTCCCACATTTATCAAAAATGGAGTGAATTGCGGTTAAAACTGGTGTAAACTACAGTGGATGACCCTGTACATAATAAAATGGCAAATAGCATTACCTGTTAGAAGTGTCACCTAATAGAAAAGATTTAGATTTACTCGTGGTCATGTCCGATGTCCGGTTATTTTTATCATTAACGTCCATCTTCAAAATGAAACACAAACATCTGTCTCACCCTACACCCCATTATTCAGTCACAGTGGGTTTCTGCAGACCCCATTGCCTTACCTGTACCAGAAAGCTATTCATATAAACAACTAACAAATAGCAACTAAAAGCCACAGTTTATCTATATACATACATTATGTTTATTATACAAGTCCCAATATATATATAATTTATTTATTCATACGGTCTATGCATTTCGGCGGCTACCGAGCCTGACGACCGGCTCGGTAGCAGCCGAAATGCATAGACCGTATGAATAAAAGTTAAGTTTTATCTTTGCTAAAGACCTGTTGAGTGCCCCTTTCTTCTGTATGCTACATGTTACTTATCGGCAGCACCCAGGCGTTTAAGACAGGCGAGCAGGAGTGCAGCTTTTCCCAGTGCTTTTATATATATAATATTATATATATATATATATAATATATATATATACCGTATATACCCATATAAACCGAGGTACCTAGTTTTAGCTAAAAAAGAGAAAAAAGATATTGACTCGTATAAACCGAGGGGGTTAGTATTTGCCACTTAAGATGTTTGGAAACTACAACCCCAGCATGCTTATTGCTGGGAGTTGTGTTTTCAAACATCTTAAGTGGCAAATAAGGGTAAATCCTCCTTTATTTGTGCATACAGTATGCACAAATAAAGAAGGTTTTACTCTTATTTGTAAATATTTGCCACTTAAGATGCTTGATGTTGCCCTGGTGTCCCTGTGGTATTCTCCTACCTTGTCCGGCGGCGCGTCGCTCCACATCCCTGCGCTTCAGGTGATGTCACTACTCGGCGCCGCAAAGTGAAGGCGCCGGGTAGTGACATCATCCGTATTCGCAATGAGGATGCGGATCACGCGCCGCCGGACAGGTAGGAGAAGGTTGACTCAGTATAACCGAGGTAAGATTTTCAGGCTTTTTTTAAAGCCTGAAAACCGCGTTTATCTCGAGTATATACGGTATATACATATATGTATTCCCAGCATATGTTATTGGTAATTGGTAAGTTTCTCAGCATGATAACAATAATGGATTGACGATTCATTTATTGAATTAAACGATAACTAAATCCAACATGTAAATGTCCCAAATGAATTCTACAATTCCTAACAGATACAGGTATCTTTAGTGGAAAAATATTTCCTTTTAATGAAAGGGTCAGGGACCAAGAAACTATTTGCACAAACTAGTGAGTTTTTCTAGACCCCCTCCTTCTTCTCCCCTTTGCCAAGCTGCTACAGTAAATAACTACAGGTTTGCCTGTACATATCTTTCCTCTAATGAAAGTGTAAGTCAGAAAACCAATTGTTACTCACTAGGATAGGAAAGAGGGATGCTGAAAGACAAATGCCAGAAAATTTCATAATTGTAGATGATTTTCCACAATGAATCTGATTTCTACAGCATTGACTTGAAAAGATCTGTTCACATTTTAGCTTTAGTTCTCCTTTAAAACTGAAATGTCTGCCTGTTCAATGGGTAATCTATTGGCAATCTATAAGTAAGGTAATCTAGTGTGAGCTATTGGTAAACTATTGGCAATCAAATGTATAGGTAACCTATGGGTAATCTACTGGTAAACTAATGTATGGGTAATGTATGGGTAATCTATTGGTAAACTAATGTATGGGTAATCTACTGGTAAACTAATGCATACGTAATATATAAATAATCTACTTATCTACTAATTTTGGAATCCTGTGTACAAAAAGGACATCTTTGAAATGGAAAGGGTTCAGAGAAGGGCAACTAAATTAATAAGGGGATTGGGGGAGCTTGAATATGAAGAGAACTAGAAAGTTACAATTATGTACGCTGGAGGAAGGCGCTTGCATGGGATATGATTACTGTGTATAAATACATTACAATACAATAAACTATCTGGGCCATTGTTCACCAATAGAGCATGTCAGAGGACAGTGTGCCATCTCTTAAGACTTGAACAAAAAAGGTTTAGGTCTTCAATCTCGGAAAGGGTTTTTCACCGTGAGAACGGTAAAGCTATGGAACTGTCTTCCAGTGAATGTTGTTATGGCAGGTTCATTGGCCAGTTTAAAAAAAAAAGCTGGATGAGTTTCTGCAAACAAGGAATGTTGATAGTTACTGTATTGATTATAAAGAAGAGTTGACCAGGGAAATTTCCAATTACCACTTGGAGTCAAAGGAATTTTTTTCCCCTTCATAAATTTGTGGGGGGGGGGGGGTGTGCCTTCCTCTGGATCAACAGTTAGGCAGAAAATAAGGATATTGCTAGATGGGTTGGACTGGATGGACATATGTCTTTATTTAAAGGTATCTCCACTTTTTTTTTTCTAATTTTTTGTAATCCAGTTCTATTGAAGAACGGGAGGTAAGGAGCTTGCCTTACCTTCCGTTCTTCAATAGAACACACAGGAGCCAGGAGACAAGGTAAGAACATACCCGCTCGCTCGCTCCCCCGGCGCGTAGTCTGACAGTCCCACGGACCTTGTCTTCTATGCGCATGCGCGATCTATGCGCATAGAAGACAAGGTCCGTCGGGACCTGTCAGACCAAGCGCCGGGGGAGCGAGCGAGCGGGTAGTTCTTACCTTCTCTCCTGGCTCCTGTGTGTTCTATTGAAGAACGAAGGTAAGGCACAGCTCCTTTACCTCCCGTTCTTCAATAGAACTAGATTACGAAAAACGAGTAGAGATACCCTTTAACACTCAAAATACTATACTATACTATTACTACTGGTAAACTAAGGTATGGGTAATGCATAGGTATCTACCGGTAAACTAATGTATGGGTAATGTATAGGTAATCTACTGGAAAACTAATGTATAGGTAATGTATGTGCAACTATAGGTAAACTAATTTATGGGTAATGTATAGGTATCTACTAGTAACTGATGTATGGTTATGTATGGGTAATGTATGAGTAATCTACTGGTAAACTAATGTAGGGTAATGTATTAATCTACTCGTAAACTAATGTATGGGTAATGTATTGGCAATCGACTGGTAAACTTATGTATGGGTGATGTATGGGTAATCTACTCGTAAACTAATGTATGTTAATGTATAGGTACTCTACTGGTACACTAAACTAATGTATGGGTAATCTACTGGTAAACTAATGTATGGGTAATGTATAGGTAATCTACTGGTAAACTAATGTATAGGAAATGTATGGGTAATCTACTGGTAAACTAATGTATGGGTAATCTACTGGTAGACTAATGTATGAGTAATGTATGAGTAATCTACTGGTAAACTAATGTATGGGTAATGTATGGGTAATCTACTGGTCACTACAAATGTAATGGGTAATGTATAGGTAATCTACTGGTAAACGAATATTGGGTAATGTATGGGTAATCTCTGGTATACTAAGTGTATGGGTAATGTATGGGTATCTAATGGTAGACTAATGTGTGAGTAATCTACTGTTAAACTAATGTATGGGTAATGTATGGGTAATCTACTGTTAAACTTGTGTATGGTAATTTTATAGGTAATCTACTGGTACACTAATGTATGGGTAATAAAAGGTATCTAATGGTAGACTAATGTATAGGTAATGTATAAGTATCTACTGTTAACACTAATGTATGGGTATGTATGGGTAATCTACTGGTATATTAATGTATGGGTAATCTACTGGTAAACTAATGTATGAGTAATTTATAGGTAATGTACTGGTAAACTAATGTATGGGAAAT
This sequence comes from Hymenochirus boettgeri, assembly GCA_019447015.1. Taxonomy (NCBI): domain Eukaryota; kingdom Metazoa; phylum Chordata; class Amphibia; order Anura; family Pipidae; genus Hymenochirus; species Hymenochirus boettgeri. The sequence continues at coordinate 107,864,616 of CM033477.1, read as the reverse complement.
GCATGGGCAATCTACTGTAAACTAATCTATGTGTAATTGTATAGGAAATCTATGTGGTAGACTAATGTATGGGTAATCTATTGGTAAACTACTGGTAGAACAATGTATGGGAAATGTATAGGTAATCTACTGTACAACTAATGTATGGGTAATCTACTGGTATACTAATGTATGGTTAATGTATAGTTATCTACTGGTAAACTAATGTATGGGTAATCTCTACTGTATGACTAATGTATGGTATATGGTAGACTAATATGGGGCTAATTAATGGTAATCCTACTGGTAAATTCATGTATGGGTAATGTATAGGTAATCTACTGGTAAACAATGTATGGGTATGTCATTGTAATCTAAACTGTTCTACTATGTATGGTAATGTAATGGTTAATCTACTGGTATCTAATGTATAGGTAATCTATACTGGTAAACGAATATATGGGTAATGTATGGGTAATCAACTGGTATACTAATGTAGGGGTAATCTACGGGTAAACTAGGTATGGGTAATTATCGGTATCTACTGGGTAAACTAATGTTATGGGTAATCTGTGGGTAATCTACTGTAACTAATGTATGGGTATGTAATAGGTAATCTACTGGTAAAGTAATGTATGGGTAATCTACTGGTAAACTAATGGATGGGTAATGTTATAGGTAATCTACTGGTAGACTAATGTATGGGTAATGTATGCTTAAATCTACGGGTATACTAATGTATGGGTATGTATAGGTAATCTACTGGTATACATGTATGGGTAATGTATAGGTAATCTACTGGAAACTAATGTATGGGTATATGTATAAGTACTACTTCTGGTAACTAATATATTGGTATGTCTAGGTTAATTTACTGGAAACTATGTATGGGTAATGTTTAGGTAACTACTCTGGTAAATATGTTGGGTACTGTATGGGTAATCTTCCTGGTAAACTACGTCATGGTTAATGTATTGGTAATCTGGTAGACTAATGTATTGGTAATGTAATAGGTAATCTACTGGTAACTAATGTATGGGTAATCTGGTAACTTAATGTTTGGGTAATGTATGTTACTGTATGAGTAATCTACTAGTATACTAATTATGGGTAATGTAATAAGGGTAATCTACTGGGTAAACTAATGTATGGATATGCATAGGTAATCTACTGGTAAACTAATGTAATGGGTACTGTATTGGGTAATCTACTGTATAAACTAATGTTATGGGTAATGTATATGGTATCTACTGGTATAACTAATGTTAATGGGTAATGTATGGGTAATCTAACGGTAACAATGTATAGGTAATCTGACTGGATAAACTAATGTTATGGTAATGTATAGGTACTCTAAACTGTAAACTAATGGATGGGTACTGTAAAGTACTCTCGCTGGTAAACTAATGTATGGTAGTGTATAGTACAAGTACTGGTACGTAATGTATGGGTAATGTAATAGGTAATCTACTGTTAACTAATGTTGGTAAATCTTCCCTGGGTAGTATGTATGTTAATGTATGGGTAATCTTCTGTAAAGTATTTAAGGGGGTGGTTATGTATGGGTAAGCTAACTCGGTAAACTAATGTAATGGTAAGTATCGGTAATCTATTGGTACACTAATGTATGGGTCATCTGGTAAACTAAGGTTTGGGTATGTATGGTAATCTCTGGAAATTATGTATGGGTAATGTATGGGGTAATCTACTGGTAATGTACTAGTTAACTATATAGATAATGTATGGGTAATGTTAGGGTAACTACTCTGTAGACTAATGTAATTGGTAATAGTATAGTAACTACTGGTAAAATGTAATTTATGGGTAATCTACTGGTAACTAATGGTGGGTAATGTATAGGTAAAATTCTAACTGGTAGAACTAATGGTGGGTCATGTATGCGTAATCTACGGGTATACCTAATGTATGGGTAATGTAATAGGTAATCTAATGGTATACTAATTTGGGTTATGTATAGGTACTCTACTGGTAAACTAATGTATGGTAAAGTATGAGTAATCTACTGGTATACTAATGTAATGGGTAATAGTTAGGTATCTACGGGTAAACTAATGTATGGTACTGCATATGTAATCTACGGTAACGATGTATGGGTAATGTATATGTATCTAACTGGTAACTAATGTATAGGTAATCATACTGATAAACCGAATGTATGGTAATGATAGGTAATCTACTGGTAAATAATGTATGGGTAATGTATAAAGTTCATCTACTGGTAACTAATTATGGGTAATCTACTTACTGGTATCCTAATGTATGGGTATGTATAGGGTAATCTACTGGTATAACTAATGTAAATGGGTAATGTATAGGTAATCTACTGGTAAACTAAGTGATAGTAATCTACTGGTAAACTACTGTATGGGTAATGTATAGGTAATCTACTGGTAAAGCTAAGTTGGGTAATGTATAAAGTATCTACTGGTAAACTAATGTATGTGTCAATGTATAGTAATGTACTGGTACACTAATGTATGGGTAATGTATAGGTAATCTACGGGTTAACTAATGTATTGTAATCTTCTTCTGTAAAGTATGTTATGGTTCATGTATTGGGTACATCTAACGGGTAAACTAATGTTATGGTAATGTATAGGTTAATCTATTGGTACTAAGGTTTTGGGTAATGTAGGGGTAATCTATCCTGTAAACTACTGTATGGGTAATGTATGGGTAATCTCTGTTAATGTATAGGTAATCTAACTAGTAGAATTAATGTATGGGTAATGTCTAGTAATCTACGTAACGACTAATGGTGATGGGTTAAATGTATGCGTAATCTACGTATCTGAATTTATGGGTAATGTCTTAGGTAATCTACTGGTTCTACCATGTATGGGGTTATGTAAGGAGTAATCTAACTGGTATAACTAATGTATTGGGTATGTATGATAAATCTAATTACTGTAATACTAATGTTGGTAATGTAATGGGAATCTACTATAAACTAATGTATTGGTAATGCATATGTTAATCTACTGGTAAAACCTAAGTATGGGTATGTAAGGTAATGTAACTGTAAACTAATGTAGGGTAATGTATAGGTAATCACTGGTTAAATTAATGTCTGGGTATGTTGGGTAATCTTCTGGTAAAACTACTGTATGTTAATGTATGGTAATCTGGTAGACTAATTTATGGGTAATGTATATGTAATCTACTGGTAGACTATGCTATGGTAATCTGGTAAACTAAGTTTTGGGGTAATGTAGGGTAATGTAAATGCGTAATCTACAGGTATACTAATGTATGGTAATGTATAGGTAATCTACTGGTAATACTATGTATTGGTTTATGAGTAGATCTACTGGTAACTTATTTATGGGTAATGTATGAGTAATCTACTGGTATACTATGTTGTTAATGCTATAGGTAATCTACGTGGTAAACTAATTATGGATAATGCATAGGTAATCTACTGGTAAACTAATGTATGGATAATGTATGGTAATCTACTGGTAAACACTGTATGGTTAATGATAGGTAATTCTACTGTACACTATGTATGGGTAATTTATAAGTCTCTACTGGTAAACTAATTATGGGTAATGTATAGGTACTGTACTGGTAACCTACTTTGTATGGGTAATGTATAGTAATCTACTGGTTAACTAATGTATTGGTAATGTATGTGTAATCTTCCTGGTAAAGTAATGTATGTTAATGTAATGGGTAATTTGGTAAACTAATGTATGTAATGTAATAGTAATCTACTGGTAACTAATGTATGGGAATCTGGTAAACTAAGGTTTGGGTAATGTATAGGTAATCTACTGGTAACTAATGGTATGGGTAATCTACTGTAAACTAAGGTTTTGGGTAATGTCATGGGTAATCTACGGTAAACTAATGTCTGGTATGTATGGTAAATCTGGGTAGACTAATGTATGGGAAACTAATGTATGGGTAATCTGGTCGACTAACGTATGGGTTAATCTGTAACTAATGTATGGGTAATCTGTAAGGACTAAATGTAGGGTACTATATTGGTCATTTCTTGTAGAGCAATGTTGGTAATCTGGCAGACTAACTGTAATCTCACTGGCAATAATCTAATTTGTAAACTACTCTACTCGGCAATTAATGGTAACTATACACCTGTTTAGGGATTTAAAAAAAAAACTTGTTGGCCCTCGAAATATTTGAAAACTACAACTCCCAGCATTCCCAAGCTTAAGATGGGAGTTGCAGTTTTTACACATCCTGGGGGGCCACATAGTCCCCCTGTGATAACCTATTGGGAACCTGCCCTGGAAATTACCCTGAACAAGAAAGCTGAGGGGCCACAGGTTTCATTGGTGCCGATCAGTCTCCAGCCCTCTTTGGCAATCAACAACAAAGCCTGGGAGGGGTTGGGTGCACAAGGAGGGTGACAGCGACCAATCCCCCCTCCTTATATTTCCCACTCCCCCTTCATCCCGATAGCACAAGTCCCTCCAGCCCCTGACACCGGGAAAGAAAAAAAAAAAAACACAGTAAGGTTCCCCGCCCCCCAGTGCCCCCGAAGTCCCGGCTGCTGTTACCTAGCGGTGCCGACCCTGTCCCCATCCCTTTTTTTGCAGCTGTGCTGGGTCGGTGGAAACTAGGCAGCGCGCCGTCCGCTAAGACTAATCCGGCTTCTACGTCCCCCTCCACTTCAGCAGAAGAGCCTGCAGGGGTTAGCCCCGGTACAGCTGTCAAAGAAACCCAGAGAACCGGATCGCGTCAGGCGCCCTCTTCCCCAGGCACAGCGCGGGCAGTGAACAGACTGGCCGCTCCAGGCGCTCGGCAATCGATTACAGGACAGTTCACTTCAATGTCTCCAGTGATCTCAGCAGCCAGGGGTGGATCCAGGACACCGTATCCCCGGGATCACAGCATCGTGGGCAGGGCCGAACCGGTCACACACTGGGACTGGCGGAGCACTCGGCGCTGAGTTCTGTTGTCACTGAGCCTTGGGTACCTCGCGCTGTGTGCTGTTTTCCCTATTACTAACTAGCGCTGTCCCTTCCCTCCTTGGACTGGCAATGCACACGGCGCTGGTCTGGCCCTCTTCCTACAGACCTCATGCACCTCACAGTGTCTAACATATATAGTATACAGGCTCTATCCTTTCCCTAACTGTAATATATTTATATATTTTTATATATATTATATACAACTGTTCTGATGTACTGTGTTTAATATTGTCTCTACCGTTCATAACCCAGTTATTGTAAGCTAATCTACTGGTAAACTAATGTATGGGTAATCTACTGGTAGACTAATGTATGGGTAATATGGTAGACTAATGTATGGCTAATGTATGGGTAATCTACTGGTAAATTCATGTATGGGTAATGTATAGGTAATCTACTGGTATACTAATGTATGGGTAATGTATACCATTACATTACCATACATAGTAGAACAGTTTAGATTACAATGACATACCCATACATTGTTTACCAGTAGATTACCTATACATTACCCATACATGAATTTACCAGTAGGATTACCCATACACGTAGCCATTTACATTAGTCTTACCATGATTCCCCATACCATTAGTACCAGTAGAGTACCCATAATTAGTTTACCAGTTGCTTAACTATACATTACCCATACAGTGTTATACCAGTAGATACATACATTAGTTTACAAGTAGATTACCTATACATTTTCCCATACAGTTGTCTACCCAAGTAGTTTCCAATAGATTACCCATATTGTCTACCACAGATTTCCTATACATTACACATAGATTAGTTTACAAAGTCGATTGCCTTGGCATTTCCCATACATTAGTTTACCAGTACAATTACCTAGAAATTACTCATACATTAGTTTACCAGTAGCGTACCATACATTAATATACCAGTAGATTACCCATACATTACCCATTACCTTAGTTTAACAGTAGATTACTTATACATTACCTAACATTAGTCTACCATTAGATTACCTTTATATTACCCCATACAGTAGTGTACCAGTATAGATACCTAATAAATACCCCATACCCACAAGTGTACAGTAGATTCCCATTTACATTACCCATACATTTAGTTTAACAGTAGATACTCACACATTAGTCTACCATTAGATTCCATACTACCCATACATTAGTCTACCAGTAGATTACCACATACATTACCCCATATATTCGTGTACCAGTAGATACCTATAACATTACCCATAATAGTCATACCAGTAGCTTACCCATAATTACCCATACCATTAGTTTACCAGTAGTTACTATACATTACTCTACATTGGCTAACCAGTAGATTACCCCCTACATTAGTTACCGTGAGATACCCATAATTTCCTAATACATAGTTTACCAGTTAGATACCTTATACATTACCCATACATTAGTTTACAGTAGAGTACACATACATTAGTTTGTGTACCAGTAGAGTACTATACATTAACACATACATTTAGTTTACGAGTAGATTACCCAATACATCACCATACATAAGGTACCGTCGATTTGCAAATACATTACTCCATTACATAGTTTACCGAGTGAATTACCTTAACATTACCCATACATTTGGTACTCAGTAGATACTTCATACGATCTACCCATACAGTAACCATACATCAAGTTTATAGTAGATAACCTATACATTACCCATAAATTAGTGTACCTATAGTTGCACATTACATTACCCATACATTAGTTTCCAGTAGTTACAATACATTACCCATTGACATTAGGTTACCGGGTAGATACCTATGCATTACCCATACATTGCCCTGTTTACAGTAGATAGTATATAGTCTAGTATTTTGAGGTTTTTAAAGGGTATCTCTACTCGTTTTCGTAATCTAGTTCTATTGAAAGAACGGGAGGTAAAGGAGCTGTGCATTAACTTCCGTTATTCAATAGAACACACAGGAAGCCAGGAGAGAAAGGTAGGAAACTACCAGCTCGCTCGCTCCCGGCGCTGGTCTGACCGGTCCCCGCTGACGGACCTGTATTCTATGTGCATATAGATCCGCAGCGCATATGAAGACAAGGGTCCGTCGGGACCCTGTCAGAACTACAGCCGGGGCGGGGGGGGGGGGCGCGGAGCGAGCGGGTATGTTTTACCTTGTTCTCCTGGCTCCTGTGTGTTCTATTGAAGAACGGCTGGTAAGCACAAGCTCCGTTACCTCCCGTTATTCAATAAGAACTGGATTACAAAAAAACTTAGAAAAACGAGTGGAGTAGATACCCTTTTAACTAAGACATATGTCATCCAGTTCCAACCCATCTAGCAATATCCTTATTTTCTGCCTAACTGTTGACAAGAGGAAGGCAAACCCCCCCCCCCCCCCACCAAATTTATGAAGGTGGAACAAATTCCTTCCTGACTCCAAGTGTAATTGGAAATTCCCTGGATCAACTCCCTTACTTTATAGTATCATACCAGTAACTTATCAACATTCCTTGTTTGCAGAAGAAAAGAAACGATCAGCTTTTTTTTTTAAACTGGCCAATGAACTGCCATAGCAACATTAACGGACGACAGTTACATAGCTTTACCGTTTATCACGGGAAAAAACCCTTTCCGAGATTGGAAACCTAAACCTTTTTTGTTCAAGTCTTAAGAGAATGGCCACATGTCCTGAATGCTCTATGGGAACAATGCCCCAGATAGTTTATTGTATGTACGTATTTATTACAAGTAATCATATCCATGAAGCGCCTCTCTCCAGCGTACATTAATTGTCAACCGTTCTAGTCTCGCTTCATATTCAAGCTCCCCCAATCCCCTTATTAATTTAGTGTGCCCTTCTCTGAACCCTTTCCTTTCAAGATGTCCTTTGTACACAGGATTCCAAAATTAGTAGAACAAGTAGATTATTATAGATTAAGTATGCATTAGTTTACCAGTAGAGTACCCATACATTAGTGTACCAATAGATTCCCATACATGAACCATAATTAGTTTACCAGTAAATTACCCATAGGTTACCTATACATTTGTTGCATAGTTTTTACCATAGGCTCACCCTAGAGTCCCTTACTTGAGAGATTGCCACTTAGTTAACCCATTGAACAGGCAGAACATTTTTCAGTTTTAAAGGAGAACTAAAGCTTAAATGTGAACAGTCTTTTTTCCACGTCAATGCTGTAGAAGAAATCAGATTATTGTGGAAAATCATCTACAATTATGAATTTTCTGTGGCCATTTCTGTCTTTCAGCCATCCCTCTTTCCATACTAGTGAGAGAGAACAATTGTGGTTTTGACTACACTTTCATGTAGTAGAGGAAAAGATTATGGACAGGCAACCCTGTAGTTATTTATGTTTTAGCAGCTATGGCAAAGGGGAGAAGAAGGAGGCCCGTGGTCTAGGAAAAAACTCACCTAGTTTGTGCAAACTATGTTTCTTGGTCCCTGACCCTTCATTAAAAGGAAATATTTTCCACTAAAATACTGTATTGTTAGGAATTGTAGAATTCATTGGGACCATTTACCTGGTTGGATGTAGTTATCGTTTAATTCAATAAATGAATCGTCAATCCATTATTGTTATCATGCTGAGGAAGCAACTTACCCATTTACCAATAACATATGCTGGGGATACATAGATGTGATAGACCGTTATATACTCGAGTAGAAAACCGAGAGGTTTTCAGGCTTAAAAAAAGCCTGAAAACTTTTACTCGTTTATACGCGGTCAACCTTTCTCATACCTTGTCCATGGCGGGCAGCGTTGATCCGGCATCCTAATTGCGAATCGGATGTATGTCGCACTACCCGGCGCATCTCACTTTGGCGGCGCGCAGTTAGTGACATCATGTCCCTGAAAGCGAGAAGGAGGGGAGCGAGCGGCCGCCGGACAAGGTAGGAGAATACCACAGGGACACCAGGGCAACATAGATATTAAGTTGCAAATATTACAAATAAGAGTAAAACCGTTCTTTATTTGTGCATACTCGTATGCACAAATAAAAAGGGGAGTTTACCCTTTTTGCCACTTAAGATGTTTGGAAAACACAACTCCCAGCAATAAAGCATGGGGAGTGTTAGTTTCACCAAAATATTAAGTGGGAGGAAACTAATAACCCCTCGGTTTATACTCGAGTCAATATACTTTTTCTCCTTTTTTAGCTTTAAAATAGGTTACCTCGGTTTATACTCGGGTGTATATACGGTGGTATATATATAGAATATATAATATATATATATATATACTATTATATATTATAAAGCACTGGGAAAGGCTGATCCTGCTCAGCTGTCTTAAACGCCTGGGTGCTGCCCGATAAGGAACATTGTAGCATATAAGAAGAACGGGGGGGGGGGCATCAACAGGTCTTTAGCAAAGATAAAACTTAATTTTATTCATACGTCTATGCCATTTCGGCCTGCTACCCGAGCCCGTCCGTCAGGCCTCGGGGGTTTAAGCAGCCGAATGCATAGACGTATTATGAATAAATAAATATATATATATATTGGGATTGTATTAATAAAACCTAAATGTATGTATATAGATATAAACTTTGTGCTTTTAGTGCTATTTGTAGTTGTTATAGAATAGCTTTTGGTACAGGTAAGGCAATTGGGGTCTGCAGAAACCACTGTGGACTGAATAATGGGAGTTGTAGGGTCGTGAGACAGATTGTTTGTGTTTTCATTTTGACGATGGACGTTAATGATAAAAATAACAGCAGGACATCTGGGACATGACACGTAGTAAATCTAAAGCTTTTCTATTAGAGTGACACTTCAACAGTATATTGCTATTTGCCATTTTATAATGTACAGGTCATCCACTGTAGTTTACACCAGTTTTTAACCGCAATTCACTCCATTTTTGATAAATGCTGGGAATTGTAGTTTCATCATTTTGCCTGTCTGGATTGACATTCTATACCGTATGTTAACTATGTTTCCATTAAACAAGGAAACGGCTTATGTGTGCTGAACTTATTACTCATGCTGGAAATGTAGTTTTCCTGTCAAACACAGTAAATGATAACAGCAGTATTCCTTTTACTGACTTTACAGGTGCAGGTGCTGGAGACTCCATCTTTCTGGCATTAGAGGGTGTTAGTAACTTTTATGGTGAGTCTTTCATAAGATGTATGACACCCCAGTTTAACAGTAAGTGCTGTGGTTTATCAAAACATTTCCTTTGTGAGATTATGTAGGAGGGCCTCAATGGTACAGTCATATGGAATATGGAAAGAATGAGTGGAGGCCCAATTATCATCTCTTACTGCCAGAATCATATAATATAGATATAGATATATATAGATATTATATATATATATATATAGTCAATAGAAAAAGACTGGCACACACTCCCTCAATTCAAATGCCAGGGTGCTCCCGAGGGATCCAATAATACAAAGAGCAAGTGAATCAGGGGCACTCCTGGTCTTATAAAAGGGGGTTATTAATCACAAAATTGGGCAACGTTCGGTCCCTGGTTTGGACCTTATCAAGCCAAGCTTGATAAGGGTCCAAGACCAGGGACCGAACGTTGCCATGTTGTGATGTGAATAAACCCACTTGTTTTAAAGACCAAGGAGTGCCCTGATCACTGGCATCTTTATATATATATATATAGTATATATATATATATATATATACATATACCACAGCAAATTTAAAGCCATTTTCTTGCCCTTCCTTGTTTTGTTTTCACCCCCTTCCTCCTCCCTTTTCTGTTTCTCCTGGTTTCTTCTCGATGCTTCAGAAATAAACAGGTGATCCAGTTTCTTCTTGTTATCCATTGCTGGGGAGCGAGAACCCTCATCTCCCTCTTACTTTCCTGAAAGTTATTGACATTCCTAACTTTTCAAAGCAGAGCTCCCTTCTCATTGCTGCAGCTCATCTCTTATCTGGGACTTCCTGATCTCTTCTATTACATTATCCATCCCAGCAAACCCTGGTCTACTTCTTTATGTGTTTGGTTTTTGCCTGTTTTATTGGGAGGCTAAACAAGGCCCTTTCCTCTTCAGTCACATACTGTCAAAGAGGATCAATGGTACACCCACACACCTGAGGTAGTTCCTAATTTAATATTTTTCCATTAATTATTTCTTGTGTGTCACATCGCTTCCATTGTATAAACATATGATCAGGGCTTTTGTACTTCTGAATGAACATATTTGAAACTTCTGATACCTGTCTTAGTTTGTTGTATGTATGCCTGTTATGCCTAGTTAATGTATGCATTGTTAATGTATAGGTGAGCAGTTTCAGAGAGGTGTGATTGGTGTTCAATAGAGCGAGCTACTACGGTCTCCTATTGCTATGCTCTCTATATATAAATGTAGTTTACTTGGTCATGGTGTTGTAAGTTCTAGACTTAGCATTGATCTTTCTATACCCCAGGAGTTTATGATTTCTCTCAGTGTGGGGGACAGCATAAGGAGGTTGATACTAATAAATTTACTGCTTTCTTCATTGTATTTTTTTTAGATGGTTTTAAATAAAAATGACTGTTTTTTGACTTATGATTTCTTGGAATGTAATAGACAGACATCTCATAGTGCATAACCGGCAAAAAGCCTGTTGATTTAAATAATGCGTAAAGTTTCCACAGTCTGTATCGTACATGCCTGTTCTGTGACACGTTGAAAAACTGAAAAAGTAATCTGCTACTGTGAAAGAATGGATCTATCTGACAAGGAGAATAGTATATATTTTATTACTTCAGCAGATATAGAATTTGACTGTTTTTGACTCTTTTTGGGAAGGATTTGGAGACAAGACTTGAAGCAGTTCTTTCCGTAAGTAAGTAATGTAGAAATTCCAGGAGATGAGACTAGAGAGCCTAAATATACTTGGAGGATCAATACAGAATGGCTGCTTGTGAATAATTTTTAAACTGGAGGGTTGGAAACCAGTTTGGAGCGAATAGCAACAATAAGAGGTGACAGCAAATAGAGATATTTTTACCTTGTTTAAACCCCAAACCATGTTATTTTAAGGGGGAATAAATCCTTTGCTTGACCAACACACAATGAAATGAGTAAATATTACAGGGTTAGTCAATAAATGTTCTTATCATTAAAAAGTTGCTAATTTTGCCCAAACCATAAAAATGTTAGCTTTCAAATGTTAAATTAGATGGTTGGGGCAAAATAAGCACATTTAAAACAATATGAACTTTATTGAATCTCCCTGCTAGTTTAGTAAGGGGGGTATTGTCTGTCAGTCTATATAGGAAGATTGTGACAATATATCTGTAGTTTAAGATGTATGATTGAAATGCCAAATTGTCATCAAGGGATCAAGTGGTTTAGGGAGAACGTTTTGTGTAGTGGTTCCCTTTCTCATTGGATTCCAAAAAAAAGTGACCAAAGGAAGGAAGGGAAAATCCGCAGTGCTAAGCTGGCAATAAATGCATTTTAATTAGTGAAGGCTTCCCCTTGGTGACCCTTTGAATACATTGGACACTGTATAGGGCACGGAATAGTGGGGATGGTGGTTACCAAGTAAAGATACCCAGGATACAGTGGGCAAAGATATTATTTGATTGATTATCCCTTTCTAATATAAGTCAACATGGTGCAGAAAGCGAAAATAGGTAAAGGGGGGGAAAAAGAGCTCAATGTAACAAGAAATAACTTAGATCAATTGTGTGTTGTTTAAATGCAAAATTGGGATGTAGCCAGAAGTATGCATTCATGGGAAGCAAATTAATACCACCTAGCCACTATTAAGGCAAGGATAGGAGTCACAGCTCATCTGTCGTCAACTCAGGAAATTATTCAAGCCAGCCCAAACAGTTCTGTTATGTCATGAAAATGTAGATTATTTTATTGAGGGCTCAGATTTACGTTGCAGTTAAGTTATCTTTGCACCAAGTTCTGTCAGCCAAGAGAGGAAACAGTTAAGCGTACGATGCTAATATAACAATAAGAAAAGTAGTGAGCAAAATGATAGCACATCCTCGCATCAAGGAAAAACAAGTAGAACTAAGATTTGCAAAGTATCAGAACATCTGAAGCTACCCAATTAAGAAACAGGCTATAAGATCTACATTTGGTTTTGAAAGTTTAAATTGTTTAAATAGTAATTCATAAGTAATATCCCTGGCAGAGTGGTAGATTTTGAAAACATAGAGCTATCGAAAAAGATTTATTCTGCATACTGTAAGAGGTACTAGTCTGACTCCATAACATCAGTCTCTAAAATTACCAGGAGGTGATGCAATCAGTCCTTTGATGGATGAGTAACTATTCGCGTTATAGTGTCGGTTGGTTTTTTGCGGCTCTAAAGAGTCACATAACACAGGAAAGCTTGTCACAACACTCGGCTGACATAAGATTTATAGGTACATACAAGCTATGTATTTTCTCAGGCCTTATTTTTAATGTATGTTTAATTTCTTTTCTTGCCTTTATCAGAATTTGCTTTTTAATTTGTTTTAGGATTCTGTCATTTGCAGTTTAATGCGATGTATTTCCTTCTATATCGTTTATTCCGTTCCTTAAAACCATTACTTAATTGTAGACTAATAATGTTTCTTTTTGTTAATATAATAATATAATTTTAATGAGACAGTAAACTTTCTTGATGAGCATACAATACTAGAGAAAATGTCATTTTTTTTAACCTAAACACAAATGCACTTTAAATAAAGTCCTGTATGCTTTTCAGTTTTTGCCTAGAAACCCATACGATATGCATTTCATGGAAATGAGCAAAACCAAGGCTTGCGAAAGAGAACGTCAGTTTTCAAAAAAATCTTTATCCAGACAGACCAACTCTGGACGGGCATCATAAAAACTAAAAGTATGGACACTTGCTGGCGGACCCAGAAAATAAGTACAGACTCATCCCATAAGCAACACAAACATGTAAATGGCATGCTAACAAGTACTCATTGCTTTTTGGTGAATGTTCCTATTTTTGAGATGTTCTATTTTATATTTCAGTCCGCACACAAGCAATGGAAACAAGCGATCTGAGGATTATGTCACTAGTAAAGTTCTTTGACATTTTACTAGTCTTTTTTTAACCACCTTGTTCCATACTTCGAGTCTATTTATTATGATTTTTGGTGTTTTTTAATGTTATTAACGTGCTAGATATTTGGTAGTTCTGATATTGGTTTGCTTATAGGCGTTTTTTAAAATCACTGTTGTAATATGTTTAATTATCAGGGGCTGTCTATCCAATCAGCTTCTGAGTGCTCTTCTTCTCTTTTGAGGGAAAGAAAAATATTCTCGGCCTGCATGTGGTGTTCACTGCATGGTCTATGGAGAAAGTTATGACCACATAATTAAGATTTCAAGATACTCTGCAATACATGAAACAGAATTTGTCTCCCATAGCTTGTGCACCCATGGTACCTGTGCCATAAGCGTGGCAATAACGCAACATCGAGAAATCTGTCATTTCATTGAGGATATCATCCACAAATTCATCAACACATTAGGGACCCAAAGAAGAGAAAGGAACAAACAAAAGTAAAATTTCATTGTTATAACAAAATGATTTGACTTGCCAACGCTGTTGTTACTCATACTCAGGGATGAGCAATATATTGCAATAAAGATGCACGTCTGAGAAAGATCCTTGCTTCTATTGCTGGTTAGTTTAGATGTTCCAACTTACATAGAATCACTCTAGCACACTGATGACGGTTACCAGATAATAGGTGAGGTGTTATCTTGAACACCCACTACTCTAGGGTGTTTAGTAGGTAATTCAAAGTCATGAAGAAAACGGCAAAGAGCACATATCTCTGCCGTATCACGTTTTTGGGAAAAATTCACTAAAAAAACACCAGCCCCCAGTTCCCCTTCCAAAGGGCTGAAATGATTCTAGGACTTCTAGTCGAGAGGAGAGGAAGAACACAGACCTAAAGCTTTTAATTTAGCTGACAAAAACTGGCTAAAATGACTCTGTTGGCTTTTCTCGATTGTCCTAAATCTTATACTAAGACCATGTTCCCTCTACCTAAAATTGGATGTAGTGCGCAGAGAAATATATATTCTGTGCGCATACAAAAGTACATTTTATGCGCTCCATACTGCAGCACTTACATAAGTAGAATTGTTGTGTTGTGTGCACCACTTAAATCTCGTGCGCAGTCCTGCAGAGTTGGCTTCGTGCACCAAGAGCGCAAGCTTAGAGGGAACAATGCTGGACAGTGTTAATTATTTTACAATATCAGAATTACATTGATAAACTGCAGTCCAGGTTGTTAACAATAGTCTATCTTTATATTTTTGAAGCTTTATAATGAAAATTTAAATTGAATGAATTAAAGGACCCCTTTTTGTTTCTCCTATACACAAATTATGTTTGCCTCTGTATGCAGATATTAAGAACCACCTTGCATCTATTGAAGAAGCATTGCACATCCATTTTTTTTTCTTAGTAATCATTAGGGACATATTAAAAGATTGTTTATGGGTTGGTAAAAGAGTAACAGACTTTAACATTGTTCTTTATAGAAGGAGAAGAAATTTTTTTTTTTTGTTCATAGGAGAGAATTGTGCATCATGAGGTCCTAGTGTCACTTTTCAAGTGGCCTCATTTGGTACAGGAATAACAATGTTTAGGACTTCAGAGAGTCTTTTACATGATCAATTAAATAGAGAATGGGATGATAATGCTGCTAAGTTTATCTCCCTGAATGATTGATCTTATAAAATAGCCAAAAAACAACCAACACGGACACACACAGTTAAAGTTTGATTTCCAATCACAGTTTCCCACCCCACTTTGTATTCACTGTGCCTGGGGTTTTCTATGGATACTGTAGTTCCTCGCACTTATAAATGAAGAAAATTTTGGTATAGTTTAAGCATCGGAAGAAGAAGGAAACTGTCAAAAGGCTTCTTACACTTTTTATTTAAAGAAAAAATAGGGGCAATGATATACGGATATACAGCACAGTGGGATTGGACAAATATATGAAAATTGAAATCAAAGGTATGTGTGAAATTAGGACTAGCTCATCACAAACAGCCCTTAATGAGCGTTTGTCTCTGTTTATGAACATGCATATTTAAATACAATTATAACAGTTTTAAAAATGTCTTAGTGTATGTTAACGATAATTATTTTTCTCCCTTTGACAAAGAACCCAGATCCAGCTGCTATTACCTAGTGATAGATGACACTTGTGTTACTCCAGGTGGCTATAACACATTGCAGAATATTGGGTTCAGGGGAGGAGATTTACATATTATCGGCAGTGTGTAAGAGGTCAAAACTGACAGACCGCGAATGCCAACAAATGACCATAGTCGGCAATTATGGACGGGAAAAAGATGGGAAAATCTCTTTAAATTTTAAAAGTAACTTTAAGAAAAGGGAACTAATTACTATTGGTTGTGTATGATGCAAGGTCCCAGACCAATCCCCATACTGTTTTTGGGCTATCGGTGGGGTCTGTGTGTGTGGTCCCCACCAATGTGTTGTGACAGAACAATGTGATCTTTTGGCACAATGCGATAGACATTTGTGGTGTATGGCCACCTTTACTAATATCTGAGCTCACTCACATAGAGTCCTCCTTCCCCTTTTTGGTAAAGGGATCCCTAACCCTGATCATTTTTTGTATTATTTTTTTTTTTTGGTTCTTTTACCAACCCAAGCTGTCGCTTTAAAGGCGTTAATGCACCGATAACCTCTCCTCCAACACGACACCGCTCGAATTCAGCCAGACCTCCGCCCCTTCCGATTACATTTCTGGCAACCCTCCCTTCGATTTACGCACCGAAGTGGGATACAGCCCTTCTAGAGGGGGGACTTGAGCACACCAATTCTATCCACAGAGAGGGCGTACTTTTGATTGGTTCCCCTAAGAGGATTCATGAGGCTGACCTGACACACCATCTCGCTAGGGAATGTTAGCAGATACGTAAGGTCTGTCATAACCCTCTATTTTGCAGGGTTTACTGTCTCCTCTTTCATTTCCTGTGTACTCAGACCACACTTTTATCAACACTGCCCTACACTGAAATTCAGGCATCCCACTAAAGACACTTGATACAGACCACGGGCAGATAATTGTATCGCAAACAGTCGAGACACCGCGTGTGACTTGAGCTAGACTCACGGACACTTCCACGGATCTCATGTCCCAACACCAATATGACCCTTTTCTTTCTTTTTCCAAAGTAGATCTGGGAATCTACAAGTGTCCTTGCAGGTGTAATACCAGGATGCCGGTCTATAAGTAAATGTAATAAATATTGTTTTCTCCACACACAACGATGGAGATAAAATGGTATGTAGGTTTGTGTAGATCACCACTCTCCCACTATCACGTAACCTCCAGACCCTTGGGTGTTAAGTTTATACCCTCTAATCTCACCTGCCCTCTAAAGATGATAGAACCCGCTTAATATTAAGAGTAAATCTTGCTTTGTGAGATTCTTCAAAACCATTAACCTGATGACAGAAATGCTATGAGAAGAACGGTGCGTAATTGACCAAACTGATCAATTCAGTATTCTTAATCACTAGCAGAAATGCGATAAGATATAGGACCTTGATAACTCAGGATGTGACATTCTCTTGTTTGTGTCGTAACAACACACATAAAGAACAAACAAGGAATACGACCAAAAGGGACGGTCGAAAACGAGATTGAGCCCCAGAACAAGACACCAACTCCAACAAGTGGCGAGTATAGAAAACAGAATGACACTCCATGACAGAAACTGAACTGGGCAAGACACTGTCCACCATCACCTCACAAGTATAACAGAGTCAGTTATAAGTCCCGTTTCTTACGTCCCGATGAGTTTTCTAGATCCAGTTAAAACAGTATGTCACAGATGGAATGGATACAAATGAAAGGTGCGAAGAGTGAATATTCTTGTAGCAGGAGATTACAGCAAAAGTCACCGTTCACATAGCCGAGAATTATGACAATTATCCACCTATGTCAAGTTCTTGAAAAGTTCTAGTTGTCCAGGATCTGCGATGTTTTTTAAAGCCCTAC
Source organism: Hymenochirus boettgeri (assembly GCA_019447015.1). Taxonomy (NCBI): domain Eukaryota; kingdom Metazoa; phylum Chordata; class Amphibia; order Anura; family Pipidae; genus Hymenochirus; species Hymenochirus boettgeri. The sequence goes on along the minus strand of CM033477.1, from coordinate 107,846,723 downwards.
TACGTTCTCTAGACTATATTATTATGGAGTCTGCTTCACCAGACAATGAGAGGGTCCAAAGACTTGTAGGAACGAGGTCAATTGATCGAACCAAAACTATTATGAAAAAAGTTCTACAATGCTCCGAAAGGATTGACTAACTGGTGTATTTTGTATTAGTGAAATATATGAACGTAAACTACCTATTAATTAAGAGACTATACCAAAAAAAAATTATCTCTGTATTACTATTATCAGATTGTATTTTCACCCTGTCTCAAAACCATGTCAAAGACGGTGAAGAGAACAAACGTATTCTCTACAGAGAAGTATTAGCTGCCAAACACATCCATCTATGTGGTAATGTAGCGGGAGTATCCATGTATAGGAAGGGGAACAGAAAAGAATTGCCCCTTTAAATATAATTGACATATGTGTGTTTGAGAGCTGTTGTTATCATTTCTTGAAGTTGAATTACACCGGCCCTAATCATAAAACACCGATTAAGGTTATACATTAATCAGTATTTATGTAAGGCTGGAGAAATCCCAGGAGCCAATTAACCCAGGTGCCTAAATGTACACCCGGCAACTAACTTTAAAGATTTTCTTATTGATGTCTAGAATGTCAAAAACCCCCCAAAAACATATTGTCTCCAAACATTTTGACAGTTTACCATGTCAGAATAGTTTTTGCTCACCCCCGGATTATTTTTTTTTCTCTTTACATCTTCATATTTTTCAAAGTTCTTTTGTGGCTCCTTTGCGGTTTAATGCGACTATCATAAAGTTTACACTCACCTTTGCTAGTGATTTGAAAAACATAAATCACTCTACCCTCTTCCATCTCCCGCTGTATAGGCTGCTCTGCCTGTGAGTAACATTTGAACACAGCAGAATCAATCGTTATAGAGTGATAGATACTCTATGGACATACATAGATTTTCTCCGCTCTACGGTCATAGAGGCCCTTACTAACGCTACTGCACCATATTCATGCCTCTGTGATATGTGTTCTCAGACACCACCACCCCTTTCATATGACTCAACCACAGACCGAGACAGTGACTAGATCGCTGTAACCTAATTACCTTAGGTTTTGACATTGGGTTTTGTCTTCCGTGTGCTTATCTTAAATAGATTTCTTAAGTACATATCAGGCCAGTGTTCTCCCTAGGGTCTTTTAGCCGGGGGCCCCACCCGGCTACTTTTTCATGGCCACCCGGCTTGGAAAAAATTTCTTAAGAGAAACACTTAAAGTTGGAAATGTATTGTTGCTCCATTTTACATGGGTTACCTTCAGAGTGTGGTCGAATACAATTCACTGACAGATTTGTTTTGGTAAAAATATTAATGAGCATGATCGCCAGTGCACATTTTTCCCCACACCAAATTTACCATCCCACCCCACCCGGCTACTTCTTTTCATGCACCCGGCTAGAAAAAAATTCTGGGGAGAACACTGGGTGCAGGGCCAGACATAGTGACTTACCTGTCAACGTTTTTCATAACGTTATTACACAGGCTGGGCTGGGCTGATCAATTTTGAGATTGATTGATCGGCCAGGAAGGGAAAGCCGATTAGAGGCCAAGTGTTAGATTGAATTAATCGTTCAAACGGCCCAAAATCAACAAATATCAGGATCAAGTATGGCGTGTTTCTCCGCCACATATCCATGCGTCTCGTGGTGATAATTAATGTAAAGAGAATCATAATGAATTAATTGTTCCTACATTGAACATGATCTCGCGTATTAGTTTCAAGTTGTTTTTTTAAGTAATTATTTTATTGTACTTTAAATATAAACAGGAAGGCATTTTGGTAATTTATTATCCAAGTGACCTGCACTTTGCTTACCAAGCAAGTCTATATTCACCATCTTTTTACATTGTTTTCTAATCCATTTAATTTCAAGTTTGTAATATACGACATATGATATTTAAGATAAAGGTGTCCAATTACCTGGAAGAATAAAATTTATTAATGTGAACAAATCTTGGGTGTTGAATGTGTTCTTGTTCTCTTTTGTAATGGAAAAATAAGAATACCCAACAAAACAACTAAGAATGTTTGAAGGAACAATAGACCAGTACATTTTTACTAGGCAAACTGTACACAGCTATACTTCAACAAAAATGCAATTTACATGTGTTGTCTCTAGAGATATGAGTGCTTTTCTTCTTCAATGAAGATGCACCTGTGCAGCTTAATTCATATGTGGGATTGCAGCATCAGGAACTGATACAGCCAATTCCAGCCAACAAAGATGGAGCCTGAGCAGCTTTGTAAAGAATCTTAGTAAGCCTTTACGGATCGTTTCTGGAGTCTTGTACAATGACCAAATGTGCAAATATAAAATAAGTTTTATATTATATCTAAGTACAGGTTTTTTTTTTAAATGCTTTGTGTAGTAATTGTTACGATTGACATTTATTGTTAATATATAGAGAATATGCAAATACAGTAGCCACAGTTTTTGTAATAGGTTATATGTGTTTTGTCCGCAGTGTATGTCTTGATTGCTTTGCATTAAAATAAGATTCAACCCCAGAATTAAATTTAAAAAAAAATAATACCATATTTTCTATTTTTAAGTGGATGAACATGTTTTGTGCATGTTAGGGGGAATGAATTTGTTGTAGGATGATTCTTACGGGGGGATTGAATGTTATTGGTGATTTCTGGGAGGGGGTAGGTAATTTAATTTTTTTGTAGGATGATTATAGAGGGGAATTTAATTTGTTGTTGTATGTATGGTATTCTTAGAGGAGGAGTTGAAGTTGATTGTAGAGATTGATTTGGGGGATTTTGAGTTAGGTGGCGCCTGGATCCTTTAAATTGACAGCATACTAAAAAAATGGATGGTCTTGTTCTTATGGTGAATAAAACACAAATATGCCCATTCACATGTCTTTTCTTTTTTTACGATTAAAGAGAATGGAAGGGTTTTTTAAAGATGTTTTTTTTCCTCAAAAAAACTTTTCAGTCCTATAATTGGTAAAGCTCTTTTTGGCAAGTACTCAACTAATGTTTGCCAAAACTTGACTCTTCGATACTTCTTGGTGGAGAGGAGCCTTTGTTATATTACTCTTCATTTTTGCTCTTGCACTTTCCTTCTCCCTCCCTCTCTGTCTGCTGTTGTCCTGTTTGGTATCCAAGAACCTCATCCTTTTCTGTATACACCATTCTCTCACAATCCAGAAACAAATAGCGAAATAGCCTGGATCCGGTCTTCTACTTGACCCACCTAGAGAAATTTGTCTTAGAGTTTAACTTGGACAATTGTATAAGTTGAAAAACAGGGCTTGGATGGTTTTCACGGGGGAGCAAGGGGAATATTATAGAAACTGTTTTTCTGTTTACACATGCCAACCTTCAAGTTTAAACCTGTAATTCTCAACCATAGAACATGTTGCGTCCCACCATTGTGTTCAATGGATGGTGCAGTCTGTTAGCTCTGAGTTACCTAGTGACAATAGTTGCTGATATTTCCTGGGAGATGACAAATTTCTTAAGCTGGATACCACACCATCCAATATTTCAGTTGTATTGGGTCGTCTCGGGCGAGAATATTTAGATGGTTTACTGAGAAAGGTCAATGACCGAGTCTGGCCGTATCTACTTGTCTAAATCGGACAAAAGGCCAACGGACGGGGCAAAACCTCGGCAATTGCGTTGGAAAGTGCCAACCGGTTCAGTCGGGGGACAGCTTACATTGTTACACACTGTTAATGTTCTGTTACTCTTTACAATATTGTATTATTTTCATAGTTTATAGAAAGTGTTGTAGAACAATGGTCAGAAACATTCAAGCCTGCCTTTTTTAGAAAATATGGCTTGTTGAAGTTTAGTATGGGAGAGGAAAAACTTGTATGGAGACCACACAGTTCCCCTTTTTAACAATTTGACTTGTTATTAACTGTTAATTTATACTTGTGGGTTGTATAAAAAAAACTTTAGGCATTATTATTAGTTGGCATATTTAATGATCTAAAATAGTGACAGTAAATTGTAGTGTATCAGATATAAACTCTTTGTAATAAAGGCTTGCTTTCTGGGGGACTGAGTGCCAGCATTGATCAGTGAATCTTTGTGGTCTCTGGGAGTTGGTAAATGATCCTTGTCATTTTATTTCCTGTGGCACTGTGAACTTTCAGAGTAGAAGGTGACAGAGATTGCTGGCCTAAAAGTAGTATTAGTAGAACTTCATCTGAACTGTCAGTACAGAAACTGCTGGTTCCAAGGACAGAAGTGGTGGTATCTGTTATTATTGAGATCATTTGCATTATAACATGTGGTAAAGAGTGACATGGGCAGGTTATCAAATGGTTTGCTTGGTTTGGATTAACTGTAGTTGTGAGGCTAAGTAAAGCACTACCTCCATGTAAATTCTTGCTTCAGCACCCTTGTGCAGAATTTTTAACAATCTTGATGCAAAGGACGAAAAACATCCAAAGGCAAATTGAATTTACACTTAAAGGGAAAAAAATCTTCATGACTGTAAACTCATTTAAAAAAAGCCCTTAATCAAATTGGAAACTTGTATACGGGATTATAACAGAATTTTCAACAAGGCATGCAAGCCCTTTACAAGGAATAAGAACACCCATAATGGTATACATTGATAAGTGCAATATGTGTATGGCATTTAAAGCGGTGTGAATATGTAAAAAAAAAGCAGCATTCGGAGGCAGATGGAACTTGTCATTATTTACTTTTTACATAATGTGTAGACTTTGTCAAGTGCTTGCTTTGCCTTTCTTAGGTAATTCTAATCAAAACACCTTAAAATCTTTCAGTAATGAAATCATTTTAGTTTTATGTCTCCCTGTTGCTCAGTGAGACTCAGACACGCTTAGTGTATTCAATTATGGAAAATAAGAAAAAAAGTAATTCTCCAATACTACTTTTAAAAAAGGGGCAAGTGGGAAAGTACGTTGCATGAAATAAGAAGTGAAACATTTTAGTGATTTTAAAGGGGGGGTACTGGCTTACAGTATTACTGCTGCTCTTACAAACAGCAGTGATAAGAGGTATTGATGCTACTACACTGTGATTTGGTGATTCCATCAAGAACCATTTTCTCCGCCCCTTAAACACTGATGAGCAGTGCACACCTTGCATTAGTTGCGGTCAGGGGGAGTAAGCCCCACCCTCTAACTGCTTTAAAGCTTAGCAACAGATTATACAATATTTTTTGTATCTGTCCAAAGGCCAGGCAGAGGGAAAGCCGCAGAGAATGATTGCAAGGCCTGGGATATACATGGGCCGATAGTTTGATATTAAAATTGGCCATATTAATGTTCCGAAAGGCCACGTAACAGCCTTTTTAATACCCTCTATGCAGCTTCTAGGACAGGACAAAAAAAGAAAAAATGGGCTCAAGTATGTGGACGAACTAATATACCCCCCGGGACTAAGGGCCTTGCTTTAAGGTCTTTACCAGTGGTTACATTTGGGAAGGGCAGGAGTGAAAGAGAGAGAGTGGTATAACTAGACATTCCTGGGACCCCCTGTAAAACTATGATAGGGCCCCTATTTGTGCTTAATTCACAGTGTTTTGGGGTTTTTTTTTGGGGGGGGAGGAATTTAATCTGTCATAGGAAAAATAAGACGATGTTCCCCTGGTAGTTATGCCCTGAGGATGGGGTGGGTCGGTTATAGGTCTGCAGTTATCCTTTCATGTGATTTATCAATTGTACCATATAGTAGTATAGAGCAAATAGAACACGTGCTTTTATTAAAGATGGAAGATTCTAGCACCTATATGTCGTTTTGTTGGCAAAGCTCAGTCTCAATATAAATTTATATGATATATCTCGTGCAATAATGTTTTTTCTTATTCCATTTTAAAAAAAAAAAAAAAAAAATTTTTTATATGAACCCAACATGATGTTATGCCTGTAACATTTCCATGTTGCCACAAATTCTGAAATATTTCAATTAAAATAAAATATTTTTTTTTAAGTAAAAGTGTTGTAAAGGTAGGCATGCCTACTTTAAAGACCATGCCCAGCCTTTAAAGGTAACTGTGCGCACAAAAAGGACTTTAGGTAAAAATTGCAGAATTGCTTTCCTGAGCTTTTTGCCAATTTACGTATTTAATAATTTTTTTACAAGTTTTGAAGACATTTACATTTTTATGTGTGATTACGTGGTAGCAAGCATCCCAGATTCCCCTGCACTTCCTCTCTGAAACCCATGTGACATCCCTCTTCCCTGGTGTCTCCGCCTCCTCCAGTAAAAAAAAGACAAACAGACACACCTTAACCCTCTTTCTGTGGGCTGTGCTGTTGTGTAGCCTAAAAGGTATCGATTACTCACGGATCTTCAGGGAGTTCTCCGCAAATCGGGTGCTCTCCCGCACTCCCTGTGGACCCACCCCGATTTTCCCGCAACGGAGGAGTCCTGAATATACTCCCCGTTACGCCCCCTTTATGTGTGCACACACCGACCGCACGCCCATACCACACCCTAACCCGGCCTCCCCCACCCCTCGCGGTAGGCACTGCCCACTGTGGACATGCAATGACGTCAGCACAGCATAGCCCCGCCCCCTCGCCCAACCGCCTGAAGGACGAAGAGCAGGGTAGGATTATGTCTTGCATCAATTCTGCATAGTATTTACATTAAAAGCAAGATGCATGTGTGATGTGTCATACAGTACTATAGTATGTATCAAATGGATGGATGCCTTTACAGCATAATATACCATTGGTCAGTTGAACAAAGGAATTAAGGGGTGACAATCTTAAGTGGATTACTGCAATAAGAGACCGACAAATGAGAGTTGTGGCCTGTGGTAAAGTTACCAGATTACCTGTAATTTGACTGCATTTATTTTATATTAGCCTTGTGAATGTATTGTAATGTTACTTGTATTGATGAGGGGTCTTCTGTCTGATTGTTTTCATATCTGGTAACTTCTATCTGTTGTATTCAGTAGACACATGGAATAAAGGTTTAGTCTTGAGAGTTTCGATGGCTTTCCCAATCAGAAGGGACTTGTTACAGAATCTGTTGGCAATAATGTACCATGGAAAGTCCCAATTAGTATATCACAGAAGGTGTTAGGAACCTTTGAATGCAAGGTGTGGTTTGTGTTGATTGGAATTTGGGCTAAGGAAGAGGGTGTTATAGGAATTTGACCCGAGTAAGGGCAAAACCAAAAAAATAGCCGTTCAGATGACTCAGTCTATATCAAGAATAAACAAGTTCCAGTTGATATTAACTGATACAACAGATATAACCATGACCTGGATGATGAGATACTTGGACCAAGCATATGTTAACTCTAGTGCAGGGAATGTCCAATAACAAAACGGCCAGTTCAAATTGTAATATACCGTATATCCTAGGAATATAAGTCGATCCAAAGATAAGTCGAGGGTTGGTACTACTTTTACCCGAAAAAAAAATTAGCAAACATGATTTAATCGAGTTATAAAGTCGAGGTTAAGAACTTATGGGACCCATACTGCCTCTGATTCATATTGATTTTTGAGCTTAGTTGCCTTTAAATGGACAGGCAGAACTTCCCATACAGTAGTCCAATTAACCAAAAAGTTTAATAGCCAAAAATTCCAGCATCGATAGTACTGCGATAGGAATTCTTCTGTCCATTAAAGGGCACCTAAAGCCTCAAAACAATACAGAATCAAAAGGCAATCTTTAACAATAGATTCCATCCTCCTGATTCTCTATAGTTTTTTTAAAGCATTAGTCGCGCCTTTTTTAAATAAAGATTATCACCCACACAGTAGTAACCTCCAATTTCCTAGCCACTCCGATGTTTGAAACTACAACTCCCGCATGCTTTACTTGGGGGAGTTGTGTTCCGTAAAACATCTTGCAGTGGCAAGCACTGCACTCCCCAGAGCCCTTCCATTCAGTGGACTTGCCTTTATGTAGTCTGCATATGGCTGCTCCGTGGTGCTGCCATCTGGATTTCGGAACCATAACAATCATGGCCAGCCTATGTCAGGGTTCCATAACCACCACCTTCCGCAAGGCCTTTGACCAGGGTTTCTCCCCTTCACACCAGAGAGGGGCTCTGGCTATGCTACTGCATCAAAACTTCTGCTGCCCTAAGTCCGTAATCGGTCAGCGCTTGCATCTGGCATTCAACTTCCTCTGATGGGTGGACGTCATTACTCGGTGCCGGGGTAGAGACCGGGCACGGTGAAGTCACCCACCAGAGGAGTGTAATGCGAAAGCAAAGCGGGCCGGACCGATTACTGGACTGCAAATGTGAGTGACTCGAGGTACGATTTTTAGGCTATTTTTATTAACCTAAAAACCTCGATTATACTCGAGTGTATCCGGTAAGTTTCATGGAAGGTGTGTTTTATGTTAAGGGCCTAAAGGCTTAGGGGGCTATTGGGGGCTGCTTTCTAAAAAAATAAATAATGCGGTTTGGGGCTGGGAGCCAAGGAGGAAAAGGGAAGAACATATTAAAAATTTTTATTTGAGGGTGGACAGACTCTTTAATGGGAACCCAAGCAAAGAAGTTTAGAGCGCTTATGGAATAAGCCCATGTTTTGTTGCGATTCTCACACACTTCTGATCAAGTTTTTGCGATCTGTTAGACATTGAGAATCGCTGCAGTGCGTTACAACGTGAGTGGCCCCCCCAATGCCAAGACGTTTTGTGAAAGAACCACCATTTTTTGTGTGCGGGATCATATGCTCCGATAACGTTATTGCCAAAATCAGGCACAAGTGCAGAGCATTTTGTGAAATGAACACGCTGCATTGCGAGTGTGCCACAAGCGAGTAGTAGTAACATGCGTTGTAGTGTGGCACAGCCAACTGACATTGTGGTTTTGAATATCAGGAAATTTTTGTAGTCTTCCATTAATTTTGAATTACCACTCATCCCCTTGGCAATAAATGCTTAATAAAATATTGAACAAAGAAATCTCTTTTCCAAGGCGGCCCATTGCGTTGGGGTCACAACCTCACTGACTGGTTGTTGCAGTAGTGGTATCGTTGATGGTTTTTATGGAATAAATACAAACTTGTCTGCATTGATTTAAACAGTTCCAGCAAGTTTCTATCTGACAACTTTAATGTACTGAGTTAAACCTGTTTATTATACCTAACTCCAATTATTGGCTACTAAAACTTAATGTGTGAGAATGTATCTATTTCAGCACTAAACAGCTTCTCTTTAGTGGGGGGTTGTGAAAGCCTGAGACAGATGGATTCAGTTCAATTTACTGTTTTTAAAAAGCCACATTTGTCATCTTCGCTGTCTCTCCTTTTATGTTGTATGCTAAACCACTTTATTGCAATGCATTAATTCCACATTTAAATTGTACATTTACACAACCTCTTTCTTTGCAAGTTTGTTTTTTTAATCCAGTGTCACAATCTGATGGTATTCAGATAGATCAGCTGGATGTTTGTTCTTGACGAGGTCTGACTAAGCGAATCGGACATTCTGTCAGCGGATCAATAGTTGAAACCTCTTTCAAAAATTCAAGTCCAGTTGATCTTAGTGATACCACGATTTACCATGATGTTGGATGAATGACACATCTGCATTAAACACATTTTTTTCATATACATATGGAAGGTCTTTATTGCCAGCAGTTAATGTGTTGTGAATCATCCCTCCCAATAATATCTTCATTTGTCTAAACATTACTTGCCTCTTTCTTAATTTAATTAGAGTTTTGAATTTTCACGGGATGAATGTAGTGATATGACACTTTAATATGCTTTAAACTTGCATCTATCTGCCAAAGACTTTTTAAATAACCAAACAAAATTAGTTGTCCCTATAAGTTTAATTGGTATTGTCAGTTTATCACCTTATTGTCACAAAATCTGCCAATGATACAATGATAACCATTGACATGGAACACGGATTTACTAAAACCGCAGAGGTGGATCAGTAGTGCTACACATAAAGATATTAAAGAGACACCCCTTGCGATCCATGCTGTGTATTAGGAGATGTTAATTAGCACAGAACACCATGGCCATTGCTAAGGAAAGTGCTACATTTAACAGAAGGAAAAAAAAACAAATTGCCATCTAAGTATGTCTATCACATCATCTAGTATATATACCACAACCTTAAAAAAACTGTGAGTGTAGCAAAATAAGGAAGGAACGAGATGCCAAGCAAAATTCGGTGGAAAAAAAACAAGTTTATTAGCTTCGTTGGCTGCTGCAGGAGGGTTGTTACACCAGGGTAATTAGAATGCCTAGGTGAGAGGAGTCTAGCTGAAGACAATGAATGCACAAGAGGTGTTTATGGTGTTTTGTAACGCAATAAAAAAAAAAGCAAACACTATAGTTTGATTGAAAATTTAAATGGTTTAATATACAGGAAAGGCATAAATAGAAATCTTTTAAAAGTTTGCATTGCAACTTCTTAGTTTCTTTTAGTTTCGTTTCTTTAAAAACCTATGAAGGCAATTTTAAGGAAATTTCATGAGTGTTATAGATACAGGCTCTTTTACTATCTAGTATATCTTAAAAGTCTTTAACACTCTCCAGGTGGCAATTTTTAGATCCTATTCTAGAAACTGTCAACTTAAAACTAAAAAGTCCTTATGGCATGCAGGGAACATGAAGACTCAGCTTTCCAGTTGCAAAGTCCAGACATGGCACTCTGACGCTAGACATCGAAAAGTTCATTACCTGATATGAACCTATTTTCGGTTGTTGCATGTTAACTCATTAAGTCGTGCACCTATGCGTTCACGCTGCTTAAATTAAAAAAACATTTCCAAACACACGGTAATATTTAATGCCACATATTAGGATTATGAAATCTTCTAAAACATGACCGCAGCGACTTTTCCACGTCTAGTAGCCTAAATCTACAAAGGGGTTAAAGAGAAAACGTGTCTGTTTAAACTTGCCCCCATTTGCATTAAGTCCGAGTCAAGCTTCGACAACAATATTCAAAATATCGGTCTCTGTCTTTCTGTGACCTAAGGCGGTCTTGATGGCTTCTGGTTCGCCGTGACTTTGGGTGGAGTAGGCTTGGGCTTGGCCCCCTAGGGAGAAGGAAATGCAAGCCTACAAGAAATGAAAACTGAAATGGTGTTCGGGAATCTTAGTTTAAAAGATTTTCTCTCGTTCTGCATTTACAGTTTGCCATCTTTATCTGCAGGTATATGCCTCGTTACTATCAGGATTAGACGAGAGGACCCTGGCCCCCAGTATGTTTTACCTTTGAAAGTTGTTTGGGCTGTTAAAAAATGTTAACATGATTAATCCACAACTCCTTTGGGGTGACCCCAGTGCAGCTTAATGAATACAAGACTAACTTATTGTGGGGAAAAAGCTCTTTGGCCAGACCCAGGGACAGGCACCTCAAAATGGAGTTTCCCAGTAACACTGGGGAAGGTTGTGGATATAATACATTCTTCATCCAACAGGAATACAAACCTAAATGACTGCCCAATGGCAAGAAACGGGGGAAGCAACTGCATGCCAGGTCTACTGATCGGTTAGTCTTTGTTGTGTATTCAGTTAGATCCAACTGAACTTAAGGTCCTTACCGTATTAAAGACGTACCTTCCGATTGCTTTTTAAAGACATCATAACACGTGGCTTGTGGGGTGGGTTATCATAAATGAATAATGATTCTTTACGGCGCAGTAACATGCCCTTAAACCAATACATAAGGTACCATGCCAAAGGTAACTAAGAAGGGAAACCATAAGTATAAACACCATGAATTTGGCTGAAAGTCGGTCCTCCTGTTGCAGATGTTGTAACCTTGCTACGGTTAATGAAAGAGGATACTGAAATTTCATAATCCTTATCTGGGACACTGATCCCCGTGAAAAATGGCGCCCCAGTTTGTGGGGTGGTGGATGTATCAATGGGAGTGTTCCCTGGGTCTTTGTGTGGTTGCCTTTTGACCCATAAAAACTTTAGGTTATGGCTAGCTTGGTACGGGTGAAAGGGTAGGTTGGGTCTATGAGGGAGTTTGTATCAGTCGGGAGGTCTGCGTAAATTGCGTCTGTGTCGTTGTGACTGAAGGGTATGTTTTGTGTTTGTGGCTGAAAAATAAAAACTAACTTTCTGATTGTTTAGCGAATGGTACTTTGCCATGGAAATAATGGAAATGGTTAGTATAGGTTGGGTGGTGTGAGGAGTGGTATCAATAATGTGCGCTAACTGTGTGTGGGTTATTGATTTCCATTTCCCACATCAAGTAATGCTTATTGAATATTTAGGTATGTGTTTCTATGGGAATAGAGTGCTTAGGTTGGATTGTGAGTATGTAGCAGTAGGTGCGTTTTTACCTGTATTGTGTTTTTGGTCAGGGGGTATGTAAACCTGTTGCCAGAGAACTGTTTTAATTTCAGTCTTTGTTTAGCCATGGAATAGGACACTGCGGTTTGTAGTGTGGGTTTTGTTTTATTTTAAACAATTTGTAAGAGCCAAGTAGTAAAGTTTTACCATTTAAGAATATGGCTCAGAACTTGTGTTCCGCACCACTCTCCTGCTTTGTAATAAGGAAAAATCACTAGTACTGTACCAGAGTGGATATGGCAGTTACATCACTGGCTTCTAGTTCCTGTATTCTTTCGTTGCACCGTTTCCCCACTTAATAGGAATATGTTAAGAAACAAGTTGCTATCGTTTAAAAATTGTTTTGTATTTCCACCCCAACCTACTCAATATGTTCGCTTTCAAATGAGTATCTCTAAAGAGTAGTCACAAACATCGTAATTATGCTCATTTATCACAGAATGGCTGGCCACAGCCATTCTTAATTCGTATTTACACCTAATTAACTCTTGACCCGTCCTTTGTCCGCAGACACTATATAAGTGTGAATGATAACGACCCGTGCAGATAAATGATTTACATGTTACTTTTTTACTGCTGCATGAGAAATTCTTTATTTCCCGGTCGTCATTTATTTTTTTACGTCTACTTCCTTCCTGCCAAAAATAGTGATGAACTTAACTAGTACGTTTGTGGGACCAGCTATTTGAGAATCATTTCTTGATACACATATTTTAAGTAAGATAGGTATTGTCTGTCGGTATCAGTCTATTTAGGAATTGTAATTCATTCCACACAAGGGCAAATTATACATAAAAAACAATCTAATCTTATGTTTCTATATTTAGACCGTTGTATGGGAAGTATTCCTACTGACTAAGAAGTTAGTTTTTCACGCTTGCTAAGTGTCAGGGCATTCGGAAAATTGGACACTTATCCTGACACTTGTATTTTGTAACAATATTTACTTGTGATCTCAGCAGGGAGGACTAAAGCTGCAAGTACTCTACTAACTAAACTTTCCCTCAACGCTAAGTAACTTTTAACAAATGCAAAAAAGATGTAGAGTTATAGAAGTACGTTATGTTAGTTGTTCCGGCGGGGACAGGGGCCTTAGCCATTTGTATATTGTAAATGCAACTGTTATCGCACCTTGCCAGGTTGTCTGTCAGTGCAGTAGCAAAACTTTACCAGACTAACTAAAGAATTATAATATCCCTAATGCTGTCTATACATTTTAAGCATAAGCATTGCATAGGACGACAGATATGTACTGTAGACATTTTGGTTTAAATTTCTGTATGTTACCAATATATTTGCTGCCAAAAAATATTAGGATTTCATCATTTAACATACAGTCAGATACATTTTTTATTGTTGAGTATGGTTTAGCATCTGCAACACATTATGCATGTTGATTTACATTTACTATTTAAGTCTATTCACAACCCCCATGCAACCAAAGGAATGATTCTGTTGACACATCTGAAGAGCTACGGTTGGACCGATTGGTTCCTGCCCCAAAGCTGGCAATCTAAGCATTTTAGTCTCTCACATATTATCAGCATGTCTTTATGACTAATGTGGGGGAAACAGCAAGCACAACACTATAATCGCCAGTTGAGCAATACGGCTTCAAATTATTAATGTAACACTACGTAAACCATACTTTTTATTATATAAAAACAAGCGGGACAATCGTACCCAACTACAGGAAGATAAATGCTGGATGTGTAAACACTTTCAGGGGTTTGGTGCGCGAGTGTTGCCTAAAAGTCGCCAACCTCTATAGGGACTCCCTAGACCCAAGACAGAACTTCTTAGACACCCTGTGCCCCCTCCCCCCACTAGCACCAGAAATAAGAAAAGGCCCCCCATCCTTACCCCCCAACCACTAATATTGCGTTGTGCACCCCATAATAATAAAATACCCAGAACACACTCCTCCTGAGAGGCACCCAAAAATGAATAGCACACGTTCAAATATATCACAACTAGTCAAATTTGTTTTCCTGAGTGGGTCCTTTGCTCTGTATTTGATGGGGTCTCCCTCCCTGATTATTAAACGGGTTGTTTTTCCCACGTTCAAAGCAAATAGTTCAAGTAGATTAAAAAAGCGTGGCTAAGACAGTTATCTTGTCATATTCTTCGTTTTCAAAATATACAGAAAAAAGACGAACTGTTTTTGATTAAAGGGCATCTATAGCGATCCAATTTATACAGTGCTCACTCAGACATAAAAGTTTAGTTTATGCTGTTCTTATTCCCACCTTCTCTGGCTCTGTGTGTGCAAACAGTTCTGGATTTTTACGGAAGAGGGCTCCCCACTCCCCTCCCTTCTGGACATTCCCCCGTTCCATATAGCCAGTGTGGATTGACATCAAGCCGTGAAACAAGCCGCTCATTGCCATGAATTCCCCCGTGACATCGTCACTTCAATACAAATCCTTGTAGACCGAGCAAACCAAAATTGGGAGTGAGATGGGGTGTGTGGTTGAGTTTGTGAAGACTGTTTTATTGCCTTATCACTGCAGTCCGATGATCCCTTGACAGGCAAACATGATGACATTTGTTGGGGGGACAACAAAAAAAAGGCTTTTTGAAAGATTCCTTTCTTTCTGTATTTTAACCCACCGTACTTGCAATGCCATCTTTCCTGTGAGCAGGCACAGGATGTCATTGGGAGACTTGCTGAAAAACTCGACACGGTCATGCTATTAGGGTACATTGATTTGGCAGCTCAGCAGCGAGTAGTGTTTAGAAATCTTGACTTCTTTTAACTTCATATTCAGGACCAGCGGAGGATACTTGAAAGAAAATAAAGGTACTCCCCATGGGGCCCGTGGGCGGGGGAGCCGAACTTATCCAGAACCACCCCGAAAAAATAAAGGAAAAAAAAATCACTTTCCCACTATAGATGCATTTTTTTTAATCTTGTCGGTTTTGTAAACTTTGGTGCATATTCTGAACAAAATGTTTTTTAACACTTGCTGGCTTTGTTTTGAAAAAATTAACTTCTGAGTGGTTGTGTTAACAATGATAATGGTACTAAAAGGTGTTTTAAGGTGCTTTTCAAAGCCAATAGCAAAAAGCTTAGATAGACTTAGACCGTTTCTTAAAACTTTATTTAACAGGGAGACTAGTCCTTCCATGAATATAAATGTTCGTAAGGATGTGCAGGTGTTTTTTTCTGATGTCATGCCCATCATTAATGAAGAGAAGATAATCAGCCACCCCCAGTTAATATTTCAATATATTTCAGGACTGTGGCCTTTGCTGGCAGCATCTATTCCTTCAGTGTTTTTAGGATCTGTACACTACACAACTCAATATTCATGGTCACATGCATTGGGACCTTAGTCCTACAACAAGTAGTAGAACACTACAAACAATTGTCCTGTTAATAGACTGCTTTAATTCCGTTACATTTGCAGGTAAAACGGGAACCGTGTGTTTTGTATGTGTTTTATTTGTTTTGTTGCGTTTCGTTGGAATGTCTGATTTTTTTGTTTGTTTGAGGTTTGTTTTTCGTTTGTTTTTGTTTTGTTGTGTTTTAATTGGTTTGTGTGATGGTTTTGTAGTGATTGATTGGTCAGTTGTTGTGTTTTGGTTTTTGAGATGGGGATTTGTTTTTGTTTTTTGTCTTTGATGTTTGTGTTTGTTTTTTGTGTTGGTGGATGTTTAATGTGTTTGATTGTTTTTGTTTGGTGGTGATGTTATGAATTTTATTGTGTGTATTGTTGGTTGATGGTGGATGTTTTTGATTTGGGTATTTGTGTGATGTGTGTTGTTGTGATGTTGTTGTTGTTTGGGCTTTGTTTGATTGTGTTGTGGTGTTTGTGATGGTGTTTTGTGTTTTTGATGTTGTGATGTTTTGATGTATGTTGTTGTGTTTGATGTGTTTGTTTGTGTGATTTGATGATTTTGATGTTTTCTTGGTTGTTTTGTTTGTTTTTTTTGAATTTTTGTGTGAATCTTTAAACTGGAATTCTCGGTGTGCATCCCATGTTATGTATTCATTGGAATGAACAAACTACAGAATTACGTAGATAAAGGTGTGTGGATTCGAGAAATATATGGTTTGTGGGGTTGTTTTGTGGGGAAAAATTGGGACTGTTCATATTCAGATTTGGCTGAATATTTTTGCTGTTTCGAGCCATTGTGCATTGTCTCACTTGTGGCCATTTGCTTCCAGTTCCGCGTGTGTAAACGCATATGGCATACCGTTTGATTCAGGACATTTAGGAGATTGTATTTAGTAAATTATTTTTACATTCCATGAGGTTTTGGCATGATTTCTACCTTTGAAGTTGTTTTTTGTTATTTTTTCAGACAAATGCGAACTTCTATGAAGAACTGCCGCCACACCATTGATGGTATGAATGAACAAACTACAGTGTTACATAGCAGAAGGTGGTAGATTCAGGAATATATAGTTTCTGGGGGTTATTTCTAAGTTATGGGGGTGTTTTGTGGAAAAAACTGCGCAGACTGTCCAAATTCAGAGTTGGCTAAATATTTTTGCTGTTCTGAGCCATCGTGCATGTCTCACTTGGGCTTTTGCTTCCACGTCCGCGTGTGTGAACCACACATATGGCATTCCGTTTGATTCAGGACATTGGGAGATTGATATTTGGTAACTTTTTTTACATTCCATGGGGTTTTGGATGATTTCTACCTTTTTGAATGTTGTTTGATGTTCATTTTTTTGAAAATGGTAAAAGTGCAAACTTCTACGAAGAACTGTGCCCACACCATTGATGGTATGAATGAACGAACACACGTCGTTAAAAGAGTAAGGTGTGTAGATTTCATATATATATAGTTTGTGGGGGGGTATTTCGAGTTGGGGGGTGTTTTGTTCAATACAAAACTGGCAATTTTTTTTTGCTGCTACTGACATTTGGCACTAGTATGCTCTGGGTTAGTTGGTAGCCATGTTCTCGGGTATACCCATGAATGTGGCATACTGTTTTATTCGGGAGGGGTTAGGCTTCATATTTGAGATGCGTTTGAACTTCCTCCACAGTTTTTAGATGAAATTCACATTTATTTTGTCTCTGATTTAAGTTGAGGAAAAATGGAACATGTGAGAAAATAACTTACAAGGATGAAGAGCTGGCCCGGGTATCTGATTTTGATTAAACTAACCTCACTCGTAAAACTGGGGGTGTAGTTTCTAAAAAGATCTCACTTGTGGGAATTTTAGTTAATTTGGAAGAATTCTATGTACTGTCAGATGTTTACATTTCAATTTGGTGTCTGTTTTTGGGTTGGGTGGTGTATCTGTTTTTAAAGTGTAAGTATTTGTCGTGTGTAAATTTATTTTTTCTTAATATTTGTATTTGGATTGTTGTAATATTTTAGTAGTTGTGTTCTGTTTGGGTTCTTTGTAGTTTGTGTATATTCTGAAGGTGCAGTTTTAGTTTGGGGGGGTCTCCTGTACAGGAAAAAAGTGGGCTACCTACATAATCTGGTATCGTTTACTCGAGAGTATAATAATAGTATAAATAAAAATGGGAAAAATCCATGAAAATTTGCAAATTTTCATTTTTTCTTACATATTTTACCATAATTCCAGTAAAATTCCAGAAAAGTTACAAATTCGTTACCAGTTAATAGACTTTGTATATGTATAATATTCTGATTACTGCAAGGTACCTACTGTAAATTAGTCTAAAGCGATTAAGGGCAAATCCTGAAAAATCTTCTGGCAGTAACGCAAAAAAAAAAAAAAAAATTCTCCTGGCAGTGAAAGGGTTAAGGAGCTATTCTTCTAAAAGTGTCATTATGAGGGTAGAATTCTTAAATACTGAAAACATTGATTTTAATTTTTACAAAATTACTAATCATGTAAATGAGTGTCTAAAAGAATATAAACAAGTTGTTCTCCAAATATCGTAACAATAAATTGTGATCTTTAATGCACAGCTATAAAAACTTCAATTTAAACATTTAGCTAAATAAGGTAAGAAATAAACAAAAGAACCAAAAAAGTCATTTTAAACCAGGCATGTCAAGGCTCTAATCTCTTGTACTCCGGATGCACTGCTCTGGTTTTTCCTTTACAAGACTCACTAAATGAAAGATTTATAGACACAGATTTTTTTAAAATCCCATGGAGTTGGAATACAACTAGCTACTTGATTTAAAACAGAATGAGTTGCAACATTCTTAATGAAGTAGTGAAGCAGCCTATGTTAGACAGATAAAGGGTCTAAGGTCAGTACCTTTTAAATCTAAAGGCTTTTTAATCAATGAATGCAGCAAATACATGTTAAATTCAAATTTAATTAGATTGTAAGCTCTAAGGGGCAGGGACCTTATTACCTCTTGTGGCCAAAGCCCTAGCACTTCTATTTATAAGTTATATATTATGTACTGAACTATCTATGTATTTATCCCCCTTGTATGACTTTATTGTATTTTAATACTGTACAGCGCTGCGTCCCCAAGTGGGCTATATAAATAAACATATACATACATACATACAAAAGCATATTCCCGCTCAACAATCCACAGTACTTATACAGGAGAATAATCCATAGATTGTAGAAGTTATACACTTGTGAGATGTAGTAGTTGTACTGCATGAACACACATGCTGTTCTGAAATGGGAGGGGCATGGCATGCATGTCCATGTCCCGCCTCACTCAAGGCAAACATTGGAGGTTTGCTACTTGCATTAAGGCACTTCAGTGTTAAAAAATATATTGCCATTCAAAGGTATGCATATGAAATGACTTATCTTAATAGATAATTAAATACATATAAGCAGCACTCTGAGGTATCACCCTGCCTCTCTTAACAGCACCTCTTTAAAGACCAGACTATCTGTGATGTCAAACATGCTCAGTGATCACTATGAGACAGCACTGTAAGAGGAAATTTCCACAACAAAATTTACAAAACGTTACTGCACACTGTGTTTAAATGTTGGTAAGAATTAGTTTCCCTTAATGGGCAATTACATTTTTTAGTGGTAGATACCATTCAAATACCCATTTTGCATTAATTTCTTATCTAACACAGATTGTAGCAGTAGTATGATATAAATAAACAAATGCAGAAACAATTAGTAAATTAAGTCGTATTGCTGGCAACACACACTATGAAACTTTACCACAATGATCTGGGAACATTTGGTTGCAAAATAATGAGGGGAATGTCACAGTAAAAAGGATGGGCTTGTAGATATTAGATAAATTCAATGACCAAATGTTGAAATATATATAGTTTATGGCCAACATAGAGAGCAAATTTCAGTTTAATGTAGGTCATTGTTTCTTATATTCCCAGATTCACATTGTTGAGGATGTGCATCTGGACTGAAAAAAAACGAAGATGTAATTGCAATTTTAAAATAGTTATATGTTCACAGCCTGGTAATTACAGACCTAAAGTTATATGAATAAATTACAGAGGAATAAATCTTGCTAAAAAACACTTAGTTTTAATGAGTTAGTACATGTGGGATACTATTCAAAGATTAAATAAGGTATACGTCAATGGAGCTTCATCTATATGAACTAAGTTTTAAAGGAGAACTAAACCCAAAAAATCAAAGTTTAAGTAGAAAGTACTTTCCCTCAACATCCTTCTCAGCATGGAAGGTTCCACTCAGGGGCCTTTTCTTTACCTCTATGAGCCATTTTAGGTTCTGTTTGTTCCCCAATCTGAAGCTGACATTTCCCTTGCCTGCCAGTACTTTACCTTGATTACATTTTCACCCCTGTGTGATTTCCACTCCCACCTTTAACCCCTATGATGTAGGAATATATTAAACACATATTTGAATTGGTGGTGAAGCTGATTAACCCTTTCATAGTAGCAGTGTTGTAGTGTGATGTATATAGGTCTGGGTATCTAGTGTGTTCGGATCTGAAAAATTATAGTCTGTCCTACGGCTTTCACTACACCAAATCCGATATATAAAAAAATTGCAGGTGAAACATACAAAGACACCGGTCTGTAGCTGTGAATATTGCAGTTTATTCAAAACATGTGTGCTACATGTTTTAGACCCACATCAAGCACTGAGGAAGGACAAGTAGGTCAGAAACATGTAGCATGCATGTTTGCAATATACCTGCACTATCACAGTTACAGACTGCGATACCACACCTTTATAAATATGGCCGTAGTGTGAAGGTCTAGCTCTTCCTGTCAGCTGCAGCAATATTAGTGGAAGTGTAGCTTGTTAAAGGGGATGTTGGAGGGTAGGAAGAGTGTTTTATAGAAAGCACACGGTGCAGAACTGTAGGGGTAGGATAGTGAAGTGAACCTGATCTTACCACACCTCTGTGCAATGCATTTCTCATCAGTGTAACTTATTAAAGGGAATGTTGGAGGGTAGGAAGGTGTGTTTTTATAGAAAACAACGGTGCAGAACTGTAGGGGTAGGATATGGAAGTGAACCTGATCTACCACACCTCTGTGCAATGCATTTTCATCGGTGTACCTTATTAAAGGGAATGTTGGAGGGTAGGAAGAGTGTGTTTTATAGAAACCACACGGTGCAGAACTGTAGGGGTAGGTAGATAGTGAAGTGAACCTGATCTTACCACACCTCTGTGCAATGCATTTCTCATCAGTGTACCTTATTAAAGGGAATGTTGGAGGGTAAGAAGAGTGTTTTTATAGAAAGCACATGGTGCAGAACTGTGGGGGGAGGATAGTGAAGTGAAACTGATTTAGCA
This sequence comes from Hymenochirus boettgeri, assembly GCA_019447015.1. Classification (NCBI taxonomy): domain Eukaryota; kingdom Metazoa; phylum Chordata; class Amphibia; order Anura; family Pipidae; genus Hymenochirus; species Hymenochirus boettgeri. The sequence continues at coordinate 107,825,778 of CM033477.1, read as the reverse complement.
CAGCTCTGTGAAATGCATTTCTCTTCAGTGTGACCTTATTAAAGGGAATGTTGGAGGGTGGAGAGAGTGTTTTTATAGAAAGCACACGGTGCAGAACTGTAGGGGGAGGATAGTGAAGTGAGCCTGATTTTAGCACATCTTGTGCAATGCATTTCACATCAGTGTACTTATTAAAGGAATGTTGGAGGGTAGAGAAGAGTGGTTTTTAATTTGGCTGTCTGTATAAAAACAAAGTGTACAGAGCTGTCCTAAGATCAGGGTCATTATATTATCCTTCACCTGCAGCACTGCACCATGTTCTATAAGTGTACGTATTAAAGGGGAATGTTGGAGGGTATGCCACTTGCAGCTCGCAACATGTGTGTTTCTATAAATGTACATATTAATAGGAATTATTGGGGGAATGCCAATTAAAGGGGTATTGTAAGAGGGATGCAAACATGTTATATAAAATTAATGCAGCAGGTGGCTGCCTTGGGAAGGGTTTGCATAAACAAAAACCCTCTTCCAGCTAGGGTTCCCACCTTTGCCGTTAAGACCCAAACACATATATAGGCCTATGTATTAAAAATTCTTATAGTTAAAAATGGTGCAAATTTTGCCCCAACCAATCAGATTTTATCTACACAACAAAAGGTTGTTGGTATTTTCTTTAGAAGCATGATGCAGGCTGATACAGTTTGTATTTAATGCAATGGTACTTAGCACTGCAGCATGTAGATTTAATACGTGTTTGGGTCTTAAAGGCAAAGGTGGCCTGTAAAATGCATTGCACAGAACTGTGCCAAGACCGTCTTCAAGCCAATGTGTTGTACCTGCAGCTCTGAGCTGTTTTGTTTTTATAAGTGTACCTTGTAAAGTGCTCAGTTCAATTCTACTGGGGCTGCCACCTTTCCCTTTAAGACTCAAACGCTTAGGGCTACTCCCACTAGCGCATTTTGGATTGCAGTTTGCGATCCTATTGTGCAGGCATGTAATAGCCTATGGCACTGGCCTCACTACATGCAATGCTTTTCAGTGTGCTATTGGAGTGCATGTGATCACCATTTTTGTCTGTATTGCATGTGCTCTGCTAGGGTCCAATTGTTGAAGCGCAAAACCCATGCATGGAAGTGAGCACGATTGCGCATTATTGCGAACCTGCATCCCCCTTGCACTTGCAAGTGGGGCCACAGCCTCAGGAAATTGACCTGCTGCAAAGCTAAGTTCCATTGCATTAAATATGGCTAAACTGAAATCAATGCAGCTTGCATTACATCACGTTTTTCAGGCAATTGTGATTTTTCAATTGTATTGAAATCACAGCAGTGCACCAAAAACTTGCAATTTTGCAATAGCATGCGTTTTCAGAATGAAAAAGGACAAATTGTTAGCACAAACGCATGTAAATGGAATGCAATTGTTTGTGCGATTCAGGTGCGTTGCAGTGTGACTGCGCCCTAATTATACATTGCAGCAATACACACACTAATATAAATGGTAAAGTGCAGAAATAAACACATACAAATACACATAGGCTCATTTACCCCGAGCCGATATCGCTGTGGGTAAATGTCCTGTTCGCGATTCAATATCACATTTGCGAATGTACCCACTGCAGGATTTTAACATCAGCTATTTGCTGGGCTAAAGCTAATGCAAACACAATATTGAATCGTGAGTGGGGGATGCGCGCGTAATTTTGGCATAACCCCCACATCCAACGCTAATATAGAGTTAAAGTCGCGCTAACCGATAGCGAACCAGCTAGCACGACTTTAACTCCATATATCTTTTCAGCGAGTCTGGGTAAATGAGCCTGACATTCTCTTGAAGAAATGCTCACAAATAAAAAGGGTTAACAAGTTGCTTCCTAAATACATATGAAAAGAGTTAACACCTTCCCCCACTCTGAGCAGGAAAAACTGCTAATAATATTCACTGCTATCTCTGATAATTGGCTGGGAGTCACTGGCAGGGGGGGATTCTGAGTTCAACTTTTACATGCAGCTTAGCATAAGGGGAGTGGGAAACAAACACAAGGTAGCTAGTTAGCATGTGCAGAAGGAGTTTTGTGTCCAGGACCACCAGGAAGAGGCAACACTAGAAGTCAGCCCTGACATCATAGATTGCCAGTACTCAGAAATGTTCTATAAATGATTTCTACAGTAAGAAGCTGAATTCAGAGGTGAGAAACAAATGGTTTTACTAAGTTACAGTTATAGAGTCTGTGGAGCTGCCTTTGTATTTTGGGTTTAGTTCTCCTTTAAGTAAGTAAGTTTCATTTCTATAGCGGTTCTGTGGAATCTATTGAAGTTCAGAAAAGCCAACTGAATCAGAATTTTTCAAATTTTTAATAGCATTTTTGATTTTTGATAGACATTTTAAATTTTGTAATAGAAATTTTGATTTTTCGAATGGAATTTTCGATGAACAGTTCCGAAAATGTAGAAAAACCCATTAGATCCACAGATTTTCTAAATCAGCTGTTCTTGAAAACAGGTTTGTTTTGAAACTGATACAAGAGAAAGCAAGGGGCTGGGCAGCCCAGATATAGATACCGGAGGTGCATTATAAAACCAAATAATTTATTGAAACTCCATAAGAATACACAAGCATGACCACGCCGGATGCGTTTCGTGCTTTACACACTTCATCAGAGGCGCCTCTGTATATAAAAATCATATCTTAAAACAAGAGATAGCTTTCAAAGGTCCTACCACTGCTGCTAAGAACAATTGGCCATAACTGTGTTATATCTGATGACATCCAATGTTGAAGTTCATTCTCAAAGTGAATTTTTTATAAGTGACCCATGAACACATAATTTCAGAACAGAGGAATGATCTAGTTTTCCATGATTCTTTGATCTTATGATTAAAATGAACATGACTGTATAATTAGCCAGGAGATGGCGCTAAAGGAAAAGACAACAAACATGACACATTTCATCTGACACTTTTCTCCTGAGGATGCAAATATTTTTAAGGTGCAGGTAGTAAGATATTAAAACAGAGCATTTAGAAAAGCTTAAACAATAGTCTTAATTACTATACAGAGACAAGTTACCCACCAACCTCTCCTGTATAAACCCTGTAAATAAACACAACCACAGACTCTTATACAACATGTATTCTATGTTGAGCTGAACAGGTATATTAAGTTTTATATTTTTGAAGGGGCCATGTGTTTCCTTAGTATGCACTGTTAGTATGAATGCCCTTTTTTGATAGCCCAATTATAGCAGAAACTGTCTCAGTTAGAGAGCTTGTGCTGATCTAGGCTTAGCAAAGGAAACAGAGCTCTGCATCAGGACCTATAGGAAAGAATGAAGCTAATAATTGAACTGCATGAAAACTCATAGCTTATATTGCTCCTATAATCCACCTCTTTTTGTTTAGTCTATGCAGTACACTTCACATGTACTTTAGGGTACAGCAGACAAAACAAGGCAGCTGCAGCCCTGCTTCCGAATCATATTGCCAATCAAATTATGGCAGAGAACCGCCTTTGTTAGCCACAGATTATGCTACAGAAGATGCTGCCTCTCAGACATAAAAAAGAGATAAACCAGTACAAGCTTTATAACCACACACATTCCTTTGCATTTCATTAAAAAAAAAAAAGTAATCTGCAGTTTTTTTTCATATAAAACTTTGAGGGGAAAAGGAAACTACAATTTTAAGGAAGGCTGTGGATTTGAACCTTTAACCTCATAAAATATATAGTCTGTTGAACTACCATAGCTAATACAAAGAAACTATTTATATTTAGAACATTTTTCAAGGAACAGAATGGAAAAAAAGAGAGGCGGTAAAATTAGCAATTTTGCAATGTTCTTGGTAGGCTGTCAGCGATGCATGCTGGGTGGAAAATAAACCACAGGGTAACAAGTCTTATCAGGGATTTTCACACAGTGAATAGTGGAGTCAGTGGTGTGGGCAATAGGTGCCCATGTTCACAAAGCTCTTTGAAGACTAGTATAGTATTTGAGGAAGAATATGTCCATCCAGTCCAACCCATGTAGCAATATCCTCATTTCCTGCCTAACTGTTGATCCAGAGGAAGGCAAAAAAAACCCACAAAATTTATGAAGGGGAAAAAAATCCTTCCTGACTCCAAGTGGCAATCAGTAGGGATGGCCGGTTCGCGGATCCGAACCCGGATTTATCCCGTTCGCGAACGGCGGATTTTTTCGGATTTTCCGCCTTCCAAACTTCCGAACCACGGATTTCTTGTATTTTCGAAAATTTTCGAAATTACGAGATTTTTCGTATTTTCGAAAATACATATTTTCGAAGATTTTCGAAAATACGAGGATGTCTCTTATTTTCGAAAAAATAAGTTTTTCAAAAATTTTCGAAATTACGAAATTTCCTGTATTTTCGAACATTTTCGAAAATACGAGAAATCACGTAAATTCAAGCATATTTTTCATTTTAACCGGTCCGCTGCGGATTTCGAATTTTCTTGAAATTCGCGGATCCTCGGCGGACCGGATTTGACAGTTCGGACATCTCTAGCAATCAAAATTTCCCTGGATCAACTCTACTTTATGTATCAATACCAGTAACTTGCAACATTCCTTGTTTGCAGAAAACTACCAGCTTTTTTTAAAACTGACCAATGAACCTGCCATAACAACGTCCACTGGAAGACAGTTCCATAGCTTTACCATTCTCACAGTGAAAAACCGTTTCCAAACTTGAAGCCTAAACCTTCATCTTAAGGGATGGCCACGTGTCCTCTGACATGCTCTATTAGTGAACAATTCCCCAGATAGTTTATTGTATGGCCCATTAATGTATTTATACACAGTAATTATATTGCATGCAAGCTCCTTTTCTCCAGCGTACATAATTGTAACTTTTCCAGTCTCTTTTCATATTCAAGCTCCCCCAATCCTCTTATTAATGTAGTTGCCCTTCTCTGAACACTTTCCATTTCAAAGATGTCCTTTTTGTACGCAGGATTCCAAAATTGCACTGCATATTCCAAATAAGGCAAAGAGGGAGAATTACATTTTCCTCCCTTGAATCTATACCTCTCTTTACACAAGACAATACCATTCTGGCTTTGGCTGTTGCCGCCTGGCACGGCTTGCTTCCTTTAAGTTTGTTATCCACCAAAACTCCAAGATCCCTTTCCAACAGGGATTCACTTAACACAGATCCATTTATAGTATCAGCAGCACAAGGATTTTTAAGTCCAAAATGCATCACCTTACATTTCTCAACATTGAATCTCATCTGCCACTTAGCAGCCCAATGTGACAAACTGTCTACACCCCCCTGCAACGATTGCACATTCTCTGAAGTTTTTATTGGTCAACAAAGTTTTGTGTCATCAGCAAACACAAAAACCTTGCTGACAATACCCACTTTCAAATCATTAATAGATTAAATAGAAGCGGCCTCAACACAGAACCCTGTGGCACCCCACTTAGCACTTTAGTCCATAATGATGAAGCCCCAATAACCTATTTTTTATTCATGTACAAATGTGCCTCCCCAGACCAACAGACCATAGATTATACATAAGTCACCTATGGGGGACTGTATCAAAAGCCTTTGCAAAATCCAAGTACATCTACTGCTATGCCAGAGTCTAAATTTCTACTTACTTCCTCATAAAAGCCAAGTAAGTTAGTTTGACAAGATCTATTTCTCCTAAATTACCTTTACCTGAAGGTAAAGGTAAAACCTAAATCCATGCTGGTTACTACTTATAATGTCAATCCTTGAAATATACTCTAGAACATGTGCCTATTAAACTTTCCAGTATCTTCCCCACCACTGAAGTTAAATGGACAGTTCAGTGGAAATGATCAATATTTGTTAAATTGTTAGTTTGTGTAATGCCTTCTTAGTTACTTTACATTTTCTCTCCCATTTTGAAAAATCAGTTGATTTCATAACCTTTGCTGTTCTCTGCTGTTGACATTAGTGAGCTGACATTTCAGGTTCTAACGGTCCTTCTTCTTCCAAGGATGCCCCACATCCTTGGAATGTTCCTAACAGTAATTTCTACTGATTTGCTCTGGATGGGTCAAACATGCTAGATCTCTACTGAGCAACTGAATCAACCCAGGCGCTGGGTCAAGGGCAAAACCAAACGGTCTCTACTAGGGGTCTGCAAACAGGAAGTCAGTATTTCGATTGCATTTATTTATACACAGACAAAATGCTGAATTGGCAGATTAAGGTAATTGGGATGAAAAAAAATGCCCTTTTTTCTGTAAAGTATATGAATTTGCACTGAACTTCCCCTTTAAACTTACAGGCCTGTAATTACCCGGCTCTGAACGACTACCCTTTTTGAATATTGGAATAACATCAGCCTTTTTCAATCCAGAGGCACACCTCCGGACATGAGGAATCGGCAAAAATAAGAAACAATGGCCTAGATAAAACTGAACTTAGCTCCCTAAGTACCCGAGGATGTATTTTATGCGGTTCAGGAGATTTATTAATATTAACCTTATTTAGTTCTTTCTGTACCATATCCTCGGTTAACCAAAGTGCACTTGAATCTTTTATACCATTATTGCTACTCTATATCTGTACTTGGATCTTCTATAGTGTATACAGAGGGAAAAATATTCAAGACATTTGCTTTATCGCCATCCTCCGTAACTAACTTATCCCCATTAATTAATGGTGCCACATTCTCAGTCCTCATCTTAACTATTAAATACTTAAAAAAAAAAAATTTTAGGCTTAGTGGTGCTTTGTTCAGCTATCCTAACTTCATTATTAATTTTAGCTGTTTGATTGCTTTCTTAATACTCCTTTGTCACAGTTTTATAATCCCTAAAGGCCCTTTCCGTTCCTACTGACTTAAGGTTTTAAATGCCTTTTTCTTCCTTTCCATGTGCCTCTTTACATCAGAATTCAGCCACTGGGGCATTTATTTTTTTTACATTTATTTCCCAAGGGTATAACTTTAGATATGAACTGGCTTAAAATCCCCTTAAACACATCACTTCTGTTCATTACCTTTACCTGATAATACTTATTCCAGTTATATTCTGAAGAGCTACTTTAACCCTGGGAAAATTTGCCTAAATTCGAATTCTTTGTAACCCAGCACACTTTTCCTTTCAATAATATAGTCCAAACGACACTATTTTATGGTCACTTTTCCCTAAGCCTCCAGTTACCTTTATTTCTATAAGGCGCTCCACGATGTTAGATATTACCAGATTCAACAGAGCTCCTTTTCACCACCTGTGAGAGAAAATTATCCTGCAGCAAATCCAGGAACTCATCGCTTTTTTCTGTGATGTCAATTCCACTACACTAATCAATGTCAGTAATAAATATCCCCCATAATGAGCACACTCCCCAAACTTGCAGCCCTTGCCAACTGCATATGAATCTGACTCACTTCTCTCTGATAGCATTTGGCAGCTTATAGCAACACCAACAATGATATACCACCCTTTCCTGTTGCCTAATTCCACCACATATTGCCTCCACTTTAACATCCATATTGCCAGTTATCTCTTCTTTTAATTTGGCTTCAATTCTTTTTTAACTAAACACATCCTCCTCCACGTTCCTTTTTTCTCGTCCTGCCTAGGAAGTCTCTGTGATTGAAATGAACTAGAGTGGAACATACCTGTGGAAGAACCCACTGTGAGAGAAATTATCCTGCAGCAAATCCAGAACTCATCGCTTTTTCTGTGATGTCAATTCCACTACACTAATCAATGTCGGATAATAAAATCCCCCATAATGAGCACACTCCCCAAACTTGCAGCCCTTGCCAACTGCATATGAATCTGACTCACTTCCTCTCTGATAGCATTTGGCAGCTTATAGCAGACACCAACAATGATATAACCCCTTTCCTGTTGCCTAATTCCACCATATTGCCTCCACTTTAACATCCATATTGCCAGTTATCTCTTCTTTTAAATTTGGCTTCAATTCTTTTTTAACATGAACACATACTCCTCCACCGTTCCTTTTTTTCTCAGTCCTGCCAAGGAAGTTTCCTGTGAGTGAAATGAACTAGAGTGGAACGTATACAAAGTCCCTTGCTCTTAAGGAACTTGATCTCAAGACATAGAAAAAGAAGGACATTGAAACAAGAAGGGCAATTAAACAAGTTGGTGTGTCACTGTGCTGGTGTTGTGTATAGAAGGACAGTTTGTCCCTTCTAATTTGTATCCTTCTAAATTTACAGCCCAGTCGTGAGACTGTTCAACCATGTTTCTGCTATACCTATTACATCATACTTTTCGTTCAATGCCATAATTTCCAATACATCCATTTTGTCAGCCAGGCTTCTTGCATTTGCAACATACATTTTAGATTATGATCCTGTAATTTATTCATACACTTTAATACACATGCCTCCCTATCCCCTATCTAGCCCCACCCCCCTTTCCACCCACCTCTGGCCTATCTACACCCTGATTTTCCTCCTGGGCTATCTATCCCGTGAGACTGCTAATACCCTCCCACCCAAAAAAAACTTAGTTTAAAATCTCCTCCCCTCTAGCCATCTTCTCCCTAAAACAGCTGCACCGCCATTAGTGAGGTGCAACCTAGCTCTCGGAAATTGTTTAAGGACCTCACCACCTCCTCTAACTTTGTCATTGGCACCAATGTGGACCAAGACTGCCGGGTCACACCTGGCCCCACTCAATGTCTACAAACATCCACCACATGCTGAACCCTACACCAGGCAGACAACACAAAGTTTGGCATGTAGGTCTTGCTGGCAATTACCTTATCTACCTTCCTTATAATGGATTCTAATACCACTACCACTAGCCTAGCATTCCTGATCCTAAATTCCTCCTCCCTTGTATCAGATATGGAGTCCCCTGGGTGCTCAAGGGACACCCCCCCCATACATGCTAATTCCAAGCTGTCCCTCCTCCACTTCATCACCTAAGCGGACAATCTTTTGGATGGGCAATCTGGGAAGAAGCAACCCTACCATTTCATCCCACGCTTCCCCTAGTAACCCTAAGAAAACTATCTCTCCCCTCAACCGTCCCTGTCCCACTTCCACCCACCTCTATACTGGCCCCAGCCAGTGCCTGCTATCCCCCCAGATTTGCCAATCCCTGCAATCTGCAAGCTGCCCCCTTAGACTTTCCACCTCAGCTTCCAAACAAGCAACCCACTCACACCTGACACATACATAGGTCCCCTGGAAACTCTGCTCCAGGTTCCTATACATTTGGCAGGATGCACGATGCATGTACTGACAAAACTGTCCCTTCTAATACACAACACCAGCACAGTGACACACCAACCTTGTTTAATTGCCCTTTCTTGTTTCAATGTCCTTCTTTTTCTATGTCCTTGAGATCAAGTTCCTTAAAGCAAGGGACTTTGTATACGTTCCACTCTAGTTCATTTCACTCACAGGAAACTTCCTTTTGTTAGGTCCAAACCACAGGTCCCACAATGTGATCCTATTTAACTATAGGCCCCAGCCCCCACACCAATTAGTGCAAGAGCCGAAGAGAGGGGAAAAAACAAAACACTTATTAACCTCTTCACAACCTGTTTGCAATACAACAGGTGCAATACTAGAATATAGAAGCCCAGTGCACCCCTTTAACTGAAAGAAAAAGATTAATCTGCCTACTGCACACACAGTCCTTAACACAGCACAAACAATACTTTTTTCAACTTATTTTCAAACTTCAACAACCATACAACCATCAAATGATTAAATGCCTTTTTTTCTATGTCCTTGAGATCAAGGTCCTTTAGAGCAGGGACTTTATACACGTTCCACTCTAACTTCCTTTGTTAGGTCCAAACCCAACTCAAATACTATACTATAGTTTTTTCTTAGTATATTTTATTGAACCCACTTTTTAAATGTGTCTAAACACATACATATGTACATTCGATGAAATTTTGAGTAGATGAAATCATACCAACACTACGAGAACTATTCCAATATATTACTAAAACCGCATTTATGATTGAAGAACCCAAGACATTTTAGATTTAAAGTGACCTATAATATTGGCTAACTTAATTGATCACAATTTGAATTAGCAAATAAAAAGTATCACTTATTAATGTAATTAACGTAGGCTTTGCCTAGCAGGAGGTTGAATATCTGAAAGGAATATAGTTTGTTTAAAATGAGTGAAGCAACACTGTACCTTGAAGCTTTGCAGTGACAAAAAATCACAAGATTTTTACACCCATTTGAGAAATTTCATCATAATGAAAAGAATTTGTTAAACTTTCCCCATATTTTCTGACTATTATAACACCCCCTGCTGCAATTCTAAACTGAATATGTAAGTGGAAAATAATGTGACATGATTTTAATGTGTATTTGAGCAGCAATATCAATGCAGTTAAAGAACGTGCTATTGTGAAACAATGTAGCATAGCATACTATAATACCATACACACTATAATTTAAAGGATATTTACACTGTAAAAACAAGTTAAACTTAGTAGATAGCTGTGGCTTTAAACTTTAAAGGTTTAAAAAAATTTTTTTACTATTCCATACATTTTTACTATTAGTTATGCACACATGGAATATTTATTAATTTTAATATATGTGACAATATCTTTTTTACAACTGAAGATGGTTAAGCTTCCATGTGGTTATAGCACCCCCAACACGCCCCTTTTATGGGAGGTCCTATGCCTTTAATATAAAGCACATGGATGCCCTCATTTTAAAAAGCCAAAGGGCTGGGGGAAAGTGAGAAGCCTGTTATATGGATCCAGTGCACAACTATGAGAAATGCAAAGTTTGCTAATGGTAATTGAAGTAAAAAATGTTAGAAGTTAGGACTTCCAGATTGGGGTTACCTTGGCGTGGTTGAAGGCTTTTCATTCATGTGATCACAGTAATGTATACTAAAACCCCTTTGTTTATAAAGTATGCCAGTGTGCAGATAATATGAATTGTATAGGCCTAGGAAATTATATATAAGTATTAAATCTGCTTTATTTTACCTGCATTTCTAAAGCACCTGATTTGATTTTTATCTCTAAAAAGTACTAGGTGTTGCTTAAAGTGTGACTCCATAAAACATTCACTTAAAGCCATCAGTATAAAAAAATAAATAAATAATAATAATAATAAATAATAAAACTACTGCCACTGGCCTTCAAAGATGCTTAAGGAGAGCTGCTAGACTTTTTTTTTTTTCTCTTTTTCTCGTATGTCTCGTGTTGGTTTTCTTTTTCTTTTTTTTATTTGCTTGCCGTTTTTTTCACATCTTCCTTTCTCCTAGATCTCCTAAAAAGACTATTAATGAATTAAAACCCTCTTTTTTTGTATGTTTGCATTGTGCATGCTTTGTTTTGTCCTTCTTTTCTTGGCGGAGAAAATGGTAATTAAAACATGAATTATTTGTTTCATGTGTTCTAGTTTTCTGTGTAGTGTTCCATCTTTTTCCAAACATTGAAATTAGGGGTTGCACCAAGAGTAAAACTGATAGAATTTGTCCCGTAATTATATATTACGGGGCAAGTAAAAGAATATTTCGTCCATGTTGGCAGCATCATACAGTTCCAAATAAACATTTGTGCAGAACAATACCATGCAGTACTAAAATACTACAATGGAATTTTATGAGCAATTATAATCTAAGATTGGGGTCGTAATTTACAATTGCAATCATAATTTACCACCACTATCGTTGTTTATGATTGCTATCATAGATTTACATAAGTGGGAATGCTCGTTAAAGGAACTGTATCGCAAAATAACGATACCATGCCTTTAGAAATGGCCTCCCTACTACTCCTTTAAACTGGTGATAAACTGTTCATTATACAGTTTACATACCAATAATAGAATCACATTGTACCTAGTGTAGCTGTCAAACATCCAAATATCAAAAGTCACCCTGAGAAGGGGTTGGACACCCGAAACGTTGTGTACCTGCATGTTGAGCACTTAAATAATGAAAATTTGTGATTTATCTCAAGTGTGCCCCCCTGCTTTTTGATATAGCTGTCACATACAGCATCACATTACAAGTAAATTTCTGGGTCTTCTATGCAAATATTAATGTTGTGCATTAAAGTAAATTCCTGGATCCCTAGCTTTTGCAAACGGTGGCCTTAACTCGGGGCTGAAATGTTGCCTTTTATCACTTCTGATAATAATATATTGCTGTAGAATTTGTTTCTTGTATTTTTCTGTTTATCTGCCAATTTTAAAGCCCTAATAACAAGACATGACCTAAAAGGTTAGTGTAGATGTGTTTACATACAGACTATGTCCACTGTCAGAGATACATAAGAATAAATTTGTATTATTAGCAATCTTCAGCAAACTGATCTGTGCACTGTTCTTTTGCCATATATTCCAGTAAATCACAAATGGGAATGAAATCCTTCTGCTTAAAAGGTCACGTCATGGAAGACTGTTCGTGAAGCCTAAGAGTATAAGTTCATTAAATCGGAACAACTCATTTTAAGGGATTCAAACCCCACCCGGTGACATTTGCACAACGTAATACATTAATCTGAGTGGATAACACATGCTGCTTTTATTAATGTATATTTCATTTGTTTGTTTCATCTTTGTGATTTACAGAACTATTTCTCGCAGACATAATAATCACAGACTGCAGAACAAAACACTGTACATATGATTAGGGTAAAACACTTCAGTCATGCTATGTAAATTGATTTTTGTTTTCTTACAATTAATCACAGCTGCTAGAGCTTATTTGAAATATGAGCTTTTAGTGAAGTTGTACTAGATTTAGTGAAAGGAAAAGCAAGTTTTTCAATCAAATACTGAGCCCATAAATCATAATAAAACCCATATTTTAGTTACTAATCAAACCAGACTGCACAAACATGTCTCTAACATGTCAAAGAAACAATTATGGCTTTAATTAAAAGAGTTTCTGCACCTATACACTTCTCACAAATACAGTAGATCAGGTCTAGGAGGCTCTTTGGACCATAAATAATAAATTAGAAGCATATATGCCCAATAACCCTAAATCTCATGAACAGTCCCTATCTTTTATCTCTGTATTAGACTAATTGTCCAAATGTATTAATAGGTCATAGATGTGTTGTCAAACACTCACCGGTGCCCCCTCCCCCCATACTCTGTATGGAGATTAGTTGTTTGGGTTCCATACCTGCTGCAATTGTTTATTAAATCATCAAAAAAGCTCACTTGCCAATCCCCTACTTGGGGTATTGCATGCTTTATTTGTGTTTTGATGCTTGCTTGGCTCTTAAAAACTCAGGAATAACGTTGATCACAATTTTTGTTTTTTACAGCAATTTAAAACAAAACCATGCAGGGTATAATCATTTGTTGCAGTTGCACCTTTTTGATAATAATTTTTATAAGAAGTGAGGTTATAACTAACATTGGAAATTTTCTGTCTGGACTGAAGCTTAAAGGATAATTATACTTACTTAAGCCCTGCTCCTCTTCTCCTCAGGGTCCTAAGCGCTAGGTCCTAACCCTGGGCTCAGCCTGCTTAAGCTGAAAAAAGCTATCTTTCTTAGCTTTGTGCGGCACATTATTCTACTCCCGGTTTAGTCCCGTGGCCAATCAGGCGTGGATCAATGCAGCCGTACAAAGCAGACTAACCCCATGGGTACTTTCATTGGGGGTGGGTTGCTTTAATTCCCTGATATCTCCTTTATGGTCCCAAAAATCTTCCCGTGGAAATTATTATTATTGTTGCTAGAAGCTATGTGAGGGGGTCCTGGGGGTAAAAGCAGAAACCAACATGGGCCTTCCTTCTGAACATCCCAGGAACATGCCTATCCTTTAAGGCTGACCCCACATTTATGCTAATGGCACACCCAAGGCAGCCTATAGCATCATTACCTGCATTTTTAATTAAAAAAAATGGCCCCTCCATTTGCAGGCCCCCCATGGCCCCTTCCTTACACCCCGTGGGTATTTAGCCCCGCCCACCCGCGGGTGTCTAGCTCTGTCCACTCGCAGGTGCCGTGGCCCCGCCCTCTCATGGGTGCTGTGTCCACTCAGACCCCCACCCTCTACAGAAACTGTGTGAAAATAGCCTTTTCAGGCAGGTGAAGAGAAGGGCTGTAGATCCCTTACTTTCTCTGCAGCTGCAGTCTTCACACAGCAGGGAGGGGGAGGGACTTTCTGTCTCCCTCACCACTGAGGGTCTGAGACTGTGCTCGCCAGCGGTGAGGTGGAGGAGCAGGAGGAGGAATGTCACATGTCATCCTCCACCCATTAACCTTTCTGGTCTACCTGCTGTGGAGCAGGTAGAGGTGTTTGATGGCTCGTTTTAAAGGTAGGAAACTGGCCTTTCATGTAAACTCAACTTGTTTGGAGACCACAGTTTCCCCTTTAAGTACCTAAGTAGCAGCCAAAGTTTTCATCTTTAACTCTAGTTGGACTTAAAACCTTATTATTTACTTGCAATAAATGTGTGTTAATACAACAGACACATGGAGCTATTTACTGTAATGAATATGTAGTCCTTTTGTCTCTCAGTTTTAGTTTTACATCTATCTATCCTGGGGATTGGCTGTGATGTTCAGGTATGTTATTAGAAAGCTGTCATTCAGTTTTTAAAGTTATTCATATTCAGTCAAGCTGCCAGACAAGGTTCACAGTAATTTGTGTTTTGAAATCTGCCTTTCTCACTACAAATTCTCTTTTCCAGACAGAATACACTGGACATGCACAAAAGTATGAATTAGATTATGGTTTTATAAAAGACATTCTGAGTGTAACTAGGGCCTTCTTACTTTTTTATTTATTCCCCCCAAAACGCTATATGTTAATATGAAAAGCATAAGTTTCTAATTTACTACTTTCTAAGGAGGGATCCACTGTCTCACAGATAGGGTGTATGTATTGAGGGGGATGGCTTCCAACGAGTTCCATTGGATTTTTGGTAACGTGCTTTGATTCCCCCTCCCTCCCTTGGCGAATCCCGGTTGTACAATATGAGATATCATGACCACAAGTCACATTACCTTGATCATTATAAGCTTCTTATATTTAACAATGGGGACAAATAACAACCAAGAGGTGGGTACAAACAGTATCAATTTTTCAAAGATGACACAGGCATTTATTTGGCATTGTAGTATTTTTGAACCTTAAAGATTTAAAGTTTCTCTGCTCAATTCTCCTGCCTTTACTTTAAAATATATATGATATATGACAAAAATAATTCATCTGAGGACAAAAGAACTGAGGAGAATAAGTAAAGGCCAAGAATAAATGTGCTTTGGGTCTGCAAATTTTTCTCCAACTTGTTTGTTTGAAGAAGAAAATGAAATTATCAAGGATAGACCCGAACCTGATTACAATGCAAACTTTATCCTGCTTCTTTTTATGGAATATTTTTCTTTTCTTCCTCTAATAAATTTCAAATGTCTTAGAGGTAAAGGGTAACAACTTTGATGTGCCATGCATACTTGGGGGCATATTTATAAAGGGCCATTAAAACCGGCCAAAAAATTACCGCCAGGGCACACCACTGTGGTGGAAATAACGTTTCCGCCATATTTATATGGCACATTGTCGCGAAAGAGTTACTGCGTGTATAGTTTGAACTCCTTTGCGGTGATACTGTACTTCCAATGCACTAAGTACTGTATCGCCGCTGAAAACCCGACATACAGAAGAGGGAGCTGGAGGGGCTGCTGGGAAAGGATTGCTCCTGGGTGGTCGCATCTGCTGCCACAAGGGGCGGGCGGAATGTACGCCCACCCCCCCTCCGCAGCGAGGGCAGCAATCCCGTGGTAAGAGGGAGTATGCGGCGAGGGAGTATGCCCACCCCGCCTAGCCCCCCTTCCCAGCAGCCCTCCCAGCCCCCTGCCAGTTTGTTTGTTTGCGGTGCCAGCGGGCTCACTCCCGGCCACAGTGACCACCTGGCATCGGCGACTTCAGTGGTGCGGGTGTTGCCAGCTGTGAAGAAGACGTCGGCAACATCACCTCGTTGAGGCCACCAGCGCTGGGGGTACCCCTGGCGGCCGCAGGGGTACTCTCAGGGTTGGTGCCTCAGCGAGCTGGTGTCGCTAATGGAAGAAAGAAGACGCTGCCCAAGGGCTCTTTTTAAGAGCCGACAGGGTCCCGGTTCAAGCTGCGGGAACCCTTAACCCCAAGAGCTCTTGTCAGACCGCAAAGCCCTGACAGGGGCCAAAACAACCCCAATATTGTTTTACAACAATTGATTTTTACATCACACCTACAGCCATACTTTAAAGGCAACCCTGGTTTCCATGGTTTCCTTAAAGTGCCCCTCATTGGTGGCTTGAGCATGCCCACTTGTATCTTACTGATGGGACAGATAAAAGACAAATACGCCACTTAACACACTGCCGTATCATCAGCTGCATTATAACCCTGTCCCCCAAATGTCATTATCATTTTTAAAGCAAGCCCCAAACCTGAAAACTAAAATGTACCTCTCATTAAGGAGTCCATTGGCAGTGGGAATTATAGAGAATGATTGCAGCCTGTATCTAGCTTTAAAAAAAGATTGATTTTTGAGGGGAAGGGCTTTGACACAGCAATGATGTGTCAGTTTACAGCAGGGAGAGACAGTGCAAACCAGGAAGTGAAAATTTATATGCTTCACATCAGCTAGAGACATTATTCTAGGTTCCGAAATGAGTCAGTGTGCTCATGCAGAGCGCTACTAAAACCACTGCTAAGGATTCATGACATCACGTCCCTATCGTGCAGGTCTCTCCCTTCCTTCACAAAGGACCAGCTCCTTGCATCTCATACTTATACTTTCTAATTTGGTAGGCGGACTGCTTCAAACTCAGACTTTCTGTGACCTGTGAAGTGGCAGGAGGCATTAAATGCGCCTAGTACTCCTAGGTACTCACATTCCATGTATATATATATTTATATATAATATATATATATTATATACATAGAGGAGATATGGATATGAGCTTAAAAAAAAGAATTTGCTTTTATCATACCACCAAATGTCCCTGAATTTGGAGGGTCCGCCTAAACACATTAAAAGGTATGCATAAGTGATATCATCTTGGGCTTGTTTGAATGGTACAAGGGAGCTCTTGTATCAGGACTTGTCCTTTTAACATTAGATTCTGAAGAGAAAAATACCGTCCTAAAGAGAAGGGCAGGAATAAGAAAACAGGAAATTCTGGAGAAAAAGATAAAACATTTTAAAAAGAGGCAAAAAAGAAGGTTTATGAGAGCAAGTCTTACACCCATATTATTACACCCAGTTATTGTCTATAGATACTTCCTAAATTAAGAAATCTGAACAGTAGCAATCAACCTAACATTAAATCTGACTGTTAAAATTACTTGTCTCTAGATACATTCAGCTACTATTTCAACATAAAATGAAAATTAAATTTTAAAGAAAGAAAAGTGTAAGCAGCAAAGCGTATTAAAGCACAATGTACTAAATAACCTTTGGGATAATAGCATAATATGGGTTTTACTTCAAGAAAATTGGCTCATATTAGTTTGGGATTTTGAGCCATGGCCTAGTAATGCCATTAAAACCATTAGGCATAGTGTAGCACAGTCTATTTTGATCTGGCTTGTATTCTGTGATGTATTTCATAAATGAAACCCACTCTTTCAGTAATTGTGTGACATTTACAAGCTAAAATTTTAATGGATTCAACTGAACAACATTTGGACCAGCAATTTTTATCCATTACAGGGAATGTGTAAAAAAAAAAAAAAGAGGAACCCACATATGAATTAAAGCTTAAAAATCACTTCAAATACCAATAGCAGGAAATGTTTTATCCTCACTTAAAAATATTCATACGGGACAAAGTTCAGTAAATACCCCCATCCAAAGTAAAATAATTAGGTGGGGAAGAGGGGATTGTCTTAACAAATATAATTAAAACAATTGGATTTGTTTTTGCAGACCATGCACAAATAATTCATTAATTTAAAGGAGAACTAAAGTCCCAGACAACATTGTCCCAAGACAGAGCACATTCAGAAACACACAACACGTGTCTCATCTCTCCCTTTGCTGTAGATGCTAGGTGATTTATGAAAATAACCTGTGAGTATCAGGGGTCAGCTCCCATAATTCACCTATCTAGGAACACCCCACTAAGTGTATGCAGTACACATTTACAGAAACTGCAGTCTTGCTTCCTGGAAGCTGACAGCCAATCATGTTATAGCTCAGATATCCCTCCCTCTGACACAGAACTCAGATTTCAGTGCAGTTTTTTTGTAAACACATTACAATGCTCCTGTCCCTAACATTATAAATTCCTTTGCTTTTCATACAAAAAAGAAAGTAAGGTTTGCTATGTATTTCTTTGCTAGCATGAATGAGAAACAGAACATTTAAAATTTCAGCAAAAATTAAAGGTAAGTATGGGGAATCGAACCAGCAACTTTCTATACTGTGTCTTTCTAAAAACAATAGTAGTAGAGAATTGTACCTTGTTAGCCATAGATGAAAGTGAAGACATCTTGGATATAAAGTAATACCTTTTATTGGCTAACTAAAATATTAAAAATGCAAGCTTTCGAAGCACTAGGCTTCTTCTCAGGAATGATACATACTGAATCTTATAAAGCACTGTATTTATACATACTAGACAAAGACTTTCTGACATTACACAGAGGTTATCTTTTGCCCCAGCCTGATTGGCAATGGCTGTCGTAAATAAAACAGTAAATACCATTCAATGATCACAGCAGTAATAAAAGAATTAGCAGGGGTTAAATAAACAATTAGATACACTTCACCTCTAGTGTCCATGGAGGGTCTGATATAAATTAGATATTTATGTTTGGGTGTTTAGAGAATTTAGTCGATTAACTCTACATGACATTAGATTAGAAACATAGTGACATATAAGTTTAGATCTTTGTTGAGTCAGAGTCCCAAATTTTTGTATAATGTTTAAATTCCAATTCTAACCTCTCCTTTTGGGATCTGAAATTTTCCATAAGCACTGTGACTTTAGGTCTTTCAGGCTGTGTCCTTGGCTGCAGAATGGGCACCCACAGGACATCTCGTTTATTGTTATTAATTGTGGATCGATGAGAGTTCATCCTTTGCCTCAGGGTTTGTCCAGTCTCTCCTACATAAGTCCTGAGGGGCACCTAGAACATAAATCATGTATACCACATTGGATGATTTGCAGGAGAAGGTTCCCTTTATTTCAAACCTATGTTGGGCTCCTGGTTTTGGTATCCTGTCTCCAGTGTGGATGTACTTGCAGGTTTCACACTTTTCTGCAAACAGGGAGATGTTCCATTTAGTGTGGGGCCTGTTAGGGAACTTTTACAAGCATTTGTTTTAAGTTGGGTGGTTGTCTGTAAGCTAAGAGAGGGGGGTCTGGGAATATTTCTAGTAATCTGTTGTCCTTTTGTAAAATAGGTTGGAGTTTCTTGGTGATTTTCGTAGTATTTCCATTGGTTGGTGGTATGTACAACCAGTGGGATACAGTCCTCCTTTTGGATATGTTTGTATTGTAGCAGGTTGTTTCGGGGATGCTGGTTGCTTTCTTGATCTGTGTTTCTGTAATGGACTGACTGTATCCCTGTTTTGTAAAATCTTTTTTGAGCTGTTCCAGGTGCAGACTTCTGTCTGTAGAATCAGAACAAATCCTGTTGTATCTTACACCCTGGCTGTAGATAATGGAGTTCTTTATGTGTTTAGGGTGAAAACTGTCATTACTGGGTATGTGGTCGGTCTGTAGGTTTGCGATAGATGGATGTTTGTATTGTGTTTCCTTTAATCTGTATTATGGCGTCCAGAAAGCTTATTTCGGTAGGTGAATAATTCAATTTGAGTTTAATGGTGGGGTGTGAAATCATTGTATTTTTGGTGGAGTGCAGTAGGTCTTCTTCGCTTGCGGAAGTAGCCATGGGTCTGATGGGGCATGTTGAAAGAAAGTTTTCTTCTAAATTTGCCATAAATAACTTTGCATATTGTGGCGCAAATCGTGTTCCCATTGCCACACCCATCTGTTGCAGGTATAAATCCTCATAAATGAAAGTAATTGTGGGTTAGTATAACTCCATTAATTTGGCAATTGGTAGTGCAGGTATGTCCAGTTTTTTAAGATATCTCAGACAAGCTGAAATACCATCATCGTGGGGAATGTTGGTATAGAGAGCCTCTACATCCAATGTGGCTAAAATGGTTCCATCAGGTATATGATCAATGGCTGCTAGTTTATTTAGGAGGTGTGTAGTATCCTGAATAAAACTGGATGTATTTTGTACCAGGGTTTCAGTATACTCTCAATCCAGCCGGAGATGTTTTTTGTTAGTGTTCTAATACCTGAATAATGGGTCTGCCTGGGTTCCTGTTTGTGATTTTGGGAGCATATAGAAGCATCCCATTCCTGGGTCTTCGGTATTAAAGGTAGCACACTGTCTGTGATCCTGGTAGGCAAATTATTAACCGGGTTTTAAGTTCTTTCTTATAACAGTCCATAGGATCCCCCTGTATTTTGGTGTAGTGTGAACTGTTTGATAGCTGCCTTTGGGCTTCTTTATATAGTCATTAGTGTTCATTATGACTATAGCGCTCCTTTGTCAGTTGTTTTATAATAATATCTCTGTTCTCTCTCAGGGTTTAATGGCTTTGTTCCTTTCTGCTTATGTTGTGTACCCGTCTCCTGCTTTGTGTAAAATGTAGATGACCCTCTCTCTGAAGTTGTTAATATATGTGTCCAAAGTAGGATTGGCTCCAGGTTTAGGGGTCCAAGCAGATCTTTTTAGCGGATTAATATGCCGTGGTTTAATGTTGGTGTTTGTTGGAGTCCTTATTGTGGAAGTGGCTCTTTAAGTCGTAGTCTCCTGAAGAATTCTTCCATGTCACTGCATAGCTGGATTTGTCTATGGATTTTGCTGGGCAGAATGACAGTCCTTTTGAGAGTACAGATATTTCTGCTGTTTTAAGTTTGTATGAAGAAAGTTGATAACACAGTTTGGTTGTTCTTTCTGTGTTTAGGAAGGGCATTGAATTTAGTTTTCTGTCTAATCTCTGTAGTTTCTTCCTTTTGTTGTTGATTAGAGTACTCTGTAGTTTTATGTAGAAGGAGTGGAGTACCTGTTCGATGCCAGTGTTGTCATTCTCCAGGAGTGGGTTAAGGGCCTGTTTTCTTCCTTTGTAATCCTTTTAAATTGTAGCATATCTTAATGAGATTATTCGCGATCTTTCGGAGCTCCTGATGCATAGATGTTCTACAAAACCTGCTGTGTATGTATGTAGAGTTGGGTTCTGAAGTTTAGGCCTGGAGGGATGAGTTGTTCCTTTTGCATTTGCTCAAGAAGAAGATATCGCTGCCAGTTGTGCAAGTTTTCTCAATTGCTTTTTTAGATCCAGATATGTGCGGTACTTTGTGGTATCTTCCATAACATTAGTAGTAGAGAATTGTACCGTGTTAGCCATAGATGAAAGTGAAGACTCTTGGTATAAAGTAATACCTTTTATTGGCTAACTAAAATGATTGAAAATGCAAGCTTTCGAAGCACTAGGCTTCTTCCTCAGGAATGATACAATACTGAATCTTATAAAGCACTGTATTTTATACTACTAGAACAAAGACTTTCTGACATTACACAGAGGTTTCTAAAAACAAAGCTTATACCGCTCTGCCACAATGGCTAATAAGTAATTATCTAAATGTGGGTCTGAAAAACCAGTACAAAAATGCTTAAATTGGGTTAAAAGGTGCAAATTTATATCATATCACGTCAGAGAAAACATGAAACAATCCATTACATGAATGCAGATTAAAACATATTGAACAGAGACCTTAATGCTCAAACATCAAAATCATTGAATTTAAAATGTCAAAACAACAATGCTATGGAATGTGGCCAAACAATTATCCGGGACTGGAAAGGTTATGTGATTTTACGTCAACTGACACCTATTAGGGGTAAAAAGTAAGATTAACAGATGTTTCCAGTTAAGCTAAAGTATGAATTGATGAAGAAACCACTACCATACACATACAGTGTAAATACCATAATGTACATATACTAAATAGAAATCTGTGACATGTTGATCTATAAGTGAGAAAAACAAGCAAAAAAGTGTGACAATACAAAGCATTCCAAAACTACAGCAGTTCTCCAAATATAACTCTACAATCATAGCTTTCATTACTGCGTATATACTGTAATGCTACTTTTATATTATGTTCTGTTATATATATTACCGGATATACGTGTGCGTGTTTGTATTTGCGTGTGTTTTGGATTGAAAATAAACCTCCTATTCCTGTTTCTGGAAGCTACATTCTGCAGTGTTATATGAATTATTAGCAAATTAGAAAACATGATTATTATGCAGAACATGCTTCATAGCATGAATCCAAGAACCCACTGAACTCACTAGCTATGTCACTCAAACCATGGCACTAACATATATGCCGGGCATTTACCATGAGCTGCAGCTCACCGGTTCTGGTCTTAAGTTCCACCTACTATTTAGCACAGGTCAACGTGACTTTAAGCCTGAAAAACCAAATGGCTGTGTCGTCCTACATACAAGTTTTTCTGAATGATATTCTCTTTAATTGATTTTCATTACTATAGTGCTATAGTTCTAAAAACACTAAAATGTCTATATTTGCTGTTAGGAGAGGTCAAAACATACATCCAATTCTGGCCGTAAAATCTGTCAAAGTCACTCATGCCCAAAGCTGACAACTTTCTCCACTTTTACTTTTAAAACATTTCTTGAGAACTTTCTTAACCATATCCTGTAGTCCATATATAAAAGCAATACTAGGTTTATTGCTTTATTTATTAGCTGGAAAAACTGACAAAAAAGAAATAATAGCTGCGTTCGAAACTTTCAATAAGGGAATACTCTGGAGTGTAAGGGGTTAATGGTTTCCTCTTTCACTTGACTAGAATTTGGCTGAGGAGGTCTGCTTGCTGAATGTGTATACGCTGATCAGAAAGTTCAGTGTGGTGGCCAAATATTACACATGAAACCTAATCATCCAATCTTCCATAATATTGTTGTTCCAATTAATTTCCATTTTCAATTACTTCATGACGAGTATAATGAACACTATTTGAAACTCTAAAGCTACTTATCCTTGATTTTATGCTCTGAATATTTTTTCGTTTAAATGATCTCGGATCCAGAATAATGAGGCTCTTTAAACCAAGTTCCCACCCATGAAATACAGGAAATATTAGATTTATAAACTTTTGTAAAATAAATAAAGCTGCTTTTGCTTTCAACTGTCATGATTCTGCTGGCTTATCTTCTGGAATAATGTCTATGTTGAGCATCTGGTGAATTGCAGTACTTAGAATATGCTATAATGGCCGCCTAATCCTTTCCTAAAATGAAGGGTAAAAGAAAGGTCCATTGAGCCCACCATAAAGCTCATGTTACCCAATAAATCCTTTCTATTTGCCTTTTATTTTCTCCTTTTTTAACTCTGATACAGTGTACATGAACAGATGTTCACTCTCCCATGTGAGGTAATTCAGAACACTCTACAGCAGCAAAACAAGAGTTGGGAACCCAATAAATAGTGTGATATTCTCCTTCTCTACAACTGCACAATATTTCCCTGCATGACAGTTAGGACTTTCCCTGTGGACCATCCTTGTATACTTGTCAGGTTCTTCACAAGCTTACCAAATTTCTCAGTACCATAGTTAACAAATGCAATTAAAATAAAGCACCGTATAGTACAAGGACATGGACACCAGTGATTGGTATTCATGTGTTACCTTCAAAGGAAATCACGGTTGATTACCACAAGTATTATTATTCAAAATCTCACACTTGAAATTCAAAATGATTCCTTCTGACCAAACAGTATGATATGTACATTGCAGCCATTGAGTTTTAATTGTTGTAAGTAGACACTGATCATTGTAAACTGTACAATAGTAGACAGAGGAAATATAAAATTCTTATACAAATGTGTATAACAGAGAGATATTGTATATTTGATTCTTAGAAAGTAAGCATTGGGGATTCTAAACTGTTGTAAAATGTCGATGTTTAAAATGTGTCAATGGAGTTTTTTATGGTGAAATGTGTCATTTTCCATGTTACACTGTTTTTGCTAAATTCAAAGCTCACTGTTATAACCTGCTGACAATGCCCAATCAGATATATTATAAGCTAATTACATAAGAATGGAATGTACTGTTCATAGAAATATCAATATAATGCTTGCAAATATTAAGTAAGACAGTATTATTTCTTAACATTTTTTATCACATTTATAGCCATTTGAAGCTGAATTCTTACTGGATATTTTTTTCTGGAAATTAATAATAAATGTTGTTTCACACCATCTACCAAGGTGTGCATAATTAGCAGGCTGCTTTACTATCTCAGCAAATATGGGTAAACCGAGGCTTAACAAACAATGGCAATTCAAAAAGTGCATTTTAAATGCATGTAAAACTCTTTAAAAAGCAGTGTGACTGTTAGGACGTGTGTTTTGTATCAAAAATAAAACATGTCTTTCACTCAGTTGTTGGCGTTTGGTGCAAGTTCAGTTTAATAGTGAAAGCAAATTAAGAAAAGAAGCGACTCACCACTATGGACTTGTGGTAAACTCCCAAACACAACAGGGTTTGTTTCAAACTGCATCAGACTGATCGCTTTGACTTCAGGAGTCTCCCTGACTAATCGTTGCACTAACTTTTACAGCTGGGGTGGATTTCCTAGCACCCTTAGCTTTTTAAAAATACATAACATAAATAACAAAATACAGATAGTTCTTGTCTATAAATAAACATTTCTGTACATCACATGTATAAAAATTGTACAATGTTTGTAAGATCAATCAAGACTGTTACAACAGAATATTGTATAAAGTAATAACCTTCTTAAACCACTCCTTCTGCAGGTTTTACAAATAACCAATTAAACTCAGACTATGCAATCTATTCCACCCTGTTACTTTACACAGCAACAGGTATTCTTAATGCTCTATGGCTACTGTTTTATTCAACAATCATATGGAGGAAAGGTCTAGTCACCTTGTCTGTAGGAAAAACAGTAAATAGAAAAAGAGGTTCGCTGGCCAGCAATAAGGAAGACAGAGGACACACGATCACATAAACAGACAAGATCACTATCCACCCCAACAGTGACCACCTCAATTCAAAGTGAAAATTATATATTAACTACTAGGAACTCATTGACCCATTAGCCTCCAGTGCTAACTTCCAGAACTGCAACATACCCAGAGTGACCGATGTAGAGGGTAAATGTGCTCAAGTACATGACCAAAGAAAAATTTTGCACAGTGCAAGTGATGCAATAAGTTTAGTTTTTGAACTATTTTTTGCACGAAATTATGACTTTTTAATTGTGTCTTAAAGCCGCCCAAAAGCTTGCAACTAACCGCTAGCGTTAGATTAGTTAGTTAGTTGCAGGAACAAGAGCAGGTGTTTTGCCAAATGCAAAATTTATTGCATCTCCCCTAAGTACTTAAACGTTACACCACTGAACACAAAACAGAATACGATAAAGTATCGTCAGTCAGATGCCTAATCATCTAGACTCTAACAATGTCGTATCAATAGTACTGAACCAAGGCAGAACAAACCCACTTACTCCTAGGCGTACACCTGAGGCACTCCCACGGGCTAAATAGAAATAACAACCTCAGAAAGAATCCTGGGGAAATGATATTCAATAAACCTTCCAACAATTGATTAAAAATGTGTCATTTATTGAAAACATATATACAAACCACCAAAATTCCCTGCCATAAATATACACACCACACACACACACACACACACATATATTATATATTTATATATATATATCTGGGCGTTTTAGCAATCAACAAACTTTCCTTTTAGTTGTGCTTAGCTTAAACATTCAGTTCAAGTAAAATTAAAACTTTTAGCACTAACATATTTCAACTCAAAACGTAACATTTAATTTACAATTGTGCATGTAGCATATACAGTATGTCAGCTATTCTATTTAAAACAATCTAAGATTTAATCTATTTCTCATCTATCTATCCAATATTTTTTATTCTGTACATTTAGAAAAACATTTAAAAAAACACTTTAATTTTTTTTTATATTTAAATTCATATTAATCCTTCAGCTGTATATACATTTACACATAGTAGTAAGTAGAAGTGTAGAAAAGTAAGAAGAATAGCTCAGACAAAGAAGAGATATACCACCACAACCTAACTGATTAGGAAACACATAGTAACAATAGAAGGTAGAGACATCTCATGCAGTTGCAAAACTTTAACATTTATTCAATATATGCGCAAATACCACGTTTTGCCCTTTTTTTCTATGTCCTTGAGATCAAGGTCCTTTAGAGCAAGGGACTTTATACACGTTCCACTCTAACTTCCTTTTGTTAGGTCCAAACCCAACTCAAATACTATACTATAGTTTTTCTTAGTATATTTTATTGAACCCACTTTTTAAATGTGTCTAAACACATACATATGTACATCGATGAAATTTTGAGTAGATAAGAAATCATACCAACACTACAGAGAACTATTCCAATATATTACTAAAACCGCATTTATGATTGAAGAACCCAAAGACATTTTAGATTTAAAGTGACCTATAATATTGGCTAACTTAATTGATCAACAATTTGAATTAGCAAATAAAAAGTATCACTTAATTAATGTAATTAACGTAGGCTTTGCACTAGCAGGAGGTTGAATATCTGAAAGGAATATAGATTGTTTTAAAATGAGTGAAGCAACACTGTACCTTGAAGCTTTGCAGTGACAAAAAATCACAAGATTTTTACACCCATTTGAGAAATTTCATCATAATGAAATAGAATTTGTTAAACTTTCTCCCAATATTTCTGACTATTATAACACCCCCTGCTGCAATTCATAAACTGAATATGTAAGTGGAAAATAAATGTGACATGAATTTTAATGTGTATTGGAGCAGCAATATCAATGCAGTATAAGAACTGCTATTGTGAAACAATGTAGCATAGCATACTATAATACCATACACACTATAATTTAAAGGATATTTACACTGTAAAAACAAGTTAAACTTAGTAGATAGCTGTGGCTTTAAACTTTAAAGGTTTAAAAAAATTTTTTTACTATTCCATACATTTTTACTATTAGTTATGCACACATGGAATATTTATTAATTTTAATATATGTGACAATATCTTTTTTACACTGAAGATGGTTAAGCTTCCATGTGGTTATAGCACCCCCAACACGCCCCTTTTATGGGAGGTCCTATGCCTTTAATATAAAGCACTGGATGGATGCCCTCATTTTAAAAAGCCAAAGGGCTGGGGGAAAGTGAGAAAGCCTGTTATATGGATCCAGTGCACAACTATGAGAAATGCAAAAGTTTGCTAATGGTAATTGAAGTAAAAAATGTTAGAAGTTAGGACCTTCCAGATTGGGGTTACCTTGGCGTGGTTGGAAGGCTTTTCATTCATGTGATCACAGTAATGTATACTAAAACCCCTTTGTTTATAAAGTATGCCAGTGTGCAGATAATATGAAATTGTATAGGGCCTAGGAAATATATATATTAAGTATATTAAAATCTGCTTTATTTTACCTGCAAATTTCTAAAGCACCTGATTTGATTTTTATCTCTAAAAAAAAAAGGTGTTGCTTAAAGTGTGACTCCATAAAACATTCACTTAAAGCCATCAGTATTAAAAAAAATAATAATAATAATAATAAATAATAAAACTACTGCCACTGGCCTTCAAAGATGCTTAGGGAGAGCTGCTGCTCCTCAAAGAAATGTTATTGGGTGGTAGGAATAATGAATCTCACATTCCCGTCCATGGTATTTTTCTATTTTAAAAAAGTTATTTTACAGTGTAGTTGTGTAAAATGTCACCAGAACCAATTCTTTTTCAGCAATTCCTTTCTCCTAGATCTCCTAAAAAGACTGTTAATGAATTAAAACCCTCTTTTAGAAAATTATTGTTGTAGACAAAAAGTGATACTAATGTTTTGTAAAAACCTGCTATTTTACTGGCGGAGAAAAATGGTAATTAAAACATGAATTATTTGTTTCATGTGTTCTAGATTTTCTGTGTAGTGTTCCTTCTTTTTCCAAACATTGAAATTAGGGGTTGCACCAAGAGTAGAAACTGATAGAATATGTCCCGTAATTATATATTACGGGGCATAGTAAAAGAATAATTTCGTCCATGTATGGCAGCAATCATACAGTTCCAAATAAACATTTGTGCAGAACAATACCATGCAGTACTAAAATACTACAATGGAATTTTATGAGCAATTATAAATCTAAGATTGGGGTCGTAAATTTACAATTGCAATCATAAATTTACCACCACTATCGTTGATTTATGATTGCTATCATAGATTTACAATAGTGGGAATGCTCGTTAAAGGAACTGTATCGCAAAATAACGATACCATGCCTTTAGAAATGTGGCCCTACTACTCCTTTAAACTGGTGATAAACTGTTCATTATACAGTATACATACCAATAATAGAATCACATTGTACCTAGTGTAGCTGTCAAACATCCAAATATCAAAAAGTCACACCTGAGGAAGGGGGTTGGACCCCCCGAAACGTTGTGTACCTGCATGTTGAGCACTTAAATAAATGAAAATTTGTGATTTATCTTCAAGTGTGCCCCCCTGCTTTTTTGATATAGCTGTCAAACATACAGCATCACATTACAAGGTAAATTTCTGGGTCTTCTATAGCAAAATATTAATGTTGTGCATTAAAGTAAATTCCTGGATCCCTAGCTTTTGCAAACGGTGGCCTTAACTCGGGGCTGAAATGTTGCCTTTTATGCACTTCTGATAATAAATATATTGCTGTAGAACTTGTTTCTTGTATTTTTCTGTTTATCTGCCAATTTTAAAGCCCTAATAACAAGACATGACCTAAAAGGTTAGTGTAGATGTGTTTACATACAGACTATTGTCCACTGTCAGAGATACATAAGAATAAATTTGTATTATTAGCAATCTTCAGCAAACTGATCTGTGCACTGTTCTTTTGCCATATATTCCAGTAAATCACAAATGGGAATGAAATCCTTCTGCTTTAAAAGGTCACGTCATGGAAGACTGTTCGTGAAGCCTAAGAGTATAAGTTCATTAAACTGGAACAACTCATTTTAAGGGATTCAAACCCCACCGGTGACATTTGCACAGACGTAATACATTAATCTGAGTGGATAACACATGCTGCTTTTATTAATGTATATTTCATTTGTTTGTTTCATCTTTGTGATTTACAGAACTATTTCTGCAGACATAATAATCACAGACTGCAGAACAAAACCACTGTACATATAGATTAGGGTAGAACACTTCAGTCATGCTATGTAAATTGATTTTTGTTTTCTTACAATTAATCACAGCTGCTAAGAGCTTATTTGAAATAAATGAGCTTTTTAGTGAAGTTGTACTAGATTTAGTGAAAGGAAAAGCAAGTATTTTCAATCAAATACTGAGCCCATAAATCATAATAAAACCCATATATTTAGTTACTAATCAAACCAGAGCTGCACAAACATGTCATCTAACATGTCAAAGAAACAATTATGGCTTTAATTAAAAGAGTTTCTGCACCTATACACTTCTCACAAATACAGTAGATCAGGTCTAGGAGGCTCTTTGGACCATAAATAATAAATTAGAAGCATATATGCCCAATAACCCTAAATCTCATGAACAGTCCCTATCTTTTATCTCTGTATTTAGACTAATTGTCCAAATGTATTAATAGGTCATAGATGTGTATGTCATATACACTCACCCGAGTGCCCCCCTCCCCCATACTCTGTATGGAGATTAGTTGTTTGGGTTACCATACCTGCTGCAATTGTTATTAAATCATCAAAAAAGCTCACTTGCCAATCCCCTACTTGGGGTATTGCATGCTTTATTTTGTGCTGTTTTGATGCTTGCTTGGCTCTTAAAAAACTCAGGAATAACGTTGATCACAATTTTGTTTTTTTACAGCAATTTAAAACAAAACCATGCAGGGATATAATCATTTGTTGCAGTTGCACCTTTTTGATAATAATTTTTAGAAGTGAGGTTATAACTAAACATTGGAAATTTTCTGTCTGGACTGAAGCTTAAAGGATAATTATACTTACTTAAGCCCTGCTCCTCTTCTCCTCAGGGTCCTAAGCGCTAGGTCCTAACCGCTGGGCTCAGCCTGCTTAAGCTGAAAAAAGCTATCTTTCTTAGCTTTGTGCGGCCACATTATTCTACTCCCGGTTTAGTCCCGTGGCCAATCAGGCGTGGATCAATGCAACCGTACAAAGCAGACTAAACCCATGGGTACTTTCATTGGGGGTGGGTTGCTTTAATTCCCTGATGATCTCCTTTAATGGTCCCAAAAATCTTCCCGTGGAAATTATTATTATTGTTGCTAGAAGCTATGTGAAGGGGGTCCTGGGGGTAAAAGCAGAAACCAACATGGGCCTTCCTTCTGAACATCCCAGGAACATGCCTATCCATTTAAGGCTGACCCCACATTTATGCTAATGGCACACTCAAGGCAGCCTATAGCATCATTACCTGCATTTTTAAATTAAAAAAAATGGCCCCTCCATTTGCAGGCCCCCCATGGCCCCTTCCCTTACAGCCCCGTGGGTAATTTAGCCCCGCCCACCCGCGGGTGTCTTAGCTCTGTCCACTCGCAGGTGCCGTGGCCCCGCCCTCTCATGGGTGCTGTGTCCACTCAGACCCCCACCCTCTACAGAAACTGTGTGAAAATAGCCTTTTCAGGCAGAGTGAAAGAGAAGGGCTGTAGATCCCTTACTTTCTCTGCAGCTGCAGGTCCTTCACACAGCAGGGAGGGGGAGGGACTTTCTGTCTCCCTCACACACTGAGGGAGTCTGAGACTGTGCTCGCCAGCGGTGAGGTGGAGGAGCAGGAGGAGGAATGTCACATGTCATCCTCCCACCCATTAACTTTCTGGTCTACCTGCTGTGGAGCAGGTAGAGAGTTGGTTGATGGCTCGTTTTAAAGGTAGGAAACTGGCCTTTCATGTAAACTCAACTTGTTTGGAGACCACAGTTCCCCTTTAAGTACCTAAGTAGCAGCCAAAGTTTTCATCTTTAACTCTAGTTGGACTTTAAAACCTTTATTTATTTACTTGCAATAAATGTGTGTTAATACAACAGACACATGGAGCTATTTACTGTAATGAATATGTAAGTCCTTTTGTCTCTCAGTTTTAGTTTTACATCTATCTATCCTGGGGATTGGCTGTGAGTTCAGGTATGTTATTAGAAAGCTGTCATTCAGTTTTTACAGTTATTCATATTCAGTCAAGCTGCCAGACAAGGTTCACAGTAATTTGTGTTTATGAAAATCTGCCTTTCTCACTACAAATTCTCTTTTCCAGACAGAATACACTGGACATGCACAAAAGTATGAATTAGATTATGGTTTTATAAAAGACATTCTGAGTGTAACTAGGGCCTTCTTAACTTTTTTATTTATTCCCCCCAAAACGCTATATGTTAATAAATGAAAAGCATAAGTTCTTAATTTACTACTTCTAAGGAGGGATCCACTGTCTCACAGATAGGGTGTATGTAATATGAAGAGAAGAGGATGGCTATACACAGCAGATTCCATTGGAATATTTTGGTAATACGTGACAATTTGAATATACACAACCTCCCTCCCTATGGAGACCAATCCCGGTTGTACAATATTAGGATATCATGACACAAGTCACATTACCTTGATCATTATAAGCTTCTTATATTTAACAATGGGGACAAATAACAACCAAGAGGTGGGTACAAACAGTATCAATTTTTCAAAGATGACAGACAGGCATTTATTTGGCATTGTAGTATATTTTGAACCTTAAAGATTTAAAGTTTCTCTGCTCAATTCTCTGCCTTTACTTTAAAATATATATGATATATGACAAAAATGAATTCATCTGAGGACAAAAGAACTGAGGAGGAATAAGTAAAGGCCAAGAATAAATGTGCTTTGGGTCTGCAAAATAATTTTCTCCAACTTGTTTGTTTGAAGAAGAAAATGAAATTATCAAGGGATAGACCCGAACCTGATTACAATGCAAACTTTAATCCTGCTTTCTTTTAAGGGAATATTTTTCTTTTTCTTCTCTAATAAATTTCAAATGTCTTAGAGGTAAAGGGTAACAACTTTGATGTGCCATGCATACTTGGGGGCATATTTATAAAGGGCCATTAATACCGGCCAAAAATTACCGCCGCACACCACTGTGGTGGAAATAACGTTTTCGCCATATTTATATGGCACATTGTCGCGAAAAGAGTTACTGCGGTGATAGTTTGAACTCCCTTTGCGGTGATACTGTACTTCCAATGCACTAAGTACTGTATCGCCGCTGAAACCCGACATACAGAAGAGGGAGCTGGGAGGGGCTGCTGGGAAAGGATTGCTCCGTGGGTGGTCGCATCTGCTGCCACAAGGGGCGGGCGGAATGTACGCCCACCCCGCCCTCCGCAGCGAGGGCAGCAATCCCCGTGGTAAGAGGGAGTATGCGGCGAGGGAGTATGCCCACCCCGCCCTAGCCCCCCTTCCCAGCAGCCCCTCCCAGCCCCCTGCCCAGTTTGTTTGTTGCGGTGCCAGCGGGCTCACTCCCGGCCACAGTGAGCCCACCTGGCATCGGCGACTTCAGTGGTGCGGGTGTTGCCAGCTGTGAAGAAGACGTCGGCAACATCAGCCTCGTTGAGGCCACCAGCGCTGGGGGTACCCCTGGCGGCCGCAGGGGTACCTCTCAGGGTTGGTGGCCTCAGCGGAGCTGGTGTCGCTAGATGGAAGAAAGAAGACGCCGCCCAAGGGCTCTTTTAAGAGCCGACAGGGGTCCCGGTTCAAGCTGCGGGAACCCTTAAGCCCCAAAGAGCTCTTGTCAGAGCCGCAAAGGCCCTGACAGGGGCCAAAAACAACCCCAATATTGTGTACAACAATTGATTTTTACATCACACCTACAGCCATACTTTAAAGGGCAACCCTGGTTTCCATGGTTTCCTTAAAAGTGCCCCTCATTGGTGGCTTGAGCATGCCCACTTGTATCTTACTGATGGGACAGATAAAAGACAAATACGCCACTTAACACACTGCCGTATCATCAGCTGCATTATAAGCCCTGTCCCCAAATGTCATTATCATTTTTAAAGCAAGCCCCAAACCTGAAAACTAAAATGTACCTCTCATTAAGGAGTCCATTGGCAGTGGGAAGTATAGAGAATGATTGCAGGCCTGTATCTAGCTTTAAAAAAAGATTGATTTTTGAGGGGAAGGGCTTATGACACAGCAGATGATGTGTCAGTTACAGCAGGGGAGAGACAGTGCAAACCAGGAAGTGAAAATTTATATGCTTCACATCAGCTAGAGACATTATTCTAGGTTCCGAAATGAGTCAGTGTGCTCATGCAGGAGCGCTACTAAAACCACTGCTAAAAGGATTCCATGACATCACGTCCCTATCGTGCAGGTCTCTCCCTTCCTTCACAGAAGGACCAGATCCTTGCATCTCATACGTATACTTTCTAATTTGTGTAGGCGGACTGCTTCAAAACTCAGACATTCTGTGACCTGTGGAAGTGGCAGGAGGCAGTTAAATGCGCCTAGGTACTCCTAGGTACTCACATTCCATGTATATATATATATATATATATATATATTATATACATAGAGAGAGATATGGATATGAGCTTCAAAAAAGAATTTGCTTTTATCATACCACCAAATGTCCCTGAATTTTGGAGGGGTCCGCCTAAACACATTAAAAGGTATGCATAAGTGATATCATCTTGGGCTTGTTTGAATGGTACAAGGGAGCTCTTGTATGTCAGGACATGTCCTTTTAACATTAGATTCTGAAGAGAAAAAATACCGTCCTAAAAGAGAAGGGCAGGAATAAGAAAAGCAGGAAATTCTGGAGAAAAAGATAGAAACATTTTAAAAAAAGAGGCAAAAAAGAAGGGTTATGAGAGCAAGTCTTACACCCATATTATTACACCCAGTATTTGTCTATAGATACTTCCTAAAATTAAGAAATCTAGAACAGTAGCAATCAACCTAACATTAAATCTGACTGTTAAAAATTAGCTTGTCTCTAGATACAATTCAGCTACTATTTCAACATGAAAATGAAAATTAAATTTTAAAGAAAGAAAAGTGTAAGCAGCAAAGCGTATTAAAGCACAATGTACTAAATAACCTTTGGGATAATAGCATAATATGGGTTTACTTCAAGAAAATTGGCTCATATTAGTTTGGGATTTTGAGCCATGGCCTGTTAAGTAAATGCCATTAAAACCATTAGGCATATAGTGTAGCACAGTCTATTTTGATCTGGCTTGTATTCTGTGATGTATTTCATAAATGAAACCCACTCTGTTCAGTAAAATTGTGTGACATTTACAAGCTAAAATTTTAATGGATTCAACTGAACAAACATTTGGACCAGCAATTTTTATCCATTACAGGGAATGTGTAAAAAAAAAAAAAAAAAAGAGGAACCCACATATGAATTAAAGCATTAAAAATCACTTACAAATACCAATAGCAGGAAATGTTTTATCCTCACTTAAAAATATTCATACGGGACAAAGTTCAGTAAATACCCCCATCCAAAGTAAAATAATTAGGTGGGGAAGAGGGGATTGTCTTAACAAATATAATTAAAACAATTGGATTTGTTTTTGCAGACCATGCACAAATAATTCATTAATTTAAAGGAGAACTAAAGTCCCCAGACAACATTGTCCCAATAGACAGAGCACATTCAGAAACACACAACAAGCTGTGTCTCATCTCTCCCTTTGCTGTAGATGCTAGGTGATTTATGAAAATAACCTGTGAGTATCAGGGGTCAGCTCCCATAATTCACCTTATCTAGGAACACCCCACTAAGTGTATGCAGTACACATTTACAGGAAACTGCAGTCTTGCTTCCTGGAAGCTGACAGCCAATCATGTTATAGCTCAGATATCCCTCCCTCTGACACAGAACTCAGATTTCAGTGCAGTTTTTTTGTAAACACATTACAAATGCTCCTGTCCCTAACAATTATAAATTCCTTGCTTTTCATACAAAAAGAAAGTAAGGTTTGCAGTGTATTTCTTTGCTAGCATGAATGAAAGAAACAGAACATTTAAAATTTCAGCAAAAATTAAAGGTAAGTATGGGGAATCGAACCAGCAACTTTCTATACTGTGTCTTTCTAAAAACAATAGTAGTAGAGAATTGTACCTTGTTAGCCATAGATGAAAGTGAAGACATCTTGGATATAAAGTAATACCTTTTATTGGCTAACTAAAATGATTAAAAATGCAAGCTTTCGAAGCACTAGGCTTCTTCCTCAGGAATGATACAATACTGAATCTTATAAAGCACTGTATTTTATACATACTAGAACAAAGACTTTCTGACATTACACAGAGGTTATCTTTTGCCCCCATGCCTGATTGGCAATGGCTGTCGTAAATAAAACAGTAAATACACATTCAATGATCACAGGCAGTAATAAAAGAATTAGCAGGGGTTAAATAAACAATTAGATACACTTCACCTCTAGTGTCCATGGAGGGTCTGATATAAATTAGATATTTATGGGTTTGGGTGGTTTAGAAGAATTTAGTCTGATTAACTCTACATGACATTAAGATTAGAAACATAGTGACATATAAAGTTTAGATCTTTGTTGAGTCCAGAGTCCCAAATTTTTGTATAAGTTTAAATTCACATTCTAACCTCTCCTTTTGGGATCTGAAATTTTCCATAAGCACTGTGACTTTTAGGTCTTTCAGGCTGTGTCCTTGGCTGCAGAAATGGGCACCCACAGGGACATCTCGTTTATTGTTATTAATTGTGGATCGATGAGAGTTCATCCTTTGCCTCAGGGTTTGTCCAGTCTCTCCTACATAAAGTCCTGAGGGGCACCTAGAACATAAAATCAGGTATACCACATTGGATGATTTGCAGGAGAAGGTTCCCTTTATTTCAAACCTATGTTGGGCTCCTGGTATTGGTATCCTGTCTCCAGTGTGGATGTACTTGCAGGTTTCACACTTTTTCTGCAAACAGGGAGATGTTCCATTTAGTGTGGGGCCTGTTAGGGAACTTTTTACAAGCATTTGTTTTAAGTTGGGTGGTTGTCTGTAAGCTAAGAGAGGGGGGTCTGGGAATATTTCTAGTAATCTGTTGTCCTTTTGTAAAATAGGTTGGAGTTTCTTGGTGATTTTTCGTAGTATTTCCATTTGTGGGTGGTATGTAACAACCAGTGGGATACAGTCCTCCTTTTGGATAAGTTTGTATTGTAGCAGGTTGTTTCTGGGGATGCTGGTTGCTTTCTTGATCTGTGTTTCTGTAATGGACTGACTGTATCCCTGTTTTGTAAAATCTTTTTTGAGCTGTTCCAGGTGCAGACTTCTGTCTGTAGAATCAGAACAAATCCTGTTGTATCTTACACCCTGGCTGTAGATAATGGAGTTCTTTATGTGTTTAGGGTGAAAACTGTCATTACTGAGGTATGTGGGTCGGTCTGTAGGTTTGCGATAGATGGATGTTTGTATTGTGTTTCCTTTAATCTGTATTATGGCGTCCAGAAAGCTTATTTCGGTAGGTGAATAATTCAATTTGAGTTTAATGGTGGGGTGGAAATCATTGTATTTTTGGTGGAAGTGCAGTAGGTCTTCTTCGCTTGCGGAAGTAGGCCATGGGTCTGATGGGGCATGTTGAAAGAAAGTTTTCTTCTAAATTTGCCATAAATAACTTTGCATATTGTGGCGCAAATCGTGTTCCCATTGCCACACCCATCTGTTGCAGGTATAAATCCTGCATAAATGAGAAGTAATTGTGGGTTAGTATAAACTCCATTAATTTGGCAATTGGTAGTGCAGGTATGTCCAGTTTTTTAAGATATCTCAGACAAGCTGAAATACCATCATCGTGGGGAATGTTGGTATAGAGAGCCTCTACATCCAATGTGGCTAAAATGGTTCCATCAGGTATATGATCAATGGCTGCTAGTTTATTTAGGAGGTGTGTAGTATCCTGAATAAAACTGGATGTATTTTGTACCAGGGGTTTCAGTATACTCTCAATCCAGCCGGAGATGTTTTTTGTTAGTGTTCTAATACCTGAGATAATGGGTCTGCCTGGGTTCCCTTGTTTGTGGATTTTGGGGAGCATATAGAAGCATCCCATTCCTGGGTCTTCAGGTATTAAAGGTAGCACACTGTCTGTGATCCTGGTAGGCAAATTATTAACCAGGGTTTTAAGTTCTTTCTTATAACAGTCCATAGGATCCCCCTGTAATTTGGTGTAGTGTGAACTGTTTGATAGCTGCCTTTGGGCTTCTTTTATATAGTCATTAGTGTTCATTATGACTATAGCGCCTCCTTTGTCAGTTGGTTTTATAATAATATCTCTGTTCTCTCTCAGGGATTTAATGGCTTTTTGTTCCTTTCTGCTTATGTTGTGTACCCGTCTCTCTGCTTTGTGTAGAAATGTAGATGTGACCCTCTCTCTGAAGTTGTTAATATATGTGTCCAAAGTAGGATTGGCTCCAGGTTTAGGGGTCCAAGCAGATCTTTTTAGCGGATTAATATGCCGTGGTTTAATGTTGGTGTTGTTGGAGTCCTTATTGTGGAAGTGCTCTTTAAGTCGTAGTCTCCTGAAGAATTCTTCCATGTCACTGCATAGCTGGATTTTGTCTATGGATTTTGCTGGGCAGAATGACAGTCCTTTTGAGAGTACAGATATTTCTGCTGTTTTAAGTTTGTATGAAGAAAGGTTGATAACACAGTTTGGTTGTTCTTTCTGTGTTTTAGGAATGGCATTGAATTTAGTTTTCTGTCTAAGTCTCTGTAGTTTCTTCCTTTTGTTGTTGATTAGAGTACTCTGTAGTTTTATGTAGAAGGAGTGGAGTACCTGTTCGATGCCAGTGTTGTCATTCTCCAGGAGTGGGTTAAGGGCCTGTATTTTCTCCTTTGTAATCCTTTTAAGATTGTAGCATATCTTAATGAGATTATTTCGCAGTCTTTCGGAGCTCCTGATGCATAGATGTTCTACAAACCTGCTGCTGTATGTATGTAGAGTTGGGTTCTGAAGTTTAAGGCCTGGAGGGATGAGTTGTTCCTTTTTGCATTTGCTCAAGAAGAAGATATCGCTGTCCAGTTGTGCAAGTTTCTTCAATTGCTTTTTTAGATCCAGATATGTGCGGTACTTTGTGGTATCTTCCATAACATTAGTAGTAGAGAATTGTACCGTGTTAGCCATAGATGAAAGTGAAGACATCTTGGATATAAAGTAATACCTTTTATTGGCTAACTAAAATGATTGAAAATGCAAGCTTTCGAAGCACTAGGCTTCTTCCTCAGGAATGATACA
Organism: Hymenochirus boettgeri; assembly: GCA_019447015.1. Classification (NCBI taxonomy): domain Eukaryota; kingdom Metazoa; phylum Chordata; class Amphibia; order Anura; family Pipidae; genus Hymenochirus; species Hymenochirus boettgeri. Next base: position 107,787,468 of record CM033477.1, on the reverse strand, counting down.
ATACTGAATCTTATAAAGCACTGTATTTTATACATACCAGAACAAAGACTTTCTGACATTACACAGAGGTTTCTAAAAACAAAGCTTTATACCGCTCTGCCACAATGGCTAATAAGTAATTATCTACATGTGGAGTCTGAAAAACCAGTACAAAAATGCTTAAATTGGGTTAAAAGGTGCAAATTTATATCATATCACTGTCAGAGAAAACATGAAACAATCCATTACATGAATGCAGATTAAAACATATTGAAGCCAGAGACCTTAATGCTCAAACATCAAAATCATTGGAATTTAAAATGTCAAAACAACAATGCTATGGCATGTGGCCAAACAATTATCCAGGGACTGGAAAGGTTATGTGATTTTACGTCAACTGACAACCTATTAGGGGTAAAAAGTAAGATTAACAGATGTTTCCAGTTAAGCTAAAGTATGAATTGATGAAGAAACCACTACCATACACATACAGTGTAAATATACATAATGTACATATACCATAAATAGAAATCTGTGACATGTTGATCTATAAGTGAGAAAAACAAGCAAAAAAGTGTGACAATACAAAGCATTCCAAAACTACAGCAGTTCTCCAAATATAACTCTACAATCATAACTTTCATATACTGCATGTATATACTGTAATGCTACTTTTATATTATGTTCTGTATATATATTACCGGATATACTGTGCGTGTTTGTATTTGCGTGTGTGTTTGGATTGAAAATAAACCTCCTATTCCTGTTTCTGGAAGCTACATTCTGCAGTGTTATATGAAGTTATTAGCAGAATTTAAGAAAAACATGATTATTATGCAGAACAATGCTTCATAGCATGAATCCAAGAATCCCACTGAACTCACTAGCATATGTCACTCAAACTCATGGCACTAACATATATGCCGGGCATTTACCATGAGCTGCAGCTCACCGGTTCTGGTCTTAAAGTTCCACCTACTTATTTAGCACAGGTCAACGTGACTTTAAGCCTGAAAAACCAAATGGCTGTGTCGTCCTACATACAAGTTTTCTGATAGATATTCTCTTTAATTGATTTTCATTACTATAGTGCTATAGTTCTAAAAACACTAAAATGTCTATATTTGCTGTTAGGAGAGGTCAAAACATACATCCAATTCTGGCCTGTAAAATCTGTCAAAGTCACTCATGCCCAAAGCTGACAACTTTCTCCACTTTTACTTTTAGAAACATTTCTTGAGAACTTTCTTAACCATATACTGTAGTCCATATATAAAAGCAATACTAGGTTTATTGCTTTATTTATTAGCTGGAAAAACTGGACAAAATAAAGAAATAATAGCTGCGTTCGAAACTTTCAATAAGGGAATACTCTGGAGTGTAAGGGGTTAATGGTTTCCTCTTTCACTTGAACTAGAATTTGGCTGAGGAGGTCTGCTTGCTGAATGTGTATACGCTGATCAGAAAGTTCAGTGTGGTGGCCAAATATTACACATGAAACCTAATCATCCAATCTTCCATAATATGTTGTTCCAATTAATTTCCATTTTCAATTACTTCATGACGAGTATAATGAACACTATTTGAAACTCTAAAGCTACTTATCCATTGATTTTATGCTCTGAATATTTTTTCGTTTAAATGATCTCGGATCCAGAATTAATGAGGCTCTTTAAACCAAGTTCCCACCCATGAAATACAGGAAATATTAGATTATAACTTTTGTAAAATAAATAAAGCTGCTTTTGCTTTCAACTGTCATGATTCTGCTGGCTTATCTTCTGGAATAATGTCTATGTTGAGCATCTGGTGAATTGCAGTACTTAGAATAATTAGCTATAATGGCCGCCTAATCCTTTCCTAAAATGAAGGGTAAAAGAAAGGTCCATTGAGCCCACCAGTAAAGCTCAGTTAATCCCAATAAATCCTTTCTATTTGCCTTTTTATTTTCTCCTTTTTTTAACTCTGATACAGTGTACATGAACAGATGTTACTCTTCCCATGTGAGGTAATTACAGAACACTCTACAGCAGCAAAACAAGAGTTGGGAACCCAATAAAATAGTGTGATATTCTCCTTCTCTACAACTGCACAATATTTCCCTGCATGACAGTTAGGACTTTCCCTGTGGACCATCCTTGTATACTTGTCTAGGTTCTTCACAAGCTTACCAAATTTCTCAGTACCATAGTTAACAAATGCAATTAAAATAAAGCACGTATAGTACAAGGACAATGGACACCAGTGATTGGTATTCATGATGTTACATTCAAAGGAAATCACGGTTGATTACCACAAGTATTATTATTCAAAATCTCACACTTGAAATTCAAAATGATTCCTTCTGACCAAACAGTATGATATGTACATTGCAGCCATTGAGTTTTAATTGTTGTAAGTAGACACTGATCATTGTAAACTGTACAATAGTAGACAGAGGAAATATAAAATTCTTATACAAATGTGTATAACAGAGAGATATTGTATATTTGATTCTTTAGAAAGTAAAGCATTGGGGATTCTAAACTGTTGTAAAATGTCGATGTTTAAAATGTGTCAATGGAGTTTTTATGGTGAAATGTGTCATTTTCCATGTTACACTGTTTTTGCTAAATTCAAAGCTCACTGTTTATAACCTGCTGGACAATGCCCAATCAAGATAATATGATAAAGCTAATTACATAAGAATGGAATGTACTGTTCATAGAAATATCAATATAATGCTTGCAAATGATTAAGTAAGACAGTATTATTTCTTAACATATTTTATCACATTTATAGCCATTTGAAGCTGAATTCTTACTGGATATTTTTTCTGGAAATTAATAATAAATGTTGTTTCACACCATCTACCAAGGTGTGCATAATTAGCAGGCTGCTTTACTATCTCAGCAAATATGGGTAAAACCGAGGCTTAACAAACAATGGCAATTCAAAAAGTGCATTTTAAATGCATGTAAAACTCTTTAAAAAGCAGTGTGACTGTTAGGACGTGTGTTTTGTATCAAAAATAAAACAATGTCTTTCACTCAGTTGTTGGCGTTTGGTGCAAGTTCAGTTTAATAGTGAAAGCAAAATATAAGAAAAGAAACAGCGACTCACACTATGGACAGTGTGTAAACTCCCAAACACAACAGGGTTTGTTTCAAACTGCAGTCAGACTGATCGCTCTGACTTCAGGAGTCTCCCTGACTAATCAGTTGCACTAACTTTTACAGCTGGGGTGGATTTCCTAGCACCCTTAGCTTTTAAAAATACATAACATAAATAACAAAATACAGATAGTTCTTGTCTATAAATAAACATTTCTGTACATCACATGTATAAAAGAAATTGTACAATGTTTGTAAGATCAATCAAGACTGTTACAACAGAATATTGTATAAAGTAATAAAACTTCTTAAACACTCCTTCTGCAGGTTTTACAAATAACCAATTAAACTCAGACTATGCAATCAGATTCCACCCTGTTACTTTACACAGCAGACAGGTATTCTTAATGCTCTATGGCTACTTGTTTTATTCAACAATATCATATGGGTAGGAAAGTCTAGTCACCTTGTCTGTAGGAAAAACAGTAAATAGAAAAAGAGGTTCGCTGGCCAGCAATAGAGGAAAGACAGAGGACACACAGATCACATAAACAGACAAGATCACTATCCACCCCAACAGTGACCACCTCAATTCAAAGTGACAAATTATATATTTAACTACTAGGAACTCATTGACCCATTAGCCTCCAGTGCTAACATATTCCAGAACTGCAACATACCCAGAGTGACCCGATGTAGAGGGTATAATGTGCTCAAGTACATGACCAAAGAAAAATTTTTGCACAGTGCAAGTGATGCAATAAGTTTAGTTTTTGAACTATTTTTTTGCACGAAAATTAATGACTTTTTAATTGTGTCTTTAAAGCCGCCCAAAAGCTTGCAACTAACCGCTAGCGTTAGATTAGTTAGTTAGTTGCAGGAACAAGAGCAGGTAGTTTGCAAATGCAAAATTTATTGCATCTCCCCCTAAGTACTTAAACGTTACACACACTGAACAAAAACAAGAATAACGATAAAAGTATTGTCAGTCAGATGCCTAATAATCATTAGACTCTAAACAATGTAAGTATCAGATAGTACTGAAACCAAGGCAGAACAAAACCCACTTAACTCAGGCGTACACCTGAGGCACTCCCACGGGCATAAAATAGGGAAATAACAACCTCAGAAAGAATCCTGGGGAAATGATATTCAATAAAACCTTCCAACAATTGATTAAAAATGTGTCATTTATTGAAAAACATATATCAAACCACCAAAATTCCCTGCCATAAATATACACACACACACACACACACACACACACATATATATATATATTTATATATATATATCTGGGCGTTTTAGCAATCAAAAACTTTCCTTTTAGTTGTGCTTAGCTAAACATTCAGTTCAGAGGTAAAATTAAAACTTTCACTGATAGCATATTTCAACTCAAAACGTAACATTTAATTTACAATTGTGCATGTAGCATATACAGTATGTCAGCTATTCTATTTAAAACAATCTAAAGATTTAATCTATTTCTCATCTATCTATCCCAATATTTTTTATTCTGTACATTTAGAAAAACATTTAAAAAAAACACTTTAATTTTTTTTTATATATTAAATTCATATTATCCTTACAGCTGTATATACATTTACACATAGTAGTAAGTAGAAGTGTAGAAGAAGTAGAAGAAGAATAGCTCAGACAAAGAAGAGATATACCACCAACCTAAACTGATTAGGAAACACAATAGTACAAATAGAAGGTAGAGACAATCTCATGCAGTGCAAAACTTTAACATTTATTCAATATATGCTAAAATACACAACGTTTCTTAAAGGGTATCCATACTTCCAAAAATCGAATTTTCAAAAATCACTACATTTTTCAGATTTGAAATCCGAGCTGTAGATTCTCAGAAATCTTCATTTTAAATAACAGCATGTACAGGGAAAGACCTGCCACTCAAACCAGGTATGCTAATTTGTGTCCCTCCAGTGACCTCTTACTAGGATCTCCCAAAACATGTCAAAACATTTATTAATACAACCCCAAATATAATGAGCAGATTAATCATATTGGTCTCCTGTCTATCTATCTATCTATCTATCTATCTATCTATCTATCTAACTCTCTCTCTCTCTCTCTCTGTCTGTCTGTTTGTCTGATCTATCTATATATCTGTCTTTCTATTGCTCTGTCTATTATATATCAATCTATATACCTGTTTTTCCATTATATATCAATATATATGTATCTCTCTATCTATCATCTATCTAGCTACCTACCTACCTACCTATCTATCTATCTACAGAAGGGAGAAGTGTCTCACACAGCAGCAGCAGCCCCCCCACCCCACCCATTTTCACAGCATGTACTTAGAAAGGGAGAGGAAGAAGTGTCTAACAGCAGCAGCCACACCCACTCTCAGCAGTGTCAGGAAGCTATGTTAATGAGCTGTATAGTGTCAGGCTGAATAGGCCCTTTATTATGTAAATGAATCTATCCAGTGTCAGCAGTGGGCAGTGACTAAGGGAGGTGGGGGCCATTGTGGAGCAGTTACTAAACACTGAAAATTTACTAACAAAGCAGGCACAGGCACACATGAAAGTAACATCATTGTTCTACCCTAACATTGTACTTTCAGATTATACAAAGTTGTTTCAGTGAGTATAGTGACCCTTTAAGGTGCAAAAAATCACAGTGATTCAAAACAATAAATACCAATATCTTGGCCAAGCCCACCCCTTAGGGGTTGGGTTTAAAATACAAATCAGGTGCAGTTATTAATGCTTCTAAATACTAGTGTCCATGATGTGGTAAAAAAGTTTATCCATCGGGGAAATCAACAACTAAGTGTTAAGCCCTAAATTGTGAAGTTAAAAACAAAACAAACAAAAAATAAAAGTTAAAAATACTATATAACAATTCTTAGTAATGATCTTCTCAGGTATGGGATATAAGTCTCAAATGTATGTCCATTTCCTAGAAATAAATCCATACCTCCATTCTATAGTATAATCTTTGCCAGGGGCATAATCAACCTCAAACACTAGATGGCATCAGTGCACTGAAAGAGTGAAACTCACACTGAAACAGGTATTTGTTTTTTGAACCCGAGGAAGGGGACTAACCTGAAACGTTGTATATTTCAGGATATATTGAATAAATTTTAAAGATTGAGATTGACTCATCCTTCTATTTGTAATAAACATTTACAGCTCTGTTTTTAAATATTTAACACATGTAATTTGTTCTGTAATTATTTCTGTATGTAAATGAGTATGTACAGCATCCTTGGTTATAAATAGCACATCTGAAACAAGCAATATGGTTGGTTGCACAGTATAAAGTAAAGATATAGGATAATCCTTGTTATTTTACTTGAATGTATATTTAATGGTGTATAAATAAAAGATAATGTCCTGCTTACAGTAGTAAGTATACAGTAGTTTCCTGTTAATGGGTGTACCAATGTGAAATAACTCTTCGGACACATCTGATCTATATTTACAAACAGACAATATGATAGCAATTTTTTTGATAAGGTCACAAAAATATTGTAGAAGTCAGAGAATGCACAGCAACAAAATCACAAACATAAACATTTCCTTTTTTAAGATTCTATTTGTATCTATTGTTCCAGTTTCCCCAATTTTTTTATTTTGTGGATTTAGAAAAAAAAATGGAAATATATGGCATCAATATACATTTACAGCCCTATTTCTAAACATTCCACAAAGCTTTAATGGAAGATTTAGTTCTGTATGTAAAGGAGTATGTATGTAGGTTAAGGAGGCTACAACAACACTAATTTCATACAAAACCAAATTCACAGAAAAATACAGTAATACAACATCCTTAGTGGTTATAAAGTAATAGCAAATCTGAAGCAAGGAATATGGTAGGGTGCACAGTACAAAACAAAGACATAGGATAGTCCATGGTATTTTACTTAAATGTATATTTAAAGATGTATAAACAAAATACATCATTGAGAAAGCCAGTCGGATGACTAGCGAAAACGTCTTCAAGAACTAAACTTTAAGTCCAGTTGATCTAATTGAATACAACAGGTATAAAAGATAAAGTCATGCTTATTAAGAGAGTGTAGTTTCCTGTTAATGAGTGTACCCACGTGAGAGAACTATTTGGATAGTTCTGATCTATATTTGCAAACATAGCCAATCTAATGGCAAACTAAATGGAAAGAGTCCAAACCTTTCACTAAGGGTAATGCTATTCAATAAAATATGTAGTAAAACCTTATCCGTTTGCAGGCAGATGGAATTTGATGGCAAAAGAGTACGAACATATTGGTATTACAAAGTGTTTGCAATCAGGTATTAAAATCTCTAAGCGAATCAAACCACCAAAAAAGGGGCAAGCTATAATTACAAAATATATTCTATGCTCTACTGCCAAACCACAGCAAACTACTTTGTGCTCAGATGTCTCACGGAACACAGCCCATTCAGTGTCTGCTGCGCAAATGTCTGATCCTGACAGAAAATCTCATTAGGAAGCAGCAGACTCAGAGCTCTGCAACAGGTGTTGATGAGAGTATAAAGAATAAAGAAAAAGAAAACACAGCTAACACTAAGGAAACATTCTCATATTAGTTCTGCTTTTTTCCAAACACCAGATGCCGAGATAAACCACAGCAAGTTTCCGTTAATGGGGTTTGCGCAGTCCTATGTGTTTAGATCTCAGGGTGAAGACATCTTGTGCTCATGCCCTTCTGCTCTTTCATGTCAAATGCTATTTGACAAAACATCCTTCACAGATTTAATGTCTTGTTAAATATTTCATAAAAACCTGTTCATTTATACACTTTTAAATAGACTTCCTTGAGAAAACTGAAACATTTCATTTACACCTGCCGATTTCATGCTCTGTCAATACAAACTACTACAAACCCACAGTAAAAAAAAAGACCTTATCATTATTCTAGTGCCAAGTAACAATAACCATGTGTCCCTACCATTACAAATAGAGATGGGATCCAGGTCTGACACGGAACCCTTCGGTTCCAAAATCCGAAGGTTCCGTCTAAAATATGTCAATCCGATTTCTGATTATCGAATGAACAAGGTTATTTTCATAATTGATAATCCTGGGAAATCGGAAAACTGCTAGCAAGTAAAGTGTCTTTCTACGGGTACTGGTATTCATATAGTTAATTTTTGGGTTAAAAAGACTAAACATCACACAATGTTTTCAGGAAACTTATCTGTCTGTTTATTTTATGGCAGATTAAAGTTACTAAGCATTTAATCCAAATCAGGCCATCCCATAGAATTTTTAATCAAATGAATGCTACCTTGGAGAATAAAAACAGCAAGTTCTGTCAAAAACATGAACATTTCTAGATGAATTCATATATTTTACTAATTAGAATAGGTGAAAATAAGCTGCAAATTCCTTAAAAAATATATTCAATATATAATCAATACATCAAGTGACTTCATGAAGCATGAATTTAAATGAAGAGTTAATTACTCATACAGCAAATTCAGCAAACATGTAACTTGTTTTTAAAAAAAGCACAAAAACTAAAATAATACATCCTGAATCTACTGAACCGCTGCTTGTTATCTTTCTGTTTCACTGTAGGAGTTAATATACTATGTATAGTTCACAAAAGCAATGTAGGTAGTATCTTTCTTTTTTAAACATTTAAGAATGTTTTCACATTTTAGCCTAAATACTTATTCTTTTAGGATTTCAAATAGATGGCTGTCAGGAAATGGGATCTTTAGAACTTGCCAGAAAAAAGTCCGGACTATGAGGGTTTGTGCATTTCTGATGTAAAAACTGATTTTGTAAAATTGAATGGATTATTAACAGTTTCAAGAATACCACCCAAAAGATATGATTAGATCCAGAATTCCTACCAGCTAACAGCAAGCTCGTGTGCTTTTAAAGTATTGCTTAGATGGTATCCATCTTTTTTCAAGTGGCTGCTCTTCCCCTTCAATTGAGTCAAACGAGGGTTCACTTTGGTGTCAGGAGGAAAGTCTGAGTCCTGAAAATACAAAGAGGTTAAGGTTTTAAACTTTAGCCCAATTTCTGCCTGCATTACAAGACAGTATTTACAAAATTAAAACCCCAGGAGCACACTGTAGATACATACTATATTTTACAATACAGATAAACATACTGCATTTAGAAATCAATATCAATGAACACTGCATTTACCATTTTGTGCATTTTACATTTCAGGTGCCACTGTGACTAAGCCCCTCTGTGTAGATCTCCATGCAGGATATTCAATAGTGACATAGGGTAAGTCACAAAGGGCTGCAAAGGTACTATTTAATATGTAATTTGCAGCAGTTGTGCAGATTTATTTTGCAATAACTGTGCAGCTGCTGCAAGCAAGGGTTTAAAGTTGCGCTAACCGATATTGAATTGGTTAGCGTGACTTTTACACCTTTTTATTGCGCTGCAGCTGGTGGTTAACTGGGCCGATTTTGTCTTATTAGAAATGAAAAAAACTTTTGAAATTGGACAGCTAATCACTTTCTCCATAGGTGAAGCACACTGAATATCTCTGCCCCACTGGGATTTGTGCTATAAAGCTCCTGTAATTGCAATAAGGATACTAACCAATGATTTTAATGTAATGACAGAGAATGCAAGCCGCAAACACCCATAATCACCCAGGTGAATAAATATATAAAGGATAATGTGCCCTTATAGTGTATAACACCACTGAGGCATGCAGCCTTGTGTTTTTGTATGGTCAAGCAACTCTGCAGTGGCATAATATCTGTTTAATTACACTGTAAAGGGTACAATATTTATCATAATACATACCATTTTTACCTTGTTTTTGGATAGGGTGTTAATAACACAGAACATGTGTACACTCTGTTGTTATGGAAGCAACACACTTCTGCTGCATTAAAGGGTAACTATACTCACTCAAACAACTTTACATTTTTTGAAACTACAATTTGAGAGAAAATGGTGGAACTCACATGTTTATCTGTGCTTGCTTTATCATTAAATTATTAATGTTTAGTGAGTGCTCATTATTGCCCCCCACCCAATCACTGCCTTCTTGTAGTGTCTGTGACACTTATAAGTTCCGCACAGCCTCACCACAGACCCTGCTCTGCTTACACGTCTCCCTCCCCCTTGCCTATTTTTTGCAGATTCTCTTAATTGTTGCAGAAAGTGTGCTGGCAGGCAGTCAAAGATCCTAGTAACATACCATAATGTGTTTCTGGAATGACAGATGTTTCCCTGTAAATGCTGTGATTTCAAATGATGATTTCTCAGAATCTACAACTCAGACCTAAAATCCTAAAAAGGTTTTAAAGCAGTGGAATATTGCTGTATCTTAATGTATTTGAAAGTTTGAAGTAAAGATACCCTTTAAATATGGCCTGTAACAGAAAATATTTCAACAATGGCTGAGTATGAGAGCAATACATTTATATGTAATACCTGACAGTAGAGGCACCTAGTTTATTGCATCTGGTATGTTTTTAAATCTAAATGGTGGAAAGGAGTGTTAGTTTAATGAAAATATGTCTACGTAGGTGAGTAACCAATAGAAAGAAATATTACACAGCTGCTCGAATTATTTCAGGGCCTTATGTATTACACAGGCAATTCATATACAGTAGTTATTAAGTTTGCATTAGCTATTTTACCTTTTCAAAAAAGAAAAAATTAAATTGCTGTCATTTGAAATATTTTTTTATAGGTAGTAGAGATTTTGTTATTCACCTGTCTCTTGGCGCTGAGTTGCTGTTAATGCTCACTAGTAATAGGGAACATGCTTCCCAATGTGTGCACAGGGATTTTTACAACCGCAGTTACCAAACAAGCTGGCGTTTAGAGAAGCTAATTAAAAAGAAAATCACAACAAAACACTGCAGTTGTTTTAAAGCTAATTTGCATTATTTGCCAATTTACCTTATTAACCTTCGGTACTAATAGGTAAATGATACCATCCTGAACACAACACAATAAATTTTCCATTAATCTGCTATTTTTGCTAATACGGTATTATCTGATTATATTTCCCTATTACAGGAGACACCTACACAATAAAATATGCAGGATGCATTTTCCACTAATTCTTCTGGTAAAAAACAAGTCTTTAACAGTCATTTCTCCATACTCTATGATGACAGTTTATTACAGAAATAATTTTAATTGCATAAGAAATCTAAAACCAGCTAGCAAGTAAAGTGTCTTTCTACGGGTACTGGTATTTCTAAAGTTCATTTTTGGGTTAAAGGGACACTATACTGAAAAAATGAATTTACCTCATCTTAATCTATAATTGAATACATGTAAGTAGCATTTACTCTGATTTGTGTGTGTTGCTGCATGCCTTAAAACCAACACCCATTTTATTTAGGAGCAGTATACCCCCTCCCTATTTTAACCACTCCCATTTCCATCCGACCTGACTTTTTTCCCACAAACCAACTGTCAAGCCTGCACACAGCATACAGCATTCCAGTTGTCAAATCTCTGTCACCATTCCAGCTACAGCAAAACTACTCACAAAAGAATAGTTTTTAAGAGGAAGGAACTTGATTGACAGCTGAAATATAAGACGTTTTAGATTGGATATCTAAAGAAATGGGGGGCAGATCAACAAAAAAATTATACAGTGGTGGTTGGGAAGAATTATAGTTTCCAGTTATGGTCAATTTAAAATAACCAATCTTTGAAAGATACATAAGGAAGGGGCCCCACTAAGACCTATAGTCAGCAGCATCAACTCGGTAACATACAAGGTGGCAAAATATCTAGCTAACATCTTAGGACCTTTGGTGGGAAGTTCTAAGCATCACATCCAGAACTCTCAGAATTTCACACAACAAGATTGAAGATATAGTACTCGCGTGTTAGAAGAAACTATGGTGTCCTATGAGTGACATCTCTCTTCACTTGTATACCCACCAAGGAGGCTGTTGACATGGTGAGAAAATGGCTGGGCCAAGACAGCACTCTTACCAGCGAACTGAGCTCAACCCAGAACAGTGTGTTCCTTGTTGACTTGTGCCTGAATACCACCTATTCAAATACAGGGATAGTTCTATAAGCAAAAACATGGATGTGCTATGGGATCTCCAGTTTCACCTATTGTGGCCAACCTTTACATGGAGGAGGTAGAAACACAGGCGCTTAATACCTTTAAGGCATAGCACCCAGCCACTGGTTCAGATATGTTGATGACACCTGGGTTTAAAATCCACCAGAGGAAGTACAAGCTTTCACAGAACAAATTAATGCGGTGGGACCAAAACATTAAATTCACAAGGGAAGAGGTCAAAAAACAAAAACTGGCTTCTGGACTGCTTGGTAGAAATTAAGGAAAATGGTAAACTGGAAGTAGAGGTTTACAGAAAACCAAACACACAGCATCGTATTGATGTTTGACTCCCACCACCCTTTAGATCACAAGCTGGGGGTCATCAGAACCCTGCAACACAGAGCCGAGAACATCCCCACTAGCACAGAGGCGAAGGCTAAAAAGAAATGAAACATCTCAGAGGAGCCCTTAAAACTTGTGGATATCAGACTGGGCCTTGTCAAAAGAAGTAGAAGGAAAGAAAAGAACACGATACCAACAGTGAAGGGGAAAAGCAAGCGGAGGAAGACATGGTCATCCCATATGTAGCAGGGGTCTCCGAGAAATTAAGAAGAATTTTCAAAACATCGTATCCCTGTCTGCTTTAAAACCGAACAACACACTAAGGCAGCAATTGGTACATCCGAAAGACCCAATACCAAACACAAGAAAAGCGACATCATATGCAGTGCAGTGAGTGAAGAATGCTTGATTTGTATGTGGGGGAGACCAAACAGCAACTATCAACGTATGGCCCAGCACAGAAGAGCCAATTCCTCGGGTCAGGACTCACGTGGTATCTGCATCTTAAGGATAAAGGACATACCTTTGAAGATTGTAATGTTAACATACTGGCGAAGGAACGTGACTGGTTCAAGAGAGGTTTTAAGGAGGCCATTAGTGAAAATAAAGAAACCAAGCCTAAATAGAGGTGGGGGGTTCGACACCAACTGTCTGCCATGTAAATGCTGTTTTAACACCTTACTTGGGCGTTCTCTATAACACCTCTTAGCCACTATCTAATCACACCCTTAACACCTGGCTGTGATATGCTAATGGGATTTTCCAGGGTACATAATTGCCACAGATTCTTGTACAAGTCATTCTGAATTGAGAAAGCAGTCGGATGACTAGCGAAACGTCTTCAAGAACTACATTTCAAGTCCAGTTGATCTAATTGAATCAACAGATATACCATGACCTGGATGAATGAGAACCTTCACAAGCACTGTTTGCATACAGTTTCCCCTCTTTTCTAAGGTTTTGTATTAAATGCTTATTTACTTTAATCTGCTATTAAATAATAACAGACAGATAAGTTTCCTGAAATAATTGTTTGATGTTTAGTCTTTTTAAAGGGCATCTATACCGAAAAATTGGTTATTTTAAATTGACCATAACTGGAAACTATAATTCTTCCCAACCACCACTGTATAATTTTTTTGTTGATCTGCCCCCCATTTCTTTAGATATCCAATCTAAAACGTCTTATATTTCAGCTGTCAATCAAGTTCCTTCCTCTTAAAAACTATTCTTTTGTGAGTAGTTTTGCTGTAGCTGGAATGGTGACAGAGATTTGACAACTGGAATGCTGTATGCTGTGTGCAGGCTTGACAGTTGGTTTGTGGGAAAAAAGTCAGGTCAAGTCCAGTTGATCTAATTGAATACAACAGATATGTATGCAAACAGGAAATTAAAAGAGTTGCAAGGTCCAGATGCACAGAGGATATGTTTTATAGTCCTCAGTAGGGATGTCCGGTTCGCGGATCCGAACCCGGATCCGCCGTGGATTTATCCCGTTCGCGAACGGCGGATTTTTCCGGATTTTCCGCCTTCCGAACTTCCGATTCGCGGATTTTTTGTATTTTCGAAAATTTTCGAAATTACGAGTTTCCATGTAATTTCGAAAATACGAGAAAACACGTCATTTTGAAATTTTTCGAAAATACAAGGATTTCTCTTATTTCCATAAGAGAAAATTTTCGAAATTACGAGGATTACACGTATTTTCGAAAATACATATTTTCGAAAATACTAGTTTTCTCGTATTTTCGAAAATACGCGAAAACCCGTAATTTCGAAAATTTTCGGAAATACGAAAAATCTCGTAATTTTGAGGGTATTTTTCATTTTAATGGGTCCGCTCGCGGATTTTCGAATTCTCGAAAATTCGCGGATCCTTGAGCGGACCGGATTTTGCGAAGTTCGGACATCTCTAGTCCTCAGTTGTGCGCTTTCTAAAATAGTTTGCATCATTGCATCAGTGAAAAGACAACTACAGGAGAATATCAATTATGATATTGAAAGTATCAGTCATGTATTATAAAACCTTTCAGGCCACCCCATAGAATTTTTAATCAAATGAATGCTACCTTGGAGAATAAAAATAGCAAGTTCTAACAAAAACATGAACATTTCTAGAGGAATTCATATATTTTACTAATTAGAATAGGTGAAAATAAGCTGGAAATTCCTTAAAAAATATATTCAATATATAATCAATACATAAAGTGACTCCATGAAGCATGAATATAAATGAACAGTTAATTACTCATACAACACATACATTTTATTCTTAATTAATACAGTAATTCATCAAATCCTTTCATTGCCCCCTTAGACAGACACCCAAAATATAGGGCTTTTCTATTTATAAGCAGAAAAAGATTACCCTTGCCACATATTTTTTGTTTATCATTAATTGGCCCAGCTTCAGGCTTTAATCATATAGGTTATAGGCTTGTTAATATAGTTCTGCATATTCATGATTTGTACACACTGTCCTTTTATAAGTGACTAACTAGCTAATGTGTATGTGACATCAATGGGCCAATGTAGTAAAATAGTTACATCTTACCTGACCACGATCCTGCAATGCGGGATCCCAGATAGTTAAGACTTTCTTTTTTTCCCCAGCATCAGCCCGTACGCCTCCATTTAAAAGGCATTAAGTTTTGAGCAAATATTGATTAGGTTACAGCACGCTATTTCCAAAACAGTGAAATATTAACCAATCACAATTGGATTTGGTCCTTTAGCAATCCTATATAAACAGGTGCGTAACCCGGCAAAGCTCAGAAGTTATCGGAGTGATGTCGCCCTGCGCTGTAGCTGTTGCTGCAGGACTACCAACAAAGGCACTTATCAGTGCCAGAGAGGGGGGTCCCCGCTCGAGCTGTGGGACCCCTTAAGCCCCAATAGGCACTCATCAGTGCCACAAGCGCCCTTCTAAGTGCCAGAGAGGGCCAGTTTTGAGCTGCGGGACTCCTTAAAGCCCAAAAGGCCCTTCCCAGGGCCACAATGGTCCTTCTAAGGACCCAGGAGGGGGTCCCAAGCTCAAGGAATCTCAAATTCGAACACTCAAGGATTACTTAGCAGCCGAAAATCCTAGAATGTTCGTAAATCCTCGAACATTCAAGAATTTTCGATAATAAGTCCACAAGTTCAAAAACTCTAACCAGTTCTTAGTTCGGGAAGTTCTAAGGAGTTTGAGTTCTTCCTTACTATTTAAGTTTGGGCCGAACTGGGGTTTGAGGGTTGGGTTCGGGCCATCTCTAGTACAGAGCTGCAGAGGGAGTGTAATGAAATGAACCTGATCTTATCAAAGCTCTGGGCAATGGTTTTATCAATAGTGTATCTAATAGTGTATCTATCATAGTGAAACCTTCACTATGTGAAGGTGAATGAAAACTTGAGCAGATTAATCTGGCTCCACATTTTTATTAATTTTTTTAATTAAGCACTGACACACTAACTAACTGGAATGAGAGTTAGCGTGAGATCTCACTAAAATCTTGTGAGGTGAGACTCTGAGTTTAATTCTTATAGAGGTTCCACGGAACTGATTAAAGGTCCGAAAATCAGATTGAATTTGAATTTTTCAATTTTTGAAAGCATTTTCGATAAACATTTTCAAAATTCTCAAAAGACATTTTTACAATGGAAATTTTCGTTTATTCGATAAAAAGGTTTGGAAATTTGGAAAAATCCATTGGATCTTTCAAAACCAGCAGTTCCAAATCAAAGGCAGGTTAGTTTAGAATCTGGGATTCATCACCCCTTACTATATGATGAAGTTAGACTGGAAAAATAAATAAAATCTACCATTTACAAATGACAAGAAAAAAAGAACAGGCAAATAAAAACTTAAAATTTAGTAAAAAGACAAAAGGTCAGTGTAGTAGAAAGACATGGGTTGTACAAATCTTTTAACATAGTCTCCTTACATAGAGTAAAAATGTCAGGCAGAGAAATCAGTGATATGTATAAAAAGGCAAATACATTTGATGGCCATACCTTAAATGTAAACCTAGAAGCATATTTATAAACAATCGCTATTTTGGCCATTTCGCTATTGCAGGACATCGCAAAGAGTGTTATTTTCATCATATTTTAAAAAAAAACACTCGTTTTCGCTTTGATGGTAATATTAACAATGTGTACAAACAACTTCACCTTATTTATTGCGTTGTTAGGTATCGCGGCAAAAAGAGACATTTTCGCGATCTTAGGAAAATCGGAAATCGCAGATCGTATTACAGTTAATGATGGAAAATAAACTAACACCCCCCTGAAACTCTCCACAATGTACTGACACCTTCCATGGACCCATTGGCAGGCTAGATAAATGGGCACATTTGTGTTTTTGGCACCTCAGACTTGGCGATTTTGAATTAAATTGAAATAAATTACCACAGCGATGTATGGCGAAAAGCTAAATGATGAAAGGTGGGGGTAAAGAATTTTCCTCACTGGTTATCACTGCTTTATATTTGCGAAAATGCGGCGATAATGGAGGCGAAAAATTTAACAAACCTGATCCATTTTAATAAGCTGTTCCTTGGGTAAATTTCTATTCCCTGTCAGGGTTATTCAATAAAAGTTCTTATCGTTTAAAATGGTGCTAATTTTGCCCCAACCAATTAGATGTTAGCTTTCAAATGTTAAATAAGATCTGATTGGTTGGGGCAAAATTAGCACCATTTTTAACGATAAGAACTTTTATTGAATAACCCTGTGTGTTTTTCCAAAGAGTGCTTGATTATGGGGCATATTTATAAAGGTTCGTTAGATTTTTAACCTCCTTTTTGCCAAATATTGACTTTTCGCTATTTATAAAGCAGTGATAACCAGTGTCGAAAAGTCATTACCGCTACTTTTTACTTTTCACCATACATTGTTGCAGTAACCGCTCAAGCATATTTAGAAGATGGTGACAAGAGTTTAATTGCGTTAAGTTGAATGTGTCATAATGCCTCACAGGCATTACTGTTTGAGGCTCAAGCAGGAGAAAGGAGAGAGAGGGGCAGAGCTTAACATTGAGCAAACCAGTAACATTCAAGGCACAAAGGCTCTGGAAGGGCATAGGTAAAAAAAAATATTGGAACAGTATTTTTAAAGCTGCAGCTTGAACATAACTTGATTTTACAGTGCACTTATCCTTTAATGCAATGAAAAAGGCAATATTACTATCACACATTGCCGCAGCATTACTTTTCAGTGAAAACGAGCAGTTTTATAAATAAGGCAAAAATAGCGCTCTTTATCATTGCAATGTCCTGCGATAGCGAAATGCCGAAAATAGCGATAGTTTCTAAATATGCCCCTATGTTACCCCTCTAATCACTCTTGTTTTAATGAACATTTTAGTATAAGTTTGGAAAACCAGAAATCAACAACATTCAATCCAGAGTACCTGGGAATATTCAGATGTGAATTTCCCACTTCAATGCCTTGCAGGTCAGCTTCAACCTTGAATATATAAATAAAGTGGAAGAACATTCATATGCAAGGAACTCATGATTTATTGAGTTCACTGCTGAAACATGCACATATTTTAGTTCTGAACACCAAATTCTTATGAATTCCTCACATATGAGTGTGCTTCCACTTTATTGATATATTCAAGGTGCAGAACCATAAACCTGGTTTAATTACATAATAATACGGCACTGATGGATAAAACATGTTTTGGTAAATGTTTAAGCATTAAGAGCTTGAATTTAAGGATTATGGTGTACGGTAATATTTGTAAAATATCAGTTTACAAAGAACCAATGAATGGGAAATTTAATGAATAATTACAAGGTATTAAAGATAAACCTAGGGGTGAGGACCTAGTGGTTTAGGTCCTCATTCTGGGTAAGCGGCTACTGTTTAAGATGTGGGGCATGCTGGGAAGCAGAAGGCTGTTACCCAAAAATGGCAGCACACTAGCAACATTACCAGGGCACAGCAGATCAACAGCAACAATTTACAAAACAAAAACAAAGGGGCTATGTGTAATAAAGAAGGTAGCACTATCTGAATCAATAGTTAATTATTTTTTCTCCACTGAACATTTTCTTTACTTGCACGAGTGCTTGTACAAATAAAAGGTCAAATTTAGCACCCAAAGTGTAAATGTATATTGTAAATGTGAACCCAGTGTCTGCCTAGAGGAATGAAGCATTCATTGGAAGACCATTATAATCTCTTTTTGCACACCAATGAAAAGAGTAGATTATCAATTATGTGTATCAGTCTTTCTTCTTGCCAACACATCATAGGCACTACTTATCTTCCTAAATCAGGAAGATGATAACTTAAATATAATAAGTATATATTGTAAAGGACATAAGGGATGGGTCCGTGATGGGCCCTATCTCTCCCTTATTTGGTTTATGGTCTCTTTAAGGAGCAACAGAGGGTTAAAGGGCATGTGAAGTCACCCTCATAGCTTTCCAAATGACTACAATGTACAACTCTATAAAATTCACCCTTACCTAGTCTGCATTGTTTTTTCTCTCTGCATTCTCCTTTTAAAGTTATCTGTGATTACAGTGGGCGGGGCTGTCAATCAAGCCTTTGGTAATGATATGCAGAACCCCACCTCCTGACCTAGTGATGTGAGTTGCATATCAAATATAGATAAAGGTAACCTTCAGTTAATTAATTTTTAATTATTTTTTTTTAATCAGTTGTCCCTCCCCATCAAATATCCCCCTAAATAGCCTTTCATTTAGAATCCATTTCTCATTCATTAATCCCCCCTTCCCCCTTATTCCCCCCTAAAGGTTTCCTCCAAGGTTTCACACACACACACACCCCAGACCCCAGTTTGAACCATTTCATTTAGAATCTATTAATTATTGATAAATCCCCCCCTAAAAATTTCCTCTGCCAATTACGTTTTCCACACACATCCCCCCCAACCCCTCCACACACACCCTTACCCTTGGTCCCCTTTTCCCCATGTATCCAAAAACCACCTTTTACAGGAATTTGCAAGATGCTTACCAAGCTGAAATACAGGCAGGCAGTGCGCTTATGTAAGGAAGCAACTTTGAGGAGCGGAGCAGGAGGCATCGCTATAGCAATGCAAAGCTTTCCTGTGATTGGCTTCCCACGCCGCACCTCCAGAGGGACGCTCAAGATCTGCGACGCAGGTTTCTTACAGTGCGCATGCGTCCCCAGTCCTTCTCAGTCGCAAAACTAGGAAGGGGAGGACAGTGAACTTGGGGGAGTGCCAGCAGAGGCAGGAAAGGCTTTATGAATGCTCGGCTGTCAAAGAGCCTAGAGGGAAAGGAATTAGAGGCTCTGAAAGAGCTTTCTTTATTCAGACACATAAAGGCGAGTTACCTTTTCGAGTTTACTGACCCTTTAACTTTCCTGCAGTCTTTGGTTTAAGATCTCTGAGAAGCATGTGTGAGGGAGGAGAGGGACAGAGTTTTGAACACAGTCCACTTGCTGTTTGGACCTGGCTGCTGGGTCTAACAAAGAGGACTGAAAGGAATTGTTCACTAAAAAAATGACTTTGTCTCATTTCAATCTATAAATGAATACACATAAGCAGCACTTTTACTCTGATGTGATTGTGTTGCTGCATGGCCCTCAGTCCCCTGCCACACTATCTGACTTTATGTGAAGGCAAGCATGCTCAGTAATTCCTATGAGGCAGCATTGAGAGAGGGAATTTCTCACCATGCAGTTTCAGCAAATCTATACATAACCGAGAAGATTATGATACTAAGGCACTTGATTGACAGCTAAAATTAAAGATGTTTCAGACTGGATATCTAAAGAAATAGGGGACAGATCAAAAGATACATGGTACAGTGATAGTTGGGAAAAATGATAGTTTTCAGTAATGGCCAATTAAAAAAAAAAAAAATCCCAGTTTACATATCCTTTAACAATACTGTTTTGTTTGGATGTGAGTCCTGGCTTTTCATGTTAAAACTTGAAGACGTTATTTTGCCTGTAAAACGACAAGCTGAACTTCCTGTGATGAAGGAAAAACTATTTTGGTTTTGTTTTGTTTTAAGCGTTTTTCTGTTGGTCTTGCTAAAAAAATTAAGCATGTACATGTTTAACTCACCTGCGCTTGTGATCCTTAATCCCCTGAACTTCTCAATATTCAATAAGTTTTTTAAAATCATTACATATGGGGTATTCTAAAAAGCTTATCAGTGAGGCCAGATAACAAACACACACCCCTGTCCCTTTAAAAACAATGTATACCAGCATCTCATACTGTAATATCTTGAAATTGGTGGGGAAGATAAAAAAAAATATTACTGTTAAACCTCATCCACAATAATGAAATAAAGACATGTCAATAGCAATAAAATAATGTATGTCAGTAAATCTCCCTCTATGACACAATATTTTCATTATGAATAATTCATTAGCAGTTACTGTTTTGTTGATAAGAGACTGTAGGGCCATCAGATGAAACGGTAAAGACATTATCACAAATCAGTGGTTTGAATACTGATGCATTCTATCTCAAGGTTTTCTGTACTTTTTGCACATATAGTTTGTTTTTCAAACATTTTATCTTTATCAGTTAATTAAATGAAATCAACACAATGAAAATGTCTTCCTTATACAATAGATTACATAAAGTTCTTACTTAATTTTATGACCAACACTTTTAGAGAATAAATAGCAGATTTTCATTATGTAATGGGTCACAATAACATCTTTTCAATGACGATTTTATCTAAATGCCTCAATACAAATTCTTCTGAATTGCTCTTGTCTTTATCTTTCAGACCACCAATGCTGCAGATGAGCTATTGAACCTTAATAGGATATTTTTATCAGTATATATGGTTCGCTGGTTGTATAATTACATGGGTGGAGAGAGAGAACAAACTTGTCATTCCCCTGATTTGAAATATACTAAATAGAGTCATTTCTACAGCAACATTTAGCAATATTTCATTTTTATTGGTTTGTTTAAAACGGAGGCTCTTGATGGCTTTTAGCTAAATAATGTGTTTGCTTATCTCATTATTTTTATGGCCAAATTGCTGAAGACACAAAATCCATGTATGCTTAGTAAATTAAGGAAGCAATACAGTATTTGAACTCTGGATCACCTTGAATTATATATATATATATATATATATATATATATATATATATATAGTCACCTTTTTACAGTACTACTTTTAATCTTAGATTATAAACTTAGATTATGATTGGGCAGTTTGCCCTTGGGCTTAAAGCAGAATAGAACAAGCTCTCAAATGATTAGGCTTGACTGATTCTATCTGCATTTTTTCATTTATTTTTTTAAATCTCTGAAAGTAACGTAACTCATATGCCAAGATAACATTCTTCTCACTATCATATTCCATTATTCCCCAACCAGATGTCAATCTATTTTGTTGAATATACTTGATGAGTGGTTTCTGTGTCTTAGCATGATCACAGAAATTGCAAAAGAATTTTTGAAAAATAGGTAGGTTATTTCTTCTTAAAGTGAATAAGATATTATCAGGGAGATTTAATAAAAGTTCTTATCGTTAAAAATGGTGCTAATTTTGCCCCAACCAATCAGATATTACTTAACATTTGAAAGCTAACGTCTGATAGGTTGGGGCAAAATTAGCACCATTTTTAACTATAAGAACTTTTATTGAATAACCCTGCATGTATATGTTTATTTACAATGCAAAACGTAGGTACGCAGCCCTGTACATACTAACATTACATTTAAACAATGGAATAAAATAAAGAATATGTACAGAAATAAAAGTGGTGAAAATGACCAACCACAATGCTGACTAAAAATTGTGGTTGGTCAGTACCAATGGAAAATTTGTGTTAGTTGGTTTTGTCTCTCTTTAAGAAGAGGGAGCCCATATGATCAGTGACCGTTCCCTACACATTAGCATGGCATATTGCCGGCAGGGAGGTGACATTGCTTATTTCCACTTCCCTGTAAATAATAAAATGCCTAAGTTACAGAGTTTAACTTACCTGCTGGTGCTCAGTCACAGCTTCTCACCAGCAAATGGTGTATTCAAGCACGTTCCTATCTTTTGTGCATGAATGCCTATAATAAATATAGGAGCGCGAGAGGTACATTGTGCTGATCAACTGGTGAGGAACTGCAAGTGGAGAGCTAACAGGTAAGTTTAAATCTGTAACCCTGGCATTCTATTATAAGCAATCTCACCGTCCTATGAATAATAGATTAAGAATAATTGTACATGACTATTTAGTGTCCCTTTAAGACAGAAATATGCTTGTGAAGGTTCTCATTCATCCAGGCCATGGTATATCCGTTGTATTCAATTAGATCAACTGGACTTGAAGTTTAGTTCTTGAAGATGTTTCACTAGTCATCCGACTGGCTTTCTCAATTCAGAAAGACAGACAGAAAGATGTCTTTTTCATTGGTGCATTGACCATTGGTTGCTCTAAATATTAGTCTCAGTTCTTCCTGAATGAAACTTGATGGGAAAGTAGCAAGTAGTAAACTCCCTTGCACTGCCTATTTTTAAGGAATTGTACACTGAAAAATGACTTTGCCTCATTTCAATCTATAAATGAATACATATAAGCAACACTTACTCTGATGTGTTTGTGTTGCTGCATGACTTCAATCCAGTAATTGTTTTGCTCAAGCTCAGTCCCTCAGCACCCTTCCAACTATCTCTGTGAGGGCTAGCATGCTCAGTAATCCCTGTGAGGCAGCATTGGAAGAGGAAATTTCCCATCATGCATTTCTCATACCAATTGTAACAAAATGCAGGCAGATCCCTCTAAAGTGTGACAAAATTTTAAAAATGACACATCTGACAAGATAGTAGAAATGCATGGAGCAGTATTGCTAACATTTTGAAGAAGTTGTTGTAGCAGGACAGCATGCCTCCAACCCCAACTAATATATTCAGCACATTATAAAGGTGCCTATCCATTGGGCCGATATTAAGATCAATCCGACATGTGAGTAGACATTTCCATTGATTAGCCTAAAAAGTGTACGTTTTCCCGATCTTATATTGGATTGTAAAATTAATTGTAATTATGGTCATGAAACTCATTTTTTTAAGTTGATCTGTAAAATTATTGAAGTATTTTTTTTAAGTTCCAATTAAATGTAAATGTAAGGTAACCTCACAATAGATGACATTAGACAATAATCGCCAAACAAATTGAATGTTGAACATTAACATTGTACATATGTCTATCAAAGTATCGGTCAGTGTAATTATCGCAATTACAATAGCAATAACCTTTTAAAGTGTATGGCCACCTTTAGATGTATTATTCACCAGATATTTAATGATAATTATTGTCCCCATTCTTCCAGAGTAAGCTGTCTCTGTTTCCACTACTACTATCACTGCACATGCTCAAGCTTATAAAAAGCTCATTGAGCAGAGGGAGGAGGCAGATAACCTTGCCTAAAAGAAGGGAACTTATCATTAAATATCTGGTTACAAATGCAAATAATATACTGGTAAAGATCTAACAGGCCCATTTACCCAGAGCCGCTATCGCTCTGGGTAAATGTCTTGATTGCGATTCAATATCACGTTTGCGAATGTGAGTAAATCTCGAAAAGGGATTTATTTACTGCAGGATTTTAACGCCAGCTTTTTGCTGGCTTTAAAATCCAACGCTAAATCTAGCACAAACACGATATTGAAACGTGAGAGTCGGAAACGCGGGTGTCTTTTGTGTAACTCGCGCATCCGACGCTAATATGGTGTTAAAGTCACGCTAACTGGTAGCGTCCGGTTAGTGCGACTTTAACTCCATTAATTTAGTTTGTATAGTTAATTTGTGCTACCTCTCAAGTAAAACAATGTTGAGTTGTATTTCATCTTACCAGAGCTAGAAAGTCTGACAGCTGAATGTTGACTGGCACATGATTTTACTTATTATTACTAATTATTTATTTTTAATAAGATCTTAACACTTTTCTTTCCAATACATTTTTTTGTCATGAAATATTTCCAAGAAAAAATAAACTGATATCTTTATGAATGGTAAGAAGGAATATCACAGCCTCAAAATCACTACCTGGCAGCCTACATAAATTACATTTCCTCTTTCAAAAGTATACAAAGTAATAGCTCCCCCCAAACTATTCACTTGGGCTCATCTGTGCCCTTGTTATGACTCTCAACTGAAGTATATAGGCCATTGCCAACAAATAAAATGTTATGGGGAAAATAAGTATTCAAATGTGTGTTTTGAGAGGAAGCAGGCAAGGTCAGGAATCCTCAGTAACAGAAAGCTGTTAAAGGCATTATATGTCCCACAAGTGCTATATACTATATTAGCAAAGGCCTGGACTAGTTTTATAAAGAGACAGTGAGATACAGCTTTCCATTCAATGACCATCTGAAAGTCTGTATATTAAGTTGATTTTAGTTAGAATTGCAGCAATTTTCCAGCATTTAGATTGCTCATATGAGCTGTTTGTTTGCACAGTGGTAGGGGCAGAAAAAAACACAAAGGTATGTTATAGGGAATACCAGAATATCAGGGAATAGGGAAAGAGTAAAACCAGAATGACAACAGGCGAATAACTATTTTAATGAACCCTACAAAGCAGTACTGTCTGTTTTAGGCTTCTGTCAATTCATCATTATTATTGGACTGATTGTGTTGTGTTATGGAGTAATCCGGAGCATTACACCATAACACAACACAATCAGTTATGTCTCCCTGAGTATTTCTTAAGCACAGATACCCCAATCTAAAACCACTTACTTCACCAATAGACAAGCCCCTACTTGCTGACATGCTTGTAATGCCTCAGTTGCCCCCTAAACATAAAATGCCAGGCAGACAACTAGTGAGATGCTAAAAGCTTGGTACAGGAGAGCTATTCTGGGTTGTAATTGAGGATGGAGCCAAGTTCAGAACAAAGAGTGTCAGCAGATGAAAGTACAAGGGGATCAAGAAAAAATGTTGTCAGATCACGGTCTGGGTTCAGGGGAGGCGGCAAGCAGTCACACGTAAAAAACAGGCAGGAGATGGGAACCAGAAGAATACAGAACAATAATATACACCACGTGTCATGGCTAACCATTAACTATAACAGGCACTTGTGAAATGACATACAAGAACTTGAAAAGACACCAAGAACCGATAATAGGAGTGAGAAAACAAAGCTAAGAAGATTATTGGAAGGAGAAGATAGGTGATGCATCTCAAGAGATGTAGCTGCAAGAAGACCTTGAACTGGATTTTCAAAAAAAAGAAGAATCAGCCGTGAATCGAGGAAGAAGATGGAACCATGGGAGCGGAGGAAAGGCAAGCATCAATTACTGACAAATGGCTTATAATTCATCTAATTAGTCTGAAGTGCAAGTTATTAAAGGGGCACTTCTTTGGCCCCATTCCAATCAGTCCAGACCACAGCCAATCCACCAATGCCCAGCCCATGGCCACACTCTCCCATTGGGTACCATGGTCCGCAAATTTCCTTACTTGGGCAACGGGTTGGGCTTCCATGATCTAATTCAAATGCAAATCTGGGCATTGCTTATCAGACTAAGCAATAGAGGGGAACCAAAGGTGTTTCAACGGGTACATTGCTCCCCCAGCCCCAACCGCATTAATCTTATTGCCAGAAACTCCCCCGATTTTTACTTACCTTCCCTCCATCCTCCGCCGCACTGCCTGGCCCTCTGCTTGCATGGAACTGCAAGCAGGGGGTGGGACCGGCAGCCGTGTCTGTGATTGGCTGAGAGGCAGCCATTCACATACGCGGCTGCCGGCAGTTCAGAACATCGGAGGAGAGGGAAGGTAAGTAGAGATTGGGGGAGTTTCTGCAAATAAAATGAATGTGGTTGGGGCTGGGGGAGCAAGCCGTACCACATATCCAAAGGTTTTAATTGTAGGGGGAGGGAGACCAAAACAGGAGGGAGGGAGAGGGAGGGAGGGAGAGGGGGGGGGGTGGATGGCTGCTCAAAGCATGCCCCAAACCTCTCAGAGGAAGCCTCAGAGGCGGAAACAATTTCCCCCTCTGCTAGGCTCCTGCTGGCCAGTTTCTGAACTTTGGAGGGGCATTGCAGGGCAACCATTTGGATCTGGGATGTAAGGTAAGGATTTTTCTACACTACAGAGTGGGGCCAGTAGTGGGTTAAATTATAATTTTGGGGGTGGACATGCCGTTTAAGAGTTAAATGTGTGTGGCAATAAACAGTATTTTTTTATTACAGTGTCATAGGCAAGAACATTTATATACACAACAAAAAAGGTTAATAAAATGCTACAATCACAATCTAGCTGTAAACACTAAATGGGGATGTTTAATATTTCTGGGAATTCCTTTGTTCCCCCCGCCCTCTGCTTGCTAGAAGTTGCAAGCAGTGGCTGGACCGGCAGCCGCCTCTGTGATTGACTGAGAGGCAAGGCAATCACAGACACGGCTGCTGGCAATGCAGAGAATGGAGGGAACGAAGGAGCACAAGTTATTTCTGCTGCTTGTTTAAAAAAGAAATTGGAGGTTGCGGGAGGGCTAGGATGGGCTACACAACAGTAAAAGCTTTTATAGGTAGGGGTGAAGAAACAAAGCTATATCCAGAGGGATGGAGGAAGGGGCGAAAGGACTCCCTTGCGTATGCCAAGGAAGAAGCAGGGATCGGGTGACACACAGACAGCTCCTACTCTTCACTTTTCTGGGACTTTGAACAAGCACTGCAGGAGAACCATAAGGAGAAGAGGAGTAAGGTAAGATTTTTTTTTAACACAATACGGTGGGGCCAATAGTGGGTTAAATTTTAGTTTTGGGGGTGGACATGCCCTTTAACTGATAAGGAGTAGTGATGAATCACGGTTTGAAAACTAACCTTTTTTTTCATTGAAACTTCATTAAAAATTGAATTTTAGATAATAGTTTTGAAAATTGCTTAGCGGAAATCAAAAAATCGAAAATTGCTATGGAATCCTTGAAAATTGTAATTGAAATTCAAAAAATTGTGATTTACAGTAATTCCAATTGGATTTTCATAACTTCATTCGGTTCCATGGAACTGCTGGCAGAAAGAAACTCACCAGGTTTATTGATCTCTAATTAAGAGTCACACTGCGACTAATCAACTAGGAACATTTGGGAAGTATTTTGGAATTAAGCATCAAACACAAGTGGTAGTATGTCTGTAATATGTTTACATAATAATCATTTCAAGAACATAAACCGTACATTTTAGTAAGACACCCATACACCCTGTTTAAACCCTTTTCCAGTTTATGTCAACAGAATCAAAGTTTTTAAAATCTTATGGGTTAAGGGGGGGGGTTGACAAAAAGAAATCAATTTGAGAACCATATATTAGGATATATGAGCACACACTAGAGAAAAAAGAATATTAGAAGTCTTGGAATTCATGGCGACTTCTATATTTAACAATAGGCGATACATTATTATCCAGAACTTCACTAATACAATATGCTTCACTTGTCTTTGACCAGATGCTGTACTTGAAAGTGTTGCAATGACAAATTATTAGCTGAATAGAAGGTAAAGCAAGTAATCTTGTTATCTTTTTCAAGAAACAATTATTACACTTGGGACAAAATGCACAGAGCCCACATTTTCTTTGGGCCATCTTTCAGCCAGCATCTGGCACCAAACATTAAAATAATGTGAACCCATCTGTAATACTGAAAACAGCCTCTATGGGAAACAGCTTTCTGATTCTGCTAAAGTAAATCAGATCCAATGATAATGTTAAGAGACTGTTGAAGGTTTATCTGTAGAATTGTGTATTATGAAGAAAATAACCATTATTTTGTTTGTTTGGGTTTTTGGTTTTTTTGAATGTGTAGCTGAACAAAAGAAAACATTTGGCAACAGGCTGGAATTTTAGCTTATTCTCCTTTACGCATACTTTATAAATGACATTTTAACCCTTCAATTTACAATAAGATTAAAAAGAATCAAAACTTAAAAGAAATGCTAAAATTGAGAAGAGGGAGGGTGGATGGTTCTGTACTATGAACTGCAATTTAGATATGTCAGGTTTGTTATTAAAAGCATTGCAGTATATCAAGACAATTTAACCTAACTACGTATTTTTATATTAATTCATGTTACTAGCAGACTTGAAAGCTCTTGGGTTCCCAGAAACATACAAACTTAATTCTGAAAAATACCACCATGGTAATATTCTATTATAGATAGCCAAAGGAGAGTGTGTCAGAAAGATAACACCTTAATAATCTCAATCCTAAGGTACAATGTAACATATACTATGGGGCATATTTTTAAACTGCCCTTAAATGGAAACTATAGCGTGTATAAAGTTTTTTTAAAAAACAGTTAAAATAAAAAGTACCTGAGGCAGAGAGGTAGGATTGGTGATTTTTACCTCCCAATATTATTTCTACGAGGAGCAGCAGGACAAAGAAAAATGCTTCTGCCAGTTTTCATGTATGCTTCAGCACTATCTTTAATATAGAATGGCCCAGGGCCATAACCTGGCAGATGAAAACTGTATGTGCTGTACCTTCTCAACAAAACAATATTGGGAGGTGGGAATAATCAATTCTATCTCCTTGCTTTTCATTTTTAAAAAGTTGATTTTTACAGTATAAGTGTCCTTTTTTGCAGCCGGGTTTCCTGCTGTTTTCGTCAAAACAATATTAATGCGATTTATAAAAAGGTGAAACCCGGTGGTGGAAAGTTAACGCCTCGATAACATTGCATCAGTTACCGATCGCTTCTACTTATAAAGCGACGGTAACTGCGCTTTGGCGTTAATCACGACTGTTTCAATTCACCAACCTTCAGTTGGCAAAAAAGGCCGAGATCGCTGGGGCCTTGTCGGGGCGGGGTCATACTCCCAACCCACTGTAGGGGGTCACACCCACCCAGCCGTGAGTGGTCGCATTTGTCAGAGGGGCATGGCAGGGAGACCACTGGTGGGCGCAGTGACCTCATCTGGTATTGGCGACTTTAGCGGAGTCGGTGTCACTGGCTGTGAATAAAGAAGACGTTGGATCAAGACGCTAGCAATATCAGCTTTGTTGAAGCCGCTAGCACCGGACGTGCCGCTGCGGCAGGGGCATTGCCCGGTGTTAGTGACTTCAGCGGAGTTGGTGTTGCTAGATGGAAGAAAGAAGACACAGCCAAGGGCTCTTAGAGCCAACGGAGGTCCTGTTTCGAGCTGCAGGACCCCCAACAGAGGCACTTCTGAGTGCCGCAAAGGCCCTTTCAAGGCCAAGGAGGGAGGTCCCAGTACGGGCTGCAGGACCCTATAAATCCTGAAGGGTCCTTCTCAGGGCCGCAAGTGTAAGTGTTGCAAGGGCCCTTATAAGGGCTAAGGAGGGGGGTCCCGGTTCGAACTGTGGGACCCCTTAAACCCCAAAGGCCGCAAGAGCCCTTTCAAGGGCTGCAATGGCGAACACCCCGCCCGCTGATGGTGGATGCGACCATCAGCGGCGCAACCCTTTCCCAGCAGCCCCTCCCAGCCCCCTGCTCCATACGTTGGGAGCTCTCTTCACCGCAATACTATACTTAGCGCATTGCTGGCGATGTGCGGTGGTAATTTTTTGGAGGTAATAATGGCTATTTATAAATATGCCCCTATATATATGGAGAAAGAACTGTCTAAAAGAATTCTCATCTATATTGTATATATATACTGCTGGTGTCAAATAGTTTGTGATAAGCCTTAAACAGGGTCTTCACCTTAACAAAAAACAATCCACATCAATGCCACATTGTTGCACTAAGCCCCACTGCTGAATAAGAAATACCATGAGTGTATAATTTTTTAAGGTTAAAAATATACAGGGAGATGTATTACAGGGTTAAGCATTGTTATTTTTAATGGTGCCCTTTAATATGACACTCAGTACAGGATATTGTAAGCATCGGGCGTGGTTAAATTGAATTAGAAGTTGAATAAATGTAATATGCCCAATTAGTTTTTTAGCACATCAGAAGGTAAACATTTTGGAGATCATTCACCTAGGGACACATTTATAAAGGTTTGTTAGCTTTCCGCCTTGGACTTAAAAGTGTGTAATTGGTTAAGTTCAGCCTTCCAAAATCATCAAGTATGAGGTGTCCATATATCTAACATGTCAGTGGGTTCTTGGAAGGTCTCAATACACTGTGTTTTCTATAAAAATAAGGGTCCAAGGGTGGTGTTTTCTGCATTTACTGACATATGTTTAACAATTTCTGATTTCTCCAATAATTTATATTAATGCAAAATATACGGTGATGTTGCAAGCGCACATCACTGTGGTGATACTTTTCATGGCAAAAAGCATCCGGTTTATTTGGCCAAAATACTGCTATTTGCCATTGCAATGTCCTGTGTTAACAGAAAAGGCGATATTATCAATTGTTTACAACTATGCCCCCTAGAATCCTTATAGCGAAAATCAATTACTTGAAATTCTCACATTTTTATGTCAAATATGTAACACCTGCTTGATACCTTGTCTTATTGCACAAAAACAAACCCAACACAGTATCTGTTGCAATTTTTTTTTTTGGTAAATACGGTTTTCAGAGCTAAGCAATCTTAAATTTAATGATTAAGGACTCTTGGTAAATTATCCCCCACATATACAAAACTCGTACCTAGTGTCTCATACGTAGTGCTGTATGTATTCCATTTATATGCAGATTTTATTCATATATGCATCTTTTTTATTCATGCCCTGTTTTTGTCTGTTGTACGATTACACACCTGTTGTTGCCAAGTGGCTGTTATATATGTATTACCACTAGTGAGGAAGTTATATATTTCACCTTTAAAATGAGCAATGCAAGCCATATGGTGTGGACAAGGTTCTAGCATGTGCTATTTCCTGATTGAGCCACTAATGCACAAGGCAGCTTTATTCTTTCATTTGTGAACATTTTCTAATTCCCACAAAACACTTGTTATTTTGTAAACTGAAACAAATGGGAAATTCTTAGCATATAACTTTAGCTTGAAAATGCATGAATGGATTACAGCGCAAGGAATGCTGGAATTAGCAACCGTAAGATTCTCTTATAAAATTGTATTGTTTGTAATTTAATCCCATAATAAATAGAACCACAAAAGAACACAAACTTGAGTGCTCTAGCAGTGCTTAGACAGGTAAATCTATAATTGACATCTGGGTATCTGAGGGATACTAGTCTGCCACTGAAAGGGAATTAGTTTTCCTCTGTACAGCAAAATCTAATTTTTCAAATAAATGTACAGTAACTGCAAAGATAAAATCACTGATACATATATATATAAGGGAAATTACCCTTTTGACCTACATTTTCCAAGTCAATAATAGAATAGTTAACAATGTCCAAGGTTCTTAAAGGTTGTGTCTACCTCTCACATGAAAATTGATACTTCGTCATCTCCAAAAATCCTAAAACTGAAATATGTACTTAACTCTCTGACATTCCTGATGAACAATATTTAACCCAGAGTTGAATGATGTTCAAGCGTGTTACATGCTTGCACATGCTCAGAGGAGACGGCTTGGTCAGCAGCAGCCAGTCATTGGCTATCCTGTCATCCTTCATGACAGCAATGAATATTTCACCAGGAATAAGATGAAAGACCTGCAGAAAAAAAGGAGTACCCCAGACTGGATATCAATCTAAGTGAATGTCAGAGAGGTAATTTAATATTGCGATCTTGGGGTCAATTATAATAAAGGTAGTGCACTACCCATTTATTATATTATTCGGCATGGTCACGGGCAGTTCCCGTTGGGTAAATGCACTATCTCTTACCTCCTGTTCTTCAGTAAATCTTACAGGAGAGGAGGAGACACTTACACGCGGACCTGCTCCAGCGCCGAATTCCCCGACGCCTCCCCAGTCCTTTGCACTGTGCGCGCATGCGCACACAGTGCAAAGGAGCAAGGACGCGACGGAAACTGTCAGTGAAGTCGGCGCTGGAGCGGGTCCGCGGGTAAGTGTCTCCTCCTCTACTGTAAGATCTACTGAAGTATGGGGGTAAGAGATAGTGTATTTACCTCCTGTTCTTCAGTAAATCAGATAGAAACCAACTTTCTTTTTTGATGGACATACCCTTTAACTTTATAGGGATTTACTATAAATAGTAGTGGGGTTCTCTGTAGCTATCAGTGAACTGTAAGTTTCAGCTTGCCACAACAGCCTTTTATTGTGTAATATTAGTAACATACAGAGACCTTAGTAGAAAAGAATGAGCTACATCTGCTGGACAAAGAAAAACACTGCAAGTACAAAGATGTTGAATTGTAGTGACTATACCTTGACAGAGAAAACAACACTGAGGTATGCTATGTACAGCACATATACTGTAAAAAATTAAATTGTTAAAGTTAACAACAATGTTAAAATTTATAACATACTATAATTTAGTTACCTGAATATAAAATCACGTGTATGAACATAAATTCCTCTAAGAGCTGTATGTGAATGCAGCACTGGCACCCAATGGACTCAAATTTGATGTATAAGTTACTGTATATATGTAGGAGCATGATTGAATGCTTTAATCAAAGAAAAAGTCATTTTTTTTAGTGTTGATGTTAAAATGAAGCAGTTTTAGTGCCGTTTCAGGCTTCATTACAATCTTAAATTTACTGCTTATGGTGACTATAACCGAACCTGAACCCAAGCTTGACCTAACCTTAAATGGTTCGGAACTCTTTAGAACTTTGCGAACTACAAACTAGTTTGGGTTTTTAGAACTCGCGGACTTATTTTTGATATTTATCTACAATTTAATAACCCTTGAAAGTACCGTTTCATCGATAACCCTCGAATGCGGCTTTTTGGTGATATCCCTCAAACGTAGCAGGTCAGCGATGACCATCAAATGTTCGATAACCCTCGAATATATCGTTTGGTAACCCAAGAATTGGCAATAACCCTTAAATGAAGTATGCAGAAACCCGACAATTCCCCGACCATGGGGAAAGTTAGTGTTTAGACAAGTCTTGGTGATTTGAACATGTTCCCCAGACCATTTCCCAGGTGCCATTCACAGAAAGTTACCATTGCTATTTTATTTGTAATTAAACTGACAGTTCAGTGAAAATTATCAATATTTGTTAAATTGTTAGTTTGTGTAATGCCTTCTTAGTTATTCTATATATTCTCTCCCATTTTGAAAAATCTGTTGATTTCATACCCTTTACTGTTCCCTGCTGTTGACATTAGTGAGCTGACATTTCAGGTTCTGTAACGGTCCTTCTTCTTCCCAGAATGCACACTACCTTGGAATGTTCCTAACTGTAATTTCTACTAATTGGCTGTTGGATGGGTCAAAGATGCTAAGATCTCTACTGAGCAACTGAATCAACCCAGGTGCTAGGTCAAGGGCAAGACCATAACTGTCTCTATTAGGGGTCCTGCAAACAGGAAGTCAGTATTTCGGTTGTATTTATACACAGACACAGTGCTGAATGGGCAGATTAAGGTCATTGGGATGAAAAAATACTGCTCTTTTTTCTGAAAAGCATATGTATTTGCACAGAACTTCCCCTTTAACTAGACCTTTTCAAACTTTTTTCTCCCATTGAATTTAAAGGGGAGGTTCAGTGCAAATACAAATGATTTTCAGAAAAAAGAGTATTTTTTCATCCCAATGACCTTAATCTGCCAATTCAGCATTTTGTCTGTGTGTAAATAAATGCAACCGAAAACTGACTTCCTGTTTGCAGGACCCCTAGTGGAGACTGTTATGGTCTTGCCCTTGACCCAGCGTCTGGGTTGATTCAGTTGCTCAGTAGAGATCTTTGACCCATTCAACAGCCAATCAGTATAAATTACTGTTAGGAACATTCCAAGGATGTGGTGCATCCTGGGAAGAAGAAGGACCATTGGAACCTGAAATGTCAGCTCACTAATGTCATCAGCAGGGAACAGCAAAGGGTATGAAATCAAAAGATTTTTCAAAATGGAAGAGAATATGTAGAATAACTAAGAAGGCATTACATAAACTAACAATTTAACAAATATTGATCATTTCCACTGTCCCTTTAATGGGTTAGTTTCTGATCTATAGAACTTTTACTAAAGCTCTATAGTTCAGAAATGAACCAAACTTTAGGAAGTTTGGGCATCTCTACTGATAAGGTGCCTTGCATAAACATCAGAAAACAGGTACCATTTTTTGACATTTACACAATGGACCTAAGTGGTATCTTTTGGTCCCTAGACTTTAAGAACTACCAAAGCATCAGAACAACACTAAATCAGGCAGAACACCTTGATATAAAAGCAGTTATTTGTGTCTCATCTCTCATTTTGATGTGGGTGCTGTGAAATATACCTTTCAACATAGGGTTTGTGTTTTATTTTCCAGTGTTCCTGTATCGCACACTGTGGTCACGGAAAACTTTGTTCTTTGTACGTGTTACATAGTAACATAGTAATTAAGGTTGAATAAAGACATTCGTCCATCAAGTCCAACCTATTCCCTTTTTTTTTTTTTTTTTAACCCTACCTAACAGTTGATCCAGAGGAAGGCAAAAAACCCCAGCTAAAAAAGGGGGGAAAAAATTCCTTCCTGACTCCAAACGGCAATCGGAAAGTATCCCTGGATCAACCAGATCTATATGCATTAATACCAGTAATTCTCAATATTTTTTAGTTTTAGAAACCTAACTTAATGCAGGAACTTGTTACAGCAGGCCACAGCTACTGGTAATCTGTAGCCAATCCTGTTGAAGTCGATATTAGGCAGGGAAGCATGTGACTGAAGTCAGGAGGTGTGGTCAGACAGTGCACATGCACACAGTTGTCTTGTCCAGTTCTTTAGGAGATAACATCTACTTTAATAACAATAGTTTATTGATATTCTTGGGGGGGGGTGCTTTCAGATTATTGAGTACAAACATTTCGGTTTACTTCACCTTTAAATTGCAACTGTAGTCTCTAAGTTAAACAAAACCTGCAGTCCTTCCATTAAAATGAGGTCTGCAGCTTGAGTATCATCACCTGACCCTTTGCTCCTCCCCTGTCTCTGAGGTTTGAGCTTGCTCACAGATGTGATCCGGGGGTTTATTTTAAAGAGATAAGGGAAAGGCTTTTTTTTTTAAGACCCTATCTTGTTCTGAGACCACAGAGGAATAAGACAGTAAATAAATGTTGAATTATTTTTTAACTTCTTTAAAATTTTAGATTTTAAAGGACAATAACAGTGGAAAATAGACATTAAAACATAGTTAATTTCAGGGAGAAGCGTTGATGGCTGGGGGACCGGGGACTAAGAGGCCCCCTAATCTCACTGTCCTCTGCTGTTTTTTACTGATGCTAGTCCAGTACCAATGTTTTAAATAGATGAGTGCAAATACTTCTTTCTGAAGTGTGCAGGAGTCACTACATATCCTTATATAAGAAACAAGAGGTAGCTGTTCTTTGTACACAGAGCAAAAAGCTTTGAGCTGTCAGCTGCTGCATAAACAGAACTTTGACAGCTCACCAGTCATTTTAGTAGTGACACAGGTGTGGGAATATCATTTAAAAGCTCCCTGGGAAAAAGATCTTTTACAGTCCCTTTTCCCATTGTACGTGATCTTTAAAGTTAGGTCTCCTTAAAACTAAATAGTTGAGTTTTTGCCAATCTAAAGTTCAGGCACATAAGGAAATCTTTAGAATTTAGGATCTAGGATCGTGTGGATAGCATTGTTGGTGATCTCATAAAAAGTGCCTGTATATAGTTAAAACAACAGATGTTTTTAATAGCACTTAAAATACAATATAAATACCTATTAATAAAGAAGTGTGTGTATATATATATATATATATATATATATATATATATATATATATATAGTAGCATGTGTGGGAATTCTGTGCTTTTAGGGAGGGACTGGACAAGGTTAGCATTGCCCCCATTATGTATGTTTTTCTGTCATCTGGCACTTCTGGTTCGAATTGTGTGAATGGGTATGACCTGCAGTGCAGACAAAAAAAATGAATATATACATTATTTCCGGATGGAAATAATGAGCTTAACACTCTAGCATGGAGATTCAATAAAAGGTCTTATTGTTAAAAATGGTGCTAATTTTGCCACAACCAATCAGAAATCATTTAACATCTGAAAGCAAACATCTGATTGGTTGCAAAATTAGCACCATTTTTAACGATAAGAACTTTTATTGAATAATCCTGTCGATTGCTGATATGAGAGGTGGTCCCCATTCTGCGCTACCCAAATCTTAAACCTAGCCCTAAAAGCCTCTAAACCATATACCCAATGGGCAATAAAGAGACACAAGACTAGCTTTGTCTGGTTTAATAGGTCAACCACAGCTTTGTTAAAACAAAAGATTGAGCATCACATCACCTCACTACAAAATACCCCTATCAATGGAAAAAAGATCATATACAGCACCTAGGAGTTAAAACACTTCTCAATTTCACTAACTACTACATGCGAATATAGACCCAATGACCCATAAACCCAAAAATCTCTTACAGCAATGGAAAAGTCACGCTATCTCATGGTTTGGCAGAATAAACTCTATAAAAATGAACTTACTCCCAAAATTCACATACCTTTTTATGACCCTACCAATTGAGGTCCCACTACGGACTCTCCGGAAACTACAACATGATATAATGAAATTAATTTGGGACAATAAAGCACACAGGATCTCACACAAAGTAGCCAAGGCCAGACGTATGCAAGGAGGCCTGGGAGTACCAGATATGACCAAATATTACTATGCAGCGCACCTTCGACACCTCACACACTGGGCCTCAGTAAACCTACAGGTGCGCTGGGTTGAGATTGAAAGTGCCCAAATATACCCATCACACCTACTCACCTTACTGAATGCACACACCACACACACAGACAAACATATACGAACCCGATGAAAGTCTCTTGTAAAATATGGCACCAAGTAAATAAGCGCTATGCCCTATTACACAAGCCCTCCCAACTACTCCCCTTTGCTCAGACTCCAGACATCCCCAAATCCCCCCCCCCCCGGCATATTTTAAACCTTGGACAAATCTCTCAATGATTAGATATTATATCACAGATAAAATAACAAAACGCCTGCACACATTTGAAGACCTTGTCTCCAAAAGGAAAGTACCCTTCACTATCTCTTATATATACTGCCAAACAAAGCACAGAGCGGACACGGTAACTAGAAACGGGGTATTTCCACAATTGTCACAATTTGAAAGCATACTAACACAGGGACCACACAAAAAGGAATCATGAACTCTATATACTACCTTCTGAATACAATATGCACAGACTACCCTATCACACACCCATATATGGCCAGATGGGAGAAAGCACTGGGAAACCCTATAAGCAGAGAGACTTGGGATATCATTTGGGAGACCACAGCCAGATCCTCAACAGATATTACAGATAAAGAAAATGATTACAAGGATTTGCTCCATTGGTATTTCACACCTGAAAGAATTCATGCCATCCACCCCATACACTCAGCGATGTGCTGGCACTGCAGAGCCTCCCCGGGAACCCTCATTCACATCTACTGGTCATGTCACGAGTTGCAACACTACTGGTCACTAGTACAAACTCTAGTGAACATGGTGTTTCAGAGACCAATACAAATCTCTCTAGAACACGCCTTATTGAACAGAAAGGGAACTAAATAAACATATTCTCACAGCAGCACGGTGTCTAATTCCTAAATACTGGAAATGCACACACACCCCCACCTACACTGAACTAATTAACAAACTAAATGATGTCCAAGTGATGGAATACCTCACAGCACAGATTAGAAACAAGAATGACAGACACAAAGCTATATGGGGCCCCTGGAAGACCTACATTAATCAAACATGAAATATCACAAGAGGGCTCCCCCGGGGACAACCAGTCACACAAACTAGAATAGAGATAATGGACAGCAGCCCTTCGGGAAAAGAAGTGCAAGGGACGGAGGACATGGCTGGACCTGAACCTATAAAAGGAACTCTGGAATCAAAGTTGGAGGAGGGTCGAGAGGAGTGGCTTGATCACCACTGACCAGGCTGAGGGTGAGTTAACCCAAAAGTTATATATAGCACCAGACCAGGAAAAAATGTATTATTGTGTTTAAATGTGTTCTTAATGTTGATGATTGGTATAATGTTAACAAATACTGTTATAAAAAATAAAAAAAAAATAAGGTAATAAAATAGTCCTCCACTACTTGCCCCCCCATACACCCTTTTTCTGCCCCCCCAATCACTTCGAATATATTCACCAAGCAGGCAAGCAGACGATAGAGAGCCCTAGAAAACCCCACAGATACAAGAGACAGTAAACGAGAGGCTCACCACAAGACGGGAGAGGGAGGTGTGGGAATAAGCCAGAAAACTCAATCAAGACTAACGGGGAGATTCAATACGCGAAGTTCGCTTTACTTACCTTGGCCCGATCCCGCGATACAATAACTGACGTAAACGAGATTACGTCAGTTATTGCATCGCGGGATCGGGCTAAGGTAAGGAGCGGGATTTTAGAGATCCACAACCCGTAGCATAAAGTTTCGCGCTAAGAAGTAGCGCAAAACTTAAGGCTACTGGTTTTGAATCGTTAGCACAGCGCTATTTCCAAAAACATTCGGAAATGGCGCTGTGCTCTAAAATCCGTCTAAAACCCACGTTAACCCAAAATTTCTTCGGGTTAACGTGGGTTTTAGATGGAAAAGCCCTATATTGAATCTCCCCCTAAATGTTTCATATATCCAGACCTGTTAATTCTGTATAAGTTTTTATTGTATCTGCACAGTGATGCCGCTATTGTTACCTCCATAAAAATTTACATTTAAAAAAAAAAACATAAGCTTGTAAACCCGATACTGAAGAAAATCATTGCATTTTTTTTTGTTTAATATAACACACTACTAAATAAAAAACCCTTTGACAGATAAAATGCAAAGCCACTACAACTACGTACAGACATTTCCAATCCCTAGGACCCTCAGGGGTGTTGGGAGGGAAAAGCCACCTGCCTGTACTGCTTAACTAACAAAATAGTCACATGGCTGCATCAAACCTGCACCTCCCCCAAGCACTTCTGGGAAAGGGACTTGAAGAGAGCAGGCTCCAAGCACTGCCACTAATAAAGATGAGTCCCCTTTCCAAGCAGTCAGCCACGCTACTTAGGCAGTGTGCTGTGGCCAAAAATTATACCTTCCAACACCAGGGACTTGGTATCCAGGATGGGAACTATTTAAGCTCTGGTCATTGGACCAATTAAACCTGACCCACCCAGCCTTCCCCCCAGGATGCCACTGGAACACGGAACTGATCTTTTCCCAAGAAAACCTATGCAACATGAAGTATTTAGTATGTGTGTGTATACTTAAAAATATTTCTGCAAATTGAATGATTAAAATAAAACATAACCCAAAAACTAGAGATGGAATTTACCCCATATTTCACCAGTTGTTGCATCATCAATCTCTCTACATACAGAATTAATAAAACGCCAAACCACCAACAAGTGATGTTACTAAATAGCTAAACTAAGAATTAAATGTGGTGAACGTGCACAGATTACAAATTATATTAGTGCAATAATCTAACTAAATACCTTTTGTACTAATACTGCACGTAGTATTAGTAAAAAAGCCAAATGGCATTATAAAATAAAAAACCCAATGAAATTGTTTGCATTTTATTTATGAGTATCAATAATGCATCATATGTTAGCCCCATCATTTATTTAATCGATGTTGGCTCTTAAATATTGCATGTAGATCACCAAGTGCACAGAAAGATTTACAAGTTTTAATTAACAAGGACAAAAGTATTTTATTAAGTCTTTTAATTAAATTAAGCCAATATTTATAGGTTCAGTGACACTAGAATAGTGAATAGTGATGGGGAAATTTTAAGAAAGAGGATAAGTACAATGCACATAAACAAAACTAATTACCGAGCTGACATTACCTTTCATAGGCTCCTTCTCTGGTTATATATTTTCCACTCTGTGAATTTTGGTATTTGCATAGTAAATACACTGTAAATTTTGCTACTCCAAATAACTGCTAAATAAACACTCCCTGTGGTAATAAAGATGTTTATTTGCATTGTTTTGATAATTTAATTTGGGAGCAAGAGGCTGTCCATCAGTTACAGAATACATCAATCTATTCTGAAACTATCTAGGGAAACAGGGAAACAGAACATGAC
Organism: Hymenochirus boettgeri; assembly: GCA_019447015.1. Lineage (NCBI taxonomy): Eukaryota > Metazoa > Chordata > Amphibia > Anura > Pipidae > Hymenochirus > Hymenochirus boettgeri. The sequence continues at coordinate 107,746,961 of CM033477.1, read as the reverse complement.
AAATCACCTTCAAATTGTTATTTAAATCGCTGTAAAGATGTTGCCAAGCAGAAACTTGAGGACACAATTCCTAATCTTCCTGGTAATAATCTCTGTTATAAAACATTATTATCATAGCTACAGCCCTATGAGCCATGGTACAAAAATCTTTAAGGACCATTAAACCCCAAAATTAACAAATTTCTTATTGAATCCATAGGTGTAGTAGGAGCAAATATTACATCCTCCTGTTTGGCTTTTGAACGTACACTTTTGTGAATATTATAATGGTTTAATGTGACGTGCTGTGTATGTTTAGGAAAAAGTTAAAAAATCTAAATATTCAAACCATATATTCAGTGACCACACATACCCAAAAGCAGAGAAGGTCCAGGAACGGTGCGACCCTGACCAATAATTACTGCTTTGGTGCTTTTTCTCAAAAATTGATGCATAATTTTATTATTAAAACACTAAAAGGGCATGTCCACCCTTTAAAAAACTTTTGATATGTGGTAGGGCTTGCTCCCACAGTCCCAACCGCATTAATTTTATGTGCAGAAACTCCCCCGATAGTTACTTACCTTCCGTCTATCCTCCGCCGCACTGCCTGGCCCTCTGGGTTTGCACGAAACTGCAAGCAGGGGCCCAGACCGGCAGCCGCGTCTGTGATTGGCTGAGTGGCAGCCAATCACGGACGTGGCTGCCAGCAGTTCAGAACGCCAGAGGAGAGAGGGAGGGTAAGTAGAGATCGGGGGAGTTTCTGCAAATAAAATTAATGTGGTTGGGGCTGGGGGAGCAGGACCTACCACATATCCAAAGGGTTTAATGGTAGGGGGAGGGAGACCAAAACAGGAGGGAGAGGGAGGAGGGCTGCTCAGAGCATGCCACAAACCTCCCAGAGGAAGCCTCAGAGGCGGAAACAATTTTCCCCCTCTGCTAGGCTCCTGGTGGCCAGTTTTCTGGACTTTGGAGGGGCATTGTAAGGCAACCATTTGGATCTGGGATGTAAAGTAAGGCTTTTTCTACACAGTGGGGCCAGTAGTGGGTTAAATTATAATTTTGGGGGTGGGCATGCCCTTTAAAAAGAACAGTCGAAAATACACACAAGTTTGCAGTAATCTGTTACATGATAATAAAATGCCAACCATATTAAAATGTTGCTTGTATCATGGCTATCACATCATTGTTACTCCTTGCAGAGAGGGATGCAATATGTTACTTATAATTTTTTTAAAGTACTCTATTACTTATAATTTTTGCAACAAAACTTACATTGCACTACAGTAGTATATTTATAAAAAGTACATTGCCTGCTTATTCCAAATATTAAAGGCACTACATAGGAGATGCAAATGACAATTATGAGTTAAATGGACCTACACTTATTTGCTAATGGCCTTAGAAAAGGCATAGACTATAATTTCTCCCATTAACCCCCCCCCCCCCAGTGAATTTTTTTTTGTATTGCAGGGACCAATTGTTCAAAAATTACCTTTGCAAGAATCGGTTGTTATTGGCAATCATGCCCATTACTATTCAAATTGGTTGTGCCAAAATATTGGCCACTACACTTTAATTCCTGCCCATCAGCATACTAATGTGTATATTGATCAGTAAATCTGTGATTTTACCAAGTATACTGTAGCTTAATTAAAAAATGCATCTATATATCGTCAAATGTTTTTTTAATACCCCTTTGAGGCATATTTAATATCGGGAAAAGTTGGAAGAATCTATTGGCTATTCGAACAGTTTGCATTTACAATATACAGAGAGTGAACATATCCTATTTTGCATTAAAGAACAAGGTACCTACTTGTTCTTCAGTTAATGTACCAGGACCCAAGAATGAAGACGCACCCACAATTACACTCCCTCGCTGACTCCTCTGACAGGTCCGACTGCTTCTGGGTTAAACTATTCAATAGTGCGCATGTGCACTATAGTATATTATTAACCAGAAGCAGTCAGGAACTGTGAGGTGATTTAGAGGTGGATCGTGCTCGCAGGTACGTTTTTTTTGCTTCATTACTGGCTTTTGTTAAAGGGAATCACCAAACTAGAATTTAACCCACTACTGGCCCCAATGTGTAATGTAGAAAAATCCTTACCTTACATGCCTGCTCCAAATGGTTCTACTGTAATGCCCCTCCAAAGTCCAAAAAACTGACCACCAGGAGCCTGGCCGAGTACATATAGGACTCTGCCTTCTGTCTCCTCTGGGAGAAAAATTACATGCTCGTCAGAGAGAGGCAGTGTAAGTAATGATCAGGGGAGTTTTGTGACAAAGTACTATAGCGTTTGGGATTGGGAGCCCTACACTACAGCAAAAGCTGTAAAAACTGGTGGACATGCCCTTTAAATTATTTGAACAATGGAAGGTAAGACAGGACTCTGTTACCTCCCGTTCTTTAATGAATGCGTAATAGGGTAGGTTTACTTTTTGTTATTTAATGTTTTCTAACTATAGTAAACCAGTAAAGAGTAAACATCTTATTGGTTGAGGCAAATAAACAGCTTGGGCACATTTTTGTTCCCCTTATTACAGTGAATAAGCGATTAAATTCAAATGGGTGTATTGCTAATTAGGAATTACTGAGGTAAGTGATACATTATTTTATTCAGCAGTTTTATGGTGGACTTGACTGAAAGAATGGTTGGTGGTCCTAAGAGACCCAAGTGCACTGAAACAAATGAATGGCATTTCGTGCAGCCATTTGCATTTACTCATAGGCTTAAGTGCTAGTGGGTTCAGGGACTGAAATAGATACTACCCCTCAATATGGATCAGTCAACTCATTTATTAAAAACATGTTAAAATCACCAAAACTAACCCTAACAGACCCTTCAAGAGAGTGTCTTTATAGATCATTACATCATCTATTGATCTGCGATCATTACTATAATGGGTCCAATCCTCAAAAATGAACATTCCAGGGATTTGGGTTCATGTGATCAAATCAAATCCTTACTGTTGCTTACTTAATTTAATGAACCTGGGTCCAAAGCTAAACTAACTACACACTGTGTCTCTCTGACACAAACACAACACAAACATCCTACACAATTACACAAAAGTATACAATAAAAGCAGAATACCTATTATTATTATTAATAATAATAGGGCCTCTCAGTGCAGTGTTCTCCCCAGATTTTTTTTTCCAGCCGGGTGGGGTGGGATGGGGAAATTTGGTGGTGGGGAAAAATGTGCACTGCATCATGCTCATTATATAGGTCAGGGATGTCTAACTTTCGTCCCACTAGATGTTTGAAAACCATGACTCCCAGGTTGTAGAATGCAGGGAGTTGTAGTTCTACAACATTTGAAGGTAACCCAGATGTAACATGACAGCACAAGCATATGTGCTACCATTTTGTGGCCTTGGGGATCATGGAAAAGCTAGTTAACATGTGCTAAAATAGTCTTGCAAGTGTGAAAAAGGGGTCTGGACTGGGCAGTTTTGGCAGGAGTATTTACTGACCTATTAGCACACCTATTAAACCTACATCTGAATTCTTTTAAATCACAAGTGTTCTCTCAAGAAATAACGAATTGTGGTAAACCATTCCAAACAATTTAACGCCAGCTATTTGCTTTGTACTGATTTTTTAAAATTTAAATAAAATCTATCACAATGTTGATTGTGGAACAGATTACCACCACCAATGCTTTTACAATGATAGGTGTCAGAACCAGTGTGTTTTGTATATACTGCACATCTGTCATTGACTTTTCACATAGACATTCATAAATGAAATAATAACCGTGAGTAAATAGCAATATAGATAATGTGAGGTCCATTTTTAAAAATGTGTTCTAAATGTGGAACTTTATAGGCTCAAGGATCATCTTCCAGCCATTTTACTATAATTTAATGCTCTGCTTCCTAGGACCTAATGGGTTGTAAAACCCTGACAGCGTGCTTGTATTGCATAGGTTATATAACAGAAAGGAAAGAGTAATATGAATTTGGACTTGTGCTATCAATAAACAACAGATTAAATTGTTTTTAGCTGTTCAATTTTTTTATGCAGACATTATTATCATCTATTATTTATACTGAGTCAGCATGGTCTGCAGTCCTGTACTTAAGGGTATACTAAATACATACTGTACAAGTGAAGAATCATTTAGTGCAAGTAAACAAAGAACAATAAAAAAGGATAGTGCTTTCTTGCCAACGCACATTAATACTATCGAATTTACATTTACTAGACTATTGTGAGGTGATATTATACATTGTTACTAACATATATAATTTCTTATATTATTATTGATGTACAGTAATCTTCAAATATACTATACTATTGAAAATGTATAAGGACATCACAAAAAGACATTTTACTCACAGCACATACAGGCACACACATTCATAGAGCTTTGTGCAGCCATGATGCATTGCCTTACAAACTGCGGCCTTTTAAGTAAATTTCAAAATTTATACTTAAAGGGCAACTGTGGTCTCAAAGCATGTTAGGGTTTAATGAAAGCCTGGAGTATTTCCTTAAAATGAGCCGACAATCACACTTTTCTGGTTGCAGCCTGTGAGAAATTACATTGGGGTGGATTTTCAAATTTCCTGCTTCCAGTAGGTTGTGTGACATTACCAGACCTCTCCCCCTCCACCCCGGGGGAGAAGCATGCACAGTTAAGACTGAATGATGGCAAAAACAGTAAGTACCTGGGGGAAAACTTGACAGTTGAGAAGGGGAGCCTATTAATGCAGGCAGAGGCTGGTCACATGGCTGAAAACAGAAGTTGTTCAAGAAGGAAGTAATATTGCTGAACCTTTCCAGCAATAACTTCTCACCAATTTTATCTAGAGATGTGATTTAGGTTTTATTTTGAAGGTATGATACCTAGGGAGTGATTATCCTCACCTCCCTCTTTTACTTACCAGCCACAGTGTATACAGCAGAAGACTATAGTGCAGGCAATGTCTGACAGCTGCACCCTTTCCTTCTCTCCCACCTTCTATAACGCAATGTCTTAGGCAATCACAGACGCTGATGCCAGTCTGAACCCTTCTGCAGCTTCCGTGCACAGAAAAGGCACGGAAGCCAGGCAAGTGTAGCTGAGGGAACGAGAGCTGGTAAGTACATTTAGTAGCACATTTGATCAGTTTAAACCTCATGAGGTCAAGTACCATATATACTCGAGTATAAGTCGAATTTTTCAGGCTTTAAAATTAGCCTGAAAACCTAACCTCGACTTATACTCGGGTCAAGTCGAAATTTAGCTCCAAATTCTGCAATTGCAGATAGTAACCAGTAGGCGGCGCTGTGTTAACCTGCATTGAAAGTAACAGGAGCTGATCTGCCTTTACTTCCTGCTTCCTGTAGTCTGGCTGCTGGACTCACTCAGCACTGTCACTGCTCATCTGTATGCTGTAAATCTGATGGGTTTCTTCAGTTTGGGGCAAAAAACAGCTGCTAGTACAGTGCAAATGACAGCTTGAAACTACAACTCTCAGGTGACTGTTTAACTATTGGGATCAGAGAGTCCTTTACTATATGGGGTCAGAGGGCCCTTTACTATATGGGGGTCAGAGGGCCCTTTACTATATGGGGTCAGAGGGCCCTTTACTATATGGGTCAGAGGTGCCCTTTCTTAGATGGTGGTCAGAGGGCCCTTTACTATATGGGGGTCAGAGGGCCCTTTACTATATGGGGGTCAGGAGAATTGTAAATGATGGTATGTTTAATTAAAAGTTTACTGAACCTTGCCACTCCACATGTTTAGAAACTGAAACTCCCAGCAACAAAGCATGCTGGGAGTTGTAGTTTCCAAAACATCTGGAGTGCCAAGGAATTGGAGGTTACTGGTACTGGATTTGGCTATTACTGTATGGGATTCATGTATGGGAATTCTGCTGTCCATTTAAAGGGCAACTAAAGCCTAAAAAACACAGAATCAGAAGGCAGTAGTGGTGATAATTTCTACCCTCGACTTATACTCGAGTCAATCAGTTTTTACAAATTTTTCGGGGTAAAAATAGGTACCTCGACTTATACTCGGATCGACATATATACGGTATATGTGGAGTAAGAGGAACAAAACAGCGCTTCTCCCAAAGGTGTGGAAAAGATAAAATCCAAGGTTTATTCACATCACTTTAAAAACATGGATATATAGTGCCAGTTCACCTGCCAAGGTTTTGGGGGCAATTAGTAGATAAATAAGAGTTTGTTTGGGGAGATGGAATTACCCATTAATATAGAGAAACAAAAAAATTAAGTTAAGTGCCCCTTTAAAATGCAAAGCAAAAATAATTGCATTACAAATTCGTTTAACAGGAACTGATGGTTACATATTTCTACTCTAGTAATATAGTATTTCATAAAAAAATATTATTATAAACATTACGTTTAAAGCTAAACAAATATATAAAATATGAACATTTTGCATTAATCATGGACAAAAAAACAGACAAAAATGACTGTATAATATAATAAAACATAAAAGGAGGTGGATATTTAAAGGTGTTTCTTTTAGTGGACTGAGCAGAATAAATGTATCCATGCTTTTTGCACTTAAACAACACTTGAATTCATGAAGCATGTAACTTTGTTTCCAAAAGATCCTATTAATTTTATAAATATCCTAAATAGCAGGGAGAAAGTTAATGCAATAACAGGAGAGCTCGGTAAACCTTTTATTGCATAGTACATCTTGCTTAGTTTGCTAATAAAACTCATAAAATCCCCAGCATGAGTTGGGCCTGGATAAATCTCTATGATTTGGTTTTATGGCCTGACAGATTTTTCTTTTTTTTTCCCCTTCTTCTTTCTCTTTCTCTCTTTTTTTTTTTATAAACATAAAAATAATATGCAATCGCTAGTAAAGTCAGATTAATTAAAAATAGGAGTCATTGTGAAGATGCTTTTAATTCAGACTCTGCTGTGATTATCCCCCTGCCCTCATCAGAGATAGAGCTTCAAACTTGATAATAAATTAACATGGGAAATTCACAGTAACATCTGTTTAAAACGTCTCAAAGCCGCCAAACACTGTTACTGTTGTGTTTTTATGGGTGTTTAGGTATGCTAATAAAAGTTACCTCTTACAGATTGAATGTTTTAATGTTTACAAAACAATATTTTTTTTTCTTGGATCAGTTGATACTCAAAACACTTTTACGAATCACATGTGAACAATATCTCCTCTGTTACAGCAGATTAGTTTACAGCACAGGAAGAAACATTTTACAATTACTGTTTGACACAACATCTATTTAGCATCTGTGCTGCTGTTTCAGCACCTGCAACTCCATTCCTATAATATTTAAGTAGTCTGTGTGGTCATACATATACAAATACACACATCATCATCTAATGGGAGTATTTAATGTGCACAGGATTTAACAGTAGAACGGTAGGAATGGAAAAGGCTCAATTAAGGTGATACAATTTAAGGTGCAGTGCTCTACAATGATCTTAAAATCACACTAACCAATGTAATAGAGGTTAATGTGACTTAAAGACCATGTTTATGGCAGCTGTGTTTCACAAAACTTACCCACATAGCTGCTGCAACCATAAAAAAAGTAATAGCATATACCTTTCTTAATTTTTTTAACCCCAGCTAACGGATGTTGTTAAAGTCTTAATGCATCCCAACACACTTTCCCAGTACACGACCCTTCAGTTATTATTGGAATGCAGTAGCACAAAAGGCTTAACTAAGGGCAACCCATGCCAAACAATCGAAGGTTTCAGACGTTCTTTCCTCGGCTAGGATGACAAACAACGCCTGACCAAATGTCCACACATACATGATTATTGGCTTGAAGGTTTAGTCTTAAGATCTAAAACCTACACCAAACCTCAAGTCTGTGCTGTGCAAAGGTATTCCTGATGAAACCTATTTCCCCTTAAGTTCACCTGCCATTTCTGTAGAGATTGCATCTCCTCTTAAAGCTGCACAAGCTCTTTAACATGCATGCAGATGCACAAAGGAAGTAGGTTGAGCAGCAGCAGTCTTTGGCCACGATGTAATATGTCATGGCCACGACTAATAGCTCTACCTAGAAGAACCAGCAAGGAGAAGGGTTGGTGAACGTCAGGAGAAATAGCCTCCTTAACTAACTTAATCTATGTATATATTTTAGAGTGGGGATTGGACATGCCTAAGAAAGTTATTTTAAAAAAACACACTTGTGGAATTCTTCTTTGTAATGAAAAGGTACTCAATATCAGAACAATTACTATAATCATTGAATCATCACTCGTGTGTAATTTATTGCACTTAGCCCTCTCAATAAAAATCAATATATATCAAAACTGGGATGTCTCTGCATCTATGCTTAGTCCATATTGATCTTAAAAACAAACAGTACATGAGCCAACATGTATAAACCGGGACTTACTTTGGAATTTCACATCTCCCTTCACCGCATCTTGGTGTACAGACCTCTTTCCCAATATACGCAGCCACTATCGACTAATCTATGAACTTGGCTCCTTTGTGTCCTCAGGTTCAGCCTTCCGATCGGGATCAGTGCCGATTCACCCAGTTACGCCAGTGCGAGTTAGAACCCTCTTAACTAAAGAGTTAATGGCAAAAGAGGTAGCCATTAAGCTGACATCCTTACAAGATGAAGTTAAATTCTCAAAAGAAGGCTTAAATACATTTGAACAAGAAAAAGATTTTTAGGTATGAAACAAAAAACAGAACAAGACAAATTACAAAGAGAGGTTAAATATAGAAAAAGAGATCAGGATGACTATGCTAAAGAACAGGTGTATGATTTTAAGAGATTAAGTAGAACATCAGATACTGTATAAGGAATAGAAGTCAATCTGGAAAAAGAGGGGGAAAATCAGCCACTCCCCCCAAACTGGGACCTAGAAGAAATGTGGGAAAGAGAAGGAGAAGGGGGAAATTCTATGAGAAGAGAATACTGGGTATAAAATGGGTTCAAGTAGACATTTGAGGGATCACCAGAGATGAGTTATCAGTAAAAAAAAAAAAAATTTGGAGAAATTCACTTTAATAAAAGATCTTTACATCTTTGCTAGAAATGTATTAAAAGTTTTTTCCCCGACAAACCCAAACAAAGATTATCGCTTACAATGAAAGACAGGGTGGCTGTGGAGAATTTACAAGTACTAGCTAGACAGTCAGGAGAAGAGGAATTTGGTGTTAATTTTCTTTCTGTTGAAGATAATTTCTTTGGGTTAACATACCTAAAGGGAAAACCAACCTTCACACCAACATTACATTTTTCGTTCAGATGGTTGAAAAAGAAATTAATGACTATAAAATTAACCCCATAAATAATGATAATTTAACTAGGAGCGAAAGAAGAGCTCTTAGAGAGCTAAAGTGGGAAACATAGTAATGTTAAGTGAAGAGAACTATGTTAAAGACGTCAACCGTCTATTGAGTGATACTTCACAATATAAAAAATTAGAAAAAAATCCAATCCAAGAAGTTCAGTCAGAATTGGTGTATACTGCAGAAAACATTGGGAAACCAAGTGATCAATCAGAAATAAAATAATTAATTTATTTTTAATACACACCCTAAGTTACTCCACTTGAAAGGTGCTAGTAGATGCATAGATGTGTAAGCAGTTTATCTTTTTTTTTTTAGGTACAGGGGGCGTGTTAAAAAGACTGGAAGGAATTAACGTGGAGGAAAATGTTATTTTGGTAACAATAGATGTGGAAGAGGCGGAGCTTGGAGCCTGATGGAGTAAGTCGCACAGATAGACTCCTCTGGTACCACAACAGCAATCGAGGCTAATCCTTGCTAAAAACTCACTCAAAAATCAAACTACCAGACTAGTAAACCATATTATAACTAATGACAAAATCTAAGAGCCAGAAATCCACAGGAGCAAGCAAAAAACTGGAACATTTTGCTTGGCAGGGATCCCCGGCCTAGCAGGCCGCTATGCTACCTTCCCGCAAACCAATGCTAAATATACAACTCCGTACGGACACAAACCAACCTAACACTGCAGCTGAGCTCCCCCAGCAGGAGCCCACACTTACAAAACTGCAACAACAACTAATGGGAGAGCAAACAAAGTTTGACCACAATGCTGGAAGAGATGAAGTCAGAGATCTCACTTCTACGTCATGACATGCAAAAGATCAGACAGTTGAGTTGAGGACACGGTCAAACCAATGGCCAACTCACTTACCACCCTCCAACAGGAAATACAAGCCGCAAGAAGTAAAATAGACGACCTAGAAAACAGGTCTCCAAGACAAAATCTCCGATTCCTAGGCTTCAATAAGGGAGTGGAAATACAACAACCGGCCAAATTCCTAGAGGAGTGGATTCGCTCCCATATTGGCACAAATGGAATATCCCCACAATTTTGCATCGAAAGGGCACACCAGATCCCTGGAAAACCCCCGATCCCTGGAAACCCACCAAGGCCTCTCATTGCCAGGCTAGGATAGAGATTGGAACCTCCGTCAAGCCCAAACATCCACTGACCTCACCCACGAGAACACCACTATCTGGCTAAACACTGAATATGTTTGTATCTCCACTATTTTTCTTCCAAAACATTTTTATATACTCTTTTCTTCCTTTCACCCTCTTTGCTATCCCTTTTAACAATGACTACAAATCACTGAAATAACTACCGAAAAGGTACAACTGAAAAAGTTTAACGAAAGTATGTAAATAGACAATGTTATGGAACTTAAAATGTATATACTTAGGATGTCTATGGGTTATGCAAAGGTATATAACAGAAAACAGGAAGAAGCGGCATGCGGTCCCTTATCATACACATACAGGAAACTAGCTTGTACTACCCCATTGGTATTGGTATTTCACTGCTAAATACACCAAAATGCAACCTACAAGCATTTAAGCAGTGATTGTGCCCCAACTACCAAATTGCATTAGCCCGCCATGCCTGACTCCCCCTGCTCTACTCAAATGCAATTTCTCAACCCATATCAGGAATAACATAGAGTCAATAATAATTGCACCTATAGACTAAATTTATAATATAAACATGGCAATAAATATAAGTATCTGGATGCATAGTCACCCAGGGGCTTTAACAATAGATGTGGAAGCACTCTACTCTTCAGTTCCTCATGAATGGGGTCTAAGTGCACGTGAACATTTTTGGTCTAGAAGAGGAAAAACATGATAAACCTACCTCATACTCTTTTGACATTTTTAAATTTGTACTAACAATGTGTTTTATTTTTAACAATACATACTACAGACGGCGATGGGGTCTACCTGTGCTCCCACTTATGCTAGTACATCTGGGTATGTGGGAGCAGCAGGTGTTTTACCCATTGTTTAATAATATGGCAGAAGGTGAGTTGCAGGTGTGGATGATATATTCATGATCTGGTATGGCTCTGAATTGGCAGACCCAGTTAAAAGCATCAATTTAGAAATGCCACAAATTTGAAAGATATGCTAGTCAGAAGCCATTATACCCCACAAAGGAGGGGAATTGAGGAGTGGGAGAAAGCATGCCCGACAGTAGGGCTATACAAATAGGGAAATTGTTCAATGTGTAGATACATACATTAAACGAATTGGATGAAAACAATTTTCTGTCAAAAATAAAAACCTTTATAAACTATCAGACCACGCAAGTCATATATTGTGTAAAATGCACCTGTCAGAAACTATATTCTGGCTAGACAAAACAAAATTTAATTGTGAGGTTCAAAGAACACCTGAGGTCGATAGCCTACAAAGATTTTAGGAACAACAAGGCAAAGCATATTTGGGAAAATCATGGTGGGGTAAATGGAGACTTGAGGGTATTTGGTTTGGAAAGGGTAAACTTAGGGGTGAGAAAGGGCAATTTAGAGCAGACACTTCTCCAGAAGTAAAAGTATCAGATTGTGAGATTGAACACTAGAAGCACAAAGGGACTTTGTGGAATAAAGATATTTAATTTACCTGTTTCTTAGAATAATAAGAAAAGTATACTGTCCAAACATAAAACAAAATAAATAGAAGAGATTGACAGTGAAGAAATTACATTAAATTGATCTCAGTTTGTCGATGCTAAAATGTAAATGGATTTCTGTAACAGTATATGTGGCTAAACTACATTTACTCTGATTAGATATAACTAACATATCTTGAATAAATCACAATGTGTTCTTTTGGGAGGTGATGTAATGATATGGAATGTTTGATCTTTCGGTAAACGAGTGAAAAAATCAAATAGGAACTTGGAAGATGTCTATCTAAGACTTTTATTTACTTGATAATGTGTAGCAATAGACTTCATACATGCATAGGAATTATGAATTATGTTAGTAAACTTACCAGTAAATATGCAAACCATGTTTGGGTGAAGAGGCACTGATCCCAATCAGAAGACCAAAGCCAAGGATGCAAAGGAGCCGAGTCAATAAAATGACAAGTGGCTGCGCATATCAGCAAGGAGGTCTGTACACCAAGATGCTGTGAGGGAAAATGTGAGGTTCCAGAGTGAGTCCCAGTTGAAGGAGAAATCCGTGAAAAGAACCCACACTGCCAAATGTATTGAGGTGAGAGGCTCAGTCTATACATATTGGCTCATGTAGTGTTTGCTTTAAGATCAATATGGACTAAGGACATATGCAGAGTAGAGATAGCCAAACTTCCTTAAGTTAGGTTCCTTTAAGAAATTAAGAACTTCAGTAAAAGTTCTATAGTTCGAAAGTGGACCCCATGTCAATGGGGAAAAATAGCTCAAAAAGTTCTGATAAAATACAGTTAAAATAGCAATGGTAACTTATGGCTCTGGGACCTGGGAGATTGTCTGGGGAACACGTACACATCACCGAAACTTGTTTAAACACTAACTTTCCTCACGATCAGGCAATTGTCGGGCTTCCAAGTTGAATTTTCCAGGGTTAATGAAATCGATCGCCACATTCAAATGTTATTGCCAAATTTGAGGGTTAGCAAACGCTACATTCAAGGGTTATCACCATATTCGAGGTTTACCGAATGCCGCATTCGAGGGTTATTGCTGGATTTGAGGGTTAGTGAACGCTACATTTGAGGGTTACCGAACACCGCATTGGTTATGGCCTGAATTTGAGGGTAAGTGAATGCTAAATTTGAGGGTTATCGCAGTTGGCTAACCCTTGAATTTGACCATAACCCTTGAATGTAGCGTTCGCTAACCTTCAAATTTGGCAATAACCCTCAAATGTACCAAGTGCCGCATTCTAGGGTTATGGAACACGTAAGTCCCATTTTCTATAATTATCAAAAATATGTCTGCGAGTTTGGAAAAACCTGAAAGTTTAATGTGCAATATGTATAAGGTGACGGTGGTGTTTTGTATGATGTAAACTATTGCTTTTTATTGAGAGAGCTAAGTGCAATAAATTACACACGGGTGATGATTCAATAATAACTGTAAGTGTCCCGATATTGGAAACCTTTTGATTATGATAGAAAGAGGAATTCTATGAGTGCTACAAGGGACGTTTGATCATTATTGATTGTTTCATGAGTATATACTCCTGGGTAATTTAAATCCAAACTAATTAAGGCTAAAAAAAAATTACCAACAGTTTGTGGATTCCCAACAGGTAGATTTCGAAGTGCACCCCCTGAGGCCTGTGCCACGTCAGGTAAGTATCAAACCAATATGATATATGCAGGGAGGCACACTCAGGTAAGAGTTAATAGCAAACTTTCATTTATTATTAAGTGCTCAACACACAACGTTTCGGGGGGTCCAACCCCCTTCCTCAGGTGTAACCAAATACTACAAGTGCAAGGTATATATAGTGACATCATTAAAAATGGCCCCACCTACTGTTGACAGGGCCTAATTAAAGTGAATATGTGCTGCGTAAAGTGATAAGTGAGTAAATAAATAACATATGTAATCAACGTCACCAAATATAACTATCAAAATATATATAACCATCAAGTTAATAGATCCTAAAAATCATTGGTAAAAATTAATTAATAATATTTCATTAATAATTTTTACTGCCACAATATTTATTAGTGTGGCACATTATTGTGGCACAGGTTCACTTTAATTAGGCCCTGTCAACAGTAGGTGGGGCCATTTTTAATGATGTCACTAAATATACCTTGCACTTGTAGTATTTGGTTACACCTGAGGAAGGGGGTTGGACCCCCCGAAACGTTGTGTACCTGGCTTGTGTATTGAGCACTTAATAATAAATGAAAGTTTGCTTTTAACTCTTACCTGAGTGTGCCTCCCTGCATATTTCATATTGGTTTAAAAAAAAATTACCCCCAAAAAATCACTATACATTTTAAGAAACATAATTAATGATAATGATTTATAAAGATATTAGAAGTTGCCTTGGAATTCTATGGCCTGTAAAAAAAACATAAGCCTGCAGCAATATTGTTTTATGCAGTCACCTTGGAGGCTTCCAATGTGCCTATTGTACAGTATATATGCAATGTGTAATGTAGCCCTTATATTATATTCTGACTAAAATAGTGTGGTAGGTGTAATAAAGGATACTCTCACACAAGGACACAAATGGATAAAGAACTCACTAGAAAAACAAAATATCATTAAACCAATTTCAGAACCCACCCCATAGTTGCTGCTGTCCTTTACTGTATTACACAACCCAGCGATGAAACCATTTTTAGAATATTATAAGGAAAATACGGTAAGCATTCTACAGAATTACATAACATAATTAATGTCATATACATACACTTTTATTCATGCACTTTACCCTTTGATCTAGATCATTGTACAAGAAGTAGAGTAGTAAATTTTTTCTCTTAGATCCACACTTTTTTTTATTATTATTCTGATGAAGAGCAATGACCCATGTTTACCAGGTGTCATCACTGACAATAATATGCTTTCTTAACATCTTCTTTGAAATGCTGTACTTTGCTGGAACATAATTATAAAATAAGAGTTTAGTATTTCCTTTTCTGAAAGAAAAGCTTTACAATGTAATAGGTGTACCCTAGTTCCACTGCAAATAGCATACTATGCCACTATAATATTGTCTTAAGTAGGATTCAATAAACTGTAGAGTCATTTCTTAATAAATTGCAAAAACTGAAAGTGAGACCCTTGATAGTCATAGACATACACAAAAGAATTACAAAGATACTACATTAGGACAGGCCCTACTTATTCTCCTCCAAAACAGCCATTACATTAGAAAGGACCTTATAACACTGAAATAAATTATATGTAATGGAACGAGATAATCATAACATTTCTGCTCAATAGTCTGGAAATATATATTCCAAGAATGCTCAACAAAACTCATTTCTCCAGTAAAACTCAATCTGCTTATCTATCTTCTGAGGACGAGAGCCTATTTGTTTTGGCAATTTCAAGTCAACATTCTTTGACTTTTTGTGCTTCATTTTCCCTTTTTATTGACTTATTTCTTTAAAAGTACTATACCATCAACTATAAAAAATGTCTTTTTTCGAGGACCAACAAAGCAAGCAAGGAATTGAATAACAATTTTTCCCTCTAAGCAGATAAAAATCCTGGGTGCCATTACGCTCTGTCTAGTATTCCTACAGCAAGAGATATTCAGCTTGTCTGCAAGATGAAATTGGTACATTAGCAGTGTGGTAAACATGATTTTAGAAGTCACATCATGACAGAAAGATTCTATGTGCTCTGGACAGCTCTTAATCATCTCCTCATGCAGTAGTTTCAATTGCACACTGGAGACATATTTCCTAACCAATCATTATATAGAAATATTTAAAATTACTTTTACTGATCTATCTGAAGTCTCTGGAGAATATAAAGCATATTGCCAGGTTTAGATTTAATTTCATCTTGTCGTGCACTACATATGTTGAATTGTTATGATCCCAAAATAAGTTTAAAGGTAATATAAAAAATGGAGCGAAGAAAAATGTTAAAGCTATTTTTTTTTAAACAAATCACATTATAACTTTCATTGTTCAATGTCTAATATAATAGTATATTATAGTATTTGAGGTTGAATAAAGACATAACGTCCATCCAGTCCAACAAAATATCAGAAATAGAGGAAGGAACTATGGTAGACGCAGGATATGCTGCAAAAAGGCTGGCTTTATTTCTCCCACGACATGTTTCAGGCTCACCATCCCTTTATCCAGTCCAACCCATCTAGCAATATCCTCATTTCCTGCCTAACTGTTGATCCACAGGAAGGCAACCCCCCCCCCCCCCCCACCCCCCAAATTTATGAAGGCGAAAAAAAATCCTTCCTGACTCCAAGTGGCAATCGGAAATTTCCCTGGATCGAATACAAAGGTGCCACAAGGATTTTCTTTAAAAATTGACAAAATACAGCCATTGGGCAGCACTACATCATCGTGATTTGCACTTATGTGTAGCAAACTCACTCTTTACAAAGGGTTTCCTCTGAGTACAGTGGTTTCCCCACAATTATATGCATACTATTTATGAGATGACGGGCTTAGATTGTAAGCTCTTCAGGGGCTTGATGTGATATGTTCAAACACTATGTAAGAAATTTATTATAAACATACATTTCAAATCCGATATTCCTTTGGAAGTTGAGAAGAAAAGATGCTTTTATTTATATAAAACTGGTCCCTACAAACACATTTTTAAAGGAAATAGCATTATTAAGGCTTTAACATATACTTTCAGTCTTAATAAAATCTTAACCTTTATCCTATTTTTTTTTTTTTTTTTAGCCATCCCGATCAGCCATCCCTTTACATGTTTGCCTCTTATTTAATTTAAGCTGTTGTCCATTAACTATTCTGTCTTGAATTTTTCATCAAACTTTGATTACATCTGTAAAAGGAAGATGTAGAAAATATCTTGAAATGTCTGTTTATATCCTACAAAAAATGTAGTCATACAATCTTGTGCTTCTTTCTATGGGTTGGGCCAGGGACTCTAAATTAGACTAAAAAGCAGTTCTATTTACCAAAATGCATTACTTTTAATAAAATTGTACATTGTGTGTGTGAGATGAAGACATTTTATAGCACAAGAAAAATAGTGGGGGAGCAAACTAATCAGGTGAATCCAAAAGTGTTTATTGAAACAACATACACAACGTTTCGGGAAGCACTGTCCCTTCCTCAGGTATCGGTACTCCTGCATATGGTGGACTCTAGTGCTATCTTTAAAAACTAGCTTGGTGTACCGTTACCTATATCTAACCATGTTAAGTGGTTATTTCCACAACATATGGATATTTGGAATTGTTTTTAAAATATTCGTTTGTAACATATAAAAGCATGGTAAAAGGTTTAGTCTTAATTAATTGGTTATATGTAATGTAATAAATAATGCACTTTAAAGATACCTTACCAATAGGACTCAATTATTTATAGGTATCTAGAATATTTCTAGACCTTGTTTGGGTAATACCACATGTGCTATATCAGGATACTTGGGCTCTCTTGCCCCATTACATATATCATAAAGTAAGTGTGTATGAACTGTTCCTTGCTCTTACCATCATGAAAAAAATGACTTTTGACATGAAAGGATATTTGCCTTTATTCCAAACCATTGTTACTAACATATTTTACTAATTTATATTAAATAAATGCAATATTATTATTCATTGTATTGTTTCTTTTAACATATAAACAAAAACTGTGGGTCAAGAGGACCCAGCATAAAGAATCCCTTTAAGAAAGTACGATGCCTTGTACATCAAATGGTAATAAAATCTCAAACTTTATTGCACATTTACAAAAATCACTTACAATAACAATATCACCTAAAATCTCATAAAATGTTGCTCTAAAAATACTCCATGCTGATATAATCCGTTTTAGGGTGCGTCCCCCCAAAATCAGGTGGAAATCACATACAAATTTCCACAAAGTGCATCCCAATAGCTTTGTGTGAATGATAGTTTAAAGGTGTACCGGGGATATATACAACAAACAGTGTCAGCATGTCCAAACCACTCAGATGCTGTGCGTGTCACCTTGACTCGTACTAGCCTCCAGATATCTCAAGGTTTAACATATGTGGCTGAGGAGACTTAACATATTACATACATGCTGGGACTTTGTAAGGTCCTCCTAATAAGTATGCTACCAGACTGACCGGGCTTGCAAGTGTTGAGCCAAACTTTCCCTCAATCTCCTAATAGCAGTCCAAGACAGTGCTGTGTCTCAAGGATAGATAGATTGTCCCCAATTACACCTCTTTGATGCAGAACAGCTTTAAGCTGCCAAGGGCACTAAAACCGACACGTTTCATTCTCTTCACAGCACTTGGTCAGGGTCTCACCAGAGAGTCTCTCCTTCTTCTTAAATACTTCTCCATTGTTGGCAAAATCAAAGGATCCTGTAGAGCAAAGGTTAAAAAGATATCTTTCTACTATACACAATGTATAGTTTACCTTCCCCAAGGCTTTTCCACTATACATAGACTTCAAAGGATTGTTTTATATAATTTAATATATAACATAATTCCAGTGCTCTTCCTCTTTTCTCAATCCCTTTAAGGACTACATCAAGATTTAGCCCATCCCTTTTACTCATTTAGAAATCAGGATAGACACATTCTCATTTATGAGAGTACACAAGACAAAAATCCATTTACTTTCCTCTTCAGCAATTTTTCTTCAATATTGCCACCGCTAATTCCCAATGTAATCAGCTCTAAGCCTATAAAGGAAAAGGCTACCTGTCTTCCTTTTTGTGCTTCTTCCATATGTTTGGCCCCCACACGGTTTACTCCACTTTTCTGTTTCACAGCTCTCACATGCTCCTGAATCCTTAAATCACATATCTACCCCCCAAACATTTTTCCTGTTGCCCTATATAACCACCAAAACCCAGACCTCGCAAGGTCTAAAGTTGAAAATTCATCTCCTAAACATACTTACCTCCTTCCCTCAGCTGCCTTCCATGCCTTTTCTGTGCACGTAAGGGGCCAGACCAGCAGCTGCTCCTGTGTTTGGCTGAAACTGGTCTGGGCTTTGGGTTTTTTATGGTCACATTAAAAAAAAATTTGGGGGGTGGACATACCCTTTAAGGTTAATTTTCATTTTGTTTAGCGAACACATTTAGATCAACATTCACATGTTATCAAATATTCCACCTGCTGTGTTTAGCAGGTGATGTGGCCTGTTGCCCATCTCTATTCATGCAGCAGATGCAGAAGCCACATTCCTTCATAAATTATGCAGCATTTTCTGCATATTAAATTACAATTTCTCTCTTTTCTCCCTAACCAGGAGATAATATAAATTTTCTGTGATTCAAAGTTGCTTCTGCATACAATAGTTTGTCCCTCAAGTTACTTGCTCTTCTAGCTGTTAACAAATGGTAGGGACCTACTTTTTCTTTCAAGAGGGGATCGCCTTTCAATAAATACCAGTATTATTCTGAATTCTCTTGATCACTGGACATTTATCATTAAGGTGGTAATTAATCAGATTTTTATCATATATTGTTTTTTTACCTGTATTTTGGTATTCCATTGTAAAGGAGATCCTCCTTCCGGAGGAACTGTCCAATTGGGATGCCACTCCCGAGATTTCTAGGTGGTGGCTTTCCGCCCTTAATAAAGAATATGTCCTTGTGCTTTTCCTAAAGGTCTCTGTGCCTCATGTTTATATCTACGTACATCTAGAAAACGGACTGACGTGCAGCTTGATTCATAAGTTATGTTTACATTGCATTGGTTTTAATTAAGAGTATTCAAAAAGATCTCGAGGTTTCCACTAAACCATTTCACAGGAGCAGAACATCATCACATTACGTAACAAAATTAGTATGCAATCTTCTACCTGTAATTCATTCGTTTTTTTTTTGCCACATCCTTTATTTCACACAAACTCTATTGACATATGTCACACAAGACATTAATTTTGTTACATTTGTTACACAAGACATGTATTTTAAGGTTTGAATAAGCTTTGTTAGTTCCATCATACCCATCCAAGTTCTATAGACTGGATAAAGTGAAGGGATCTTGGGGAGGAACAAGGGGGTGGGAGTTGTGGTTTTTGTTTTGAGTCACTATGAGTCAACTTACTGTTAAAAAGGTATTTAAAACATTTTCACTGTTACTATGCACACTTGAGAAACCGAAATATGTAGTGGTACAAGGATTACAAATAAAGGCTTTACAGCACAGTCTGTATCGTTTGTCTCATTCTACCATTGTATCCTTCATTTCCCACAGTCCTAGATGTAAACATGTATAAGAAGGGGTGCAAGAATCTCCCATTGCTGTCCCACAGATTTTTCTGTAGAATTTTCCATTAAAGGGCATGTCCACCCCCCACAACTAAAATTTAACCCACTGCTGGCCCCACTGTGTATTGTTAAAAATCCTCTGCTCCTTATGGTTGTCTTGCAGTGTCTATTCAAAGTCCAGGAAACTGAAGAGTAGGAGGCTTGTTGTTTGCAAAAAAGTTTCTGCCCCTTCCCTGTCCTCCTGAAGGACTCTGGCATGTGCAGAGGACCCTCAATATCAAGAGTAACTAAGATAACATCATCCACTACATTTATTCCATCCAACCTCCTCAACACATCCCCAATGTCTAATACTAAGCAGTCTAACAAGTGAAGAAAACATCAAGATAATTGCTCACCCTTTCAGTGGCCCTTCCAATTCCAGAAGTGACTGGTCTTCCTGAGTGGATTTCTTTTTCCTGTGGACCTTTGGGATTATGTAAAATGTTTGTACATAAGATATTCCTTTTCTTGTTTCTCTAAGAGGTCTTTTTCCTAACCTAAGTCTATTACATTCTTCACACCAGCTTATACTTTCTTAAAGGACAACTAAAGCCATAGAATAACACTGAACCAGAAGGTAGAACACCTTCATATAAAACCAGTAATCTGTGTCTTACCTTTCATTTTGATACAGACACTAGGAAATTTAACTAAATAATATATGGTTTGTGCTTTACTTCACAGCATTCTAGTATCACACAGTTTGGTCCACGACCATTATGTTCTGCACATGCTCAGTCCTTAGCTATGGCAGAAACTTGTTACAGTTGGTCACACCCATTTATATTATCTAGCCAATCCTTTTACAGGACAGATAAAGCAAGGAAGCATGTGACTGAGGTCAGGAGGTGTGGTCTGACACTGCACATACACACAGATACTTCATCCAGTTCTTAACAGGCTTACATTTACTTTAATACAATTTACTGAAGAGGGATTTTATAGCTTATTGGTGTTTTTAGGGGGTTGTTTTCAGATTCTGGAGAATAAAAAATTGGGTTTAGTTCTCCTTTAATGGGATTACTTGTCAAGACCTCATATTGAGACTTGTCTATTGCCTGTCTTAAAGGGCATGTCCATCCCCAAACTAAATTCTCCCCCACTGCTGGCCTCACTGTGTAGTGTATAAAAATCCTCACCTTACATCCCTGCTCCAAAGGGTTCTCCAGTATTGTCCCTCCAAAGTCCCAGAAAGTGACCACCAGGAGCACTGCAGGGAGGGAAATTGTTTCTACCTCTGAGGCGTCCTCTCAGAGGTTTGTGGCTTGTTCAGTGCAGCCCCCCCCTTCCCTCCCTCCGATCCCTGTCATTTTCCCTTTGCCCCTAGTGTTAAAATACATTTTCTGTAGTGTAGGGCTCCCTCCCCCAGCCCCAACCGCTATAGTAGTTTCTCCCAAAACTCCCCCAAACTGTATTACCTCTTTCCCCCCGGCTGCCTCTCAGCCAATCCCGGACACAGCTGCCGGTCCGGCCCCCTGCTTGCAGTTTCATGGGCATCATCAATTAACAAATAATAACGTAATCTCGCCAAGATTAACATCTCAGAGACAATTTTTCTCCTTTATAATAGTGCCATCAAATCATTAAAGGGCATCTATAGTGAAAAAAACACATTGCCCCTTTGCAAAGTTAAATTCATGTACTCTGTGCTGCCTTAATCCTATATCTGTCAGTGACTCTGTTTGACCATGGTGTCAGATCTGTGTGCAGCACTCCCCCCTTCCCCCTCCCCCCTGTTACCTCCCCCATGTCTCAACTCCGGCTAACCGACAAGCTTATCATGTGCAGTAGGAGTTAAAAGTTCAACATCCTGAAAAACACACCCACGCACAGTGGCCGATAGAAAGCAAGCTGTCCTGGAGACTGGGGGAGCAGGAAGAGTAAAAAGGGAAAAAAAAGCATAGCATGCGCAAGGGAATGGTGGGCCAACAAACATCCGGGGGGGGCTTTACAATATGACAATAATAAGGCCCGGGAGCACGATGCGACCGTCCGCAACCCCCCCGGGGAAGGGAAAATGCAGCACTCAACGAAGGCCAGGCTCACAGGAAACAGCATCCTATCGGCTTCAGAAAACATCACAGCGTGGAAACAGCCTCACCCAGGTCGCAACAGCGCTCATGGCAAGGGACAGAGGCTGTGCATCCTATTTTTGCTCGACCCTCAGCAGCTTTTGACACAACAGGTAACAAGAGTTCGTGGCATAGATAGCTTAGTTCTTCAGCGGTTTTAACTTCTTCCTGGCATGCAGAACACAAAGGGTATCCTTGGGGTCCTTCCTCTCCAATCCTGTACCTCTGAAATATGGAGTCCCCAAGGGTGCAATAATATTCCCTCTGCTGTTCACCTTCCATGTTGCCACTGGGAAAAATTGTACAAAAACATGGCCTGACAATCATTGCTATGCCGATGACACTCAACTGTATTTATCATTCAAACCTGGCGTCACAACCCTAACCCACAAATAAAGGAATGATAAAACTAATATTGATTATTAGTTATTGGGGGTCAGCGCTCGACAGCAAAGAAGCTCCAGTCTCAGCCAGTACCATTAGAATAGGAAGCTCAGACCTGAACAACTCAGACTTGGGTGTACTGATTGATGGGGAACTAAGCTTCAGGAACCAAATCTCGGATGTTTGTGAAAATTCCTTCTTTCACTCAAGGAACATTGCAAAAATAAAGCACTTTATTCCTCCAGCAGATCTTCCAATCCTGATCTATCGATTCATCACTTCATAGTTGGATTACTGCAATGTTCTCTATACAGGCCTCCAAAAAAAGACCTGCACTAATACAGAATGTCGCTGCAAGGCTATTAAAAAGCTAACCCACCATTACCACATAGCACCAACCCATAGTTCACTCCACTGGCTAGTGATAAAAGAGAGAATTCTGCTTATGATGGCTTATTGACATTCAAATCCTTGCGCAATCTGTTATTGTATTGTATTGTATTGTATTTCACATATACAAACTGTTTTTATGATTGTGGGGGAAACTAAAGGTACAGACGAAATCAATGCAGGCACAGGGAGAACACTCTGCTGATCGTATTATTCAAATATGGGCTTTATCTGCTCAGGGACTTTTATTTTTTTTTGCTTGCTGGTAAACCTGGATGATTTACATATATAGCAGACAGACAGATAGATAATATATAGATAGATCTTATTTAAGGTTCAAAATCTTTAAAAGTATCTTGCTTGCACTTAGGGGTATGGGTGGGGAAGGTTAAAACAAAAAGTAAAAAATAAATAGTTTAAAGGGGAACTGTGGTCTCCAAACAAGTTAAGTTTAAATGAAAGGTCAGTTTCCTACCTTTTAAGCGAGCCATCAACCACCTCTCTACGTGCTCCACAGCCCAAGATATACAGAAATACTGACCAGAAAGTTATGGGTGGGAGGCTGACTTGTGACATTCCTGAGGCTTCTCCTGAACAGTGCCGCCGGAAGCACAGCCCCAGACTCAAGAAGCCCCTCCTCCTCTCTGCTGTGTAAAGTCCTGACAGAGAAGGTAAGAGAATCTACAGCCCTTCTCTTTCACGTGTGTGAAAACAGCCTTTTCAGCAGAGTTCTCACTCAGTTTTCTGTAGGGGGGGGTCTGAGTAACCCACGACACCCGTAGTGGGCGGGGCTTAGACACCTGCGGGTGGGCGTGGCTTAGCCACGTTGGTGGGGCCATGGCATCCGATGGGCAGGGCCACGGCACCCCGAGTGGGCGGAGCCACATGGGGCTGTAAGATATGGCCCATGGGTGGCCTTCAACTGGAGGGACCAAGGGGTCCATGAGTGGGAGGGAAGGGGGGCTGCAAAGGGGAAAGGAGACAAAGCACAGATTAACTGACAGTTTCAGTGCAGGAAGCAGGAAGTGCAGGGACCTGGTGATGCTGCTGCCATATCACACAACAAAATGTAAATATCTTCAAAACTATGCAAAAACAATGGAAATAAATTGCTCAGGGGAGCCTTTCCTATTAATTTACCTCAGTTTACTTAAAGTCATTTTTGGACCTCAGTTCCCCTTTAAGATCAAGATCCTTTAAAAATCAGTTTAAAATGAATATTATTAAAATTCTTAAAACACTCACTTGTGCCTATACATACTAGGGACCTGAATTATTAAGGGGAAAAAATTATTTCCTGACTACAAGTGGCAATCGTAAATAAACTTGGATCAACTCTACTTTATATATCAATTCCAGACCTGCAACAGTCTATCTGCCAGTTTGGAAAGCTGTATGACCTCTGTGTCCTGAAGATCTCCGACACCTTCCTACAATATATGCTCTATTTTGCCTTTGTATTAAATTATCTATTCCTTTGGTTTTGTTGTCCTAACACCTTATATGAAATATTGATTCGCCATCTTAAGTTTGGTAGCTGCACATGATTTTGCTTTGACTTTTGACGACTTTTCCTGTCATCTGTTCACTTTGTCTAAAGTAAGAACGTAGCATGATGTTCTGCTTACACAGGATAAGATAAGAGCTTGCTAGAAAATACTTTATAAGTGTTTCATACATCTCTTTAAATATACTGAGGCACCAGCTTTGAGCATTCTGAAATATCATGCAGAATGTGCCAAGGGCAATCCAATTAGATGGCAAACAATTTTCTGCACACAAAAGATAGCAGTGTTGGTGAGATTATATCAGAACTCATTGAAGATAACATACCTCAATGTAATTTTCTTAGTAGAAAGAAGGAAAAAGACAGAAGACATGCCATTATGATTGATGATAATACGCAGAATGAAAGCTTTCTTTTTCACTGAGCAGGCATGTTTCATCTTTAGCTCACTGTTACATCCTTTGGTACTTGAAAAGCATTGACTTGAACTATTGGTGTGTGTTTAAAACTTTGAACAATAGCCCCAAACTGTTGTTGACTTTCAGATGCAATTAGGTATTCATATTAGGAGTAGTACCGTATATACTCGAGTATAACGGTCCCGAGTATAAACCGAGGTACCTAGTTATAGGTAAAAAGGAGGAAAAACCAACTGACTCGAGTATAAACCGAGGGGGTAGTATTTGCCACTAAAGATGTTTGGAAACTACAACTCCCAGCATGCTTTATTGCTGGAGTTGTAGTTTTCAAACTCTTAAGTTGCAAATACTTACAATAAGATAAAACTTTCTTTATTTGTGCATACTGTATGCACAAATATAGGAGATTTACCCCTTTTGCAATTATTTGCCACTTAGATGTTGAAAACTACAACTCCCAGCAATAAAGCATTTGTGTCCCTGTGCAAGTCAATGTTTCTCCTACCTTGTCCGGCGCTGCACGATCCGCACTCTCGCTCCCACAGCCTCTGTGCATCTGGATGGTGTCACTACCCGGCGCCTCTCACTTTGCGGCGCCGGGTAGTGACATCATCCGGATGCGCAGAGGCTGTGGAGTGAGGATGTGGATCGTGCGGCCGCTGGACAAGGTAGGAGAAACATTGACTCGAGTATAAACCGAGGTAAGATTTTCAGGGTTTTTTTAAAGCCTGAAAACCTCGGTTTATACTCGAGTATATACAGTATTTTAAAAATATTCATAAAAATTAGTAATTTATATTTCTGATAAAGAGTAGTAAAAGAATAGAGGAATCAAACCATAGACCTTGAAGAATATTTATTTTAATGTGGCTCATGCTGTAGTGAGTGCCCTTCTATACAGCATAGTAAGCATAGAGTAATTTTCCGATCTCTGGAAAGAATAGACAAAATGAGCATGTCGTGCTGGATTGCCAACTTGTACTTTAACAGCCTAGCTGCACTTTTGTCAAAATGGACTGGTTTAACTGATGTCTGATACCCATGTATCCAAAATGGGTAAATAAAAACTTCAGAGAAGAGTTATCTACCTGCTGTGGTCAGCATTGCTGTTTTTTAGTTCCTTGTCAAGATCCACACAGAATAAATTGGTCTCACGTGTGACTCTTTTACAAATGGATTCAAATTATTCTAGCTTTTTACAGAAAACAGTGGAGAAGATATGATTATTTGATCTGATAACCTGGTAAAAGAAGAAATAGAAATTAAAGGGCATCTTATAGTGGGAAAATTAACTTTTTTCTTCTTTCTTTCCTTGTGTTCTATAATTCCCCACAACCCCCAGAGTGTCTTAACTTTGTTTAGATTCCCTCTCTGTACTGAGATAACACAGTTAGAAAAACGAGATTGCATTCCTCTACTCCTACTTGGACTGTCAATCAAATCCCTGTGACGTGATCCCCCCTCCCTGCTCTGTAATAAACATAGACATAACAGCATTAGCAGGGGGAGAGAGGTAACTTTGATGGTAGATATAAGGCTGCACTTGACCCCCCTTCTTAATAGCTTTCACTGATTGATGATGGGTCACAAAGTGAGAGATCGTAAACTGTACTGTTCTCCTTCTCCTTCCTCCGTGTGTCAGATCTGTGTGCAGCACTCCCCCCTTCCCCCTCCCCCCTGTTACCTCCCCCATGTCTCAACTCCGGCTAACCGACAAGCTTATCATGTGCAGTAGGAGTTAAAAGTTCAACATCCTGAAAAACACACCCACGCACAGTGGCCGATAGAAAGCAAGCTGTCCTGGAGACACGGAAGGAGAAGGAGAACAGTACAGTTTACGATCTCTCACTTTGTGACCCATCATCAATCAGTGAAAGCTATTAAGAAGGGGGGTCAAGTGCAGCCTTATATCTACCATCAAAGTTACCTCTCTCCCCCTGCTAATGCTGTTATGTCTATGTTTATTACAGAGCAGGGAGGGGGGATCACGTCACAGGGATTTGATTGACAGTCCAAGTAGGAGTAGAGGAATGCAATCTCGTATTCTTCTAACTGGTGTATCTCAGTACAGAGAGGGAATCTAAACAAAGTTAAGACACTCTGGGGGTTGTGGGGAATTATAGAACACAAGGAAAGAAAGAAAAAAAGTTAATTTTCCCACTATAGATGCCCTTTAATTTCTATTTCTTCTTTTACCAGGTTATCAGATCAAATAATCATATCTTCTCCACTGTTTTCTGTAAAAAGCTAGAATAATTTGAATCCATTTGTAAAAAATTGAGTCACACGTGAGACCAATTTATTCTGTGTGGATCTCTGACAAGGAACTAAAAAACAGCAATGCTGACCACAGCAGGTAGATCAACTCTTCTCTGCAAGTTTTTATTTACCCATTTTGGATACATGGGTATCAGAACATCAGTTAAACCAGTCCATTTTGACAAAAGTGCAGCTAGGCTGTTAAAGTACAAGTTGGCAATCCAGCACGACACTGCTCATTTTGTCTATTCTTTCCAGAGATCGGAAAATTACTCTAATGCTTACTATGCTGTATAGAAGGGCACTCACTACAGCATGAGCCACATTAATAATAAATATTCTTCAAGGTCTATGGTTTGATTCCTCTTATTCTTTTACTACTCTTTATCAGAAATATAAATTACTAATTTTTAATGAATATTTTTAAAATACTGTATATACTCGAGTATAAACCGAGGTTTTCAGGCTTTTAAAAAAACCCTGAAAATCTTACCTCGGTTTATACTCGAGTCAATGTTTCTCCTACCTTGTCCAGCGGCCGCACGATCCACATCCTCACTCCACAGCCTCTGCGCATCCGGATGATGTCACTACCCGGCGCCGCAAAGTGAGAGGCGCCGGGTAGTGACACCATCCAGATGCACAGAGGCTGTGGGAGCGAGAGTGCGGATCGTGCAGCGCCGGACAAGGTAGGAGAAACATTGACTTGCACAGGGACACAAATGCTTTATTGCTGGGAGTTGTAGTTTTCAACATCTTAAGTGGCAAATAACTTGCAAATAGGGGTAAATTCTTCCTATATTTGTGCATACAGTATGCACAAATAAAGAAAGTTTTACTCTTATTTGTAAGTATTTGCAACTTAAGATGTTTGAAAACTACAACTCCCAGCAATAAAGCATGCTGGGAGTTGTAGTTTCCAAACATCTTTAGTGGCAAATACTACCCCCTCGGTTTATACTCGAGTCAGTGTGGTTTTTCCTCCTTTTTTACCTATAACTAGGTACCTCGGTTTATACTCGGGACCGTTTATACTCGAGTATATACGGTACTACTCCTAATATGAATACCTAATTGCATCTGAAAGTCAACAACAGTTTGGGGCTATTGTTCAAAGTTTTAAACAACACCAAATAGTTCAAGTCAATGCTTTTTCAAGTACCAAAGGATGTAACAGTGAGCTAAAGATGAAACATGCCTGCTCAGTGAAAAAGAAAGCTTTCATCTTGCGTATTATCATCAATCATAATGGCATGTCTTTTCTGTCTCTTTTTCCTTCTTTCTACTAAGAAAATTACATTGAGGTATGTTATCTTCAATGAGTTCTGATATAATCTCACTTACACTGCTATCTTTTGTGTGCAAGAAATTGTTTGCCATCTAATTGGATTGCACTTGGCACATTCTGCATGGATATTTCAGAATGCTCAAAGCTGGTGCCTCAGTATTATTTAAAGAGATGTAAT
The DNA here is from genome assembly GCA_019447015.1 of Hymenochirus boettgeri. NCBI lineage: Eukaryota > Metazoa > Chordata > Amphibia > Anura > Pipidae > Hymenochirus > Hymenochirus boettgeri. The sequence continues at coordinate 107,718,306 of CM033477.1, read as the reverse complement.
GAAACACTTATAAAGTATTTTCTAGCAAGCCTCTTATCTTATCCTGTGTAAGCAGAACATCATGCTACGTTCTTACTTTAGACAAAGTGGTAACAGATGACAGGGAAAAGTCGTACAAAAGTCAAAGCAAAATCATGTGCAGCTACCAAACTTAAGATGGCGAATCAATAATTTCATAATAAGGTGTTAGGACAACAACACCAAAGGATATAGATAATTTAATACAAAGGCAAAATAGAGCATATATTGTAGGAAGGTGTCGGAGATCTTCAGGACACAGAGGTCATACAGCTTTCCAAACTGGCAGATAGACTGTTGCAGGTTACTGGAATTGATATATAAAGTAGAGTTGATCCAAGTTTATTTACGATTGCCACTTGTAGTCAGGAAATAATTTTTTCCCCTTAATAATTCAGGTCCCTAGTATGTATAGGCACAAGTGAGTGTTTTAAGAATTTTAATATATAGTATCATTTTAAACTGATTTTTTAAAGAGATCTTGATCTTAAAGGGGAACTGAGGTCCAAAAATGACTTTAAGTAAACTGAGGTAAATTAATAGGAATGGCTCCCCTGAGCAATTTATTTCCATTGTTTATTTTGCATAGTTTTGAAGATATTTACATTTTTGTGTGTGATATGGCAGCAGCATCACCAGGTCCCCTGCACTTCCTGCTTCCTGCACTGAAACTGTCAGTTAATCTGTGCTTTGTCTCCTTCTCCCCTTTGCAGCCCCCCTTCCCTCCCACTCATGGACCCCTTGGTCCCTCCAGTTGAAGGCCACCCATGGGCCATTATCTTACAGCCCCATGTGGCTCCGCCCACTCGCGGGTGCCGTGGCCCTGCCCATCGCGGATGCCATGGCCCCACCCAACCGTGGCTAAGCCACGCCCACCCGCAGGTGTCTAAGCCCCGCCCACTCACGGGTGCCGTGGGTTACTCAGACCCCCCCCTACAGAAAACTGAGTGAGAACTCTGCCTGAAAAGGCTGTTTTCACACAGTGAAAGAGAAGGGCTGTAGATTCTCTTACCTTCTCTGTCAGGACTTTACACAGCAGAGAGGAGGAGGGGCTTCTTGAGTCTGAGGCTGTGCTTGCCGGCGGCACTGTTCAGGAGAAGCCTCAGGAATGTCACAAGTCAGCCTCCCACCCATTAACTTTCTGGTCAGTCATTTCTGTATATCTTGGGCTGTGGAGCACGTAGAGAGGTGGTTGATGGCTCGCTTAAAAGGTAGGAAACTGACCTTTCATTTAAACTTAACTTGTTTGGAGACCACAGTTCCCCTTTAAACTATTTATTTTTTACTTTTTGTTTTAACCTTCCCCAACCCATACCCCTAAGTGCAAGCAAGATACTTTTAAAGATTTTGAACCTTAAATAAGATCTATCTATATATCTATCTATCTGTCTGTCTGCCTATATATGTAAATCATCCAGGTTTACCAGCAAGCAAAAAAAATAATAAAAGTCCCTGAGCAGATAAAGCCCATATTTGAATAATACGATCAGCAGAGTGTTCTCCCTGTGCCTGCATTGATTTCGTCTGGGTACCTTAGTTTCCCCCACAATCATAAAAACAGTTTGTATATGTGAAATACAATACAATACAATACAATAACAGATTGCGCAAGGATTTGAATGTCAATAAGCCATCAATAAGCAGAATTCTCTCTTTTATCACTAGCCAGTGGAGTGAACTATGGGTTGGTGCTATGTGGTAATGGTGGGGTTAGCTTTTTAATAGCCTTGCAGCGACATTCTGTATTAGTGCAGGTCTTTTTTTGGAAGGCCTGTATAGAGAACATTGCAGTAATCCAACTATGAAGTGATGAATCGATAGATCAGGATTGGAAGATCTGCTGGAGGAATAAAGTGCTTTATTTTTTGCAATGTTCCTTGAGTGAAAGAAGGAATTTTTCACAACATCCGAGATTTGGTTCCTGAAGCTTAGTTCCCCATCAATCAGTACACCCAAGTCTGAGTTGTTCAGGTCTGAGCTTCCTATTCCTAATGGTACTGGCTGAGACTGGAGCTTCTTTGCTGTCGAGCGCTGACCCCCAATAACTAATAATTCACTATTTAGTTTTATCATTCCTTTATTTGTGGGTTAGGGTCTGTGACGCCAGGTTTGAATGATAAATACAGTTGAGTGTCATCGGCATAGCAATGATATGTCAGGCCATGTTTTTGTACAATTTTTCCCAGTGGCAACATGTATAAGGTGAACAGCAGAGGGAATATTATTGCACCCTTGGGTACTCCATATTTCAGAGGTACAGGATTGGAGAGGAAGGACCCCAAGGATACCCTTTGTGTTCTGCATGCCAGGAAGAAGTTAAACCGCTGAAGAACTAAGCTATCTATGCCACAGAACTCTTGTTAACCTGTTGTGTCAAAAGCTGCTGAGAGGTCGAGCAAAAATAGGATGCAACAGCCTCTGTCCCTTGCCATGAGCAGACTGTTGCAGACCTGGGTGAGGGCTGTTTCACAGCTGTGATGTTTTCTGAAGCCAGATTAGAGATGCTGTTTCCTGTGAGCCTGGCTTCAAGTTGGAGATAGACTGCATTTTCAATAACTCTCCCCAGAAAGGGGAGGTTGGAGACAGGTCAGAAATTAAGTGCTCTCAGGGCCTTATATATTGTCATAATTGTAAAGCCCCACAGAAGATGTTTGTTGGCAAAACAATTCAAACTGGAATGAAGCATGATGCATTTTTTTTACATTTTTATATTAATGATAAACACCTAGGACACTGAATAGATATGGTGGTATAATAGGTTATTAAACTTATGCAGCCTGAAGAGATTTAATTTAAAACACCAGTAAGGGGTACATTATCAACCATGTGTATTATATCTATTTATACCCATATAATTAGAAAGAAATTAAGCACTGTAAGATACTGTTTATAATGTAAAATTACAGAAACACATAAATGTAAGTACCGTACATCATCTGGAACAAAACAAACGCCCTTGACAAAAAAAAGATTCAGTTAATTTTTTTTGTTCTTGTTCTAGAGAAACAAAATTGCATATTGATTATCCAGAAAGATTGCCATCAATTCATAACAATTACTAAAACCTACCAAGCTTAGCACCTAGATGTGCAGAAAAAGGATCAATAATTGGGTAATTAATCCTGTGGCGATCCTTAACAGCCATGTGAGATGCTGCAATTTATGTTTCCATTCTTCTATAATAGATCCCAAAGGAAACCCAGAGCTAGAAATATCGACTTGTACGGTGATTGTCTTGCTTACATTTTTCCCTTCTTTGTCTAGACTTTTTTTGATTCTTGTCACTTTAATCAAAACAAAACATTTTATGTGTATATGCATATGCTATATTAAAGGGCAACTATAGTGAAAAAAAACTTTGTCTGTATACAATGTATAGATCACTTAGTATAAGCTGCCTTACTTTCATGTTTCTGTGTGGCTTCGTTTCTTCACACTGGCAGAAGTTTGTACCAAGCTGTGTAGTCCCCCTCCCCTCTCTGTCTAGTCCCCCTCAAGCAGTGACGGGCTGTATACAGAGTCCGAGCATTGTCAGTTGAAAGGACTTTAAATGAAGTGCTGACATCCTGTTGACCCCTCCCTTCCAGAGCTAGACTGCAAGCAACCAAAGTGTGGAATAAAGTAGCAATATGCTGAAGGGAGGGGCAGAGGGGGAGAGAGGAGGACAAGTGGTGCTGAGATTCTTTACAAGTAAGTTACTGAACTCTCCCTGTTCTCAAACTTTGCTAATTGTTATTTATTTTTTACCTAAAGTTCATATCCCTCCCCCTGCTTAGCTGAGATCATAATCACTGAAGAGAGTCAGTGTAACAGCAGCTTGTAGTGAGACCTTCACAAACACAGTGACACTGCTTGTTGTCCTGTTATATTTCAGTTGCTTTAGTCTATATATTTCATAGATTGCACTGTGTGTCTTGTTTGGTATATAGTCTGTATTACTGTATTAGTGTTCCATTTGAGTCACTGGTTTTGTATGTATATAAGATATTTTTTTTGGGGGGGAGGGGCTGTTTTATAGTGTGTTATGCTCATATTGCTGGGTTAATGGTTTATTGATTGTGTTTAGCACTACAGCATTTGACTATATGTTGCACATGGTACATATAGTGTGGGTGAGAGAGTGTGTGACAGTACTGCAGGGGAGCTTTGGATTGTGTGGGTGTGTGCATTTGAGTGACAGATGAGGTGTAGCAGCTCCTACAAATCACAGCATATTCAAAGGCTTATATCTCGGGGACTATGTAGAATTTAAAGAAACTAAAGGTACCCTGGTGGATGGGATGACTTATAGGATACATTAGAAGAAATAAAAAAAAACAATTTTCTCACTATAATTGCCCTTTAATATAAAATTACAGATATTTTTTCGTGGTTTGATATTTATATATGTTAATGAATGGTGGGAATATTATTTCTTTATATAATTTCAGTTTATACTTGACAAAGTTTGCTTAAAACTTTAAAGAGATAAGATATCATTAACTTTATTATATACCCTATATGAGTAACATTAACAGCATTGAAGGGCTGCCATGTGAATGCCATGCCATCTTTTTGCCTTTACAGCATTTGGTCTTATGAACTTAGGTGATGACACTTCAACGGGCAAATCAGAGAGAAGGGAAACAGTTCAGTGAATGGAAAATGGAAGATATTCCTGACTATAGTTTATAGGAGAAGCAGGAGAAGGCCAGCAATATAGAGATATTCCAACAACAAGGAAATATAATCAACAAAGGGACAATGTACCTAAAACTAGGTGTTGGTTTCTTACTAACGTTCTACCTACTATTGTTTTGCTCCACACAAATATAGTGGAAAAGTAAAACTAAAAACATTAAAATGTTGTTATTAAGAACCTGAGGATTCCACACACTCAATGTGGAATGCAAAACGCTTTACTGTAACAAACATGTGTTGGTTCTTCACATCCACTGGCGATTTTGATTGCTTAACAAACTTTGCCAACACTACCAAGAAGATATTTTTTCATCCTGTGTTTTTCACTGACTTCTTCCTTCTTTCTAAATGTTTTTATTATTAATATTGAGGGTTTATATAGAGCCAGCATTTTCAGTGGTGCTTTACAATTACATGTATACATTCACACCAGGCCCTGCCCCGAAGGGCTTACAATCTAAGCACATTTATTTGACACATACAATATTTGACACAAGCATGGAGAGAACATACAAACTCCTTGCAGATGTGTCCAAGGGTGTAATCAAACTCAGGACTTCAGCGCTGGCTAACCATTGAGCCACTGTGCTGCCCCACGATGGCTTAGAATAGTTGGTGAGATCTACAGTGAGGCAACCAAATCCAAAGCCCAATAATAGTCATTATTAGATTATTAATTATGATTATTATTTATGATTAATTTCCTAATATGTCACAAAAGTTTTAATTTAACCAGTTTATATAACATGGGTACAATATGAAATAGAAAGAACATAGACAGTGCCCTGGAAATCTTTTGATATTTAATATTTTCTGGTCCATTCAAAAGTGGTATTTTAACCCCCCCCCCCTCATTTTTAATACAAATAGCCTGAAATCTGACACCATACAGAAAGAACATACTAGATTACAGCAACTTACAAATGGTTTGCAACATTATTTCAATGCTATAATTCACAACTGTTTATAAGTATCTGTGAACAGACTGTAATCACTCCAATTACATTTAAAGCCATTGCTGCTTGGAAGTGACAGTGAATCACTGTAATGAACCTATTAGCACATTTCTAAACCATTAATTATTGATTTATTTGTAATTATCTTTTGGAATATTCTCCCTTGGTACTTCTTAAGTACATGGATGCTGATTAATTCAGTTAAAAATACTCTGTAAAGCCTTTTATATCAATGGTGTTTTATTCTACATCTGCTTTGTATTGTATTTCACTTGACTACAAGTATTTTACTCTATATGAGAAAATTGTGTTAATATTGATCTTAAAAGAAAAAAAAGTAGACTACATGCTACGTATTATACCTTTAATGCAGAAAATGTTATGCTCTGATAGTGTACATTTTTACATACGAAACAAGATATCAATGGCTAGCATGGATAGACTGCATATATCTTTAAGACAGCAAAATAAAAAAATTTGCAGGAAATTCTCTCGCATTTTTTGACCCAGGTGCTACATTTGGATCTACATATCCACACCATATGTATCAGTGCATACTCAGAAATATTTCTTAGCCGTGACACAACTATTATGTGTGCACTAATGCATATTGGACTTAAAAAAATACCTTAAAGGGCATGTCCACCTGTTTTAAAATTTTTTAGTATTTTGTAGTTCCCCCATCCCCTATAATCTTATATCCAGAAAGTGCCCCGATAGTTACTTACCTTCCCTCTATCACCGTTGCACTGCCCAGGTCCTCTGCTTGCACGAAAATGCAAGCAGGGGGGTTGCACTGCCCAGGTCCTCTGCTTGCACGAAAATGCAAGCAGGGGGCGGGACCGGCAGCCACTTCTGTGACTGGCTGAGAGGCAGCCATTGTGCACTTCTCCAAATGTATTCTGCCAGATAAAGCTTATTCTCCTTAAAGGGACAGTTCAGTGGAAATTATCAATATTTGTTAAATTGTTAGTTTGTGTAATGCCTTCCTAGTTATTCTACATATTCTCTCTCATTTCGAAAAATCAGTTGATTTCATACCCTTTGCTGTTCCCTGCTGTTGACATTAGTGAGCTGACATTTCAGGTTCTAATGGTCCTTCTTCCCAGAATGCACCACATCCTTGGAATGTTCCTAACAGTAATTTCTACTGATTGGCTGTTGGATGGGTCAATGATGCTCAGATCTCTACTGAGCAACTGAATCAACCCAGACACTAGGTCAAGGGCAAGACCATAACGGTCTCTAATAGGAGTCCTGCAAACAGGAAGTCAGTATTTCGGTTGCATTTATTTATACACAGACAAAATGCTGAATGGGCAGATTAAGGTCACTGGGATGAAGAAATACTGCTCTTTTTTTCTGAAAAATACATGTATTTGCATTGAACTTCCCCTTTAAGTTTAGAGTCTAACAAATCCATACTAATAAAAATATTAAAGATTTTCTTTATATAATGCAGTTTTAGTCACTGTTAATGTTATTTACAACTATATTTACATATTATAACATAGACTGAGTTTGAATAAATTGTATTTTTTAACAGTTCCATGTTTTGATTGTTAAACTGAACATTAAATTACATTTCTTATCTGTCAGCTTATCTTACACTGGTTTCTTCTAAAAGGGAAACTGCAATTGAAAGCTCTATTGGAGCAGGGTGTGATGGAAATGGATAAATGAACTGTAAACTGTGGTGGAATTTGTTCATTGCATGCCGCTACTGCATCTATTTGCAGGGCCTGCGCCCGGTGCAAAAGAAAAAAATTAAGTTTTCGTGGTACTTAAAGGGCAACTTTGGTCTCTGAAGAAGTTAGGGTTAAATGAAAGCCTGTAGTCTTTCCTTTAAAACGAGCCCTAGATCACACCTCCAGCTGCAGCCTGTGAGACATGATATTTCAATCTTTAAAGTTCCTGCTACCAGTTGGTTGTATGCTCAGTTAAAAGAACCCAGAAGGAAGAGGAGCGTGGAAGTAAAGTATTATATCTCCCCCTTTATATGGAATAAAAGCAGTTAGCTTTAAGCAAAAGTGAAATAAGATAAAAACCAAAAAATGAATTTCACAAATGAGAAAGCTCAGCCTCTGAGAATGACACAGTAGTGGGTGTTTCATCAATAAGTGGCTGCACTTTAAATGAAATGTCAGCTTTTGCTTGGCAGTAGAAAATGAAGAGTTTGACTGCCCTTGGAGAAAAGCTGCCATCTCAGCTGTTGGTCACAAAGTTTTCTTTCACTTGCAATTCTTTTCAGCCTGAGACCTTTTAGATTTGCTGATAACACCACAGCCTTCATTTTGTCCAGATATATTAAATGTGAAACATTTGCTAAGCAATATCACACATTAGTTAGTTCTCTTTGAGCCCAGTCTAGAATATATTGAACATGGCAACCCATGGCACTTTGTAGCTGCTGTAAAAATGTGATGTATGCTCTTGACAATTTATGTTCTAAGACGATGCAAACCTATTTAAAAAATGTAAAATATACAAATCCTAAAAGGTAGCCTGCTCATTCATTAAATGAAATACATAAATAACAAGTGTCCCTTTACACTATTATATCTGGGTTCCTACCCTTGGATGTCTTTTTTCAGCATGTTTATTTGAGTCTTTTTCTGGGTAATATATTGTTACACGCTCCTGTAGTTCCTTCTCACGAATTTCTTGTATTGCTTTTTGGGTTGGGCCCATTTCTTTTTTGTTCTTTGATTCTCCTAAGTAGAAGAAAAATAAATTATTTAATATTTTTTCGATCTTGCTAACTCTCCCCCATTTTGATATTGGATACCATTCCTGTTTCTTTACAAAGAAAACCTGCAGCTTTTCTTCAAAAAAGAAGAATATGGAATAAAAATTTCATAGATTGATCCAAATGGGGGGTGTCTATACGAATTAATTTAAATAGGAGGAGTATATAAGGAAGAATTTAAATAGGAAGTGCCTATGAGCAAGACAAAGTGCTTTCAAACTATGGAATGCATACAAACTAGTTTTGTGCAACAGAATCTGTACCTATAGTCTGCTTCACTTAATAAATTAGTAAATTATATTCCACACAGAAAAAAGCTATGTAGCAGCGGTACCAATCTTTTGATCACACCCTTCAAAATCAAGAAAAGGAGAAACTAAAGTAATATGACAAACGTTGCTACTTTCTATGTAGACTTTGCTTGCCCATTTAAATTGTGATAAGAGAATTGCTGTACCACTGGTTGCTGGTAGATCTAAGATATACATTATCACATTTTAAAAGAATTATTGCAGAAATAGCTTGATGCATTAAATCAGTTACAGCTTCAGGAAGTTTTTATGTCAAATCAATTGAGCTGTGTGATTTTGTGCTAGCAACTGCTTGTGCAAACAACAGCGTATCAGGTCGGATTTAAGTAAAAACCATAAGTTAATAAAAGCCCTGGGCATTTATAAATGAAATTTAATTTGTGAAAGGCTTCCGTCTCAGTTAAAAAAAGGTATTGAATTGTTCAGAACTGTCAACCAATATTACAAAACAACTTAATATAAATTGTGCCATAGCAACTTGTTGGAAAAAGAGCTTTAGATTCCAGCCACAGTCTCAGAACGTGTAGATCTGCAAACAGGACTACTGTAAATCTTATTTGCTTCCTTCCCCCTTCTGCCAAGTTAATTACTGTTGAAATGCTTCCCAGCACCTGCAACAAAAGGTTACCATGGAAGACTAAAAATCTTTGAGGGCACACTAACTAATGTGATACGGCTGTAATTCTTACATGTACGTACAACCACTTCACAGTTGACTGATTTGCAGATAAATAAAATGCATGGAACAACTCTTCCATGGAACTAACATTTCTATAACACACAGAAATAATGCATACAAACTAGTTTTGTGCAACAGAATCTATACATGTAGCTTCACTTTGCGTTTTTTTGTGTAAAGTCTGTTGCTATTATATTTACTGTTGTTTGCCAGGTGAGCTCCTCAAGTTTTTCAAGTAAATGTTGGCTTTGATATCCTACAAATGTATTGCCATCAGGGAATGGACCAGTTGGTAAATTGCCAATTATTACTTAGCAGTTTCTCAGGATGTTAAAGAAAGGATTGTAAAAAGATTATTATGAAACACTGGTAAACAAATTAAACCAGCAAACAGTATTTTTTAAACTTTAAATGGTTTTAAACTCTGTAGTGGTTGTTTTGACTTTTAAAATGTAATACTCTTTTTTTCCTTGTCCACTTAATCTGAGTGCAGACATGTAGCTACTGTTAAATTATTTAAAACCTGACACCCCTTTATATGCATGCTGGTTTGCCGCCATTATCTAGAAATTGCAGTTGTCAGTAGAGAACATTGTGCCCTCCCCCCTGACCTAATATAATGACATAAATAAATGAGGAAAGCATGATAAACAATGATTTATTACACAAAAAAAGAAAGAGTAGAAATCACAATACAACATACATATGATATATAATTTATTTTCTTTTGTGTTTAGGAAAATCTGGTGTGAAAGGGTCTCTTAATCATAAAACGATGAATACGAATGATGTGTAACGTATATGGATACACTAGTTTAGGCTGCTACAAAAGATTATTTTGTTTAAAACACAAAGTAGTTCCTTAATGGATATTGAGCAGCTCTTCAGCTTTCCCGGCATCACAACTCGGAAGATTAAACAGCTGAAAGCAGTGACCATTACAGCTTCATGTCACTGGATAATTTACTGGATGGATCATCAGAAGCTTTTATTCTATGTTCTTTATCTAGCAATTAATGTAAATGAGCTTATTTGAAACTAACATTAAGAATACAGCCGACCAATTATACATGCTAACTTCAAAGCCAAAACATCTTAAAAAAAAAAAAAATAATAGTACACACACACACACACACACACACACAATACCTATTTTCACAGTACAATCCACTTTCCCACCAGATTCCAGATTTCTTAGGGTAGCCTGCAAACCTGTAGCCTGCATTTGAAAAATTAGATACAAAGTTTAGTAGCTGTTTATTATAGCTGTATAGCACAACATTTTTTCCCCATAAATGACATATTGTACCTGAGATTTTAGTGTAATTATACATACTGTATACATGGTGAAAACTATACATACATACAAAGTATGCACAGTATGTAAAGTTTATTTATAAAGCACCACTTGGGGATGTGTACAATAACAAAATACAAAAAAGTCATACAAGGGGGCAAATACATAAATAGTTCTGTACAAAAATATATAAATTATATAAATAGTAGTGCTAGAGTCTTGCCACAAGAGGAAAGGAAGTCTCTGTCCCGTAGAGCTTATAATTTAGCTATGAATGTTCTGGAGTGAGAAAGCAGTGCAAATAAAACAATCATTTCATATACTGTGCTGGTTACCAGATAGGTAGGCTGTAAGGTGTAGATTTAAACCTGCTAATTAAGGTTTCTTGACATAAAGAGACGGAAATAGAATTCCAGAGGACGGGAGCCACAAGAGACAAAGGTTTAAGGCGAGAGGAAGCAGTATGAGTGAGGGATCTGTATAGAAGATGGTTCTGTGATGATCAAAGGATGCGGTTGGGAACATATGGGGACACTAGAGAGGAAATATAAGGAGGTGCAGAAAAGGGATTTAAATGTTAGAAGGATTTTATATACATTGCACTGTTTAACGTGAAGCCAGTTTGTTGTCTGCTACAGAGAGGATTTGGATCCTGTTTATTAGAGAGTGAAAAATGCGTGCAGCAAAATTGAGTATAAAGTGAAGGGGGGAGAGGTGGGAAGCAAGAAGACCAGTAAGTAGTAGGTTGCAATAGTCCAGTCACAATTGGATGAGAGTATGCATAAGCATAGCGGTGTTTGGGAGAGAAAAGTATCTGCAGATTTTTACTATATTGCAAAGGAAAAAGCAGCAGGTTTTAGCAACATAGTTAATGTGGTTAGAAAAGTAGAGAGAGGAGTCAATAGTTACCCCTAGGCAGCGTGCCAATTTGATAGGAAAAATGGGGGTATTGTCAACAGAATTAGAGAAAAATGGGACAGGACCAGGGTTAGGTGGGAAAATGATCAGTTCAGTTTTAGAAAGATTTAACTTGAGGCAGCGTTGTGACATCCAGGAGGAGATGGCAGGAAGACAGTAGGAGACACGTGATTGGATGTCAGGAGGGGTGGACAACTAGATTTGTGTATCATCTGCATATAAGTGATACTTGAATCCAAAAGAGCTAACGATATCTCCCAAGGAAATAGTGTAGAGGGAGAACAATAAATGTCTAAGAACAGACCCCTGCAGCACCCCCATACAGAGGAACCAGAGAAGAGGTTTTATTAGCATAAGATACAGAGTAAGTTTGTTTAGAAAGTTAGTTTAGAAATCAGGGTATAGAATCATTCCAAATGCCCAAGGAGGGAATTAGGAGGGAATGATCAACTGTGTCGAAAGCAGAGAAAAGGTCAAGAAGGATAAGAATAGAAAAGTGACTATTGGCCTTTGCAACCTGCAGACCATTTTCGTTCACCAGCTATATTTTGAGCTGTTCACCCAAACTATTTAGAGTAGACAGCCGGCCAATCAGTTTGAAATATTTGACTGTGTCTACACAGCCAAAATTATTAGATTAGTAGGGTGGTAGACTAATGTCCCCCATACAGGGGGTCGATATTTTGAGCAATTCGGCAAGTTTGATTGAATTGTTCAATATATTGATATCCCTTGTCTATTTTTCTGATGGACCGCTCAACAATATCAATCATTTTATTGTAAAATCAGGCCAGGCGGAAAATTTCAAGCCAACCACTTCCTTTTCCAATCAGATTTCTGATCAGAAAACAGTTCGGAAAAATATCTGCCAGAATATGGCTAGCTTAACTGAGATCTACCTAGTCTAAAAGTGAAAGTCGAAAATTGGTTTATTACATATAATCTTTATGTCATAATAAATCCACAGTACGTTATGTTAAATAAAAAGGTTTAGTTTTATTTAGTTAGTTAGTAGCTGTAAACAGTTATAATTGTGCCTAAAGATTTAACAGGATATTTTATAGATGTAAGTGCATTACTAGAGTTACCAGGCTGTAATTAGCGTATTTTTCTGTAATTAAGCTTTACTCTGAATGAGAAAACATGTAAAAACATCTTGTAAATGTCACCTCTCCAACAGCCCGATCCCTTTCCAAGCTGATCAGCATCTTCTGTCGTAGGACAGTCTCGTATTTTTCATGCAGTTGTCTTAAAAGTGGCTCATAGGATGTATAATGTTCCTTCAACCTTCCATGTGAGAAAAAAGTAAGAAAAATAAATAGGTCAGCACACAGTCAACCTTAAAATGTTCAACAGGGAAAAACAATGTATACAAGAGAAGTTAATAAAGTAAAAGTTAAAAATTCAAACAGGCTTACTATTTTAAAAATCCCATCAGAAGGCATTCCTAGTGCATCATTTGCAATAATGGTTAATAGAAAATAGTAACACTCACACATAAACTATTCCTTATATTCCTAGTAATTTAAAACTCCCCAACCTTCAGATGTATGAGAAGTACAAATCCCAGCATCACCTAACACAAGACATCAAGACATATGTGTATCAAGACATATTGTCTTGATACACAATTTACAAACATAATTGAACAGCATGCATGACATTGCAGCATTGCTTTCTTACAATTACTATGCTGCATAGACTCCTCAGCTACCATATTTAATTTAATTAAGTGTTTAAATGTAACTTTATCAGAAAATAATCGGCTTCTTAAATGAGAAATGTAAACATTACGTCCGTATTATGATGTTTTCATTTAGTTCCCTTCATGGGGACTTAAAATACAGTGCTTTTGTGATTAGACTATAACGGTGTTCTGCTGTTATGCATTCTTTCTGGTGTATAACAATCTCACTATGCTTACAATGCTATTTACAGTATGTAGCTGGTCCCTCCATACAAGGTGTTTTAGATCTGTTAAAACGGTACAACACATTCGGTAATATCCAGTGGTAACCAAATACACCCCCATGACTAATACCCATTTGCGGTATGGGTAATGCTTAGCTGTGAACCCATACACGTTCAAACGTATCGGCTCCATCTCCAATACCAACCAACGGGAAATTTTGTCTGTGAACAACTGACAGCGATACTAATGGCCATTGTTGTTGTCCTTTTCGGCCATCAAACATTAACAATTAGGGGCGTAACTACCAGGGGAGCAGACCCATCTTCTTATTTGTCTATGACAGATAGAGCCTCCTCCCAAAAAACTACTGTAGATGAAGCAACGAGAGGAGCCTCATCATAGTTTTACTGGGGGAACCAATGATTCCTAGCTTTGAAACTTCTGACTCGCCAAATCTATAGTATGGCTACCTTAAAGGATAACTATACTCGAAAAATTTACATTTTAAAAATGTAAAGTACCTGTTGCAGGGAGGTAGGATTGATTTTACCTATCTCAAAATAGGTAAAGAGGAAGACTGGCAGAATCAGCTTTCTGAATATTGGAAGGTAGGAATTACTAATCCTGTATCACTGTCCCAAGTACTTTTCAATGTAACTGTTTTGTTTTTTAAACTTTATACACACTATAGGTGTGTCCTTTAAGTTTTTTGTCTGCTATTGGTTTAGTTCCTGTTAAAGTGAAACATTATCCTTGAGATACAAAAGAATAATCATTTTATTAATATGATTTTATACTACAACAAAAAGGGATTCCAGGCACTGTAGCACATCTTTAGGAGTTGGCTTGTAATAGCTTGGATCACTTTTGCCTCTGGCCACACCCAAATCCCCAAAAGAACACCAAACAGAAATTTCAAAGCTATGCAGTTACTAACTTTGCATTTATTAATAGCACACTTCTGTTCTAAACAATTTAAGTTTAATTATATATAAGTAGAATAAGTCAGTATAATGCATTTTTAACAAATGTCGCGAGATGGATGCAATAGGTCTCCTAAAATGGACAGTTATAATGTAGCAAATACTGAATAGAAGATGAACAGTGCGGTGATAAGTTGGTCCTGTAAAGTGTTAACAAGTCCCTCTGGCTGACGTGGCTCGAGGATTTGGCCAGGAAGTATCTGCTTCAATCTTGCTAGGATCAGTAAACACTCCCTCTGTGAAAACTATATGACCCAAATACGTGACTGACATTTCTCAAAAAGAAAACTTCAATCCCTTTTTCTTCATCTGGTTCAATACTTTCAGCAGCAAGCTTCATGCTCTTCCAAAGATTTTCCAAATACAATGACATCACCAAGGTAGACTAGTACCTCCAGCAAGTGCATGTCCCCCATTGTGTGTCCCATAAGCCGCTGAAAAGTTGCAGGTGCTCCACTAATCCCTTGTGTCATTCTGTTGAATTCAAAAAATCCCAATAGACATATAATGTATGTAAATTTTTATTTATAAAGCACCACTTGGGTATGCAGTGCTGTACATTTAAAAATACAGACAAGGGGATAAGTGCAAGCCATTATACAGATAGAGAAAAAACAAATTAAATTAAATACAATTTCATACATCGGTTAAGAAAGCATATATATAAATTATGTATAAATTGATATAAGTGCAACAAGCCTTGACACATTAGGAATGAGAGCCCTGCCCCAAAGAGCTTACAATCTAAGAAAATATAAAAGCAGTGTATTCCCTGTCACCTGGATGCATAAGAATTTGATGGTAACCACTCTTCAGTTCAACACTTTCTTCAATTCGAGGAGTAGTATATCGATCAGGAATAGTCCGCTGATTCAGAGTCCTATAATCAACACACATTCTTATGGAACCATTTTTCTTTCGAACCACGACAATGGGTGATGCATAGGGACTTCTAGACTCTTTGATCATGACTGCAAACTTTAAATGTTCCAGATGTTCCCTTAATTCTTCTAGATCACCAGAGGCTACCTGATGGAACCTCTCCCTGAATGCCTTTTCTTCACCTCACGGAATCCTGTGTGGGGTGCTGATGTTACATCCCACATCAAAATCATCTTGTGAAAAAATGTCACATCTTTTTTTTTAAATGTTCTTCCATTCTGCAGGAATAGGTGAATTCTGTAAAGTGGCCCACTTTTTCTTTTGTTGCTCTTCTCCTCTATCCTTGAAATGATTCATTGATACAGGTGATGCGTCATACACCTTTCCCACAACTGTATGAGGCTAAATAACCTTTGTTTTTTCTGCGGACTTTATCCCAACTTTTACTATTCCTCCATTCTTCTGCAAACACTCTAAAGGTATTGGAATCACTGTCAATCCAGGAGGGAGCTTTGATCCCTCGACTCCCTCAATCATAATCAAAGGTCCAGGATTCTTCCAGTGCATTTTTACTCTAGCTTTCATACAAGTAATTTTTCCTGGTATTCCATGGGTACTATCATTCCTTTTCTGGTCAGAGATAAAACACTCCCTACTCCACCTGAATTCAGAAGTCTCTGTTACTTATTTGCATATACTGAAGAGGAGCTGTGAAGCCCAATTCTCTCCCTATCTTATTTAATTTATTAGTGACGTCTGTCGATAGGCGCCTTCACACTGCAAAACCAGAAGCTTACACTACACTGATGACGGCTCAATAAAGCCAAAACCAGTTTATGGTTGTCTCTCTGGTTTTGCATTTAGCTTGTGGAATGCTGTAAATACCTTTTATTAGTTGAAGCATTTTGTAAGGTCTACCATGGAAACATGGAAAATTACCCAGAAGTCTCTGTTTCTTATTTACTCTACCTGAAGGCACTTTTGCCTCCTGTTCCAATAATGTTAATGTTGGCTGAAGCATTGAGTGCAATTATTAGAGTCTCTCTCCAGGGTCACAAGTTGGTGTTGGGTCCCACTACCAAGGCATTCTTCCCAGCTCCCTGTGGTCATGGACACACCACTGCTAATGTATCAAAAGTTTCTCCTTTGCCAGCAATGTTGGGAGAAAATTCCACTTTGATTTGAAAATACCCTTATATGGCAGCAACGTATAAGTCCCCATATCTCAAGTTGCTCTAGCTTCTTAAATGGAATGTGCTGAAGATACTTTATGTGTATGTATGTATGTATGTATATATTTATATAGGGCCACTAGGGGACGCATCGCTGTACAATAGAGAATACAAAAAGTCGTGCAAGGGTTACAGTGAATAAGTACAAAAATAAGTTAAAGCATCATGAAATATACAAATGCTTGAAACGTGTAACATGAGGAAAGTGGTTCCTGCCCTATAGAGCTTACTAATCAATAATTAGATGTGTAACATACAGATACATAGAAAAAGGGTGGAAGTGCTAAAGTAATAACTGGTGCAGTGTCAACAGTCCTATGCTGTGCTGTGCTCAGAGAGATGGTTACATTTAAAATTGTTTATTGAGGTTTCTTGACGTAGAGAGAGGGGAATAGAATTCCAGAGGACGGGGGCCAGAAGAGAAAAAGGTTTAAGGCGAGAGGAGGCAGTGTGAGTGGGAGGTCTGTATAAGGACGGGCAAGGACATATGGGGACACTAGAGAAGAAATATAGGAAGGAGCAGCAGAGCGAAGGCATTTAAATATTAAGAGAAGGATTTTGTAGATAATGCGTGGTTTAATGGGGAGCCAGTTAGATTTTTTGCACAGAGATTTAATTTTCCGATTATTATAGAGCGAGACAATGTGTGCGGCAGAGTTAAGTATGGACTGAAGTGGAGAAAGATGGGAAGTAGGAGGAACAGAAAGCAGAAGGTTGCAATAGTCTAGGAGTGATAAGATGAGAGCATGGATAACCATAGCAGTAGTTGGAGGAGAAAGGAATCTACAGATTTTCGCAATGTTACAAAGAAAAAAGCGACAGGTTTTAGCAACATAGTTAATGTGATTGGAAAATGAGAGAGCAGAATCAACAATAACCCCTAAGCAACGTGCTGACTGAATAGGATAAATGGGGGAGTTGTCCACAGAAATGGAAAGTGGTATAGGACCAGGTTTAGATGGGAAAATGATTAGTTCAGTTTTAATCAGGTTTAGGCATCGGTGCACCATCTATGAGGAGACAGCACGGAGATGTGTGATTGGGTGTCAGGACAAAGCGAGGGGGTGGGAAAATATATTTGCGTATCATCAGCGTACAGATGGTAGTTAAAACCAAATGAGCTGATGACTTCTCCCAGGGAAATAGTATAGAGGGAGGACAGCAGGGGTCCAAGAATAGAGCCCTGCGGAAACCCAACATTAAAAGGAACCGGAGAGGATGTTTTATTATCATATGACAGAGTAGTTTCTGTTCGAGAGGTAGGATCATAGCCACGATGCCGCTTCATTCCGGATGTCCAAGGAGTGAATAATTTGCATTAAGAGGAAATGATCAACCGTGTCGAAAGCAGAGGAGAGGTTGAGAAGGATGAGAATAGAAAAGTGACCTTTGGCTTTGGCAGCCTGAAGGTTATTCACAACTTTGCACAGGGCCGTCACATTGGAGTGTGCAGGACGAAACCCTGATTGCAAGGGATCCAGTAAGTTATTAGAATTAAGATAATTAGTGATACGGGAGAAGACGAGACGTTCCAGTAGTTTAGAGGCTATCGGTAGGAGAGAGACCGGGCGGTAGTTATTATTATTATTATGGATTTATGCAGTGCTTATATATTCTGTAGCGCTTTACAATTACATGTATACATTCACATCAGGCCCTGCCCCGAAGAGCTTTCAATCTAAGCACATTTTTTTGAAACATTCAACCTATCTGTATGTCTTTATGATTGTGGGGGAAACTGGAGTGCCTGGAGGAAACCCAAGCAAGTACAGGGAGAACATACAAACTATTTACAAGGGTGGAATCAAACTCAGGACTTCAGCGCTGCAAGTGCTAACCACTGAGCCACTGTTAGCAAGACAATAGGGGTCAAGGGAGGCTTTTTTGATTATGGATTTCATGTGGGCATGTTTAAAGGAGCAAGGGAAAATGCCAGATTACAAGGAGGCATTGAATATTTGGGTAAGTATAGGGGTAACTGCCTGATTACAATGCTTCAGTAGGAAAGAGGGCATGGGATCGAGGGGACATGTAGTGTGCGGACAAGACCGAAAAAGATAAGAGACCTCTGACTGGGTCACAGGACTAAAATATTCAAGAGCAGTAGAAGGGGGTGTGGGTAAAAGAATCTGAGAGCTATGGTGAGGTTTAGGAATCTGCATACCGAAGGACTATTTACAAAGTAGTCCGTGAAGTCTTGTGGAGAGTGTGGAGAGAGAAGAGAGTCAGTGGGCGAGGGATGAAGAAGGGAGTTAAAAATGGAGAAAAGGCGGCGTGGGTTTGATTTGTTATTATCTATAAGGATCTTATAGTATTTTTATTTTGCTCCCGACAGTGCAGTGTTGAGGCATTGTAGCATAAACTTGTAATGGAGAAAGTCATCCTAGGTACGAGACTTTCTCCACATACACTCAGTAGCATGCGTGCACGTACGTATAAAACGGGTTGTGGGACTGAGCCAGGGGCGAGGGTTAGAGAGACGACGATTGCAGGGTTGCAAGGGAACAGAGTTATAGGAGTTAAGAAGCAAGTCAGGGTCAGAGTCAGACATAAGGGTAGAGAGACTAGAGGAGAGAGACAAAGATCTATGGTTTGGGTATTACAGACATACACACAAGAAGGAGGGTCAAGAGAAACAGGAGAGTGGAATGTGCTGAAGATACTTTATGTACAACAATGTCACTTGAACACCAGTATCCAATAGAGCTTCTGCATAAATGCCTTCAATTTGCACTGGAAAAACAGGTGAAGGGACTATAAGACCACTTAGAACTTTCAGTGTAGAAGAATATCTAAGCCTATCTAACTTGGTCTGCTTGCATCAAGCAAGTGTATGTTGATTTATAGACTATTCTTAATTTACTGGCTGCATGCTCCTCCCCCATGTATGTTAGTTAACATATAGGAAAATATCAAAAAAGTATGGGTTTAGTTCCTCAACCTTGCATATAATAAATGTATAAAAACACTGAATTCAGACTTTCTTGGGTGCTTCTCCAGATGATCATATAGCGTTTCCAAAAGTATAAGTGACTTTTGAAGGGGCCATTGAATATAACCTTTTCTTCCCAAAAGGCCATAAAAAGGTTTGTGTAGCTCGGGGGGAAATTTCGTCCCCATAGCGGTGCCTGGGTTTGTAGATAGAATTTGCCATCAAACATGAAATAGTTATGGGTTAGAATGAAGTAGATACTATCCGTAATAAATTTTATTTGTTCTGGCGTAATCTCTCTTGTTGATTCTAATGTATACTTAACAGCATCAATAGTGGTTTGTTATCTGTGGGCCACACATCAATAAACTTAAGGCAGGCTGCTTGTGAAGGTTCTCATTCATCCAGGTCATGGTATATCTGTTGTATTCAATTAGATCAACTGGACTTGAAATGTAGGTCTTTGAAGACGTGTCGCTAGTCATACCGACTTGGCTTTCTCAATTCAGAATGACTTGTAGCAGAATCTTGGCAATTAAGTACCCTGGAAAATCCCATTTAGCATATCACAGCCAGGGGAGGCGGGGGGGGGGGGGGGGGGGAGGGGGGGTGCGGAGAAGGTGAGGGAGGAGGGTGAGGGGGGGGGAAGGGGCCTTGTCTCCTTCCTTTTTTTTTTGTACTTTTTTTTTTTTTTTTTTATTTTCTTCGTTTCTATGTTTTTTTTGTGTTCTTTTTTTCATTTCTGCTTTCTTGTCCATTTTTCTCTTTTTTAGCTTTTGCCTCTTTTTTTTTCTTCACCTTTTTTTTTTTTTTGTTTTTTCTCGTTTTTCCTTTTTTTTTTTCTTGTTTTTTTTTTCTCTTTTTTTTTTGTTCTTTTTTCCTTTTTTTTTGTGTTTCTTATTCGATACTGTTTTCCAAATTTTTTTCCTGTGCATTATTACTTTTCGAAATGCTCCATTGCTACATCGGGGTGTTAAGGGTGTGATTGGATAGTGGCTAAGAGGTGTTATAGGAACGCCCAGAGTAAGGTGTTAAAACAGCATTGTACATGGCAGACAGTTGGTGTCGAACCCCCCCCACCTCTTTTTAGGTATTGGGTCTTTCGGATGTACCAATTGCTGCCTCAGTGTGTTGTTCGGTTTAAAGCAGACAGGGATACGATGTTTTTTTGAAAATTCTTCTTAATTTCTCGGAGACCCCTGCTACATATGGGATGACCATGTTCTTCCTCCTGTCTTGTTTTCCCCTTCACTGTTGGTATTTGTGTTCTTTTCTTTCCTTCTACTTCTTTTGACAAAGGCCCAGTCTGGATATCCACAAGTTTTAAGGCTCCTCTGGATGTTTCATTTCTTTAGCCTTCGCCTCTGTGCTAGTGGGATGTTCTCGGCTCTGTGTTGCAGGGTTCTGATACACCCAGCTTGTGATCTAAAGGGTGGTGGTGTCAAACATCAAATACTGATCTGTGTGTTGTTTTCTGTAACCTCTACTCCAGTTTACCATTTTCCTTAACTTCTACCAAGCAGTCCAAGAAAGCCAGTTGTTTGTTTTTCCTCCTTGTGAATTTAATGTTTTGGTCTACCGCATTAATGTGTTCTGTGAAACTTGTACTTCCTTCTGGTGGATTTTAACCCAGGTGTCATCAACATATCTGACCAGTGGCTGGGTGCTATGCCCTTAAAGGTATTAAGCCGCTGTTTTTCTACCTCCTCCATGTAAAGGTTGGCCAAATGTGAAACTGGAGATCCCATAGCACATCCATGTTTTTGCTTATAGAACTTATCCCTGTATTTGAAATAGGTGGTATTCAGGCACAACAAGGAACACACCTGTTCTGGGTTGAGATCAGTTCTGCTGGTAAGAGTGCTGTCTTGGCCCAGACCCAATACCTAAACACAAGAAAAGCGACATCATATATGCAGTGCAGTGCAGTGAAGAATGCTCTGATTTGTATGTGGGAGACCAACAGCAACTGCATCAACGTATGGCCCAGCACAGAAGAGCCAATTCCTCGGGTCAGGACTCAGCCGTGTATCTGCATCTTAAGGATAAAGGACATACCTTTGAAGATTGTAATGTTAACATACTGGCGAAGGAACGTGACTGGTTCAAGAGAGGTGTTAAGGAGGCCATTTATTTATGTGAAAATAAAGAAACCAAGCCTAAATAGAGGTGGGGGGGGTTGACACCAACTGTCTGCCAAGTACAATGCTGTTTTAACACCTTACTCTGGGCGTTCCTATAACACCTCTTAGCCACTATCCAATCACACCCATAACACCTGGCTGTGATATACTAATTGGGATTTTCCAGGGTACATAATTGCCACAGATTCTTGTACAAGTCATTCTGAATTGAGAAAGCCAGTCGGATGACTAGCGAAACGTCTTCAAGAACTACATTTCAAGTCCAGTTGATCTAATTGAATACAACAGATATTTAAGGCAGGCTGCTACAATCCTGTAGTTGGGCCTCACCATGTCCCACAGCCCATGTAACAGAAAATGAAGAGACTGGAGAGAGACAGAAGTTGGTATTATTCCAACAGTGTCAAACCAATTTATTGGAGAAAATCACACTCAAGACATGTTTATAAGTATAACAACTACATTTTTACATTGTCTCTAAATACTAATGTGAGCTATTAAACTGACATTATACAGCTAATTTGTAGCATTAACATATAATAAATAAATATATATATATATATATATATATATCATTATAAGTCAGTATAATGCAGTATCAACACATTTATATAGTTAATTTTACATAGTCTTTGCCTTAAAGTGAGCTCACTACTAACAACCATTGCCAGCTGGATGCAAAAGGTCTCCTAAGGTTGACAGTTATAATCAGGGGTGCCCCTACCATGAAGCAAGCTGAAACATTTGCTCAGGGCGCCTCCCTGCGGTCAACTTAAAAGGCGGCAATTAAAAAAATCCTGCTCCCTACAATACCGCATTTCAGCACCAGTCCACCAATGATAATTTTGTAGTTACATATTAACAGTAACTGAGGTTGAACAAAAAAAGACATCAATCCATCTAGTCCAACCTTATACCCTCCTCTTTAACCCTACCTAACAGTTGATCCAGAGGAAGAAAGGAAAAAATAAACAGCCCCCAAAAGGCAATCGGAAAGTTTACCTGGATCAACCAGAACTATAGTACAGTATATATTATTTGAAAGGGCATGTCCACCCCCAAAACTACATTATCCCCCACTACTGGCCTCACTGTGCAGTGTTTAAAAATCCTTAACTTACCTCTCTGCTCCAAAATTATTCTCCTGCAATATCTGCCCAAAGTCCTAGAAAGTAAAGACTAGGAGCCTGGCTGGGAGGAAAATGTTTCCGCCCCTTACATATCCTCTGAGAGGTTTCTGGCTTGCTCAGTGCAGCCCTTATCCCCCCTCCCAATCCCTCTTTACAGCCCTGTGCCCTAGTGTAAAAACAATTTTCTGTAATGTAGTGGACCCTCTCCCACCCCCAAACGCTATATCTGATTGTAAAAAAATAATCCGAACTGTACTTACTGA
Organism: Hymenochirus boettgeri; assembly: GCA_019447015.1. Lineage (NCBI taxonomy): Eukaryota > Metazoa > Chordata > Amphibia > Anura > Pipidae > Hymenochirus > Hymenochirus boettgeri. The sequence goes on along the minus strand of CM033477.1, from coordinate 107,695,220 downwards.
GCCTCGTTCCCCCAGCGTTCTACACTGCCGGTAGCTGCATCCATGATTGGCTGCCTCTCAGCCAATCACGGACGCGGCTGCCAGTTCGGCCCCCTGCTTGCAGTTTCATGCAAGCAGAGGGCCGGGTCTGAACGCTGGGGGAACGAGGATCCGTAAGTACAGTTTGGATAAGTTTTGCAATCCGATATAGCGGTTGGGAGAGGGTCCCCTACATTACAGAAAATTATTTTACATGAGATGGACATACCCGTTAATACCAATAATTCTCAATATTTTTTAGTTTTAGAAACCTATCCAGCTCACATTTGAAGCTATTCAATGAACTTGCCATTACCACATCCGCTGGAGGATAGTTCCATAGTTTCTCCATTCTCACTGTAAAGAAACCTTTCCTAACATAAGGATGAAACTTCTTTTCCTCTAGTCTTAAAAGATGTAAGTGCAGAAGTTCACCATAAACCAACTTTCTGCCCGGAAACAGCCTATAAAAATGATATTTTGATCACTTTTGAGCAATTACTAACCAAAGATTAATTTCTAAGATCCCTATGAGCTATTTTATATGTCCTTGTGCTTAAAAGGTAACTGTGGTCTCCAATTCTTCCAAACTAGTAAGGGTTATATAAAAAGCCTCCCATCTTACCTTCAAAATAAAACCTAAATCACATCTCTAGATACAATTTGTGAAAAGTTATTGTTGGAAAGGTACAGGTATGTGACCAGCTTGTATTCATGTGACCAGCCTCTGTCTGCATTTTCAAGGCTACTCTTCTCAACTGTCAATTTTTCCCCCAGGTTCTTCCTGATTTCCCCAGCATTAAGTCTTTACGGAGCATGCTTCTCCCCCGGGGCAGAGGGGTGGGCAGAGGTAAGGTGATGTCACTAAAGCTACTAGAAGCAGGAAGTTTGAACATTCACCCCAATATCATTTCTCACAGGCTGAAGCCAGAGACGTGATTGTCGGCTCATTATAAAGGAAATATTGCAGGCTTTCATTTAGTCCTAACTTGTTTGGAGACCACAGTTGCCCTTTAAGTAAGGGGGGTTTAAAGCAAATGCAGGGTAGCTGAGGAAGTAGATTTCACATACTTCATACAATTATATATTTGATTAGGTATTACTAAAAGTCAAGTAATACACAAGTCAGAAATAATTACTTTAAGCCTGAATTTCTCCTTTAAAGTTGACTCTTAGGCAATTTGAACAAAATATCAAGACACTGGTGTTTCTTTGTGCCATTGTAGAAGAGATGGCTAGAGAGGGTATAAGAGCAGCATTGCTTTTTTTGTACAGCAGACTGTGAGATGAAACATCTAAATATAGGCTGTATACTGACTCTGTATTGCATTGATCTGACATTTGAGCAACAAATTGATAGTAATTTCAAATATAAAGGAAGTTGCCAAAGGTAAGAAAGCTAGACAATGCAGTATTATTTATAAGATGCCCTCATACCCAGCAGATACAGATTGGTACACATAAGATGCCCCCATGCCCAGCACACACAGACTGGTAAATAAAGAATACCCCCATGCCAAGCCAAATCAGACTATCCGTAAATAATTTAATTCTTAAAGATCCTTACTCATGGTTCCCTTAACCATTAGTTCTTTTTAACATACCTGATGCATTCTATTCAAAGTCCTGCTAGTCCTGCTTTCAGTCTGTCCCTGACTTGTCCCACAATTAGTGAATGGGAAACTCTGCAAGCACATCCACCATGCACACATGCTCAATTATTTAAAAATTTCTAGTGTGCAGCCGAGCTGAATAGTTTAGTTTTTAGCGAAAATCAGGTCACCCCTCTACTGCATCACAGGAGCGTGTCGTGAGCAAACTTTCTTCATGGTGCATGGCCCCCTGGTAATGTATATACCCATATATCGCTGCCATACACCGTGTGCAAAATTATTAGACAAATATTGTAAGTATTTTCAGGATACATTTTAATATAGTGCTATTAGTCAATCTATATTGTAATCAAGACTTTTTTTTAAATGTGAGTGTGAATTTTCTCCAGGGTATATATACAGTATATACTCGAGTATAAACTGAGGTACCTAGCTGGGAGTTGCTGGGAGTTGTAGTTTTCAAACATCTTAAGTGGCAAATACTTGCAAATAGAGGTACTCTTATTTGTAAATATTTGCCACTTAAGATGTTTGATGTTGCCCTGGTGTCCCTGTGGTATTCTCCTACCTTGTCCGGCGGCTGCTCGCTCCTTGCTCCACATCCTCTGCGCTTCAGGATGATGTCACTACTTGGCGCCGCAAAGTGAGAGGCGCCGGGTAGTGACATCATCCGGATGCGCACTGAGGATGCAGATCGCGCGGTAGGAGAAAGGTTGACTCAAGTATAAACCGAGGTAAGATTTTCAGGCTTTTTTTAAAGCCTGAAAACCTCGGTTTATACTCGAGTATATAATGTATGTTTAGAATTATTAGAAAACTACTAGTGTGCAGAATTATTACACAACTAAATTAAAATGATTTTCCCATGCCACATGCTTATTTTAATCTGTTATAATGAATAATAAACAACTTAAAATTTACAGCTTATTCTGCCAGAATAAAGGTGCTAATCATCCTTTAATATCTAGTTAGTAATGCTCAAGTGATTAGTATATTAGTTTAGTTTAGGGGCAGGTAACTGACTATTGACCATTTTTCAAGTTAATACAGTCATTTTTAAGTTAATACATAATATTTGCATATGAAATTGTCAAAATACTCACTTGCCTAATCATTATGCACACTGGGGATAAAAATTTTGCATGTGCTGTTAATCTAAAGCAACCAATCAGTTCTTTCAAATTTTTAAATTAAGTAGACCAGTAAAATGGTAACATCTGATTGGTTGCCAACCTAGAGTGTTCATTCTTCTAAACCTGCCCTACTGTATTGCTTTTTATTAAACCTACATTTCCCGGGTTATTCTCTTTGTTTTTTTATTTTTTTTTCTACTATTGAAAGAAATATTTATTGATATTTTAATAATTCTTCCAGACCATTGCTACACAATGTGTGAGTTATTAAGCTATGTGTCACTGTCAAGAGAATCAGATCATGCTATGTTTAACAAATTGCTCACGAGAAATATACACAGAAGGAATACCAATAAAGGGAAAAAGGTCCTCACCTTAATGTTATCCTCGTTGTATATATATATATGTATGTCAGCACAATATATTTGTTGTAGCTTATAACACACAAGTGTAAAAAACATTTTTTATTCAACTCAGAATAAATTATATATTAAACTAACTGGCATTAAATAATTTTACTACGATATGGAAAAGGATCAGTTTTATATTAAATCTTCAAATGATTATACTGTATTTTCTTAGTCACTGTATGTATTTGTATCTGAACTTACGTTTTATTTAAATAAGAAGAAGCATAAATACTGGAACTGTTTAAATCCCTTAGTGACTGCTCTCCCTGCAGCTATAATAAAGATGTGATGATCCCAAGTTACAATGAATGGCCTGTATCTTATAAATCTGATGTCTAAGAACATTTCAATAACATTAGAAGTTCAGTGTGTGTGTGTATGTGTGAAAGAGAGGGGGTGCCACATTGGTTCAGTCGATCCTTAAAGGTCAACTCCAACCTCATAAGAACATCTTTTCGAAAGAATGGCATCTTTAAAATATGTTGATATATCCTACTTTGTCCTATGAATTCATTACTGTATGCCTGCTATGCATCTGGATGCCTCATGGAAACTGAGCCATTTAGAAACCTGTACTGAGCCTTTACTGAGCCTGGGCATGCTCAGAAGAGGCAGACAGGGGATTAACATTCAATCATTGGCTGTGATGTCAACTGTCAAATCCATAACTGACAGTTACTAACTGGAAGAACCAGGAAGCAGAAACAGGGAAACAGGACATTGTGCAGGATTTCAGGTTATACTTATATATTTCACATTTCAAACTATTACCATTTAGGGTTTTGGGGGGTGATTTACCTGTATGTAAGTTTTCATTTTGGGGCTGGACTTGCCCTTTAAGGATGTGCACCTGTGATTTGCAATGAATGAACTCGGTGAATCAACAAACAACACCCAACCGAATACATACTATCAGGGAGATTCAATAAAAGTTCTCATCGTTTAAAGGGTATGTCCACCCTAAAATCAAAATTTTAATATACGATCCTCCCTGGGCTCCCAGCCCCAACCGCATTAAAAAAAATTTTAGAAAGCCCCCCTAAACTCTACTTACCTCCCCTCTTTCCTGCGCCACGCTCCCGGCCCTCTGCTTGCGAGGAAATGCAAGCAGAGGGGCGGGACTGGCAGCCGTGTCTGTGATTGGCTGAGCGGCAGCCAATCACGGACGCGGCTGCCGGCAGCTCACTTCCGCGTAGGAAAGCGGAGAGGTAAGTAACAGATTTGGGAGCTTTCTAAAAATAAAATGTATGTGGTTGGGGCTGGGGGAAGGCTGACATAAAGCGGTTTTAAGCTAGGGGGAGGGATAGCAGAACGGGAGGGAGAGGGAGGGGGAGGGAGGGGGGAGAAGAGCTGCAGTACGCATGGCAAAAATCTCCGGGAGGCCAGGTAGCAGGCAGTGTCCTATATGGACCTGCTAGCCTCCTGGTGGGCAGTTTTTGGGACTTTGGGGGGGGACTACAGGAGAACCCTATGGAGCTGGGATGTGAGGTAAGGATTAAACTACACTACATGGTGGGGCCAGTAGTTGGGGGGATTATAGTTTTGGGGGTGGACATGCCCTTTAAAATTGTGTTAATTTTGCCCCAACCAATCAGATCTTATTTAACATTTGAAAGCTAACACCTGATTGGTTGGGGCAAAATTAGCACCATTTTTAACGATAAGAACTTTTATTGAATAACCCTGTATGTATTATCTCCTGCAGGGTCCGTTCGTAGGCCACTCGTTCCTCATGGATTGCAGGTAAAAAAAAAAAGGGCAAAAAAGATTTTTAATTAATTTTTAAATTAACCTTAACTAGAAAACTATAATTCTTCCCAAATACCACTGTATCATTTTTTTGTTGACCTGCCCCCTATTTCTTTAGATATCCAATCTAAAACTTCTTATATTTCAGCTGTCAATCAAGTTCCTTGCTCTCAAAAACTATTCTTCTGTGAGTAGTTTTACTGTAGCTGGAATGGTGACAGAGTTTTGACAGTTGGAATGCTGTATGCTTTGTGCAGGCTTGACAGTTGGTTTGTGGGGGGGAAAGTCAGGTCGGATGGAAGTGGGAGTGGTTAAAAAAAGGAAGGGGGGATACTGCTCCTAAAAAAATGTGTGCTGGATTGAAGGCATGCAGCAACACATGCAAATCAGAGTAAGTGCTACTTACAAGTATTCAATTATACATTAAGATGAGGCAAAGTAATTTTTTCAGTATAGTGTCCCTTTAACTGTGGTATAAGTTCTAAATGCATAACTAATTACACGTGAAACACAAAAAGTGTATGTCCACCCTTAAAACAAAAAACTGGTGACTTGTCAGTTATTTGCCTACAATCCCAAATGCTATTTTTCCCAGTTTATTATATGCATTCATAACCAGATATTTAATGATTAGTTAAATTCCTTTCTGGCAAACTATCTTCCTTCTCCCTCTGCTTTAAAAGCTTTTTATACACTTGAGTATGTGCAGAGGAGGCAGCAGGTCGTGATGTCTGCAATCACAGCCTTGATTGATTGCATGAAGGGAGAGGCCAACTAACTCTGCCAGAATGGGGACAGTAATAATCCTTTAATATCTGGTTAGTAATGCAGGTAATAAAGTGCAAAAGATATCTGTTGGGGTTGAGGGCAGGTAACGCAAAACTGACTTTTTTTTTTTTTTTTTTTTTAAGGGTGAACATGCCCTTTAAATGACCCTACCCCAGTAAGCTGTTTTTGCACTAGTAAAACTTTTTAATATAAGTATATATAGAGAGAAAGCAAACATTCCAAAATATAAAGACATCAAAGTAGAGCGCCTTAAAAGACAGTAAGACTATTTAGTCCACAAAAAAATGGCATTTTTGTTGAAAGAATTCAATACAAAAGCAGTGGATTTACATTAGCACTATAATAACTCTACCGTAGCCAGCATGTTACTGTACTTGAAAGCTTGAAGCTCTGAGCATAATGGATGATATGCCTGAGGAAAAGAAAGTGTCTATGCAGACACCAACTCACCCAGAAGACAGTTTTTTGTGGAGACTTGATAATTGAATTTAACTTTTTTTGCTTTTTGTTCTTAAGGGTGCCTGACATTTCGTAACTTCTAAAAAAGTTATACAAAGAACTTCAATAATGTAGCCCGTCAGGTAGATTTTCTACTGCTATACCAAGGAATGCTACATCATAAGGAAATAAGTGACAATCACAGTGCTCTATGTTAAATATTAATGTATTTTTAAAATGTCATTATCAATTTTTTTTAAAAAAATCATGCTAAAAGTAATGCAATCAATAACAGATTACAGAGAGATATGACAGGACTGAGCATGTGGGGATCGGAACCAGTAGAGTTCACAACATAGATTAAATGAAAAGCATCAAAAGCATCAGACACCAGCAAAGCCAATATTGTGAACGGAGTAATTAAAATACTACCTGCAGAATGAAATTCCTGCTTAAATACCTCAGTGCCAGTAAATGGAAAGATATGTGGATGTGACTAGAGGTTATATACACCAAAAAAAAAAAAAACCACAAAACAACTCACCCCCCCAGAAATGCACATGTATCTCAAAGGTATGAACATACAAACAACAATACCAATTTCATGTTGGAATGAGCAGAAGCACAAAACTAATTGTTTCCAAAGCACATAGAAAACAGCTGTGGATTAAATCGGGCACACCCAACCAAAATGATAATTAGGGTAATCAATTACTCCATAAACAATAGTTAATGCAAATAAGAGGCATTTTATTTGTGCAAAGTAGCCACCCTAGAGGGTAATAAAAAGTGCAAAAAACAGCATGTAAAAACACTTCCTGTGCTATTCCTGAAACAGTATTGACATAATCATTATGATATACGGTATACCCATTCACTCATCCACACACCTGCTATACTAATATCAGAGAATTATACATATAAATTCAGTAATGACAATTATTATAGCAGAGAGTCTTTAATTAAATACCATAACGATATGTATCATTATAAATGTAATAGTAATATCGTCTATTCAAAAATTGATGAATATCACAATGAACCAATGCTACGGATACATATTCACAACCTTACAAGACATAGATAAGCTAGACAGGTGAAGGCAAATAGGCAGTGAGGCACTGACATATGGCAGATCCCCAGGCTAAAAGATAGAGAATAGAATACTAGCCCATCAAATGACCAAACAGGAGCACAGGAGCAGTTAAAATAGTACAAAAGCTTTGTACTATTTAACTGCTCCTGTGCTCCTGCTTAATAATTGTCATTACTGATTTATATGTATAATTCTCTGATATTAGTACTAGCAGGTGTGTGAAGGAGTGAATGGGTATACCGGTATATCATAATGATTATGTCAATACTGTTTCAGGAATAGCACAGGAAGTGTTTTTAATGCTGTTTTTTGCACTTTTTTATTACCCTCTAGGGTTGGCTATCTTTGCACAAATAAAATGCCTCTTTTTGCATTAACTATTTTTTATGGAGTAATTGATACCCTAATTATCATTTTGGTTGGGTGTGCCCGATTTAATCCACAGCTGTTTTCTATGTGCTTTGGTTGCTATTTTTGTGGAAGGAGCACCCTAACTCTATCGGGGATATGTTTTAACCCTGGAATCTTCAGTAGTGCCGGGCTATATACTGTTCTTTTCCAAAGCTAATTGTTTAACATGATGCTGAATTGATTTGTGACATGTTTACCCAGCTAATGTGCATTATGGGAGCTGACCCCTAATACCCGCAGTTTAAATTTCATAAATCACCCAGCAGTCACAGCAAAGGGAGAGGTGAGACAAAGGTTTTGTATGTTTGTAAATGTGCTCTCTTTATTGGGACAGTGTTGTCTGGAGACTTTTGTTCCCCTTTAAGATATCATGTGACCATGGGATCCTGTATGGATGATTGTCCGACAAATTTTCATTTCCAACCAGTGGACATTTTTTCCCGTTGGCCAGTCTGATTGTACGATCCCTAGAACATCCAATCATGGTGTTGCGTCTATGGGCACTTTTAGTCCAAATAGTACTGAATTCATCCAGATCTTTGTATCTATTTTTGCACTACATAAGAGACTAGAAAGGGCATAGCATTCTATGTAGAATTACAGATCCTCCCTTTGCAAAAGTGGCTTTGAAATGAAAAATGTTACTTACTTTTTTATGTCATTAATAAGCTTGTTTTTTTCTTGTGCCACTCTCTTGTGATGCATTCTGTGAAAATCACGTTCTTTATGTAGTTTCACCATTGCCTCCTTAGCTTTACTACAGAAAAAGGAAAATAAGAACCAATTTACTTTACATGTAAAACATTGTTACTAAGAGGGCCTTAAATAATCATTACATATGAAAAGTAGAGCATTACCATTAATCATGTAACACCTTAACTAATTAGTATCTTGAATATTAGATAAAGTATGAAATATGTACACATTAACAGGGCGATGCACCAACGGGCGCATCGCTCCTGATTTGGACTTAAAGTTGCGCTAACCGATGTTATATCGGTTAGCGTGACTTTAACTCCTTCCTTGCGGCAGCTGCGTGGCTAACGCGAAAGTTAACAGCGCAGCCGCCGCAAGTGATGTTATATGCCGAAATCGGCATTTTATTGCGGCACTTTCAACGCCAGATAATAGCTGGCATTGAAAGTGCCGGGATAGAACAGTGCCAAGTATCGATGTTCCGAGCGCCGCTATCGGCATATAAGATCGCCGGGCTGTTTGCACCAGTTGCCGATAGCGGCGCTCGGTGCATCGCCCTCTAAGAGTTTTAAACTGAAATTCTGATATTAAATATGGCTCCACATATGAATCTTTCCAAACTTTCTGCTTATGTTATTTGGAGATGCCAGGAAAGCATATCAAATGCATCAAATCATGTATTTCATCCTGAAAAAGATTCTTATGTTCCCTGAGAAAATTTCTATTCTGCTGCATTGTTTTTTTTTAACTTCTAAAAATGTATTCTCTTGAAGCTGTAGAATATATTGAAATAATGAAAGAATAATTACAATAGATACTATGACATTTTGGTTTAATCTTCTCAGAGAAAAATTAATATACAGTGTTTCTAAATATACACAAGGTTTTGTGCAGTAATTTTGACTTGTATTCATGTGAATTGTACATTTATTTGGGAAACTTCCATTTCAGGATTTGAAAGCTGAAGCAAACAGACACAGTCTGTGCATGCATTATTTAAAAGTTTACATTTTTGGAATATAAATGTGTTCTTTTCTTGCAGAACAGACCTGTATGCAGATACTGCAGTGTAAAACATGCGGCAGCCAATACACACGTGTGGTGTGTGTGTGTGTTATATATATATATATATGTGTGTATAGTATATATATATATATATTTATATATATACTATAATATATTATACATATAATATAGTATATATATATATATATATATACAGTATACATACAATATTATATATATATATATATATATAATATATAAAACTACAAATAGTTATATATAGGGTCTCTGATGAAGACCTTTGTGGTCTTTGATGAAGCGGCGGGAACGCCGGGAAACGCGTCAGACCACTGGTTTGTTTGCACCTTTGTGATGCTTTTACAGTTTGATTGATGTACATATGGTTGAAATAAAGTTTTGCAATGACACCTACCAAGCTGAGTCCTAATTCCGGAGCGGTCCACTCCCTGATGCTCGCTCTTGTGTTACGCTGTAGGCTTTTGTATACTTCGATTTGGATTACATTGCCTGTTTTTTTGAGCCATAGATCAAGAATTGGGATTTTTTGAGGGTCCATTTCGTTAGTAAATTGAGGTTCCAATTATTAACTTGAATTCATTAATGAATCTCTGGAACCCCTTGCTGACCCTTCCCCTTTTTAAAGACATACAGGGAGATTCATTAAAAGTTTTTATCGTTTAAAATGTGCTAACCAATCAGATCTTATTAACATTGAAAGCTAACAACTGATTGGTTGGGTAAAATAAGCCCCATTTTAAACAATATGAATATTGATAAACCTGTTAGTGTTCCTAGAGGTTCCATGTATAAACATGGTAAATTCCCAGAAGTCTTTGTTCCTTATGTGCCTTTGGCGGGGGTCCCGCAGCTCGAACTGGGACCCAGTAAGTGGATCTTAAAAGAGCCCCGGCGGGTGCCAGCGGCCTCTATGAGGCCGATGTTGCCGGCGTCTTGATGTGCCGCGACGTCTTTGGGCTAGACACACCAACCCCACGAGGTCGCGATGCCAGGCAAGTTCACTGCACCTGCAGTGAGCCCACTGGCACCCGGCCTCATCGGAGCCAATGTTGATGTCGCTTTTCTAGATGGCGATGGGATCTGAGTTCCATGGTGGTTTGCTTCTCTTTATATAGGTTTGCAGAAAACCCTAATCCGTTTCTGATTGGTCAATTTTTTAATGCTTGGTTTACATGAACCAATAAGATTTCAGAGAATTTGCTGAGAATTTTCTGAATATACCTCCACCTCCACAGAGGCTGCCCTACACTGATGATGGTTCAATAAATCTGAAACCGGTCTGTAGTTGGTGCTCTGGTTTTGCATTTGCTTGTAGAATGCTTGAAAAGTTTTTTAAAGACAGGGGTTATTCAATAAAAGTTCTTATCGTTAAAATGGTGCTAAATTGCCCCAACCAATCAGATCTTATTTAACATTTGAAAGCTAACATCTGTTGGTTGGGGCAAATTTAGCACCATTTTAAACGATAAAAACTTTTATTGAATAACCCTGATAGTGTTCCTAAGAGCTTCCATGTATAAACATGGTAAATTCCCAGAAGTCTTTGTTCCTATTTGCATATTGCTGAAAAGGGAGTATCAAAGCCTGAATTCTCTCCCTACCCTATTAAAGTATTTGTGACATCTGTCTATTTACAGAGGACAAATGGCATGAAAGACGAAAAAGACCAAGAAAAGGAGATAGACAGTTGATACAAAGGGGGCCGCTATTCAGCCAAAAAGTGTTAAAACTGCGCTACCCTATGTACTGTCACATTAACGCAGGGGGGTCTGCTAATTCTGCAGTGTTGACCGGGATCCTGTAATTCAAAAACATTCACAGCATTGCAGGATCGTGGTCAGGTACGTTACGCCGGAAAATATAACATTGTCCCATAGCTTAAAACATTTTAGAGATATACATTTTTGAATCAGTTTTACACTATGAAATACATGATTTGTGCATTTGATATGCTTTCCTGGCATCTCCAAATAACATAAGCAGAAAGTTTGGAAAGATTCATTGTGGAGCCATTATTAATATATGAATTTCAGTTTAAAAACTCTTAGAGGGCGATGCACCGGAGCGCCGCTATCGGCAACTGGTGAAACAGCCCGGCCAATCTTATATGCCGATAGCGGCGCTCGGAACATCGATACTTGGCACTGTTCTATCCGGCACTTTCAATGCCAGCTATTATCTGGCGTTGAAAGTGCCGCAATAAAATGCCGATTCGGCATATAACATCACTTGCGGCGGCTGCGCTGTTAACTTTCGCGTTAGCACGCAGCTGCCGCAAGGAAGGAGTTAAAGTACGCTAACCGATATAACATCGGTTAGCGCAACTTTAAGTCCAAATCAGGAGCGATGCGCCCGTTGGTGCATGCCCTGTTAATGTGTACATTTTTATACTTTATCTAATATTCAAGATACTAATTAGTTAAGGTGTTACATGATTAATGGTAATGCTCTACTTTTTATATGTAATGATTATTTAAGGCCCTCTTAGTAACAATGTTTTACCTGTAAAGTAAATTGGTTCTTATTTCCTTTTTCTGTAGTAAAGCTAAGGAGGCAAGGTGAAACTACATAAAGAAAGTGATTTTCACAGAATGCATCACAGAGAGTGGACAGAAAAAAACAAGCTTATTAATGACATAAAAAAGTAAGTAACATTTTTCATTTCAAAGCCACTTTTGCAAAGGGAGGATCTGTAATTCTACTAGAATGCTATGCCCTTTCTAGTCTCTTATGTAGTGCAAAAATAGATACAAAGATCTGGATGAATTCAGTCTATTTGGACTAAAAGTGCCCATAGACGCAACACCATGATTGGATGTTCTAGGGATCGTACAATCAGACTGGCCAACGGGAAAAAATGTCCACTGGTTGGAAATGAAAATTTGTCGGACAATCATCATCAGGATCCCATGGTCATGATATCTTAAAGGGAACAAAAGTCTCCAGACAACACTGTCCCAATAAGAGAGCACATTTACAAACATACAAAAACTTTGTCTCACCTCTCCCCTTTGCTGTGACTGTGGGTGATTTATGAAATTTAAACTGGGGTATTAGGGGTCAGCTCCCATAATGCACATTAGCTGGGTAAACATGTCACAAATCAATTCAGCATCATGTTAAACAATTAGCTTTGGAAAGAACAGTATATAGCCCGGCAACTACTGAAGATTCCAGGGTTAAAACATATCCCCGATAGAGTTAGGGTGCTCCTTCCACAAAATAGCAACCAAAGCACATAGAAACAGCTGTGGATTAAATCGGGCACACCCAACCAAAATGATAATTAGGGTAATCATTACTCCATAAAAAGTTAATGCAAATAAGAGGCATTTTATTTGTGCAAAGATAGCCACCCTAGAGGGTAATAAAAAAGTGCAAAAAACAGCATGTAAAAACACTTCCTGTGCTATTCCTGAAACAGTATTGACATAATCATTATGTATACCGGTATAACCATTCACTCATTCACCACACTGCTAGTACTAATATCAGAGAATATACATATAAATTCAGTAATGACAATTATTATAGCAGGAGCACAGGAGCATAAAATAGTACAAAGCTTTTGTACTATTTTAACTGCTCCTGTGCTCCGTTTTGGTCATTTGATGGGCTAAGTATTTCTATTCTCTATCTTTTAGCCTGGGGATCTGCCATATGTCAGTGCCTCACTGCCTATTTGCCTTCACCTGTCTAGCTTATCTATGTCTTTAGTAAGGTTGTGAATGTATCCGTAGCATTGGTTCATTGTGATATTCATCAATTTTTGAATAGACGATATTACATACATTTATAATGATACATATCGTTATGGTATAATTATAAGACTCTCTGCTATAATAATTGTCATTACTGAATTTATATGTATAATTCTCTGATATTAGGACTAGCAGGTGTGTGAAGAGTGAATGGGTATACCGGTATATCATAAGATTATGTCAATACTGTTTCAGGAATAGCACAGGAAGTGTTTTTACATGCTGTTTTTTGCACTTTTTTATTACCCTCTAGGGTTGGCTATCTTTGCACAAATAAAAATGCCCTTATTTGCATAACTATTGTTTATGGAGTAATTGATTACCCTAATTATCATTTTGGTTGGGTGTGCCCGATTTAATCCACAGCTGTTTTCTAGTGTTTGGAACAATTAGTTTTGTGCTTCTGCTCATTCCAACATGAAATTGGTATGTTGTTTGTATGTCATACCTTTGAGATACATGTGCATTTCTGGGGGGGTGAGTGAGTTGTTTTGTGTTTTTTTTTTTTTGGTGTAATAAACCTCTAGTCACATCCACAATCTTTCCATTTACTGGCACTGAGGTATTTAAGCAGGATTTCATTCTGCAGGTAGTATTTTAATTACTCCGTTCACAATATTGGCTTTGCTGGTGTCTGATGTTTGATGCTTTTCATTTAATCTATGTTGTGAAATCTTACTGGTTCCGATCCCCACATGCTCAGTCCTGTCATATCTCTCTGTAACTGTTATTGATTGCATTACTTTTAGCATGATTTTTTTTAAAAAAATTGATAATGACATGTTTAAAAAATACATTAATATTTTAACATAGAGCACTGTGATTGTCACTTATTTCCTTATGATGTAGCATTCCTTGGTATAGCAGTAGAAATCTACCTGACGGGCTACTTATTGAAGTTCTTTGTATAACTTTTTAGATAGTGACAAATGTCAGGCACCCTTAGGACAGACAGCAAAAAAAAGTTAAATTCATATTCAAGTCTGCACAAAAAACTGTCTTCTGGGTGAGTTGGTGTCTGCATAGACACTTTCTTTTCCTCAGGCATATCATCCATTATGCTCAGAGCTTCAAGCTTTCAAGTACAGTAACATGCTGGCTACGGTAGAGTTATTATAGTGCTAATGTAAATCCACTGCTTTTGTATTGAATTCTTTAACAAAAATGCCATTTTTTTGTAAATAGGTTTACTGTCTTTAAGGCGCTCTACTTTGATGTCTTTTATTTGGAATGTTGCTTTCTCTCTATATATACTTATTTAAAAAGTTTTACTAGTGCAAAAACAGCTTACTGGGGGTAGGGTCATTTAAAGGGCATGTTCACCCTTAAAAAAAAAAAAAAAAAAAAAGTCAGTTTTGCGTACCTGCCCTCAACCCCCAACAGAATCTTTTGCAATTATTACCTGCATTACTAACAGATATTAAAGGATTATTACTTCCCCATTGGCAGAGTTAGTTGGCCTCTCCCTTCATGCAATCAATCAAGGCTGTGATTGCAGACATCACGACCTGCTGCCTCCTCTGCACATATCTCAGTGTATAAAAAGCTTTTAAAGGAGAGGGAGAAGGAAGATCGTTTGCCAGAAAGGAATTTAACTAATCATTAAATATCTGGTTATGAATGCATATAATAAACTGGGAAAAATAGCATTTGGGATTGTAGGCAAATACTGACAAGTCACCAGTTTTTTGTTTTAAGGGTGGACATACACTTTTTGTGTTTCACGTGTAATTAGTTATGCATTTAGAATTATACCACAGTAAAGGGACACTATACTGAAAAATTACTTTGCCTCATCTTAATGTATAATTGAATACTTGGAAGTAGCACTTACTCTGATTTGCATGTGTTGCTGCATGCCTTCAATCCAGCACACATTTTTTTAGGAGCAGTATCCCCCCTTCTTTTTTAACCACTCCCACTTCCATTCCGACCTGACTTCCCCCCACAAAACAACTGTCAAGCCTGCACAAAGCATACAGCATTCCAACTGTCAAAACTCTGTCACCATTCCAGCTACAGTAAAAACTACTCACAGAAGAATAGTTTTTGAGAGCAAGGAACTTGATTGACAGCTGAAATATAAGAAGTTTTGATGGATACTAAAGAAATAGGGGGCAGGTCAACAAAAAATGATACAGTGGTATTTGGGAAGAATTATAGTTTTCTAGTTAAGGTTAATTTAAAAATTAATTAAAATCTTTTTGCCCTTTTTTTTTTTACTGCAATCCATGAGGAACGAGTGGCCTACGACGGACCCTGCAGGAGATAATACATACAGGGTTATTCAATAAAAGTTCTTATCGTTAAAAATGGTGCTAATTTTGCCCCAACCAATCAGGTGTTAGCTTTCAAATGTTAAATAAGATTGATTGGTTGGGGCAATATAACACAATTTTAAAGGGCATGTCACCCCCAAAACTATAATCCCCCCAACACTGGCCCCACCATGTAGTGTAGTTTAATCCTTACCTACATCCCAGCTCCATAGGGTTTCCCTGTAGTCCCCCCCCAAAGTCCCAAAACTGCCCACCAGGAGGCGAGCCGGTCCATATAGGAACACGCCTGCTACCTGGCCTCCAGAGATTTTTGCCATGCGTACTGCAGCTCTTCTCCCCCCTCCCTCCCCCTCCCTCTCCCTCCCGTTTGCTATCCCTCCCCCTAGCTTAAAACCGCTTTATGTCAGCCTTCCCCCAGCCCCAACCACATACATTTTATTTTTAGAAAGCTCCCAAAGTTACTTACCTCTCCGCTTTCCTAGCGGAAGTGAGCTGCCGGCAGCCGCGTCCGTGATTGGCTGCCGCTCAGCCAATCACAGACACGGCTGCCAGTCCCGCCCCTTGCTTGCATTTCTCGCAAGCAGAGGGCCGGGAGCGTGGCGCAGGAAAGAGGGGAGGTAAGTAGAGTTTGGGGGGCTTTCTAAAATTTTTTTTAATGCGGTTGGGGCTGGGAGCCCAGGGAGGATCGTATATTAAAATTTTGATTTTAGGGTGGACATACCCTTAAACGATGAGAACTTTTATTGAATCTCCCTGATAGTATGTATTCGGTTGGGTGTTGTTTGTTGATTCACCGAGTTCATTCATTGCAAATCACAGGTGCACATCCTTAAAGGGCAAGTCCAGCCCCAAATGAAAACTTAATACAGGTAAATCACCCCCCAAAAACCCTAAATGGTAATAGTTTGAAATGTGAAATATATAAGTATAACCTGAAATCCTGCACAGTCCTGTTTCCCTGTTTCTGCTTCCTGGTTCTTCCAGTTAGTAAACTGTCAGTTATGATTTGACAGTTGACATCACAGCCAATGATGAATGTTAACCCTGTCTGCCTCTTCTGAGCATGCCCAGGCTCAGTAAAGGCTCAGTACAGGTTTCTAAATGGCTCAGTTTCCATGAGGCATCCCGTGCATAGCAGGCATACAGTAATGAATTATAGGACAAAGTAGGATATATCAACATATTTTAAAGATTGATTCTTCGAAAAGATGTTCTTATGAGGTTGATGGGTTGACCTTAAGGATCGACTGAACCAATGTGGCACCCCCCTCTCTTCACACATACACACACACATGAACTTCTAATGTTATTGAAATGTTCTTAGACATCAGATTTATAAGATACAGGCCATTCATTGTAACTTGGGATCATACATCTTTATTATAGCTGCAGGGAGAGCAGTCACTAGGGATTTAAACAGTTCCAGTATTATTGCTTCTTCTTATTTAAATAAAACGTAAGTTCAGATACAAATACATACAGTGACTAAGAAAATACAGTATAATCATTTGAAGGATTTAATATAAACTGATCCTTTTCCATATCGTAGTAAATTATTTAATGCCAGTAGTTTAATATATAATTTATTCTGAGTTGAATAAAAAAATGTTTTTTACACTTGTGTGTTATAAGCTACAACAAATATATTGTGCTGACATACATATATATATATACAAGCGGATAACTTAAGGTGAGGACCTTTTTCCCTTTATTGGTATTCTTCTGTGTATATTTCTCGTGAGCAATTTGTTAAACATAGCATGATCTGATTTCTTGACAGTGACACATGCTTAATAACTCACACATTGTGTAGCAATGGTCTGGAAGAATTATTAAAATATCAATAAATATTTCTTTCAATAGTAGAAAAAAAATAAAAAAACAAGAGATAAACCCGGGAAATGTAGGTTTAATAAAAAGCAAACAGTAGGGCAGGTTAGAAGAATGAACACTCTAGGTTGGCAACCAATCAGATGTTACCATTTTACTGGTCTACTTAATTTAAAATTTGAAAGAACTGATTGGTGCTTTAGAGTAACAGCACATGACAAAATTTTTAATCCCCAGTGTGCATATGATTAGGCAAGTGAGTATTTTGACAATTTCATAGCAAATATTATGTATAACTTAAAAATGACTGTATAACTTGAAAAAATGGTCAAAGTCAGTTACCTGCCCCTAAACTAAACTAATACTAATCACTTGAGCATTTACTAACTAGATATTAAAGGATGATTAGCACCTTTTTCTGGCAGAATAAGCTGTAAATTTTAGTTGTTTATTATTCATTATAACGATTAAAATAAGCATGTGGCATGGGAAAATCATTTTAATTTAGTTGTGTAATAATTCTGCACACTAGTAGTTTTTCTAATAATTCTAAAACATACATTATATACTCGAGTATAAACCGAGGTTTCACGGCTTTAAAAAAAGCCTGAAAATCTTACCTCGGTTTATATATTGAGTCAACCTTTCTCCTACCGCGCGATTGCATCCTCAGTGCGCATCCGGATGATGTCAACTACCCGGGCCTCTCACTTTGCGGCGCCAAGTAGTGACATCATCCTGAAGCGCAGAGGATGTGGAGCAAGGAGCGAGCAGCCGCCGGACAAGGTGGAGAATACCACAGGGACACCACAGGGCAAAATCAAACATCTTAAGTGGCAAAATTTACAAATAAGAGTACCTCTATTTGCAAGTATTTGCCACTTAAGATGTTTGAAAACTACAACTCCCAGCAACTCCCAGCTAGGGTACCTCATGTATTACTCGAGATATACGTATATATACCCTGGAGAAAATTCACACTCACATTTAAAAAAAAGTCTTGATTACAATATAGATTGACTAATAGCACTATATTAAAATGTATCCTGAAAATACTTACAATAATTGTCTAATAATTTTGCACACGGTGTATGGCAGCGATATATGGGTATATACATTACCAGGGGGCCATGCACCATGAAGAAAGTTTGCTCACGACACGCTCTGTGATGCAGTAGGGGGTGACCTGATTTTCGCTAAAAACTAAACTATTCAGCTCGGCTGCACACTAGAATTTTTAAATAATTGGAGCATGTGTGCATGGGGATGTGCTTGCAGAGTTTTCCATTCACTAATTGTGGGACAAGTCAGGGAAAGACTGAAAGCAGGACTGCAGGACTTTGAATAGAATGCATTCAGGTATGTTAAAAAGAACTATGGTTAAGGGAACCATGAGTAAGGATCTTTAAGAATTATAATTTACGGATAGTCTGATTGGCTTGGCATGGGGGTATTCTTTATTACCAGTCTGTGGTGTGCTGGGCATGGGGGCATCTATGTGTCACAACTTGTATCTGCTGGCTATGAGGGCATCTTATAAATATACTGCATTGTCTAGCTTTCTTACCTTTGGCAACTTCCTTTTATTGAAATTACTATCAATTGTTGCTCAAATGTCAGATCAATGCAATACAGAGTCAGTAACAGCCTATATTTAGATGTTTCATCTCACAGTCTGCTGTACAAAAAAAGCAATGCTGCTCTTATACCCTCTCTAGCCATCTCTTTACAATGGCACAAAGAAAAACACAGTGTCTTGATATTTTGTCAAATTGCCTAAGAGTCAACTTTAAAGGAGAAATTCAGGCTTAAAGTAATTATTTCTGACTTGTGTATTACTTGACTTTAGTAATACCTAATCAAATAATATTGTAGAAGTATGTGAAATCTACTTCCTCAGCTACCCTGCATTTGCTTTAAACCCCCCTACTTAAAGGGCAACTGTGGTCTCCAAACAAGTTAGGACTAAATGAAAGCCTGCAATATTTCCTTTATAATGAGCCGACAATCACGTCTCTGGCTTCAGCTGTGAGAAATGATATTGGGGTGAATGTTCAAACTTCCTGGCTTCTAGTAGCTTTAGTGACATCACTACCTCTGCCCACCCCTCTGCCCGGGGGAGAAGGCATGCTCTGTAAGACTTAATGCTGGGGAAATCAGGAAGAACCTGGGGAGGGAAAAATTGACAGTTGAGAAGAGTAGCCTTGAAAATGCAGGCAGAGGCTGGGCACATGAATACAAGCTGGTCACATACCTGTACTTTCCAACAATAACTTTTCACAAATTGTTTCTAGAGATGTGATTTAGGTTTATTTTGAAGGTAAGATGGGAGGCTTTTTAGTATACCCTTACTAGTTGGAAGAATTGGAGACCACAGTTACCTTTTAAGCACAAGGACATATAAAATAGTCATAGGGATCTTAGAAATTAACTTTGGTTAGTAATTGCTCAAAAGTGATCAAAATATCATTTATAGGCTGTTCGGGCAGAAAGTTGGTTTATGGTGAACTTCTGCACTTACATCTTTAAGACTAGAGGAAAAGAAGTTTCATCCTTATGTTAGGAAAGTCTTTACAGTGAGAATGGGAGAAACTATGGAACTATCCTCCAGCGGATGTGGTAATGGCAAGTTCATGAATAGCTTCAAATGTGAGCTGGATAGGTTTCTAAAACTAAAAAATATTGAGAATTATTGGTATTTACGGGTATGTCCTCTCATGTAAAATAATTTTCTGTAATGTAGGGGACCCTCTCCAACCGCTATATCGGATTGCAAAACTTATCCAAACTGTACTTACGGATCCTCGTTCCCCCAGCGTTCAGACCCGGCCCTCTGCTTGCATGAAACTGCAAGCAGGGGGCCGAACTGGCAGCCGCGTCCGGATTGGCTGAGAGGCAGCCAATATGGATGCAGTACCGGCAGTGTAGACGCTGGGGGAACGAGGCTCAGTAAGTACAGTTCGGATTATTTTTTTACAATCAGATATAGCGTTTGGGGGTGGAGAGGGTCCACTACATTACAGAAAATGTTTTTACACTAGGGCACAGGGCTGTAAAGAGGAGGGGAGGGGGGATAAGGCGGCACTGAGCAAGCCAGAAACCTTCAGAGGATATGTAAGGGGCGGAAACATTTTTCCTCCCAGCCAGGCTCTAGTCTTTACTTTCTAGGAACTTTGGGCAGATATTGCAGGAGAATAATTTTGGAGCAGAGAGGTAAGTTAAGGATTTTAAACACTGCCACGTGAGGCCAGTAGTGGGGGATAATGTAGTTTTGGGGGTGGACATGCCTTTCAAAAATATATACTGTACATTAGTTCTGTGTTGATCCAGGTAAATTCCGATTGCCTTTTGGGGCTGTTTATTTTTTCTTTCTTCCTCTGGATCAACTGTTTAGGTAGGGGTAAAGAGGAGGGTATAAGGTTGGACTAGATGGATTGATGTCTTTTTTTGTTCAACCTCGTTACGTTTAATATGTAACTACAAAATTATCATTGGTGGACTGTGCTGTGCTGAAATGCGGGTATTGTAGGGAGCAGGATTTTTTAATTGCCGCCTTTTAAGTTGACCGCAGGGGCGCCTGAGCAATGTTTCAGCTTGCTTACAGGTAGGGGCACCCTGATTATAACTGTCAACTTAGGAGACCTTTTGCATCCAGCTGGCAATGGTTGTTAGTAGTGAGCTCACTTTAAGGCAAAGACTATGTAAAATTAACTATATAAATGTGGTGATACTGCATTTCTACGACTTTAATGATATATATATATATATATAATATTATTTATTTATATGTTAATGCTACAAATTAGCTGTATAATGTCAGTTTAATAGCTCACATTAGTATTAGAGACAATGTAAAAATGTAGTGTAGTTGTTATACTTTAAACATGTCTTGAGTGTGATTTTCTCCAATAAATTGTTTGACACTGTTGGAATAATACCAAATTCTGTCTCTCTCCAGTTCTTTCATTTTCTGTTACATGGGCTGTGGGACATGGTGAGGCCCAACTAAAGATTGTAGCAGCTGCCTTAAATATCTGTTGTATTCAATTAGATCAACTGGACTTGAAATGTAGTTCTTGAAGACGTTTCGCTAGTCATCCGACTGGCTTTCTCAATTCAGATGACTTGTACAAGAATCTGTGGCAATTATGTACCCTGGAAAATCCCAATTAGTATATCACAGCCAGGTGTTAGGGTGTGATTGGATAGTGGCTAAGAGGTGTGTATTAGGAACGCCCAGAGTAAGGTGTTAAAACACATTGTACTTGGCAGACAGTTGGTTGTCAACCCCCCCACCTCTATTTAGGCTTGGTTTCTTTTATTTTCACATAAATGGCCTCCTTAACACCTCTCTTGAACCACGTCACGTTCCTTCGCCAGTATGTTAACAATTACAATCTTCAAAGGTATGGTCCTTATCCTTAAGATGCAGATACACGGCTGAGTCCGACCCGAGGAATTGGCTCTTCTGTGGCTGGCCATACGTTGATGTGCAGTTGCTGTTGGTCTCCCCACATAACAAATCAGAGCATTCTTCACTGCACTGCACTGCATATATGATGGGCTTTTCTTGTGTTTAGGTATTGGGTCTGGGCAAGACAGCACTCTTACAGCAGAACTGTATCAACCCAGAACAGGCTGTGTTCCTTGTTGTGCTGAATCCACCTATTTCAAATACAGGGATAGTTCTATAAGCAAAAAACATGGATGTGCTAGGGATATCCAGTTTCACCTCTTGTGGCCAACCTTTCATGGAGATGGAGAGGGTAGAAACACAGGCGCTAAACCTTTAGGGCATAGCACCCCGCCCTGGTTTCGTTTGATGCCCCTGGGTCATCCCCAGGGAAGTCAGCTTTCCGCCTTTGCGGTGCCTTTTCCCGGGCAGACCCCTGGCTTTCGTTGGCTGCTTGTGAAAGTGAAGGAAAGGGGAAAACGGAAGAAGGAAGAAAAAAACAACACACAGACAGGAGGGGGAGCAACCCAAAAACCAGACACAAAGAGGGGGGCATGGAAGAAAAAAGGGAAAAACTCAGAGACCTGAGACAAAGCCACACTAGCACAGAGGCGAAGGCAAAGAAAAAGAAAAAGCAGAGGAGAAGGATAAGGAAGCAACGGGGCCGCCAAAGAAGAGAAGGAAAGAAAGAACACAAAACAAAAGAAGGAAAAAAAGACAGAAAGAAAAATGGAACCAAAAGGGCACGAGAAAAGAAGAAGAAAAAAAACACGGTAGAAAAGAGAAACGAACAACACAGAGGCAGAAAGGGGGACAGAATGAAAGACAAAAGAACGAAAAGAGGAACAAAAAAAGACAAAAAAGGCGGGGACGGGACACAGGCCAGAGAAAACCCTGAAGGTTACAAAAAAAAGTCCCACTATCCAATCACACCCTTACACCTGGCTGTGATATGCAATGGGATTTTCCAGGGTACAAATGCCACATTCTTGTACAGTCATTCTGAATTGAGAAAGCCAGTGGATGACTAGCGAAACGTCTTCAAGAACTACATTTCAAGTCCAGTTGATCTAATTGAATACAACAGATATACCATGACCTGGATGAATAGAAACCTTCACAAGCAGCCTGCCTAAAGTTTATTGATGTGTGGCCCACAGATAACAAACCACTATGATGCTGTTAAGTATACATTAGAATCAACAAGAGAGATTACGCCAGAACAAATAAATTTATTACGGATAGTATCTACTTCTTCTAACCATAACTATTTCATGTTTGATGGCAAATTCTATTACAAACCCAGGCACCGCTATGGGGACGAAATTTCCCCCCGAGCTCACACAAACCTTTTTATGGCCTTTTGGGAAGAAAAGGTTATTCAATGGCCCCTTCAAAAGTCACTTATACTTTTGGAAACGCTATATGATCATCTGGAGAAGCACCCAGAAAGTCTGAATTCAGTGTTTTTAACATTTATTATATGCAGGTTGAGAACTAAACCCATACTTTTGATATTTTCTATAGTTAACTAACATAAAGGGGGAGGAGCATGCAGCCAGAAATTAAGAATAGTCTATAAATCAACATACACTTGTTGATGCAAGCAGACCAAGTTAGAGATAGGTTAGATATTCTTCTACACTGAAAGTGTCTAAGTGGTCTTATGTCCTTCACCGTTTTCCAGTGCAAAATTGAAGGCATTTATGCAGAGAAGCTCTATTGGATACTGGTGTTCAAGTGACATGTTGTACATAAAGTATCTTCAGCACATTCACCTCTCCTGTTTCTCTTGACCCTCCTTCTTGTGTGTATGTCTGTAATACCCAACAC
Organism: Hymenochirus boettgeri; assembly: GCA_019447015.1. Lineage (NCBI taxonomy): Eukaryota > Metazoa > Chordata > Amphibia > Anura > Pipidae > Hymenochirus > Hymenochirus boettgeri. The sequence continues at coordinate 107,671,667 of CM033477.1, read as the reverse complement.
CATAGATTTTGTCTCTCTCCTCTAGTCTCTCTACCCTTATGTTGACTCTGACCCGACTGCTTCTAACTCCATAACTCTGTTCCTTGCAACCCTGCAATCGTCGGTCTCTTAACCCTCGCCCTGGCTCAGTCCACAACCCTTTATAGTACGTGCACGCTGGCTACGGAGTGTATGTTGGAGAAAGCTGTACCTAGGATGACTTCTCCATTACAAGTTTTGCTACAAGCCTCAACACTGCACTGTCGGGAGCCAAAATAAAAATACTATATAAGATCCTTATAGATAATAAAAAAATCAAACCCCACGCGCCTTTTCTCCATTTTTAACTCCCTCTTCATCCCTCGCCCACTGACTCTCTTCTCTCTCCACACTTCCACAAGAATCACGGACTACTTGTAAATAGTCTTCGGTATGCAGATTCCTAAACCTCACCATAGCTCTCAGATTCTTTTACCCACACCCCTTCTACTGCTCCTTGAATATTTAGTCCTGTGACCAGTCAGAGGTCTTTACTTTTTCGGTCTTGTCCGAACACTACATGTCCCCTCGATCCCATGCCCTCTTTCCTACTGAAGCATTGTAATCAGGCAGTTACCCCTATACTTACCAAATATTTCAATGCCTCCTTGTTTAATCTGGCATTTTCCCTTGCTCTTTAAACATGCCACATGAAATCCATAATCAAAAAAGCCTCCCTTGACCCCATTGTCTTGTAACAGTGGGCTCAGTGGTTGCACTTGCAGCGTGACAGTCCTGAGTTGATTCCACCTTGTAAATAGTTGTTATGTTCTCCCTGTACTGTGGGGTTCCTCCAGGCACTCCAGTTTCCCCAACAAATCATAAGACATACAGATAGGGTTGAATGTTTCAAAAAAATGTGCTTAGATTGAAAGCTCTTCGGGGCAGGGCCTGATGTGAATGTATACATTAATTGTAAAGCGCTACAGAATATATAAGCACTGCAATAAATCTCATAATAATAATAACTACCGCCCCGGTCTCTCTCCTACCGATAGCCTCTAAACTACTGGAACGTCTGTCTTCTCCCGTATCACTAATTATCTTAATTCTAATAACTTACTGGATCCCTTGCAATCAGGGTTTCGTCCTGCACACTCCAATGTGACGGCCCTGTGCAAAGTTGTGATAACCTTCAGGCTGCCAAAGCCAAAGTACTTTTATTCTCATCCTTCTCACTCTCCTCTGCTTTCGACACGGTTGATCATTTCCTCTTAATGCAAAATATTCACTCCTTGGACATCCGGAATGAAGCGGCATCCGTGGCTATGATCCTACTCTCGAACAGAAACTACTCTGTCATATGATAATAAAACATCTCATCCGGTTTCCTTTTAATGTTGGGTTTCCGAAGGGCTCTATTCTTGGACCCCTGCGTCCTCCCTCTATACTATTTCCCTGGGAGAAGTCATCAGCTCATTTGGTTTTAACTACCATCTGTACGCTGATGATACGCAATATATTTTCCACCCCCTCGCTGTCCTGACACCCAATCACACATCTCCGTGCTTCTCCTCAGATGGTGCACCGATGCCTAAACTGATAAAAACTGACATCATCTTCCCATCTAAACCTGGTCCTATACCACTTTCCATTCTGTGGAACAACTCCCCCATTTATCCTATCAGTCAGCACGTGCTTAGGGGTTATTGGTGATTCTGCCTCTCTCATTTTCCAATCAATAAACAGTTGCTAAAACCTGTCGCTTTTTCTTTGTAACATTGCGAAAATCTGTAGATTCCTTTTCCTCCAAACTGAGCTATGGTTATCATGCTTATCCGATCAACTCCCTAGACTATTGCAACCTTCTGCGTTCTGTTCCTCCTACTTCCCATCTTTCTCCACTTCAGTCCATACTTAACTCTGCCGCACCATTGTCTCGCTCTATAATAATCGGAAAAATTAAATCTCTGTGCAAAAATCTAACTGGCTCCCCATTAAACCACGCATTATCTACAAAATCTTCTCTTAATATTTAAATGCTTCGCTCTGCTGCTCTTCTATATTTCTTCTTAGTGTCCAATACCATATGTCCTTGCCCGTCCTTATACAACATCCCACTCACACTGCCTCTCTCGCCTTAAAAACCTTTTTCTCTTCTGGCCCCCGTCCTCTGTAATCTACTGTCCCTCTCTCTACGTAACACGAACCTCCAATAAAATTTTAAATTGTAAACCATCTCATCTGAGCCCAGCACAGAATAGGGACTGTGAACTGCCGTTGCACAGTTTACTTTAGGCACTTCCCACCCGTTTTTACTATGTATCTGTATGTTACACCATCTAATTATTGATTAGTAAGTCTCTATAGGCAGAAGGAACCACTTTCCTCATGTTTACACGTTTCAAGCAATTTGTATATTACATGATGTTAACTTATTTTGTACTTATTCACTGTAACCCTTGCCACGACGCTTTTTGGTATTTATTTGTACGCGCATGCGTTCCCCTAGTGGCCCTATAAATATATAACATACATACATACATTACAATAAAGTATCTTCAGCCATTCATTTAAGAGCTTAGAGCACTTGAGAATGGGGGACTTATACGTTGCTGCCATATGAAGGGTATTTCAAATCAAAGTGAATTTTATCCCAACATTGCGGCAAAGGAGAAAACTTTTTGACACATTAGCAGTTGTGTGTCCATGACCACACGGGACTGGAAGAAGGCCTTGGTATGGGACCCAACCCCAACTTGTGACCCTGGGATGAGACTACTAATAATTGCACTCAATGCTTTTCAAGCAACTTAACATATTGGAACAGAGGCAAAAGTGCCTTCAGTAGAGTAAATAAAAACAGACTTATGGTAATTTTCCATGTTCCATGGTAGACCTTAAAAATGTCTTCAACTAATAAAAGGTATTTACAGCTTCCATCAAGCTCAAATGCAAAACCAGAGAGACACCACTAAACTGGTTTGGCTTTATGAGCCGTCATCAGTGTAGTGTAAGCTTTTGGTTTTGCAGTGTTGAAGGCGCCATCGACAGACGTCACTAAATAATTAAATAGATAGGGAGTAGATTGGGCTTCACGCGCCTCTTCATATATGGCAAATAGTAACAGAGACTTCTGAATTCAGGTGGAGTAGGAGTGTTTATCTACTCGACCAGAAAAAAGGAATGATAGTACCATGGAATACAGGAAAAAATTACTTTATGAAAGCTAGAGTAAAAAGCACTGGAGAATCCTTGGCCCTTTGATTTATGATTGAGTGGGGAGGCGTCGAGGGATCAAAGCTCCCTCCTGGATTGACAGTGATTCATACCTTTAAGTGTTTGCAGAGAACTGGAGGAATAGTAAAAGTTGCGGATAAAGTCCGCAGAAAAAACAAAGGTTATTTATCCTCATACATTGTGGGAAAGGTGTATGACGCATCACCTTCATGAATCATTTCAAGGGATAGAGGAGAGAGCAACAAAAGAAAAAGTGGGCCACTTTACAGAATCACCTGATCTCGCAGAATGGAAGAATTTAAAAAAAAAAAAAAGATGTGACTTTTTCACAAGATGGATTTTGATGTGGGATGTATACATCAGCACCCCAACACAGGATTCCGTGAGGTGAAGAAAAGGCATTCAGGGAGAGTGTTCCATCAGTAGCCTCTGGGTGATCTAGAAGTAATTAATGGGCACATCTGGAACATTTAAGTTTGCAGTCATGATCAAAGAGTCTAGAAGTCCCTAGCATCACACATTGTCGTGGTTCGAAAGAAAAATGGTGTCCATAAGAATGTGTGTTGATATAAGGACTCTGAATCAGCGGACTTCCTGATCGATATACTATCCTCGAATTGAAGAAAGTGTTGAATGAAGAGTGGTTACCATCAAATTTTATGCATCCAGGTGACAGGGAATACACTGCTTTATATTTCTTAGATGTAAGCTCTTTGGGGCAGGGTCTCATTCCGAATGTGTCAAGGCTCTTGTTGACTTATATCAATTATACATAATTTATATATATGATTTTTAAACCGATGTATGAAATTGTATTTAATTTAATTTGTTTTTTCTCTATCTGTATAATGGCTTGCACTTATTCCCTGTCGTATTTTTAAATGTACAGCATGCATACCCAAGTGGTGCTTTATGAATAAAAATTTTACAACATTATATGTTATTGGGATTTTTTAAATTTTTTTGATAGTTCAAACAGAATGACACAGGGATAGTGGAGCACCTGCAACTTTTCAGCGGGGCTTATGGGACACAAACAATGGGGGACAGCATTGGCTGGAGGGTACTAGTCCTTACCTGGTGATGTCATTGTATTGGAAAATCTTGGAAGAGATGAGGTTGTGCTGAAAGTATGAACCAGATGCAGAAAAAAGGGATTTGAAGTTTTCTTTTTGAGAAATGTCAGTCACGTATTTGGGTCATCTAGGTTTCACAGAGGGAGTGTTTACTGATCCTAGCCAAGATTGAAGCAGGATACTCCTGCACCCCCGGCCAAATCCTGAGCACACGTAAGCCAGAGGGACTTGTTAAACACTTTACAGGACCAATTATCACCGCAATGTTATATTCATTCAGTATTGGCTCACATTAAACTGTCCATTTTAGGAGACCTATTGCATCCATTCTCGCGACATTTGGCTAAAAATTGCATTCTACTGACTTATTCTACTTCTATATAATTAAACTAAATTGTTTAGAACAGAAGTGTGCTATTAATAAATGCAAAAGTAGTAACTGCATTAGTTTGAAATTTCTGTTTGTGTTTTTTGGGGATTTGGGTGTGGCCGAGGCAAAAGTGAGCCAAGCTATTACAGCCAACTCCGAAAGATGTGTACAGTTGCCTGGAATCCCATTTTTTTTGTTGTAGTATAAATTCATCGATTAATAAAATGATTATTCTTTTGTATCTCAAGGGATAATGTTTTCACTTTAAAGGAACTTAAACCCCTAAGCAGAAAAAAAACTTAAAAGGACACACTATAGTGTGTATAAAGTTTAAAAACACAAAACAGTTGTACATTGAAAAGTACTTGGACAGTGATACAGGATTAGTAATTCCGACCTTCCAATATTCAGAAAGCTGATTCTGCCAGTCTCCTCTTTACCTATTTGTGAGATAGGTATTTAAAATCAATTTACCTCCCGACAAAGGTACTTACATTTTAAAATGTAAATTTTTCGAGTATAGTTATCCTTTACGGTAAGCCAACTAAGATTTGGCGATCAGAGTTTCAAAGCTAGGGAAGGAAAATCAATGGTTCCCCAGTAAAACGATATGATGCGGCTCCTCTCGGTGCTTCATTACAGTAGTTTTTGGGGGAGGCTATATCTGTCATAGACAAAATAAGAAGATGGGTCTGCTCCCTGGTAGTTACGCCCCCTAATTGTTATGTTTGATGGCAAAAAGGGACAAAAAAATGGCCATTAGTATGCTGTCAGTTGTTCAACAGACAAAATTTCCCGTTGGTTGGTATGGAGATAAGATGAGCCGTACGTTTTGAAAAGTGTATGGGTTCACAGCCTAAGCATAACCATACCGCAAATGGGTATTAGTTCATGGGGGTTGTATTTGGTACACATGGATCTTACGAATGTGTTGTACAGTTTAAACAGATCAAAACACCTTCTATGGAGGGACCAGCTACATATTTAAATAGAAGTGTAAGATAGTGAGATTGGTATACACCAGGAAAGAATGCATAACAGGCAGAACACCGTTATTAGTCTAATCACAAAAGCACTGTATTTTAGTTCCCATTGAAGGGAACTCAAATGAAAAACATCATTAATAAGGACGTAATGTTGACAGTTCTCATTTAAGAAAGCCGATCTAGTTCTGATAAGTTACATTTTTTTTAAAAAAACATTAATTAAATTAAATATGGTTAGTGAGGAGTCTATGCAGTCATCTAGTAATTGTAAGAAGGCAATGCTGCAATGTCATGCATGCTGTGCAATTATGTTTTAAATTGTTGGTATCAAGACAATATGTCTGATACAACATAGATTTGTGTCTTGTGTTAGGTGATGCTGGGATTTGTACTTCTCATACATCTGAAGTTGGGGAGTTTTAATATTACCTAGGAATATAAGGAATAGTTTATGGGTGAGTGGTATCTAGTTTCTTTAACCATTCTTGCAAATGATGCACTAGAATGCCTTTATGATGGGATTTTTTTTTTTTTTAAAATAGTAAGACTGTTTGAATTTTTAACTGTTCTTATTAACTTCTCTTGTATACATTGTTTTTCCCCTGTTGAACATTTTAAGGTTGACTGTGTGCTGACATATTTATTTTCTTACTGTTTTCTACATGGACGGTTTGAGAAGGAACAGGAAATTATACTCCGCAGGAGCATTTTAAGACCAACTGAATGAAAAATACGAGACTGTCCTACGACAGACAGAAGATGTGATCAGATTTGGGAAGGGATCGGGATGTTCGGAGAGGTGACATTTACAAGATGTTTTACATGTTTTCTCATTCAGAGTTAAAGCTTAATTACAGAAAATACGCTAATTACAGCCTGGTAACTCTAAGTAATGCACTGTTACATCTATAAAATATCCTGTTAAAATTCTTTAGGCACCAATTATAAAATGTTTACAGCTTACTAACTAACTAAATAAAACTAAACCTTTTTATTAACTACCGGTACTGTGGGATTTATTTATGACATTAAAGATTAATGTAATAAAACAATTTTCGACTTTAACTTTTAGACTAGGTAGATCTCAGTTAAGCTAGCCCGATTCTGGCAGATATTTTCCGAACTGTTTTTGATCAGGAAATCTGGATTGGAAAAGGAAATAGGGTTGGCTTGATGAAATTTTTCCCGCTGGCCTGGATTTTGACAATAATAAAATGATGATTTGTTGACGGTCCATCGAAAAATAGAAAGGGATATCATATATTGAAACAATTCAATCAAACTGCCGAATGCTCAAAATATCGACCCCCTGTAGGGGGAAATAGTCTACCACCCTACTAATCAATAAATTTGCTGGGTAGACACAGTCAAATATGTTCAAACTGATTGGCCGGCTGTTCTACTCTAACTGTTTGACGTGAACAGCTCAAAATATAGCTGTGTGAACGAAAATGGTTGCAGGTTGCACAAGGCCAATAGTCACTTTTCTATTTATCCTCTGACCTTTTCTCTGGTTTCGACACAGTTGAATCATCCTCTATTCCCTCCTTGGGCAATTTGAATGATTCTATACAGCCTGATTTCTAAACTAACTTCTAAACAACATACTCGGTATCTTATGTAATAAAACCTCTTCTCTGGTTCTCTGTATGGGGTGCTGCAGGGGTCTGTTCTTAGACATGTTTGTTCTCCTCTAACACTATTTCCTGGGGAGATTATCGTTAGCGTCTTTTGGAGTCAAGTATCAATTATATGCAGTTGATACCACAAATCTAGTTTGTCCCACCCCTCACTGAAATCCAATCACGTGTCTCCTACTGTCTTTCCTGCCATCTCCTCCTGGATGTCACCACGCTGCTCAAGTAAATCTTTCTAAAACTGAACTGATCCTTTTCCCACCAAACCCTGGTCGTCCATTTTCTTCTGTAATTCTGTGACAATACCCCCTTTAGGGTTTTTACATCTAATTATTGTTGGCACGCTGCTAGGGGTAACTATTGACTCCTCTCTTACATTTTCTAAACCACATAACTATGTTGCTAAAACTGCTGCTTTTCCTTGCCCAATATAGTAAAAATCTGCAGATACTTTTCATAATCCCAAACACCGCTATGCTTATGCATACTTCATCCAATGTGACTGGACTATGCAACCTACTACTAATGGTCTTCTTGATTCCCCACTCTCCCCCCTTCACTTTATACTCCATTTTGCTGCACGCAATTTTTCACTCTATATAAAAAGGAGCAATCCTCTCTGTAGCAGACAACAAACTGGCCTTCAGTTAACAGGGCAGGTATATAAATCCTTCTAAAATTTCAATTCCCTTTTCTGCACCTTCTTATATGTCCCTCTCTAGGTCCCCATATGTTCCCAAAACGAATACTTTGACATCACAGAACCATCTTCTATACCAGATTCCCTCACTCTACTGCTTCCTTCTCGCCATTACTTAAACCTTGTCTCTTGTGGCTCCCGTCCTCTGGAATTCTATTTCCGTCTCGTTTATGTCAAGAAACTATAAGTAGCAGGTTTAAATTCACCTTAAAGCCTACTATCTTGGTAACCAGCACAGTATATGAAATGATTGTTTATTTGCACTGCTTTCTCACGCAGAAGAACATTCAAGCTAAATTATAAGCTCCTACGGGCAGAGATTCCTTTCCTCTTGGGCAAGACTCTAGCAATACGATTGATCTACTTTATATATTTTTGTACAGAACTATTATGTATTTGCCCCCTTGTATGACTTTTTTTGTATTGTGTTATTGTACACCATCCAAGTGGTGGCTTTATAAATAAACTTTACATACTGTGATACTTTGTATGTTGTATAGTTTCACCATGTAGACAGTATGTATCAGTACACTAAAAAATCTCAGGGTACAATATGGTCATTTATGGGGAAAAAATGTTGTGATTATACCGCTATATACACAGCTAACTTAAACTTTGTTGTATCTAATTTTTCAAATGCAGGCTACAGGTTGAGGCTCCCTAAGAAATCTGGAATCTGGTGGGAGAAAGTGGGATTGTTACTGTGAAAAAGGATTGTGTGTGGGTGTGTGTGTGTGTGTGTACTATTATTTTTTTTTTTTTAAGATGTTTGGGCTTTGAATTTAGATGTATAAAGGCGGCTGTATCTTAATGTTAGTTTCAAATAAGCTCATTACATTAATGATAGATAAAAGAACATACGAATAAAGCTTCTGATGATACATCCAGTAAAATTATCAAGTGACATGAAGCCGGTAATGGTCACTCTTTCAGCTGTTTAATCTTCAGAGTTGGATGCCGGGAAGCTGAAGAGCGCTCACTTTATCCATTAAGGAACTACTTTGTATTTTAAACAAAATAATCTTTTTGTAGCAGCCTAAATAGGTATCCATATAAGTTAACATCATCGTATTCATCGTTTATGATTAAGAGACACTTCACACAAGATTATTCCTAAACACAAAAGAAAAAAATTATATATATATGATGTTGTATTGTGATTTACTACTCTTCTGTTTTGGGTATACATCATTGTTTATCATGCTTTCCTCCATTATTTATTCATTATATTAGGGTCAGGGGGGAGCGGAACAATGTTCTCTACTGACAACTGCAATTTCTCGATCAATGGCGGCAAAACCAGCATGCATATAAAGGGGCGTTGTAAGGTTTTAATAATTTTAACAGTAGCTAATGTCTGCACTCAGATTGTGGGACAAGGAAAAAAAGAGTATTACATTTTAAAAGTCAAAAACAACCATACGAGGTTTAAAAACCATTTAAAGTTTAAAAAATTGTTGGCTGGTTTAATTTGTTTACCGTGTTTATAATAATCTTTTACAATCCTTTTCCGTTAACATTGGAAACTGCTAAGAATAATTGCAATTTACCAATGGTCCATTCTGATGGCAATACATTTGTAGGATATCAAAGCCAATTACTTGAAAACTTGAGAGCTCACCTGGCAACAACAGTAAATTAATAGCAACAGACTTACCACAACAAAAACGCAAGTGAAGCTACATGTATAATTCTGTTGCACAAAACTAGTTTGTATGCATTATTTCTGTGTGTTATAGAAATGTTAGGTCCACTGGAAGAGTTGGTCCATGCCTTTTATTTATCTGAAAATCAGTCAATGTACGCTGGTGTAGTCCATGTAAGAATTACAGCAGTATACATTAGTTTAGTGTGACCCAATAGAGTTTAGTCTTCCATGGTACCTTTTGTTGCAGGGGCTGGGAAGCATTTCACACGTAGTAATAACTTGGCAGAAGGGGGGAGGAAAGCAATACGATTTACAGTAAGTCTGTTTGCAGATCTACACGTTCTGAGACTGTGGCTGAATCTAAAGCTCTTTTCAACAAGTTGCTATGGCACAATTTATATAAGTTGTTGTAAATTTGGTTGTACAGTTTGAACAATTCACTACCTTTTTTTAACTGAGACGGAGCCTTCACAAAGTAAAATTCATTTAAAATGCCCAGGGCTTTTATTAACGTATGGGTTTTTACTTAAATCTCGACCTGATACGTGTTGTTGGCACAAAGCGTTGATCAACGCAAAAAATCCCACAGCTCAATTGATTTGACACTAAAAACGTCCGGAAGCTGTAACTGCATTTAATGCATCAAGCTTATTTGCTGCAATAATTCTTTTAAAATGTGATAATGTATATCTTTGATCTACCAGCAAGCAGTGGTACAGGCATTCTATATCACAAGTTAAATGGGCAAGCAAAGTATACATAGAAAGTAGCAAAGTTTGTCATTTACTTTGTTTCTCCTTTGTCTTGATTGAAGGGCTTGGTGATCAAAAGATTGGGACCAGATGTACATAGCTTTTTTCTGTGTGGAATATAATTACTCAATTTATTATTAAGTGAAGCAGGACTATAGGTAACGATGTTCTGTTGCACAAAAACTTAGTTTTATGAAATTCCATTTAGTTTGAAGCATTTGTTCTTGCTCATAGGGCACTTACTATTTAATCTTCCTTATATACTCCTCCTATTTAAATTAAAGTATAGACACCCCCAATTTGGATCACTCTATGAAATTTTTATTCCATATTCTTCTTGTTTGAAGAAAAAGCTGCAGTTTTTTTTGTTTTTTTTTTACTTTGTAAAAGAAAACAGGAAGGGTATCCAATATCAAAATGGGGGGGAGAGTTAGCAAGTCGAAAAAAATATTAAATAATTTATTTTCTTCTAATTAGGAAGAATAAAAGAACAAAAAAAGAAATGTGGCCCAACCCAAAAAAAGCAATACAAGAAATCGTTGAGATAGGAACTACAGGGCGTGTAACAATATTATACCAGAGAAAAGACTCAATAAACTGCTGAAAAAAGACATCCAAGGGTAGGAAAACAGATAGAATAGTGTAAGGGACCACTTGTTATTTATGTATTTCCATTTAAGAATGAGCAGGCTACCTTTTAGGATTTGATATTTTACATTGTTTAAAAGTTTGCATGTCGAGAACATTTAATTGTCAAGAGGCATACATCACATTTTACAGCAGCTACAAAGTGCATGGGTTGCCAGTTCAATTATATAGACTGGGCTCAACAGGAACTAACTAATGTGTGATATTGCTTAGCAAATGTTTCACATTTAATATATATGGACCAAATTGAAGGCTGTGGTGTTATCCAGCCAATCTAAAAGGTTCTAGGCTGAAAAGAATTGCAAGTGAAAGAAACTTTGTGACCCAACAGCTGGAGATTGGCAGCTTTCTCCAAGGGCAGTCAAACTCTTATTTTTCTACTGCCAAGCAAAAAGCTGGACATTTAATTTAAAGTCAGAAACCACTTATTGATTTGAAACACCCATACGTGTCATTCTCAGGAGGATGAGCTTCTCATTTGTGAAATTCATTTTTTTGGTTTTTTATCTTCAATTCCTTTTGCTTAAAGCTAACTGCTTTTATCCATATAAAGGGGGAGATTAATACTTTACTTCCACGCTCCTCTCCTTCCGGTTCTTTAACTGAGATACACCCAAACTGTAGCAGGAACTTTCCACAAGATTGAAAAATCTCATGTCTCACAGGATGCAGCTGGAGGTGTGAATCTAGGGCTCGTTTTAAAGGGAAAGACTACAGGCTTCATTTAACCCTAACTTCTTCAGAGACCAAAGTTGCTTTAAAGTACCACGAAAACTTTAAATTTTTTTCTTTGCACCGGACGCCAGGCCTGCAAATAGATGCATAGTACGGCATGCAAATGACACAAATTCCACCACAGTTTACAGTTCATTTTATCATTTCCATAAAACCTGCTCAATAGAGATTTCAATTGCAGGTTTCCTTGTAGAAGAAACCCGTGTAAGATAAGCTGACAGATAAGAAATGTTATTTAATGTGCAGTTTAACAATCAAAAAAAAAAAAAAAAAAAAAACATGGAACCTGTTAAAAATACAATTATTCAAACTCAGTCTATGTTATAATAGGTAAATATAGTTGTAAAATAACATTAACAGTGACTAAAAACTGCAATTTTTTTATTTTATAAAAGGAAACGCTTTAATATTTATTAGTAGGGATTTGTTAGACTCTAAACTTAAAGGGGAAGTTCAATGCAAATACCATGTAGTTTTCAGAAAAAAAAGAGCAGTATTTGCTTCATCACAGTGACCGTATATGCCCATTCAGCATTTTGTCTGTGTAAAATAAATGCAAACCGAACTACTTGATCTCGGTTGCAGGACTCCTATTAGAGACCGTTATGGTCTTGCCCTTGACTAGTGTCTTGGTTGATTCCGTTGCCAAGTAGAGACTCTGAGCACTCATGAACCCATCCAACAGCCAATCAGTAGAAATACTGTAGAACATTCCAAGGATGTGGGGCATTCTGGGAAGAAGGGTACATTAGAACCTGAAATGTCAGCTTCATAATGTCAAAGAGGGAACAGCAAAGGGTACTCAAACTGATTTTCGGGAAAATGAGAGAGAAATATGTAGAATAACTAGGAAGGATTACACAAACTAACAATGTAACAAATATTGATAAGTTCCACGGAACTGTCCCTTTAAGGAGAATAAGCTTCTCTGGCCGAAATAATTTGGAGAGAAGTGCACAATATTTCCTCAAACATGGCGACTATTTACCTATTTCTAAGCTAATAGTGGTTTACATTCTGTAGTTGTAAATGATTCCATTTTGCAAAATGATTTAGTACCACCCTGTTTAATGCCTCTTAAAGGGCTGTCCCCCCACAAAATATAATTTCCCCCACCATGCCCCACGTGTAGTGTAATAAAATCCTTACCTTAATCCAGCACCAAATGGTTCTCCGGCAATCCCCCCCCCCGCCCCCCAAAGTCTAAAAAGAGGCAACCAGGAGGATAGCAGGTCCATATGAGGACTCTGCCTCCTGTCTCTCTTCCGGGAGAATTTTGCGGTTTGCAGCGAGCCATCCCTTTTGTTTCTTATCCCTCCCAATAGTGTACAAACCCGTTAGGATATTGAGGGATAGTTCCCCATCCCACAACCGCTATAAATCTTATATCCAGAAAGTGCCCCATAGTTACTTTACCCTGCCTCATCCTACGCCATGGTGAACTGCCAGCAGCCGCGGCCGTGATTGGCTGCCTTCTCGCCGTCACAGAAGTGGCTGGCCGGTCCCGCCCCTGCATTGCATTTTCGTGTGCAAGCAGAGAACTGGCAGTGCACCGGTGATAGAGGGCAGGTAGTAACTATGGGGGCACTTTCGGATATAAAGATATAGGGGATGGGGGAACTACAATACTTAAAAAATTTTAAAACAGTGTGGAAATGCCTTTAAAGGTTATTTTTTTAAGTCCAATATGCAATTAGTGCACACATAATAGTTGTGTCACGTGCTAAGCAATATTTCTGAGTATGCACTGATACATTCTGGTGTGGATATCGGCGATCAAATGTAGCACCTGGTCAAAAAATGCGGAGAGAATTTCCCTGCAAATTTTTGAGTTTTGCTGTCTGAAAGATAGGAGTCTATCCATTGTAGCCATTGATATTGTTTCCGTATGAAAAAAATGTGTTACATATCAGAGATAAATTTTGTCTGCATTAAAGGTATAATAAGTAGCATGTAGCCTACTTTTTTTTCTTTAAGATCAATATTAACACCAATTTTCTCATATGAGTAAAATACTTGTAGTCAAGTGAAATACAATACAAAAGCAGAGGTAGAATTAAAACACATGATATAAAAAGGCTTTAAAGAGTATTTTTAACTGAATTAATCAGCATCATGTAATTTAAAGAAGTACCAAGGGAGAATATTCCAAAAGAAATTACAAAATAAATCCATAATTAATGGTTTTTAGAAATGTGCTAATGGTTCATTACAGTGATTCACTTGTCCACTTTCCAAGCAGCAATGGCTTTAAGCTGTAATTGGAGTGATACAGTTCTGTTCACAGATACTTATAAACAGTTGTGAATTATCCATTGAAATTATGTTGCAAAACCATTTGTAAGTTGCGGTATCTGTTATGTTCGTTCTGTATGGCTGTCGATTTAGGCTATTTGTATTTAAAAATGAGGGGGGGGGGGGTTAAAATACCACTTTTGAATGGACCAGCAAAATGAAATATCAAAAGATTTCAGGGGCCACTGTCTATGTTCTTTCTATTTCTATATTGTACCCATTGTTAGATAAACTGGTTAAATTAAAACTTTGTGACATATTAGGAAATATCATAAATAATAATCATAATTAATAATCTAATAATGACTATGGATGGGCTTTGGATGTGGTTGCCTCACTGTAGATCTCACCAACTATTCTAAGCCATCGTGGGGCAGACACAGGGGCTTCAAATGGGTAGCCAGCGATTGAAGTCCTGAGTGATTAACCCTTGGACACATCTGCAGGAGTTGTATGTTCTCTCATGCTTGTGTCAAATATTGTGATGGGTTCACAAAATGTGCTTAGATTGTAAAGGCCCTTCGGGGCTAGGCCTGGTGTGAATGTATATACATGGAATTGTAAGCACCACTGAAAATGATGGCTCTATATAAACCTAAATCATTAATAATAAAAACATGTAGAAAGAAGGAAAAGAAGTCAGTGAAATGAAAAAACACAGATTATGAAAAAATATCTTCTTGGTAGTGTTGGCAAAGTTTGTTAAGCAATCAAAAATCGCCAGTGGATGTGAAGAACCAACACATGTTGGTTACAGTAAAGCGTTGTGAATCAACATTGAGTGTGTGGAATCCTCAGGTGTTCTTAATTAACAACATTTTTAATGTTTTAGTTTTACGTTTCCACTATATTTGTGTGGAGCAAAACATAATCGTAGGTAGAACGTTAGTAAGAAACAACACATAGTTTTAGGGTAACATTGTCCCTTGTTGTATTATATTTCCTTGTTGGTTTGGAATATCTCTATATTGCTGGCCTTCTCCGGCTTCTCCTATAAAATATAGTCAGATTATCTTCCATTTTCCATTCACTGAACTGTTCCCTTCTATCTGATTTTGCCCGTTGAAGTGTCATCACCTAAGTTCATTAGACCAAATGCGTGTAAAGGCAAAAGATGGCATGGCATTCCAAATGGCGCCTTCCCAATGCTGTTAATGTTACTCATATGGGTAATATAATAAAGTTAATGATATCTTCTCTCTTTACAAGTTTTAAGCACAACTGGTTCAAGTATTAAATGAAATATATAAAGAAATAATATTCCCACCATTCATTAACATATATAATATCAAACACCAAGAAAAAACAATCATCTAATTTTTACCTTAAAGGGCAATATAGTGAGAAAATTTTTTTTTTTAATTTCTTCTAATGTATCCTAATGAAGGCATCCCACCACCAGCGGCCTTTAGTTTCTTTAATATTCGTAATACGTACCCGAGATATAGCTTTGGAATATGCTGTGATTTGTAGGAGCTGCCTACACCTCATCTGTCCTCAAATGCACACACCCACACAATCCAAAGCTCCCCTGCCAGTTACTGTCACACACTCTCTCAACCACCAATATAGGTACCATGTGGCAAACATATAGTCAATTGCTGTAGTGCTAAACAACAATCAATAAACCCTAAACCAGTCAATATGAGCAAACACACATTTAAAACAAGCCCCCCCCCAAAAAAAAAATTCTTAGAAATACAAAACCAGTGACTAAATGGACACCACCTAATACAGTAATGATAATACAGTAATACAGACCTATATACCAAACCCAAGACCACCACAGTGCAATGCTATGAATATATAGACTTACAGAGCAAACTGAAATATCAACAGGACAACAAGCAAGTGTTCACTCTGTTGTGAGCTCATACAAGATGCTGTTACAACTGACCTCTCTTCAGTGATTATGATCTCAGTAAGCAGGGGGAGGGATATGAACTTTAGGTAAAAAATAAATACCAATAGCAAAGTTTGAGATAAAGAGGAGAGACTTCAGTAACTTAACTTGTAACAGAATCTCAGCACACCACTTGTACCTCTCCCCCTTGCCCCTTCCCTTCAGCATATTGCTTACGTTATCAACACTTTGTGCTTGCAGCTAGCTCTGGAAGGGAGGGGTCAACAGGAGTCAGCCACTTCTTTCATAGAATAACAATCATTTAAGACATGCTCGGAATCTGTATAAGCCCGTGTCACTGATTGAGGGGGACTAGATTCGAGAGGGGAGGGGGACTAAACAGCTTGGTAAACAAACTTCTGCCTAGTGTGAAGAAAATCGAAGCCACACAGAACTAATGAGACAGTAAGCAGCTTATTACTAAGTGATCTATACATGTAAGACAAAAGTTTTTTTTCACTATCGTTGCCCTTTAATATAGCAATGAATATACAAATAAAATGTTTTGTTTGATTAAAGTGACAAGACATCAAAAAAAAGTCTCGGACAAAGAAGGGGAAAAATGTAAGGAGACAATCCCAAGTTAACAAGTCGATATTCTGCTCTGGGTTTCCTTTTGGGATCATTATAGAAGAATGGAAAACATAAATTGCAGCATCTCAAATGGCGGTTAAGGATGCCACAGGATTAATTACCCAATATTGATCCTTTTCTGCACATCTAGGTGCTAAGCTTGGTAGGTTTTTAGTAATTGTTATGAATTGCTGGCAATCTTTCTGGATAATCAATATGCAATTGTTTCTCTAGAAACAAAAAAAAAAAAGAACAAAAAAATTAATGGATCTTTTTTTTTTTGTCAAGGGCGTTTGTTTTGTTCCAGATGATGTACGTTACTTACATTTATGTGTTTCTGTTGAATTTTACATTAAACAGTATCTTACAAGTGCTTAATTTCTTCTAATTATCTATGGGTATAAATAGATATAATAAACATTGGGTGAAAGTACCCCTTTAACGGGTGTTTTAAATTAAATCTCTCAGGGCTGAATAAGTTAATAACCTATTATACCACATATCTATTCATGTACTAGGTGTTTATCATTAATATAAAATGTAAAAAAAAATGCATCATGCTTCATTCCAGTTTGACGTTTTGCCAACAAACATTCTTCTTGTCGGGAGCTTTACAAATTATGACAATATATAAGGCACTGAGAGCATTAATTTGACCTTTCTCCAACCTCCCCTTTCTGGGAGAGTTATTGAAAATGCAGTCTATCCCAACTTGAAAGCAAGGCTCACAGGAAACAGCATATACTAATCTGGCTTCAGAAAACATCACAGCTGTGAACAGCCTTCAACAGGTCTGCAAACGTCCTGCTCCTGGCAAGGGATAGAGTGCTGTTGCGATCCTAGTTTTGCTCGGACCTCTCAGCAGGCTTTTGACCACAACAGGTTAAACAAGAGTTCTTAGGATAGAGAGACTTTGTTCTTCAGTGTTTTTTAAACTTCTTCTGGATGCAGACACCAAAAGGGTTCATTGGGTCCTTCCTCTCCAATCCTGGTACCGTGGAAATTGGAGTACCCAAAGGGGTTGCAATAATATTCCCTATGCTGTTCACCTTATACAGTTGCCAGGGAAAAAATTGTACAAAAACATGGCCGACATATCATTGCTATGCCGATGGACACTCAACTGTTATTATCATTCAAACTGGCGTCACAGAACCCTAAACCCACAAAATAAAGAAGGATAAACTAAATAGTGAATTATTAGTTATTGGTGGGCGTCAAGCGGCTCGAAGCAAAGAAGCTCCAGTCTCAGCCAGGACCATTAGGAATAGGAAGCTCAGACCTGAACAACTCAGACGTGGGTGTGTACTGATTGATGGGGAAGGAAACTAAGCGTCAGGAACAAATCTGCGGATGTGTGAAAAATTCATCTTGTCACTCAAGGAAAATTGCAAAAAATAAAGCATTATTCCTCCACGCAGATCTTCCCAATCCTGACTATCGATTCATCACTTCATAGTTGGAGTACTGCCAATGTTCTCTATACAGGCCTTTCAAAAAAAAGAAGACTGCACTAAACAGGAATGTCGCGCAAGGCTATTAAAAGCTAACCCACCCTTACCACATAGCACCAACCCATAGTTCACTCCAATGGTAGTGATAAAAGAGAGAATTCTGCTTATTGAGGGCTTATTGACATTCAAGTCCTTGCGCACTCTGTTATTGTATTGTATTGTATTGTATTCCACAAACAAACTGTTTTTATGGATTGGGGGGAAACTAAGGTACCCACAGACGAAATCAATGCAGACGGGAGAACACTCTGCTGTCGTATTATTCAAATATGGGATTTATCTGCTTCAGGGACTTTTATTATTTTTTGCTTTGCTGTGTAAAACCTGGATGTTTACCATATTATAGGCAAGACGACAGTAGATTAGATATATGAGATAGATCTTAGTTAAGGTTCAAAATCTTTTAAAAGTATCTTGCTTGCAAATAGGGTAGGTTTAGGGAAGGTTTAAAACAAAAGTAAAAAATAAATAGTTAAAGGGGAACTGTGGTCTCCAAACACAAGTGTTAAGTTTAAGATGAAAGGTCAGTTCATACCTTTTATAGCGACCATCACCCACCTCTCTTACGTGCTCACAGCCAAGATATACAGAAAATGGACTGAACCAGAAAGTTAATGGGTGGGAGGCTGACTTTGTTGACATTCCTGAGGCTTAGCCTTGCACAGTGCCGCCGGGCAAAGCACAGCCTAGACTCAGGAGGAAAAGAAAGCCCCTCCTCCTCTCTTGCTGTGTAAAGTCCTGACAGAGAAGGTAGAGAATCCTTACAGCCCTTCTCTTTCACTGTGTGAAAACAGCCTTTTCAGGCAGAGTTCTCACCTCAGTGTATGTAGGGGGGTCTGAGTAACCACGGCACCCGTGAGGTGGGCGGTGGCTTAGAGTAGGGGACACATGCGGGTTGGCGTGGCTAGCCACGGTGGGTGGGGCCATGGCATCGCGATGGGCAGGGCCACGGCACCGCGAGGTGGGAGGGCCACATGGGGCGGTAAGATAATGGCCCAGGGGTTGGCCTTCAACTGGAGGGACAAGGGGTCCATGAGTGGGAGGGAAGGGGCTGCCAAAGGGGAGAAGGAGAAAAGCACAGATCAACTGACAGTTTCAGTGCAGGAAAGCAGGAGTGCAGGGGACCTGGTGATGAGGTGCATATCCACACAAAAAACTGTGAAATATCTTCAAAACTTGCAAAATAAACAATGGAAATAAATTGCTCAGGGGAAAGCCATTTCCTATTAATTTACCTCAGTTACTTAAAGTCATTTTTGGGACTAAGTTCCCCTTTAAGATCAAGATATCTTAAAACATCAGTTAAAATGATACTATATTATTAAATTCTAAAACACTCACTTGTGCCTATAATCTAGGGACTGAATTATTAAGGGAAAAAATTATTTCCGGACTACAAAGTGGCAATAGTAAATAAACTTGGATCAACTCTACTTTATATATCAATTCAAGTAAACCTGCAACAGTCTTCTGCCCAGTTTGGAAAAGATGTATGGGACCTCTGTGTCCTGAAGATATCCGACACGCTTCGACAATAATATGCTCTATTTTGCCTTGGTATTAAATTATCTAGATCCTTTGGTGTTGTGTCCTAACACCTTATTATGAAATTATTGCGTCGCCATCTAAGTTTGGTAGTGCACATGATTTGCTGTGAATTTGTACGACTTTTCCCTGTATTGTTACCACTTTGCTAAAGTAAGAAACGTAGCATTGATTGTTATGCTTAACAGGATAAGATAAGGGCTTGCTAGAAAATACTTTATAAAGTTTTCATTACATCTCTTTAAATAATACTGAGGCCACCGCTTGAGCATTCTGAAATATCCATGCAGAATGGGCCAAGTGCAATCCAATTAGATGGGCAAAAAAACCAATTCTTTGCACAAAAGATAGCAGTGTAAGTGAGATATATCAGGAACTCATTGAAGATAAACTTTTACCTCATGTAATTTCTTAGAGAAGAAAGAAGAAAGAAAAGAGACGAAAAAACATGACATTATATTGATGATAATAGCAAGATGAAAGCTTTCTTTTTACTGAGCAGGCCGGCTTTTCATTTGAGCCTCACTTGGACCATCCTTTGGTACTTGAAAAAGCATTGACTGAACTATTGGTGTTTTTAAAACTTTGAACAAATAGCCCCAAACTGTTGTGATTTCAGATGCAATAGGTATTCATATTAGGCGTTTACCGATATACTCGAGTATAAACGTTCCGAAGAGTATAAAACCGACTTCCGGTTACCTAGTTATAGGTACAAAACGGAGGAAGGAACAAAGGAAAAACCACACTGACTCGAGTAGAAACCGAGGGGGTAGTTAGTATTTGCCCTAAAGATTGTTTGGAAACTACAACTCCCCACACATGCTTTATTGCTGGGAGTTGTAGTTTTCAAACATCTTAAGTTGCAAATACTACAAATAAGAGTAAAAACTTTCTTTATTTGTGCATACTGTATTGACACAAATATAATGGAGGATTTACGCCCTATTTGGCAAGTATTTGCCATTTAAGATGTTTGAAAACACAACTCCCAGCAATAAAGCATTTGTGTCCCTGTTGCAAGTCAATGTTTCTCCTACCTTGTCCGGCGCTGCCCCACCGTGGGAATCCGATCCTCGGTCCACAGCCTCTGTGCATCGGATGGTACAATAACCCGGCGCCTTCACTTGGCGGGCGCCGGGTAGTGAATCATCGGATGCGAAGAGGCGGTGGAGTGAGGATGGGATCGTGCGGCCGCTGGACAAGGGTAGGAGAAACATTGACTCGAGTATAACCGAGGTAAGATTTTCAGGGTTTTTTAAAGCCTGAAAACCGGTTTTTACTCGAGTATCTACAGTATTTTAAAACTATTCATTAAAAAAAGGTAGTAATTTATATTTCTGATAAAGAGGTTAGATAAAGAATAAGAGCGAATCAAACATAGACCTTGAAGAATATTTATTATTTAATGTGGATCATGCGGGAGTGAGTGCCCTTCTATACAAGCATCGTAGTTAGAGTAATTTTCGATCATCTGGAAAGAATAGACAAAATGAGTCAGTGATCGGCTGGAGGCCAACTTGTACTTTAACAGCCTAGCTGCACTTTTTGTCAAAATGGAATGGTTTAACGTGATGTTCTGATACCCCCTGTATCCAAAATGGGTAAAAAAAACTGCAGAGAAGAGTTGTTGATCTACCTGCTGTGGTCCGATTGCTGTTTTTAGTTTCCTTGTCAGGATCCACACAGAAATAAATGGTCTTCACGTTGGACTCAATTTTTTACAAAGGATTCAAATGATTCTAGCTTGTTTACAGGAAAACAGGGAGAAGATATGATTATTTGATCTGATAACCTGGTTAAAAGAAGAAATAGAAATTAAAGGGCATCTATAGTGGTGAAAATGAACTTTTTTTCGTTCTTTCCTTGTGTTCTATAATTCCCCACAACCCCCCGGAGGTGTTCTTAACTTTGTTTAGATTCCCTATATGTATGAGATACACCAGTATCAGAGACTACGAGATGCATTTCCTCTACTCCTATTGGACTGCAATCAAATCACGTGACGTGAATACCCCCCCTGCTCTGTAATAAAACATAGACATAAAAGCATTAGAGGGGGAGAGAGGTAACTTTGATGGTAGATATAAGGCTGCACTTGACCCCCCTTGTAATAGGCTTCACTGATTGATGATGGGTACAAAGTGAGGAGATCGTTAAACAACGTACTGTTCTCCTTCCCTTCCGGTCTCCGGACAGCTTGCTGTCTATCGGCCACTGTGCGTGGGTGTGTTTTTTCAGATGTTGACTTTTAACTCCTACTGCACATGATAAGCTGTCGGTTAGCCGGAGTTGAGAACATGGGGGGCTGGTAACAGGGGGAGGGGGAAGGGGGATGCTTGCACACAGATCTGACACCCATGGTCAAACAGAGTCACTGACAGATATGGATTAAAGGGGGCAGCACAGAGTAACATGAATTTAAACTGCCAAAGGTGGCAATGTGTTTTTTCACTAGAGATGCCCTTTAATGATTGATGGCACTATTAGAAAGGAGAAAATTGTCGCGGAGATGTTAATATTGGCGAGATTTACGTTATTATTTGGTAATTGATGATGCCCATGAAACTGCAAGCAGGGGGCCGGACGGCAGCTGGTGTCGGGATCTGGCTGAGAGGCAGCGGGGGGAAAGAGGTAATGAAGTTTGGGGGACTTTTGGGAAGAGAAACTTACTATAGCGGTTGGGTGGGTGGATGGGAGCCTACCACTACAGGAAAATGTATTTACACTGAGGGCAAAGGGGAAAAATGAACAGGGATAGGAGGGATGGGAAGGGGGGGGGGGGCGCACTGAAACAAGCCAAAAACTCTGAGAGGACGCCTCAGAGGTAGAAACTAATTTCCCTCCTGCAGTGCTTGGTGGTCACTTTCTGGACTTTGGATAGGGACAATACTGCGAGAACCATTGAGCGGGATGTAAGGTGAGGATTTTATAACAATACACAGTGGGCCAAGCAGTGGGGGAGAATTTAGTTTTGGGGATGGACATGCCCTTACGACAGGCAAATAGACAGTCTCAATCATGGGTTCCTGGGACAAGTAATCCCCATTAAAAGGAGAACTAACCCAATTTTTTATTATCCAGAATCCTGAAAACAACCCATAAAAACACCAAGAAATAAGCTATAAATAATCACTCTTCAGTAAATTGTATAAGTAAATGTAAGCCTGTTAAGAACTGGATGAAGTATCTGTGTGTATGTGCAGTGTCAGACCAACATCCGGGGACCTAGTCACATGACTTCCTTGCTTTATTTGTCCTGTTAAAAGGATGGCTGATAATATAAATGGGTGTGACAACTGTAACAAGTTTCTGCCATAAGCTAAAGGACTGAGCATGTGAGACTAATGGTCGGGGACCAAAAACTGTGTGATACTAGAATGCATGTGAAGGAAAGCACCCAAACCATATATTATTTAGTTAAATTTCCTAGTGTATGTTCAAAATGTGAAGGAAGACATCAGATTTCTGGTTTATATGAGAGGTTTTCTACCTGCTGGTTCAGAGTGTTATTCTATGGCTTTAGTTGTCCTTTAAGAAAGTAGAAGCTGGTGGTGACGAATGTAATTAGACGTAGGTTAGGAAAAAGAAAAAGACCCTCTTTAGAGAAACAAGAAAATGGAAATATTTTTATGTACAACAATTTTACATAATACCAAAGTCCACAGAAAAGAAATCACTCAGGAAGACCAGTCACTTCTGGAATTGGAAGGGCCACTGAAAAGGGTGAGCACTATCTGATGTTTTCTTCACTGTTAGACTGCTTAGATTAGGACATTGGGGATGTGTTGAGGAGGGTTGGATGGAAAAATGTAGTGGTGAGTTATCTTAGTACTTGATATTGAGGGTCCTCTGCACATGCCAGAGTCCTTCAGGAGGACAGGGAAGGGGCAGAAACTTTTTTGCAACAAAAAAGCCTCCACTCTTCCAGTTCCTGGACTTTGACTAGACACTGCAAGACAAACCCTTAAGGAGCAGAGGGATTTTTTAAACAATACACAGTGGGGCCAAGCAGTGGGTTAAATTTTAGTTGTGGGGGGTGGACATGCCATTTAATGGAAAAAAAAATTCTACAGAAAAAATCTGGGGACCGCATGGGAGATCTATGCACCCCCCCTCTTATACATGTTTACATCATAGGACTGTGGAATGAAGGATACAATGGTTTAGAAATGCAGACAAACGATACAGACTGTGCTGTAAAGCCTTTATTTGTAAATTCCTTGTACCCACTACATATTTCGGTTTTAAAGTGTGCATCATAGTACAAAGTGTTGAAATGTTTAAAGAAACCTTTTAACAGTTAAGTTGACTAATAGTACTCAAAACAAAAAACCACAACTCCACCCCCTTGTTCCTACCCCAAGATCCCTGAACTTTTATCCAGTCTATAGAACTTGGCTGGGTCTGATGGAACTAACAAAGCTTATTCAACCTTAAAATTACATGTCTTGTTAACAAAGTAACAAAATGAATGTCTTGTGTGAAATAGTCAATAGAGTTGGGGAAATAAAGGAATGTGGCAAAACAAAAAACGAAATGAAGGACAGGTGAGATTTGATACTAATTTTGTTACGTAAGTGATGATGTTATGTATGTGCAAATGGGTTAGTGGAAACCTCGAGATCTTTTTGAATACTCTTAATTAAAAACCAATGCAATGTAAACAAACTTCTGAATCAAGCTGCAGTCAGGTCCGTTTTCTTAGATGTACGTAGATATAAACATGAGGAACGAGACTTCGGAAAAGCACGAGGACATATTCTTTATAAGGGCGGAAAGCCACCACTCGAAATCTCGGGAAGTGGCATCCCAATTGGACAGTCCTCCGGAAGGAGGATCTCCTTTAACAATGGAATACCAAAATACAGTAAAAAAACAATATATGATTTAAAATCTGGATTAAGTAACCCTCTTAATGATTAATGTCAGTGATCAAGAGAATCAGGCATAATACTGGTATTTATTTTTGAAAGGCGATCCCCTCTTGACAGAAAAGTAGGGTCCCTACCATTGGTAACAGCTAGAAAGCAAGAAACTTGAGGGACAAACTATTGTATGCAGAAGCAACTTTGAATTCACAGAAGAAAATTTATATTATCTCCTGGTTAGGGAGCAAAGAGAGAATTGTAATTTGAATATGCAGAAAATGCTGCATAATTTATGAAGGAATGGTGGCTTCGCATCTGCTGCATGAATAGAGATGGGCACAGGCCACTCCCTGTACAACAACAGCGGTGGTATTTTGATAACAGTGCATGTTGATCTAAATTGTGTTTCGCTAAAAAACAAAATGACAAATTAACCTTAAGGGTATGTCCACCCCCCAAATTTTTTTTGTAATGGACCATAAAAACCCAAAGCCAGACCAGTTTCAGCCCAAACCACAGGAGGCAGTGCTGGTCTGGCCCTTACGGCACAAAAAAGGCTGGGAAGGCAGTGAGGAAGGAGGTAAGTATGTTAGGAGAAGATTTCAACTTTAGGACCTTGAAGGTCTGGGTTTGGTGGTTAGATAGGGCACAGGAAAAAATGTCTTGGGTGTTAGATATGTGATTAGGAGTCAGGAGCATTGAGGCGAGCTGTGAAAACAGAAAAAGTGGAGGGAAATCCGTGTGGTGGGGGCCAAACATATGAAGATGGAAGAAGACACAAAAAGGAAGACAGGTAGACTTCCTTTATAGGCTTAGAGCGATTACATTGGGAATTAGCGGTGGCAATATTGAAAGAAAAAATTGCTGAAGAGGGAAAGTAAATGGATTATTTTTTGTCTTGTGTACTCGCATAAATGAGAAGTGTACTATCATGATTTTCAGATGGAGGAAAAGGGATGGGCTAAATCTGAGGTGTCCTAAGGGATTGAGGAAAGAGGAAGAGCACGGATTATGTTAATATTAATTATATAAAACAATCCTTTGAAGTCTATGTATAGTGGGAAAAGCCTTGGGGAAGGTAACTATACATTGTGTATAGTGAATAGAAAGATATCTTTTTTTAACCTTTGCTCTACAGGAGTCCTTTGATTTTGGCCAACAATGGAGAAGTATTTAAGAAGAAGGAGGAGAGGACTCCTCGGTGCGACCCTGACCAAGTGCTGTGAAGAGAATGAAAACGGGTTGTCGGTTTAGTGCCTTGGCAGCTAAAATGTTCTGCCATCACAGAGTGTTATGTAATTGGGACAATCTATCAGTCCTGAGACACAGCGCTATGTATTGGACTGCTATTAGGAGAATTGAGGGAAAGTTTGGCTCAACACTTGCAAAAGGCCCGGTCAGTTCTCGGTTAGCATACTTAGTTAGGAGGACCTTACAAAGTCCCAGAATGTATGTAATATGTTAAGTATCCTAGCCACATATGTTTAAACACTTGAGATATCGGGAGGCGAGTACGAGTCAAGGTGACACGCACAGCATCTGGTGGTTTGGACATGCTGACATGTTTGTTTGTATATATCCCGTACACCTTTAAATATCATTCACACAAGCTATTGGGGATCGCCAACTTTGTGGAAAATTGTATGTGATTCCACCTGTTTTTGTGGGGGACGCACCCTAAAACGGATTCCACTATATCAGCATGGGGTATTTTTAGAGACACATTTTATGAGATTAGGGTGATATTGGTATTGTAAGTGATTTTGTAAATGGGCAATAAAGTGTGCGATTTTATTACCATTTGATGTTACAGGCATCGTACTGTCTTAAAGGGGATTTTATTGCTGGGATCCTATTGACCCAGTTTTTGTTTATATGTTAAAAGAAACAAAATAACAATGAATAATTAATATTGCATTTAGTTAATATAAATTAGGTAAAATATGTTAGAAACCATGGTTTGGAATAAAGGCCAAATATCCTTTATATTCAAAGTCAGTTTTTTCATGGAGTACGAGCAAGGAAAAACAGTTCATACACACTTACTTTATGATATATGTAAATGGGGCAAGAGAGCCCAAGTATCCGGATATAGCACCATGTGGTATTACCCCAAACAAAAGGTTAGAAATATTTAGGTTACCTATAAACTAAGTGAGTCCTATTGGGTAAGGTATCTTTAAAGGCATTATTTATTACATTACTATAACCAATTAATTAAGACTAAACCTTTAACATGCTTTTATATGTTACAAAGAATATTTTTTTTTTTTAAAAACAATTCCAATATCCCTAGGTTGTGGAAATAACAACTTAACATGGTTAGATATAGGTAACGGTTACACCAAGCTTAGTTTTTAAAGATGCACTAGAGTCCACATATGCAGGAGTACCGATACTGAGGAGGGGACAGGATTCCCGAAACGTTCTTGTGTTATGATGTGTTTCAATAAACACTTTTGGATTCACTGATTGGTTTTGATCCCCACTATTTTTCTTGTGCTAAAAATGTCCTTAAATCTCACAAACAATGTACAATTTATAAAAGTAATGCATTTGGTAAAAAAGAACATGCTTTTTAGTCTAATTTAGAGTCCCTGCCCACCCATAGGAAAGAAGCACAAGATCGTATGACTTACTTTTTTGTAGGATATAAACAGAATTTAAAGATATTTTCTACATCGTCCTTTTAAGATGTAATCAATGTTGATGAAAAATTCAAGGACAGACTAGTTAATGGACAACAGCCTAAATTAAATAAGCGCAAAAATGTAAAGGGATGGCTCGACGGGATGGATAGTAATAAAAAAAAAAAAAAAAATGGATAAAGGTTAAGATTTATTAAGACTGAAAAGGTTAATGTTAAAGCCTTATAATGCTATTTCTTTAAAAATGTGTTTGGTAGGACCAGTTTTAATAAATAAACGCATCTTTTCTTCTCAACTTCCAAAGAATATCCGGATTTGAAAGGTATGTTTATAATAAATTTATTACATAGTATGTTGAAACATATTCACAGCAAGCCCCCCTGAAGAGCTTACAATCTAGCCGTCATCTCATAAATAGTATGCATAGAATTGTGGGGAAAACCACTGTATCAGGAGGGAAAACCTTTGTAAAGAGTGAGTTTGCTACACATAAGTGCAAATCCGATTGATGTAGTGGCTGCCAATGGCTGTACTCTTGTCCTTTTTAAAGAAATCCTTGTGGCACCTTTGTATTTCGATCCACGCGGAAAATTTCCGATTGCCACTGGAGTCAGGAAGGATTTTTTTTCGCTTCATAAATTGGCTGTTGGTGTGTGTGGGGGGGGGGGTGCCTTCCTGTGGATCAACAGTTAGGCGGAAATGAGGTTTTGCTAGATGGGTTGGACTGGATAAAGGGATGTGAGCCTGAAACATGTCGTGGGGAATAAAGCCAGCTTTGTTTGACAGCATTATCATGCTTACCTAGTTCCTTCCTCTATTTCTCTGATATTGGTTGACTGGATGGACGTTAGTCTTTTTCACCTCAAAATTACTATAAATACATTATATTAGACATTGAACAATGAAAGTTGATAATGTGATTTGTTTAAAAAAAATAGCTTAAAATTTTTCTTCGCTCCATTTTATATATTACCTTTAAACTTATTTTGGATCATAACAATTCAACATAGGTAGTGCACGACAAGATGAAATCAATACTAAACCTGCGGCCATATGCTTTTATTTCCAGAGACTTCAGATAGTCAGTAAAAAGTAATTTTAAATATCTATATAATGATTGTGTTAGGAAAATATGTCTCCTCGTGGGCAATTGAAACTACTGCTGAGGAGATGATTAAGAGCTGTACAGAGCAATAGAATCTTTCTGTCATGATGTGACTTCTAAAAATCAGTTTACCACACGGCTATGTACCATTTCATCTTGCAGCCAAGCTGAATATCTCTTGCTGTAGGAATAATAGACAGAGCGGAATGGCACCAGGATTTTTATCGCTTAGAGGGAAAAAGGTTATTCAATTCATTGCTTGCTTGTTGGTCTCGAAAAAAAAGACATTTTTTATAGTTGATGGCTATAGACTGTTAAAGAT
Organism: Hymenochirus boettgeri; assembly: GCA_019447015.1. Taxonomy (NCBI): domain Eukaryota; kingdom Metazoa; phylum Chordata; class Amphibia; order Anura; family Pipidae; genus Hymenochirus; species Hymenochirus boettgeri. The sequence continues at coordinate 107,643,141 of CM033477.1, read as the reverse complement.
GAAAATAAGTCAATAAAAAGGGAAAATGAAGCACATAAAAGTCAAAGAATGTTGACTTGAAATTGCCCACCAAACAAATAGGCTTCTCGTACTCAGAAGATAGATAAGAAGATTGAGTTTTACTGGAGAATGAGTTTTGTTGAGCCATTTTGGAATATATCTTTGTGATGCTTTTACAGCTTTGATTGATGTTTACATATGGTTGAAATAAAAGTTTTGCAATGACACCTACCAAGCCTGAGTCCTAATTCCGGAGCGGTCCACTCCCTGATGCTCGCTCTTCGTGTTACCTGCTGTAGGCTTTCTGTATACTTCGATTTGGATTACATTGCCTGTTTTTTTGAGCCATAGATCAAGAATTGGGATTTTTTGAGGGTCCATTTCGTTAGTAAATTTGAGGTTCCAATTATTAACTTGAATTTCATTAATGAATCTCTGGAACCCCTCTGCTGACCCTTCCCCTTTTTAAAGACATACAGGGAGATTCATTAAAAGTTTTTATCGTTTAAAATGGTGCTAACCAATCAGATCTTATTTAACATTTGAAAGCTAACAACTGATTGGTTGGGGTAAAATAAGCCCCATTTTAAACAATATGAATATTGAATAACCCTGTTAGTGTTCCTAAGAGGTTCCATGTATAAACATGGTAAATTCCCAGAAGTCTTTGTTCCTTATGTGCCTTTGGCGGGGGTCCCGCAGCTCGAACTGGGACCCCCAGTAAGTGGATCTTAAAAGAGCCCCGGCGGGTGCCAGCGGCCTCTATGAGGCCGATGTTGCCGGCGTCTTGATGTGCCGCGACGTCTTTGGGCTAGCAACACCAACCCCACGATAGTGTAAAACTGAATTCAAAAAATGTATATCTCTAAATGTTTTAAGCTATGGGGACAATGTTATATTTTCCGGCGTAACGTACCTGACCACGATCCTGCAATGCTGTGAATGTTTTTAATTACAGGATCCCGGTCAACACTGCAGAATTAGCAGACCCCCCTGCGTTAATGTGACAGTACATAGGGTTAGCGCAGTTATTTAACACTTATTGGCTGAATAGCGCCCCCCTTGTATGCAACTGTCTACTCTCCTTTTCTTGTCTTTTCGTCTTTCATGCCATTGTCCTCTGGTAAATAGACAGATGTCACAAATACTTTAAATAGGGTAGGGAGAGAATTCAGGCTTGATACTCCCTTTTCAGCAAATGCAAATAAGGAACAAAGACTTCTGGGAATTTACCATGTTTATACATGGAAGCCTTAGGAACACTATCAGGGTTATTCAATAAAAGTTTTATCGTTTAAAATGGTGCAAATTTGCCCAACCAATCAGATGTTAGCTTTCAAATTAAATAAGATCTGATTGGTTGGGGCAAATTTAGCACCATTTTAAACATAAGAACTTTTATTGAATAACCCCGTATGTCTTTAAAAAGACTTTTACAGCATTCTACAAGTAAATGCAAAACCAGAGCACCAACTACAGACCGGTTTCAGATTTATTGAACCATCATCAGTGTAGGGCAGGCCTCTGGTGGAGGTGGGGTATATTCAGAAATTCTCAGCAAATTCTCTGAAATTATTGGTTCATGTAAACCAAGCATTAAAAAATTGACCAATCAGAAACGGATTAGGGTTTTCTGCAAACCTATATAAAGAGAAGCAAACCACCATGGAACTCAGATGCCATCGCCATCTGAAGAAAGAAGCGACTAGCAACATTGGCTCCGATGAGGCCGGCGGTGCCAGTGGGCTCACTGGCAGGTGCAGTGAACTTGCCTGGCATCTGCGACCTCAGTGGGGTTGGTGTTGCTAGCCCAAAGACGTCGCGGCACATCAAGACGCCGGCAACATCGGCCTCATAGAGGCCGCTGGCACCCGCCGGGGCTCTTTTAAGATCCACTTACTGGGGGTCCCAGTTCAAGCTGCGGGACCCCCGCCAAAGGCACATAAGGAACAAAGACTTCTGGGAATTTACCCTGTTTATACAGGAACCTTTAGGAACACTAACAGGGTTATTCAATATTCATATTGTTTAAAATGGGGCTTATTTTACCCACAATCAGTTGTTAGCTTTCAAATGTTAATAAGATCTGATTGGTTAGCACCATTTAAACGATATAAAACTTTAATGAATCTCCCTGTATTCTTTAAAAAAGGGGAAGGGTCAGCAGAGGGGTTCCAGAGATCATTAATGAAATCCAAGTTAATAATTGGAACCTCAAATTTACTAACGAAATGGACCCTCAAAAAATCCAATTCTTGATCTATGGCTCAAAAAAAACAGGCAATGTAATCCAAATCGAAGTATACAGAAACCTACAGAGGTAACACGAAGAGCGAGCGAGCATCAGGGAGTGGACCGCTCGGAATTAGGACTCAGGCTTGGTAGGTGTCATTGCAAAACTTTTATTTCAACCATATGTAAACATCAATCAAGCTGTAAAAGCATCACAAAGGTGCAAACAACCCAGTGGTCTGACGCGTTTCCCGGCGTTCCCGCCGCTTCATCAAAGACCCACAAAGGCCACAGACCCAAAAATAAGAGATAAAAAAAAAAAGAAAAAAAAACAATAAAAAAATAAGATAAAAAAGAAATCAAAAAATATAAAAAACATATATATACCCACATATATTATATAAATATATATACACACACACACACACACACGTGTGTATTGGCTGCCGCATTTTACACTGCAGTATCTGCATACAGTCTGTTGCAAGAAAAGAACACATTTTATTCCAAAAATGTAACTTTTAAATAATCATGCACAGACTGTGTCTGTTTGCTTCAGTTTAAATCCTGAAATGGAAGTTTCCCAAATAAATGTACAAATTCACATGAATACAAGTCAAAATTACTGCACAAAACCTTGTGTATTTTAAACCACTGTATATTAATTTTTCTGAGAAGATTAAACCAAAATGTCATAGTATCTATTGTAATATTCTTTCATTATTTCAATATTATCTACAGCTTCAAGAGAATACATTTTTAGAAGTTAAAAAAAAACAATGCAGCAGAATAGAAATTTTCTCAGGGAACATAAGAATCTTTTTCAGTTTTCTGATTATGAGTCTCCCTTAGCGTCTCAAAAGAAAATCATTTAACTGTTATCAGTCTGTTGTGATTCTTGCAGTTTCCTCTAAACTGAATTTTTCTATAAAACCAAGCAAATATCACTTTTAAGGCAAATTACATTTCACGGGGCTATTCTCATTGAGGGTACTTGCAATAATTCAAAAGCTATTGCAGTTGATATTAAATGTTTTGAGCAGGCGAGATGATAATGAAGTGCTATTCCTTTTCCAGCTTTATTTGTGGTCAGTATTTTACGACGTGATGAAGCGTTTGTCTGCCAACAAGTTTTCATAGGCAGCAAAAGTAACAACACATTAAAGCCTGAAAGGCCATGGGAAACTCTTCACAAAACATCTTTCAAAGCAAATCAAGTATGTTATTTTCACTTCATAACTAACAGGTTTATTTTAGAACTTAATTTGCCATGCTATTTTTCAGTATTAATGGTGAAAAGGAAAAAAAAAGATGATTTTGTGTATCTATGTATGGAATTGTTGGATTTTTTTGTTTGTTTTCTTTTTTGTTTGTGGTTTTGTGTTACTATTTTGTGCTGTTGACAAATATGAACAGGTGACAAAGAAGGGACAAACAGCAAACAGTAAGTTATAAAATAACTCGCTATCCAAGCCATCCAAGGGTGAGGTAGGCAAGAAGCTATTTCCCCCCTCTTACTTAAATGGAAGCTCAGCTAGGCTTCTGCCCAAATACTTTGACTACCCCTACTAACCTAAAAAATAGGAAACATTCTACAGCCTCCCTTTAGTGTCACTATAGTTTTCATTAGCTCTTGGCAGTATTCTCTGCGAGCACACACATCCATGCAAAGTGTTTTTATTTTTGTTTTTTTTTTAACAGAGGTCTGCTGAACTACCAACCCTACACTCCCCCATTTATCTGTTACTGCTTTCGGATGGAATGAAGCAAATAACTTCTGACTGCTGCTCTGCACTTGTGATCGGTAATACAAAGCAGTGATTTACAGTCAGAGCAGGAGGCTTCTCTTATCCCCAATCGCAAGTGCGCAGAGGAACTTGGAGTGGGAGATTCAAACTCCTGGCTCTGACTTTAAATCACTGCTCTGCAATACTGATCACAAATGCAGAGCAGCAGTCAGCTGTTTTGTTTGCTACATTCTGGACAAAAGCAGTGACAGAGGTGAATGGGGGAGGTGGGAATCATAGCATCAGCAGTCAAGTTAAGGATGAGAAAGAAGAGGTGCTAAGCTAAGTACATACTGATGGGGGGGTGGTGGGGGGTGTTCTGTGCCTGTTACTGTGCTACATTTAAATATTGATGGGAGGGTATATGTGCCTGTTACGGAGCTACATGTTATATATGATGGGAGGGGGGGGTTCATGTGCCTGTTCAAAAATAAAAAATACCAGTATGCTTTACCTGTATAAATAATCCCAGTTTGCTACATGTATCAATATCCAGTATGTTGTACTGGTACTGATAATCCGAGTATGCTGTATTTATATAAAAAAATGTGGTTGCTGAGCAGTATTGGTTTGTGAATCTATGCTCTCTCTTATAGAGACACTCTCACATATAGATACACTAAGACACAGATGGTCTGCATCTCTCTGTGTCTTCTAGTATATCTATCTTACATAATGGGTGTGGTTTAATACGGGAGGGAAAAGGGAGGATGAGACCTAAAAAAATCTGCCACATTCGCAGGGCACATGTACCAAGGGCTACACCGACAACCACCAAAAAGAATTGACATATTTTTAACCTTATCTCATTTGAAAAACTAGTCAAGACACTTTGCCAAGTGAAGGTGCTGGTAGCTTAGTTCAGCTAACAAGTGAATTAAATTATATTATAGAAGCCACGGCGAGTTAAATTAACACTGTTCTAATTTAATACATATAATGTCTAGATGCCTACTCCATAGGATAAATGGGTATGGGAATACCCTAATTAAGGGGGTGATAGGGGCAATATATAATTATAAGCACAACATTAAAGGGATGACCTAAAAAGAACCCTTGATACTAGCACTCTTTCCCTTGAAACCCCAATTAAAAGAATACCATCAGTCACATAGCCTGCAATTCAAAGTAGTGGGAATAAACGGATCAGCAAACTATAATATAGAAAACATACATCTTTATTATAGCACAAATAAATATATCAAATATCTCATAAAAAAATTGGGCGTCCCCGATATGTGGTTTTTGAGTTTCATCCAAGCGCCTGATGCTAAGCACCGAACCATGAGGCCAAAGTCCCTATTCATATGTCATTTTCTGTTGTATATAAATATAGGTGTAATCCAAAGGATAAGAAGGATGGTATCCAGTGTATAAATGTCACCACCAACCATTGGGCAAGAACGTATCCAGTGATATAACATATTGGCAGAGGATTCAACAGATGGGAAGCAGATAGGTAAGTACGATTGTCGTACCCACCAAGACACAGTATGGAATCACTTTATATAGCAGAGTAAGAGAGAGAGTCAAGTCAAATCCGCTATATTCACGGACACATACAAAGATGTATACTTGTCGCTAACCGTCTTTTACTGATTTGCTGTTTTTTTCACCTGAGCTTAACTCCGATATGCCATAAGGTACTGTGTCAGTTCGTTGTTCCCTTTGTTATTCCATTTCCCCTCTGTTCTAGTTATTCACTGATCTTTTTCCATATGGACTCTGGTCCGTCACCTGCATCTGGTCATCCGGCGTCTAGTTCGCCGTAATCTCGGCCTGACACAGTACCTTATGGCATATCGGAGTTAAGCTCGGGTGGAAAAAAATAGCAGAAATCAGTAGAAGACGGCTGAGCGGCAAGATATATCAGCTTTGTATGGTGTCCGTGAATATAGCGGATTGTGAGATGACTCCTATCTTACTGCTGTATGAAGTCCCGATAAGTAGTACTCCGTGTGATTCCATACTGTGGTCTTGGTGGGTACGACAATCGTATTTATCTATTTGGTCCCATGTGTTGAATCCTCTGCCAATATGTTATTCACTGGATACGTTCTTGCCCAATGGTGGGTGGTGACATTATACACTGGATACCATCCTTCTATATACCTTTGGATTACACCTATATTATATAGCAACGGAAAATTACATAGATATAGGACTTTGGTCTCATGGTTCGGTGCTTAGCATCAGGCACTTGCATGAAACTCTAGCCACATATCGGGGACGCCGATATTTTATGAATATTTGATATATTTATTTGTGCTATAATAAAGATGTATGTTTTCTATATTATAGTTTGCTGATCCGTTTATTCCCACTACTTTGAATTGCAAGGCTATGTGATGATGGTATCTTTTATTCTGGGGTTTCAAGGGAAAGGAGTGCTAGTATCAAGGGTTCTTTAGGTCTATCCCTATAATGTTGTGCTTAACACCTGTTCTAGTTTTCTGATAGGGGGTCAGTCCTTGACCTTTTGATTCATTTTAGGAAATTGATGCAAACCAGGCCAGCACCTTCTCAATGACCTGCACATCTTCTATGAGGCTTTTAGTTTTATTGATGTTGTGATGTAAATTCATAATTCAATTTTTAAAAGTTTGTTTACTGTATAAATTCTATTCTATCAGTTATTAAAAAGCTCGCCCATAGCTTAGTCCTCTTTTATAGCGCACACAATATTCATTTCACTTGACAAATTTTGCACCATGAAAATATGGTGCACACACAGGGTATTAAATATTAGAATGGACATTGCTTCTGGAGTAGTGTGTTCAAGCAGCCCTAAGGCAGGGTTCATACTAGGGTCATAACACTGTGGGGGAACATCGCACAGCAATGTTGTGCAATGTTCCCCGTACATAGCAGTGCCCATTGATTTCAATGGCACCACTATGCGATAACGCAGCAAACTGCTGCAAACAGAGCGTTGCTGGCAAAGCAATGTATCACAGCTCATAGGTGTTCCTAGTGTGAACAAGCTCTTAAGGGCTTGTTGCAGGATACCCATTTCCCCACAATCCTCTGTAACCACAGAAAACCTTATTCTCAGTTACCCTGCTAACGCATATGCACAGAGAGTCTAGATGCATTTAGGAGAGGCATCCAGCTAAGAATGCTTTCACACTCTTATTAAGCTTAATATCAACATTTGTTTCTTCTCTTTCTATTGCAAAATAATAATGAACAGATAAAAGCAATTCTTCCATTTTTAACCACCAGCTACTACAAAAATAATCTGAAAAGTTAATGTTCTGAATTACTTCCTTTAAAGGGCATGTCCACCCCCAAAACTATAATTCCCCACCACATGGCCCCACTTGTAGTAAATAAAAATCCTTACTTACATCCCAGCTCCAAATGGTTCTCCTGTAGTCCCCCCCCCAAAGTCCCAAAAACTGCCCATCCAGGAGGATAGCCGAGTCCATATAGGACTCTGCTCCTGTCTCCCTCCGGGAGAAGTTTGGCATACGCACTGGACATTCTCCCCCTTCCTCCCGTTTTGGACTCACCCCCTAGCTACAAATCCATTGTATAGTTGTAGGGGTTAGTCCCAGCCCCAACTGCTATATTTTACACTACATAAAAAATTAAAATGAAGGGTGGACATACCCTTTAAATGCAAAGCTTAAACGAAAGAATTTCCACAGTGCTAAAAATTATTCAGTAACTTCTCATTAGTGCAAGAGATTTCTATGTAAATGGAAGATGTCCCAACACAAATAATAGAAGCACACATTTTAATTCATAAGTACAAACGGTACTATTCTATTCCATTTGACAGCAGGAGTTTCTAAGCAATGACTATGCTAAAAATAATTACCCACCAGTACCAAAAGCCATTGTAGAAGTCTGAATCACAGCGTTCACAAAGATTAGTAAAAAATACAGCAAACCTCAAAAAAGTAGAGAATCTAAAAAGCCTGTAAGGAACAAAATTGTTATTAAACACACATGGAAATCTTTGTCAAGATTTGACACATTCCATTTGAAAACAAAATAACCATTCAGCTTTACATGCATCTAGATTTCTGTTTAATTAAAGGGCATGTCCACCTGCAAAATAAACTTTAACATATTGTAGAGGACCCTAGCCACCCCAACTGCTAGGTTTTTGTTGTTAAAAAAAGGCTGCAGAACAATCTTAATTACAATCCTTAGATCCCCTAGTGCTCTGATCTCCGCCCTCTGCTTGCCAGAACTATAAGCAGGGGGCCAGACAGCAGCGGCGTCTCTGATTGTGAGAGACAGCCAATAAGAGACAAGACTGACGCAAACAATAACTCCAGGGAATGAAGGATTGTAAGTAGAGTTCTGCAGCTTTTTAACAAACAGATTCAGTGGTTTGGGGTGGGCTAGGGTGCCCTACTATTGTTTAGAGTTATTAGATGTAGGGCACCGGCAGCAAAGAGGGGCTCCAGAGGGATGGAGGGAAAGGGCTCCATTGCACATGCCACTGTCCTCTCAGAAGACAAGGAAGAGGCGAAAATTCTTCACACAGGTAGACAGGTCCTACTCTTCAGTTTCCTGGACTTTGGACAGTCACTGCAGAGGACCATTTGGAGCAGAGATGTAAAGTAAGTTTTTTTTTTAAACAATACACAGTGGAGCCAGTATGGGGTTAAATTTTAGTTTGGGGAGTGGACATGCCCTTTACACAAAGAGGTTTAGTTTAGACTGAAATTAGTGCTTGCAAGATGTAATAAAGTAATGGCTGTTTCTAAGTAGGCCTAAATAAAATGAATACACTTTCAAAATGGGACGGGCTTTCAATACTTTCCATCACATTTTATGTGCATGTTAGAAGTAGATTCAGAACTAAGAAAGCTTCATTATGTTGCCAGTACAACTCACACCCCGTGCTGTATTCAAAGACACCCAATTCCACACCAATATAGAAGTCCATAATAAGACTTGGAAAGCTGTTGTTTTGGTTACAGACACAAGGAACAATAGAACATATCTGATTTTACAGACTTTTTTTTCTATCAATCTGGAAAGGATTATAAACACTTTTTGATGAAATACAAGGAATGTGTGGAGGAAATGATTGTTTGCAAAAACAATTTGACACTGTTCTATTTTGTACTGAGAGATGTGCTGTAAGATTGTTGATTAACACTGTGCTTTAAGTGATTGGCTGTCAGCTTAGGGAGCAAGTTTGTAGCTTCATTTTTTTGATCTGCTGTGCACTAGAGAGCATGTGAGGTGTATGGCTTACATGTAGACTTCCACCAAACAAAAGAGGTGGATTATGGGAGCTGAGCCCTATTGCCCAAAGATACAGCAAAGGGAGAGGTTGACACAGCTTTTTGCATCTTTGTGACAGGAAAATATTATCTGGTGATCTGGTGACTTAAGTTTCCCTTCAAGCTTTAGAAGCTGTCTTCCATCTATTTCTATGACCACTGCAACATGTTTTATTATTTCTAGTGCCCCAATGGGTAGTGTTAATTGGGGAGCATGTTGAAATTTCAGTTATCAGAACTCAATTCACTAGAAAGCTTACCAGCTAAAATGCAGAAAACAATAGAAAATATAGAAAAATAGAAAATCTTGCAGTTGGCTGCAAGATTTTAAAACCAGTTTGCAGTGAGTACTGCGCTTTAAGTTGTTGCTTACTTTTACCCAATGTAATACAAAATAATTCACTTCCATAACAAGTATATGATACAAGTATGGTATGCCTCAGCACCATTTCACCAAGTTATTCAATCTCCCTCTAATGTACCCAACATCAAACAGATTTGTAACTATATCAATTTCAAAATGTTAATACAGAGATGTGATATATGTATGTCATTCTTTTAATTTAAGTACCACTTCTCAGGAAATCCACACAACTGTAATATATGAACTCATTTATATGTATACGATAACTGTACAAAGATGTGTGTCTGCTTACGGTTGGTTACGTTTTGTAGAACTGGAGTCTTTATGTAAAAAAACAATCACTTTTCTGACCCTTAAAGGGCAATTATAGTGAGAAAATTTTTTTTTAATTTCTTCTAATGTATCATATAAGTCATCCACACCACCAGGGTGACCTTTAGTTTCTTTAAATTCTTCATATCCCGAGAATAAGCCTTTGAATATGCTGTGATTGTAGGAGCTGCTACAACCTCATCTGTCACTCAAAGGCACAACAACCACACAATCCAAAGCTCCCATGCAGTACTGTCACACACTCTCTCAACCACCACATATGTACATGTGCAACATATAGTCAAATGTGTAGTGCTAAACACAATCAATAAACCCTTAACCCAGTAATATGAGCAAACACACTTTAAACAGCCCCCCCCCCAAAAAAAAATATCTTATATACATACAAAACCAGTGACTCAAATGGAACACTAATACAGTATATGAATAATACAGTAATACAGAATATATACCAAACAAGACACACAGTGCAATGTATGAAATATATAGACTAAAGCAACTGAAATGTAACAGGACAACAACAGTGTCACTGTGTTTGTGAAGGTCTCTCACTACAAGCTGCTGTCACTGACCCTCTTCAGTGATTATGATCTCAGCTAAGCAGGGAGAGATATGAACTTTAGGTAAAAATAAATAACAATTAGCAAAGTTAGAGAACAGGGAGAGTTCAGTAACTTACTTGTAAAGAATCTCAGCACACTTGTCCTCTCTCCCCCTCTCCCTCCCTTCAGCATATGCTACTTTATTCACACTTTGATTGCTTGCAGTCTAGCTCTGGAAGGGAGGGGTCAACAGGATGTCAGCACTTCATTTAAAGTCCCTTCAACTGACAATGCTCGGACTCTTTATACAGCCCGTCACTGTTGAGGGGGAGTAGACAGAGAGGGGAGGGGGATTACACACGCTTGGTACAAACTTCTGCCCTGTGAGAAGAAATGAAGCCACACAGAAACATGAAAGGTAAGGCAGTATAACTAAGTGATCTATACATTGTATACAGACAAAGTTTTTTTTTCACTATAGTGCCCTTTAAAGCTATTGGGTATTCTCTTGCTTCCATGCATATATTTTATGTAAAATAATGACCTTTCTCCATTTGTGTACTATATAGGTGCATCTGTATACAGTTAGCATACAGTCAGGGAGCTAAATATGTAACTTTGGTTTGTAAGGAGGCAATCAGTCTTACAATGACACTCACAGATCGCTGCAGCAAACATGTGGGTAATGTGCCTTCTCTTTAATTCAACACATACGGATGTTAGCAGCAGCAATACAAAAACAAATTTGTCTAATCATAAAAACTAGCTAATACAATTTTTCATAAACTAATCTGCACCGAAATAATGAATGTGTTTAGTTTTTTTTCCATCAGGGATCATGTAAGAAGAAAAAATCTAAGATGTGGGATAATAAAAAGAAAAGGAGTAAAAGAAGAAGAAAAAAAATAATAAATAAAACTAAACATTAGGAATAGCAGAGTGCACAGGGAAGGGGCAGAAAATCACTAAGTAATACAGACAAGACAAAACAGCAAAACTCAATATTCTCAGGTTTCTCTTATTAAAAGTGATAAATAAAGTTTGATGAAAATAAAATATTGAAGGCAAGAACTTTATATTTAATATTTAGTGATGCAGACTGAATTCACCATTTGAACCAAATAAAATGCTCAATCTATAAAATTGAACTTTTTAGTAGTTTAGTAATAAGTTATGTTTTCTCTTCAAATATGAGGTTTTTTTTCCACAAATCAAACAAATTTATGTTGAGAGCTATTCTTTCTAACCTTGCTCTATTTCTAACCCATTCATTTGCAGTTTTCATTTCGAGCAATGGTATTTCATTCTCGCCAGTGAGGTAACGAGTAACGAAACTGATCTGCTACAGTGGGTGTTTCAGTTAAGATGAAATAATGTTACACCAAAGCAGCGTTTGTAATTGACATTTCCCGCCAAATGAGCAGTGATACACACAGAAAAGAAAATGTAATCGTCATACTGGATTCTATGGCTCACAATTACTTTTCACAGTCTGGAATGTGAATTTTAATGACAATTCTCATATGTAAAACACATATATTTAGCCGTTTAGATTGGTTGCCAATAGGATTTAAACAATTAAACATTACAAGAAGAAAGGGGGGTAATTTAAATTAGCGTAGAAAATAGATTATTTATGTCTCAGACAGAACTGCAAAAAATGTAATGCTTCTAAAAGGGGCAAAACAAGCGGCCTTGCAAATGTTGGTTAGGCCAATTCCAGCATCTCTCTTTAATGTGCTTCTCTGTAATATCTTGTTGCTGCTATTCAGGCAAAACACAAAGATTTTATATCAAGGTTCGAGAAAGAAAAAAAACTTGCTACCAAGCAGTAGCTTGTTTAAAGATAATGAAGCTGGTAATGTTATGTGTAAGCTCTCTATAAAACAATGAGGACATTTTTGATAAGCATGGACAGTGTAAAACAATCAGCACATCTACTAGAAATTTATTCAAAGGTAACCTACAGTAAAAGGTAAAAGGTACAGTAAAATACCTTGCCCTGTTTGTAAGTTTCCACTTGTTCTCAGGCTCTTTATCTCAGTATCTAATGTCTGGTTTTGAGTTAACATCTGGAAACAAATCCAACAGCTTCTAGTTGCAAAAACTCCTTTCTGCATCATTTTATACCTAAGAATAACAAGCAGGTTATTATTCTCTGCGCACATGAATGAATTTATTTTGCAAAATATGTATAGACTGTAAGGAACTCTGTCTATATAAAAACATACATGAAGACAATATAGCATCTAAACATCACACCCTGGAATGTTAATCTACTCTACATAGACAAAGCAACTAATAATGTGCATACCTCAATATAGATAAGTATGTATACATATATAGTATGGATGGCTATATTTGTACAGGTCAGTTTGAGCGCAGTTTAAGTTCTTATGAAACTTGGGTATAAAGGTGCCCAGCCACATTGCTGATATTCAGTAATTCCCATCAGATGTGACGGGATTACTGAATATTGCTAATATCTAGGGATTGGTTTGATGGCGATAAGCACCACTATTGGCATTATGACCAATTGGGCCGAACAGAAGGATGGTTATTGCCGCCCATATACTAAAAGTAAAGGGCTCCAATAACCATGGTGACCAGACACTCATTCCTTATAAAGTATATACGAAATGATTGTTCCTTTGTATGGCAAGCATCGACAAACTCGTAACCCGAGTCCAATCTTACGGGTGGCAGTGATGTGTATGGGTACCTTAAAGATTCATACATACGTGTGATTGCAGGGGCCGACCGTGAACACTATGTATATAAAGCCTACGTTTCGGCCGACAATCGTGCCGGTTGGCCAATCTGCGGCCGGAATAAAAGTTTGGTTGGTGCTCGTTGCCAGATCCGCCGAGTCCGGTTCTTTCTCTTGTCTCTTGGCCCAGGAGCAGACTTAAAACCAAGCAAGCAAATATAATGTATGCAAATTTCAGTTTAATTGCTAATTGCAGATTTTATTTTAACATAAGATAAAACAATTTTTGAATAGCCATTGCCAAAATACCAGTATAGCGCACACAAAAAATAAATTTCAACCTAGCTTTTATAAATAGGGCCCCATAGTAGAATGACAAAAGAACATATAAAAACACAAAGAGAAACAAAACGAAAATTCCTTTTGTATTAACGTACAATGGTAGCAGTAAGTGCTTGTGCTGGTAGACAGGGTTATACCTATAATTGTCTTTAATGAATATTATTGCAAGCATTGAAAGAAACACATTTTTTTGTCTTTGATACAGTCATACCAGCTAAAAATTCTCAAGCTTGCATATTAAAACCCAGTTTTACAGTGGTATTGGTGTTACTCTTATTCTCTGTTATTCAAAAAATGAAGGTTAATAGACAAGATAACATGCATTAAAACCAGTTTTACAATGGGATTTTTACTCTTACCTTACTTTACATTGTTATTCAAAAAGAATGTAGGTAGAGTTAGCAGTAGAAGAGATGTCCGAACTTCCTGAAGTTCGGTTCGTTTTCGAACTTCACAACTCAGTAAAGGTTGGAAGTTCGGAAATGAACCCATTAAAGTCAATGGGAGAGAAATAGGTTAAAATTTGCTACAAATAGCAATGGTAAACTTAATGAAATGGCTCTGGAACCTGGGAATGGTCTGGGGAACACTTATGTATTACCAAAAACTTGTTTAAAGGGAATCTGCCTGTTGCTCCTCCTCCCCTTTGCCAACGCCCCTGTCCCTCCCACTCATGGACCCATGGTCCCTCCAGTTGCAGGCCTCCCTTAGCCAATTTCTTACAGCCCCATGTGGCCCCGCCACCCGGGTGCGTGGCCCCACCCACCGGGGTGCCGTGGCCCCGCCCACCCGCGGCGCGTTCACTAAACACTCGCGGTTGCATAAGCCCGCCCACCCAGGACATAAGCCCGCCCGCTGGTGCAATAAGCCCCGCCACTTGCCGGTGCATAGCCGGGTGCATGGGGCAATTATACACCCCCTTACAGAAAAACTCTGTGGAAACAGCCTTTTCAGGCAGGGACTCGCCTGAAGGCTTGTTTTCACATAGTGGGCAGAGAGAGGGCTGTAATTCCCTTACCTACTCGGGGAGCTTCCACAGCAGGGAAGACTTCCTGTCTCCCCACACACTGCGGGAGTCTAGGCAGTGCTTGCCGGTGGCACAGTGCGGGAGGAGGGCGAGAGGCGCGTGGGAGAGAGGGAGAGCAGGGAGGGGAGAGGGGGAAATAGGGAGGGGGGGGGGAGAAGAAGGAAGTCTAGAATGTACATGTCAGCCTCCCACCCATTAACTTTCTGGTCAGTCATTTCTTTATATCTTGGGCTGTGGAGCAGGTACAGAGGTCGTTGATGGCTGTTTTAAAGGTAGCAAACTGGCCTTAATTTAAACTCAAATGTTTGGAGACCACAGTTCCCCTTTAACACTACCTTTCCCATGATCGGGTTATTGTTAGGTTCCACATGCTACATTGGGGGTTATGGCCAATTCGAGGCTTACCGAAACGATACATTCGAGGGTTACCAAAATCGAAGGCTAATTTTGAGGATTATCGAAATCGAACGATACATTTGAGGGTTACGAATGGAACGAACATTGAGGGTTACCAAAATCGAACATTTGTTTGATGGTTACCAAAATTGAGTTTGCGACATAGTTCGAAACATCACTAGTTAGCAGGTAAATACCAAAAAAAGAGAATTTAGAAAAAAAGGAATCAATAAAATGGAAGTAATTCTACCACTTTATTATTTACTTAATAATAATATTTTAACAGAATAACTTAAAGGGCATGTCCACCCTTTTTTAACGTTTGCTTGTAGGTGGGCTCCCTTCCCCACCCCCAACTGCTATAGTAATTTGTCTAAAAACTCCCCCAATCACTACTAATTTGCCTCTCTCCTTCGCGTTCTGTCACGGCCCTCTGCTGCATGGAACTGCAAGCAGGGGGCCTGACTGGCAGCCGTGTCCGTGATGGCTGAGAGGCAGCCAATCAAGGGCTCGGTTTCCGGCTGTTACAGAAGTCAGGGAAAGAGGCAAAGTAAGTAGTGATCGGGGGAGTTTTTTAAACAAATACTATTGTGGTTGGGGCTATGGGAGGGAGCCCTACACATACAGAAAGGGGTTTTGTAGCTAGGAGGAGGGAGATCAAAACAGGAGCTGCACTAAGCATGTGCAAATTCTCCCCAAGGAGATAGGAGGCAGAGCCCTATATGGACTTGGCCATGCTCCTGGTGGTCATTCTGGACTTTGTAGGGACAATACAGGAGAACCTTTGGAGCAGGGATGTAAGGTAAGGATTTATCTACACTACCAGTAGGGCCAGTAGTGGGTTAAAATATAGTTTGGGGGGTGGACATCCCTTTAATAGAATTAGGACTTTTTCTTCATTATGAAAGTACCAAAAGGTGCCTTTGTTCTAAAGCTAAGTACACACAATGCAATATTTCAACCATATCGACTGGTTGCCAATTAATTGTATTTAGGTGGACTGATTGTCACACAAACAGTTGAAATTAACCGCTATGTGCAATCAATTTTTTTCCAAATTGGTCAAAGGTTCAAACCAACATCAGTCCACCGTAAAGGTACAAGTCGATATTTTACCGAAAATCTCAGTGGTTCAGGTCAAAATATCATCTTGTGGTACCTAGTATAAGTCTAAGCAAACAATCAGATGTTAGCTTTTTACCGGTCTACTGCAGTTGAAAAGATTTCATAACACGGATGTTTACAGCCGAGGGAGAACATTGTTTTTTTTAACCTAAACAATGTTTGAGTTTCGTATTTGTAATTATATACAAAAGCTTCCTGATATTGTGATATTAAACTTGGATTTCCATTAACAGCAGTATTATTTTTGCCTTAGGGTACCAGTCCGCATAAATGCAATTGGTACTGTACATTCTACAGAATAATTTATTGGGACTTTTTTTTAAAATTACATTTAATATGAAACCAGTCGTTCATTCTACCTAGTGATGGATTAATTCTAATGAATTAGAAGGAAATTAAATGGTTGATGACTGACAACTTATAGGCTTGTTTTATTAAATGAATATTAAATCAAATATAGTATTCTGTACTGGAAGGAACTGTAGTGAAGACTCACTAGGATATCTCAGAATAAATTTGAAATGGACTTTATCATTAAAAGTGGTCAATTAAATGTAGTAGTAATGTAGTAGTATGCAAGAACTTTCAAAACCATCTCCTAAACCACAAACTAAATAAAAATAGGTGATGCCCTACCATTCTGTCTGAAAGCATTCCAAGGTTTTCATCATTCCCATTTTAATTAGGAAATTGCGAACAAAATCATCAACTACCTCGGGTCTCTGAGAGACAGGCCTCTTTGCAAAGAATCGATCTTGGAGACTGAAAAAAAGAAGAAAAGGGAAATTGTGATCAATTTTTTCTTTTAAAATAAATGGCACATTATTTTTGCTAACTGTTAACCACTTTCTTTTCCTGTAAATATTAAGATTATAATGCATTGCTTATTTTTGGAGAGGGTGTTTTTGTAGTATTATTTTCACTCAGCTTAAGTAACAATTCTTATGGGTAAAGGGTATCTCACCCAAAACTAACTTTTTTCTATAGTTTACAGAAAAAAACCTAACCTGCGCATGCGAGAGTCCTCCAAAAGGATAGGGAAGGGGCAGATACATTTTTACACACACAAAAGGCTCCTACTCTTCAGTTTTCCGGACTTTCAATAGGCATGCAGGGACAACCATATGAAGCTGAGAGAAAATGTAATTATTTTTCAACACTACACTTTGGGGCCAGCAGTGGGTTAACTATAGAAGAAATATCTTCAATACTAGATCTTTGCCAAGGAGGAAAAATCACTTCCAGAAAAGCTTTCCATTAGGTGATTTTTCGATCAGATTTTGAACTTTGAAAATGGGCATACACACACACACATAGAAAATTAAACAGTGATACACATTTTTTTTGTTAACAATAACCCATAATCAGTGATAAAATTGGTATGCTCCTGGTATGCTCAAGTCCTAGTTGTGATTGCTCAAACTAAACGTTAATTAGAAGTCCATAAGGTTTCAATAAAACCTGCAGGAGCCAGGAGGGAAGGTAAGCTACTTACCTGATCGCTTGCTCCTCCGCCACGGAGTCTGACAGGTACAGTACAACAGTTTCGTCTTCTATGCGCATCGCACTTGAAAGCAGAATCCGTTGGTGCCTGTCAGACTACGCACGCGAGGTTGCGAGCGAGATCGAGTAAGTAGCTTCCTTCTCTCCTAGCTCCTGCAGGTTTTTTTGCAGATAAAATAGTTGTAGCCATATTAGTGCCAGTAGCTATGCCAAAAGATTAGTTCTGTAGGATATATTCTAATATATAGGAACTGTTTAACATATTTATTTTGGAAAACAAAAAGTTAACTAAGCTACAAACTGTCATATGAATGTAGGCTGGAAAGGTAAAGAAATGTGTACATGCTAATTTCTCCAACTACTAAAGCAGTGCCAAAAACGTTCAGCGTCTGTATTGTGGATTGTAGGCAATCTTGTTATGAAGATATGGCTACATGTGATTTTTATGAAGCCTTACATATGCTAGTTAATAAACATTGATTCTGCATTGCATAATGAGCAACAACCATCACATGTCATCAAGACAATAACCCGAGTCCTAGCTTTACAAATAGCATTACCAGTAATGAGTAGAATAAAAATAAAGATTTTAAAATCCACAACTCAATCATTATGTCATGATAAGAGGTTAGTTGACTATTTTTCAGAAAGTTTTAGATCAGTTTTTCTGATTATGAGTCTCCCTTAGCGTCTTCAAAAGAAAATCATTTAACTGTTATCCAGTCTGTTGTGATTCTTGCAGTTTCCTCTAAACTGAATTTTTCTATAAAACCAAGCAAATATCACTTTTAAGGCAAATTACATTTCACGGGGCTATTTCTATTGAGGGTACTTGCAATAATTCAAAAGCTATTGCAGTTGATATTAAATGTTTTGAGCAGGCGAGATGATTAATGAAGTGCTATTCCTTTTCCAGCTTTATTTTGTGTCAGTATTTCTACGACGTGATAGAAGCGTTGTTTCTGCCAACAAGTCTTCATAGGCAGCAAAAGTAACAACACATTTAAAGCCTGAAAGGCCATGGAGAACTCTTCACAAAACATCTTTCAAAAGCAATTCCAAGTATGTTATTTTCACTTCATAACTTAACAGGTTTATTTTAGAACTTAAATTTGCCATGCTATTTTTCAGTATTAATGGTGAAAAGGAAAAAAAAGATGATTTTGTGTATCTATGTATGGAATTGTTGGATTTTTTTGTTTGTTTTCTTTTTTGTTTGTGTTTTTTGTGTTACTATTTTGTGCTGTTGAACAAATATGAACAGGTGACAAAGAAGGGACAAACAGCAAACAGTAAGTTATAGAAATAACTCGCTATCCAAGCCATCCAAGGGTGAGGTAGGCAAGAAGCTATTTCCCCCCTCTTACTTAAAATGGAAGCTCAGCTAGGCTTCTGCCCAAATACTTTGACTACCCCTACTAACCTAAAAAATAGGAAACATTCTACAGCCTCCCTTTAGTGTCACCTATAGTTTTCATTAGCTCTTGGCAGTATTCTCTGCGAGCACACTACCATCCATGCAAAGTGTTTTTATTTTTGTTTTTTTTTTAACAGAGGTCTGCTGAACTACCAACCCTACCTCCCCCATTTATCTGTTACTGCTTTCGGATGGAATGAAGCAAATAACTTCTGACTGCTGCTCTGCACTTGTGATCGGTAATACAAAGCAGTGATTTACAGTCAGAGCAGGAGGCTTTCTCTTATCCCCAATCGCAAGTGCGCAGAGGAACTTGGAGTGGGAGATTCAAACTCCTGCTCTGACTTTAAATCACTGCTCTGCACTACTGATCACAAATGCAGAGCAGCAGTCAGCTGTTTTGTTTGCTACATTCTGGACAAAAGCAGTGACAGAGGTGAATGGGGGAGGTGGGAATCATAGCATCAGCAGTCAAGTTAAGGTATGAGAAAGAAGAGGTGCTACATGTACATACTGATGGGGGGGGGTGTATCTGTGCCTGTTACTGTGCTACATTTAAATATTGATGGGAGGGTATATGTGCCTGTTACGGAGCTACATGTATATATTGATGGGAGGGGGGTCATTTGTGCCTGTTCAAAAATAAAAAATACCAGTATGCTTTACCTGTATAAATAATCCCAGTTTGCTACATGTATCAATAATCCCAGTATGTTGTACTGGTACTGATAATCCGAGTATGCTGTATTTATATAAAAAATGCTGGTTGGCTGGAGTCATTGGTTTGTGAATCTATGTCTCTCTCTTATAGAGACACTCTCACATATAGATACACTAAGACACAGATGGTCTGCATCTCTCTGTGTCTTCTAGTATATCTATCTTACATAATGGGTGTGGTTTAATACGGGAGGGAAAAGGGGAGTGACCTAAAAAATTCTGCCACACTTCGCAGGGCACATGTACCAAGGGCTACACCCTGACAACCACCAAAAAGAATTGACATATTTTTAACCTTATCTCCCATTTGAAAAACTAGTCAAGACACTTTGCCAAGTGAAGGTGCTGGCTAGCTTAGTTCAGCTAACAAGTGAATTAAATTAATATTATAGAAGCCACGGCGAGTTAAATTAACACCTGTTCTAATTTAATACATATAATGTCTAGATGCCTACTCCATAGGATATAATGGGTATGGGAATACCCTAATTAAAGGGGTGATAGGGGCAATATAATTATAAGCACAACATTAAAGGGATAGACCTAAAAAAGAACCCTTGATACTAGCACTCCTTTCCCTTGAAACCCCAATTAAAAGAATACCATCAGTCACATAGCCCTTGCAATTCAAAGTAGTGGGAATAAACGGATCAGCAAACTATAATATAGAAAACATACATCTTTATTATAGCACAAATAAATATATCAAATATCTCATAAAAAAATTGGGCGTCCCCAATATGTGGTTTAGAGTTTCATCCAAGCGCCTGATGCTAAGCACCGAACCATGAGGCCAAAGTCCTATATCATATGTCATTTTCTGTTGCTATATAAATATAGGTGTAATCCAAAGGTATATAGAAGGATGGTATCCAGTGTATAAATGTCACCACCCAACCATTGGGCAAGAACGTATCCAGTGATATAACATATTGGCAGAGGATTCAACAGATGGGAAGCAGATAGGTAAGTACGATTGTCGTACCCACCAAGACACAGTATGGAATCACTTTATATAGCAGTAAGAGAGAGAGTCAAGTCACAATCCGCTATATTCACGGACACCATACAAAGCTGATATACTTGTCGCTCAACCGTCTTCTACTGATTTCTGCTGTTTTTTTCACCTGAGCTTAACTCCGATATGCCATAAGGTACTGTGTCAGTTCGTTGTTCCCTTTGTTATTCCATTTCCCCTCTGTTCCTAGTTATTCACTGGATCTTTTTCCATATGGACTCTGGTCCCGTCACCTGCATCTGCGTCATCCGGCGTACGTTTCGCCGTAATCTCACGGCTGACACAGTACCTTATGGCATATCGGAGTTAAGCTCGGGTGAAAAAAATAGCAGAAATCAGTAGAAGACGGCTGAGCGGCAAGTATATCAGCTTTGTATGTCACAATCCGCTATATTCACGGACACCATACAAAGCTGATATACTTGTCGCTCAACCGTCTTCTACTGATTTCTGCTGTTTTTTTCACCTGAGCTTAACTCCGATATGCCATAAGGTACTGTGTCAGTTCGTTGTTCCCTTTGTTATTCCATTTCCCCTCTGTTCCTAGTTATTCACTGGATCTTTTTCCATATGGACTCTGGTCCCGTCACCTGCATCTGCGTCATCCGGCGTACGTTTCGCCGTAATCTCGCGGCTGACACAGTACCTTATGGCATATCGGAGTTAAGCTCGGGTGAAAAAAATAGCAGAAATCAGTAGAAGACGGCTGAGCGGCAAGTATATCAGCTTTGTATGATGTCCGTGAATATAGCGGATTGTGACATGACTCTCTATCTTACTGCTGTATGAAGTCCCGATAAGTAGTACTCCGTGTGATTCCATACTGTGTCTTGGTGGGTACGACAATCGTATTTATCTATTTGGTTCCCATGTGTTGAATCCTCTGCCAATATGTTATATCACTGGATTTTTTTTCCCCTACCCACCAAGACACAGTATGGAATCATTTATATAGCAGTAAGAGAGAGAGTCAAGTCACAATCCGCTATTCACGGACAACATACCAAGCTGATATACTTGTCGCTCAACCGTTTCTACTGATTTCTGCTGTTTTTTTCACCTGAGCTTAACTCCGATATGCCATAAGGTACTGTGTCAGTTCGTTGTTCCCTTTGTTATTCCATTCCCCTCTGTTCCTAGTTATTCACTGGATCTTTTTCCATATGGACTCTGGTCGTCACCTGCATCTGCGTCATCCGGCGTACGGTTCGCCGTAATCTCACGGCTGACACAGTACCTTATGGCATATCGGAGTTAAGCTCGGGTGAAAAAAATAGCAGAAAATCAGTAGAAGACGGCTGAGCGGCAAGGATATCAGCTTTGTATGGGGTCCGTGAATATAGCGGATTGTGACATGACTCTCTATCTTACTGCTGTATGAAGTCCCGATAAGTAGTACTCCGTGTGATTCCATACTGTGTCTTGGTGGGTACGACAATCGTATTTATCTATTTGGTTCCCATGTGTTGAATCCTCTGCCAATATGTTATATCACTGGATACGTTCTTGCCCAATGGTTGGGTGGTGACATTTATACACTGGATACCATCCTTCTATATACCTTTGGATTACACCTATATTTATATAGCAACGGAAAATTACATATGATATAGGACTTTGGTCTCATGGTTCGGTGCTTAGCATCAGGCACTTGCATGAAACTCTAGCCACATATCGGGGACGCCCGATTTTTATGAGATATTTGATATATTTATTTGTGCTATAATAAAGATGTATGTTTTCTATATTATAGTTTGCTGATCCGTTTATTCCCACTACTTTGAATTGCAAGGGCTATGTGACTGATGGTATTCTTTTATTCTTGGGGTTTCAAGGGAAAGGAGTGCTAGTATCAAGGGTTCTTTTTTAGGTCTATCCCTATAATGTTGTGCTTAACACCTGTTCTAGTTTTCTGATAGGGGGTCAGTCCTTGACCTTTTGATTCATTTTAGGAAATTGATGCAAACCAGGCCAGCACCTTCTCAATGACCTGCACATCTTCTATGAGGCTTTTAGTTTTATTGATGTTGATGTTAAATTCATAATTCAATTTTTAAAAGTTTGTTTACTGTATAAATTTCTATTCTATCATGTATTAAAAAGCTCGCCCATAGCTTAGCTCCTCTATTATATAGCGCACACAATATTCATTTCACTTGACAAATTTTGCACACATGAAATTATGGTGCACACACAGGGTATTAAATATTAGAATGGACATTGCTTCTGGAGTAGTGTTCAAGCAGCCCTAAGGCAGGGTTCATACTAGGGTCAGGTAACACTGTGGGGGAACATCGCACAGCAATGTTGTGCAATGTTCCCCTGTACATAGCAGTGCCCATTGATTTCAATGGCACCACTATGCGATAACGCAGCAAACTGCTGCAAACAGAGCGTTGCTGGCAAAGCAATGTATCACAGCTCATAGGTGTTCCCTAGTGTGAACAAGCTCTTAAGGGCTTGTTGCAGGATACCCATTTCCCCACAATCCTCTGTAACCACAGAAAACCTTATTCTCAGTTACCCTGCTAACGCATATGCACCAGAGAGTCTAGATGCATTTAGGAGAGGCATCCAGCTAAGAATGCTTTCACATCTTATTAAGCTTAATATCAACATTTGTTTCTTCTCTATTCTATTGCAAAATAATAATGAACAGATAAAAGCAATTCTTCCATCTTTTAACCACCAGCTACTACAAAAATAATCTGAAAAGTTAATGTTCTGAATTACTTCCTTTAAAGGGCATGTCCACCCCCAAAACTATAATTCCCCCCACCACTGGCCCCACTCTGTAGTAAATAAAAATCCTTACCTTACATCCCAGCTCCAAATGGTTCTCCTGTAGTCCCCCCCCCAAAGTCCCAAAAACTGCCCATCAGGAGGATAGCAGAGTCCATATAGGACTCTGCCTCCTGTCTCCCCTCCGGGAGAAGTTTGGCATACGCACTGGAGCCATTCTCCCCCTTCCTCCCGTTTTGGACTCCCACCCCCTAGCTACAAATCCATTGTATATAGTGTAGGGGTTAGTCCCCCAGCCCCAACTGCTATATTTTTACACTACATAAAAAATTAAAATGAAGGGTGGACATACCCTTTAAATGCAAAGCTTAAACGAAGAATTTTCCACAGTGCTAAAAATTATTCAGTAACTTCTCATTAGTGCAAAGAGATTTCTATGTAAATGGAAGATGTCCCAACACAAATAATAGAAGCACACATTTTAATTCATAAGTACAAACGGTACTATTCTATTCCATTTGACAGCAGGAGTTTCTAATGCAATGACTATGCTAACAAAATTAATACCCACCAGTACCTAAAAGCCATTGTAGAAGTCTGTAATCACAGCGTTCACAACAGATTAGTAAAATACAGCAAAACCTCAAAAAAAGTAGAGAATCTAAAAAGCCTGTAAGGAACAAAATTGTTATTAAACACACATGGAAATCTTTGTCATATGATTTGACACATTCCATTTGAAAACAAAATAACCATTCAGCTTTACATGCATCTAGATTTCTGTTTAATTAAAGGGCATGTCCACCTGCAAAATAAACTTTTAACATATTGTAGAGGACCCTAGCCCACCCCAACTGCTAGGTTTGTTTGTTAAAAAAAGGCTGCAGAACTCTTAATTACAATCCTTAGATCCCCTAGTGCTCTGATCTCCGCCCTCTGCTTGCCAGAACTATAAGCAGGGGGCCAGACCAGCAGCGGCGTCTCTGATTGGCTGAGAGACAGCCAATAAGAGACAAGACTGACGCAACACATAACTCCAGGGGAATGAAGGATTGTAAGTAGAGTTCTGCAGCTTTTTTTAACAAACAGATTCAGTGGTTTGGGGTGGGCTAGGGTGCCCTACTATATGTTTAGAGTTATTAGATGTAGGGCACCTGGCAGCAAAGAGGGCTCCAGAGGGATGGAGGGAAAGGGCTCCATTGCACATGCCACTGTCCTCTCAGAAGACAAGGAAGAGGCGAAAATCTTTCACACAGGTAGACAGGTCCTACTCTTCAGTTTCCTGGACTTTGGACAGTCACTGCAAGAGGACCATTTGGAGCAGAGATGTAAAGTAAGTTTTTTTTTTTAAACAATACACAGTGGAGCCAGTATGGGGTTAAATTTTAGTTTGGGGAGTGGACATGCCCTTTACACCAAAGAGGTTTAGTTTAGACTGAAATTAGTGCTTGCAAGATGTAATAAAGTAATGGCTGTTTCTAAGCTAGGCCTAAATAAAATGAATACACTTTCAAAATGGGACGGGCTTTCAATACTTTCCATCACATTTTATGTGCATGTTAGAAGTAGATTCAGTAACTAAGAAAGCTTCCATTATGTTGCCAGTACAACTCACACCCCGTGCTGTATTCAAAGACACCAATTCCACACCAATATAGAAGTCCATAATAAGACTTGGAAAGCTGCTTGTTTTGAGTTACAGACACAAGGAACAATAGAACATATCTGATTTTACAGACTTTTTTTTCTATCAATCCTGGAAAGGATATAAACACTTTTTTGCATGAAATACAAAGGAATGTGTGGAGGAAATGATTGTTTGCAAAAACAATTTGACACTGTTCTATTTTGTATCTGAGAGATGTGCTGTAACATGATCTGTGATTAACACTCTGTGCTTTAATGTGATTGGCTGTCAGCTTCTAGGGAGCAAGTTTGTAGCTTCATTTTTTTGATCTGCTGTGCACTAGAGAGCATGTGAGGTGTATGGCTTACATGTAGACTTCCACCAAAACAAAGAGGTGGATTATGGGAGCTGAGCCCTATTGCCCACAGATACAGCAAAGGGAGAGGTTAGACACAGCTTTTTGCATCTTTGTGACAGGAAAATATTATCTGGTGTATCTGGTGACTTAAGTTTCCCTTCAAGCTTTAGAAGCTGTCTTCCATCTATTTCTATGAACCACTGCAACATGTTTTATTATTTCTAGTGCCCCAATGGGTAGTGTTAATTGGGAAGCATGTTGAAATCTTTCAGTTATCAGAACTCAATTCACTAGAAAGCTTACTAGCTAAAAATGCAGAAAACAATAGAAAATATAGAAAAATAGAAAATCTTGCAGTTGGCTGCAAGATTTTAAAACCAGTTCTGCAGTGAGTACTGCGCTTTAAGTTGTCTGCTTACTTTTACCCCAACTGTCAATACAAAATAATTCACTTCCATAACAAGTATATGATACAAGTATGGTATGCCTCAGCACCATTTCACCCAAGTTATTCAACTCCCTTCTAATGTACCCAACTATCAAACAGATTTGTAACTATATCAATTTCAAAATGTTACCATACAGAGATGCATATATGTATGTCATTCTTTTAATTTAAGTACCTACTTCTCAGGAAACTCACACAACTGTAATATATGACATCATTTTATATGTATACGATATAACTGTACAAAGATGTTGTCTGCTTACGGTCTGGTTACGTTTTGTAGAACTGGGTCTTTATGTAAAAAAACAATCACATTTTACTGACCCTTAAAGGGCAATTATAGTGAGAAAATTTTTTTTTTTAAATTTCTTCTAATGTATCCTATAAGTCATCCCAACCACCAGGGTACCTTTAGTTTCTTTAAATTCTAAAGGTACAATAGATATAAGCCTTTGAATATGCTGTGATTTGTAGGAGCTGCTACACCTCATCTGTCACTCAAAGGCACACACCCACACAATCCAAAGCTCCCATGCAGTACTGTCACACACTCTCTCAACCACACTATATGTACCATGTGCAACATATAGTCAAATGCTGTAGTGCTAAACACAATCAATAAACCCTTAACCCAGTAATATGAGCATAACACACTTTAAAACAGCCCCCCCCAAAAAAAAATATCTTATATACATACAAAACCAGTGACTCAAATGGAACACTAATACAGTATATGTAATAATACAGTAATACAGACTATATACCAAACAAGACACACAGTGCAATGTATGAAATATATAGACTAAAGCAACTGAAATGTAACAGGACAACAAGCAGTGTCACTGTGTTTGTGAAGGTCTCTCACTACAAGCTGCTGTTACACTGACCCTCTTCAGTGATTATGATCTCAGCTAAGCAGGGGAGAGATATGAACTTTAGGTAAAAAATAAATAACAATTAGCAAAGTTAGAGAACAGGGAGAGTTCAGTAACTTACTTGTAAAGAATCTCAGCACCACTTGTCCTCTCTCCCCCTCTGCCCCTCCCTTCAGCATATTGCTACTTTATTCCACACTTTGATTGCTTGCAGTCTAGCTCTGGAAGGGAGGGGTCAACAGGATGTCAGCACTTCATTTAAAGTCCTTTCAACTGACAATGCTCGGACTCTTTATACAGCCCGTCACTGCTTGAGGGGGAGTAGACAGAGAGGGGAGGGGGATTACACAGCTTGGTACAAACTTCTGCCAGTGTGAAGAAATGAAGCCACACAGAAACATGAAAGTAAGGCAGCTTATACTAAGTGATCTATACATTGTATACAGACAAAGTTTTTTTTTCACTATAGTTGCCCTTTAAAGCTAATTGGGTATTCTCTTGCTTCCATGCATATTATTTTATGTAAAATAATGACCTTTCTCCATTTGTGTACTATATATGGTGCATCTGTATACAGTTAGCATACAGTCAGGGGAGCTAAATATGTTAACTTTGGTTTGTAAGGAGGCATATCAGTCTTACAATGACACTCAGCAGATTCGCTGCCAGCAAACATGGGTAATGTGCCTTCTCTTTAATTCAAACATCATACGGATGTTAGCAGCAGCAATACAAAAACAAATTTGTCTAATCATAAAAACTAGCTAATACATTTTTTCATAAACTAATCTGCACCGAATATAATGAATGTGGTTTAGTTTTTTTCCCATCAGGGATCATGTAAGAAGAGAAAACTCTAAGATGGGGATAATAAAAAGAAAAGGAGTAAAGAAGTAAAAGAAGAAGAAAAAATAAATAAATAAAACCAAACTTAGGAATAGCAGCAGTGCACAGGGAAGGGGCAGAAAAATCACTAAGTAATACAGAACAGACAAACAGCAAAAACTCAATATTCTCAGGTTTCTCTTTATTAAAAGTGATAAATAAAGTTTGATGAAAATAAAATATTGAAGGCAAGAACTTTATATTTAATATTTAGTGATGCAGACTGAATTCACCATTTGAACCAAAATAAAATGCTCAATCTATAAAATTTGAACTTTTTAGTAGTTTAGTAATAAGTTATGTTTTCTCTATCAAATATGAGGGTTTTTTTTCCCACAAATCAAACAAATTTATGTTGAGAGCTATTCTTTTCTAACCTTGCTCTATTTCTAACCCATTCATTTGCAGTTTTCATTTTCGAGCAATGGTATTTCATTTCTCGCCAGTGAGAGTAACAGAAATCTGATCTGCTACAGTGGGTGTTTCAGTTAAGATGAAATAATGGTACACCAAAGCAGCAGTTTGTAAATTGACATTTCCCGCAAAATGAGCAGTGATACCCACAGAAAAAGAAAATGTAATCGTCATACTGGATTCATGGCTCACAATTACTTTTCACAGTCTGGAATGTGAATTTTAATGACAATTCTCATATGTAATAAACACATATATTTATGCCGTTTAGATTGGTTGCCAATAGGATTTAAACAATTAAACATTACAGAAGAAGAGGGGGTAATTTAATATAGCTAGAAAATAGATTATTTATGTCTCAGACAGAACTGCAACAATGCTAATGCTTCTAATAAAGGGGCAAACAAGCGGCCTTGCAAATGTTGCTTAGGGACCAACTTCCAGCATCTCTCTTTAATGTGCTTTCTCTGTAATATCTTGTTGCTGCTATTCAGGCAACAACAAGATTTTATATCAAGGTTTCGAGAAAGAAAAAACTTGCTACCAAGCAGTAGCTTGTTTAAAGCTAATGAAGCTGGTACTGTATATGTGTAAGCTCTCTATAAAACAACTGAGACATTTTTGATAAAGCATGGACTATGTGTAAAACAATCAGCACATCCTTACTAGACATTTATTTCAAAGGTAACCTACAGTAAAAGGTAAAAGGTACAGTAAAATACCTTGCCGCCTGTTTGTAAGTTTCCACTTGTTTCCTCAGGCTCTTTATCTCAGTATCTAATGTCTGGTTTTGAGTATAAACATCTGGAACAAATCCAACAGCTTCTAGTTGCAAAACTCCTTTCTGCATCATTTTATACCTAAAGAAATAACAAGCATGGTTATTATTCTCTGCTGCACATGAATGAATTTATTTTTGCCAAAATATGTATAGACTGTAAGGAACTCTGTCTATATAAAAACATACATGAAGACAATCTAGCATCTAAACATCACACCCTGGAATGTTAACTACTCTACATAGACAAAGCAACTAATAATGTGCATACCTTCAATATAGATAAGTATGTATACATATATAAGTATGGATGGCTATATTTTGTACAGGTCAGTTTGAGCAGTTTAAGTTCTTATGAAACTTGGGTATAAAGGTGCCCAGCCACATTGCTGATATTCAGTAATTCCCATCAGATGTGACGGGATTTACTGAATATTGCTAATATCTAGGGATTGGTTTGATGGCGATAAGCTACCACTATTGGCATTATGACCAATTGGGCCGAACAGAAGGATGGTTATTGCCGCCCTATACTAAAGTAAAGGGCTCCAATAACCATGGTGACCAGACACTCATTCCTTATAAAGTATATACGAAATGATTGTTCCTTTGTATGGCAGCATCGACAAACTCGTAACCCGAGTCCATCTTAATCGGGTGGCATGTGTATGGGTACCTTAAAGATTCATACATACGTGTGATTGCAGGGGCCGACCCGTGACACACTATGTATATAAGCCTACGTTTCGGCCGACAATCGTGCCGTGTTTGGCCAATCTGTCGGCCGGAATAAAAGTTTGGTTGGTGCTCGTTGCCAGATCCGCCGAGTCCTGGTTCTTTCTCCTTGTCTCTTGGGCCCAGGAGCAGACTTAAAAACCAAGCAAATATAATGTATGCAAATTTCAGTTTAATTGCATAATTGCAGGATTTTATTTTAACATAAGATAAACATTTTCATGAATAGCCATTGCCAAAATACCAGTATAGCGCACACAAAAAATAAATTTCAACCTAGCTTTTATAAATAGGCCCCATAGTAGAATGACAAAAGAACATATAAAACACAAAGAGAAACAAAACGAAAATTCCTTTTGTATTAACTGTTACAATGGTAGCAGTAAGTGCTTGTGCTGGTAGACAGGATATACCTATAATTGTCTTAATGAATATTAATTGCAAGCATTGAAGAACACACATTTTTTTGTCTTTTGATACAGTCATACCAGCTAAAAATTCTCAAGCTTGCATTAAAACCCAGTTTTAAAGTGGTATTGGTGTTACTCTTATTCTCTGTTATTCAAAAGAATGAAGGTTAATAGACAAGATAACATGCATTAAAACCCAGTTTTCAATGGTATTTTACTCTTACTTACTTTTACTATCTGTTATTCAAAAGAAGTAGTGAGTTAGACGGGTAGTAAGTAGTAGAGTGGTCCGAACTTCCTGAAGTTCGGTTCGTTTTCGAACTTCCAAACTTCAGTAAAGGTTTGGAAGTTCGGAAATGAACCCATTAAAGTCAATGGGGAGAAATAGTTTAAAAGTTTGGCTAAAATAGCAATGGTAACTTAATGCAAATGGCTCTGGAACCTGGGAAATGGTCTGGGGAACACTTATGTATTACCAAAACTTGTTTAAAGGGGAAACGTGGTCCAAAAAATTACTTTTTTGATAGGAATTGCTCTTCTGAGAATTTTTGCAATTTATTTTCATTGTTTATTTTGCATATTTTTTAAAATATTTATATTTTTGTGTGTGCTATGGCAGCAGCATCACCAGGTCCGCTGCACTTCCTGCTTCTTGCTCTGAAACTATGTCAGTCAATCTGCCCTGTGTCTCCTCCTCCCCTTTGCAACGCCCCTGGTCCCTCCCACTCATGGACCCCATGGTCCCTCCAGTTGCAGGCCTCCCTTAGCCAATTCTCTTACAGCCCCATGTGGCCCCGCCCACCCGCGGGTGCCGTGGCCCCACCCACCCGCGGGTGCCGTGGCCCCGCCCACCCGCGGGCGCCTAAACACTCGCGGTTGCATAAGCCACGCCCACCCAAGGCACATAAGCCCCGCCCGCTGGTGCATAAGCCCCGCCCACTTGCCGGTGCATAAGCCGGGTGCCATGGGGCACTTATACCCCCCCCTTACAGAAAACTCTGTGGAAACAGCCTTTTCAGGCAGAGTACTCTGCCTGAAAAGGCTGTTTTCACATAGTGGGAGAGAAGGGCTGTAAATTCCCTTACCTACTCTGTCAGGACTTCACACAGCAGAGAGGAGGAGGGACTTCCTGTCTCCCTCACACACTGAGGGAGTCTGAGGCTGTGCTTGCCGGTGGCACTGTGCAGGAGAAGCCTTAGGAATGTCACATGTCAGCCTCCCACCCATTAACTTTCTGGTCAGTCATTTCTTTATATCTTGGGCTGTGGAGCAGGTACAGAGGTCGTTGATGGCTTGTTTTAAAGGTAGCAAACTGGCCTTTAATTTAAACTCAACTGTTTGGAGACCACAGTTCCCCTTTAAACACTACCTTTCCCCATGATCGGGTAATTGTTAGGTTCCCACATGCTACATTCGGGGGTTATGGCCAATTCGAGGCTTACCGAACGATACATTCGAGGGTTACCAAAATCGAAGGCTAATTTTGAGGATTATCGAAATCGAACGATACATTTGAGGGTTACCGAAATGGAACGATACATTTGAGGGTTACCAAAATCGAACAATTTGTTTGATGGTTACCAAAATTGAGTTTGCGACATAGTTCGAACCCATCACTAGTTAGCAGGTAAATTACCATAAAAAGAGAATTTAGAAAAAAAGGAATCAATAGAAATGGAAGTAATTTCTACCACTTCTTAATATTTTTAACAGAATAACTTAAAGGGCATGTCCACCCCTTTTTTAACGTTTTGCTGTAGTGTAGGGCTCCCTTCCCCACCCCCAACTGCTATAGTAATTTGTCTAAAAACTCCCCCAATCACTACTAACTTTGCCTCTCTCCTTCGACGTTCTGTCACGGCCCTCTGCTTGCATGGAACTGCAAGCAGGGGGCCTGACTGGCAGCCGTGTCCGTGATTGGCTGAGAGGCAGCCAATCACGGGCTCGGTTTCCGGCTGTACAGAATGTCAGGGGAAAGAGGCAAAGTAAGTAGTGATCGGGGGAGTTTTTAAACAAATTACTATTGTGGTTGGGGCTATGGGAGGGAGCCCTACACTACAGAAAAGGGGTTTGTAGCTAGGAGGAGGGAGATCAAAACAGGAGCTGCACTAAGCATGTGCAAATTCTCCCCAAGGAGAATAGGAGGCAGAGCCCTATATGGACTTGGCCATGCTCCTGGTGGTCAGTTTTCTGGACTT
Source organism: Hymenochirus boettgeri (assembly GCA_019447015.1). Classification (NCBI taxonomy): domain Eukaryota; kingdom Metazoa; phylum Chordata; class Amphibia; order Anura; family Pipidae; genus Hymenochirus; species Hymenochirus boettgeri. The sequence continues at coordinate 107,610,903 of CM033477.1, read as the reverse complement.
TGTAGGGACAATACAGGAGAACCATTTGGAGCAGGGATGTAAGGTAAGGATTTATCTACACTACACAGTAGGGCCAGTAGTGGGTTAAAATATAGTTTTGGGGGTGGACATGCCCTTTAATAGAATTAGGACTTTTCTCTTCATTATGAAAGTACCAAAAGTTTGCCTTTGTTCTAAAGCTAAGTACACACAATGCAATATTTCAACCATATCGACTGGTTGCCAATTAATTGTATTTAGGTGCGACTGATTGTCACACAAACAGTTGAAATTAACCGCTATGTGCAATCAATTTTTTTTCCAAATTGGTCAAAGGTTCAACCAACATCAGTCCACCGTAAAGGTACAGTCGATATTTCTACCAGAAAATCTCAGTGGTTCAGGTCAAAATATCATCTTGTGTGTACCTAGTATAAGTCTAAAGCAACCAATCAGATGTTAGCTTTTTACCGGTCTACTGCAGTTAGAAAAGATTTCATAACACGGATTGTTTACAGCCGAGGGAGAACATTGTTTTTTTTAACCTACAACAAATGTTTGAGTTTCGTTATTTGTAATTATATACAAAAGCTTCCTGATATTGTGATATTAAACTTGGATTTCCATTAACAGCAGTATTATTTTTGCCTTAGGGTACCAGTCCGCATAAATGCAATTGGTACTGTACATTCTACAGAATAATTTATTGGGACTTTTTTTTAAAATTACATTTAATATGAAACCAGTCGTCATTCCTTACCTAGTGATGGATTAATTCTAATGAATTAGAAGGAAATTAAATGGTTAGATGACTGACAACTTATAGGCTCTGTTATTAAAATGAATATATAAATCAATAATATAGTATTCTGTACTGTTAAGGAACTGTAGTGAAGACTCACTAGGATATCTCAGAATAAATTTGAAATGGACTTTATCATTAAAAGTGGTCAATTAAATGTAGTATGTAATGTAGTATGCAAGAACTTTCAAAACCATCTCCTAAACCACAAACTAAATAAAAATAGGTGAATGCCCTTACCATTCTGTCTGAAAGCATTCCAAGGTTTTCATCATTCCCATTTTAATTAGGAATTGCGAACAAAATCATCAACTACCTCGGGTCTTGAGAGACAGGCCTCTTTGCAAGAATCGATCTTTGGAGACTGAAAAAAAGAAGAAAAGGAAATTGTGATCCATTTTTCTTTTAAAATAAATGGCACATTATTTTTGCTAACTGTTAACCACTTTCTTTTCTGTAAATATTAATTTAAGCCATTGCTTATTTTTGGAGAGTGCTTTTTGTAGTATTATTTTCACTCAGCTTAAGTAACAATTCTTATGGGTAAAGGGTATCTCCACCCCAAAACTAACTTTTTTCTATAGTTTACAGAAAAACCCTAACCTGCGCATGCGAGAGTCCTCCAAAAGGATAGGGAAGGGGCAGATACATTTTTACACACACAAAGGCTCCTACTCTTCAGTTTCCCGGACTTTCAATAGGCACTGCAGGACAACCATATGAAGCTGAGAGAAAATGTAATTATTTTTCAACACTACACTTTGGGGCCAGCAGTGGGTTAACTATAGAAGAAATATCTTCAATACTAGATCTTTGCCAATGGAGGAAAAATCACTTCCAGAAAATGCTTTCCATTAGGTGATTTTTCCGATCAGATTTGAACTTTGAAAATGGGCATACACACACACACATAGAAAATTAAACAGTGATACACATTCTTTTTTTTGTTAACAATAAACCCATAATCAGTGATAAAATTGGTATGCTCCTGGTATGCTCAAGTCCTAGTTGAATTGTCAAACTAAACGTTAATTAGAAGTCCATAAGTTCTTCAATAAAACCTGCAGGAGCCAGGAGGGAAGGTAAGCTACTTACCTGATCGCTTGCTCCTCCGCCACGGAGTCTGACAGGTACAGTACCAACAGTTTCTGTCTTCTATGCGCATCGCACTTGAAAGCAGAATCCGTTGGTGCCTGTCAGACTACGCAGCGGAGGTGCGAGCGATCGAGTAAGTAGCTTTCCTTCTCTCCTAGCTCCTGCAGGTTTTTTTGCAGATAAAATAGTTGTAGCCATATTAGTCCAGTAGCATATGCCAAAAGATTAGTTCTGTAGGATAATATTCTAATATATATAGGAACTGTTTCAACATTATTTATTTTGGAAAACAAAAAGTTAACTAAGCTACAAACTGTCAATATGAAATGTAGGCGGTAAAGAAATGTGTACATAGCTATATTTCTCCAACTAAAAGCAGCTGCCAAAAACGTTCAGCGTCTGTATTGCTGGATTGTAGGCAATCTTGTTATGAAGATATGGCTACATGTGATTTTATGAAGCCTTACATATGCTAGTTAATAAAACATTTTATTCTGCATTGCCATAAATGATTCAACAACCATCACATGTCATCAAAGACAATAACCTGAGTCCTAGCTTTACAAATAGCATTACCAGTATATGATGTAGAATAAAGATTTTAAAATCCCACAACTCAATCATTATGTCAATGATAAGAGTTAGTTGACATATTTTTCAGAAAATGTTAGAGCTGTTGACAGGTAAAAACACAATCTGAATTTATTCTTACAGTTAGCTAGATTTAAGCATTGTTACTATAAAGCTAATGTATGTACAGTATGTTAGTCATAACACATTAGTGAAAGGTACAACAAGCAGAATAATAAATGGGAAGTCCAGTTATATTATTATATTATTGGAAACTGAGCAATTTATAAACCTGTACTGAGCCTGTGCATGCTCAGAAGAGGCAGTTATTGCCCATTATTTTTATCTTTAAAACATGCCGTCTCCCATCAAAATCCGTTCAGCCAATTTGAAGATATTAACATTTTTCCAACATGCCTTTTGCAGACCAGGAGCAGCTCACTGTAATCCAATCCGTGCCTTCAGCCTCCCTTGGCGCCCCCCTCCCTCTCACCATCCGGATCCATCCTCAGTCCCCCTGCATCCTATCTTGAAATCCTTTTAGGGTGTGATAGAGCAGTGTTCTCCCTAGGGTCTTTTAGCCAGGCGGCCCACCCAGATACTTTTTCATGCCACCCGGCTGGAGAAAAATTCTTGAGAGAACACTTGTGATTTAATAAAAGAATTTAGATGTAGGTTTAATACAATAGGTGCCAATAGGTCAGTAAATACTCCCGCCAAAACGTCACAGTCCAGACCCCTTTATTACGCTTGCAAGATTATTTTAGCACATGTTAACTAGCTTTTCCAAGTTTCCCAGGGCCACAAAGGAAACCTGCAATGCACTCTGTATGCAGGTCACCTGTGCTTGTGCTGCCATTTTACATCTTGGTTACCTTCAGATGTTTAAAACTAAAACTCTCTGCATTCTGCAACTAAGGAATGCTGGGAGTCATAGTTTTCAAACACCTAGTGGGACAAAAGTTAGACATCCCTGACCTATATAATGAGCATGATGCAAGGCTGTTCAGTTTTCCCATTAAAATATGAAGATGGCTGTACTTGTTTCAATGTAGTTATACTGCATGAGTTTTAAAGGGCATGTCAAGAAAAAGAAATTGGATCAGGGCACTGAAAAGGTGATAACTACTAAATGTAGTGCAGGTGCTAGTCTGTAGTAATACTAGATATCAAAAAGGTAAGAGAAAAGAGACAGGTTGCAACACTGACTTAGGAAAATACCAAAACCGTCCTTTACTAGAAACAGTCATAGTGGGGACAATAATAAGGGCATGCCAAACCTTAAAAGTAATTAAAAATAATTAACTAGTAAAAGTAGTGCACATTTCCACCAAATTTCCCTGTCCCACCCCACCCGGCTACTTTTTCATGCCACCCGGCTGGAAAAAAATTCTTGGGAGAACACTGTAGAGACCCCTTGCCCAGACCCAAACGCCAGATAATTTAAAAAAAAAATGTTTGTAGCCTTACTTACAGCCCTTTGTTCCCACGGCGCTTTCTCGTGACATCAGCCACGTCTGTGCCAATCACACCCTAAAAAGATTTCAAGATAGGATGCAGGGGGACCGAGGATGGATCCGGATGGTGGGGGGGAGGGTGGGCGCCAAGGGAGGCTGAAGGCATGGGAAAGGTGACGTCAGATTACAGTGAGCTGCTCCAAATTGGCTGAACGGATTTTGATGGGGTATGGCTAGTTTTAAAGCTAGAATCATGGGCAATACCATACTGTGTAAAATTATAGTTTTGGGGGTGGACTTGCCCTTTAACATTCAGTCACTGGCTGCAATGTCAACTGTCAAATCTATAACTGCCAGTTGCTAGGAATCAGAAACAGGGGAATCAGGACATTGTGCAGGATTTCAGGTTAGACTTATATATTCACATTTCAAACTATTTCCGTTTAGGGTTTTGGGGGGTGATTTACCTGTATGTAAGTTTTCATTTTGGGGCTGGACTTGCCCTTTAAGTTGAGTTTTACCATTAACCATAGTGTGTTGCAATAATATATTTATATGAATATAGTTGTTTAATGTGGTCCCTAGGGAGCAAATAATATAGTTTACTATTGGTTACCTACATATGGTTCAATATTTTGACATTTCGGTTTGTTATTTCAGTGCCAAAATATTCTACCAATTAAATTTCCAAAATTAGATTTTTAAAATGTATAGAACGCGTGGGTCATTTTCACTCAATCCTGTGTATATAGAAAGAAATGGCAAGAGAAAGAGGAGGTCTTTAAATGCTAGTGAACATGGGTTGATCAATGTATCGATTAGAAGTTTCTAATGGTGAAAAGTTGGGCTGGTGTAGGTCCGTTTTACTCTGTATCTCCCTGTTTACAAGCAACTTGATTTGTCTGACAACCAGTGCATTGCAACCAGTACGAGGGAAACTGTGGCGTTCTTTTTGCCCAACAGTGCTGGAAATGAAGTCCCATTTAGAAGTCCTGTACACAACTTAGATCAGCGTTTCTTAACCAGGGGTCTCTGAAAGTTTGCATGGGGGTCCTCAGGAGATTAACAGAAACTGTATGGATCCACCATTTTGATGAATACAGATATATATTTTTCTATGAATTAATTTTATTCATCAATGTTCTGTATTAAAGGGAATGTCCACCCCCCAAACTAACTTTCTATATTTATTTGGGCCAAATAACTGCTCTAAAACAAACTTTACAGCCTCTAAATCGGTCCAGTGGTTCAAAAGTTACACACCTTTGTAGCTGGCTAAATCATGCAGCATGGACCAGTACAGTGATGAACAGAGCCAGGTTACGTTACCTTGCCTCTGTTATTTTCATGTTCTCGCGCATGTCAGTTAACATCCAGCAGTGAGCACAGAGGAAGCTGCATCCAGTAATGATCTGACCCCTGGATCCCGCCCTCCTTTGCTAATCAACCAATCGCAGCCGTAAAGTTTTGTGTACGGAAGAAATCCAGGATGAACATGTTGCAGCCAGCCGCTTTCGGCTGGACACACACACACACACCTCCGTGAATGCTGGGTTCTCATTGGCTTCCGCGTCCGGGAAGCCGCGCAAGGAGGTATCTTTTTTTTTTTCTACACGCGGGGTCAGCTAACGTCGCGGGAGAGAGGAAGTGTAGCCTGATGTATATCTCATTAAATATGGGGCAAAGCAAATGTTTTTTAGAAAAACGAACATGGCGTTTGAGGTGGGTGCTATTATATGAAGAACATATAAAAAGTTTATTTTGTGGGTGGACATACCCTTTAATTGTGTGTTTGGTGTATTGATGTCTGAGAGATAAATAAAAACAAGTACCGTAATAATGTTTTAATGTAAGGGTTCCCTGAGATATTAACATTTTTTCAAAGGTTCCTTGAGGATAAAAAGGTTGAGAAACACTACTTTGGATAAGTGTTGCCCTTAAGCTTTGCCCTAATTTGTGGCCACATATCAGTGTCCACCAATGCAAGTGGGTTTTAATAAAGACATGTGAAGCAAAGAGATTTTTGTTTTTTTTTATTCCCCTGTGGGTTTGGGCTCAATTTCTACCTTTAAATTTACTTTTAGTTATTTTAAAAACACAATTGTCTACATAGAACCGCTTCGGGAATTCTGCATGCATGACAGGATAAACGCAAAATGTGTGGGTTTTTTTTTAAATGACATTTTGGGAGGTGGCAGGTACAGGGGTGTTTAGTCTGTAAAATGCAAGTTTGCACAGCCCAAAAGTTACACATTGGCTCCTTTTACGAATATTTGCTGGCAGTCTTTATGTTCACTGTGTAAGATTCTATAAAGAACTGTGTCAATAATATAATAATGGCACTGATCTATAACTTTATACAAGTTTAAGGATTGGAGATATTTCCAAGATTGAGTGGTAACATTGTATTGGAGGTTGAATAAAGACAAAGGTTCAAATAGTCCAACCTTTTTATCCATTTATGAGCCCTACCTAACAGTTGATCTAAAAGAAGGGGGGAAAAAAACCAGTTAAAAAGGAGGGGGGTTTCTTCCTGACTCCAAATGGCAAACGGAAAGGGTACTTGGATCAACTAGAACTATATGTATTAGTACCAATCATTTTCTAAAACTGCACCGCATATTCCAAATGAGGCCTTACCAGTAAAGAGGGAGAACAATATTGTTTTCCCTTGAATTTATACCCCTCTTTATACAAGACAACTTGCCAGCTCTAGCCGTTGCTGACTGGCACAGCTTGCTACAGCCAAGTCTGTTATATACTAGAACCCCAAATTAGCACAGAGTCATTTTATTTTGTAGGCAGCACAAATGTATCACCTTACATTTATTAACAATGAACCTCATCTGCCACTCTGCTACCTATTTTGACAATTTATCTAGGAGCATCTGCAGCAATTGCACATCATTTGATGTTTCCAAAGCTCTGCATAATTTTGTGTCATAAGCGCCAATTTATAATTTAATTAATAATACTGTAATGATTATAATATATTATATATATTATATATTATAAGTATAATTTACAATTTAATTTATAAATAGATTAAACAGAAGTGGCCCCAGTAGAGAACCCTGAGGAAATCCCCTTAGAACTCGTGTGCCCTGACTGTAGATAACAAGGTAAAACAAGATGTGGGTCTGTAGGCTTGCAATAAATAGAAGTTTGTTGTTTGTTTTCTTTAATGTGTATTATGTTTTCCAGAAAGCTTATTTTTTTTTATTTTTTTATTTTAATGGTGGGTGGAAATTATTGTGGCATTTGTGGAACTACAGTAGGTCCTCTTGCAGTCCAGGTGATCAGTATGTCATACAGTATACATAGCAAACGTTGACCATGGATCTGATGGGGCTAATTTTAATAGGAAATCCAGGGTCTAGGTAAACGGAACTGCAAATGGTCCAGTTCCTGATGCTATCAATTGGTCTTCACATAGCTACCCTTTTTAGTTTATGTATGCAATTCACCCACTTAAATAAAAAGTCCTTTGGGACCAAGACAACATTTCCCATATATTCTTATATTTTAAGACCTTGTACTTCTAGCATAATTTTTGCTAACTAAAATTGTGATTGTTTATGTCTCAAAACTGGCCAAAGAGAAACTGGTTCTGCAAAAAGTCTTACCATTGGCAATGTCCTGGAATGGGGGGCTGCATTACTTTTAGTATAGCAATACAGAATGCATTTAATGATCTGGTACATACACTTTAGCATGTAGATTTTATAGGTGTTGGGCAACCCACCACATAGGTAAGTAATGTAACACATAGGAAAGTAATGCTGCTTATCTAAGAAGGACCTAGCAGATTGGCTCCTCACCCTGGGTACAATGTATTGTGGGTGTAAGGGGGCAGTGAGTATACCTCTCCTTCAATGTTTCCTTAAATCTCTTAAAATGACCTATGCAGATAAAACTTATCAATTTAACGTTACATTAAAAGCTCAGTTTGGGTTAAGACCAATTTATGCGCAGAAGCATATCCAATTTCCCTATATATGACCTAATGTTATAAAATGATAATTGAGTGATACTGAAATGACATGTTATCTAATAAAAATGAAACAGATTTATGTAAATGTTTCCTTTAAAAAAAAAAAAGTTTTAGCTGCAGTTAACAAAAACATTTAACTTTCCTTAAGTTCTGTACCACAGCACAAAGCTCTTTCTCTAATTTTTGCTAATAAGAGCTGACTGTCATTTTCTTTTATAAGGTAATAATAGCTTTCAAGCTTCTTGATTGAATGTCCATTACGTGGTTTTTAAGCAGAACTTAGAATAGAATATAAAGTAGCAAACATTGCAGCTTTTGTGTTTTTAAGATACAGTATAATTAACACTCCTAGAACTAAAACCCTAATGATTTGGTAATGATAGTGGGAGTGTTAAAGGCATGTTCATCCCTAAACAAAATTTTAACCCTAGTCTTAACTCCACCCTAGAGTTGAGCATTTTTAGTTTGGGGGTGAACATGCACTTTAACTATTACTCCCTATATTGAATACGGAGAATCTAAGAGAATCCCCCTATAACTGTTTTAATCTGGGTTCAAATTTGATCCTGCAAATTCCCATCTGGTCTTGGTGTATCAGACTTTATGCTAGTGGTGTCCATTTTTCTCAAAGGAGAATCACCCAAAAGCACGAGTATATTTGGACAACTACTATTTATTCCTATGGAAATGTTTTCAGTGAGATGTAGCCAGATTTCTGCCTGGTAATCCCACTAATGAATATAAACTACTAAACAGAAAAAAAAGTAGAGCCAGACAATGACATCGGAATATAGGTTGCAAATCCCAAAGAGTTAATTCCCAGAATCTGATGGGAATCTCATTACATAATGCTGTACCTGGACTATTGACAAAAACTCTCTGGGTAGCTCTTAGACAAGGACACATACATAATTTTTAATAAATATTAAGTTTAGTATGTGACTTTTAATGTAATAAGGCATTCATTTCTATAAAAAACATGTTGCCAAGTAGCTATATAAAATAGACTTAAAGGGAAATTATTGGTGTGGAGACATCTGTATAGACAACACACTGTGCATAGAGACAGTGAATACTGGGGTCAGGGGGCGTGGTTCTTTGATGACTTTGATGTGCTGTGGGTTGTACTGGTAACAAAATGGAAACCTTCTTATTTACAGAATCTATTACTTACATGTACTAAATACAACTCACTAGAGAGGAATCTTACAATGTATAGGTGTTCTGAGGAGAAAAAACTTTCACAGGTTTTTAAAACTGTTAAATAACAAAGACACTATTGTATGCAGTGTCATATACAGTGGCCTAGTACTCACCCAAGTCACGTCAGCCTGATCTTGAACTCTCTGAACTGTCTTCATAAGGTCCTCATCTCCATCCAGAAGACTAAAATCATCATCAGATGGAATCTACGTAGAGAAAAACGAAAATTGAATAAAAAAAAAAAAGATATTCCCAAATAGTTCTAATCACAGGCTGCTACTAAAATGAGTATTCCTTGTACATACCTAAAAATTTCAGTACACTACGAACAGCACACTTTTTAAGACTGAGTGTTTTTAAGGAGATGTAGGAATTTATTTATATAAGGCTAAGAACACACAGGGTAACTTCTATCTGATTTTTTCCACTAAAAGATTTACCAAGCAACATATTATTTGGGAGTCTATCGAAAAAAATATCAGTCTCAGAGAATGTTCTGCAAAAGATTTCAGCCAAATCAGCTAAAATATCAACCCATGCATACTTAGCCTTACATCGATAACTGTGTGTGTCTGTGTGGTACCAGATTAGTATTTTACTTCCTTAAAAGTGTATGTTCACTAAAAAAATGGATGCCCCCTATAAGAGCGCGTGTGTATATAGTATTGGGGAGCAGTGATGCAGTCAGGAAATAGTAAATGTACAGAGTAATGGTGGTATAAAGATATACGTCCATCTAGTCCAACCGTTATACCCTACTCTTTAACCCAACCAAACAGTTGATCCAGAGGAAGGCAAAAAAGAAAACAGATGAAACGGTGGGTGGGGAGGGGCTGAATTCTTCCTGACTCCTAATGGCAGTTTCCCCATTGTCACTGTAAAGAAACCTTTCCTAACCTGAAACTTCTTTTCTTCTAATCTTAAAGGATGTCCATGATTCCTCTGATATGACCTTTTAGTGAACAATGCAACAAAGAGTTTATTATATGGCTCATAAATATATTTGTATAAAGTGATCAGATCTACACACAACAGCTGATTCTCCAATGTAAACAGATGTAAATTGTCTAATGTCTAGCCAAACCCCTCTATTTCCCTTTTATTTTAGTTGCACTTCTCTGTTTCCATTTTCAAGATGCCTTGTTTATATATGGGATTCCAAAACCACACCACATATTCCAAATGAGGCCTTACTAGTGCTTTGCAAAAAGGGAAAATACTATTTTCCTCCATTGAATTTATTCCCCTCTTTATATACAGTAAGAAAATATCTTGCTAGCTCTAGCCATTGCTTTCTGACATTGTTTGCTACAGCTGAGTCTGTTATGTAGAGCCCCTAAATCTTTTTCATATAAAGATTCACTTAGCACAACGCCATTTAGGGTGTAGGTGGAACAAGGATTGTTAAAGGGCATTTATACCGAGAGAAAAAAAAAGGATTATTTTAAATTGACCATTACTGGAATCTAGAATTCTTCCCAACCACCACTATATAATTTTTTTTGTTGATATGCCCCCAATATCTTTAGATATCCAATCTAAAATGTCTTATATTTCAGCTGTCAATCAAGTTCCTTGCTTTCAAAAACTATTCTTCTGTGATTAGTTTTACTGTAGCTGGAATGGTGACAGAGTTTTGACAGTTTGAATGCTGTGTGCAGACTTGACCATTGGTTTGTGGGGGGGAAAAGTCAGGTCGGATGGAAGTGGGAGTGGTTAAAAGAGGGAGGGGGAATACTGTTCCTAAACACAATGTGTGCTGGATTGAAGGCACTCGCAACACTCGCAAATTGCATGCAGTAACACTCGCAAAGTGCTACTTACATGTATTCAATTATAAATTAAGATGAGGCAAAGTCTTTTTTCAGTATAGTGTCCCTTTAAACTCCAAATGTATGACCTTACATTTATCAACATTAAATCTTATCTGCCACTCAGTTGCCCATTTTGATAATCTATCTGGGTCTGCTTGCTGCAATTGTACATCATTTGAAGTTCTGCAAAGTATTTTTCTCATCAGCAAACACAGAGACCTTCCTTTCAATATCCACTTCTAAATATCAGAGAAAGTAGTGAAGGCGCACAGTCTGCTTACCGGTACATTTAACACTTTGCCTACTGGCTCCTATTTGATTAACTTTAAGAACAGGAGGAAACTTGGCTCCTTTATCTACTGTTCTTTAAAGGGCATCTATAGTGAAAAAAACACATTGCCCCTTTGCAAAGTTAAATTCATGTACTCTTTGCTGCCTTAATCCTATCACTGTCAGTGACTTTGTTTAACCATGGTGTCAGATCTCTGTGCAGCACTCACCCATACCCCCTTCCCTCTGTTACCTACTCCATGTCTCAACTCTGGCTAACCGACAAGCTTATTATGTGCAGTAGGAGTTAAAAGTTCAACATCCTGAAAAACACACCCATGCACAGTGGCCAATAGAAAGCAATCTGTCCTGGAAACACGGAAGAAGGAGAACAGTACAGTTTACGATCTCTCACTTTGTGCCCCATCATCAATCAGTGAAAGCTATTAAGAAGGGGGGTCAAGTGCAGCCTTATATCTACCATCAAAGCTACCTCTCTCCCCCTGCTAATGCTCTTATCTCTATGTTTATTACAGAGCAGGGAGGAGGGACCACGTCACAGGGATTTGATTGACAGTTCAAGTAGAGGAATGCAATCACGTATTTTTCTAACTGGTGTATCTCAGGACAGAGAGGGAATCTGAAAAAAGTGAAGACACTCTAGGGGTTGTGGGGAATTATAGAACACATGGAAAGAAAGGGAAAAAAAGTTCATTTTCCCACTATAGATGCCCTTTAATTAATGAGAAAAGGTGTATGCCCATTTTTTCAGTGAACATACCCTTTACAACTGATCACCAATTACCAATCAGTAGCACTATTTTATATCTGCTTAGTAAAATAATGCTTTGTTTCCCCCAATGGTCGCAGTTGGTATTTTATGATGCACATGAAAAATAAGGACACCACTGTAAACCAAAAAATACCACATAGTATTTTGCAACAGTGGTATAGGCACAATATCCTGCAGTGAGACACTGCACCTTTAAATATAGCCCACTTAGTACCTGCAATCAACAACCAATTTGAAAATACTGACAGATTCAAAATAATAAACAAAATTAAATGTCTCAATGCAAAAAATGTAACAAATGCAAAATGTAACAAAGCTCTTGGTTTTTTTCCTTTTCAACAGCTTAGAATTTACTCTTTATTCACAAAAACAAATGTGAATGTGCAGCAATCATGAGGTTAAACCATGTCCTGCTGAGTAAGAATGTTCATTTTTCTAAAGCCATGACTGTGAATGTTAATCAAAAATACAGACGCTTCAGTGAAAATAATAATTTGTGCAGAATAATTGAAACGACCTGACCAGGCGCAGCAAGGCTAAACCAGAAGAGAAACTGTAAAACACAATGACGTTTATTCATTTTTGGAGCTGTTGCTGCAAAAAAAGGGGGTGCAATTATTGCTCAAATTATTAGCAGTGGTTTGCAGTTTTCATGCTCTATGCTAAAACAAAATGCAATTCTAGATAAATTTAAAATGGTAGTATATTAAAATAGTATAAATAGTTCTTGGCTGTTCTTGCATGATTCAGCAAATCAGAATAACATCTTCATAAAAATAAATAAGTGCTTTTGATCAGGTTAAAATTGCTCCCATTTTTTATTCAGCATGTATTGTGTTATTTAGGGCTAGGCCACACTATCGTGTTTTTCTTGCGTTTGCATCCTATTGCTTTTCCGTGACCTTTAAGTCAGAAACAACAAAATTCCCTTGTCAATTATATTGTTTAAAACAAAAAACAATAAAACAGTTTCTGGCCAGTAAGTCAGGAAAATGTGTCTTCAGCTAAACTTCCCCTTTTACGGGTAAAACAAATACAGTTGCTTTAGTGAAATTAATCTTTTTGTGCAGAGTAATTGAAACGACCTGACCAGACACAGTAAAGCTAAAGGTTCCTTTATTATAACATTTCTAATTGTGTTGTCCTGATTTGTGTTTACTAGAAGGTTATACTGTTTGAATGGAGCGAATAACAGGAACTGCAGGACTTTATAAAGAAAGCTTTCCCAAGTTGAGTTTCTTCCAGCATTTCCAAAACGTGATGCATACGCGCAAAATAAATTCCTCATCCCTACTTTTATTTCCATTAGCATTCTATTAAATGTAGGGTTATGAAACCCATTTCACATATTTTTGTTTAATTAAGAAAAACAAATCTATAAGTCTTAGGGAGACCGTAGAACTTGCATGTCCCCTGGGTTTACCCCTCCCCCTCTGTAATAAAACTAACCTTTTTTTTATGTGCATAACATTTCACCATCCACAAGCATTAAAGCGGTGGAATTGAATGCATTATTTCCTGTAACCTTTTACATAAATAAACCACCATTTAAAAACAAATATCACAGGATGATGACATAAGACTTAATCAGGGGAATTCACAGAGGATCGCTGCAGCCGCACAGAGCTCTTTTCTCCTCTTAACGTTGCGCTAACCGATTTACGATCGGTTAGCGCTGCATTAAGTCTCCCTTTGCGGCGGCTGCGCAAGTCCCGGAAGAGGCACTCACGCAGCCGGAGCAAAGTGATTTACCAGAGGCTGCACGGGTCTTAGCGGCGGCTATAGCTGGCGTTAAATACTTACGTGCGGATGAGATTCACCCAGAGCCGCGCAGCCTCTGGTAAATCCCATACGGGAGATTTGCCCAGAGCATTTGCGGCTCTGGGTGAATCTTCCTGCACATCTTTTGTCGGAGATCTATAGCTGTTTTGTTACTCTCCATGGTCCTGAAAATGCATAATTTTTCAAAATAAAAAAAGAGAAGGATAGCCCTAAAGGGCAATTATACTCAACAAATAACCCCTCTCACATGAAGAGGACCCAAAATACTCAGTCTTCATGTCTGTGGGTATATTAGATCTGCTATAATAATAAACCAAGTGGTTTAGGTTTCATAGGTAGGTATAATTGCCTACCAAATGCCTAAATGTAGCTTTACCAGGGAGTGGGGAAGCAACTAAATATACTTTAGCACATCTACTACCAAGTGGACTCATTTTTTAAATATAATTTATTTAGAGATTTGTTTTAAAGATGTATGGCTCTACAGCCATAAATTGGCCTTCTGCTGCTTATTCCAAATGTAAAAGCAGCAGAAGGGGTCTCACTGAGCGGCTGATGGTCTGGCCCATTCTGCTGCTTCCACAATCATAAAAAGCAGCAGAAGGAGAGAGCTGGAACAAGGGCTGGTAAGTAAGTTTAAATTCTGTATTTGGGCAAATAGACCTAACAAAGGTCTAGGTTATGGGGCAGTGTAAGTACAATATTCTATTTTTACAAAATACAAATTTGTTGAAAAAATACCTCTTCATATTGGTAACCATCCTCTGATTCTTCAGTAATGGTGACCTCTGTGCATAGTGTCAAGGTCAAAATTAATCATAGACTTGAGAAAAAGTTGCATTTAGAACATTCATTACAAACATATGGCAAAGAAAACACAAAGAAACAATATAAAACGTAAAATGAACTTTTATAAGGATAAGACAAAAATTAAGCATATCGTTCGGATTTCTGGACCTTGGAATGAGTTTTCGATTCAAGCAATTTTCTAAATTTCTCAAAAATAGCCTCGAACATTTGATAATACTCGTAAATACGATTGAAAACTTGAAAATAGTTTCCAATCGTATTTTCGAGGATTAGTGAATGTTCAAGGCTATTTTTGAGAGTCTTCACAAATAGCTTGAATGGTCAATAAAAACCGAGAACTCGTTCCAAAGTTCCGATTTTAAGTTCCGTTTTCAGATCTTTGGGATTTTCCAAAGTTTGTTGAAAAAATACCTCTTCATATTGGTAACCATCCTTCAGTAATGGTGACCTCTGTGCATAGTATCAAGGTCAAAATTAATAATAGACTTGAGAAAAAGTTGCATTTAGAACATTCATTACAAACACATGGCAAAGAACACAAAGAAACACAATATAAAACGTAAAGTAAACTTTTATAAGGCTAAGACATAAATTAAAGGGTATGTCCACTCTTAATTAGAACTTTTGCCATATAATAGAATACTGCCCCCCAGCACCAACCACTATAAAAATAATTTCAGAAAGTGCCCAGATGTTTACTTACCTTCCCTCTCTCCTCCGACGCCCGGCCTTCTGCTTGCGAGACACTGAGAGGCAGCCAATCACGGACGCGGCTGCCGGCTTCTCAGAATGCCGGGGGAGCGAGGGAAGGTAAGTAGAGTTCTGGGGACTTTCTAAAAATAATTTTTATGCGGTTGGGGCTGGGGGAACATATTTTATTATATGGGCAAGGGGTTTTATGGTAGGGGGAGGGATAGCAAAACGGGAGGGAGAGGGAGGGGGAGGGAGAAGGGCTGCAGTAAGCATGCCAAACTTCTCCCAGAGGCCAGGTAGGAGGCAGAGTCCTATATGGACTCTGCTATCCTCCTGGTGGGCAGTTTTTTGGGACTTTGGGGGGGGGACTACAGGAGAACCAGATGGAGCTGGGATGTGAGGTAAGGATTAAACTACACTACATGGTGGGGCCAGTAGTGGGGGGGATTATAGTTTTGGGGGTGGACATGCCCTTTAATATAATTATTATTATTTAATGGTAAGCATATCCTTATCCATCAATGTTTGTGTTAGAAGTTGCTGTAGCAATCATCTCACTTAATGAAAGTAATCTAGTAAAACAGTTCTGTGCAATGCTCAAAGCTAGCCATTCCAACATTACAGAAAGATGCTAATACCTGATAAAAAAAATCTAAATTATTATTTGCTACATCCTTAGAGAGACAGGATAGATGGATAAATAGATAGATAGATAGACAGACAGACAGACAGATAGATAAAGTACAATAAATATATAGAAGTTCCACACTATACAAAGCCATGTAATTTCTTCATTCTCAGTGTAATAGTCTGCATGCTGAGATGCTATTATTTAAATGCTGGTAAGAGGGAACAAACGGCATTTACAAGCAATAATTGTAAATGAGCTTACTAATGCAGTACCTGTGCTATGTAAGATATTTGAATGTCAAACTTTGCAGGTTTTCGGAACAATTACCCTATAATCAGAGTAAATTTTGTAATTGCAGTTGTTGCACAGTAAACCCATGTGCTGTGTGTTTATGATAGTACTGTGTATTACTCAATATCCTTCTCATTTACAAAACTGAAGTGTCTCTTGATTCTTACATTGCTTTCCTTTCCAAGTTCCCATAGTCAAAACTGATTGCGAAAACTGCTTGCAATTGCTCTCTCACTGAGCCAAACTCATACCAAATAACACTGATGCCACCAATAACGTGTATAAGGAAATCTTACTGCCTTTTTGTAGCAAACCAGCAGTGATTTTCCAATGTCCAATTGGCTAATGAATGTAACAACACAACTAGGGCTAAATCTAGAAACTATATGTGGTCCCATACCTTTCAAACAAGCCTTGGATGCTGTCTCTAGCTTGCTTGAATCTTAAAGGGCATGTCCACCTGTCAGGAAAATGTGTAGAGTGACTTGGTAAGAATGGGTTAACTAGTAGTATTGGTTCTTGGAAAGGACCAATAAACATTCCATTCCAACCTGGAACAGTCCTATTGTTTATATTACGATTAGTCAAGCATGGAACCAGGTCTCCTTTCTCAGACAATGTGGGGCCGAACCGTGCATCTGGAATTCTCTTCAGCTAGGGGTCTGGTGGGTACTAAGAGGTCATCTTAAGGACAAGTCATACATGTAAAATAATTGTATTTCGGTATTGGAATGTGTAAGACAGAAACCAATGTTATATTTGTAAATATAATAATATGCCCATTAATAGGATACCCAACATGGAGCCCTTATTCCCTTGCCAAGGTGAGATATTAATATCTGGGGAAATATGGATAACACACAGGTCATGTTTGGTATTGGAGGAATTGATAATTAATACAGGAGAGGAATATGTGATCAATAGCCCAATACAAAGTACATATCTACATTTATATGGAGTCTGCCTAAATGAGGGGGAATGAATGCTTTTGGTTAGTCGTAAATCTGGACATTCCTGGACACTCCCACCTCATGTGGAGGGCGTAGTTCAACAAATAGTTTAAAAGTCCATGTAGTCCAAAATAATGTTGTTCATACTTGGGGACATGCTAAAAACGTGTGTATGGACCCAATGTTTCATCCTGCCCCAGGACACAGGACTTCTTCTAGTGAGTAGGGTCTGTGAATAGTTTTATCCTTTTTATTTTCTATAACTGTTGTACTTATTGTATGTCATTTTATTATAACACCATTTTATTTTATTTTTGTATTATATGCACTGTCCACCTTTTGGAATATTAAATCTAAAATTTAATAAGTTTTGTCTTTGATGCTCTAAAAGAACTCAGTTAGCCTCTGATAAGTTTATATGTGTTTGAATGGAGTGTGCAGTGTAAATGCTAATTAACTCTGAAGTTAATGTGAAGGACTGATGCTAATTAACCAGTTAGTTGCTGGAGTGAATGGTGTAGTGTTAACCATTTAGCTGCCAGGACAGGGGTGGGCATAGTCAGTGAGAGTCAAGAGTGGGTTTTTGGGGCGTCTTTAAGGCCGTAACTTAAAGTGGTGGCAGCGAATACCGATTAATTAGTCAGATCACGTGCCCAGCGAACTGGCGTTCGTGACACCACCCATAAAACAAAATTTCAAACACACCCCAGATCTGTTTTACTTACCTTCCCCAGTGACGCCCAGAAACATACTTACAAGACCAGTCCCTCACCAAGAACAGGAGCAATATGACTCTGCTGCTGACAGCTAGAGATGGGATCCAGGTCCGACTTAGACCTGAATCCGACACTGAACCACTCAGTTCCAAAATCCAAATGTCATGTCCGAAACCAGATGGATCGTTCGGATTTTAGGACTTAGGAATAGTTTTCAATTTTTATTGAACATTCAAGCCATTTTCAAAATTTCTCAAAAATAGCCTAGAACATTTGATAATACTCGTAAATACGATCAGAAACTAGATTTGTATCTAGAAATTGTATTTTCGAAGATTAACGTACGTTCAAGGCTATTTTTGAGAGTCTTCGCAAATAGCTTGAATGTTCAATAAAAAAGTTCCGATTTTAAGTTCCGTTTTCGGATCTTTGGGATTTTCCAAACCCGAAAACGAAACGAAACCCATCAGTTTCGGCTATCTCTACTGACAGCCGCTTTGCTTCCTGGTCATTTTAAAGGTCACTTGTATGAAGACCACTGTTCCCCTTTAAATCAGAATTTTCTTTCTTTATACTTTTAGAATAAGCAAAGAACAGAACTAAAATATTCCAGAAATATTGAGCTATAAACAGTTTTAAAAAAAAAACAGCTATGCTTACAACATTAAGCCCACATTGCATACATGCATCTAATGAGAATGAATCTATTTTAATCCCCCACCCCCAATAAACTTTACACATCCCCCCCACACACACACAAAGGGCCAAGCAGACTTGAAGCTTACGTATTTCAATCTTAGGGTTTGGGGGAGGTCATGGTTCTATAAGTAAACTATACTGTTGAGGGTGGACATTCCTGTAAGCAGAGTTAGTTCTCTTTAATAGGACACAACATACAGTTTTATTATGAAACAAAAACCTGAATCCTCATAAACACATGCGATCGTGGGGGCCGACTCGCGATGCACGATGTGTATGCATGCCCGTTTCGGGTGAGAATTTGTCCCCCGAAACATACACATGGTGCGTTACGAGTTCCTTTACACTATTCTCTAAGATAAGGGAAAGGCTACTGTCAAAACAGCATATACCATTCCCTAAAAGTTTCCTGAGCGGTTCCCAGACGGTCAACGATATAGAAATTCTACATGTATTGGTTCTCTAGTGGCAAACAACTATAACTTAGCTGAGTGTACGCTAAGTGTACACAGTACAATTTACAGGAAGCTTCAGCTTTACTTCCTGGAAGCTGACAGCCAATTATGTTACATCTCAGAGATCATCCCTGCACAGATTTAAGTGCAGTTTTAGTTTACACACATTACAAATGCTCCTGTCCCTAACAATGATAAATGCCTTTACTTTTCATTAAAAAAGAAAAGTAATCTTTGCTGTTTATTTCTTTGCTAGCGTGTCTGTAAGAAACAGAATATTCATCGGTTTCATCTTTACCCAAAGGACTTTTGAGGTGTATGCACCCACCTGTTGGGATAGAGTGCACTTACCCTTGTTTGTTCCAGTAAGCATGGGGAATCACACTTGAGTCCCAATTGAATGCTTTTAGAAGCGGGCCACCACTGCACATGCAATAGATACAAATACATTTGAGTAAATGTCAGTAAAATCAGTTCTAGAAACATGATGGAAACAAACAAAACAAAAAAAAAATGCAATAAACTCAGGCAGTAGACAAGGGGACTTTAACTTGTGACTTCTTGGGCTGTATGTTCCTAAAAAACACAGCATTTACATGGTGTGCCACCAGCAACCCAACTTTATCTATCGCTAGAAGTAGAAGCTAGAAACTCATATGGACTGAATCCTAGGGTCAGGGGGTGTGGCTCTTTGAAGCCAAGATGGGCTATGAGTTGTACTGGCAACAACATGAAAGCCTTTTTTGTTACAGATTCTATTACTTACATATACTAAATAAAACTTACTAGAGAAGAACTTTTCAATGTATAGGTGTTCTTGGGGAAAAAAGCTTTCACATAATGATATACCCTGAATGGTATGTATAATTTTATTTATACAACGGCACTTTGGTACACAGCGCTGTACATAAAAAAATACAGAGTATACAAACAAGCATACAAAATAAGTACAAGCCATTATACAGATAGATAAAAATTAAATACAATTTCATACATCGGTTAAGAAAGCATACGTACCGTATATACTCGAGTATAAGCCGAGGTTTTTAGGTTTTAAAATTTTAAAACCTAAAAACCTTACATCGGCTTATACTCGAGTCAAGGCCCTTCCTTACCCCAATCGATGTTGCTCAACTCCATATCCGGCTGCCGCACGCTGGGTGAGTCCTGTGGGTTTGCCAGCTGACGTCACTACTCGGCGCCGGGCTGTGAGAGGTGCAGAGTAGTGACGTCAGCCGGCAAATCCACAGGACTTACACAGCGTGCAGCTGCCAGATTCAGGGTGTGAGCAACATTGATCGCGGTAAGGACCAACTTACTGGGGGGACTCTCCAGGGAGGGAGGGAAGGGAGCTCTACTCTGCAGGTTTAAGTTGCCTTTTAACTGCAGAATTCCCATACAGATGTTTGGAAACTACAACTCCCAGCAACTAAAGCATGCTGGGTGTTGTAGTTTCCAAAACATCTGTATGGGAATTCTGCTGTCCATTTAAAGGGCAACTTAAGCTTCAAAACAATAAAGAATCAGAAGGAAGAAGGTATCTATTGCAGTAGATTGCCTTCTGATTCTGTATTGTTTTGAGTCTTAAGTTTCCCTTTAAATGGAAAGCAGAATTCCCATACAGATGTTTGGAAACTACAACTCCCAGCATGTTTTAGTTGCTGGGAGTTGTAGTTTTCAAACATCTGTATGGGAATTCTGCTGTCCATTTAAAGCGCAACTTAAGCCTCAAACAATACTGAATCAGAAGGCAGTAGTTGTCATATTTCCTAACCTTGGCTTAAAATGTTAAAAGTAGGGTATTGAATATGATTCTTTGTTTGATGGGAAGCCACCCTATGGACTGAAGTATCGGGATTGCGGGTTCTCTTTTGGAGGAGAGCGAGATGATCCAAGCTGCCGAGTTTAAGATTTAAGTTTAAGACTGGAGAGGAGAGAGATGAGAGGCCGGGGGTCCAAGTAGTAGATGTTATAGTAGTCAAGACAGGAGATTATAAGGGCATGGTGGAGTAGTGGAGAGAGAGAAAAGGGCGGATCTTCGCAATATTGTGAAGGAGAAAACGACAGGTCCTAACAAAATTGTTAATGTGATGATGGAAGGAAAGAGAGGAGTCAGAGATAACTCCAAGGCAGCATGCAGATTCAACTGGGTTAATGACTATATTGTCAATAAAGATGGGGAAGGGTGGACTAGATCCCAGTTTAGGGGGGGGGGGGGTTTTAATACTTCTTTCTAGATAATGTTGTTTATGGCGGGGGCGGTCCACCATCCAGGAAGAGATAGAGAGCAGACATTTAGAGATTTGGGATTGAACTTCAGGGGTTAGCGCGGGGGTGGACAAGTAAATTTGGGTATCATCAGCATATAAGTGATACTTAAAACCGAAAGAACTGATTATTTCTCCCAGAGAGATAGTGTAGAGGGAGAACAGCAAGAGTCCCAAAACCGAGCACTGAGGGACCTCCACACTAAAGCAGAACAGGAGAGGAAGTCTTATTAGCAAAAGAGACAGAGAAAGATCTGTTAGAGAGATAAGAAGACAACCACGTCGCATCTTTATTTCGGATGCCCAGACAATATAGCATCTGCATAAGAAGAGAGTGGTCCACAGTATCAAAGGCAGCCGATAGGTCAAGGAGAATGAGGACCGAGAACTGTCCTTTGGCAGCTTGTAGGTCATTTGAGACTTTGCAGAGGGCCGTTTGAGCTGAATGACCCGGTCGGAATCCTGATTGTAACGGGTCCAATAAATATTAACATGGAGGTATTTAGTAATGTGTGTAGAGACTAGATGTTCAAGGAGTTTTGATGCAAACGGTAAAAGGGAGACACAGCAGTAGTTTGAGAGACAGGTAGGGTGCAGAGAGGGCTTTTTAAAAAGAGGTTTCACCCACGCATGTTTAAAGGCAGCAGGAAAAACCCCAGAGGTCAGGAAGTAATTAAAAATGTGAGAAAGAGCTGAGGGAAAGAATTTTAGCGCAGTGTCTGAGTAGGAAGGAGGGCATAGAATCAAGGGTAAACATTGGAATGGTATTAAATTAAGGTTTTTCTGAAAAATACACAGGAAGTGGACATTCAAAAAAAAATTTCCAAAGTAAGTAAGTATTTTGTATGTTTTATCAGATATTAATCTAAATAAGAACTTTTAAAACAACTGACCTTAATTTCTGTTTCTATCTTTTTTTATATATACCATATATACCGTAGCGTTACCAAAAATATAAAGATACTACTGCACTTACTATCTTGCTCAAAAGACAAACTAAAATACAGGACAAAACACTTTTCTCATGTTTAAGTGAGGACAACTGATTCTATTTGTTCCAGCTTCCACGAACATTCAATACCAAGCACGTCCCATTCAGTTTTCTAGATTAAATGTTATTTTCTTACTAAAAACAGAATCTTTATGCCCTATTTTCGCATAAAGGAACAACTAAACACTTATATAACCCTCTCCTCCTCCTCCATCAAAGTACCCAGGGTACAGACTTGAACTTCTAGGCCCTTAGCCCTGGGTTTTAAATATAACACTGGAATACTTTCCAAAACTTGTGATCATCAGGACCAGTCTACCCTACCCTACCCCATCCAACAGAACGTCACTTGACAAATGGACAGTCCCGTCTTCTGCAGAACACATCTTTCCATAGGCCAGACCCTGTACACAAGAAGGGATTGGGGTTGACTGGAACTGGTAATTGCAAGATTAGGTATTTTAATCATTCTATGAAAAAACCTGGAATAAGGACCTAATGTTTCCTCGCTGTGTTCTTATTAATGTGTTGAACTATGAGAAGAACTTAATTTTAGCACGTGAAATGGTTTTATGCAGAGACATACCGGTAACCAGAAATAAAGCTCAAAACCAGAACATAAAGAAGGTTTTGAGTTTTATTCACAATACCCTCCCTGTAACTAACTGTTTCACACATTATTCAGTGACAAAAAGGTTTTTTTTTTTCTTTTCTTTTTTTACTAGTAATTTCCTATGTCCAGAATAGTATGCGAAGAAAACAATATATTTGTAAAACCATGCATGCAGGTAACCATCCTAAAAAGGATTTGATTAAGAGTTGATTGAGAGACATTACATTGGATAGATACCGATTCAAAACTACCCGTGTCAACAAAAGTATGACATTATCTAAAAAACTATACATTAATTAGTAGCACAAGCAAGTGTGCCCCTCACAGTTTCTTTGCTTGTGCTATAGCTATAGGTCCTTGGTAGAGAACCTGGTGAGGGAGCACCTTGATTAGTCACTGGCTAATAGCCACAAAAGAGAGTGCCTAGGCCCAAAAACCAACATTGCTACATTAATTAGTAGTCATTAAAATGCAAAAATAATAAAGAAACCTGTTTCATTGTAAAAAGTACCGTAAAAAGGGTTTTAGGCTCGAAATCCTCATTCGACTTATACTCGAGTCACTAACTTAAAAATCCGGCAGCCGTATGCTTTCTCACTCTTCCGCATCCAATGCTCAGGCGTTGGATGCGGAAGAAGGCGGGAGCGTGCAGCTGCCGTATTTCTCTGAACTTGCCGAACTTCTCTGGCTCGGACTGAGACATGTTTTTTTGTTAAGGCAAGTCCTCTCCTTCACTGGGGTGTGGGTGGGGTTGGTGCAGTGCTTGCCACAGAAGATGTTTGGAAACTACAACTCCAAGCAACTAAAGCATGCTGCGAGTTGTAGTTTCCAAACATCTTCAGTGGCAAGGAATTGGGGGTTGGTGTGTGGGATTCCTCTCTATTCCCCTATTTAAAGGGCAACTAATGCCTTAAAACACTATCAGGGAGATTCAATAAAAGTTCTTATCATTAAAAATTATGCTAATTTTTCCCCAACCAATCAGGTGTTAGCTTTCAAATGTTAAATAATATCTGATTGGTTGGGCCAAAATTAGCACCATCTTTAACGATAAGAACTTTTATTGAATATCCCTGTATAGATTCAGCAGAAAGGTATGTATTGTTGAAAAGGGTTTCTTCTGATTCTGTATTGTTTTGAGGCTTTAGTTGCCCTTCAAAGGGACAGTTCATTGGAAATTATCAATATTTCTTAAACTGTTAGTTTGTGTAATGCATACTTACTTATTCTACATATTCTCTTCCATTTTGAAAAATCAGTTGATTTCTTACCCTTTGCTGTTCCTTAATGTTGACATTAGTGAGCTGAGATTTCAGGTTCTAACGGTCCTTTTTCTTCCCAGGATGCACCACATCCTTGGAATGTTGCTAACAGTTATTTCTACTGATTGGCTGTTGGATGGGTCAAAGATGCTCAGATCTCTACTGAGCAACTGAATCAACCCAGACACTGGGTCAAGGGCAAGACCATGATGGTCTGTACTAGGGGTCCTGCAAACAGGAAGTCAGTATTTCAGTTGCATTTATTTATACACTGACAAAATGCCGAATTGGCAGATTAAGGTAATTGGGATGAAAAAAATACTGCTCTTTTTTCTGAAAAGTACATGTATTTGCCCTGAACTTCCCCTTTAAATGGACAGCAGAATTCCCATACAGTAGTCCCATACAGTAATAGCCGTACTGAATTTGGCTATTACTGTATGGGACTAATGTATGGGAATTCTGCTGTCCATTTAAAGAGCAACTAAAGCTTTAAAACAATACAGAATCAGAAGGCAGTTGTGGTCATATTTTCTACTCTCAACTTATACTCGGGTCAATCATGTTTAGTGATTTTTTAGGTAAAAATAGGTACCTTTACTTATACTCGGATCGACTTATATCTGAGTATATACGGTACCTATGTTGCTGTTTCCCCTTTTGTACCCAAACCAATAAACTCACCTCTAGACACATTTCTCAGTATAACTTATGCATAAATCATCAATATAATTCAATTGGCTGCTGCAGCACTTAATTGTATCATGGATTCGTAAACAAAAAGATTGTTACCAAGTTAAAATGCAGGTTATTTAAAATCATAGGCAGCAAATTTTTCATCCCAGTTGTCAGTTGTCGCTCGGGACAAATCACTGTCGATCACAGCAAAAGTAGCCCATAGGGGGCCGCAAAATCAGATGCTATTTTACAACATACCCAGTTGTAGGTTTGTCTGAGCGAGATCAGTCAGAAAAATTGGATGTTGTTTACCCAGCCTTACCTTGATCTGACTCATCCAACGTTAACATTTGCAAACCAACTTAGATACATTTAGGCTGTGGCCATACTATCAACGTGCACGAAAAGCATGAGGGCATGTGTTAGGGCTAGGCGACACTAACGCGTTTTTAGCGTGTTTTGGGTACACATTTTGCGCATGTGATTTTGGTTACCATGGAAATCACAGGAATGCAAAAAATCCAGCAATTTCCAATGCACATGCGTTTTGCGTGCAACATTTTTTTACACAAGCGCATACATTGTTATATTAAATTACAGAAACACATGCGCAAACGCGGTGCAATGCACAGTAATCGCAATTTAGTGCATTGTAGTTGGGCCCCAGCCTTACTGTGCGTTTGCTCTGAGATTTTGTCAATCTGTTATTGGAGCATGTGCGATTTGCACCACAGAAAAAAAAAAGGTTACAAAAACAGATAACAGCACAGTGTGGCCACCCACATTGAAACGCACTCATGCTGACAAATCGCAAAACTACACCGGAAGTGCAAGATAATAGCCCCAATGTGGCCTCACCCTCAATCAGGAATGACTGTACCCTGTCAGATGTTAAAAAACTACAACTACTCTTTACAATTGCAGAGTGAAGCCATGGGAATTCTGGGAGTGGCAGTTTTCAATCATCTACAAGGCATGCTGGTCGTTGTAGTTTCTAAACTCTGGAGTGCCAAGGTTCGACTGGGCTAAACATCAACATCCAACACTGTAATACAGTAATGAAGAAAAAACACTTTATCCTGTCCACTCCCCCTGTAAGCAGTTAATAAAGTAGAAATAAAGTAGGATACGTTCCAGGTAGTAGCTGTCTCTCTCTCCTTCCATCGCTGCAGATGATTAGAACTGTCCGGAGTCACTTTGTTGCCAGGCAACCACAACTGCCACAGCTTGTAGGGAATTCGCGCGAGATTTCCCATTCCCGGAGCTTGTTGGGAAGCCGCGGCAACTGGACATGCGCAAAACGCCATTTCCTGAAATCCGTTTCCATAGAAACACAATGACTAAAATAACTGCTTCGCTGAGGAAACCGCTTTAAGGGCTCATTATTAGTTCTTAGTTTTCATTGAGATTTGGAAATAAACAGAGGATTGGAAGGGAAAGAAAACAGCAGAGAGGGTGACAGTCAGATGTCATCATAGGATGTGAATAAATAGAGATAAGTCAGAGACAGACAAGGCTGATGTTCCGTCTTGCTGATTGTGAAACAATTTCTGTGGAACAGACCAAAGACCTCCAACCTGCTTCCCTCCCTCCCTCCAGATGTTTGAAAACTACAAATCCCAGAATGCAGGCAAGAAATGCTGGGAGGACCAAAGCTGCAGGTTGGACCTGGTATACCACCCCTCCTGGTAGTTCCTAGAACCTTTCATGAGACCATTCACAAACACCCACGAGGGACAAATTAAGTTTGTTAAAAGCAAAAACTGCACAATTTCCGTGTGTGTGAGTGTGTGTTTGTGTGTGTGTGTGTGGGGGGGGGGGGTGTTGTTCGCCCTGGGAACCAATAAGGCTCCAGCTTATTGGGAACATTGGGAGCGAGCGATCAGGTAAGTAGCTTCTCTCCTGGCTCCTGATAGTTTTATTAACGAACGGGTTGTAAGACACAGCTCCTTTACCCTTTAAAAAAATACAGTGATTACAGTGATACATTGTAAAACTATATCTAAAGTTCCTGGCTTTCTGCCCAGATCACACAATTAAAGGGTAACTCCAGCCCCCAAATTACTGATATTTTGAAAGATTACCTCCACTTTTTTTGAAAGAGTACATCTTAAAGTCCAGTTTCGTTATAATCTTACCAGTCTCAGACACTCCCACACGGAGATATAGCTACTTACACACAGCCAATCCCTCACTGGAAGTCCCTTCTCGCCTGCTCTTGTTGCAAGCTGGTTACCGTTTGATCAGAAATAGCTATCAGCCATTGGCTACTGCCACGGCCATGACTTACAGTCATTACCCAGAAAGAGGATGTGGAAGTGGAATTTTGGAGGTTAATCTTTCAAAATATATGTTAATTTGGGTCTGGACCCAATGCTAGGGTAGATTACTCTGTGTGGCTGTGGCAAAGGATGGAATAGGGCATAGCTTTTAATAATTTGGATCATTTTATAACATTTTTATGAAAGAGAATAAAAGTGAAAGGGGAGAGCAGAGAAATAAGAAAAATAGAGAACAACAGCAGGAAAAAATAGAGTGAGAGTGCAAAGGGGGACAGAATGGGACAAGGTAAACTGAAAGGGAAGGAAAAAAAGTGGAATATGAGAGTGGAATAAACAAACTAAGGCGCATATTTATAAAAGTCTGTTATTATCAGTCTTTAATAACTGCCGCACATCACGTGGAAAAATCGTTATTACCACCATATTTATAAAGGCAATCGTTATCACGGAAAAAAGTCACACAGTGGCGTTGTGCGGCAGTTATTTAAACTCTTTTCGCCACAATAATGTACTTATGTACAAATCCCAATATAGGGGGATGAGAGGGGATGCTGGGAAGGGGATTGTGCCATGGGTGGTTACATCCACTGCTAGGAGGTGGAGGTGGAGGTGCGCATCCCTGTGCCTCCTCCCCAGTGGGCCCATCCTTTCCCCCCAAGTATGGGGAAGGGGGATGAGAGGGGCTGCTGTAGGGTGGTTGTTGCCGCCATCCCCCTGGGTGGCTCACAAGCTCGGCCATTTCCACCAACCCAAAGTTGCCGAATTGAAAGGCCGAACTTAACGTGAGAAAGCGGTTACCGGCGTTTTATAAATAGAAGCGATCAACTGCTGCAATGTCCGCAATTTGGCGCGTCTGCTGCCGGGTTTCGCCGTTTTCTAAATTGCGGTAATTATGATTTTGGCAAAAACGGCAGCAGAAAGTTAACAGATATTTATAAATATGCTCCCAAGTATAAAATTGCATAATTGTTGGTTTAAAGTACCAATGTAAGGAAAACAAAACAGCAGTGCTTGCTAGTAAACATCTAGAATATATTTCTGATTTGACTTATCTATTTTGTATATAAAACAACAGAAAGAATTGAATTTACTAACTATAGCACTGAGGTGAAGAGAGTGTGGAAACTGTCACTCATTAAGAATGAATAGCCTAAGATGCAGTAACTGTCATTGGGAAGGATGATTTTTGCAGTCGTATGAAAAATATATACAAGAAATGTAAATTTTTTCATACTGCCTCATTTAGTGACAGGTGTTGTATAGAAGTACACTCTTAAAGGGCATGTCCACCTCTGTTTAAGAAATTTTCTGTAGTGTAGGGCTCCTTCTCCCACCCCCAACCGCTGTAGTAGTTTGTAAAAAAAAGTAGGCTCTGCTTATACAGCCTCTTTCTCCCGTTGTTCAGACATGGCCCTCTGCTTACATGAAACTGCAAGCAGGGGGCCAGACCGGCAGCTGTGTCCGTGATTGGCTGAGAGGCAGCCAATCACGGACGTGGCTTCCGGCAGTACAGAGGGGGAGGGAGAGGGGGGAGGGCTTCTCTGCACATGTCATTTTTCTCCTGGAGGAGAGACAGGAGGCAGAGACCATGTCGTTTTTTTGGGACTTTACACAGACATTACAGGGCAGCCATTTGAAGCAGGGATGTAAGGAAAGGATTTTTCAACACTACACAGTGGGGCCAGTAGTGGGTTAAAATATAGTTTTGGGAGTGGACATGCACTTGTTTTAACTAATTTAATATATGGTAGTGCAACTTAAAGGAAAACAATATAAAAAAAAACATCACCCCCATTACATGTCCACACTTCCAGCAGCTGAAATCACTTACTCACATTTACAGCCATGCTGCCCTCCCTTAGATATCACACAGCAAAGATGAGTGCTAAAAGCCTGCCTCCTAGACGGCCCATGGCCATGGTTAACATTACACTTGTCGTTGGCTGGTGGGAATGTCTGTTACAACCTCTCTCCTCCTCCTCTGCCAGTTAAACAAACTTGAAATGTCCTCTTGCTAGGATACCGCCTACATTATCAAGCAGATCAAGGATAGGTGTTTAGAGGCAGACAGAATTGTTATGCCCCCTTCACAGCATGGCTAATTGAAGGCAAATTGAAGGAAAAAATGGGGAGGTATGGGGAGGGCTGCAATGAGGCAATACAGTTATCCTTTAAAGAGGGAATTCACATTGATATAACATCCCTTTTACATAAGATTTTGGAAGAAAATGATAATCAATTTACTGAGTGGCACAATCACAATGTTAAATCAGTGCAAATAGCCCTGTTTTTTGCAATCATGACTCGCACTTTTTTGATTCCACTGTTTTGTGATCTAAGGAACATAACCCAATACTGAAAAAAAACAGGAAGCACAACAGATTAAATGAAGTAACAGTGCATGTGGAGAAAACAGATGTTGCATACTTACTTTTCTCCAGTCTTCTCTTGCTGCCTGCTGCCCTTCAGGTTGCAGCTGTCAATCACTGCCATGGCCAATGACTTTTGACTGCATACCAGCATGTCTCCTCTGCTATGTGAGCTTGTTCAAGGTGCATAGGAGGCAAGGAAAACCATTGCTGGCAGAAAGTATAAGGAGCTTCATGGAACGTTGTGAGGTAAGTATTGTAAATATAATGATCTTGGGGCTTATGGTGGTGGGGAAGATATATAGATTTTAATGCAGAGGGTGGACATGACCTTTAACTTAACCACTTGCTGATCACAACTTGGACAGTAGAAAGATGCTCTTTTTATAAAATGGCATCTGGTGCTGGAAATGGTAATTTTGGAAAACCAGATTTGTGAAAAAATTACAGGAAATCTCTAGCTTTTACTTGCACCAAGAAACTTAATTGGAGAAGAATTCTAGGTACTCAAAGAGTATGTACACTGAAAAGATTACTTTGCTTTATCTTAATCTATTATTAAAGGGCATGTCCACCCCTTTTTATGATTTTTGGTATAGTGTAGGTCTCCCAGCCCCAACCTCTATATTACTTACAAAAAGTAATATGGCGGTTGGGGCTGGGGGAGGGAGCCCTGCACTACAGAAAAGGGGATTTATGCTAGAGGGAGGGAGAACAAAACGGGTGGGAGAGGGAGAGGGGGGGGGGGCTGCAGTGCGCATGGCAAAATTCTCCTGGATGGGAGACAGGAGGCAGGGTCCTATATGACTAGTTTTTGAGACTTTGAAGGGACATTACAATAACTC
This sequence comes from Hymenochirus boettgeri, assembly GCA_019447015.1. Taxonomy (NCBI): domain Eukaryota; kingdom Metazoa; phylum Chordata; class Amphibia; order Anura; family Pipidae; genus Hymenochirus; species Hymenochirus boettgeri. The sequence goes on along the minus strand of CM033477.1, from coordinate 107,580,592 downwards.
TGGTGAAGATACCCTTTAGTTAGGTAGTGGCATAAACATTCTTGACTACTTTATTTCCAAAATACAACTACAAAATACAAACACATGCTTTATAAATAACAGAGAATGATTTCTTCTTCCCAGCCTTCTGTTTAAGTGCATATCTACTCATTTTAGCAACTTTTTAATTGAACAGCCTGTCAGCCTTTGCAGAGTCAATAAAAAACCCCTGCACACCTGCTGTATTTACCCTTTCACTAGAACAGTAAGCAACTGGAGTTGTCCTTTGAAATAAATAAAAGTAATCGTCACTAAAAGGGAAAGCTTAAATGAACTGTCAAAAGGCCTCTGACAGTTAATGAGCAAGAAAGGAGATTTAACTTACATAAACTTGGCTAAGGCTTTAACACCTTTTGAATTTCTTTCATAAATGTTTTTGTTTGAAAGCCAAAAGTTCTTGTAGCTCTCATAAACAGATCTGTATTTATATCATGTCAGTAGCTTAATGTTTCTGGCATCATCTTGGGTGTAATTTCATTTACACTTACCGCCTTTCTTTATTTTTTAGGACAGAAATAAATAGAGATTCTGTACTCTAAAGTACTTAAACAGCAATAAACAATCTGAGATAAGCAATAAAACTGAAGAGAGATGGTAAATAAAGGATTGGCAACAAGTGTCAATCCAGCTGTTGTGAGACTATAATTCATAGCTTCCTCCCACCTCACAAATGAATGTTGAAAGCTGTAGCTTTACTTTAGACTTATCTACAAACTTCAGCTAGAAAACAATGCACCCTAAAAACATTGGGGAATCTTAAAACGTCAAGAAGCTACTATTCTTTTCCCCATCTTAATCTTTAAAGGAGAACTAAAGGTTAGTAAAGATATTGAAGTATAAAGGTAGGTTCTCCTCGCACACCTTATTCATAAGCTCTTGAGTGGTGCTGGATCCTCTAATCTGCTTAACCACTAGCAGGAAAATTATATGACAAGTATAAGACGAGGAGTGCACTCTTCTTGTGAACATTAACTTTATTGTGACATTGATGCATGCACAACGTTTCAGAGTTTCCCCCTGCCTCAGTAAAGATATTGTGGCAATGATAATATTTACTTTCCTCTGGAAAAAAAGTGTTCTCATTGTCGAAGTGTGTTTTTTAATTCTTTTAAAATGCACCTTGGAGAGCTGCAAATACTGTTTTTCAGGGGCCATAATGCACGTCAGGAGTTAACTGCCCATTCTGCAGTACAGCGTAGAGTTTGCTGCGCTGTTTGCACAACTGAAGTGCAGCCTACCTTGATGGCGCACCTAAAATTGCTGTTTTTGACGGATACGATCACGGGTCCTGTTCTCACAATGATGCGGCCACCCACAAGTACTGGTAACCAATCGCACAGGACAGACCTGACCAAGCATCTGCGTCCACAAATCCCCTTCATTGCTTGTGTGCATTACAACAATGTGCACGCATGCGCAACGGAATGAAAGGGCAGAAAACAGTAGCAAGAGCCAACAGAAGAGGAAACACGTCAGGGGGAGGATCTGGACTCATTAACATACGCTAGGTCACACAAGCAGGAGACTTAGTAAAATGGATAACCTCCACAGCCAAAAATGAAAAGATTCAAAAAACATAAGAGAAAATGATTTAGAACACCAAAAAACGCATATGAGTTTCAAACATGGTTGTCTTAATTACATGACTTTTTTTCATTTTGTTCTCCTTTAAATAAATATGTGTAAGTTTACTCTGACGGGTGCATATTGCTGCACAACTTAAATCCAGTACTTGTTTTGCTCAGGCTTAGTATCCTCCTCCCTCTTTTAACCCCCCCCCCCCTTCCATCTGACCAGGCTTTTATATGAGAGCACGCATGTTCATAAATCACTATGAGGCAGCACTGGGAAAGGGAATTTCCCACATAACAACTGTATAAACAGCATACAGCATACCATCTGTCAAATCTCTGTCACCATTCCAGGTACAGCAAAACTCCTCACAGCCAAAGGGTTTCTCATAATAAGGCTTCTGATTAGATATCTAAATAAATAGATTAACAAAACGGTACAGTAGTGGTTGGGAAGAATTATAGTTTCCAGTAATGGTCAATTAATAAAAAAAAATGTCAGTATACTGTAGGTGCACTTTAAAAGGAATATACACTGGTCAGTGCATGGTGTCACAAGTCAGGCCTGGTACACATGGGCTGATTTGGCCATGATTTGAACAGTAGAGTCTCAATTAAAGTGGTAGCGCAACTATTTCAGCCCATGGAAACCCCAGTAGAATTAGCACTAGTGTGGATGGTCCTAAACAATAACTCATTATTACCTTTGGTCAGCTCATAATAGTAAGTAAAATTTTAGTTCCTTCAGTTCTGGGGTTACCTTTGAGCAAGGAAACAATACGGTATGACAAGTGATTGGTTGCTGAGAAACTAATTCTCTGGGGCCCCCAGAGAAAATATATTGGGCCCCCTACTTTTACAGCATTTGTCAGTGGATCTGCTTCTGCAGAAAAATGAGATACAGAACTCTCCTGGTAGTTCCTAGAATAGATAGAAATGAGATAGAAAATGAAAGAGAAAATTAAGTAGGCTCGTTATTTAACCCATAGTTTTCCCTTTGTCTAAGCCTGAGGGAGAGGACATAAATATCTTACATTGCTGTTGTGACAGATGGATCTGAATTAAATGTATGCAGTGTACATGATATCAGGTTGGTAGTGTATTTACTTATTGTCACAGATAATTGTCACATTCCAATGGAATTTACTGTGTAATCTGCTATGTATTGGCAGTGCGTATGTGTCCAACTATTCATGAACTTATATGTTCTAGTCTGCTTGATAAGTCATTGGTGCCAATAATGTCTTTAGGCTTAATAAATGCAATTTTTAATACTGGCTAAAGTCAGCGGTGGACCAGAAGTTATAGCTGATTTTTTATTTAAAAATTATGAGATCAGAAAGACTGATTATTTTCCATTTCTATCTCCCATTTCTTCTTTTATTAATGCGCTCCCATTTCACCTTATATTCCACAGAGAATAGTTTGGGGAATCTATTCTTTCCTTATAAAAGCTATTTAAGCTTTTATTTTTACCATCCCTTCCTCTGCTTTGTTAAATCTGTGTCATAATCTGTTATTACTAATCTCTGCAATAGACTTTCCATTAAGTCTCACTCCCCTAACAGTCTCCTTCTCTCCTCTTATACCTGCTGACAGTTAAAGTGGTAAAGTACGAGACAGTGTTCTACAGGATAATGGAGTGACATTAGCTATTTATAAGGATCATCGTTACTTTGTTATAACGGTATGGGTAGTCCGGACTGTGATTTTTTCTGGGAAAAAGGATTTACAGGATTTATTGAACAGGATTTATTAAAGGGCATGTCCACCCCCAAAACTATAATCCCCCCAACTACTGGCCCCACCATGTAGTGAAGTTTAATCCTTACCTCACATCCCAGCTCCATAGGGTTCTCCGGTAGTGCCCCCCCAAAGTCCCAAAAACTGCCCACCAGGAGGCTAGCAGGTCCATATAGGACACTGCCTGCTTCCTGGCCTCCCGGAGATTTTGGCCATGCGTACTGCAGCTCTTCTCCCCCCTCCCTCTCCCTCCCTCTCCCTCCCGTTCTGCTATCCCTCCCCCTAGCTTCAAACCCCTTTATGGCAGCCTTCCCCCATGTCCCCCAGCCCCAACCGCATAAATTTTATTTTTAGAAAGCTCCCCAATCTTTTACTTACCTCTCCGCTTTCCTACGCGGAAGTGAGCTGCCGGCAGCCGCGTCCGTGATTGGCTGCCGCTCAGCCAATCACAGACGCGGCTGCCGGTCCCGCCCCTCTGCTTGCATTTCCTCGCAAGCAGAGGGCCGGGAGCGCGTCGGAGGAAAGAGGGGAGGTAAGTAGAGTTTGGGGGGCTTTTTAAAAAAATAAATAATGCGGTTGGGGCTGGAAGCCCATGGGGAATGCCATATAAAAAAATAAATATTAGGGTGGACATGCTCTTTAATCATATCTCGGGACTCTGTGATGTTATGTGATTTGATACAGTATGTCATTGGTTTTTTTTATGCTATATGGTTTTAATACGATATGTACTTTAGCACTGGGCACTTATAAAGTTGTGTTTTGCTGTATAAAAGTGGGTTTCGGATTTGAAGCCAAAAGCCTTACATAGTAACATAGTAATTAAGGTTGAATAAAGACATACGTCCATCAAGCCCAACCTATTCACCCTCTTTTTTTTTTTTTTTAACCCTACCTAACAGTTGATCCAGAGGAAGGCAAAAAAAAAAACAGCTAAAAAGGGCGGAAAATTCCTTCCTTACTCCAAACGGCAATCGGGAAGTTGCCCTGGATCAACCAGATCTATATGCATTAATACCAGTAATTCTCAATATTTCTTCGTTTTAGAAACTTATCCAGGCCTTTTTTTAAAGCTATTCAATGAACTTGCCATTACCACATCTGCTGGAAGACAGTTCCACAGTTTCACCGTTCTCACTGTAAAGAAACCCTTCCTAACCTGAAGATGAAGCTTCTTTTCTTCCAACCTTAAAGGATGTCCACGAGTCCTCTGACCTATTAGTAAACAATGCACCAGAGAGTTCATTGTATGGGCCATTAATATATTTGTATAAGGTTATCATGTCCCCACGCAAATGTCGCTTCTCCAATGTAAACAGCCCTAACTTTTCTAATCTGCCTGCATATTCAAGCCCCTCCATTCCCCTTATTAATGGTTGCCCTTCTCTGAACTGCCTCAATTTCCAAGATGTCCCTTTGGTATAGGGGATTCCAAAACTGCACTGCATATTCCAAATGTGGCCTTACCAGTGCCTGTTAAAGAGGGAGAATAATATTTTTCTCTCTTGAATCTATTCCCCTTTTTATACAAGACATATCTTGCTAGCTCTAGCCGTTGCTACCTGGCATTGTTTGCTATAGCTAAGTCTGTTATCTACCAGAACCCCCAATCTTTTTCCATTACAGATGCACTTAACAAGTTTATGTATGTGTAGGTGGCACAGGGATTATTAAATCCCAAATGCATCACCTTACATTTATCAACATTGAATCTCATCTGCCATTCTGCTGCCCATTTTGATAATCTATCTAGGTCCGCTTGCAGCACTTGCACATCATTGGAATTTTTTAATTGCCGATTTAATTATAGCTACCAGTAATATAGCTTTTAAAGTTTAAGTAGTCAAGAAAAGTGCAGCATGTAGTGTTGTGTTTGAGGGTACATATGGGTGTCTATACCTATTTGGTAACCTTGTCCTATTTATTGACAGTTCATCCAACCTAACCCTATTTTCACCCAAGGATAACCCCCAGCAATTTTTTTCTAATGAGCTCTGTGCTTTTAGAAGGACTTTATCTGTCATGTTTCCCCATATTCCTCTCTTCTTTTTCCACTTTATTCTCTCATTGAAAACTCTATTAAAACCTGCAGCATTACACCAGGAATGCTTTATGGTATACTACATTAAATAGGAATAATAACCATGGCTAATGCATTCTTATTCTTTTGTTCCTCTACTTTTTCTCGCCATATCCCTTTTGCCTATTGATTTTACTCTGGCTCATCATACTGTGTGACATTGTGTAGTTTGTTTAAGTAGTAAATACATGTATATATAGCCTTTTATCTCCATGTGTACACAACCCTTTCACTTCTTACTACGACACATGGTTTTATTTTCACTATTTGTATGTGTAATTGTAAATATTAATGATGCAATGCACAAACTCACTGGGATAAGTTCAGCTGGTGGGTTTCCAGAAATATCCCAGGTTTTAACTTGGAATTTTTGAGGGACCATACTTATGTAAGTCAAAATTCTACAGATGAACTTTCAACTGCAGTAATATTGACCCAAAAAAGCAGGTATAGTACAGTTTATCCCTAATATAAGATCAATGAACCTTCCTCTACTTGCCACTATTTTATTCTCTCCCTACTATTTTGCAGATCTTTCAAGTCATTAATTTGGCTTGAAAAAGCCAAATTACTGTTCTTTCTATTTCTTCTTCTTCTTCGGTTTTATTCTTCAGCTTTTTTGGACTGTATCTCCTCCCACAGTCTTTGAGCTAGAGACATGGAATTCGGTACAGACGTGCGGGGCATATAGGAGAAGTGTGCTATCTTCCAGCTAAGGAAACGTTACAGCATTTCCAGACATTTTTTCCCATAGACTATAATGGTAACAATACTCAAATGTGGAGATTTCAAAACAGTTTGTTTCATGGTCATAAATACAAATGGTGATACCCCCAACCCCCCACACAGACACAGGTACACCCACCTACTGACCTACCTTTTCATTCCATTGGAAGCCATTTTAAAGGGTAACTAAAATAAAAAAAAAACTAATTTAGATTTATCCTCAATAAAAGATAGTTTTAAAGTTGTAAACACAAAAAAAGACCCCCTCAACCAGACCCAGGTACACACAACTACTGATCTACTTATCCATTACTGTGGCAGCCATACTTAAAGGGTAACTAAAGACAAAAAAAATATAGATTTATCCTCAATAAAAGATAGTTTTATGGTTGTAAACACAAAAAAATAAATACCCCCTCAACCAGACCCAGGTACACACACCTACTGATCTACTTATCCATTACTGTGGCAGACATACTTAAAGGGTAACTAATGTCAAAAAAGCAAATTTTGATCAATAATCAAAAAGGTTTGTTTTTTTTAACCCCCAACCCGACATAGGTACACACACCTACTGATCTACTTATCCATTACTATGGCAGCCATACGTAAAGGGTAACTAAAGTAAAAAAGTAATTAAAAGTTTGTTTTTTTAACTTCCAACCTGATCCAGGTACTCACACCTACTCACCCACCCTTCCATTTCCATGGCAACCATATTTAAAGGGTAACTATAGTAAATAAAAAAACACATTTTGACCAATCATCAAAAAAGTTATTATTTTATCCCCCAGTCTGATATGAATACACACACTGTACCTTTAAAAATGCATGTGACATATTTAAAGGGTAAGTAAAAACAATAATGTCATCTTCATTGGCATTATTGAGTTTTAAAATCTGCAGCACTAACACACAAATTCCCTTCCAAAATGCAGTCTTTCAAGCCAAATTCAAAGTTGATACTTAAACTTTCCCTTTCTAGTTTTTGTTGTGATTCCAAGGCATGTGCATTCATTTTTTTAAATGTACTACAGTAAATATATGAATAGCAACTTTACTTACATACCAAAATGAGGTACCCTCTTCTGATGAACCATCATATCCAACATCCATTAACCTAATTGCTTAAGTTCTTTAATATTTTATCAATTTCTATTTTATTCTAATCAAATGATTTGGTCTCACAGAAGCACATGTGCCATCAGTTGGTCATATAAAGATTTGCTTCGGATTCTGTTTCTTTTATTCACACATCAACACTTGCTTTCCTTCTGTATCTTCATGTAGCAAATAATAACATATACTGTATGGTTCCAATGGCCACCCATATTTTAAATTAAATGTTTGAGAGAATTATATATCCTTCTATGTTTCTCATAAATGAAAATAAAAACAAATGTTCTCCTATAACTGCATGTTATTTTTAATTTTGTCCTATCCACTATAAGAGTTACATGGTAATAGTAATGGAGGTGGAATAAACATATACCTCCATCTAGTCCAACCTTTATAGCATACACAATAACCCTAACAGTTAATCCACACTCCAAATGGCAACCGTAAAGTGTCCCTGGATCAACCAGAACTACAGTATACAGTATGTATTAATACCAGTAATTCTAAATGTTTTTTAGTTTTAGAAACTTATCTAGCACACATTTAAAGCTATTTAATGAACTTGCTATTAACAAATCTGCTGGAAGACAGTTTCACCATTCTCACTGTAAAGAAACCTTTCCTAACCTGAAGATGAAACTTCTTGTATGGCCAATTAATATATAAGGTATAATACACCCCTTACAGTGTAAAATAAGGATATGAAGTCACAGAGGACTTCCCTGACCATATAAAAACATGAGTCTGCAGGCCTTATATTACACTGTATTTCTAATAATAAATAGGGTTTAATTATTTAAAATCAAAAATGGTGTTTTGGGCCATGTTTTTTTTTAATTACCCCCCCAACATGATACTTTAAACACAGCCACTCCACATTAACAAAAAAGGATTTCACTAATTTAACGTTTAACTATATTACAGGGCACAGACCTGAATGTATTTTATCAGTCCAACCACCGCCGGCACTCCTTTCCCTTCAGTGAATGTAATGGTCACGCTCTGTGAAAAATTTATGTTCACTAAAGCCAGAGAAACCCTGATGTCTTTTCTATGACTCTATATTATGTATTATATTTGTATAAAGGGATCATATCCCTGGGCAATCACCGCTTCTCCAATGTAAACAGCCCTAATTAGTCTAGACCTCACTTGGGATAACCATGCCTGCTTAGTATCCTCAACTTAGCCTAATAGAATTAAACAGCAGACACAAGAGTTGGGTGAATAAAATAGGCCACAGCTTTATTAACACATTTACAACATGTTTTCACACATTGCCAACCTTAAAGTGTACATCCTTGCCTCGTGATCCAATGACCACCCCCACCGTAGCCAAAGCTAAATGCCACGCCTCTGGGTCCCCAAGGGCATGTACGGCTCAACACCATAACCATTGCAAGGATGACACCGCCCCGCTGTGACTCCAACATTTTTTTTAACCATAACACTAACATAATAACATAACTTTAGGGAGGGAGGGGACCTCTCTGTTCTTCCTAGCAATTCTATTAAATGGCGCCGACTCCTAGACATGGCCGCCTCTTATAGGCCCAGTGATGTCATCTGTGACGTCACATTCCCGTCCCCCCGCGAGATCCGGTGCAGCCAATCCGCTCCCGCGCATGGCGATGACGTCACCACGACGCGACCGGACCCTCAGAAGGGAGAGAAGAACCGGACCCACCGGACTACAACTCCCGCATGCCTGGCGGGACCACCCCCGCCCGAGGTCAGTCGCCCCGCCCCCTCCACGCGCCGACACTTCCAGACCTCCCTTGGGATAACCATGCCTGCTTAGTATACTAAAACTTAAGCCTAATAGAATTAAACGGCAGACACAAGAGTTGGGTGAATAAATAGGCCACAGCTTTATTAACACATTTACAACATGTGTTCACACATTGCCAACCTTAAAGTGTACATCCTTGCCTCATGATCCAATGACCCCCCAGCCGTAGCCAAAGCTAAATGCCACGCCTCTGGGTCCCCAGAGGGCATGTAACGGCTCAACACCATAACCATTGCAAGGATGACACCGCCACCAGGAGTTGCTGTAGGCCTACACGGAACTCCGACCGCCACCCAACAAATATAACGCCTGCTCAATTCCATCTTGGAGCCCAGATAGGAAGATGTCTAGTCCTATATCATTAAGATGAACTCCATCCTGGCGCATGAGTGCCCTATTGTCCCCTTCCAGCTGTCGATGTCTGACTACTACCCCTCCTTGCGACCTGACAAATCTAGAAATCCTAGTATTCAGTACTCTCCTGGCCTTTTCCACTGAACCCACGTCCCTAGCCCCCTGCCACTGAACCCTGGGAACTACCTCTGACCATACTAAGATTACCTCCTTAAAAAATGCCCTGAACCTTAACAAGTCTGCCTTCATTAAAAACAATAAATCAGACAACCGATTACGGCAGAGATCGTTCCCAGCTGCGTGAATAAGCAGGATCGTGGGTCTGGGGTCCGCTTTGCTGATCTGGACCACCTCCATGAGGACCTGCCACCATGACAAGCCCCGAATCCCCTTCCAATGTAGAGTTGCCGTCTGAAATCCCAGGTTTCTGCCACCAGGTCGCACCTCTGCCCTCTGGGCCGCCCAAAACAGATATGAGTGGCCGACCAACCAAACCGATGGTTGCTGTACATCTGAAAGAAAAATTCAGTCAATAACCAATTCCGGGCGGATGTAACGCGCTACACAATTAGACCGCCAGCGCCCTAAGCTACGCACCCTCTCTTCAGAGAAACCTAAGGAAAACGCTTCTGTTGCCGCACCTATCCGAAAAGAATGCGTACCAAATTCTCTGGGCTTAAGACCCAGGTTACCCAGTGCCTTCCTTAACACGGCCCCAAATTGAAACCGCGTTAAAGGAAGACCGTCTTGATGTATTAAGAATGACGACACTGGGGGTCTAATAGAAGAAAATCTCTTTATAGCTTGAACTGGGCACCATGCTGACTGAAGTGGAAAAATAGAAAACCAACGGCCCTGACCAAATATGTCTGTTTTAGAGCGCTTAATCCTGACTCTCACAACTGACTGAGAGATAAATAAGTCCTCAGCTAGCAGACCGCCGGGCTTCTTAGAACTGGCGGATACAAGTTCCCCCACCCTCATGGCCCCGAAAAAAGCCAGCGCGAAACCAGTCTCAAAAAGCAAAGACTCAAAAGGGGAGTTACATATAACAGGTAAGGTCCCTATCAACTTGATCAGCAGATTGAAGGAGATTGGCCGTCTGGACTTTGATGACACATGCTCTTTTTTCCAAACTTTAAGAATCGCCCTGATAATAAACTCTTTTGAGACGTCTTTCCAACCCAACAACCTGAAAAAGAAAGACACACCTCCCATCCTTCTCTGAGCCATTAAACCGGACGATCCAGACGAACGTAAATGTTCGAGAAAGTCCAAAGAAACCTCCAATCTATCATTGGGGTTACCGATTACATCCCTCCCTTTTATAAAGCCCGCCCATTCAGACCAAGCCTTACCGTGGTTCCTCCATGTGGTGGGTGCCACAGACGATCTGACCAACTGCATCAGTTGTTGTCCACGATCTTCCACAAAGATTGAGGGCACTCCTGTCCCAGCAGGTCCGCATCCGGCCTCAATTGACGGAAGTCCTCCCACTGAAAACGAGATAGAGCATCCGCCACAACATTACATACACCTGGTATATGCCTCGCTCTAAATGAAATATTCCCCTCGAGACACCTGAGTACTAAATGCCTTAACAATGATAAGACTGGGTAAGAAGAGCTAGTGAGATTGTTAATAGCGTAAACTACACTCTCATTATCCGTCCAGAAACAAATCTTTTTGTTTCTCATATGTTGACCCCACAGCTCAACCACCACTACTATGGGGAACAACTCCAAGAGAGTGAGATTCCTACAGTGTACGCCTTCTTTCCAGCCAGCCGGCCAGCTATCTGCACACCACCAAATATAGCCCCAAAACCCACGGACCCGGCCGCGTCCGTGAACAGCTGTAACTCCTTGTTAGTTACTTCCTCTTCCTGCAAACATGTCCTACCATTGTAGTTCACCAAGAACCTCTGCCATACCCTCAAGTCTTCCCTCAGTACCTTAGTGATGCGAATGTGGTGATGAGGGGACGGGACACCCCGAGAGGCTAAAGACAACCTCCTAGAAAATACCCTACCCATGGGCATGATCCTACATGCGAAATTCAGTGAACCCAGGACTGACTGCAGCTGTTTTAAAGTCACTTTCTTAACCTGAATAAACATAGAAATCGCATCCAAAATGCCTTTAACCTTCTCTGCGGGGAGCCTAAATTCCATTCTTACGGAGTCTATCTCAATCCCCAGGAAAGAGATAACAGTAGCAGGGCCAACCGTCTTTTCCACCGACAGGGGTACCCCAAACTTTGTCATCAAAAAACGAAAGGAATTTAACAAAAAACTACATTGAACTGAGTTACCCGGACCTACAAACAAGAAGTCGTCCAGGTAGTGTATGATATCCGTGGAACTAGTCTCATATGCTACAGCCCACTCTAGGAAAGAGCTAAACACCTCGAATAGTGAGCATGATATGGCACAGCCCATCGGGAGACATTTATCATAATAGTATTTACCATCGAGACAGCAGCCCAGCAAATGAAAGCATTCGGGGTGAATTGGTAGCAGGCGAAACGCCGACTCAATATCTGCTTTAGCTAAAAGAGCTCCCACCCCAGCTTTCCGTACCAGGTGCGTCGCCCTATCGAATGACACATAGGACACCGATGACTCCTCCTTGCTAATGCCATCGTTCACTGAGCTCCCTTTCGGATACGATAAATGGTGTATTAAACGAAACTTCCCTGACTCCTTTGGAACTAACCCCAAGGGGGAAATCCTCAGATTGTGAAAGGGAAGCTCGCTAAATGGGCCAGCTAGGCGACCGAGTTCAACCTCCACCTGAACTTTCTTCCTTACAACCTCCGGGGCCTCCAAAACTGACTTTCAATTTTTTGCAAACTGGGGAAACTGAGAAAATTCAAACGGGATCCTAAAGCCTACCTTAAACCCCTCCCTGATTATGTCTGCCGCTGCCCTCTCCGGATAGACCCTTAACCATGGCTCCATTGCCTCCACGTTCACCGGCGTCCACCGGTCTACCCCCACTTTTTCGTTTACCGGGGGGGCGGGATTTTCTAAAACACTTGGCCGCTGAATGGCCTCCCCCGCCACAAAAGGAACATTCGTGGCGAAATCTGCATGCCGCCCCGAATTTACAATTCCCTTCATTGAAAAGCCAACAAGGGCCCGTCTTCTTAACCCCAGTTGACTGGAAACTACCCTGGCCTGCTATGCCCCCTTGTCCCTGAGGGGGTCCAGATGGCGCCCGCTGTGCTAGCATTATTCTAAGCCAAGAATCCGGTGCCTTGATATCCCAGCTCATCTCTGGTCTAACTGCTAGTCTCCTCCTAAAATCCTCGTCGTATTGACGCCACGCCACCCCCCATGTGTTTTGTAAGCCCCAAATATCATGTCTAAATAGACAAACAATTGCGAGCACTTCTGAGGGGCTTTCTGCCCAATTACCCCGCCCAAAACACAAAAGGCTTGTAGCCAATACCCAAACGTTTTCGCTACCTTGTATTTTTTCTCCCCCTTTTCGGTCTTAGCCACCTCCTTTTCGACCGTCACCATATCCGTAGTCAAGAGCGACCATGTGTCTACACAGTCGTTCTTCCATATTTTCTCCTTCACCTCGCTTGCTAGGTGCACCCCCAGCGGGCTAACCCCGCAAAAATAGGTCTCTTTCAATGCCTCAGCAGAAGGAGCTTCTAACGCAGGCGAGGGCCCTGCGGCCCTCCCTGGAGCTGGACTCACCGTGGAGCCAGATGGTAGGGTATCAATCTTCCCCATCAGCGCTTTCAACACTCGTACCAACTCCCCCCCTTCATTTCCCCCACTATTCCCCCATGCCCCGGCACATGAGTACTCACCACCGACAGTTGTATTGGTGCCGCTCACAAGTGGTCTCTGCTCCACAGGGGTTCCTTGCTGTTGCTGCTCAACCTGTCGGGCCGAATTCACGCTGGTGGCTTCTCGTGCTGAAGCCGCTACAGAGGATACCCTGCTCCTATCGGACGTAGTAGAGCGGGATGCCCTGTACCTCCTATCCTTAGACCTAGATCGCCACCTGCTGCTATGGCCACTGGAGCGTGAACGATACTTGCGGTGCTCCCTCCTACGGTACCTCCTATGACTCCCACTACGATACTCCTCGCTACTATCCTCAGAGGAGGAGTATCTCCTTCTCCTACCACCCCATCTAGGGCTCCTCTCCTCCCTTCTATGGCGACTCCTCCCCCCAGGGGACCTCCCCCCTTCACAATCCCCAAGCCGCGTAGCGGCAGGCGTAAGGCCTCTCACGGTGAACCTCGCGTCCACAAACTGTTCTCCCTCGTCCGACACCTCCCCTGACTCTATCACTTGGGCATCTCTCGCCCTCTCACCCGCCGCTGCTGCTGCTACAGCAGCAGCCCAAGGGGCCCGGCTTCCCCTGCCCCTAGGCCTCCCCCTACCAGATGCTGGAATAGGGACGGCAGCCGGTTCAGGCTCTTCCACCAATGTATCCAGAGGTGGGGAATGTACCTCCACCTGCACCAAACGTGACGGGTGCACCATATTGAAGGCTCTCAAAAGACCCTCCGTGGCTGCGCTAGGCTGCCGAACCTGTGGCCCCTGCCGTCTCCTACCGGTGCGCGGGGGACTGGGACTCAAGCGAGCAGGGGGACCAGAGCGGCGTACAGGCCTACCGGAAGACCGGATCGTTGGCCTGGCCCCAGGCCCAAAACCTGCACCCATCAGTGCCTGAAGCCACCCATCCCCCTCCAGCCTGATCCTCTCCCTTACCCTTTCCAGCATCTCAGTGTCCTGTGCTGCCATAATCCCCTCTCCAAAATACTGTAAATCCAGCCAAATTACCACCGTTGCTCAGAGGAAGAAACAGACCTCTCTGTTCTTCCTAGCAATTCTATTAAAATGGCGCCGACTCCTAGAACATGGCCGCCTCTTATAGGCCCAGTGACGTCATCCGTGACGTCACATTCCCGTCCCCCCGCGAGATCCGGTGCAGCCAATCCGCTCCCGCGCATGGCGATGATGTCACCACAGACGCGACCGGACCCGCGAGAAGGGAGAGAAGAACCGGACCCACCGGACTACAACTCCCAGCATGCCTGGCGGGACCACCCCCCGCCCGAGGTCAGTCGCCCCGCCCCCTAACACGCGCCGGCGCTTCCAATCTGCCTGCATAATCAAGTCCCTGTATTTTCAAGATGTCCCTTTTGTATTTTAAAGGATTTAAAAACTGCACCACATATTGCAAATGAGACTTTACCAGTACTTTGTAAAGTACTTTGTAAAGAGGTAAAATAATATTATAATAATAATAATAAATAAAATCTATTCCCCTTTATATTCAAGACAATACCAAGACAAGCACTGTTAAACCCCAAATGTATCACCTTACATCTATTAACACTGAATCTCATCTGCACATTTTGATAATCTGTTTAGATAAATATGTGACCATATGATTGCTACTATTGAAATATTAAGCAATCATATGATCACATATTTTAATCATAACAATCATATGGTTACACATTGATCTATCATATTTTAATATTTTATTAAAATATGATTTGTCGATATGTGACCATATAATTGCAACGATTGAAATCTAAAAGGGCATCTATACCGAAAAATAGGTTATTTTAAATTGATCATAGCTGGAAACTATAATTCTTCTCAACCACCACCATCATTTATTTGTTGATCTGCCCTCTATTTCTTTAGATATCCAATCTAAAACTTCTTATATTTCAGCTGTCAATTAAGTTCCTTGCTCTCAAAAACTACTCTTCTGTGAGTAGTTTTACTGTAGCTGGAATGGTAACAGCTTTGACAGTTGAAATGCTGTGTGCAGGCTTGACAGTTGGTTTGTGGGGGAAACGTCAGGTCAGGTGGAAGTGGGAGTGGTTAAAGAAGTCGGGTGGATACTCCTAAAGAAAATGTGTGCTGGATTGAAGGCATGCAGCAACACACCCAAATCAGAGTAAGTGCTACTTACATGTATTCAATTATAGATTGAGATGAGGCAAAGTTATTTGCATCTGCATTGGTGGTTCAACTGATAAAGCACGTGTTTTAAAAACACACGTTCCAAACCCGCAGACTTTTTTCCAATTATGTTCCTAGCAAAATATAAAGTCCCTACCTGTACTGGTGTTTTATATAGTATCCCTGTTTGGGATAAGGGTGAAAGCTTTAATTTTTTCCAAAATCTTAATATTCTCTTTTTTACAGACTTAAAGACTCTTCGGCCCCTTGTAAACCTTAGTAGAGGGTGGAACTAAAACTACAGCTCTTTCCTTGTCAGCTGCTTTTGTGGCCATCTAGAAATTCTGGTAAGCTTCTCAACAAAGAGTTCCTGTAAATTCTGAAATGTACATTATTCATTAAACTCAATTATCAACTAATTGTTTTTGTCCTTTATTAATTAATCCTTCAGGCCTAACTTACATTACTAACATTCTGAAATAACCTATTATCATGACCAATATTACTTATAACATTGAACTTAAGTCTCTCTTTAAATAAATATTTCTTAATCACCAAACTTTGTACAAAACATCCAAAAGAGTTCTAAATTGATCAAAATGTGTTGAAGGCATAACGATGAGTTCCTTTGACAATAGGAAAGTCTGCGAGGGTGCAAAGTCAGAGAAAAAGCATATTTTTCACCTGATTTTTTTCACACTGTCTAATGTATCTGTGTTTGTAAACATCAGGGTAAAGGACAGTTGAACATATTGTTGGTTTTAAGTTTTGAAGCATCTGTTGATTATGACATTTATTCTCAGACTTTAACAGATTGTGGTGTAAATGTCAATGCAAATTTTTCTTACAGCACACCTATTTTATTGAACTATTGTGCAAGTTATATTAATGGTTTCCAGTGAGCCACCATGCTTCCCCTTCCTAATGGAACAAAACCACTGACATAGTAATTGAATAAAGACAAACATCCATCAAGTCCAACCTTTTCACTCTCCTTTTTAACTGTTGATCCAAAGGAAGGCTAAAAAAAAATCAGCTTAAAGGACAACTATACTATAAAAAATTACTTTTTCAAAATGAAAAGTACCTGGGGCAAGTAGATATGATTGATTATTCCTACCTCCTAATATTGTGTTGTTGAGGAGCTACAGCACATACAGTTTTCATCTGCCAGGTTATGGCCCTGGGCCATTCTATATTAAAGATAGTGCTGAAGCATACAGGAAGACTGGCAGAAGCAGTTTTCTCCTGCTGCCCCTCATAGAAAGGATATTGGGAGGTAAAAAGCGCTAATCCCGCCTCCCTGTCTCCAGTACTTTTTATTTGAACTGTTTTTGAAAAAAATTTATACGCACTATAGCTTCCCTTTAAAGGGTATCTTTACTCAAAAATAGTACCTTTAGATACAACTCTTCAAAAAACTTTCATCAGATTTTAAATCTGAGCTGTATATTCTAAGAAATCAGCATTTTAATCACAGAATTTACAGGGAAAGACCTGTCACTCCAGAAGCAGAAATTATAATATGTAACCCATGCTTGACCTCTTTGCCAGCACACTTTCTGCAACATTTAAGGAAATCAGCAGAGGAAAGAGAGCAGGGGGGAGGGAGGGGGAGATGTGTAAGCAGAGCAGTGTCCATGGTGAGGCTGTGCAGAACACATAAGTGTCGCAGACACTAAAAGAAGGCAGTGAGTAAGGGAGGGTGGGGGCAATTAGGAGCACTCACTAAATATTAATAATTTAATGACAAAGCAAGCACAGATAAATATGTGAGTACCATCATTTTACTTGTCTCAAATTATAGTTTCAGAAAATGCAAAGTTGTTTCAGTGAGTATAGTAGCCCTTTAAACAAAAAAGGGGGGGAGGGGTGTGCATCCATCTTGACAAAGATGTATCACTGGATCAACTAGAACTCCAGTTTATGTATTAATACCAGTAATTCTCAATATTCTTTTAGTTTTAGAAACTTATCTAGCCTACTTTTAAAGCTACTCAATGAACTTGCCATTACCACATCTGCTGAAAGGTAGTTCCACAGTTTCACCGTTCTCACTGTAAAGAAACCTTTCCTAACCTGAAGATAAAACTTCTATTCTTCTAATCTTAAAGGATGTCCACAGGTTCTCTGATATTACCTATTAGTGAACAATGCACCAGAGAGTTTATTGTATGGCCCATTAATATATTTGTATAAAGTTATCATATCTCCACGCAAATGCCGCTTCTCCAGTGTAAACATCTCTAACTTGTCTAGTCTGCCTGCATGGTCAAGCCCCTTATTATTTTAGTTGTCTTATTCTCTGAACTGCTTCCATTACCAAGATGTCTCTTTTGTATATGGGATTCCAAAACTGCACCGCATATTCCAAATGAGGCCTTACCAGTACTATGTAAAGAGGGAGAATAATATTTTTTCTCTTGAATCTTTTCCCCTCTTTATACAAGACAATATCTTGTTAGCTCTAGACGTTGGTGCCTGGCATTGTTTGCTACGTCTGTTATCTACCAAAACCCCCAAATCTTTTTCCATTGAGATTCACTTAGAACATAGTTATTTATGGTGTAGGTGACATAAGGATTGTTAAACCCCATATGCATCACCTTACATTTATCAACATTGAATCTCACTTGCCATTCCGCTGCCCATTTTGATAATCTATTTAGGTCTGCTTGCAGCAATTGCACATCATTTGAAGTTTCCAAAGCTCAGAGACTTTTCACTCAATGCCCCCTTCTAAGTCATTTATAAACAGATTAAAAAGAAGTGGCCCCAGTATGGAACCCTGAGGCACTTCACTTAGAACTTTAGCCCATATGGCTGTAGCTCCATTGACCACCACTCTCTGTGATCCAATAACCAATTCTATATCCACGTACAAATGTTTTTTTCTAGGCCAACAGTCCTCAGTTTATACATTTGTTGCCTATGTGGCACAGTATCAAAAGCTTTAGCAAAATCAAAGTGTACTACATCCACTGCTGTGCCTGAATCTAAATTTGTACTCACCAAGTCAATTTGTCTGGCACAATCTATTTCTCATTAATCCCTGCTGACAACTACTAATAAGATCAGTTCAAGAGACAAAGTCAAGGATATGATCCCGTAATAAAGTTTCCAGCACCTTGCCTACCACTGACGTTAGGCTTACAGGTCAATAGTTACCAGTGTGGAAGCAACTACCTTTTTTGAATATTGGTATTACATTGTTTTTTTTCCAATTCAGTGGCACAAAAATGAATCTGAAAAGAAATAGTGGTTGGACTAAGCTCTCTTAGCTTTCCGGTCCTGGGGCTTTATTGATATTAACTTTGTCTGATTGTTTCCGTACCATATTCTCTGTCAGCCAGAGTGAATATTCCTCATTTATACCCTTCATATTATTACAGTCCCTGCTATAAAGACTAGAATTCTCTATAGTGAATACAGAGGGGGGGAAATGGTTTAACGCATTAGCCTTTTTTACATCCTCTATAACCATTTCAGCCTTGTTACTTAATAAAATTACGATTGTGGATGTACCTTTATGATCCTAATTATTTGATCGCCTATCCAAAACCATTGCGATAGTCTACTACTGCTTGGTATTGTACGGCCAAACAGGCTTAAATGTATGACCGCACCCTACTTTTATAATAACCCGCAATATCGTACCTGATACTACAGATTTTTGAAATTTGTCCCTATATGTAAATATGGGAAGTGTGAAATTCTTGTCAGAACATTTTATTTTCATTTAAATGTAGTATCATAGTTTTTTTGCAATAAAAATTAGTAAAGGACTTCAATATGGTATCTACATCAGTTGCTGTAACTGGTCCTATTATGTGTGACAGTGGCCGATATTTTGTAAACTGAACATGCTAGATGGACACTCTTTGGTTTAAGACTATGTGGGCAAGTGCTATTTTATGTTTGCATACTCAATTTTTGTGTTTTCCCTTCTGAAACATGTAACTTTTAATAAATGTCAAACCTCAGAAGTGTGGTTTTATCCTGAGACACTGCTGAGACAAAACAACACAAACTGTGAACTCAGACGGAGAATCTCATGTTCGTTTGTCGTTTCTAGTGCATCTGTTGTATGTGGGTAAAATAGTAGTATAAACTCAAAACGATAGATGTCCTTAGCAGCAGTAAATATAGCCATGTAGACATCCTTAGATCAGAGAGGCTCATTTATGTAGTAACTGCAGTGCCATGAGCTTCTAGTTTGCTTATCTGTCATTGCTTATTTGTAGGTTTCTCAAGCTAAGAGACTAGGGGATCCCACCAGGCGGATCAACAACACACTTTTTGCAATCAGTGACAAACATAATTTTTTTAAAACAAAAGATAATTAACCATACTTGTTAGATTTGCTGATCTACACCCAAGCAATCCCTGTTAGTCTTAAACGGAATTTCCAGCACAATCCTTATGCCGGGGTAAGGTGAGCTGACCTGTATTGTGCTTAGTATTTTGTGAGCTTTTTATTTAACAGAATTTGGCCAGCAATCCAATTGTAAAATCCACAATCGTAGTGTCTATGGCCACCTTTAGCTCCTCCCTAACCGCCCTGGAAGCTTCTTATACTTAATTATCTTGCCAGGTCTCTGCAGTCAGAAGTAATTTGCTGTGACTAACTTCTACAACTTGGAAAGAAACCATCAGTAAGGAAAGACCACGGCATAAAAAAAATATATAAAGCTTCTGGGACTACGGAGAGGTAAGTATAAAGATCTAGGGGTTTGAGTGATGGAGAAGTTAAGTATAGATTGTTGTGGTAAGGGTGGACATGCCCTTTAAAAATTATTTTTTCCATTTTGTGATGTTGACTGCAGTATGATAAACTGCAGTTTGTTTTTTACAAGGAACTATTTAAGTGTTCTTTAGCTCCTTATTTTGTAATTGTAACTAACTCTTTATTGAGAAGGGAAATATGCCCTTGCAACAAAAGTAAGGGTAAGTTGTTTGAATGACAGATATAATTGCTTAACAATGAGCCTGGGCAACAAGATAAAACATCAAATAACAAGAATTCTCACAATAACTTTCTGGTTTTTGGGTTGCCAAGTCAGCATTGCCAGACAGTCAGGTAGCATTTGAAATTTTAAGTTAAAGAAAAAAGCAGAATATAATGATACATGAGTCACAAACCACAAAATATAATTACAGATATCCATTGCCAAAGTGTCATTATTAATTTAGTCTACAAAATATATTATAGAAAAACTGACAAAAGAAAACAATATATCAAATTTGTCAAAACAGAATTAATCTAGTTACAGTATAAACCACTAAAACCCTCCAAAGTTAAAAAGCCATTTATGCTAGAATTACTGGCACTAAAATGTAAATAAACACACCAAAATTCCACCAAATTGCCCCAAAACATTAAAAGCACATCACCCTGGCATTTTAGTCCCCAGTTAGAACTATAAACTTTGCTAAAACATTGCTCAATTGATTCTCTGATATCAAAGATTTAGGAGTAATTGTTTTTATGGAGATGTCACTGTGGCACATAGAACAAGCTATAAAAATATTGTAACCCTGTCATAATGCTCTGCTAAAACATGATCTAAAAATCTATTCAGATGGAATTTCATATATTTTTATGTATAGGCCTCTGAAAAAGAGAGCTTCTGCTTGAAATTTTATCTTGCACTGTGAGTTTGATTATATGTATGGAGCATGGAGATTTGTGCAAAATTCCTCTGTGAATTCCCTCTAATCTTGCTAAAGCTATAGGCACTATAAACACAGGATGTGTTGTGTCTGAATTTAGCACCAGTATGAAATATGGTGTTAGACTTCCATTACAGAATTGTTTGTTTGCCTGTAAGTTTCTCTCCATAAACAGAAAGTGCAAATGAAAGTTTTCCATCTGTATAGTTAAAGGGCATGTCCACCCCCAAAACCAAATTTTCCCCCACTACTAGCCCCACTATGTAGTGTGTAAAAATCTTTACCTTACATCCCTGTTCCAAATGGTTCTCCTGTAAAGTTTTCTCCTGTAAGTTTTCTCCAAAGTCCAGAAAACTGACCACCAGGAGCCTGGCCGAGTCCATATAGGACTCTGTCTCCTGTCTCTTCTCTGGGAGAATTTGCACATGCTCAGTGCAGCTCTTCCCCCCCCCCCCTCCCCCCCCCACACATTTTGGTTTTCCCCTCCCCCTAGTGTAACCTCCTTTTGCTGTTGTGCAGGGGTCCCTCCCCCAGCCCCAACTGCTATAGTACTTTGTCCAGAAACTCCCCCGTACTTACTTTGCCTGTTTCCCCCCGGCTTTTCCACTGCCGGCAGCCGTGTCCGTGATTGGCTGCCTCTCAGCACGGACGCTGCTGCCGGTCCGGCCCCCTGCTTGCAGTTTTATGCTAGCAGAAGGCCGTGACAGATCACCAGTGAAAAGAGGTAAAGTAAGTAATGATCGGGGGAGTTTCTGGCAGTTGGGGGTGGGGAAGGGAGCCCTACACTACAGCAAAAATTAAAAAAACAGGTGGACATGCCCTTTAAAGGGACACTATACTGAAAAAATGACTTTGCCTCAACTTAATCTACACTTGAATACATGTAAGTAGCACTAACTCTGATTTGCGTGTGTTGCTGCATGCCTTCAATCCAGTACACATTTTTATTTTGGAGCAGTATCCCCCCCTCCCTCTTTTAACCACTCCCACTTCCATCTGACTTTTTCCCCACAAACCAACTGTCAAGCCTGCACACAGCATTCCAACTTTCAAATCTCTGTCACCATTCTAGCTACAGTAAAACTACTCACAGAAGAATAGTTTTTGATAGCAAGGAACTTGATGAACAGCTGAAATATTAAAAGTTTTAGATTGGATATCTAAAGAAATAGGGGGCAGATCAACAAAAAATAATACAGTGGTGGTTGGGAAGAATTATAGTTTCCAGTTATGGTCAATTTAAAATAACCGTAGAATCATTACATTTATCTTATCAGTAAACACAAAAGCAATAAGAGGGAGCTGATTCACCAATATATTTATTAAAACCAACTTTGGATTAAGTTTCTTCCTACCTGCAAAGAAATGGAGGACAGCTTTCACTCTGATGGGAACTGGTGCAACTGTAAAATGTTCCCACCAGAAACAGCTACTGACAGTGCAGGGGGAATGCAGGGGAAATGTGTCTTCGTTGCACTATATCTGCATTATACTATAGGGGAGATTATTATTATAAATCTACTGTAAACTAACATTAAATAAACAATCTTTATCATGGGGATTAAATAATCAATATTTAGCATGGGGATGTCATTTAGACACACTTTACACTCGCCCCCACAAAATTTTATGTTGTCCCCAACATAAGCAAAACGAGTATTTCAAATTATACTGAACTATTTTCCAATAGTGTCTGATAGTAATTTAAGTATTTAAAGAAAAGAGAAGACATGACAAATGACTTCCATGTTACTTTATCCACAGTGGCTCACTAGGCCCATTGCGCGCTATAGGTCCTAATGAAATCTATTGGCTATTACAGCCAGCTGCGTAGGTAAATCCTTCTTATAAATCACACATTTGTATGAAAACAAAACTATCTCAGCTTTTTTATTCTTGGAGCCAGGATGAAAGGAAATGATAAAATTGAAATGAGTGAAGAACAGAGCCCAACGGGCTTGACGAGGATTCAATCTCTTTAGGTTTTGGATGTATTCAAGATTTTTGTGATCAGTAAGGATGGTGATAGGATGTACTGCCATTCTTCTAGTTTGATAGCTAGAAGTTCTCGATTTCCAATATCATAATTTAGTTCATTGGGAAGAAATTTCTTAGAGAAGAATGCACGTGGGTGGAGTTTACCACTCTCGATTTGCCTTTGGGAAAGGACAGCACCTGCTTCAAGATTAGAGGCATCAACCTCGATGATGAATGGCAGAGTAGGGTCAGGGTGCAGAAGTATTGGGGCTGAAGAAAAATAATTTTTTAACTTCTCGAAGGCTTCCAAGGCGGCCGGAGACCAGATTCTGGGTTTGCCTCCTTACCTGATAAGGGCTAAGATAGGAGCAATGATGGAAGAAAACCCTTTAATAAATTGCCTATAATAATTGGCGAAACCAAGGAATTGTTGGATAGCCTTAGTGCCAATGGGAAGAGTCCAGTTGAGAATAGCTGAGACTTTGGTTGAATCCATCTCGAAGCCTTAAGCCGAAACCAGGTAGCCCAGAAAAGGTACTTGCGGGCATTTCTCCAGTTTAGCGTACAGTTGGTTGGCTCATAGTCGGCACAAGACTTGACGTACATGGCGACGATGAGAAGAAAGATCTTAAGAGAAGATTAAGATGTTATCCAAGTAAACTACTAACTAAAATACCTAAAAGATCTCGAAAAATATCATTGACAAGTTCTTGGAAAACCGCTGGAGCATTACAGAGACCGAAGGGCATCACCAGATATTCATAATGTCCAGTTCTGGAATTGAAGGCCATTTTCCACTCATCTCCTTCGCGGATGCGAACCAAATTATAGGCTCCACGGAGATCAAACTTGGAGAATACTTTAGCCCCTTTTAATTGGTTAAAGAGTTCAGAGATGAGGGGTAGAGGATAGCAGTTCTTGATAGTGATTTTATTGAGGCCACGATAGTCGATGCATGGACGTAGCCCTTCGTCTTTCTTTTCCTCAAAAAAGAAGCCAGCACCGGCAGGAGAAGTGGAGGGTCTGATGAAGCCCCGAGACAGGTTCTCTTTGATATAATCTTCAATAGAGGTGGTCTCAGCAGGAGATAGAGGATAGGTGCGACCTCAGGGTTGAGAGGTACCGGTCAACAAATCAATGGGACAATAATAGGGTCGGTGGGGAGGCAGAATCCTTAAAGTCAAGGTACTGATGAGGCAGAAAATTAAGATTTTTGTTTTCACAGGAAACAGAGGAACAAGAGATTTTGGGATGGAAAAGACATCTGGAAAAGCAGGATGGACTCCAAGAGACAAGCTCGTTGTTAGTCCAGTTTATGATGGGGTTATGAAGTCGGAGCCAAGGGAGTCCTAGAATGAGACGGGTCGTGGGGCTTTGTATAACCAAGAAGGAAATTGATTCACGATGAAGACAACCAATTTAAACAAGAATTTCTGCAGAAGACATGGAAATAAATTCTGTAGATAAGGGTTGATCGTCAATGGCCAGCACTCGGAGGGGATGAGGTAGGGAAAATAATGGAATGCCTAGAAGAGAAGCAAAGGTGGCATCAATAAAATTACTGGCTGCTCCAGAGTCTAGGAAGACTTGGGTAGAGAAGGTTTGAGATTTGAAAATGAGGGTTGCTGGCAGAAACGATTTGAGAGAATTCTTGTAGAAAGGAGATTTGAATTTACCTAGAAAAGACTCCTTATTCAAATCTAGGGTTGTCAGTTTCCCGGCTTGGAAGGGCAACCTTTAGCGAAGTGCCCCTGGAAGGCACAGTACAGGCAGAGTCCATGAGTCCTCCTCTTCAGCAGAAATGTGTGTACCCCAATCTGCATAGGTTCCTCCGATGGTGGAGCAGTTTTCAAAGGCCCGGTTCTTTGAGGACGAGGAACAAATTTAGGAGGAACAGGACGGTTATTGGACTTTTCGGCTTGCCTTTCCCTGACACGAGTATCCACCCGTATACACATAAAAATCATTTCTTCCAACATTGTGGGAAGTTCCCGGGACACTAAGTCGTCCTTGATACGATCAGACAGGCCCTGCCAAAAGGCTGCTAACAGGGCCTCATTGTTCCAGGCAGTCTCGGCAGCCAAAGTCCGGAATTCAATTGCATACTGTCCTACCGAACGTGAACCCTGTCGCAATTGCATCAACCGGGAGGAAGCAGCAATAGTTCTGCCTGGAGCATCAAAGATTTTTCGGAAAGTTTCCAGAAATAAGGAGATATCGTTAACCACTGGGTCATTTTTCTCCCACAGGGGGGATGCCCAGGCCAAGGCGTTGCCTCCCAACAAGGCAATGACATATCCGACTTTGGCATGGTCCGAGACAAAATGGGAAGGTTGCAACTCAAAATGTATAAGGCATTGGTTAACGAACCCCCGACAGGCTTGAGCGGCCCCTTCATACCGCACAGGAGGTGGTATTCGCGGCTCTCAGTGGGGAACGGGTTCTCTAGGCAGAACAGGAGTAGCAGGAGGAGCAGGGCCCAGGGTTAACCAAGCAGAAATGGAGTCCAGAAATTGAGCTAGTTGGTTCTGCTGGTGCTCAAGGGTGTCCATGCGGAGGGAAATAGTCTGAAGAGTCTTGCCCAAACTTGCCGCAGCTTCCTCAGGTACTTCCATGGCCTATTCGTACTGTAATGAATTGAGGTCCAAAGGGACGAAGTTCACTGTACCTTTAGGAGGAGGTCTGACAGTAAGGCCGGTAGGAAACTAGTGGGACATACAGGTCACTGAGACTATGAGTACTTCCAATGGAGCAGTTACATTGAAGTAGGATACAACGGCAGGATACAAACAAATGAAGCGGGAACAATGGCTGGATACAATAGATGAATAGATGAAGCAGGAACAATGGCTGGATACAATAGCTGGACGATGAAACAGGAACAATGGCTGGATACAATCATGTATAGTGGTACCAGGAACAATGACTGGATACAATAGCTGGATGATATAACAGGAACAATGGCTGGATACATAGCTGGACTGAAGTAACAGGAACAATGGCTGGATACAATAGCTGGATTGAAGTAACCAGGAACAATGGCTGGATACAATAGCTGCTGATAAACGTATGGAGTAACAGGAACAATGGCTGGATACAATAGCTGGAAGAGGAAACAGGAACAATGGCTGGATACAATAGATGGATAGGTGGTAACAGGAACAATGACTGGATACAATGCTGGATAGATGATAACAGGAACAATGGCTGGATACAATAGCTGGACTGAAGTAACAGGAACAATGGCTGGATACAATAGCTGGATTGAAGTAACAGGAACAATGGCTGGATAAAATGCTGGATTGAGAGTAAACGGAACAATGGCTGGATACAATAGCTGGACTGAAGTAACAGGAACAATGGCTGGATACAATAGCTGGATTGAAGTAACAGGCACATGGCTGGATACAATAGCTGGATTGAAGTAACAGGAACAATGGCGGATACAATAGCTGGATTGAAGTAACAGGAACAATGGCTGGATACAATAGCTGGATTGAAGTAACAGGAACAATGGCTGGATACAATAGCTGGATTGAAGTAACAGGAACAATGGCTGGATACAATAGCTGGATGGAAGTAACAGGAACAAAGGCTGGATACAGTCAGTCAGTTCGGTAGAGAAGACTACGAATAGGCACTCGCTCCCTCTGCGAGTGCCGACGTCCGGCGCCAGCGACGTCACCAGTCCCTGATCGGCGAGGGAGCGCGGCAGGTAAGATCCTTACACCATCATCATCCAAGAATAAGACCATTGTTTCATGAGTATTGACAGTTTTCTGGGAAACTTGTTGTGATTCTTATACTGTCAAACTTTACCAATAACTGGATCTTCTTCTTGTGACTTTTTAAGTATTTCTTTTGGTATCAGTGTTACTTTGTTTATCATATCTGTTGCTGAAGTTGTATTTGTTATTGTTAAAGGACACAACCATGGCATTCTATCCTCTTGATTAACCATAGTCGACTGAATGATGGTGTTGATAGCCTTAGGATCAATTTTCTCAGAGCATTGTTTCATATACTGTTCAGGATTTAAAGGTGACCGAGAAAGCATATCTGCATCATTATTTCTCTTTTCAGGACGGTACTTGATGGTAAAGTTAAAGTCAGCTAATTCTCCAACCCACCTATGGCCTGTTGCATTTAACTTTGCTGTTGTGAGAACATATGTTAAAGGGTTGTTGTCAGTATATACTACAAATGATGGATAATAATATAAGTAATCTCGAAATCTGACAGATTGCCCATTTCATTGCGAGAAACACTAATTTCCCTGAGTGCATGTGATAGTTCTTTTCAGCTGGTGTAAGAGTCCTAGATCCATAAGAAATCACTCTTAGTTTTCCATCTTGTTCTTGATAAAGCACAGCACCTAAGCCATTTTGAGAAGCATCACAAAGGAGGACAAAGGGTTTAGAAAAGTCTGGATAACCCATAACTGGTGGACAAGTCAATGTTTCAATCAACTGGCTTAAAGTTGTTTGATGGTTATCAGTCCATTTGATTGGATGATTGGATGGAATCTGGCCTTTTTGTTTTAACCGAGATTTTGGTTGTTGCCTTCTTGGAACATGGAACACCAACATCTGAGGGTGTGGACACTAAATCATACAAAGGTTTAGCTGTTTTGAAGAAATCCTGAATATATTGACGATAATAAGAAATAAATCCCAACAGTTTTCTGAGTTCTCCAACAGTCTTTGGTCTGTTATCTTTCAGTGCAAGTACAGGGGCAATCTGTGCTGGATCCATAAAATATTCATCTTTCGATATAATTTTACCTAAGAATCTAACTTGGTCTTTGAACAGTTCACATTTTTTTGCTGTTAGCTTAACTCTTACTCTTAACTTACCAACATGTTGTTGGTAGCGTTGGAGTACTAACCGTCCATGTTCTACATGGTCAAAGAATGATTTGCTATGAACAAGATTATCATCTAGATAAGGCTGACAAATCTCATCACTCAGTCCTGTTAAACATGATTCCATACTTCTCTGGAATTCTGCTTGGGCAGAACGGAGGCCAAATGGCATACAGATCCATTCATACAAACCCCAGAGTGTGATAAAGGCTGTTATAGGTCGACTGGATTCTTCAATAAAACCTTGATGATAGGCTTTACCTTGGTCTAGCACAGAGAACCACAAACTTCCCCCCTAAACTATTGAGCATGTCCTGAATTCTTGGAATCGGATGTCGATCAGGAATAGATTTCTGATTCAGCTCTCTGTAGTCACAGCACAGTCTCAAGCTGCCATCCTTTGACTTTGACTTTGACTTTGCAATCCAGCCACGGTTTAGCAAGTCCTGCACTCTTTTACTTCTTTGTGAAGTGGCTTTGGGACTGATGAATAACACTTTCTAACTGGTGTATTATCTTTTAGTCTAATCTGTAGCTGTAAAGAAGGGATGCATCCAACATCTGAGCCATCCTTTGCAAAGGCCTTGCAATTCACTTTCAGCATTTATCTTACAATTTGTTGTCGTTCCTTGGTCAAATGCTCTAGAGATACTAGTGGATCCCATGATTCTTGGTTAGAGGGCACACTGGTGGAATATGTCTCACTCTGACTATCATTCAGATGGTGCTCTTGTTCCAGTGGAGAGAAACAACCTTGCTGACCTATCGCAGAGACATGAACCTTCTGTACTTGTTGCATCTTTAATGGAGTGGGGTATGCCGTCTTAATCTGTTCAATATGTCCAAGATTTGTTTTACCTGGAAGAATGATGTCTTGCTTACTTGAGTTCCAAACTGGTATCTTTAATTTGGAGAATCGACTCTTATGTGTAGTTTCTAATGTCTCGTTGATACACAGTCCATTGGGCAATTTACAAGGCTTATCCGGTATAAACAGTACCTGATTTACCACTAAGTGCTTTGTATGGACTTGGCACCTGATATTGATAACTGTATTTGCAGGTATTCTTTGGCTTCTTGGTGTAGTCTTAACCATAGGGATGATGGACTCTGCACAATAAGATTGGATTGATTGAATTAAGAGCTCTGCGGTGTTTGATGACACTGACATAGCAGTTGATAAAGCTTCCAAAATGTCAGCATTAGAACCCCTTCCGCCTTCTGGTAAATCTTTAAATAATTCTTGAATGACATTATAGCCAATGATTGGTTGCTCACCAACAATTGCTTCATGTGATTGCTGTTGCATGCTAACTGGAAAGTTACTTCAATCCATCCACTAAATGGGATATCTGTTTTATTTGCTGCTTGTCCACATAGTACACCAGGGCCTAACAATTCTTCCAGTGATCTGAGTGCTCTATGTGGAAGAACTTTCAGTCTCCAGCCTTCATTGACTAAACTAACCTGTGAGCCTGTGTCCTATACGGCTAGAACAGGAATGTTGTCTATCTTGCACCTCACAAGGCATTTTTCTCCAGTGAGATCCAATAATTTAGGTTTTCTAGATAGAGGCTGAAAAGTAGAACTGTGTACCTTTTTTGATAGATTGGAGCACAAGCTGTCTATTACAGTGCTGGTTGTTGTAGATTGTTCTATTTCACAGATTTTCTTAACATCAGGCAATAAAGAGATTTGGGACTCTGTAGTGCTCCAGGTTACAGTTTGTCCCTTGACAGCAACCCTTGGCCTTTTCCCTGATTCTGTTGCTTCATTCTGCATCTTTTTGCTAAATGGCCTTGCTGACCACATTTGAAACAATGGTTGCATGGTTTTTCTTGATCTACTTTTGCACAACCTTCACAGGCCTTGCATCTGGTTCCTTGTGTGGCTAAGGATCTTTTATATACAGGATTTGGTTGATCTGCAGAGTGAAGTAAAAGTGCTTTAAGTTCTACCATTTCTTTCTGCATCTGCAGTATTGTTTTCTCAAGATCAATATTTTTTTTCTGGAACTGCTTGTCTGTCTGGTTACAAGTATCTGTCTGGGTCAATGGCCCTGTTGAAGTTGGACTGACCATAGGTGCTACTTTGGAGGACAACATAATGCATTTGCTTGACACTCACTTAGTTTTACCAACTTGGATTGGCATTTCTTTTGTTTTAGTTCCCTCTCCATCTCTATAATAGCTGCTTCATTCATTTTTTCTATGAGTAGCTCATCAGAAATGGACAGGTCATCTAAATATTGCTTTAAATGGAACTTTATGCAGTCACTTATTAGTCCTGTCCCCACTGACCTCAAGAATTTTTTTTGTACAAGTTCAGCTCCAAATCGCTCATCAGTACCTGCCCCCTGAGATACAAACAAAAGCCTGTCTTTCAATTCAATTGCCCGAAACAGAAAATTCTGAGGAGATTCTTTACCATCTTGTGAGATGTTGATCAGCTGTTGGTACAAATCAGAAGCATTCTCTTCCTTATAGTGACTTTTTAAAATAATTTTTAATTGCACTACTGTGAGTTCATTTTTCATTTCTAGCATGCCTCTCAGACTTAATCCTGGACTTATAGCTTTGACTACAGCTTCCACAATCTCTGATTCAGAATATCCTTTTTGTAGACCTGCGTCAATCTGGTGCATGAGATTGGTATAGGTCAGTTTTTCTTTCTGTCCCTTCTCACCAATTCGACCAGAAATCTTAAAATCTTTTCATATGGCAAATTCGGGTAGTTTGTTTATATGTGGTGTTTTAACTGTCGTTGCTGATTCTATTTGCACAGGGTTTCCTGTGGACTCTTTATTTTTAATGCTAAGCTCTTTAATGTGCTCCTCCATCAATCTGGCTGTTTCTTGAAACTGTTCTTGCATAAGGCGATACTGTCCCTTTAAACTTTCTAATTCAGTTTGGGATTCCTTATTGCTGTCTGCTGCAACATTTTGTTGTAATTCAGAGATGAATTGCTTTGTTTTTTCTAGAAACAACATGACAATCTCCTCCTCTTCAGTCTCTGTCAATTCATCCAGTAAATCTTCAATTACTCTCCAAAAATGGCGTTGAGTTTTGCCTCTCACCATACTCCGTTCTGGTGCTTTGACAAAGTGGCAGATCTTAAGTCAGATCCTCAACTGTCAGCTCTGTTAGAGATCTACTGATTTCTTCTTGCAAACACTCCATCTTGGTAATCAAGCAGCTATCCTTCACCTGCACAGATTCCTCTGATCCCCTTTATCCTATTCACTCTGCCCCACGTTGGCCGCCAAATTTGTTGCACACATTTGCCAAATAACTCCAAAAGTGCAAGAGGGTGGGGGTAAACAGAGTGTTTAATGAAGATCAATAAATCTGCAAAGAAATGGAGGACAGCTTTCACTCTGATGGGAACTGGTGCAACTGTCAAATGTACTTATATAACATAAAATAACATTACACTGTATTAGATTACTTAAAATACACACTGGGCAAAATACAGTACAAATATAATGCAGCAATATCAGTGTAAACCATATATCTCTATACAGGAAAAACTTGCATGTGGGATCTGCCATGTGGTTTCCCATTACAGCAATAACCTTAATTATCTAGGCTGTTCTGTAGAATCATTACATTTATCTTATCAGTAAACACAAAAGCAATAAGATGGAGCTGATCCACCAATATATTTATTAAAACCAACTTTGGATTAAGTTTCTTCCTACCTGCAAAGAAATGGAAGACAGCTTTCACTCTGATGGGAACTGGTGCAACTGTAAAATGTTCCCACCAGAAACAGCTACTATGATTTCCCTTTCCACTGACATGGAATGCAGGGGAAATGTGTCCTCGTTGCACTATATCTGCATTATACTATAGGGGAGATTATCATTATAAATCTACTGTAAACTAACATTAAATAAACAAGCTTTATCATGGGGATTAAATAACCAATAT
Source organism: Hymenochirus boettgeri (assembly GCA_019447015.1). Taxonomy (NCBI): domain Eukaryota; kingdom Metazoa; phylum Chordata; class Amphibia; order Anura; family Pipidae; genus Hymenochirus; species Hymenochirus boettgeri. The sequence continues at coordinate 107,548,768 of CM033477.1, read as the reverse complement.
TTATCATGGGGATGTCATTTAGACACACTTTACATATCCAATATCGTGTTTTACAGATGGAGTCGTAAAACACCAGCATTGATAAAGGGGCATTATCGCTATTTATAAATACGGACCAATGTCATTAAAATGTAAAACCTCATCTTTAACACAGTCAAGAAAATAGGGCTACATCAAGATTCCTTTTTTACTGTACAGATGCTTTAAAACCCTTGAGCAGTTTAGCTGCTATGTGAACCTTTGAACAGAAAATGTGTACACGTTGTTCCATGCAATTTTAGCTAATGAATTATTTTACAAAATAAGCGGTCAAGGAGCCCCTTTCAAAATGACAAAAGTGCCATCTGCTGTGTACTTTGTATAATGCAGCCGAAACAAGACGCAAATTCATGTTTGGACATGTGTACCTTTTGCATTCTTCACATTAAAAAAAACTTTTAAACAAAAAAATGGGTCATTATAATAGTCATTAGTTCTGCAAAATGTGCTTTTATGTTTACTGTGTACTTCTTTGTTAACTTACAGTATAAAGAGAATCATGATTAGAATTCCAGAGGACAAAATCACCTTTTATTTTTGTGTCCTAAAAGATATTTAAGTATAAGTGATGTACTTATATATGTAATGTGCAGCCCAGCAGAATGCCAGCTCTAACCCATGCTATTCATGTCACTTGTATACTGTTCAATGACTATTGACACATACAGTATCTAGAGGTTTGACTCATGCTAGTGAAAGATCAGCAGTGATTTGGTGAAATTAGGAATCCTAGTAAATTAAAAGCTATTATATTGTAAAGAAGAATGCATTAAAAAAGTGTTTATTTCCTGCTAATCCTCAGAGCACTTTCCCATTATTAAACATTCATTCTAGTTACTTATTATTTTACATTGAAGATGATAAGTTCTGTATCTCATTGTACAATACACACATCATTAGTATATCACTGTAATATATCTAATGTTCCTCTTGCACATGCTCCAGTACTGATGGGTAGACCATCCACACAAAGCTGAGCTCTGTTTCAATGTCAAGAGCCACGAGTTAGTAATACCACAGGGGTTCTCTTGGCTGTAAATGTGTCTTCAAGATGCACACACCTAAACCACTAAGGTTTCTAAAATCAAGGATGAGGGTTCATGTCTGGGAAAAGAATGTTCAAATTCTGTTTCTTTGTACATCCCCATACAGGAAAAAGAATTAAAATCAGTGACAGGTTTACTTGCACGAGTAGGTATGTAATATACCCTATTATGTGCCCCTGTGGGTTGGCTTATGTAAGGATGACCATGACCACATTTAAAGAGCGAATGGCCAACCACAGGACTTCTATTCGTAGTTCCCTTGAAGGGAGAATGAAGGGGTAGATTGCCAGCAAATATGGGGACATGGCAGTGGCCAAGCTTTTTAGGGCTATGGGTCACCCCTTATCAAGTTTAAACCACGAAACTGTGTTTATTAACACGTGACGTTTCGGTGCCCGTGTGGCACCTTCCTCAGACACACAATAAAATTGATGGGGTTGACTCTGCCTTGACAGGACGGAGGCTCTCCATTAGAGGGTACCATATGTGCAACAGTAGGTTTGTGGTATATTTGTTGTCATGTCCCTGCAACTTATTATATGTGGGGGAGACAACTCAACCAATTAAGGGGAGAATTTCCCAGTATAAATCAGATATTAGATTGAAAAATGGAAAATTACTTGTACCTGCTCATTTTTGTGAATTGAAACATTCAGAAAAAGACCTCAGGTTTGCAGTGTTGGAATCTGTGCCACCACTTAAACGTGGAGGGGACAGGGTACTTCGTCTCAAACAGAGGGAAGTTTGGTGGGTCAAGCAACTAGGGATTATGTACCCTAAGGGCTTGAACAGGGATTATGATGTACATGTATACTTGTGATGATCCAGGGCAGTTTTAGGGTTGTGTAATTATTCATGTTGCAGGTGTTAGTGAGGTGAGGGACTTAGAAGGTGATGATGTATTTCCTGTGATTACCCTATATATATGTGAATTATATTTACATCTGTGTACATGTCTACCTGTTGCTGTGTGCCTGAGGAAGAGGGATTGCCCCCTCGAAACATCACTATTTTAAGCACAGCGGGTATATAATAAAGGAGTTATATTGCATATTGAGTGCCGTGGATTCGTAATTTTTCTATGATATTGTTCGGTGTGGCCCTGCACGTTTTTACCACAAGTACCTGAATATCAAGTGTACCTGAGTGTGGGTTGTGTGGTTATAACCTATTGGAACTTATATATATATATAGTATATATATATATATATATATATATATAGACATTGGTTGTATAACTCAATATATTATAATTAAAACCTAAATAATAAACGATAAAGTTATGATTTATATTTTATATATAAAACGGAATTAGATAGTAGATGATAAATAAACACATACTAAACCACATACTTATGGTTTAGTATGGTTTAATGGCAATACTCTTGGATTGGAGAGCTAGACCGCACTACTGGGATTGCGATCTGATCATGCTAGGGCAGCAATGTGGCTAGAAACAGCCCTGTATTCATGCCTTGAAAAAGACACTTGAAAAAGGATCCATGAGGCCCAAAACATGTCGGATAACATGGAATGAAGAAGCCTTAGCAGTATTTATTATGTGGATTTACATAGCACCAACATTTCCGTAGAGTGTTTTTACAATTACATAGATACATTCACATTAGGCTGACCGCAAAGAGCTTACAATTAGGCACATTTATTTGACACATACAACCTATCTGCGTGTCTTTATAATTGTGGGGAAAATGGGGTGCCCGAAGAAAACCCACATAAGCGGGGAGAACAAACAAACTTCTTGCAGGTGTGTCCAAGGGTGGTATTAATCTCAGGATTTCAGTGCTGCAAGGCATCAGTGCTAACCACTAAGCCACTGTTCTGCCCAGTATAAAAATCCCTTGCCTTGTGTACCTCTGATCAAACTAACATATATTTGAACCATAATATCAATAGTCCCCATCCTGATGTTTTTAAATTCTCTGCTCCTTCCACTTCTTCGGCTCCTCGCTGCTCTTCCAGGTAGCTTCTCCAACCTCAGTTTCGCATTCGGGAATCTCGTTCATTTCCAGAACCTTCGAACATTTCTGGGAAAAGCTACTTGGCTACTTTTGCCATGACCAACAAGATTCTTACCAGACATCATTCACTATTAGTGAAGGGTCTTTGGGACAAAAAATGTTATGTATTTACCCAGCCTAACAGCCTCTACTAAAAGGTTCAGATCTCATTGAGCAACTGAACTGGCCCAAGGGAAGTAAGTACCTTTGAAGCAATCTTTTATTTACAGAAAAATTGGTGGATGGCCGATTAAGGTTAGTGAAATTATTAAATACTTTCGTTTTTTATCATAAGTATTACTGATGTGGTTTCCTGTATAAGTATTCATTTTAATAAATAATTTATATCTGCTAAAAATGGCACGTAAAATATATGGGAAGTGGGGTTAAGTTTGCTGCAAGTGTGGGGGAATATTGGCAAGTATGCTATCAATGCTGGAAAAAATTTAACATGGGGCAAAACTGACCAAATGCAATAACACAGCAGCCCTCAGAAATAACTTAAATTGGCTACTGTGAGTCAGATAATGAAAAGACATATCTAATTGGTTGCTATGGATTTCTTATTAGATAATTTTCTCCAGTGTAGTAAATGAGTCTTACTGCTTCTCTTGGTTGTCAACCTGTGCAATCCTTTTGATATATTATAGAATCCCTTTTTCATTTCCACGTTCTACTCAAATGAAAAATGGCAATATTACTGTGAGGCCAAATGTGTAGGGTATTCCCTGACAATTTCATTCTGGTCATCATTGAAATTTTGTTGATTTTCTGACTGCAATAGCAGTTACCGTATATTGAATTGCGTGCATTTGATCTGAGTGTGTCAGAGGGAATGCAACATACAGTCTGACAACTTCTTCAAATTATAATCTATTGCCCTGCACATTAAATAATTACCTGCCACAAAAATATTTGAGAGAACAGCTAGATATAATTTTAGGATTATAGAAAACCTTCAGATTTATTCACATTTTAACAATAAGTGAGTCCTCCTTTACTAATGTGAAGATTTTGCCACTTTTTGCATTTTTGCTCCGGCACTATAGAGGTATTTTAATTTCAAAATAACACATTCAAAACCTTGTAGATTATAATGAATTAAATGAATGAATGTATTCCCTACTTTCAAATTTAGGATATTAGAAGATCCATGACTTTTAGAAAAGCACTTTCCTTCAGGATTGCGGTTTTGTATGGTACGGAAATCCTTGGTGACTTTTATATCCTTGGGATTTAGTGTACATTATCCATTATATATACATAAAAGCCATGAGTATTCTGTAAAAAATATCCTTATAAACAGCGCTAGGCTATTATATGGTTAATTAGCATACAGCTTTCTGTGTCACATGACTGAAAAAAATGCACCCACTAATTTCAAATAAAAGAAAGAAATTCCATAATATAAAGCACTTGGCCCATGACCTTGTGTTTGTAGGGTATGAACCTTATGAACCTTATAAACAATAAAACGCTAATATAATATCATGACATGTATCTATATGTTACCCATCCACTTACAGGGTTATTCAATAAAAGTTCTTATTGTTAAAAATGGTGCTAATTTGCCCCAACCAATCAGATGTTAGCTTTCAAATGTTAAATAAGATCTGATTGGTTGGGGCAAAATTAGCACAATTTTTAATGATAACAATTTTTATTGTTCTCCCTGTTAGTTTATAAGACTTTGCGGTAGGGACCTGCATGGTGACACAGTGGTTAGCTCTTAGGGTAGGGCCAGATGTAAATGTTTCAAATCATTGGAAAGCACTGCAGAATTTGTACGCTATATAAGAAATAAACTACATGTGGCATGGCATGTATATTATAGTGTACAGAATTGCGTACCCAAGTGAAACTTAATGAATTAATATAACATACAATATAATAGCGCTCTATGTGTTAATACATTGGCATTGTAAAATTAACATTCCTTACTGTTGAAAATAATCTGCAGAAAATCACCTAAATTAGCTAATTAAATAATCAAATCAAATTACAGGATAGGTTTACTCAAAAAGTGAACCTATCTGTTTGATTAATTGAAGAACGGAGGTAAAGACCTAAGTCTTATTTCCCTTTCTTTAATTACTGTCAAATATTTGAAAAGTCTCATTGGAGTTCCCTGTCCTGTATAGTCTAAGGGCTAGGCCACATCAGTGCATTTTAACATGTTAAAAGGTGCACTTTAGTATGCCCAATTGGAGTGGCCAGACTAGGTGCACTGGGCCATTTACTCTGTGATTGGTGATCAGAGCATATGTGACCTGTTTTGGTGCAATGCATACGTTCTGATCCCCGAATATGCTAAAATATTACACTATATACATCATTGTAATTACAAATTCATGTATATAGTGTATATATATATATAAAAGGAAATCTATATATCCATTTACATTACAAATTTAATGTAAGGGTTAGGCATAATGACAATGATTTTTTTTTAATGTTTAATTAAAAGTTATTAAAGAAGGCCTATGCCTGTACAGTGGAGCTCTTGAATACTTTTTTGCTCCTGGCCTCGAAAGATGCCGGGAAACTCCAGAGCTTAGCTGTATACGAGGATCAATAAGTTTCTTTCCTAGGGTACATTATTTCTAATTGAGAGCTCACTGTGGATCTGTTGGCGGTAACATCAGTCCAGGAATAGGTACCTCCTACTAGCCTTTACAAAGTTTCTTGGGTTTCACAAACTTCTTTCTGATCGGCAGAAACCTTTACAGCCTTCGAAAGTCAGGTTTTTCTTTACAGTCGAAGTTGATCTTTCCGAAGTTGGTATATGAGAGGTCTTATATCAATATTTTGGTTCTACAGAAATTGCTTCACCTCTGTGTTTTTTCCCCTGGAAGTTCTCTCGAGAAATACTATACTGAGAAGAGTTAATAGAGAATTACTAGCAGTAAATTTAGCCTTTAAGAGTGGAGACATTGGAGAGAGTATTCACAGGGAAGACAGTCAGAATTTCTTCCATTCGCTGAATTTGCCTACAATAATTTTCGAAAGTGACTCCTTTAAGGTGCAACAACAGCGGCATCCCAAACTCTCTTCTATTTTATTTATTCTGGTCTACTTAGGAATTGTTCAATTTGTATGTCTCAAATCTGGCACCAGATCCAATTTAATTTTCAATAAGCTGCAGCTCTTCAACAACAAAAAATTCCGACCGGCATCGCTCTAAAGAACTGGAATTCTCTTGTGGAGAGAATTCCGATAAAGTCCTTATTTCCACATGCAATTTATCAATCTGTCAGCTATCTGCAACATATGGACCAAAATTCATAGGCCATCTGTTTATATCTCAATAAATCAACAATGTAACCTTCAAGGTACCAGCTTCAGTCAAATGTTTTAACTCTTTTCATTATTTCTCTGTTAAAGGCTTAATATGTGGCTTCCACCTTGGATTGTCCACAACCTCCTGTGGATGTTCAAGGAGAATCTGAATTTGGAGTAGAAAAATTCTATGGATCAATGTGGTAAATAGGGGATTTCCACTCCTGATAAGCAGCAATGTCGGCAAGTTGATTAAAAGGTATAATTTTTTTACCGATCATATTAAAAACAAGGAGACGCCTGGCGCCTTTCAAGAGCCAACCACTCCCTTACTCCTACCACATTGATCCAGTGATTGGAACCGAGCGATGGGTCTGGGGCATTACGGCACCCAGACCACCCCTACTGAAGGGTGAGTTGAAAGACAACCTATGTATCAAAATATTGTTAAGATGGATGTTTGACCGAAATAGGAAGCGCAAGGTCTGGAGTATGTGACACCTGGATCTCCCCGCACTAACAAGTGAGTGGAGGAGCAGCCTATTTAACTGGTTTTAAATGTAAGGGAAAATGTATGGTAAACCAGGCTCTCTAGCATCTTCCTGTTAGCTTTTGCTTGATGTGTTAGAACTGCTCTCCTTGTTCTGCTGCTGTAATTTGCAATATTAGTGAGTGGAGGCAACACAGGAGGCAGAGACCTTTTTACAGGAAGACAGCTACTACTCCTAAGTAGAGATGTCCGAACTTCGCAAAATCCTCCAAAGGAGCAGAGATGTAAGATAACGATTTTTTAACTACAGAGTGGGGCCAGTAGTGGGTTAAATTTGAAATTGGGGGTGGACATCCAACTCTCCAATTTGGACTTAGAGTGGGTGAGGAGTGAACAATTTAATGGAGAGACATGGAAAGCAGGTACATACTGTATATCATGTCAGTGCTGGCAGCTGAAAGGATTAAAGGTGTTACTCTGCTGGCACTGAAAGTGTTAATAGCCATACTCTGGGAAAGTGCGGGCACTGAAAGTATTAATGGGAAAGTCTGCTGAAACTGAATGGTTAATGGTAATACTCCGTTGGCACTAAAAGTGGCAATGGCAATACTCTGGGGAAGTCTGCTGGCACTAAATGGTTAATGGCAATACTGCAATAGGAAACTGGGATAAGAAAGAAAGCCTCTCCGCACTCCTGTTAGAAAGATCACCAGGTAACCGGCCCAATAGGTAAAACACAGACTTTATTTAAACATCTTAAAATACATACAGTGAACACCTGACGCGTTTTGAGTGTGGTCCACGCTCTTAATCATAGGCAATTAAAACCATGCTTCCAGGTAGTTTAAATACCGGAAGTTCACAATGTGATCAAATCTTACTGGTTACAGAATAGCTGCTATGCATGCCGGTCTTCACACAAAGTAACAAATCAACTTGCAACAAATGTATGTAGTCTCTACCAGTGGTATTATACTGTTACAATAAAAACCATACAGTCAAATGTACAAACAAATACATATTAAATCTAAAAAAGGTGTATCATAATGTCATATTCTAAGTTCTAACATGTTGTATAACTCAATATATTTATAATTAAAACCTAAATAATAAACCGATAAAGTTATGATTTATATTTTATATATAAAACGGAATTAGATAGTAGATGATAAATAAACACATACTAAACCACATACTTATGGTTTAGTATGGTTTAATGGCAATACTCTTGGATTGGAGAGCTAGACCGCACTACTGGGATTGCGATCTGATCATGCTAGGGCAGCAATGTGGCTAGAAACAGCCCTGTATTCATGCCTTGAAAAAGACACTTGAAAAAGGATCCATGAGGCCCAAAACATGTCGGATAACATGGAATGAAGAAGCCTTAGCAGTATTTTATTATTGTGGATTTACATAGCACCAACATCTTCCGTAGAGTGTTTTTACAATTACATAGATACATTCACATTAGGCCCTGACCGCAAAGAGCTTACAATCTAGGCACATTTATTTGACACATACAACCTATCTGCGTGTCTTTATAATTGTGGGGGAAAATGGGGTGCCCGAAGAAAACCCACATAAGCACGGGGAGAACAAACAAACTTCTTGCAGGTGTGTCCAAGGGTGGTATTAATCTCAGGATTTCAGTGCTGCAAGGCATCAGTGCTAACCACTAAGCCACTGTTCTGCCCAGTATAAAAATCCCTTTTTGCCTTGTGTACCTCTGATCAAACTAACATATATTTGAACCATAATATCAATAGTCCCCATCCTGATGTTTTCTAAATTCTCCTCTGCTCCTTCCACTTCTTCGGCTCCTCGCTGCTCTTCCAGGTAGCTTCTCCAACCTCAGTTTCGCATTCGGGAATCTACGTTCATTTCCAGAACCTTCGAACATTTCTGGGAAAAGCTACTTGGCTACTTTTGCCATGACCAACAATGATTCTTACCAGACATTCATTCACTATTAGTGAAGGGTCTTTTGGGACAAAAAATGTTATGTATTTACCCAGCCTAACAGCCTCTACTAAAAGGTTCAGATCTCTATTGAGCAACTGAACTGGCCCAAGGGAAGTAAGTACCTTTGAAGCAATCTTTTATTTACAGAAAAATTGGTGGATGGGCCGATTAAGGTTAGTGAAATTATTAAATACTTTCGTTTTCTTTTAATCATAAGTATTACTGATGTGGTTTCCTGTATAAGTATTCATTTTAATAAATAATTTTATATCTGCTAAAAAATGGCACGTAAAATATATGGGAAGTGGGGTTAAGTTTGCTGCAAGTGTGGGGGAATATTGGCAAGTATGCTATCAATGCTGGAAAAAATTTAACATGGGGCAAAACTGACCAAATGCAATAACACAGCAGCCATTCAGAAATTAACTTAAATTGGCTACTGTGAGTCAGATAATGAAAAGACATATCTAATTGGTTGCTATGGATTTCTTATTAGATAATTTTCTCCAGTGCTAGTAAATGAGTCTTACTGCTTCTTCTGGTTGTCAACCTGTGCAATCCTTTTGATATATTATAGAATCCCTTTTTCATTTCCACGTTCTACTCAAATGAAAAATGGCAATATTACTGTGAGGCCAAATGCTGTAGGGTTATTCCCTGACAATTTCATTCTGGTCATCATTGAAATTTTGTTGATTTTCTGACTGCAATAGCAGTTACCGTATATTGAATTGCGTGCATTATGATCTGAGTGTGTCAGAGGGAATTGCAACATACAGTCTGACAACTTCTTCAAATTATAATCTATTGCCCTGCACATTAAATAATTACCTGCCACAAAAATATTTGAGAGATACAGCTAGATATAATTTATGGATTATAGAAAACCTTCAGATTTATTCACATTTTAACAATAAGTGAGTTCCTCCTTTACTTAATGTGAAGATTTTGCCACTTTTTGCATTTTTGCTCCGGCACTATAGAGGTATTTTAATTTCAAAATAACACATTCAAAACCTTGTAGATTATAATGAATATAAATGAATGAATGTATTCCCTACTTTCAAATATTAGGATATTAGAAGATCCATGACTTTTAGAAAAGCACTTTCCTTCAGGATTGCGGTTTTGTATGGTTACGGAAATCCTTGGTGACTTTTATATCCTTGGGATTTACTGTGTACATTATCCATTATATAATACATAAAAGCCATGAGTATTCTGTAAATAATATCCTTATAAACAGCGCTAGGCTATATTATGGGTTATAATTAGCATACAGCTTTCTGTGTCACATGACTGAAAAAAATGCACCCACTAATTTCAAATAAAAGAAAGAAATTCCATAATATAAAAGCACTTGGCCCATGACCTTGTGCTTTTGTATGGGTATGAACCTTATGAACCTTATAAACATATAAACGCTAATATCAATATCATGACATGTATCTATATGTTTACCCATCCACTTACAGGGTTATTCAATAAAAGTTCTTATTGTTAAAAATGGTGCTAATTTTGCCCCAACCAATCAGATGTTAGCTTTCAAATGTTAAATAAGATCTGATTGGTTGGGGCAAAATTAGCACAATTTTTTAATGATAACAATTTTTATTGTTTCTCCCTGTTAGTTTATAAGCACTTTGCGGTAGGGACCTGCATGGGTGACACAGTGGTTAGCTCTTTAGGGTAGGGCCAGATGTAAATGTTTCAAATCATTGGAAAGCACTGCAGAATTTGTAACGCTATATAAGAAATAAACTACATGTGGCATGGCATGTATATTTATAGTGTACAGAATTGCGTACCCAAGTGAAACTTAATGAATTAATATAAACATACAATATAATAGTCGCTCTAGTGTGTAATACATTGGCTATTGTAAAATTAACAATTTCCTTACTGTTGAAAATAATCTGCAGAAAATCACCTAAATTAGCTAATTAAATAATCAAATCAAATTACAGGATAGGTTTACTCAAAAAGTGAACCTATCCTTGTTTGCATTAATTGAAGAACGGGAGGTAAAGACCTAAGTCTTATTTCCCTTTCTTTAATTACTGTTACAAATATTTGAAAAGTCTCATTGGAGTTCCCTGTCCTGTATATAGTCTAAGGGCTAGGCCACATCAGTGCATTTTAACATGTTAAAAGGTGCACTTTAGTATGCCCAATTGGAGTGGCCAGACTAGGTGCACTGGGGCCATTTACTCTGTGATCTGGTGATCAGAGCATATGTGATCCCTGTTTTTGGTGCAATTTGCATACGTTCTGATCCCCGAATATGCTAAAAATATACACTATATACATCATTTGTAATTTACAAATTCATGTATATAGTGTATATATATATATATATATATATATATATATATATATATATATAGTGTTCATAAATATGAACAAATGTTTAGATTTTAATTACACAATTACACTTTACATGCATTCATTTTGTTTCCCATCTGCGATTATCTGTTTCTTATTTCTTCAGGTGCTTCAGGTGCTTCAGGGAGTGTAGGGACCACACCCTGCTCACATAATCCAATATAAATAACACTTTAAAATAATATAATGTATTAATAATATGCAAATTAAGAATTATATATATCTTTTTCATTATTTTTTATCATTTTATCATTTCATTAATTTTTTTAATTACAAAAAAATGATTGGGAGATTTTGCAGTTTTCAAAAGTGAGAAATGCAGAAAAATTAGTATGAGAGAACAAAATCTGACCATAACTTCAGATATGGCTGCCATTTCCCAAACACAAACCCAAGCCCAGATTTACCATTAGGCATGTGCCTTGGGGCGCCTGTGTTTGAAGGGATGGATGTCAATCTTCTCCCTCTAGATTTAGTCTATTTTCTCTCCCCCCCATGGGTGTGTTTTGGAGGTGTGGTCTGTTTGTATGGGTGAGGCTAAGGGTGCCAGACTTTTTGTGCCTACAGGCTCCTGAGCTGTAAACTCAACCCCTATATTATTGCTTGCTACTTTTGAAAGACTATCATCTAGCTTATTCTGTATCCCCTCCTGCAGATGTTGTGTCATCGCCTCACACTCATGGTTTCTAAAAAACAAGAACAGGGTGTAGTTTTTTTTTTTTTAAATAACTCTTGGCAGTATAAGTGTAGTGGAGGTGATGGGCTAGCTTAGGTTATGACTTAGCTTTAGTTGCAGTAGAATGGGCATGTCTTTAATGCCCAACATATTATGAAACACATGTCAAAAAGCCCCTCAACACAGACTAAAAATACTAAATCCATAAAACCTATTATAATTAACTAAGACTCATACGACAGTGTAATCCATAAATATAATGTTTTGTAACAGTAGATCCTAGATCCCCAGTAGTAGATGTGTGTGTTATGGATGAAACTATGCATGTGTGTGTGTTTTATAGATGAAACTGTGTGTGCATGTTTGAGTGCTATAGATGAAACGGTATGTATGTGTGTATTATGGATGAAACTGTGTGTGGGTTATAGATGAAACGTTGTGAGTGTTGTAGATGAAACGGTCTGTGTGTGTGTGTGTGTCACAGATGAAACTTAATGTGTGTGTGTTATAGATGAAACTATGTGTGTGTGTTATAGACTGTATATGTGATATAGATGAAACTCTACATCCAGACTTGTTCCCCTCTGTTACTGTATATTCGTGTCAAAGCTTAATTTGCTGTAACAACTTCTAGGGACAAATAGTTTAAGCCATATGCCAATCTCCTTTACTGTTTTTAATTCCTTTATGGAACCTCTATCAGGCCAAGTTGAGTACCGGTATTTTAAATGAAATTCTTTGTTTGCAAGAAAATATATTTTCTTGTGTAGCCAGATGGACAGGAATTTCAGGAAATCTAAGGTTTACTGTGTGGTTAAATAAAATGCACCTATAACAGGGCACTTGGAACAGATGCCGGCAATAATCACCCTTCCCTACACAGCATTTAAAAACACACAACTTTAACTCCTTCATTGCATTTTCAGATCAAAGTTCACTAGGTAACATTTACGCAATTCTTTTATCACAGTTGTGTGCATTTTAAGTTTTATTAATTCTATTTTCACACTATAAGGCAAATATATCAATTAGATAAGTATGCTCATTCTCTGTGCTCATGGATTAAAGTGGGGTTCTATTGCAGCAAACCAGGGGATGGGCCACTCTTAGGAGAAAGGTTTTGTACTGAGATCTAGTTGCGCAGTGAGTTGCATTAAAAAGTAAAATAAGGGGAAACAAAAGAAATCCTTCCCCGTCATGACGGCTGCGAGTACATGTGTTCCACCAGTGGAACGCATATACATACTTCCGATCTAGCGTTAATTTTGCCAGCAATTTTAATAATATAAAAGCCATGTAGCTGTATTATAAAACATTCTGATTTTTGATCCTGAGGAAGACATACTGTACAAGGTGAAACGCGTTGATCAGACAATCTTTATGACAGCATGCTATAAGTCTGTCTATCCTGCAAATGCACTTTATTTTTAAAACAACAGTATATGTATTTTTAAAGCAACAGTATATGTATTTTTAAAGCAACAGTATATTTATGTTTTATATCTGTTTCAATAAAAACCTTTTTTGATGTGCCTTCTCATTGAGAAGAATTACAAGTAGACTAATTAATGTAAGTCCTTTTCTTATATATGTGTATCTTTTAAAAACTGATTTTAATAGTTACAGCTCTTGATTCTAATTGGAAGCCATATTTTTCTTTTGTTTCCCCCTATTTTCCTTTTTAATGCAATTCACTGTCTGAGTTGTATAGCGCAACCAGATCACAGTACAAAAATATATCAATTAGCATTTTTTTATATTATTATATTGCTTCCATTTAAAAAAAAAAAAACTGAAAACTACATCACATCTTTCAGTGATTTCCCTGTATCAATGAATACAGTACTGCAGGTTACCCAGTGTATTTAAGAGGTGCAAAACCTCAAGCTCTTTGCCTAGAGAGCAATATAGTGTACTCAATACAAATAAACGAGGAGCATTCTCAGTGATTATTACATTTATTTAAAGCATTGAGCTGAGTCTTAACCCCCTTCTTCAGGCACCTAGGGATTAATGAGTAGAGATGTAGTTTGGTTATGAATCAGATCTGATGGTTCTCGAAAATCTGTTAATTATTGAAATCGAAAATCAATCATTTTCAGGGAAAATTCTGCCATATGACCTGAATTCATCAACCCCCTGGGCATAAAAGTAAGTGTCCTGGGCACCATTTTTTCAATGTGTTGAAGAGTTTAGTAGGAGACCTGACAGTGTTGGAGTTTGGTACCTCATCGCCAACTTCCCTTGCACAATGAATATTTTGAGGGATAGTTGCTACTAGGGTGTGGGGTTATTCAACTAGGGCCAAGCCTGCCTGGCTCGGTTACACTGCTTCAGACTACAGTGGGCCTGAAAGAAATGCAACCCCATTGCCCACTTTCCTTGGCATGATAAATACTCTGAGGGAGGCCTAAATAATTATGTGCAAGTTTACGTAATGAAAATTTAAATTAACCCATAATTCTGGGAATAAAATAGCAAAAATATTAGCATCTGCCTATTTAAAATAGATTCGATCATGAAGAATGTTTGTTTTTAAATAAGTTTTGGTTATATATATGTCCCTAAACCATTTACTGTAACTTACTATTGCTATTTTTACCTTAAATTGATAGGAACTTTTGCGATTTTTTTTTCTCCCATTGACTTCTATGGGTCTGTTTTCAAACTTTTTCGGAAGTATGAAAATCCAAAGATGGAAGGAAACTCGCTGGATTTGAACATTTCTAGGGGGGAGGATTGATTATTCCTACCTCCCATTACCATAACCAGAAGCACCAGCATGCAAAAAAAAACATTTCATGCACGTCCAGTTTTCATCTGCCATGTTTGTGTCCTGGGCTTTCTTGTATTAAAGACAGTGTTGAAACTAGGAGGAAGCCTGGCAGATGTTAAACCAGAAGTGCACAAAGCAGTTTTTCTGGTACTATTTTCAGAGCCAATATTGGGAGGTAGGAATAATCAATCCTATTTCCCTGTCTCCTTTAAATTACACCTAAATTGATACCTGGCAAGTATTTATATAGGGAAGATTTGGTTGGGCTGATTCGGTTGACTGAGGCCCGACCACCCGTTGCAGGGGTAGAACAAAGGTTGTTGCTCCTCGACATTGTTTAGGGATCTGGCAATATGTATCACTAAAGAATGTCGACAGATGTTTCCCCACACACTAGATCATCATTTACAGGAATAAGGGCACCAAAGGGGTCTGAGGAACTCACACAGTTTGCATTCAGGGGAAGGCTAGGAATTTCAAGATTGGCAAGAGAGGTGAAATGCTAAACAAAATAAATGTAGGGAGCTGTCGGCAAAGCTTGATGAGCTGGCAAAGGTTGTCAGCAGCAAGTTGTCAAAGTGAGGCTGGGAACAAATAGGACTAAGGAACAGGAAAAGGATAACAGGTGAAGGAAGGGAAGACTGGTAACAGGTACAGGTACTACAACTACTTACCAAGAGGCAGGAGCAAGGGGTTTATAAATATTTGCCCTGGCAGTTGAACTGACAATGTTATATCATGCAGCCGCTACCGGCCTTCATAGATGATGTCACAGTTATGGACCACAAAGCGGCATTGAAATTGAATATAGCATTTTTACAAACTCAAAATGGCCAAAAACCATTGATTTTAAAATATTTAAATTTTTACAATAGTTTTTCCAAAACTTGACTTTGATATGATGAGACTATGGAACTTATCAATTAGTTTTACATCTGAGATCAACTAGTACACTCGATCAGTATCTCTGTGTGTACTGTATCTATATAACCTGATAAATGTGAGTGTTCTTAAAAACTGAAGCCCCCATTGACATTGATTCCCTTGTTTTAAGGTGAAGGCTCAATACACAGTTATTCATTTTTCTCAAAAGGTGAAAGCGTTTGATAAAGTAAAAACACACTTTTTAAACATATCTACTTGTCATAATAGCAAAGCTTCCATAAAGTTAATATTATAAAAATATCTCATAAAAAAATAACTGTTTGCTTAGTTATGTGACATAAGGTTTAAAGGGAATTCTTTATACTGGGTATGGTCACCTAGAGGAAGTGGCCTATCAACAGTGCACTTTCCTGCTAGCTTATGACTCTCTTAAGATGTGTACACAGGTTAATTGTCAGCCAAAGTGACATCAAGAAATGTTTAGCTGACTGCAAGGAACTTACTTGCTGCCCTGTTCCAACGCCGATTCGTGGTCCCAGTCTATAACGATGCAGTACATTAAGGAGAAAGCACTCAATGTTATAGTGAAAAAAGATAAAAATCCCTTTAATGTGCAAATATGGGGGATAACTTTAGTCATTAATTGCATATATATGTTAAAAACAATTAAAAACAGTGTACAAAGATCAAATGGTTACTATTGCCTGCCATAAGATAACCCATAGTCATACTATAATACAGACTATAAATATATACAGTCAGTATAACAGTCAACATATACATAGGAGGTTTTCACATAGGCATGATAAGATCGGGCTGGCAGGGATAGTGAACCACAAACAGCTGGACACGTTTCGCCGGTAAGGCTTTCGCCATACCGGCAAAACGCATCCAGCTGTTTGTGGTTCATATCCCTGCCAGCCGATCTTATCATGCCTATGTGAAAACCTCCTAT
The DNA here is from genome assembly GCA_019447015.1 of Hymenochirus boettgeri. Taxonomy (NCBI): domain Eukaryota; kingdom Metazoa; phylum Chordata; class Amphibia; order Anura; family Pipidae; genus Hymenochirus; species Hymenochirus boettgeri. The sequence continues at coordinate 107,532,254 of CM033477.1, read as the reverse complement.
GTATATGCTGAAATACTGACTGTGGACAGATAAGTATATATTTATAGTCTGTATTATAGTTTGACTGTGACTATGGGTTATCTTATGGCAGGCAATAGGAACTATTTGATATTTGTACACTGTTTTTAATTGTTTTTAACATATATATGCAATTAATGACTGTAAATTTATCCCCCATATTTGCACATTAAAGGGATTTTTATCTTTTTTCACTATAACATTGAGTGCTGGAGTGCTTTCTCCTTCATGTACTTTGCATCTTCACTTTATGCATTTTTTAGCACCTTGTTAAAATTGATATACTTATTATTACCCCTACATTTTTATACCTGTGCCTAGGCAAATTACCTTACTCCAGTCCATAATGATGACATCATCTAGGATGGCCGGTGGCAGCATCGTGATGTCAAGTTGTCAGTTCACCTGCCAGGGCAAAGGTTTAAAAACCCTTGCTCCTGCCTCTTGGTGGGTAGTTGTAGATCTCTATTCCTGGCTCCATTTACTTCCTTGGATTCCTCGTCTTTTTCCCTGATGTTGTCCCAGTCTCTTGATCTCATACTGCAATATTCAGCTCCATTGCCCAGTCTCCATTCCAGTATTCTGTGCATGTTTCCTGTCATACACAAAGAAGATTGATAGAGTTGGATTGGAACAATTTCCAATGATAAGTCCAGCTTTACTCATCAAAAGGCTCATACACAAGTGCGATCACAGGGACCAACCCGTGACGCACAATGTGTATGAGCACCAGCCAGTGCTATGTAGCCCCTCCATTATAGTGCACTTCTGGTGCTGTATGTGCCTGGTGCCCATTGGAATGCTTCAAATCCAGGGGCAAGCACAGGATTTATTTTTATTTTTTTTGGGGGGGGGGGGTTCTGAACAAGCACAGTAGGAAGATCATGACTAGAGATGGACTAGAACAGAACTTAAACCCGAGCTTTAACAGTTTGAATAGACCTGAACTATTCCGGATTTTGAACTTCCAAACTTTTAATGATTATTGAACTTTCGATAATTATCGAACGTTCAAATTGATGTTCCTTGACTTTAGCGCTCCATAACCTATACAGAAAATAGGGGAACTACTAAGGGGAACATTCACCTATCCTCTCAACGTCAGCAGCCTTTCAGCATGGTGCCACAGTCCTTGAAAACATGTACACTGCAAACAATGAGCTTCAAGCTAGAGGGTTTAAAACTTCACCTTTATTTGTAAGCAATTCTGATTGGATACATTAAAATTATTTTAGAAAGAATCTGATTGGTATACTAACCAATCAGAATTGGTTACAATGAGATTGGTCTGTTCCCCAGACCATTTTTGAGGTCCCAGAGCCATTTACAGTAAATTAATGTATCATTTTTTTTTTTAATTTTTGAAAATTTTCGAACGCGGCACAAAAAAGCATGCCGATGCTCGAAAAACAGTGCAAACGTGAGGAAAGCTATTTTTTTGGTACATGTTCCACAGATCATTTCCCAGATCTGAGAGCCATGTACAGTAAGTTACCATTGCTATTTTACCTTATTTAGGTGGATATATGCAGATTGTCAAATTTTTTCAAAAATCCACAAATCAACAGGTGGAACAGATTTTAGCAGTTTCACCCATTTCTAGTGACAAACAGATCAACTGGATGATCAGACCAAAATTTTGGACATCATGTGTACTGTATACCAGGCCTTATGTCCTCTCAGTATTGTTCTAAAATTGCCTCTGCTTCCTAACATCATTTTCTTTGAATATATTCCTTTGGGTAGGTGAACCTTGAACAGTGGAAAGGATATACAGTGCATCCTCTAAACGTGCACGGGAGGGGGTGCACTTTTCCACTAATACTGACCATACAGTGGCTCAACATTTGGTTGATTGCTTGTCCATACGCCCTGTGTAACAAAGTTAAATACTTACAAAGGCTCATGCATCGGGTATATTTAATTCCAGCTGGGCATCTGTCAATATGTGATGTCGGAAGGAAACACACCTTGTATTTCAAGTATTGCAAATGTATTTTATTGCTACTGATGTCATTATTTTTGTCTTGTTTCTATTGCTCTAGATGGCAGCTGGCAGAATTCATTAAACTCTCCAGAACTGACAAGGTTCAACATGTAACCTGTTTATAATTGGACGATAATCTGCTTACTCTGTAAAATGGTAACATCTGTACATGATTACATTATAATTACAAAATAACTACTGGGTGATTACATAGGTGCACAAAGTACCTATTTGTTTCATGCTGTTCCAGTCTCCACGTCTAATTGATTTTTGATACTTAATTGCATTCAGCTAATTATGTAATTCCACACAATTAATGTTCTAATTATGTGTTAGTGATATGTATATATAATAATCAGACAATGCATCACATTAATTATAGGAAACAACCTTATATATTGCTTGATGTACAATAATGTATATTCAAAAGGTAAATACTTTGACTAAATAATATTTACTCTTGCAACTTTCAATCCTCTTTAGCACACTATATAAGAGATGGTGTTTTGTGGTGGTGGTGGGGGGGGTCTTCCTTTTCTGCTTGTTGGGAGTTATCACGTTACCAGCTAATAATTATGTGGCGGATATCGGCTTCCTCCCACTCAGAGCATCAAAAGTGTTATGAGACTTTTATGAAAGTAGTACAACAACACCACAAACAGGCATAAAGTCACTAATTTTTTTAAATTTGTTTGTAAATTATGTGCCTTTTACCATAAAAGAGGATTGCATTGCATTGAGAAAAATAACTATTTTCTGATTTCTTATTCTTTTGCATGTTTGTCACACTTAAATGTTTCTGCTCATCAAAAACCATTAACTATTAGTCAAAGATAACATAATTGAACACAAAATGCAGTTTTTAATGATGGTTTTTAATATTTAGTGAGAAAAAAAACTCCAAATCTACATGGCCCTGTGTGAAAAAGTGATTGCCCCCCTTGTTAAAAAATAACTTAATTGGGATCTATCAGTCTGGTAAAGGTTATAAAGCCATTTCTAAAGCTTTGGGATTCCAGCGAACAACAGTGAGAGCTATTATCCACAAATGGCAAAAACATGGAACAGTGATGAACCTTCCCAGGAGTGGCCGGCCGACCAAAATTACCCCAAGAGCGCAGAGAAAACTCATCCGAGAGGCCACAAAAGACCCCAGGACAAAATCTAAAGAACTGCAGGCCTCACTTGCCTCAATTAAGGTCAGTGTTCACGACTCCACCATAAGAAAGAGACTGGGCAAAAACAGCCTGCATGGCAGATATCCAAGGTGCAAACCACTTTTAAGCAAAAAGAACATTAAGGCTCGTCTCAATTTTGCTAAAAAACATCTCAATGATTGCCAAGACTTTTGGGAAAATACCTTGTGGACCGACGAGACAAAAGTTGAAGTTTTTGGAAGGTGCGTGTCCCATTACATCTGGCGTAGAAGTAACACAGCATTTCAGCAAAAGAACATCATACCAACAGTAAAATATGGTGGTGGTAATGTGATGGTCTGGGGTTGTTTTGCTGCTTCAGGACCTGGAAGGCTTGCTGTGATAGATGGAACCATGAATTCTACTGTCTACCAAAAAATCCTAAAGGAGAATGTCCGGCCATCTGTTCGTCAACTCAAGCTGAAGCGATCTTGGGTGCTGCAGCAGGACAATGACCCAACACACAAGCAAATCCACCTCTGAATGGCTGAAGAAAAACAAAATGAAGACTTTGGAGTGGCCTAGTCAAAGTCCTGACCTGAATCCTATTGAGATGTTGTGGCATGACCTTAAAAAGGCGGTTCATGCTAGAAAACCCTCAAATAAAGCTGAATTACAACAATTCTGCAAAGATGAGTGGGCCAAAATTCCTCCAGAGCACTGTAAAAGACTCGTTGCAAGTTATCACAAACGCTTGATTGCAGTTATTGCTGCTAAGGGTGGCCCAACCAGTTATTAGGTCCGGGGGGCAATTTCTTTTTGACACAGGGCCATGTAGATTCGGAGTTTTTTTTCTCACTAAATAATAAAAACCATAATTTAAAACTGCATTTTGTGTTCAATTATGTTATCTTATCTTTAATTATGTTATCTTATTAATTCAATTATGTTATATGTTATCTTTAACATTTAAGTGTGACAAACATGCAAAAGAATAAGAAATCAGGAAGGGGGCAAATAGTTTTTCACATCACTGATAGATATATATATATATATATATATATATATATATATATATATATATATACAGTATATATAGTTATTTGGACAATGGGATGGCATATGCCTTAACAAACATAATTTTGGACCAAGAAATCACAGATTGATGAACTAACAAGAACTGTTAAATACCCCAAAACTGAGAGACTACCATTACCAGAAGCCATCTAAGGCTATCCAACTCTGCTGCCACTTCTAAGTGCCAGGGAGAATGGTCACGTTTTCAAGCTATCACCACAAAAGGCTATCGTGGCTTTCATTTTTAAACAGATTTTTTTCAATATAGATCCATAAAACACCCTGAACATTTAAATACTACTTTAAAAAAAAAAAAAAGGACCTTAAAGCCTGGGGAAGAGACTGAAACTAGTTCAAATTATTTCCATCGGCCAGGGAGGGGACACCATCTTATATACTAACCTAGGGCTGCGATTGGTCAGGGTGCGTGCATGGGGTGCGTGCGCTGCAGGGTTTGCTAGTTTCAAAATAATTCAATAATTCAAAATAGCTCCTCACAGAAACATTATTGGTAGGTACTGTAGAAATTACATGTCCTATATGCCTGTCACACGTACTTTCCATTTTAACTGTATTTTTAAAAACTTTATACACACGATAGTTATCCTTTAAACTTTTTCCGCTATCTTCTTTAAGTTGCTGTTAGAGATATGTACAGCCATGGCTGTTATTTACTTCATCACAATAAAGCCTAGCGGTCAGTTTCAACAAAAACAAAGGTGTTTACTGACATAATACATCTTCAACCTATCACCTCCTTCTCTTAGTTATATAGACTGATTTATACAATAATTGTGCTCTAATATCTGGCCACAGGGTCATGCTGTAATAGTTCCCAATACCTCAATTGTCTCTTTATTCCTGAAGAAAACGAAGGAAAGAGATTTAATTGCAAACATGGCTCATTAATTGTGAACATTAACTTCTTGTTAAGTTTTTTTCCCTCCAACGTAAACTATAATTATTGAAAAGGGCAAAGAAATGTCAGGTTACACATTTAGAACCTCATTATTGTATAATTGTATAATGGTTCATTATTGTATATTGTATAATGGTTCAATATAAGCTCATTGTTCTAAATATACATATTGGTCTCAAACCCTCAAGCCCTTCCATTTCCCTATGTCAATAGGATCAGAGGGGAACTGAATATCTGAAGGAGCCATAAAGCCAGAGTTTTGGAATGTTGTGAATGGTTACGAATCGGATACGATGGTTCGGATGGAATGTTCGGAACTCTCAGTTCTCACAGAACTCATAATTTTCGGATTTATGATACATTTTTAAATCGGAAATTCGAAAATTATTTCAATTTTCAAAAATGATCCATCCACAAGACCTACAATTACCATTACATCATTGTGTTGTGCGGTACTGTCCATTTGTGCTGCGATCAGTGCAATTTTTCCCTATCGGGACAGTCAGAAATCGCCCAATAGGATTTTAAGATCCCCAGGTCATACGCCAGCCATTATAGCATCTTTTACCACCATTTTACCACAGTGGGATAGAAGAGGGAATGGTAATCGAGATCTGGAACCCAGTTTCGATGCCAATTTAGAGAAATATAGAATCGAAATATTCAAAAATGACTAATTAATATTTTGGAATATTCAATGTGGAACCTTAAAATTAGCTCAAACGTTTTATTTGTATGTTTTCCCCAGACCATTTCCCAGGTCCCTGAGCCATTTACCCTAACTTACTATTGCTATTCATACCTTAAATTTCATCAGAAGTTTCGGATTGTTATCTCCCATTGACTTCTATGGATTTTTGGATTTTCAAAAATCCAAAAATAGAACGGAACTCGCTGGTTTTTAACATCTATAGATTTGACAAGTCATTGAAATGTCACATTTTTAAGTATCTCTTTTAGATTATAAATTTTTGTTTTAAATTCCCTAATGAAATTTCACACGGTCTGATTGATGTTAGTAGATTTTTTTAGTACATACAGTAGAAAAGCCACAGCACCCTAAAGAGACTTTAAATGCAAACTTGTTTTTAAATGAACTTGTGTATTCATAGCACTGTGGTTTCATTACTGACCAGACAATGCATTTAAAGCCTGAAATAATTTAAAAACAATATGTATGGGGAGGGTAGGGAAGGTGGCTACAATGAGTAAAAGCAGTATTAATGTGTTTTTACCGTGTCTTTCTGGAAGCTCCTTCTTCTTAAAGACTTACAGGGTTATTCAATAAAAGTTCTTATCATTAAAAATGGTGCTAACTTTGCCCCAACCAATCAGATGTTAGCTTTCAAATGTTAAATAAGATCTGATTGGTTGGGGCAAAATTAGCACCATTTTTTAATGATAAGAATTTTTATTGTTTCTCCCTGTTAGTTTATAAGCACTTTGCGGTAGGGACCTGCATGGGTGACACAGTGGTTAGCTCTTTGGGGTAGGGCCAGATGTAAATGTTTCAAATAATTGTAAAGCACTGCAGAATTTGTAACGCTATATAAGAAATAAACTACATGTGGCATGGCATGTATATTTATAGTGTACAGAATTGCGTACTCAAGTGAACCTTAATTGATTAATATAAACATACAATATAATAGTCACTATAGTGTGTAATACATTGGCTATTGTAAAATTAACTATTTCATTACTGGTGAAAATAATCTGCAGAAAATCACCTTAATTAGCTAATTAAATTATCAAATCAAATTACAGGATAGGTTTACTCAAAAAGTGAACCTATCCTTGTTTGCATTAATTGAAGAACGGGAGGTAAAGACCTAAGTCTTACTTCCCTTTCTTTAATTACTGTTACAAATATTTGAAAAGTCTCATTGGAGTTCCCTGTCCTGTATATAGTCTAAGGGCTAGGCCACATCAGTGCATTTTAACATGTTAAAAAGTGCACTTTAGTATGCCCAATTGGAGTGGCCAGACTAGGTGCACTGGGGCCATTTACTCTGCGATCCGGTGATCAGAGCATATGTGATCCCTGTTTTTGGTGCAATTTGCATACGTTCTGATCCCCGAAAATGCTAAAAATATACACTATATTCATCATTTGTAATTTAGTACTTTACATAAATATGAACACTTTACATGCATTCATTTTGTTTCCCATCTGCGATTATCTGTTTCTTATTTCTTCAGGTGCTTCAAGGAGTGTAGGGACCACACCCTGCTCACATAATCCAATATAAATAACACTTTAAAATAATATAATGTATTAATAATATGCAAATTAAGAATTATATATATCTTTTTCATTATTATTTTAATTACAAAGAAATGATTGGGAGATTTTGCAGTTTTCAAAAGTGAGAATGAGAGAACAAAATCTGACCATAACTTCAGATATGGCTGCCATTTCCCAAACACAAACCCAAGCCCAGATTTACCATTAGGCATGTGCCTTGGGGCACCTGTGTTTGAAGGAATGCCTGTCAATCTGTCGACCCCCCCAACTAAACTTTGCCCCACTGTTACCCCCACTGTGTAGAGTTAAAAGATCCTTGCCTTTCTCCTCTGCTCCTTATGGTTGTCCAGCAGGGCCTGACAAAAGTCCAGAAAAATGAAGAGCCTGTCTGTGTGTAATCCGTATCTGCTACTTCCTGCTCTTCTGAGAGGATTCTGGCATGCGCAATGGAGCTCTCTCCCCTCCCTCTGGATCCCTCGGTGGCTGCATCAATCTTTTTTTAAAAAAAACTTTGTATAAGGTAAGGCAACCCCCCAACCCTAAACGCTATGTTTAAAACATCTAAACCAGACCCTAAATGTAACATACCCGCCCTTGTTCCCTTGGCTCACTCTGCTGCTCTTCCGCATAAAAGCAGCACAGGGGGGCAGAATGGCAGCTTCATCAGTGATTGGCTGATTCTCAGGCAATCACAGACATGACTGGCAGTCTGGCCCCTTCTGCTGTTCCGTGCTGAAGAGAAGCAGAAGAAGCCGTGACTGAGGGAACAAAGGCAGGTAAGAACATTTAGGGGCTGATTTAGCTGCTCTAAACATAGCGTTTACAACACATACCTACTGTAGGGATTCTACATACTCTCATTCTTGAAAAATCTGTGGATTTCATATATTTTGCTAGGCTATGCTTTTCTGTGGTCACTAGTGAGCTGCCATATCATATTCTGCTATGGCCTTTCTTTTTCCCAGGATGCTTAGTTCATTTGAACATTCATTTTTACCTCAATGGCTGTTGGGTGGGTCAGACATGCTCAGATCCCAACTGAGAAATGGCAACATCATACACTAGTTTAGAAGCATAAATGTATCACAAAGAAATTGCTGGATGAGCCAATTAAGGTTAATGGAATGAGAAAATACCCCTTTTTTTCTTAAAAGCATATGGATTTGGGATGAACCTTGCTTTTAAAGGGTAACTGAAGCCTATTAACCCACCCTACCACTAAAAAGAACCCAGGATGAGGGCCTAAACTGCTAGGTCATTACTTACCTAATTTGTGCTCACCTTAGGTGGGCATATCTCCGATCTATTGGGGATCCAAGGGTGAAGATCAAGCAGTTCAGGTTCTCGGTCTCTGTACTTTAATGTGGGGGTTAATATTGGTTTAGTTGCACTAGGCACAATTGTGATGGATCCTAAAAAATTCTCATAAACAATCTGTTACAGTACATTCCCATGAATGACTTTCCCCATAGACCGACTGACACAACTATGATGGATCTGTTTGCTAGATTTATTAATAAAACTCAAAAACTTTAATAAATAATGCTACTTTTGAAAGATGGCGTTGCAGGCTACCTCATACAATATCTGATATGGGGGTTTGTGCTCCCATATTCCTTTTATTTATAAATATCTTTAGAATGCAATGTAATCTTCCTAAAGGCAATCCCACCAATGGATTAGAGTAAGACACTATTCTAAGGCCAACCTACCTCCTACACACACAGTCCAGTGGAAATTCATCATCCTCATCCGTTACTCTAAAATAGAAACCTTTAGCCACATATCATGTAAGCCCAATGCCATCACAGAGAACACCTACTCAGAACGAAAACTTCTGTGGTCTAATCGCCTGCAACCCACACAGGGCTGGAAAGATGTGCATTCAGTATGAGCTGATTTCAAAGCCTATAAATGTGCTGGAGGGTGGGGGAAGGGGCTTGTTTATAAATGGGTAATCAGACACTAGTAGATTCTATTTAGCATTTTTCATTCCTCTCGTGCTTTCCATTTGAATCCAGTATGTTTACTGACAATGGGAAAAGATGAGCTGTAAAAACCATACAGAAATAACCACACACTAACTAATAGGACACACAGAAGGCCCTTTAAAAGTTATAAATGAAGTAATTTAAGCTGGGTACACACAGTATAGATATATAGTCAATGTCAGGCAGAAACGATTTTTGCTCAAGCTGCTAAAAGTCTGATTTCATTGGACCCAACAGAATTGGCTATTTATCCGTACTGTGTGTACCCAGCTTTATTACTGAAACTCAGCTCTTAAAGGCAATCTTTGATACAGTTGGTACACAATCAAGTGAGGATTTATAGCAGATGACAGACAGATTTAATTCGAAAATAGAGAGAATGTTCAGATGGCCAACTGTGGCTATCGTCTCCCTACACTAAAATATAGGGGCAGAAAGAAATTTTGGGGGATTTTCCAGCTGATAACAGGCTAATCCTTTTGGAGCTAAAAACCATTATTGCTACTGTGTGTACCCAGCTTTTAGAGTATAATTGCAGCTTTTAATTGTCTGAGGCATTTAGCTCTTGTAGAACAAAAAATCGATTAACAGTATCGTGCAGTGCTGTACCAGATCAACTTCAGACTGTTGCTGCACCAGTGCATTTGATGTTACACAAAAGGTGCTAACTTTCCAAATATTAATACAGTGTCTGACCATAGTCAATTGCAGCATAATACTGGAATTGCATATGCAAATCTGTAATGCATGTTGCCCTAAATTGTAGCTTGCTAGCTTCACAAAGATGGAAACAATATCTATAATAATTATAATATCCATAAATAACAAGTAAATTCCTTAAAGCACTTTTTGGATTTAGCATGTCATTAATTTAGCATTAAAGGAGAATTATACCACCTATATATATATATATTTTTTTTTTTAAATAGATAAAATAAAAAGTACCTGGGGCAGGGAGGTAGGTTTCGTTATTTCAACCTCACAATTTTATATCTGTAAGGAGCACCAGCATGATGAAATCTGTCAGGCTTCCTCAGTGCTTCAGCACTGGCATCTTTAATGCATTTAATAAGGCAATAATACAGTAAATCCCAGGAAACGAACTTGGCAGATGAAAACTGTTCATTATAGCGCTCCTAAACAAAATTATACTGGGAGGTACAAATCAATCCTACCTCCCTACCTCAGGCACTTTTTTTTTTTAATAAGTAATCTTTTATAGTGTAGTTGTCCTTTAATGTGAGAGTTTAGATGCTTTATGCTTGCAACTAAAGTTTATCTCAGTTAAATATTGCAATGATAGTACACTTAATACACTAAACTATGTCTGTGATACTTTGTCACTCTTTATTTTATCAAAGCCTTTTTAAGGCTGGGTACAAACGGAGGGACAAATGTCCGTTGGCCTGCCCCACCACACCAGCTGATATTTTCGACCAATCGGCCGAAAGTGCTGCGAATCGGTTGGTCGGCCGAAAATATTGGCTGGTTGTGTACCCAGCCTTAGGTATGATACCATTCCTACTATTTCTTTACAACTTTTTAACACCTTCAATTAGAACCTTTAACCACAGACTGTTTATGCATTCAGCTCTTCACACTGGTGTTGTTGATTCTCTCCCTGCACCTGTTCAGCTAAACAACTGTTTCAGTTGTCATGTGCCCTATATGTATTTTCCCTTGGCCTTTGCTTGTATGTCTGACAACCTGATGAAACCACATAATCCTAATAGTAATGCAACAAGTAAAAGGTTAGATTGCTACAGGCTCCTTTCTATTGGTAACAATGGGAAAATGTGTTAACACCATTATAAATACAATAATCAAGAAGCAAGGGATGTTCTTTAATGGCAAGTTGCAACTTTGTTTTCCGTTTACTGCAAAGTAACCCATTAATATTTACTGCATGGTGGGTTCACGGTCAGGTAAGAAGCACTTGAGCCTGAGGTTTGAGATTCTATTTAAAGGTGTTAAGTTTTGCGCTACATATTATTATGTTGTCTATATTACATATTATTACATTGGCTGCGCTATTCGGCTTTGGCCAGTTAGCAGCATAGTCCCCTTGGAATCGTACAGAAAACCTGAGCAGGTCTATTTTTTTTTTTCTTTTTTCCTGGTCAGGGAACTATAAATGTGTGTGCTACATTATGCTGCTTTGTATTAATTGATTCAGATCCATGCTGATCTAGAGTATAGTACACCACCTTCTGTGCTAAAAAAAAATCGGAATCATGCTCTGAATGCCCTAACACCTAACATAGTAATCAGTTTTGCGTACTGAGCATGCATACAATCTTTCATTCTTCTAAGGGGGTGTAACAGGCAAATAATCCATTACTTTTTTAAAATGTTGGTCTATAAAGTGCAACATAGGATATAATGATATCTCTACAAATCTGTATGGGGTATGTTTTTACTGTAGGTCTGTAACTTTAAAGGATAACTGTATTGCCTCAATGCATTTAAAAAAAAAAAAATTGCTTTAAAAAGAGTAAAGGTGTGCAGCCCACCCTATACATTTTTTCCTGATTTTGAGCCCCTCTCTGCCTTCAATTAGCCATGCTGTGACGGGGGCATAACGATTCTGTCTGCCTCTAACTGTCACTCAGAGCTAGCATGAGAGAAAACACTCCTCCACCCACCCTTGATTAGCTTGATTATGTAGGCTGTATTCTAGCAACAGGACAGTTCAAGTTTGTTTGACTGGCAGAGGAGGAGGAGAGAGGTTGTAACAGACATTCCCACTAGCCAATGACAAGTGATATGTTAACGATGGCCCTGGGCCATCTAGGAGGCGGGCTGTTAGCACTCATCTTTGCTGTGTGATATCTAAGGGAGTGCAGCACGGTTGTAAAATGAGAGTGATTTCAGCTGCTGGAAGTGTGGACATGTAATGGGGGTGATGTTGTTTTTTTGGGTATTGTTGTCCTTTAAATAGAATTGCTGTATAGAGTACACTAAATGTAGCACTGTAGAGATTCATTTTACAACATCCTGAACGGCACATGTGTCCAACCTGTATCGTTTTTAAATGGGACAGTGGAGGGTATAATAAGGGCTCATTGTGTCAGCTTATTTTTATTCAAGTGAAAAATTGAGGTATGTGCAGTTTCTCCACAAAAGTCTACCTTGATGTGGCTAAAAGTTAGCGTGTATACATTTTGTATAGTTTAAAATTAAATAGAATAATTTAGGAACCCAAACATGAGCCAAATATGTACAACCTTGTTGTCACCTGTAAAGGTAAATGTTTGGGTAATTTCTCTGTTGCTTACAGAGCAAGTTTCAGTACAACACTCATCTTCTAAAATTATCTAATTAAGGCAGAGGGACCATAAGCTTGCAGAATAAAGTTTACGTTACAATTGCAATACAAAATCAGATCATAATTGGCAACATCAAGAAAAATAGTAAGGCCATACATATTTTTAATGTATGTGTAATAAAAAATGAGACATGGTACTATTTTACATCAAAAAATATTTTTTTTTATAAAACAGTTATTCATTTATGAATTAAGAATCTAAAGGGAAATATATCTAACTTTACACTCATACAGACAAGTTAACATATTAACAGATAATGATTTCAGCTCATTATTATTTGACATGGTTTTCCTGCTCTTTGTTTTTTGGTCATGGTATCTTTATTTTAGTAATTTCTTTGCATAGAAAGATCGAAATAAAGGGATCGCTAATTCAAACACCTATCAGAGACTCAGGAAACTAGGTCAAAAAACCATAAATGGTACAAAGTAAAACAACCAACCCCTGTTCTGACTGAGTCCTGCATTATATACTGTAGTATACATATTATATACTGTAGCACATCCAAAAGCACACACATACATACCTTTTGTCATAAAAAGGCACATATAGTTATTAATTTACAGTGCTGCGTACCCGAGTTGTGGTTTGTAAATAATATTATAAATATGTATATTTTATATAATTCCAAAGGTGATAGAGCACTCGTGGGACTTTTCATTTTATTCAGCAAACAATTATTTATTCAATCGTGCTTACATCAACACGTTTCGGCTGGAACAATTCAGCCGTCTTCAGGATGTGACGTGCATAGTAACAACACACATTTGTAACATGGACAGAGGTCCAGAGGAGGCACCGGGGGGGTGGCATTTGACTGTGCAGGCGTGAGTGCGGGACATTTTGGAAATGGACTGTATTTGATTGTTTCCCGGCACCTGCCCAACACCTTTACGATCGAAGAAATCGACCACACACCGTACCTACCAGCCCAACTGTACCAAAGTCGACTCTACAGCAGATTAGATGGATGAAGCTGAGATAGACCATGCTGCCTCCATGGAGACGGAGACTGATTTCTACTTCACACAGGAGGATGCACAACGAATCCTGTTCTCTGAACCAGCGGTCGCCCAAAGCGTTAGCCTTAATAATAAGGAAATTGGATTCAAATTATTGGGCTTGAGGAAGAAGGAAACAGACTTATATCTACACGGAGTATTTCTGTCCGATTATCATAGGAGCAGGAAAATCCCTTGGGGGTTCAGGATAAAAAATATACCTACCCTGGGAAAACTGGATAAAGAGTTCTGCACTAAATGGTGTGGAATTCTTAACATATGCTCATTCAACTTAATACTCCTAGTCATTGAGTTTGTTACTAAGGAGTTAACAGTGGTGAGATCCAAAATAGAAGCCTTGGAGAATAAACATTTTGATATTCTTAAAAACGACAGCATGTGACTGGATATCCAAAATTAAGGAACAAGTGGATAAATATCGCAATGATCTTTTAATCTTCAAAAAGAAAAAGCTCACGCGAGTAGAGGATGACTATACACAAAAAAGGGTATATGGCTGGTTGAGTGGCCAGATACCACAAAATCCCCGCAGAAGAGCACCCAGAAGATGGGTAGTACGTACTTGCGATAGCTCAGACGATTAACCGGGCTCAGATAATGATGCTACTGAACGAGTGACCACCTCCCCACCTCAAGCCAATATTCAGAAAGAACCTTTTTTAGGGGTCAGCACAAGATCAGGACACAGACGGGCTATATCAAAAGGATCACAAGGAGAGGGGGTTACAAAGGTGGTGGGCAAACCACCACGACTACGCCATCGATGACATCTAATTTAATATTTAACCTAAGTAATCATGTCCTTACTAGAGATGAATACACTCTATTAAATAAAGGACTATCATTTGTACCAACTCTGAAACATAATCACTTAGAAGACGACATTGACTTATTTAAATTTCAAAGACGACTAAAACTTAAAGATCAGTTTCGCAATGAATCTTCAGTTTCATCCCCTTTTAGAGCTCCCAGGTAAAGAGGAAGAGAAAGATCGCCAGGGAGGGCGATAGACGAAATCTTACCAAAGGCGAACAAGCAGCACTCAAATCCTTACAAAATGATGCAAATCTAATAATAAGACTGGCGGATCGACAATATTATAGGATGGAATTACGACGGAGGCACCGAGAGTACCTATCATTTATTCGGTTCCAAAAATAAATAAGTGCACTAATGAACCACCGGGAAGACCGATAGTGTCGCTATGTGGGTCCATCTTGAAACCTATATCCAGTTTTGTGGACTACTTCCTCCAACCACTGGTCAAGAAAATGAAATCGGACCTGCGTGACAGTTTACAACTATTGGAGATCCTTAAGGCATACCAGGGTCCATTGGAAAGCACTACCCTTATGACCCTAGATGTCCACACATGACCACACATGGAAGGAGTCAAGGTATGCAGACAGGCATTAATCAAAGGAGGACATAAAAAACCTCCAACAGAATTCCTTATGGAATTGTTGATGTTCACACTAGAGAACAACTACTTTAGGTTCGAAGATAACTTTTACAATCAAATAGAAGGAACAGCGATGGGTTCCTGTGTGGGGCCATCATTCGCTAATTTATTTATGGAATCCTTCGAAGAAACATACATTTTTCCAACGTATGCCAATTAGCTACTTATATACCATCGCTACATCAATGACTTTGTATGTTTGTTTGTATTATGGAATGGCCCCGAGGAAGAATGTCAGCGGTTTGTGATGGGTCTAAACCAATTGGACACTACAGTAAAATTTACAGCAGTGACACACGAATCCACAATTGACTATCTGGACCATTATGGAAATGTGTCAGATAACAATTCTTTAACTTGGAACATATGTATCCATATGTACGCTAACCTGAAGTCCCGCTAAAGCGATAGACTGTTACCCTTTGGATACGGTTAGAGGCTGTTTTTAAGAATTTTTTATATATTTTCTAGATATTTTTATGATATTTTATTGACACTGCACTAATTGCACTTTACTATTTTAAAAAAAAGGGGGGGATCATCCCGCCATGGTGGGCACTTTGTATTTATGTGAAGTCTCGTTGCCAAATTTGGAGGCTTGGGTCACATTACTAATTGGGATCCTGTGCACATACTGTGAGGGTTAAAGTAGGTAATGGGGAGTGGTATTTTGAATTGAAGGAGGGAACACAGGTGCCGGGTCCAGCAGTGCCTACGCCCCTGGGTAACAAAGTAGATACTTACAAAGGCTGCATGCATGGGGGTATTTAGACTTCCCTGGGCATCTGCAATAGGGAGGTCGGAAGGAAACACACCGTGTTCAAGATGCAAAGTATTGCTACTGATGTCAGATGTGCTGCAGGCTCTAGAGGGCACTGGGCAAACGGAAACCGCCAGAACGGACAAGTGTCAACAGTGAACCTGTATAATTGGACGTGCATCTGCTTACCGTAAATGGTACATGTACATGATTACATTATAATTACAAAAAACTACTGGGTGATTACATAGGTGGCACAAAGTACCTATTTGTTTCATGCTGTTCCACTCCACGTCTAATTGATTTTGTGATACTTAATTGCCTTCACTATTATGTAATTCCACATTAATGTTCTAACTTATGTGTTAGTGATATGTATATATAATATCACCAATGGCATCACATAATTATAGAACAACCTTATATATTGCTTGATGTACAATAATGTATATTCAAAAGGTAAATACTTGGACTAAATAATATTTACTCTGCAACTTTCAATCCTCTTTAGCACACATATAAGAGATGGTGTTTTGGTGGGGGTGGGGGGGGGTCTTTCTTTTCTGCTTGTTGGGAGTTTCACGTTTACCACGCTATAATTATGGGCGATATCGGCTTCCTCCCACTCAGAGCATCAAAAGTGGTTATGAGACTTTTATGAAGTAGTACACACACACCACAACAGGCATAGTCACTAATATTTTTTAAATTTGTTTGTAAATTATGTGCCTTTTACCATAAAGAGAATGGGCATTGCATTGAGAAAATAACTATTTTCTGATTTCTATTCTTTTGCATGTTGTCACACTTAAATGTTCTGCTCATCAAAAAACCATTAACTATTTTAGTCAAGATAACATAATTGAACACAAATGCAGTTTTTAATGATGGTTTTTAATATTTAGTGAGAAAAAAACTCCAAATCTACATGGCCCTGTGTGAAAAGTGATTGCCCCCCTTGTTAAAAATAACTTAATTGGGATCTATCAGTCTGGTAAGGTTTTAAAGCCATTTCTAAAGCTTTGGATTCAGCGAACACAGTGAGAGCATTATCCCACAATGGCAAAACATGGAACAGTGATGAACCTTCCCAGGAGTGGCCGGCCGACAAATTACCCCAGAGCGCAGAGAAAACTCATCGAGAGGCCACAAAAAGACCCCATCAAAATCTAAAGGAACGGCAAGGCCCACTTGCTCAATTAGGTCAGTGTCCTACTTCCACCATAAGAAGAGACCTGGGCAAAACAGCCTGCATGGCAGATATCCCAAGGTGCAAACCACTTTTAGCAAAAGAACATTAAGGCTCGTCTCAATTTGCTAAAACACATCCATATTGCCAAGACTTTTGGGAAATACCTTGTGACCGCCGAGACAAAAGTTTGAAGTTTTTGGAGGGCGTGTCCCATTACATCTGGCGTAGAAGTACACAGCATTTCAGCAACAAGAACATCATACCAACGTAAAATAGGTGGTCGGTATGTGATGGTCTGGGGTTGTTTTGCTGCTTCAGGACCTGAAGGCTTGCTGTGATAGATGGAACCATGAATTCTCACTGTCTACCAAAAAATCCTAAAGGAGAATGTCCGGCCATCTTTCTCACTCAGCTGAAGCGATCTTGGGTGCTGCGCAGGACAATGACCCAACACACAAGCAAATCCACCTCTGAATGGCTGAAGAAAAACAAATGAAGACTTTGGAGTGGCCTAGTCAAAGTCTGACCTGAATCCTATGGAGATTTGGCTGCCCTTAAAGGCGGTTCATGCTAGAAAACCCTCAATAAAGCTGAATTACACAGTTCTGCAAAGATGAGTGGGCCAAAATTCCTCCAGAGCACTGTAAAACCTCGTTTGCAAGTTATCACAAACGCTGATTGCAGTTATTGCTGCTAAGGGTGGCCCAACAGTTAGTAGGTCCGGGGGGGCAATTTTCTTTTGACACAGGGCCATGTAGATTCGGAGTTTTTTCTCACTAATATAAAAACAATTTAAAACTGCATTGTTGGTTCTAATGTTATCTTATCTTTATTATTTATCTTATAATTCAATTATGTTGATGTGTATCTTTAAACTTTAAGTGTGACAAACATGCAAAGAATAAGAATCAGGAAGGGGGCAAATAGTTTTTCACATCACTGATAGATTATTTATATATTAATATATAATAATATAATATACTATATATATTATATATAGTCCATATATTAGTTATTTTGACAATTTGGCAATGGATGGCATATGCCTTAACACACATAATTTTGGACCAAGAAATCACAGATTGGATGACACAGAACTGTTAATACCCCAAACTGAAGACTACCATACCAGAAGCCATCTAAGGCATCCACTCTGCTGCCACTTCTCAAGTGCCAGGGAAATGGTCACGTTTTCAAGCTAATCACCACAAAGGCTATCGTGGCTTTCATTTTTAAACAGATTTTTTCAATATAGATCCATAAAACCCCCTGAACATTACTACACTTTACAAAAAAAAAAAAAAGGACCTTAAAGCCTGGGAAGAGACTGAAACTATTTCAATTATTTCCATCGGCCAGGGGAGGGGACACCATCTTTAATAACTAACCTAGGGCTGCGATTGGTCAGGGTGGCGTGCATGGGGTGCGTGCGCTGCAGGTTTTGCTAGTTTCAAAATAATTCATAATTCAATAGCTCCTCACAGAAACATTATTGGTAGGTACTGTGAAATTACTGTCCTATATTCCCTGTCACACGACTTTCCATTTTAACTCTGTATTTTTAAAAACTTTATACAACGATAGTTATCCTTTAAACTTTTTCCGCTATCTTCTTTTAAGTTGCTGTTAGAGATGTACAGCCATGGCTGTTGTATTTACTTCATCACAATAAGCCTAGCGGTCAGTTTCAACAAAAACAAGGTGTTTACTGAACATAATCATCTTCAACCTATCACCTCCTTCCTTAGTTATATAGACTGATTTATACAATAATTGTGCTCTAATATATCTGGCCACAGGGTCATGCTGTAATAGTTCCCATAACCTCAATTGTCTCTTATTCCTGAAGAAAACGAACGGAAGGATATTTAATTGCAAACTATGGCTCATAATTGTGACACTTAACTCTGTTAAGTTTTTTTCCCCTCCACGTAAACTATAATTATTGAAAAGGGCAAAGAAATTTCAGGTTACACATTTAGAACCTCATTATTGTATAATTGTATAATGGTTCATTATTGTATTTTGTATATGGTTCAATTAAGCTCATTGTTCTAAATATACATATTGGTCTCACACCCTCAGCCCTTCCATTTCCCTATGTCAATAGGATCAGAGGGAACTGATATCGGAAGGAGCCATAAAGCCAGAGTTTTGAATGTTGTGAATGGTTACGAATCGGATATCGATGGTTCGGATGGAATGTTCGGAACTCTCCGTTCTCACAAACTCATAATTTCGGATTTAATTACATTTTTTAAATCGAAATTCGAAAATTATTTCAATTTTCAAAATGATCCATCCACAAGACCTACAATTACCATTACAATCATTGTGTTGTGCGTACTGTCCATTTGTGCTGCGATCAGTGCAATTTTTTCCCTATCGGAGTCAGAAATCCGCCCAATAGGATTTTAAAGATCCCCAGGTCATACGCCAGCCATTATAGCACTCTTTTACCACCATTTTACCACATGGGGATAGAAGAGGGAATGGTAATCGAGATCTGGAACCCAGTTTCGTGCCAATTTAGAGAAATATAGAATCGAAATATTCAAAATGACTAATTAATATTTGAATATTCAATGTGACTTAAAATTAGCTCAAACGTTTATTTTGTATGTTTTCCCCAGCCCATTTCCCCGGTCCTGAGCCATTTACCCTAACTTACTATGCTATTCATACCTTAATTTCATCAGAAGTTTCGGATTGTTATCTCCCATTGACTTCTATGATTTTTGGATTTTCAAAATCCAAAAATGAAACGGAACTCGCTGGTTTTTAACATCTATAGATTTGACAAGTCATTGAAATGTCCACATTTTAAGTATCTCTTTAGATATAAATTTTTGTTTTAAATTCCCTAATGAAATTTCACACGGTCCTGATTGATGTTAGTAATTTTTTTAGTACATACAGTAGAAAAGCCACAGCACCCTAAAGAGACTTTAAAGCAAACTTGTTTTAAATGAACTTGTGTATTCATAGCACTGTGGTTTCATTTACTGACCAGACAAGGCATTTAAAGCCTGAATAATTAAAAAACAATATGTATGGGGAGGGTAGGGAAGGTGGCTACAATGAGTAAAAGCAGTATAAGGTGTTTTTACCGTGTCTTTCTGGAAGCTCCTTCTTCTTAAAGACTTACAGGGTTATCAATAAAAGTTCTTATCATTAAAATGGTGCTAACTTTGCCCCAACCAATCAGATGTTAGCTTTCAAATGTTAAATAGAATCTGATTGGTGGGGCAAAATTAGCACCATTTTTAATGATAAGAATTTTATTGTTTCTCCCGGTTAGTTTAAGCACTTTGCGGTAGGACCTGCATGGGTGACACAGTGGTTAGCTCTTGGGGTAGGGCCAGATGTAAATGTTCAAATAATTGTAAAGCACTGCAGAATTTGTAACGCTATATAAGAAATAAACTACGTGGCATGCGCTGTATATTTATATAGTGTACAGATTGCGTACTCAATGAACCTAATTGATTAATATAAACATACAAATAATAGTCACTATGTGTGTAAACTTGGCTATTGTAAAATTAACTATTTCATTACTGGTGAAATAATCTGCAGAAATCACCTTAATTAGCTAATAAATTATCAAAATCAAATTACAGGATGGTTTACTCAAAAGTGACCTATCCTTGTTTGCATATTGGAGAACGGGGGTAAGACCTAAGCTTACTCCCTTTCTTTAATTACTGTTACAAATATTTGAAAAGTCTCATTGGAGTTCCCTGTCCTGTATATAGTCAAGGCTAGGCCACATCAGTGCATTTTAACATGTTAAAAAGTGCACTTAGTATGCCCAATTGGAGTGGCCAACTAGGTGCACTGGGGCCATTTACTCTGCGATCCGGTGATCAGAGCATATGTATCCTGTTTTTGGTGCAATTTGCATACGTTCGATCCCCCGAAATGCTAAAATATAAACACATATTCATCATTTGTATTAGTACTTTCATAAATATGAACACTTTACATGCATTCATTTTGTTTCCATCTGCGATTATCTGTTTCTTATTTCTTCAGGTGCTTCAGGAGTGTAGGGACCACACCCTGCTCACATAATCCAATATAAATAACACTTTAAATAATATATGTATTAATATATGCAAATTAAGAATTATATAATCTTTTTCATTATATTTTAATTACAAGAAATGATTGGGGAATTTTGCAGTTTTCAAAAGTGAGAATGAGGAACAAAATCTGACCATAACTTCAGATATGGCTGCATTTCCCAAACACAACCCAAGCCCAATTTACCATTAGGCATGTGCCTTGGGGCACCTGTGTTTGAAGGAATGCCTGTCTCTGTCGACCCCCCCACCTAAACTTGGCCCCACTGTTACCCCCACTGGTGTAGAGTTAAAAGATCCTTGCCTTTCTCCTCTGCTCCTTATGGTTGTCCAAGCGGGCTGACAAAAGTCCAGAAAAATGAAGAGCCTGTCTGTGGGTAATCCGTATCTGCTACTTCGCTGCTTCTGAGAGGATCTGGCATGCGCAATGGAGCTCTCTCCCCTCCCTGGATCCCTCGTGGCTGCATCAATTTTTTTTAAAAAACTTTGTATAGGTAAGGCAACCCCCCAACCCTAAAACGCTATGTTTAAACATCTAAACCAGACCCTAAATGTAACATACACCCCTTGTTCCCTTGGCTCACTCTGCTGCTCTTCCGCATAAAAGCAGCACAGGGGGGCAGAATGGCACTTCATCAGTGATTGGCTGATTCTCAGGCATCACAGACATGACTGCAGTCTGGCCCCTTCTGCTGTTCCGTGCTGAAGAGAGGCAGAAGAAGCCGTGACTGAGGGAACAAAGGCAGGTAAGAACATTTAGGGGCGATTTGCTGCTTAAACATAGCGTTTACAACACATACCTACTGTAGGGATTCTACATACTCTCATTCTTGAAAAATCTGTGGATTTCATATATTTTGCTAGGCTATGCTTTTCCTGGGTCACTAGTGAGCTGCCATATCATATTCTGCTATGGCCTTTCTTTTCCCAGGATGCTTAGTTCATTTGAACATTCATTTTTACCTCAATGGCTGTTGGGTGGGTCAGACATGCTCAGATCCAACTGAGAAATGCACATCATACACTAGTTTAGAAGCATAAATGTATCACAAGAAATTGCTGATGAGCCAATTAAGGTTATGGAATGAGAAAATACCCTTTTTTTCTTAAAAGCATATGGATTTGGGATAACCTTGCTTTTAAGGGTACGAAGCTATTAACCCACCTACCACTAAAAAGAACCCAGGATGAGGGCCTAAACTGCTAGGTCATTACTTACCTAATTTGTGCTCACCTTAGGTGCATATCTCCGATCTATTGGGGATCCAAGGGTGAGATCAGCAGTTCAGGTTCGGTCTCTGTACTTTATGTGGGGGTTAATATTGGTTTAGTTGCACTAGGCACAATTGTGATGATCCTAAAAAATTCTCATAAACAATCTGTTCAGTACATTCCCATGAATGACTTTCCCCCATAGACCGACTGACACACTATGATGGATCTGTTGCTAGATTTATTAATAAAACTCAAAAACTTTAATAATAATCTACTTTTGAAAGATGGCGTTGCGGCTACCTCATACAATATCTGATAGGGGGGTTTGTGCTCCCATATTCCTTTATTTATAAATATCTTTAGAATGCAATGTAATCTTCCTAAAGGCAATCCACCAATGGATTAGAGTAAGACACTATTCTAAGGCCAACCACCTCCTACACCACACGTCCAGTGGAAATTCATCATCCTCATCCGTTTACTCTAAAATAGAAACCTTAGCCACATATCATGTAAGCCCAATGCCATCACAGAGAACCCTACTCAGACGAAAACTTCTGTGGTCTAATCGCCGCAACCCACACAGGGCTGGAAAGATGTGCATTCAGTATGGCGGATTTCAAAGCCTATAAATGTGCTGGAGGTGGGGGAAGGGGCTTGTTTATAATGGGTATCAGACACTATAGATTCTATTAGAGTTTTTCATTCCTCTCGTGCTTTCCATTTGAATCCAGTAGTTTACTGCACAATGGGAAAAGATGAGCTGTAAAAACCATACAGAAATAACCACACAAAACTAATAGGACACACAGAAGGCCCTTAAAAGTTATAAATGAAGTAATTAAGCTGGGTACACACAGTATAGATATATAGTCATGTCAGGCAAAACGATTTTTGCTCAAGCTGCTAAAAGTCTGATTTCATTGACCCAACGAATTGGCTATTTATCCGTACTGTGTGTACCCAGCTTTATTACTGAAACTCAGCTCTTAAAGGCAATCTTGATACAGTTGGTACACAATCAATTGAGGATTATAGCAGATGACAGACGATTTATTCGAAAATAGAGAGAATGTTCAGATGGCCACTGTGGCTATCGTCTCCCTACACTAATATAGGGGCAGAAGAAATTTGTGGGATTTTCCAGCTGATAACAGCTATCCTTTGGAGCTAAAAACCATTATTGCTACTGTGTGTACCCGCTTTTAGAGTATAATTGCAGCTTTTAATTGTCTGAGGCATTTAGCTCTTGTAGAACAAAAATCGATTAACAGTATCGTGCGTGCTGTACCAGATCAACTTCAGACTGTTGCTGCACCAGTGCATTTGATGTTCACAAAAGGTTGCTAACTTCCAAATATTAAACAGTGTCTGACCATAGTCAATTGCAGCATAATACTGGAATTGCAATGCAAATCTGTAATGCATGTTGCCCTAATTG
Source organism: Hymenochirus boettgeri (assembly GCA_019447015.1). NCBI lineage: Eukaryota > Metazoa > Chordata > Amphibia > Anura > Pipidae > Hymenochirus > Hymenochirus boettgeri. The sequence continues at coordinate 107,508,369 of CM033477.1, read as the reverse complement.
TAGCTTGCTAGCTTCACAAAGATGGAAACAATATCTATAATATATAATATCCTAAATAACAAGTAATTCCTTAAAGCACTTTTTGGATTTGAGCATGTCATTAATTTAGCATTAAAGGAGAATTATACCACCTATATATATATATATTTTTTTTTTATAAATAGATAAAATAAAAGTACTGGGGCAGGGAGGTAGGTTTCTTTATTTCACCTCACAATTTATATCTGCAAGGAGCACCACATGATGAAATCTGTCAGGCTTCCTCATGTCTTCAGCACTGGCATCTTTAATGCATTTAATAAGCATAATACAGTAAATCCCAGGAAACGAACTTGGCAGATGAAAACTGTTCATTATACCGCTCCTAACAAATTATACTGGGAGGTACAATCAATCCTACCTCCCTACCTCAGGCACTTTTTTTTTAATAGTAATCTTTTATAGTGTAGTTGTCCTTTAATGTGAGAGTTTAGATGCTTTATTTGCAACTAAGTTTATCTCAGTTAAATATTGCTGATAGTACACTTAATACACTAAAACTATGTCTGTGATACTTTGTCACTCTTTATTTTATCAAAGCCTTTTAAGCTGGGTACAAACGGAGGGACAAATGTCCGTTGGCCTGCCCCACCACACCAGCTGATATTTTCGACCAATCGGCCGAAGTGCTGCGAATCGGTTGGTCGGCCGAAAATATTGGCTGGTTGTGTACCCAGCCTTAGGTATGATACCATTCCTACTATTTCTTTAAACTTTTAACACCTTCAATTAGAACCTTTAACCACAGACTGTTTATCATTCAGCTCTTCACACTGGTGTTGTTGATCTCTCCCTGCACCTGTTCAGCTAAACAACTGTTTCAGTTGTCATGTGCCTATATGTATTTTCCCTTGGCCTTGCTTGTATGTCTGACAACCTGATGAACCCACTAATCCTAATAGTAATGCAACAGTAAAGGTTAGATTGCTACAGGCTCCTTTCTATTGGTAACAATGGGAAAATGTGTTAACACCATTATAAATCCAATAATCAGAAGCGGATGTTCTTTAATGGCAAGTTGCAACTTTGTTTTCCGTTTACTGCAAAGTAACCCATTAAATTTACGCATGGTGGGTCACGGTCAGGTAAGAAGCACTTGAGCCTGAGGTTTGAGATTCTATTTAAAGTGTTAAGTTTTGCCGCTACATATTATTATGTTGTCTATATTACATATTATTACATTGGCTGCGCTATTCGGCTTTGGCCAGTTAGCAGCATAGTCCCCTTGGAATCGTACAAAACCTGAGCAGGTCTTTTTTTTTTTCTTTTTCCTGGTCAGGGAACTATAATGTGTGTGCTACATTATGCTGCTTGTATTAATTGATTCAGATCCATGCTGATCTAGAGTATAGTTAGTACACCACCTTCTGTGCTAAAAAAAAATCGGAATCATGCTCGAATGCCCTAACACCTAACATAGTAATCAGTTTTGCGTACTGAGCATGCATACAATCTTTCATTCTCTAAGGGGGTGTAACAGGCAAATAATCCATTACTTTTTTAATGTTGGTCTATAAAGTGCAACATAGGATATAAGATATCTCTACAAATCTGTATGGGGTATGTTTTTACTGTAGGTCTGTAACTTAAAGGATAACTGTATTGCCTCAATGCATTTAAAAAAAAAAAATTGCTTTAAAAAGAGTAAAGGTGTGCAGCCCACCCCTATACATTTTTTCCTGATTTTGAGCCCCTCTCTGCCTTCAATTAGCCATGCGTGACGGGGGCATAACGTTCTGTCTCTGCCTCTAACTGTCACCTCAGAGCTAGCATGAGAGAAACACTCCTCCACCCCCCCCTTGATTAGCTTGATTATGTAGGCTGTATTCTAGCAACAGGACAGTTCAAGTTTGTTTGACTGGCAGAGGAGGAGGAGAGAGGTTGTAACAGACATTCCCACTAGCCAATGACAAGTGATATGTTAACATGGCCCTGGGCCATCTAGGAGGCGGGCTGTTGCACTCATCTTTGCTGTGTGATATCTAAGGAGTGCAGCACTGTTAAAATGAGAGTGATTTCAGCTGCTGGAAGTGTGGACATGTAATGGGGGTGGATGTTGTTTTTTTGGGTATTGTTTGTCCTTTAAATAGAATTGCTGTATAGAGTACACTAAATGTAGCACTGTAGAGATTCATTTTACAACATCCTGAACGGCACTGTGTCCAACCTGTATCGTTTTTAAATGGGACAGTGGAGGGTATATAAGGCTCATTGTGGTCAGCTTATTTTTATTCAAGTGAAAAATTGAGGTATGTGCAGTTTCTCCACAAAAGTCTACCTTGATGTGGCTAAAAGTTAGCGTGTATACATTTTGTATAGTTTAAAATTAAATAGAATAATTAGGAACCAAACATAGCCCAAATATGTACACCTGTTGTCACCTGTAAGGTAAATGTTTGGGTAATTTCTCTGTTGCTTACAGAGCAAGTTTCAGTACAACACTCTCTTCTAAAATTATCAATTAAGGCGAGGGACCATAAGCTTGCAGAATAAAGTTTACGTTACAATTGCAATACAAAATCAGATCATAATTGGCAACATCAAGAAAAATAGTAAGGCCATACATATTTTTAATGTATGTGTAATAAAAATGAGACTGGTACTTTACATCAAAAATATTTTTTTTATAAAACAGTTATTCATTTATGAATATGAATCTAAAGGGAAATATATCTAACTTTACACTCATACAGACAAGTTAACATATTAACAGATAATGATTTCAGCTCATTATTATTTGACATGGTTTTCCTGCTCTTTGTGTTTTTGGTCATGGTATCTTTATTTTAGTAATTTCTTTGCATAGAAAGATCGAAATAAAGGGATCGCTAATTCACACACCTATCAGAGACTCAGGAAACTAGGTCAAAAAACCATAAATGGTACAAGTAAAACAACCACCCCTGTTCTGACTGAGTCCTGCATTATATCTGTAGTATACATATTATATACTGTAGCACATCCAAAGCACACACATACCCCTTTTGTCATAAAAAGGCACATATAGTTATTAATTTACAGTGCTGCGTACCCGAGTTGTGTTTGTAAATAATATTATACATATTATTTTATATATTCCAAAGTGATAGAGCACTCGTGGGACTTTTCATTTTATTCAGCAAACATTATTTATTCAATCGTGCTTACATCAACACGTTTCGCTGGAACAATTCAGCTCTTCAGGATGTGACGTGCATAGTAACACACACATTTGTAACCTGTGTTCCCTAAATTCTTAAAACACCTCTACCGTATCCAAAGGTAACAGTCTTCTCTTTAGCGGACTTCAGGTTAGCGTACATATGAACATATGTTCCAAGTTAAAGTATTGTTATCTGACACATTTCCATAATGATACTTAATATCCAAAGCTTCAATTTTAAAATCCATGCCATAAATATTACAATGTTGCCTACATGTTTGATGAAGATAAACCCGAGATAGTACATACACTGGCATCAATGTATCCAACAATTATATCTAATATAGTAGTGTATATCCTTCACACGGGGAGCACTATATGCCACTGAATAGATATAGAAGGCTAATGAATATATATTGTGGCTCTTACTGCTGACCTGTGGTTTGCCATTCTGTCTCTGAGGGTAGTGGTGGTTTTACCCACATAATATACCCCACAGGGGCACGTAATGAAGTAAATAGAGTCCGTGCTCATACACGACAATTACATTACTAATTGGGATCCAGTGCATGTACTGTGAGGGTTAATGTAGGTAATGGGGAGTGGTATTTTGAATTGAAGGAGGGAACACAGGTTACAAATGTGTGTTGTTACTATGCACGTCACATCCTGAAGACAGCTGAATTGTTCCAGCCGAAACGCGTTGATGTAAGCACGATTGAATAAATAATTGTTGCTGAATAAGTGAAAAGTCCCACGAGTGCTCTATCACCTTTGGAATTTTATATATAGTATCTTTATAGTAGCACCGGGGCATTTGACTGTGCAGGCGTGAGTGCGGGACATTTTGGAATGGACTGTATTTGATTGTTTCCCGGCACCTGCCCAAACACCTTTACGATCGAAGAAATCGACCACACCCGTACCTACCAGCCCAACTGTACCAAAGTCGACTCTACAGCAGATTGATGGATGAAGCTGAGATAGACCATGCTGCCTCCATGGAGACGGAGACTGATTTCTACTTCACACAGGAGGATGCACAACGAATCCTGTTCTCTAACCAGCAGTCGCCCAAAGCGTTAGCCTTAATAATAAGGAAATTGGATTCAAATTATTGGGCTTGAGGAAGAAGGAAACAGACTTATATCTACACGGAGTATTTCTGTCCGATTATCATAGGAGCAGGAAAATCCCTTGGGGGTTCAGGATAAAAAATATACCTACCCTGGGAAAACTGATAAAGAGTTCTGCACTAAATGGTGTGGAATTCTTAACATATGCTCATTCAACTTAATACTCCTAGTCATTGAGTTTGTTTACAGGAGTTAACAGTGGTGAATCCAAATAGAAGCCTTGGAGAAAAACATTTGATATTCTTAAAAACGACAGCATGTGACTGGATATCCAAAATTAAGGAACAAGTGGATAAATATCGCAAGATCTTTTAATCTTCAAAAGAAAAAGCTCACGCGAGTAGAGGATGACTATACACAAAAATGGGTATATGGCTGGTTGAGTGGCCAGATACCACAAAATCCCCGCAGAAGAGCACCCAGAAGATGGGTAGTACGTACTTGCGATAGCTCAGACGATTCACCGGGCTCAGATAATGATGCTACTGAACGAGTGACCACTCCCCACTCAAGCCAATATTCAGAAAGAACCTTTTTTGGGGTCAGCACAAGATCAGGACACAGACGGGATATCAAAAGGATCAAAGGAGAGGGGGTTACAAAGGTGGTGGGCAAACCACCACGACTACGCCATCGATGACATCTAATTTAATATTTAACCTAAGTAATCATGTCCTTACTAGAGATGAATACCTCTATTAAATAAAGGACTATCATTTGTACCAACTCTGAAACATAATCACTTAGAAGACGACATTGACTTATTTAAATTTCAAAGAACGACTAAAACTTAAAGATCAGTTTCGCAATGAATCTTCAGTTTCCTCCCCTTTAGAGCTCCCAGGTAAAGAGGGAGAGAAATCGCCAGGGGGGGCGATAGACGAAATCTTACCAAACGAACAAGCAGCACTCAAATCCTTACAAAATGATGCAAATCTAATATAAGACTGGCGGATCGAATATTATTGGAATTACGACGGAGGCACCGAGAGTACCTATCATTTATTCGGTTCCAAAAATAAATAAGTGCACTAATGAACCACCACGGAAGACCGATGTGTCGCTATGTGGGTCCATCTTGAAACCTATATCCATTTTGTGGACTACTTCCTCCAACCACTGGTCAGAAAATGAAATCGGACCTGCGTGACAGTTTACAACATTGGAGATACTTAAGGCATACCAGGGTCCATTGGAAAGCACTACCCTTATGACCCTAGATGTCCAAGCCTACAAATACCACACATGGAAGGAGTCAAGGTATGCGACAGGCATTAATCAAAGGAGGACATAAAAAACCTCCAACAGAATTCCTTATGGAATTGTTGAATGTTCACACTAGAGAACAACTACTTTAGGTTCGAAGATAACTTTTACAATCAAATAGAAGGAACAGCGATGGGTTCCTGTGTGGGGCCATCATTCGCTAATTTATTATGGAATCCTTCGAAGAAACATACATTTTTCCAACGTATGCCATAAGCTACTTATATACCATCGCTACATCAATGACTTGTTTTGTATTATGGAATGGCCCCGAGGAAGAATGTCAGCGGTTTGTGATGGGTCTAAACCAATGGACACTACAGTAAAATTTACAGCAGTGACACCGAATCCACAATTGACTATCTGGACCATTATGGAAAGTGTCAGATAACAATTCTTTAACTTGGACATATGTATCCAATGTACGCTAACCTGAAGTCCCGCTAAAGCGATAGACTGTTACCCTTTGGATACGTTAGAGGCTGTTTTTAAGAATTTTTTATATTTTTCTAGATATTTTTATGATATTTTATTGACACTGCACTAATTGCACTTTACTATTTAAAAAAAAAGGGGGGATCATCCCGCCATGGTGGGCACTTTGTATTTATGTGAAGTCTCGTTGCCAAATTTGGAGGCTTGGGTCACATTACTAATTGGGATCCAGTGCATGTACTGTGAGGGTTAATGTAGGTAATGGGGAATTGAACACAGGTTACAAATGTGTGTTGTTACTATGCACGTCACATCCTGAAGACGGCTGAATTGTTCCAGCCGAAACGCGTTGATGTAACCACGATTGAATAAATAATTGTTTGCTGAATAAGATGAAAAGTCCCACGAGTGCTCTATCACCTTTGGAATTTTATATATAGTATCTTTATGTAGCACCGGGCATTTGACTGTGCAGGCGTGAGTGCGGGACATTTGGAAATGGATGTATATTTTATAATATAAAAAACCTCTACAACAAAGAGAAACAAGGAAAAGAATCTAGGGGCATATTTATAAAGGTTTTTTAAATTTTAAGGGATGTCTGCCTGTCCTCTGACATATTCTTTTGGTTAACAATGCCCCAGTTAGTTATTGTATGTCCCATTAATGTTTATACACATGTGTATTTTTTTCAGCAAAAGATATGATAATAGTGTAAAACTCACCTAAGCGATTTCTCTATTTTATTAATAGGACTCATTTTTAGTATTGCTTATTTTCAGCAATCTGCAGCTAATTATCAAACAGGTTACATTAATATGGGAACATACCATAGTGCTGCGTAAAAGTCATGTTAATGGAACATTCCAGTAAGTAAATGAACCCATTTCTGGGCAATTATCCATAGATGTTTTAATGCCACTCCACAAAATCCGTTTTGGCATTTTATAAATACCACATTGATTTTCGTTTACTGCCTTAATTGTTTGGGAAATTCTGGTAAAACCCAAAAAAATGCAACAAAAGGGAGAAAAGGGGCAAAAAGGCGAATATTCACCTATTTATAAATAGCGTTAAATTGCACCTTCACTGCTTTATATACATGCCTCCAAATTCAACATATATTGTTGGTCTAGTAATAGCGGACGCGAGAGCAATTTCTCTTTTTGCCGCAATACCAGACTTGTCAGTGCACATCGCTGATACTACGCCACACATTGCCATAGCGTCACCTTTCGTGGCAAAAATGCTTATAAATATGTCGAAAATAATGCTCTTTGCCATTGCAATGTCCTGCAATAGTGAAATGGCGAAAATAGCGATTGTTTATATATGCCCCTAATCTTATCTGACTGATAAGCCATTTTCTTAGATGTCTTTATGTGTGTGTTAATTGTTATTTACATATAGTAGATTTATGTTTTTAAGAGCAAATTTGTCTTTAATATACAGTACAAGGCTGATGGAAAATTATGTGGCGTCTGTAACCTGTTCTGTAAAGCATACTATTTTTTCTCTTTAGTTTGGATCATTGTTTATTAATTAGTTTAACCTTCAGGAACCATTATTTTAACGGCTCTAACCACATCTAATGCTAGGAACAGACGTGCAATCACGGGGCAACACGTTACAGCTAACAATCTGTTTATCTGGAAACCTGGTAAAAACACTGGTTCTAAATTACATTCCAAAGGTGGGTATACATGAATGTGAATATGAATTTGATGCTGCAGAATATTTAAAATAATATAATGTTTTATGCCTTTTGAACCATTCTTTTTTCTAACATGTGACACTAAGCTTTTAAACTCTTGACTCACACTTATGTTCTTCACCTGTATCAACCAATGAGAAGTTATAAGATGTTTTCTAAATGTAGTAGACCACTAAAAAAGCAATAATAATAATAAAAAAAATAATATAAAAAATAATATCTGATTGGTTGAGGAAAATCAGTCCAGGCAAATATTTACATATGATTAAGCCTGTCTGAAAGAGTTCAAAACTCTGATGGTGTTTGAAGGCAAAGTGAAAAACCTCACTTATATAAATGATATTCGAATTTTCAGGATTTCGAACGTTTGAGGAAATTTTGATAATTTTCAAAAATAGAACGTTCAAAAATATGATTGGAGACCATTTCGAGTTTCCATCGTTTCTAGGCTATTTTCAACAACTATCGAAAATAGCCTCAAACATTTGAAGATCCTCGAAAATGCACTCCGAAGTCTCGAAATCTGGGCCATCCGTCTGGTTCGGACAGATCATTCGGAACCGAGCGATTCCATGTTGGACCCGGATCCCATCTCTAGTCAATTGTCAGTTACCTATCCCAAACCTTAACTACTGTCCCCTAACCCAACTGATTTTTTTTTTACTTTATTTCCTGCATTACTAACTAGACAGTTAAGGATAACTATTGTCCCCAATCTGGCAGAGGGGGCTCCAAATGATTGACTGCTGTTTCACTTGCTGCTTCCTCTGCACATGTTTAAAAATCACATTGAGCAGAGGCAGGAGACAGACACCTTTCTAGAAAGGAATAAAACTTCCATTAAAGGGCATGTCCACCCCCAAAACTATAATCCCCCCAACTACTGGCCCCACCATGTAGTGTAGTTTAATCCTTACCTCACACCCCAGCTCCATCTGGTAGTCCCCCCCCAAAGTCCCAAAAACTGACCACCAGAGGCTAGCAGGTCCATATAGGACACTGCCTGCTACCTGGCCTCCCGGAGATTTCTGCCATCGTGCTGCAGCCCTTCTCCCCCTCCCTCCCCTCCTCTCCCTCCCGTTCTGCTATCCCTCCCCCTAGCGTTATTTCCCTTTAACACAGCCTTCCCCCATGTCCCCCAGCCCCAACCGCATACTTTTTATTTTTAGAAAGCTCCCCAATGTTTACTTACCTCTCCTTCTTTCCTACGCGGAAGTGAGCTGCCGGCACAGCCGCGTCCGTGATTGGCTGCCGCTCAGCCAATCACAGACGCGGCTGCCGGTCCGCCCCTCTGCTTGCATTTCCTCGCAAGCAGAGGGCCGGGAGCGCAGCAAAGGAAAGAGGGGAGGTAAGTAGAGTTTGGGGGGCTTTCTGAAATTAAAAATTACGCGGTTGGGGCTGGGGGACATGGGGGAACAACATATAAAATTTGAATTTTTAGGGTGGACATAGCCTTTAAATCTGGTTACAAATACATGTAACAAACTAGTAAAATTTGGGGTTGCGAGCAGATAACTGACAAGTCACCAGTTTATCTGTCCATCATTTCTTGGTTTTTGTTTTGTTTTATTCCCGTGCATACACTCACAAACTATAAATGATTTGGTTTTTTTTCATTTTAATTTAGAGATTTAAGTGAAACAAACAATCTTTTTCTTTATACCACAAAAAGTGCAATCACACTGTTTGTGTTGGGAGATCAAAAAGAGAATCATAATTCTCTACTAATTCAATATAAAACATTTTTCTTTACAACACAATAGCATATCATGAAAAGTCAATATCAATACTTTAATCAAGGTAGTAACTGCACAATTCCTACCCAAATTTCCTGCTACCAGATATTTTCTGCTCTAGTTCTGCTTGCCCTCAGGTACTCTGGATTTTACATCCCATGTATTATAAGCTGTTAATGGCCCACAGGGGAACATGCCAGTGTATCTTAATTGTATTTTCAAAAAAAATAAATATATAAAATGTTATACTTTGTAAATTATCACTACACATCATAAAAAGGTCATGGAATAACGTAAGCTCAAGAATTCCTGCTTCAAAACTTTCCTTTCTAAATGAGCATGCACATGAAGGGTTAGAATAAAACTCAGAATCTTACAGAGTAAAACACTTCTACTGTATTGTTTAATTATTTGTGATTTTAAAGGATAACTATACTTTAAAAATTAACTTTCATAAAATGTAAAGTAACTGGGGCGCGATGTAGGATTGATTATTCTTACCTCACAAGATCATTTCGTTGAGGAGCTACAGCACATAAAGTTTTCACTTGCCAAGTTAGTCCTGGACTATTCCTGTATTACAGATAGCGCTGAAGCCAGTGGGAAGACTAGCAGAATCAGTTTCCTTTGGACTAATTCTACTCACAGAAAACATATTGGGAGGTACGAACTACCAGTCCTTGGCTGCCTCTTAGCCATCACAGACAAGGGTGCGTCCAGACCCTGTTTACAACTTCCTGACTTCTTTTTTTAAAGAGCTGACGCAGCAGTTGGGGGTGGGCATGGGTTAGCTACAACAATTAAAAGTCTGGCACTAGTCCCTATTCTTGGTGGTATAACCAGTACAAATCTACTTGTTGGTGCTCAGGCTGCTCACTAACTACCCTCTCCTATCTATCACTCCTGGAGTGATCTATAACAAAATCTAATCTCACATTAACTGGGCCTACCTGTTATCTAAGGTCCCAGTCTCTTCCCCCTATACTCTGGGGAAACTCCATGAAATAGGAAGAGGCTGAGCACATGGTTGCTCTTCCTTTTATACTTTTACACAGCGGCCCAAACTGGCCAAATCCTGCCAGAACAAGAAGACTAAAGGGTAACTAGTTTATAGTTCCCTACACTAGTGTGGGAATCTTTGGGTTAACCATTTCTTGCTCAGGCAGAGTGAGATCCCATACAAGTTCTTATATAAAGACATTTACTCGGTGTACAGACTGGCCAATATGACCATCAGACTACTGATCGGTAATGGGAGTCTGTCTGGTGGGAATTAAATGGGTACAGTTGATGTTTTTGCAAGGCCTGCCATAAGGAACATGAAAAGTGGTGAAAAACATTGTTTAGAAAGTCGTTTGTGCTGCATTTCTGCTGATATTTCGTCCGATTGAGTGAAATTTCAGTTGCAGTTTTCAATGGGGTTGAAATATGAGCAAAAATGTGTGACACAACTGACTTCCTTCATCTAAAGAAATATCAGGACATGTAGCTGCTTAACAATCAAAGTACACAATACTATAAAAACAATTTAGCACTGACTGCCTTTTGACCTTTCTTTCATTCTTTCAGCTCCAACACCCCAGTCTTTCACTTTGCCTGTTCCCTAGATATAATTGTTTATGTTACTTTCTAAATTGTCTTATCTTTGCTGCCAATTTCAAAGCCGGACAGCTGTTGTAAAAATCCTCTTCTATTTGGGTGAGGTTGCTAACAGATGTAATTCACAATAGCTGGAGGGTTGCTTGTTTGAATATACAAATGTCATACAGACCATTACACAATAAATATTCCTGCATATAATAGTTAAATTCACATTATATAAGGCTTACCGAACAGCACAAAAGCTGTAGATATGTCCAGGTGGACCAACAAATGGCAATGGAACAATTGATTAGTCTTCAATCACTACGATGATTAGTTATTGTAGGTTATGTTTTGAACATTTAACTCAATGATTTACTTTGCATCAAGTTTCATTTTGTGGGTTTGATTTTCATGCAATGGGAAGCTATATTGCAGTATTGTTTCTCATGTAATGGGAATCTATATTGTAGTCCTGTTTTCTTATGCAATGGGAATCTATATTGTAGTCCTGTTTGCCCCTTATGTGCAATGTATGTAATGCTTCTGCAATACCCAAGTATCCCGTTCAGCACATATACCCCAATCTTCACAGTTTGCTTCACCTATAGTCAAGCCCCGTTGCCGAGAGACTGGGTGGTTGGGGAACTGAAAGCATGGTAAAGAGCTGTGGACAGAAACAAGGTCAATAATGGAGCCAAGGGTGAGACACAGAAGTCAAAACAGCCAAACCAGGTACCAAGGATGAAGAGAAAACTGTGGTAAAGAAAACAGCAGAGGTCAAGACAGGTGTCATGAATCAAACTCAAGGGATAGGCAGAATAGTGGGTAAAAGATCCAAAATCACACAAAGCACTTGGACCAACCAAGGATATATCTAGCAAGGGGGAGAGGAAACAGGAAGTAAATAGGCAAGATGAACCAATGGGAAGAAGAGGAGAAACAACAGGGACCAGGATAGGCTAAAGCAGATTCAAATCTGTTGCCTAAATTGTCAGAAGCAATGGGATCGTCAGCCCAAACTTACGCAAGAGATGGCAGGTGAGGAAGAAGTGATGAGGGAGCAGAGGGAAGGTAAGGAGTGGCATCTAACAATGTATCATGAATTCTTGCTAAAATATAAATACTTAGGGGCATATTTATAAAAGTCTGTTAAACTTTTCGCCTTCTTTAACGCAGCATTTTCGCCAGTGGCGAAAGGTCATTACCGCTACATTTCGCTTTTCGCCATACATCGCTGCAGTAACCGCTCAAACATATTTGTAAAATGGCGAAAGGTGTATTTTTGTTAAGTTCAGCCATTCCAATTCGCCAAGTCTGAGGTGGCGAAAACGAATAAGTGGTCATTTATTTAGCCTGCCAATGGGCCCATGGAGGTGTCAGTACACTGTGGAGTGTTTCTCAATACTAATAAGTATTCAGGGGGGTGTTAGACTATTTTCCAGCATTTACTGTAATACGATCTGAGAATTCACTTTAAGATTTTTTTTATTTTAATGTTCCGATTTTCTTTATTTACCAATAAATCAAATGGGGGTCTGAGGGACATATTTATAAGGGCATTATTTTTGCTTTTTTTCCCCCCAGCCTTTACCATAATTTTTAGACTTCCTTTCATCAGTTATTAAAAAGGTGAATTTTCATCAAAAGCGAAAATTATCTAGCAAAAAGTAGCACTAATAATGCTAAAAAAGCTCAGCACATATGATGGTAAATAGGTAATACTCCCTGGTGGTTTTTCAAAGTAGTATTAAATTGGTTAATACACATAGAAACACCTGTCTTTTTATTTAAAATAAATATGTGTTTTTTTCAGCCAAAGATATAAATAGTATAAACTCAAAAGGGGAATTTTCTCAATTTTATTAATAGGACATGGTAAATAGTGTAAAACTCAAAAGGCAAATTTTCTCTATTTATTAATAGGATGATAAATAGTGTAAAACTCAAAAGGTGTATTTCTCTATTTTATTATAGGACATTTTTTAGTATTGCTTATTTTAGCAAACTACAGCTAATTACCAAACCAGTTCCATTAATATAGGAACATCCTAGTGCTGTGTAAGAAATAGTCATGTTAATGGAACATTCCAGTAAGTAATGATGTTTGGCAAAAATTCTGTTAAACTGCAAAAAATGCAACAAAAGGGAGAAAAGGGGCAAAAAGGGGAAATTTCACCTATTTATAAATAGCTTTAAATAAAAAGATTGACAAAGATAACTCTGAAATTACACTAGAAAGCAATCTCTCTTTTCGCACTTAACGCAATGAATAAGGCGAAAACTATCGCCTCAGCGATACTTTTCCGCAAAGGCACAAATGAGCGGTTTTATAAATAAGGCGAAAATAGCGCCAATTTGTCATTGCGATGTCCTGCGATAGCAAAATGGTGAAAATAGCAAACATTTATAAATATGCCCCTTAGTCTAGCTGATAAAATGATTCTACTTCTTTCTGGTTTCTGATTCTAAAAGGTTAAATAGGTTTAATTCAATAATCCTATATCCAGAGCCAGTAGGCAATTAGTTGCAGGGAGGGACAATAAAATGTGAGTAAGGCTGTACACACCATCAGATACATAGTCGCACATCTGTTTCTCTAGTAATTCAGAACCCTATCTAACTGATAGAGCGTAATTAAAGGGCATGTCCACCCTGTAAATAACTTTTGGCACATAGTAGGGTACCTTCCCTCAGGTTTTTCCTCCTGGAAAAGAGGGTGAGAAGCTGTCCAAAAGGCTATTTAGTATGTGCCTATGCTTAGGGTAGGCAGGGTTAGATTATAGATAAAAGTAGGAAAAGGGAAGCACAAAACTAGTATCTCTGGCTACAGTGAAAAACTGTATCTCTTTCTTCACTGGTAAATCTTTGGTTAGAAATTACTTAGAGCCTATTGGGCAAATGTATAATAATTCCTCCATCCTCAGAATTTAGATTTGCAGGTAATAAAAGAAACCTTAGGCAATGGGTCACAGGTAAGGACACCAATAAAAGAAACAAGGCAGACATAGAAAGACGCAGAAACTGCAGATCGGTTGGAGAAACACATTTATTGCATCCTTCTTTAGCAGAAAATACAAGAGTTGGAAATACAGTATTATCACAAATAAGTGTATTCAATGATTTCTAGAAATGGTAAATTATGTCTGACCGGAATATAAAGTAAAATCATATCTATTGAATCTTAACAAAATAAAATTTAACAATGTAACCCTGCACATGTTCTTCTCTAGTAAGTTGCATTTGTACATGTAAGTAATAGATTCTGTAACTAAGGAGGTTTCCATGTTGTTGCCAGTACAACTCACAACCCATGTTGTCATTTAAAGGAGAACTAAAGTCTCCAGACAACATTGTCCCAATAGACAGAGCACATTCACAAACATACAACAGGCTGTGCCTCACCTCTCCTTTGCGTGGCCATTGGGTGATTTATAAAACAACCTGTGAGTACTAGGGGTCCTCCCACAATCCACCTTAGCTGGGTAAACCCCATCTAAGTGTCTGTGAACAGGCACATGCTCTGTAGTTCTCAACAGATCAAAACAAGGAAGTTGCAGCCTTGCTTCCTAGAAGCTTACAGCCAATCACAGTACATCACAGAGATCCTCCCTCTCCATGACACAGAACAGAGATTTCAGTTGTTTGTTTTCAAACACATTCAATGCTCCTGTCCTAACAATGATTTAATCCTTTACTTTTCATACAAAAATAAGTAATCTTTACAGTGTATTTCATAGATAGCATGGATGTAGGAAACGGAATACTAACATTTCCAAAATAAAAGAAATAAATGTAAGTCTGGGGAATAAACCCGCAACCTGTACATTTCACTGTCTTGCTAAAAGCAGAGCTCTTACCTCTAGGCTAATGGAGATAATTAATAGATAGCAGGTACATGTAGAATCTTTACTATGAACATAATGGAAACAAAAATAAAGGAAACTATGGGGATTAGAACTTGCAACCTTCTGGACTGGTGTGTTTCTATAATGGCATCTTACAGGTGAGCCATGACTGAGTAAGCTGAACACTTTGGTACATTTAGGAGCTTCATCTTGCTTGGGACATAATAGAAACAAAAAAAAAAGAAGTGCTGGGGTATTGAACTTGTG
The DNA here is from genome assembly GCA_019447015.1 of Hymenochirus boettgeri. Classification (NCBI taxonomy): domain Eukaryota; kingdom Metazoa; phylum Chordata; class Amphibia; order Anura; family Pipidae; genus Hymenochirus; species Hymenochirus boettgeri. Next base: position 107,493,205 of record CM033477.1, on the reverse strand, counting down.
ACCTTCTGAATTGTGTATTTTTAAACCTGGAGCCTTACCCGATGGCCACCACTGAACAAACAAAGTACTCTGGTACATTTGGAAGCTTTTTTTTTTTTGCTAAACGATTCCTAAAAAAAATGGAATATGGAAGTCCCTGATAAGACTTTGAAAGCTGCTTGTTACCTGCAGTTTATTTTCCAGAAAGTTACACTGAATATTAATAGATTATGGTAACCATCAGCTTTCAAAGTCTTTTTAGGGACTTCCATATTGGTGTATAAACATCTGTATAGAAAACACTCTGTCCATAGAGACAGTGAATACTGGGGTCAGGGGGCGTGGTTCTTTGATGACTTCATGGGCTATGGGTTGTACTAGCAAAAATATGGAAGCCTTCTTTATACAGAATCTATTTCTCACATGTACTAAATGCAACTTACTAGAGAAGAATCTTAAAATGTATAGGTGTCTGGGAAGAAATACTTCACATTAGGTTTTAAAAATTTTAAGTTTAGTTCTCCTTTAAGACTTGTGAACAACGTATTCACTGACTCAATGCACATATATATTTTTTTCTATACAGATGTCTCCACACCAACATGGAAATATCTGATAAGACTTTGAAAGGTCCTTGTAACCTGCAGTTTTATTTCCGACAGCACATTGAATTGCATTGCATACAGCCTTCCTGGGGCAATACAAAATAACTGCTTATTTTTTGCTTCTGTTTCTAGCAAAACATAAAGTTTCTAAGTGTACCTGGTTTCTTTGTGGAAACTCTTGGCTCAACATATCATTTTTTTTTTAGTTTTTAGATACAAAAAGTTAATTAAGGTCAAAGTTTCAAATCCCCTGGATTACTTTTGAAACTAAACAAATAGTCATCAACCAACTGATTTAAAGGGCATCTTAGCCTAAATAATTATTTTGGATAATATGTAGGTTACCCGCCCACCCCAACAGCTGTTATAGTTTGTTATAAAAAGATTTAGAACTCTACTTACATCTTCTTCCCCAGTGCTCTGCTCTGGCTCCCTGCTTTCCGGAACAGCATCTGTAATTGGTTGAGAAGCAGCCAATCACAAACACAGCTGCCGTTAATGGAGAGCGCCGCGGGCATGTAAGTAGAGTTCTAAATCTTTTTTTTAACAAATATAGTAGTTGGGGTGGGCAGGGGTAACCTACATATTAACAATGTAATGAACATAAAAGGAAGGGACTTCATGCAGATTGACTGCTTAAACAATGTGTTTATTCCAACATGTTTCGGTCCACAAGCAGACCTTTCTCAAGTGATACTGTGACCAATCACTGCATCTCATAAAAACAACCCAACACCCTCCCCCTGCTCCAATTGGTGGGAGCAAATGTCCAACAATATGTGAAGTCCAATAGTAATAGTCCTTGAAAACGTCTTTAGGGACCACCACCACAGGAGATACTGTGAACAAATAATGTGCTTAAGACAACCATACATTAAAATAACTGCTATAAAAACCTATTGCCATAAGGTATAATAAACAAATGACATTATGTCTTAATCAAGTACCAATTCTAAATGTAATACTTAGCCATTGTACGTTCATTGGTACTGGATACATTCTTCAATTAGTATTCCTGAGGAAAAATGAAACATACAGTAAGTATGCAGTGAATGATATATTCAATAGTTATCAGTACAAACAGCAAATCTGTTGCTAGTAATCTATTACATTTAAACCAACTAGGTGCATGCTATTTAACCTCTTATCCATGTGGCTTCAGTCTGGAGCAGCCTTTGGTTAAGTCTCTCCTCTGGGTGGTGGCTGCACTTTTCAACACACACACCACTTTACTGCGTGACTTTGTGGTTGATTTCGAAGAAATGTTTGGAAACAGAGGTGTCAGTTTGGATATAGCAACATAATTTCTCTTATTCCCTTTATGTTCTTGTATACGGGTTTTAACCATTTCTGCTGGTTTATCCCATGTATACTTTGCCGCATGGGCATTTATGAGGTACACCACTTTTTGTCTCGCATGTGGACATGTGTTTCATGGGAATTTTATCCTTTTAGTGGATGACAAACTCTGAAACTTTTATTACAGACTCAATTACAGTTCAAACATGGGAATGTCCCTCTCCTTTTAGTAACACTTTTTGTTTTACCCATATTTTTAGTCAGATCTGATGGGCAAAGCCTGTTACTGATGGTTTTGCCCCTCTTGTAGCAGAATCTGATCTTGGAATAAGTAGCCATATTTGCTATCATGCATTAAGATGGGCCTGTGTTTTTTATATGAAACGTTCTACGTGATGGCTATGCTGACCGTATTTTGAAAAACGTCAGTCTTTTGTTTCGTGACCTTTACCTTTAATTTGAGTTGATCCTCCCTTGCAAACATTGATACCTCTTTCTCAGATTTTAGTACCAATTGTTCATTATACCCTCGCTGTAAAACCTGTTACGCAGCTTTTGTGCAGTTTTGTTATATTGGTCCTTTTCCGAGATTATCCTTTTGACCCTCATGAACTGCCCTCTGGGAATCCCCTTGAATATTTTAGGGTTATGAAAACTACCTGCATGTAGCAGGTTATTTTTATCGGTTGGTTTCCTGTATAGATCTGTGGAGATTTCTGTTCCATTAATTTTTAGTAATATGTCCAGAAAATGAACGCTGAGGGCGAGTGGGTGTATGTGAAATTGATGGATTGATGCATGGTATTAGCTGGGTGACCATTGCTAATAATAATTCGATTGGGACCTCCCAAATGACCAGAATGTCATCTACAAACCTATAGTATGCTTTGATGTACTGATTGTATACAGGGTTATTAATGAATAGTGGGCCTTCCATTTGGTTGACAAATATGTTGCTAGGGATGGTGCTATTGTTGCCCCCATCGAGGTTCCTTGTCGTTGCCTGTAGTATTGTCTAGGGACCAAAGTAATTTTTCTTGAGTACAAGCTCAAGGCAGTCTAATAGGAAATAGACCTTGGGGGTAGGCATGTCTGTAGCTAGTAAACATTCTTTTATGGCTTGTATCCCTTCATCCGTGGAATAGATGTGTATAAAGTTTGTGTATCAATGCTGCATAGAAAAGTACCTGATTTGATGGCCCCTAGGTTATTAAGCCTATTCAGTAGGTCAGTTTTTACCTAATGCAGTGTGGGATTTTAGCTGAAAGTGGTTGTACAAACGAGTCCACGTATTGAGATAATGGTTCTGGACTGATCCCAGCCCAGGTCTCCCTGGAGGGTTAATTAATGTTTTATGTATCTTGGGGAGTGTGTACAATACTGGGGTCCTGGGATGCTCCACTTTAAAAAAACTGGCCTCTTGTGCTGTTATGATCCAGTGAGGGCTGCTCATTGATCAGTAAATCTGCCTGTTTTTGACAAGCCATGGGGTCATTTTGGGACAGCTCATAGTGTTCTGGGATTGCTATTTGTTCTTTAATTTCATTGATATATGTATCTGTGTCCATGACTACTATGCGTGCAACACTGTTTGATTCGTAACCTACATATGTCAAAATATTTTTAGGCTAGGTGGAACAGCAGCAACAAATGGAGTGCAGCGACGGGGGAAGAGATCCCCTACGCATGTCACATTACCTCAGAGACGACAGAAGAGGCAGAAACCTTTGGACAGCTCCTACTCTTCATTTTCCATGAATTTGGATAAGCACTAGGAGAACTATAAAGAATAGGGATGTAGGTAAGGTTTTTTTTATTTTAAACTACACAGTGGGCCAGTAGAGGGTTAAATTTTAGTTTAGGGTGGACACGCCCTGTAACTGCTTTTTTTTGCAGCACTTTGTTGGGCAGGTGCTATAATACTTTTAGCAAGACAAGTACATGAGGTTACAGGTTAAATTTCCCAGACTTCCGTTTATTTATGGCACCATTGACAAAGCCTCTTGAGCGAAACACGTTTGGGGTGCTCCCCCCCATTCCCGCTCATCACCTGTAAATTCTGTATAGTCTGCTACTATGGCCCTGATACTCAGCAAATTTGACTGTCTGTGCATGGACTGGACTGATGCTGATAGACGGAGTGATAAGTACTGTAGGGTTATGCTGGGGGACATTGTACTATTGAGTGTATGGGCAGCTTGTCTGAGCCACACCAGGGTGGGGGAAAACTATTATTTTAGCTGAGACGTATTTGCACATTTACTTGTTAACTATATTTTGATAGTTTTTAATATGAGATAATAAAGTGTTGTTTTATCCTCTTGCTTTTCTTCTTTATTACAGCTAAGAAATACACTGCAAATATTACTTTTCTTTGGTATGAAAAGAAAATAAATATATCATTGTTTGGCACGGATATATGTATACTGTGTCAGAGGTAGGCATGATCTCTGAGCCTAGGTTGTTTCAGCTGCTTAAAATAGATATCTGAGCATGTTTGACCTATCCAACAGTCAATCAGTACAATTACTGTTAGGAAGTGGTGCATCCTGGGAGGACATTACTAAACCTGAAATGCCAGCTCACTAATGTCAACAGCAAGGAATAGCAAAGGGTATGAAATCAACCGAGTTTTCAAAATGGAAGAGATTATGTAGAATAAACTAGGTATGCATAATACAAACTAGAAATAATTATATTTTTATTAATTTTCCCTTTAATGAGTAATTAAACTTATCCAGGTGATTTAGCTCAGGTATATACCTGCAGTGTCAATGTTTAATTTTCAACCACTTTAACTGGAGTGCATCCCCAAAGCTGAATAAAGACATGTGATTTTGCATACAATGGGTGGCGAATGAACGCCAAACAGTATGTGTATAGCAGTTTAGTTTGGCATCATACTCCCATACCCATACTATTATGTGCGTTACGCCCATTCAGTCAGCTGCTTGATCATTGATGGTCGCATGCAAAACCGCACGTCTGTACCAGTATTTAGAGGGAACACTGACACCAGTCCCTAAACAATTTAAAATATACCGTAGATGAAAATTCAACCCGAATATAGTTGCTAGACCAAAAAGGCTGACTGTGATACAACCACATTAATTAAAATCAGGAAGAGCCAGTTTGGTGGATTCTGTCAAAGAAATAGTTACTTTTCAGCAATAAATCCAACATTTGACAGGTTTTCACAATTCCTTTACAACAAAATTAAAGATCCCTGTATGAATCCTTTAAGAGGGAACATAAAAGTAACCCTAAACCAACTTTACCTGTAGATGTAGGCTAGTTCAGATCCTGGCACACTTTGAAATGCCATTTTTCTTGGCACACCTGTGTTGAATTCAAAGTTGTAATTACCAATATTTTGTGCACTTTACAGTGTATATTGTATTCAAATCAATGTAGTGTAAAGTTACACTATATTGACTGTATTGAAATGTTATCACCATATATAGATTTATAGCACAAAATAACAAAAATGTAAGTTATTCGGGGTGAAAACCTAACAATTCTACAACAATTCTGAGGCTCACTTCTGGATCTTTGAAGTTACACCAGCATGTCCCAGCACACCCTTTGAGAAACCCGGGGTAGTTACCCATCGGCTTCTGTCACCCAATTTTTACAGTAAAGGATATGCAGTGATGTCATTTCCCTTATTACCCCTTCCTCCATTTAGCTCATACACTTGAAAAAGGCCTTTTAGCATATGTTTTCTGCAACTATAGAGCCCTGCAGTCACCTATGTGTCTCTTGAGCATTGCTTAACTCCTGATACTCATATTTCAAATATGTAGGCAAAAGGCTTGACAAAAACAGGATCAATTCCTTTCTCGTGTTCCTTCAGAAATACTCACCCATTGGCTGGCGTTTGACTTATATACAATGTCTGGAACTTAAGTGGCACCCTAGGCACATTACTGAAGAGAATGACATGAACAACTTGTGAACAATTACAATGTATGAATTTTGCCAAAGCCTTTTTGATTTAATTATTTTAGATGTCATTTTAAACAGAATAACATAATTATACATTGTGGTTACATAATTATTTGGCATGGAATTCATGCTTGTAAAAATCCAGAGGAGTTTTCTTTTATTACAGTGACAACATACTGCTTTAGGAGATGATTTAATACAGGTGTAATTCAATAACTAAGTAATTGAAACCCCATGTATAATGTATAGTTCTAGGTTGGCTCCATGCTGAATGTTTTTACTACTTTGGCTAGAGGAAGAAATCTCTGTGGCCTTACAGGAGCTACAAAGTACAATGACGGCAATTGGTTACTTGCTGATGTTCTGAGATAGATAATTATGTCTGAAATAAAGATGTAATCCAATCGGGACAAAAATAATCATTATCCCTGGTTTGACATTGCAGAGAAAGAGGTAACAGGGAGTTTTTTCGGGCTGCCCATTTTTGGCTTTAACAAATCTCCCAATCTTCCTTGCTCATCTACCGCCTCCTTCTCTAACAAGGGCACACATGCACCCATGTGAGAGAAAGGAGGTATGTCATTGTGTAATGGGAGGGCAGAAATGGAGAGCTGTAAGCCACAGCAGTGCGTGGCCATCTTTTAAAGTTATATGGCTACTATAAATTAAAAGGCATGTCCACCCCGTCAAACTAAAGTTTGCCCCACTGTTTCCCACTGTGTAGTGTTAAATGGTCTTTAGCTTTCTCATCGCTCCTAGGTTGTCCTGAAGGGCCTGAGAAAAGTTTTAAAAAATTAAGAGTAGGAGCCTGTCTGCATGTAATCCATGCCTGCAACTTCCTGCTTGCTTAGAGGACTCTGGCATGTGAAGTGGAGCTCTCATAGAATAAACAATGGTGGAGGTGCACTCTGTCCAACTGTGGGTGCAGACGCCTTGTAGGTTCTTCCCTTGGAACCAGTAGCTTTCAGGAAAAAGGCAATAGAGGGTCGCACTCCAAGAAATTATAACAATTTTATTGTGATCCACACATCACACGTCACAACGTTTCGGGAATACCCCCTTCTTCAGGTGATCACCTGAAGAAGGGGTATTCCCCGAAACGTTGTGACGTGTGATGTGTGTAACAATAAATTGTTTATAATTTCTTGAAGTGCGACCTTCTTTGCCTTTTTCCTGTGAAGTGGAGCTCTCCCCCCTCTGGATCCCAAGGCATGTGCATGGATCGTTTTTTTTTAATTATTATTATTCCTATAAGGTAAGACAACCATCCCAACCCTAAATGCTAGGTTTAAAACTTATTTAACAGCACAAGCGACCTTGTTCCCTCAGCTGACCGGCAGCTGCATCAGTGATTGGCTGAATCTTAGCCGATCACAGACATGGCCCCTTTCGCTCTTTCATGCACAAAAGTAACAGAAGAGGCCGTAGCCGAAGGAAAGAAGGCGGGTAAGTACATTTAGAGGCTGTTTTAGCAGTTTTAACACTATGGTTTAGGGTTGGGGGGGTTTGGGGATGCCTTACAGTATCAGAAATTTTAGGTTTTAGGGTGGAGATACCCATTAATGAGGGAGATAGAGGATGGGTATCCTACCTCCCTGGAAAACATTCTTAACACTTTTTGAATCTATATTTTAACAGTTTGGTGTCCCTTTAAGTGTGCATGAAATTCACCCTTCTATTTTTTTACAGAAAAAACATTTCTAGATCTATGGGAGTATCAGCATTTGAAGGTGAAAAAAGTTTTTTTCTACCAGTAGAGGTAATATGCTGTAATATCTGTTGTATATAGTAGATCAACTGGACTTAAAGTTTAGTTCTTGAAGACGTTTCCCTAGTCACCTGACTGGCTTTCTCAATTTAGAATGACTTGTACAAGAAGCTGCACAGGTGTTTTGACACCTTAACCTGGGCAGTTTCGATAACATGCCTTAGCCTCAATGCATCCACACCTTGCGTTCAGAAGGTCCCTAACACCTGGCTGTCATATGCTAATTGTGACTTTCAAGGGTACTTATATTGCCAACAGATTCTTGTACAAGTCATTCTGATTTGAAAAAGCCAGTCGGGTGACTAGTAAAATGTCTTTAAGAACTAAACTTCAAGTCCAGTTGATCTAACTAAATACAACAGATATACCATGATCTGGATGAATGACAAGCTTCACAATCAATATGCAGTAATAATATAAAGTTTGTTTCATAGTTTATTTAGAATTACATATTTGTCTTTGGCAACCAATTAAATAACAACTAAGGCTAGGTACATTTAGGCAATATTTTGACCCTTTGACCAGTCACTGCATTCGGCTGGTTTCCACGGTCGAAATATCACAGTCACGGCAAAAATAACAGCTAATATTTTAACGTGATACACATCAATATGGTCAGTAATGGGGGCAACCAGCAGCTGAGTACTCGTCTTGTTCGATTGGATTGTCTTTCCTGTAAATTACTTGATTGTTAATGACTAGTTAAAGGGTATGTCCAACCTTAATTTAAATTTTTGGTATATCAAAAGCATAAATCCCTTTATGTATATAATAGTAAATGTGCTCCCAGCCCCAACTGCTATAATAATTTTCTTAGAAAGTCCCTAGATAGTTACTTACCATACCTCGCTCATTTCCGCATGCCGCCCCGCCCTCTGCTTGCATGTAAATGCAAGCAGGGACGGACCGGCAGACGTGTCTGTGATTGGCTGCAAGGCAGCCAATCACGGACGTGGCTGCCGGCTTCTCAGTGCGGCGAAGGAGCGAGGTATGGTAAGTAATACTACTAGGGACTTTCTAAAAAATTATTATAGCGGTTGGGGCTGGGAGCACATTTACTATTATATACATAAAGATTTATGCTAGGGGGAGGGAGACCAGACCGGGTGGGAGAGGGAGGGGAGAAGTGCTGCACTGCGCATGACAAAATTCTCCCGGAGGGGAGACGGAGGCAGAGTCCTATATGGACTCTGCTCTCCTCCTGTGGCCACGTTTTTGGACTTTGGGGGGATTACTGGCGAACCACTTGAGCTGGGATGTAAGGTGAAGGATTTATTGCACTACACTTGGGGCCAGTAGTGGGGGGGATATAGTTTTTGGGTGGACATGCCCTTAACCCTTTCACTTCCAGGAGAATTTCATTTTTTTTTTGCGTTAACTGCCAGAAGAATTTTCAGGATTTTGCCCTTAATCACTTTAGACTAATTTTACAGTAGGAACCTTGCAGTAAATCAGGAATATTATACATTGTTTTTTTCAGCAACAAGTGTACTTTAACATGGTAACAAAACTTTTCTGGAAATTTTACTGGAATTATGTGGTAAAATATGTAAAAAAAATTTGCAAATTTTCATGGATTTTCCCCATTTTCTTACTTAAGTTATCTTAAGGTTTTTTCTCACATTTTCCTTTTTTTCCTCAACTGTAAAATCAGAGACAAAATCAAATGCGAATTTCAGCTAAAAACTGTGGAGGAAAGTTCAAACGCATCTCAAATATGAAAGCCTAACCCCTCCCGAATAATAAACGGTATGCCACATTCATGGGTGTACTCAGAGACATGGCTACCAACTAACCCAGAGCGTGACCAGTGCCAAATGTCAGTAGCAGCAAAAAATATTAGCCAGTTTTGTATTGAACAGTCTGCAGTTTTTCCACAAAACACCCCCCAACTCAAAAATACCCCCCACAAACTATATATTCCTGAAATCTGCACACCTTTAGCTATGTAATATAACTAGAAAAAACAGATAGAGGAAAAGCGGCTAGTATAAAACTAGTATTATTTATCTTATTAAAATTCTACTCAAAAAGTATCAAAAGGTAATTTAAAGCTAATATGCGAATATAATTATACAATCAGTGTGCAAATAATCAAGTACATCAGGCATGCTAGTATAGCAAGCCTACCCCACCTACAAATATAAGTAAATTATACAGACTCCCATCCTCCCCATATACTTATCAGTCACAAAAAGTCAGTGTCGTCCGTGCACGGCAGTCAGACTTTGAGCAGAGTAACAAGGTAAGGATTAGATGGACAATGCCATAATTTCCGAGAGAGATATGAGGGGAGACCATAGGTGAGGGAGCACCCCAAACGCGTTTCGCTCCAAAGGGGCTTTTTCAATGGCGCTACTATCGGCGTTGACACGCCGAGTTTAAATGTACGAGATACGGTCAGCTGATCAGATGCGTCACGGCCATGTGACCGTGGCTCCAATCACGCTGGAGCCAATCCAAAAACAGAGTTAACCCTTGCTTAATAATAACATATATCAGTAATCAACTCAATATATAATTTACAAAATACCCTGTAATATAGTGTGTCACATAGTACTTTTAACGCTAACCCATCATGGCACGAAACAGACAGGTCGTTCCTTATAATCAGAAGATGCACACATTACAATGAAGGATCTATACAATGGTTATTACGCTGAAGACATAACATCGATAGTTGTGTATATGTATTTCAAAAGTCCATTATAGTCAGATATAGTTCGTCAATATATATCTGATCTGTGTCACTGTCTATCAAAAAACATAGCTCCATATTCTCCAAACAGGTAAGTCAAAGAAGTATAACCAACAGGAAGGATCCAATATGGTAACATAGATATTTGCGTTGCTTTCAGCAATTAGTCATATAGGAACCAGTGTCACATCGTATCCATAATCAGCGTCGCTGTAAGTATGCAAAGGAACCATATTCCAGAAAATCAAATCAGGAGGGTTGATCAGAACTCAAGTAAGCGATCCATCCATATTCAGCGTTGCTATAAGCGCGCAAAGGAACCATATTCCGGATACTCAGATCGTGGACGGTTTTACATCCTCCCGAAGGTTCATAAAAAAAAGACAACCACCCGGAGACCCATTGTGTCCGGGATAGGCAGTGTTACAGAACCAGCATGTCAGTTTGTTGTAAATTTCTACAGCCCATGTACTCACTTTGAACTCTTATATTAGAGATTCAGGTGATTTTATACAGAAGATGCAGAATATTTGTACATCGACAGAACATTTACTGATTACATGTGATGTCGAATCGCTTTACACCAGCATTGCACACAATCAGGGCTTGACAGCAGTGGCATATTTTCTGAATACAGAAATAGCTCCATATCCACAAGAAACATTTCATCATGAAGCTATTGGAATTTGTACTTAAAAATAATTATTTTGTCTTTGACAGGAGGTAATACCTACAGACCCAGGGTGTAGCTATGGGCGCCAAATGTGCTCCAGCGTACGCAAATTTATTCCTGGGGTGGTGGGAGAGGGAAATAGTATTCACTGAAGGTCATTCGTCGTATACTGCACACATTGGAGTTGTGGCAGGATATATATACGACATCTTTCTTATGGAACAGTACTTCTCAAAAGTTTTGGAGTTCCTCAATGTTTTAAATACTAATCAGCTTAATATTTTCTGACACATCATATCTCCCCCACACAGGTAGAATTTTTGGACCTGTTAGTCCTAAAGGAGAACGGATTCTTGATCACATCACTATTAGAAAAGCGACAGCCACATACATTATTGCACTATGATAGTGCACATACTCCATCTCTACTTAAAGGGATCCCGAAGCCAGTTTTCGAGAGTTAGACGTAACTGTACCAGACAAGAGGATTATGCGAGGGAGGCGACGTTATTACAGACCAGACTACATGATAGGGGGTACCCTAATAGACTTCTGTGAAGACTTGTCAGTTTGCGGCCTCACGTTTTTCACAGTCTGACCTGCTGATTCCAAAAAGGCCTACAAACTCCCCTGTTGAAACGGTGAGATTTATCACTAAATACAATACACAATGGGGTGATGTGAGAAAGGTGATACAAAAAAAATTGGCATTTACTTACAAATGATCAGACTCTAACCAATTTCTTAACCATCAAACCCCTATTACAGCGAGGAGATGTCCGAACCTCAGAGACAAGCTGGTAAAAAGTCATTTTTCCAGAAAACCTGTTGCTTTGCAGAGGGGTATACGACTGACGGGCACCTTCCCATGTGGGGGGTGCACTTACTGCACTATTTATGGACAATCGACCAAGTGTTTCTAGCTCAGATGGGAAGAATATATTTAGGTCAGTAATATTTAAATTTTAACTGTAATCGAAAAATCTGATATATGCATTGATTTGTCCATGCAACAAAATTTTGTTTGGAAAACCAGCCAATTATTAAAATCTAGACTGGCATGCCATCTGTCTAATATTAGATTGGCGACTAGAGAAATACTTACTGACAAAACATTTTTTGGAATCCCTCAGAGCAGAACCTAATGTGTATGGGTTTGTTAGAGATGAGCATGAGTATCGAGGTGGAGACCTGGAAAATGCACTATTACGAGCAGAAAACTCTGTGTATTTTCACCCTAAAATCTTTAAATCCCGGTGGTTTAAATGAAGAAATGGATTTTATCCCTTTTGTCTGACTGCTGATTTTCTTCATAGACTTATGGTTTGGATGATGTTATAGTTGGATCCTACCGTTAGTTCTGACACCGTCCACGATCTGAGTATCCGGAATATGGTTCCTTTGTGCGCTTATAGCAACGCTGAATATGGGATGCGCTTACTTGAGTTCTGATCAACCCTCCTGATTTGATTTTCTGGAATATGGTTCCTTGCATACTTACAGCGACGCTGATTATGGATACGATGTGACACTGGTTCCTATATGACTAATTCTGAAAGCAACGCAGATATCTATGTTACCATATTGGATCTTCCTGTTGGTTACTTCTTGACTTACCTGGTTGGAGAATATGGAGCTATGTTTTTTGATAGACAGTGACACAGATCGGATATATATTGATGAACTATATCTGACTATAATGGACTTTTGAAATACATATACACAACTATCGATGTTATGTCTTCAGTAATAACCATTGTATAGATCCTTCATTGTAATGTTGCATCTTCTAAATATAAGGAACGACCTGTCTGTTTCGTGCCATGATGGGTTAGCGTTAAAAGTACTATGTGACACACTATATTACAGGGTATTTTGTAAATATATATATTGAGTTGATTACCCTCACCTATGGTCTCCCTCATATCTCTCTCGGAAATTATGGCATTGTCCATCTAATCCTTACCTTGTTACTCTGCTCAAAGTTCTGACTGCCGTGCACGGACGACACTGACTTTTTGTGACTGATAAGTATATGGGGAGGATGGGATCTGTATAAATTTCTTATATTTGTAGGTGGGGTATATAGGCTTGCTATACTAGCTGCCTGATGTACTTGATTATTTGCACACTGATTGTATAATTATATTCGCACTCTGCTAATACCTTTTGATACTTTTTGATATAGATTTTAATAAGATAAAAATACTAAGTTTTATACTAGCCGCTTTTCCTCTATCTGTTTTTTTCTAGTTATATACTATTATTCATAGAGGTTGGTTGATTATTTATAAGGTATTATTGTTTTCGACACCTTTAGCTATGTAACGCTGTAGTTTGTTCATTCATACCATCAATGGTGTGGGCGCAGTTCTTCGTAGAAGTTTGCACTTTTACCAGATTTTCAAAAAAAATTAACATCAATCAACATTCAAAAAGGTAGAAAATGATGGCTCAGAAACAGCGAAAATATTTAGCCAACTCCGAATTTGGACAGTCTGCAGTTTTTTTCCACAAAACAACCCGTACTTAGATCCCCCCACACTATATATTCCTGAAATTTAACCACATTCAGCTATGTAACAATGTAGTTTTGTTCATTTATACCATCAATGGTGTGGGCCAGTTCTCTTAGAAGTTCACATTTGTCTGAAAAAATGAACAAAAAACAACTTCAAAAGGTAGAAATCATGCCAAAACCTCATGGAATCTAAAAAAAATTTACAATATCAATCACCAAATGTCTGAATCAAACGGTATGCCGTATGTGTGGTTACACACTCAGACGTGGAAGCGAAAAGCCACAAAGTGAGACAATGCATGATGGCTCAGAAACAGCGAAAATATTAGCCAACTCCGAATTTGGACAGTCTGCGTTTTTTCCACCACAAACACCCTAATAACTCAGAAATCCCCACAAACGATATATTCCTGAAATCTAAACACCTTCAGCTATTGTAGCACTGTAGTTCGTTTCATTAATACCATCAATGGGTGTGGGCCAGTTCTTCGTAGAAGTTTGCACTTTCTGAAAAAATGAACAAAAACAACTTCAAAAGGTAAAAATCATGCCAAAACCTCATGGGATGTAAAAAAAGTTACTAAATATCAATCTCCCAAATGTCCTGAATCAAACGTATGCCATATGTGTGGTTACACACGCGGACGTGGAAGCGAAAAGCCATGATGTGAGACAATGCATGATGGTTGAGAAACAGCGAAAATATTTAGCCAAATCCGAATTTGGACAGTCTGCAGTTTTTTCCACAAAACACCCTGATAACTCAGAAATACCCCACAAAACTATATATCCTGAAATCTAAACACCTTCAGCTATTTAGCACTGTAGTTTGTTCATTCATCCATCAATGGTGTGGGGCGCAGTTCTTCGTAGAATTTCGCATTTCTACACAATTTCTGGAAAAAATAGAGAAAAATACATTTCAAAGTTACACAAAATCACACCAAAACCCCATGTAATGTAAAAAAAAAAAAACTTACCAATTCAATCTCCCACATTTAATCAAACGGTATGCTATAGCGTGGATGCACACAGAGACGTGGCCACCAACTAGCTCAAATTGGACGCATGCACAAGTGTAATTACAAGAAAAATCAAAGTGCTCTGTAATTTCCAAACAGCCCCAAAACTTGGAAATGCCCCCCACAAATTAAACCCCCCACTAATATCAATCTCCCACATGTTCGATAATAAACGGTTATGAGCCCTATGTGTGGATGTACACAGAGACGTGACCACCAACTAGCTCAAATTGGACGCATGCACAAATGCACAAAAGTGCTCTGTAATTTGAACAGCCTACCCTTTTTCTAAGGAAACAGTCCCGAAACATGGAAATTCCCCCCACAAACTATATATTTTTGGATCTACACACCTTCAGCTACTTACGGTGCCATGCTTTCATACATACATGAAAAATTCCAGACCCAGTGATCCAAAGAACTCTGTGTTTTAGGAGGTTTTGAAAAATGTTCAAGGATGAAATCTATAAACCACGACAAGCAAAAAACCCACTAAATGTCAATCTCCCACTTCCGCTCCGTATGCCCCACGTACATATGCCTATGTGTGGGTGCACACAGAGACGTGGCCACCAACTAGCTCAAATGGGACGCATGCACAAGTGTAATTACAAGAAAAAAAATCAAAGTTCAAACAGCCCCAAACTTGAATCCCCCCACAAATAACCCCCCCACTAAATATCACTCTCCCCACATGTTCTGAATCAAACGTATGCATATGCGTGGATGCACACAGAGACGTTGGCCACCAACTAGCTCAAATGGACGCATGCACAAATGCAATACAAGGAAAACCAAAGTGTTCTGTAATTGAACAGCCTAATCAACTTTGGAAATACCCCCCACAAACTATATATTTTTGGAAGCTACACACCTCACGCTACCTGATGGTATCTGCTTCGTATATACATGAAGAATTCCAGACCTGTTATTCATAGACTCTGTGCTTTAGGAGTTTTGTGAAAAAATAAATAAGAGGACTCAATGGTTGAAATCCTATCTAAACACTTGGCAAGTAAAAAAAAAACATAAATGGCATCTCCACGTGTCCTGAATCAAACGGTATAAGCCATATGGGTGGGTGCAAACAGAACGGGCCACCAACTAGCTCAAATGGATCCATGCGCCAATTGCAAATTACAAGAAAAAAAAAAAACCGCCACAACCCACCCCCCAACCCTATCCCCTCTACCCCTTTAGTGTATTTTAGTGAACCAGTTAGTACGGAGAGTCCCACAAGTTTTTGCACACCTTACTGATCCTAAAAATCAATCCGCGTCTTTTTTTGGTACCTCTGCAATTTTCTACTAAAATAGTGCTTAGTTTCCCTTGAAATCGAACAAATAATGATCCGCGTTTACTTACCGATATCACGGGGACCTTGGGAAGCTTGGAGAAGACAAAGTTTTTGTCTAATTTATAGTTTTTAGGTTAAAAAAAAAAGGTGTGACACATTTCCCCTTTTTTTGGTGATCATTCCCAAAGATGATCATCAAATCATCTTAGGAATGATACCGAACTTGGAATCGGCATAAATGCCCGTTTTCCAATTCGAAATCCGATCGGAAAAACTCGCTTTCCGGAAGTGATTTTTTCATTAATTGGCAAAGATCAATAATTTGGTGATCAGAAATAATCACCAAATTTTGATCTCTGTCCCCATTTTTTTTCTAAAGTCTTCGCAAGTAGCAAGACTTAGAAAAAATCCTTTTGGAATGCGAACTTTGAGTCCATTCACAAAATGTATAGTAAAGCTGTCCAGCAGGACAGCCCTTTTACTATACAGTACTGGCAGCATGATCTTATGGAGATCACACTGCAGTACCTCCACTAGGACCACCAGGGCATCCTCTTACCTCTCTATGGGAAGACGCCGTGAAGGAGGAAGCCATGTGACGTCACCGGGGTCTCCTTTCCGCTTCCGTGATTCCTCTACATCGCACCGGCTCCTCCATGCGGACCAACCTAAAGGTAGGGAAATTCCCGACCCCCCCCCTCGGATTTGGACAAACCGAGGGGGGATCGAGGGGGCTAGGGTGGCGTTGCCATGCTCCCACAGTTGCCCCTAGCGGGGGCCAAATTTTGTCCGGCATTGGGGAAGCCCCAGATCGTGTAGTACGATCTGTGGCAGTTTGGTCATCCCTGCACGATCCGTGAATATACGATCTGTGGCAGTGGAAAGGGTTAATCGCTTTAGTTTTTTTTTTGTTTGTTTGTTTTTACTTATTGCTTGAATAAGTGGTAGGAATTGTTTAGTAAACTTAAAGCACTGGGTTTCTAAAATAAATAGTTGTGTTCACTGCATTGTTTACCTGTAGGGTGGGGCTGGTAAGAGACAAAAGAAAGGCATTTTTTTCTTTTCCCTTTGATGGATGGGGGTGTAGCTAATGGTTTAAATTGGCTGAGGGCTGTTGACAACCTTGGTTTTGACCTCCCATAAGTTCCTTTCCTCCAGAGCAATTAGCTCCCAAAGTGATACCTTGTTAAGGGATTTTTCTCTGTTTTAAAGGGTTTGTCTGTTTTTAAAGGGTACGTGAAGAAACAAGCGTTTATAACATAAAGCGTTTAACACAAACATTGGCTGTTTCTCTTGTGTGTATTGCTTTTTGTTGCTGCTGCGAATTGTGTTTAGTATGGAATGCATGGCCTACAATATGCATCCTCCGCATGTAATGGGATCTTGGAGCGCCCTCACAGGGCCTATATATGTTCAGAGTGAGTGGGTTGCACATTTGGAATCTGAGGTCCAGAATCTAAAGGGGAAATTTGGCAGCATTGCTGGCTGTGACAAATCTGGGGAAATGGCAGGTACTGGGCAGGCTCAAGTAACACTGGTCAGGGTGAAAATGGGGCAGTAGGTGGTACAAGTAAGATGAATTTGGTAAAGGTTACCAGGGGAGTAGGGAACCGAAAGATAGGTTACACTTCTTCCACTGGTTGATCCACATATTTGCCGTTTTAGGTGAAGTGTGGAGGACGATGCTCAGAAGTAGCATGTAATGTACGGGGCTTTCCCTTGAGCACCAGTAAGACTGCATCGTCTCCATACAAGGGATGGGAAAACGGGGCTAGGAAGGATAGCAGGTGGTAGTGGTATTGGGACTCCCTTATTAGACAAAGGGTAAGACGGTAAGCTGTTCGCCAAGACCCTACATACATGCCGAACAGTGTGTTGCCTTCCTGTGCTAGGGTTCACTGTGGTGACCTCATGTAGAAGATTTTCTGGGGGGGCTGGAGTGACCCAGTGGTCTTTGGTTCACATTGGTGCCACATGACCAAGTTTAGATTGTGGAGGTCTTAAAAATGATTTTCGAGGTTAGGGCCATTAAAACGTAAGGACCCAAGTGTAGTGTTTTCAGAACTACTACCCACGCCCACGTGCTAAGGCTAAGGGAGACAACGGAGCTTAGGATATAAAGTGCGTGGCTAATGGTCTGTGGTTGTAGGAGATGGTTTTGGGGTTTTTTAGAGAACTGGGTTGACTTTCCTGTGGCTCACAGGCTCTTATAGATATGGAATTGCACCTTAATGATGATTGGGGCGCTGTTTTGGGGGAGAAAGTATGCTAGGGGTTGGAGATTTTAACTAGGTATGGGAGGGGAGGGTACATTGACTACCCAGGGGTAATAGAGAATTTAGGAATCGGGATATGACACACAAATGGAGATGGGGGATGTGGACAGCATAGACTAGGATCGACATGTAACATCCAAGTATGGAGTAATCATTGATAATGCTAACATGTTTGGTTTCACATGCAAAAGTACTGGCTGGAAAAACTGGGGAACTAACTAGCTTAAAGGAAAGGTATGATAATGATGGTATAGATAGAAACGTGCTAATTTTTACCCGAGGACACGTATTATTGAAGGATACTCCTTATTTTTAACATGACAGAGTTAAACAGGAATGAAGTAAATCTAAAAGATGGAATAGATGGGGGTATAACAATATGGCAGAAACAATATGGTAAGTTGTGGTACGAAGCAAGAGGTGGGGAATGATTGCTGGTGGAGTTATAACCCACCAGATGCTGGGGTAGATGTGTTGAACGATAGTCCGCATAGCCGTTGGCGAGGGCTGCTGGTAGGGGCTTTTTGATTATGGGGGATTTTAACTACTCTGGGATAGAGTAGGGAACTCTGCCACACCTTTAACGGTATCAAGTTCTTAATATTCCTATATGGCATTCGATGGTATGAATTTTTCCTACTAACAAATGCGTTGTTGGCTCCTGGTGATATCTAATAACCCTTAGCTCTTTTGGAATATAAGGTAAGGCGAAGCTTAAGGATAGTGATCATGATATAGTGTCATTTAATATAGATTGCAATAAAGTGCACCTGAAGTATACACAAAACTTTTAACTTTAGGAAAGCTAAATTTATGCTGTTAAAAGATTCACTCCCTACTCACTAGAATGTTGGGAAATTGTTTCTCTAGGCAGATACTGGAGTCAGATGTGGACCACTTTTAAAGGGATATTTAAACTATTACATTTCTAATTTGTACCTTTTAGGGAACAAGTGTAAAAAGAATTAGGTCCCTCCTGCATGCTGTTAAATGCTCATGGTAAAAAAAGGGGAAATGTAAAAAAGATAAAGGCTTTAAAATTTTGAATCATAGGGAACAAACAGTCCTTACTCGTACACAAGTATAAAGCTTAATAAAGAGTGCAAGAAAGCATTAACTGCTTAAAATAAAAATGAATACGATACCCGAAGTACAGTCTACACTCCAAAATATTTTTAAGTATAGAAATGGTAAAATGAGACTGAGAAGTGGGAACCAATTAAACAATGGGGGCGGTTAGATGCTGTATGTAGAAGGCAATGCAAAAAGGCTAATCTGCTAAACTGTTTTTTTACATCAGTTTTCACCTGATAGAGATCCAGTTTCGTACAGCAGGATTGTAAGTCATATTGCAGGGAGAGACAATGAGAGTATCCCATTGGCTGACGGAAGATATCGTACAGAAACAATAGACAAGTAATATCAATAAAGCCCCAGGACCAGTTTTGCTATCGACCACGTTTTCTCATCTGTTTAGTATCACTTTGGTCTGGTAGTGCGCTGGATTGGAAAAAGCCATGTTACCAATAATCAAAAAAGGTAGTCGATCAAGCCTATACCTATAGAACATGGTGAAAACGCCGTAATCACCTCAGTGGAGGGAAGGTTTGCTGAAACTTTGTTCTGGGATCATAATGCTTGACTTGTCCTAGAACTGTCTTAGTATTAGTCACATGGATTTATGTAGAAAAATAGATCAATGAAAGACAACCTTTATATTGGTTTTAATGAAGTATGAGTAAGAATTGAGATTCACGGCACAGCAGTGGGTGGTATACTGGATTTTGTGTACAGCTTTTGATACAGTTCCACATAGGCGACTAATGTATAAACGAGGACTGTTGGCCTAAAGAAAACATTTGTTCATGGATAGAGAATTGTTATGGATCGACAAACAAGAGTGTGTTGTTAAGGAGCTACATCTATTGTGGCTGGAAGTTCTAAGGGACGTGCCTCAGGGTTCTGTACTGGGGCCGCTTCTTTTTATCTGTTTATTATAAATACTTAGAAGGGGGCATGAAGCAATGTCTCTGTGTTGTTCTGATGACACTAAACTATGCAAGATTTTGAAACTTCAAATGATTGCAAGTGCTAGCAAAAAGACCTGATGATAATCAAATGGCAGCAGAATTGCAGATGAAGTTCATGGTGAGATACAATGTAAGGTCCAAGATGCATTTGGATTTAATAATCCCTGTGCCACCTACACCATAACATACTCTGTGTTAAGTAGAATCTTAATGCGAAACATCTTTAGGGGTTTCGGTAGATAACAGACTTAGCTATAGCAAACAATGCCAGACCGCCATGCTATAGCTAGCAAGATCTTTGTCTTTATAAAGAAGAGGAAGTGATTCAGAGAGAAAAATATTATTCTCCCTCTTTACAAGGCACTGAGTAAGGGCCCATTTGACATATCGGTGCAGTTGTGGAATCCCATATACCAAAAGACTACATCTGGAAATGGAAGCATTTCAAGACTGGCACTAAATTGAACAAGGGATGGATGGGCTTAATATGGCAGGCAGATTAGAACAAGTTAGGGCTGTTTACATTGGAAACAGCGACGTTTGCGTGGATAGATATGAAGATTAACTGAGCGCAACTCCAGTGGTGCTTCAGTCACCTTTGGTGAGACTCAACTGCATTGCAGGATCCTCGCGTTCAGGTAAAATGTAAAAATTTTTGTTACAAACAAGAAAAGATGATATCATGCTCTTAACTGGGCCCCATAGTCCACAATATCTGTGCTAGTGCAAAACAGTAAAACATGGGGGTTTTAGTTACAATTTTACTGCATAAAAGTGGAAAGCCTCAAACCACGTCACGGTAACCCCAGTATGGAAGGTTACATGGAACAAATTACCTAGGGTCATTTATCTGGCTGACACTCCCTGCTTGGTTGCATTTTTCGTGGGAATAAACAATAAAAATCATGGTGGTTTTTGGTTAAATTTTAATGTTTCTTCTTCTTAATGCTTTGGTCTAGATCAGTACGCACTATCACTATATGTAATTATACTGTTCGCTAGAGAGTGCTCCCACAAGCCCCCCCCCTAATTTTTTTTTTGTTTTACAATATTTTTTGTGGTATACACACACACCCCAACACTCACCAATGAAATAAAAATAAAGCTATGACTAAAACAGCTTAACCAGTTCCCCTAAATGTACTCGCACGTACGATTACCCACGCTCGTCATCTTCTTTTCCACACGGAACCAGCCAGCACAGTGTCCAAGAAAAAAACGGGCACATTGTCCAGCTTGGCTGAGACCATCACTGATGCGGCTTTTGTGCGAAGAGTAGTGCAAGTGGCCCGAGGGAACAAGGTGTGGAAGAGGAACATTGAGGGTCTTATTTCGATGTTTTAACACAGCGTTTTAGGATTGGGGGGGTTGCCTTACCTATGCAAGTTTTTTTTTTCTTCAAAGATTTATGCAGACGCCGAGCGATCCAGATGCCGAGAGGGGGAAGGAGGGGGGAAGCTCCACTGGCATTATGCGAACTCGAGGAGAAGGAAGAGGCAGAATACTATAACACACAGAGGCTCCCTACTCTTCAGTTTCCTGGACTTTATCAGGCCCTGCAGGACAACCATATGGAACCGAGAGAAGGTAAGGATCTTTTAAACCACTACACAGTGGGGTAATTTTTTTGGGGGGGTTGGACATGCGCCTTTAACTAGACTTTATATTGAATAGCGATGTTGTGCTATTAACAATCCCTCAACATACCTGAAAGTGCGCATGGTAGCAGTAGGTAAAAAAAAATGTTAAAAGTGATTTGAGTAATAAAGTGGGGACTTAAATCAATTTGTTTATACTTCTAGCTTTGTCTGGTGTTTCCTGACAATAGCTGATGAGTTTTTGTCACCACCGCTCCAACTAAACGTGCTTTCACCTCCCTCGCTTAATAGGGCAGCCTGACACACGAATATGCCAGTTCACCCTGTTGTTCCAATCACTGGGGAAGCTGATATGTCCATTTCCGTAGAAATTCACAGTTCTCCAATACAAACAACCCGCACACTTCTTTGGCACGCCACTCCAATTTGATAGTGCAATCCTCCCAGCCCTCCACCTTAAGGCCACAGCAATACTGCAAATGCAAAGAATTTTGGAGGAGCACACGATTTCTTTCCAGTGTTTATTCAAGCAAAACAAATACACCTTTTCGGGGGATGTGACTCTTCCCCTTCCTCAGGTAGGGGAAGGTAGGGGGATGTGACTTCCCCCTTCCTGAGGAAAGGGGATATACATCCCCCGAACGTTGTATGTTTTTTGCTGTGAATAAACACTGGAAATGAAATAGTGTGCTCCTCCAACTTTCTTGCATTGGCAGTTCCGTATACAATTTGATGAGTGAAAGTTGAGGAATGTGCAGGTTAACTTTCACATTGATGTGCATGTCAAAGAGAAAAAGGGTACAGTCATTATAATACATTATCGAACAAAACATTAAAAACGTATATAAGATAATACTCGTTAATGCAAACCATGAACCTTGGGATCAGCAATCCTGATCACAGTGATGGCATATGGTTTCAAAGTGCAAAAGGTTTAACAACTTAATAAAAAAACCCACACAATACCTGTACAATGAAAATGTACTCATAGCTGGCTTTCACATTTGTGATTTTACCTAGTAGACAGACAGTAGGTACTCAACGCTTTTTGCCCTTTCTTATAATATATATTCTAACATCCACCCCCTAAATACGGCTGCTTTAAAATGCATGATTGAGAGCTTAAGGGGCACAGCTGAATCCCGGTTTCAGTTTTATAGGCTGCAGACCACTCAACTGATCTTTGTAACTGTAGTTAAATACAAAGGTCTCATTGATTTCACATCTTATTTTTATATAGGATATTGCATATCTACTCTAATTTACACCATGTGAAGCTTTTGTTATTAGGTCATGCAACAGAAGTTTTAAAAATAACTTTCCATGTCAAATGGCTCCATTCAAATTAAAGTCAGCAAATATACATGAAAGAAAAGTTCTATTCAATTACTATAATCTAACTCTGATTTTTACCGACTATTTCATGGTCAAAGTTGAAATTAACTCCTTACTAGAAAAGTGGCATAATGTCCCCTTTAAGCACACTATTACTCGACACACTCTGTAATAGTCTTACTCTGCTTTTTCTTCCCATAAAAGATTCATTTTTAATATCAGTTATCTATTAGAGGATACAAGTGCAATCTCTTTCTTCTGCTAATGTTGCCAGTTGAATGCCTGAATGTTTTAAACCTGGCAGGTGAGGGATATCTAAAGAGTGGAAAAGGAATACGGGCAATGCCAATGGTTGCTCTGTTAGCAGAGCTTACAAGGTATCATTAATGCAACAGAAAATCAATGTATAGACACTTGCCTCTGTCAGCAAGTGCACTAGAAGGCCAAAGGATTACACTGACTGATGGCCCTCTTCAATCTAACTGTGTAATACGCGGTGCTATGAGGAAGTCCAATCCTCAATGTAGAACTAGGAAATAAAAGCACTTCACCCACAGTCTTAGATTGTGGCCATCCAGAAAAACTCACAACCACTTCCTGGTATCAATGAGTTCAGGCCGTTTTTTATTCAGTGCAACTAAAATGAGATCAATTCTAAAACATATAATCATATAAGTGCAACTATAGTAAGTGGACTAGAACTCGAACACAAGTTCGAGCCGCAACTATTCGAATTCGAATCAAATTCGACTCTCACTAGTCCCCTGACCCCGGATTTTCGATATTTTCGGACTTTCGCTAAATATTTTATTATACTATTATACCTATACGCGAGCAGCGATGCCACGATTAAAAGGTCCATGGTATCTAGGCGCGAGCCTCGAATCCCTCGGAGTATGTGTCCGTTAAACTATATGCGGCATCGAAGCACAAATTAAATGTACATTATACCTAGACCGAACACAAATCCACAGTAATTGTCCCTTAAAGCCTATACGCAAACATCGAATCCGCAGTAAATTGTCCTGATACCTAGGCGCGATTCCAAACCGCGAGTAAAGTGTCCATTAAAAGCCTTTTTTTACCCCTAACCGCGAGCATCAAATCTGCGAGTAAATGTACATGATACCTAGGTGCGAATCTCGAATGTTCGAGACGCGAAAGCTCTGAAAATAGCGCGAAATGAGAGCAAAATTGATTTTTCGAATGTCCTGGATATTCGAACATGTTCCCCAGACCTTTTTAACCAGGTCCCCACAGCCATTTACATTAAGTTACCATTATTATTTTATTTGTAGTTCTTAGAACTTTTGAACTATTTTTGACTCGCCATTACTTTAATGGTCCGTTTCGAACTTTCGAGACTATTCCATATAGTTTCGAAAGTTCGAAAACGGAACCGAACTTTTCAAAAGTTTGTCCATCTCAATCTAATATCTTGTGATGCATAAACTAAGCAATACTCAATGCGTTTCACTGGAGATGATAATAATCATAAGAGTCTTCAGGTTACTGTTTTGGCTTTAAATAACCGGATTTCCTGGTTTTCTACCATGTGACCTGAGTGACTTTGTATAGCATGCCAACCACGCTATGTCGCCAGCATCACAGAGCCTCTTGCATTTCCCAATTCCGCTAGTCAATTGGATGGGAAGAGTGACAAACCTACACAGAGGCGAGATTCATATCGTTAGAGGCTCTCTGGTTGGTCGGAGCTGCGAGTCATGGAGCAAACTTCACGAAACACAACAAGGGGTTCGAACCAAAACGAATCCGGACAGCGTCAAGCTCACATGATTGTAATTTTTGCTTTATACAGACGCCCCCCCTATCCAAATGTGGTGTCTGGGACACACCCCTGGGAACCCTCCAACCCCCACCCCCCCCCCCATTGCACAGTGTTCAGTAAATGTGGTACACACCATACCATTCTTCCTCCTGTCAACCGATCAAGGCGTCCGTCTGGTCGCCGGAGGAAAGGACTGGTCGGTCTCGCCAGAAAGCAGCCATGCCAAGAGGAATGGCACAAACTCAACCTTGTGAGGTTTATGTAAATCTATTACTGACCAGCCGTCTTCCTCCTCCCATTCGCTGCTTTCTGTTTGTCTCCCTGCTTTTTTCCATGCTTTGTAAGCAAAGCAGAAGGAGTACTTGACCGGCATCAAAGGGGATCTGGGGGCCACACACGAGGCATTTGATATTAGTTTAATTTAAGAAGATTTGACACTAGAAGTCCTGCATCGGGTTGGGTACCCACAATTTACCAAATTTGCAGGTCGGGATGGGTAAACTGCAGTGAGTTTGAATGGTTTCAGTCAGATCAGTTTGGTAAAGTTGCAGGTCTCTGGTGCGGGTTGGGTTGCAGGTTTGACTACTTGCAGGTCGGGTAGTTGCAGTTTTTTTTTGGAACGCACCACAAGCGGGTGCGGGTCAGGTTACGGTTTATAAGGTGCAAGGTTTGGGTGTCGTTTAATATGGAATGTGGTAATGGTTTTTGTGGTTTCTGTGCAGGACTCTAATCTGATCTTTGCACTGTCACTGAAAAACTACTATCCCAATAAAATGAAATTTTGTTGGGGTACTCTGCTGACTCAAGATAATTTTTTTTATTGTAAACAAACTGTAATGAATGTCCGGGAGGCCGGGGTCTTACAAGTATGCTTAGGAGGAGGCATATAGTGTGGAAATGCAGGACACAGAGGCTGCTGGAACAGTAGGCTGGATTCTGAAAAAGGTGCTGCTGGGACCTTTAGGCTGGATTCTGGAATAAAAACAATGTGCTGCTGGGAACCTGTAAGGGCAGATTCTGTAACAAGGTGCTGCTGGGAACTGTAGGCTGATCTGGAACAGTGCTGCTTGGAACTGTAGGCTGGATGCTGGGAACAGGTGCTGCTGGGAACTGTAGGGTGATGCTGAAAGGGTGCCTGGGAACCTAGGCTGGATGCTGGAACCAGGTGCTGCTGGGAACTGTAGGCTGATACTGAACCAGGTTGCTGTGCAGAACTGGACAAGCAAGTAAGGCACAGGCAGGCCTAGGTAAGTGGTCACAGGAGCAGGCAAGGTGGTAAAGTCCCGGAGCAGTAAGGTAAGTATTTGGAGGCAGGAGAGGAACAGGATCCAAGGCAGGTGAGTACAATGACCAGGGAGGTAGCTAACGCTACTATCGGCACCGGGTCAGTAATTTTGAATTCCTCATTCCGCCTGGCGTGTCCGTGTTTGTGACTTCATGAGGTCTACTACGCCGCCCACCCGGAAGTGCAGTGCGGCGCGGGCCCGGAGCGGCAGGTAAGTTCGACACAAACCAGGCTTATCCAGTCAATATAGCGACATTTTTTGGGACCATCGTCCCTGTTTTCGAGCTCAGCAGCGTCCTATAATAATACACCTCTTACATCACTTCCTTATAACCCGTCAAGTCCCTCCCCCAGCACTGATTTTACATATTTTAACTCAAAATTTTCCCCCCCCCATTTCACCAACATCAAACATTGGTGCAGTAATGGTCAGTACAGGCCTAATCAGGAGATACAGATCTCTAAATATACAAATAGTACATTATGTCCTATTAAGGGGAACTGTGGCTCCAAACAAGTGGATTTAATGAAAGGCCAAGTTTTCCTCCTACCCTTTAAAACGAGCCACAACTACTATCTACTTGCTCCACAGCCAAGATATAGAATTTACTGACCTAGAAAGTTAATGGGTGGGAGGCCGACATGTGACATTCCGAGGCTTCTCCTGGCACAATAACCGCCGTGAGCACAGCCTCAGACTCCCTCCGTGTGGAGACAGGAAGTCCCTCCTTTCTCTATGCTGTGTGAAGGACCTTCAGCTGCAGATAGTTCTGTACATCTACAGCCCTTCTCTCTCGCGGCACACCCGCGAGTGTGGCAGGGCCAATGGGGCTGTAGGGATGGGCCAAGGGGCCTCCTGCAAACTGGAGGGCCCATGGGGTCCATGAGTGTGGGGGTAGGGACCATGGGGGCTGCAAAGGGAGGAACAGGGCAGATTGACTGGACAGGTTTCAGAGCGGGAAGGTGCGGGGAACTGGTGATGCTGCTGCCATATCACACACAAAAATGTAATGATCTTCAAACTATGCCAATAACATGGAAATATTGCAAAACTCTCAGGAGAGGCATTCGTAGAAAAATTACCTAAAGTCATTTTTTGGACCATACAGTCCTCTTTTAAGACTTGAAGTCTGAAGGACCCCTATTTGTGTATCCACCACACCCCTTTTCTTCAATTGACCTCTCTTGTGTCCCTCCCTTGCCATCACTAGATGCGTTTTAGTACCATGTATCTTATCTGATCAGGCTTATGACCCATGTCACAAAATTTTAGGAACAGGTACTGAGAATGGACAGATTTTGGGGGATTGAAGACCTGTGCTGTATAATTGTGCTCTTTTGTGTAATTTCTCCTTCTCCGACATAAAGAACATTGCATGGACACATAATGACATATACAACGTAATCTGTATCGCACAAAAAAGTGCCCCTCAAGGACGTTATTGGCCTGTTTGTGGGGTGGAGAAAAGTACTCCCCTTGTGGTACCAACTTCAATTATTCACTTCATACATGGAACATCCCCTTATTCCCGTCCATTTAACCATGTACTAATCCTAGGCTTAACTTCCTGTATCTATACCTCGTCCAACAACCAAACTGTCCAATGATCTAACCCCTTGGTATGAAATTATTGTAAATTAAGAAATTCCCTAGTTTCCGGGTAAGCAAACTGCAGAATTGCCAGTGGTTTATGATTAATTTTTGAAATTTCTACTCCATGTATGGAATGTATAAAGAAAGTCCAATCTTTTATCCCTTACTTCTCCTCTCTCTGAGCTAGCTATCGTACTCTCTTTCCCTAAATCATTGCTCCAGTCAGCACTGTTCTTCTTTAACTTGGTCATCACTACAACTCGTATCAATCCTTATAGTTGACTATAGGGGATTGCTTTTTGTATGTGGAGGGTGGCCACTTTAAAATGCAGAACCTGATTCCTGTCTGCGACTTTTCTATATAACTTAGTCTGTATCCATTTCTTATATCACAAACATCAGACAATTAGTTTTTTGTAGACTATAATTAAATCGAATTAATAGTTGGTACAACAACCTATTAAACCATTGGTGGAACTGCCTGAGGTCCTCTGCAGACTGCCGCCAGAGGACGGCCATTGTCACTGTATCTCCATTTGGCCAATTGGAAGAGACAATTGGACTCCACTTACCCACAATAATGTATTTGGCACAATTGGGGGGCCTGCATGGGTATTTCCATGTGAAGACAAGGTGGCTGACAGAGGGGAAACGCTAGAAATGATAACCTGTATCTTAGCTAAAGGGGTAATAACACCCAACATAGTACAGCACCACGGCACGCAGATTAAAAATCTATAGTTTAGGAAATCACTGTGTGAGGAACTGTTTTCCAAAACTCCTATAATCATCCACTATATATGGTATGTGTGAAAGGAATGTCCACCCCCTCTTCAAAATGCATATATTGTAGAATACCCCCCAAAACCTAGAGTTCATTTTAGAGAAAAGTTTTAAATCGGCTCAACCACACAGAGCTATTATACTTACATGTCTCCTTGCTCCACCGCCGCTTCCGAGTTCCTCACTTAGTCTCACTGTGGCTGCTCTGTTCTTTTGGTGTTCTGACAGCCGCAGTGGAGACGCTCCGTAATGGCAGTCAGAGATCGGCCGAACTGACTGCCTTCCCGGAGTGCGAACCGCGGCGATGATCGAGGAGTAGCATGTAAGTATAATTTCTCTGTGGGGAGCTGATTTAAAACTTTTCAAAAACGAACTCTAGTTTTGAGGGTTATTCTACAATATATGCAATTTTTTTTAAGAGAGGGTTGGACATTCCCTTTAAAAAGTCGAGAAAACCTTCTTATAACAAAGCATCTTGCAAGGTCTCATGCTATAATGAGTAGCATTTGCCCACAAAGCCCTGAGAAACCGAAGGTAATTTCTTACTCCCATGTTTCCCAGAGGTCAGGGCGGAGATATGCCAAAACACTCCTTTATGTCCCTTAGCCTGTGTGCCAAACCGCGCTGGCTAATACCATGCAATAATGATTAATAAATAGAGCCATCATCTGACCTACAGACACGAAGTGTTGTTGATCTGGTTAGATCTCATCAAGTGCAAGATACGATTCATCGGCTCTATGGGGTAGGCTTGGGCGTAATAGAAAAAGGCATCTACAAAGCTAAGGGAGAGAGGGGCCAAAAGAAGCAAAAACCCTTACTGAGCAATAAAGCAGAGAAACACCTTCTTATAAACAGACCGGCATCTTGCAGTCTCATGCTATATGATAGCCTTTCCACAAAGCCTGAGAAACAAGAATGTATTCTTACTCCCATGTTTTCCAAGTAAGGGGAGAGATATCAAAACACTCTTTATGTCCCTTATAGTTTCATGTATGTGCCAGAACCGCGGGCTAATAACATGCAATAAAGCTTTAATATATAGGCCCATCATCTGACCAGCCTACACGACGTGTTTGTTCGATCTTGTTAGATCTCTCGTCAGTGCAAGATACAGATCATGCTCTATGGGGTAGACTTGGGCATACAGTAGAAAAGGCAGCTAGAAAGCCTTAGGACGCGGGGCCAAAAAAGGCAAAAAGCCCTCACTGAGCATAAAAGCATAGAACCCTTCTCTTATAACAAATGCATCTTTGGCAGTCTCATGGCTATATAATAGCATTGCCACATGCCTGAGAAACATAGAAGGCATTTCTTTCTTACTCCCATGTTTCCAGAGTGAGGGGCAGAGATAATGCAAAACACTCCTTTAATGTCCCTTAGCTATGCAGTGTCCAGAACCGCTGGCTTAATAACATCAATTAAAAAAGCTTAATATATAGAGCCCATCATCTGACCTTCAGACACGACGTGTTTCGATCTTGTTAGATCTCGTCAGTGCAGAATACGATTGGCTCTATGGGTAGGACTTGGGCGACGTAAAGGCAGCTAGAAAGCTTAGGAGAAGGGGCCAAAAAAGCAAAAAGCCCTTCACTGAGCATAAACAGAGAAACACCTTCTTATAACAGAGGCATCTTGCAGTCTCATGCCTATAATGAAAAGCAATTGCCCACCAAGCCTTAGACACGATAATTCTTACTCCCTGTTTCCCAGAGTACGGGGAGGTCGGCTATATGCAAAACCTCCTTGATGTCCCTTACTATGCATGAGTAAACCATGACCATATACACATTTCCTATATTTTGTATACCCCTAAATTATAATGCAATGTCTTAAAAATATAAATATTTTTGGTAGACTAGGAGAGAAGGCTATATATACACAAACACAGCACCACCCTTTTGGAAGTTGTACTGTAAGCGTCTGCTTTAGAAATAGACATATAGTGCCCTACCATCTAGATAAGCAGATATTATCCATCTTATATTTGTTGGGTAACACTATAACACTATCACATTTTTCCGATTTCTTTGTCCATTTGTTTGATAAATTTACACAGCTTTATTTAAATACAGGGTTTTTAATGTTTTTTATCTATTGAATTGTACATTGTAAGGAGTGTTATGTTCCAGTCCAAAAAACACAGTGTGTTTGGAAGTTTAAATCTTCTCTTTCCCCGCTCAAACTTTCAACCATAATAAACCACCGTTAATCCATTGGATCATTTAATAATTAAGTTATCATCTGTCTTTAAATACTCCACCCTTCCATTGACCACAGCTTGTCACCAGGGAGTCTGTTAGAAGAGGGATCACTATTGGAGAACCCGTGGGTCCCATAAAGATCCCAGACGTTCTGACATATTTCAATCTTACTATATTCCATTGTGGCAGCGCACAGGTTCATTGTTTTCTATGGGGTCAACTTGGGATCACAAGTTACCAGACAACTATTATTAGATTAAGGTGAAGTGGGATTAACAAAGGAAATGAGACTTCCACAAAGCATATCAATGAAATAGAGCTCTCAAACAACAAGGTAACTACGACTGTCACTGTTTTACAAACAAGCAGCACAAACATTCTTTTGTAAAATACAAGAAACTTTGTTGCACTTCCTTCCTTTCAGTTTCAAACACACATTTTGAAGTTTAAGGTAGTGACAGATAGTTTGGCTAAACCTACCATCGCTGTAATGTACCCTGCAATCTACTTTTACAATAAACCTGCGGTATGGTCAACTTCTAATATTGCGCCGCTAGTTGTGAAAAGTTCCCCTAATATGGAACCATGTTTTAAAAACTTGTGATACCGTGGGTTATCAATAAATGTAACATCACAGCTGTACAATGTATATTTGTCTGTTGACTACCAGGTGGTAGCAAAACACTGCAATGGTTTCTTGGGCGTTCATTAATCTACGATCGTGTGGGGAACATGATTTCTGAACTCTAATTGTAGATTTACGACAGCGATGTATATTTCCGATTGCAAAAGAGCGATCCCCTGCCAATTATATATGCCCTAATAATCACAAAACATTTCTGAAAGTGCAAAGTATTAAAGTGCTTTAGAATCATGGGGTAATATAATAAAGAATAACTTAGCATCTGGATTAATATAAGACAGGTGTGTAATACTATAAATTTTAATATCTGTTTGTTTATCTATTTGTGCTAATAATTTATAGAGTTTAAATCAAGGATTTTTGGCTTCTTCTAAGATATTATGAGAACATTGTAATAGAATCCTAAATAATTTCATCAACACCACGTTGAATATAACTTCTGTGCACAGCTTAAATTTATCATCTCTCTCTACTTCCCTCCACGAAACCAGCCAGTAAAAACCATCCACCAAACTCACCCTTCCCCTTAACTCACAGCTGCCATCAGAGAGTCTGATAGAGAGGGAATCACTATTGGTCAGCTGAGTTTTCCTCATAAAAAACACCAGACTGTCCTGCAGCAATGTTTTAATCTTATTAGTCAGGATACAGTTTCATGGTCTCTAGGCGTTTAATCTGTTATGTATTCAATTAGATCACGGGCTTGAGTTTAGTTTCTTGAAGACGTCTCCTAGTCATCATCCGACTTGCTTTCTCACAGTTAGAATGAACTGGTACAAGAAATCTGTGGCCAATTATGGGAACCCCTGGAAAATCCCAATTAGAATATCACAGCCAGGTGTAGGGTGTGATTGCTAGTGGCTAAGATGTGTTATAAGAAACGAATCCAGGGTAATTGTCAAAAACAGCATTGTACATGGCAGACAGTTGATGTCAACCCCCCCCCACCTCGATTTAAGGCTTGGTTGATTGTATTTTTCACATAAATGGCCTACCACCTCTCTTGAACCAGTCCCGTTCCTTTGCCAATCTGTTAACATACAAATCTTCAAAAGTATGTCTTTTATCCTTAAGATGCAGGTACTGGCTTAGTCCTGACCTGAGGATTGGCTCTTCTGTGCTGGGCCATATAATGATGGGCAGTTGCTGTTTGGTCCTCCCCCACATACAATCAGAGCATTCTTCACTCGCACTTGCCGCGTTATTATCTCGCTCCGCTTTTCTTTGTGTTTCAGTATTGGGTCTTTCAGATGTACAATTGCGCCTCAGTGTGTGTTCGGTTAAAGCAGACAGGGATAGGTTTTGTGAAAATCTTCTTAATTTCTCGAGACCCCCTGCTACATATGGGATGGATTCCATGTTCCTTTCTTTCTTTCTCCTCCTTCAAAGGGTCTTAATGCCTGTTTTTCTATCTCCTCCATGAAAGTTTGCCCAAAATGAATGAAAACTGGAGATCCCATAGCACATCCATTATTTTGCTTATAGAACTTATCCCTGTATTTGAAATAGTTGGTATTCATTTATACCAGGAAGTCGGTTGTGAGTTTTTCTGGATGGCCAAATCTAAGACTGTGGGTGAAGTGCTTTTATTTCTAGTTCTTACGTATTGAGGGATTGGGACTTCCTCATAGCACCGCGTATTTAACAGTTAGATGTGAAGAGGGCCATCAGTCGTGTAAATCTCTGGCCTTACTAGTGCAATTGCTGACAGAGGGCACATGTGTCTAAAGATTGTTATTTGTTGCATTAATGATGCCTAAGCTCTGCTAACAAGAACATTGGCATTGCCCGTATTCCTTTTCATGCCACTCTTTAGATATCCCATACCTTGCCCGGGTTTAAAATGATTCAGGCATTCAATGGACACATGTAGCAGAAGAAAGAGATGCATTATCCTCTAATAGATAACTGATATTATAAAATGAATTCTTTTATGGAGAAAGACAAGCAGAGTAAGAATATACAGAGTGTGGTCGAGTAATAGTGAGTCATTAAAGGGGACATTATGCCCGTTTCCTAGTAGAGCGGAGTTAATTTCACTTGACCATGAAAATAGTCTGGTAAAATCAGAGTTAGATTATAGTGTTGAATAGAACTTTTCTTTCATGTATATTGCATGTTTACATTTGAATGGCCATTTGACTTGGAAAGTTATTTTTAAAATCTCTGTTGCGAGACCATAATCAAAAGCTTCACATTGGTGTAAATTAGAGTAGATATGCAATATCCGATATAAAATAAGATGGAAATCAATGAGACCTTGTATTTAAATACAGTACAAAGATCAGTTGAGTGGTCATGCAGCCTATAAAAAACTGAAAACCGGGATTTAGCTGTCCCCTAAGCTCCAATCATGATTTTAAAAGATGCCGTATTTAGGGGGGATGTTAGAATCTATATTATAAAATGGCAAAAAGCGTTGAGTACCACTGTCTTGTCTACTAGGTAAAATCACAATATGAAAGCCAGCTATGGAGTACATTTTATATTGTACGGTAGTTGTGGTGTTTTTTTATTAAGTTTGTTATAACCTTTTGCACTTTGAAACCTATGCCATCACTGTGATCAGGATTGCTGTCCCAAGGTCATGGTTTGCATTTAACTGTATTATCTATATACGTTTTAAGTTTCTGTTCATAATTATATATAATGGACTATACCCTCTTTTCTCTCTTTACATGCACATCAATGTGAAAGTTTACCTGCACATCCATCAAACTTTCATCATCCAAATTGTACTACGAACTGCAATGCAAGAAAGTTGGAGGAGCACACTATTTCATTTCAGTGTTTATTCAGCAAAAAACATACAACGTTCGCGGGATGTGATTCCCCTTCCTCAGGAAGGGGAAGTCACATCCCCCTACCTTCCCCTACCTGAGGAAAGGGGAAGCACATCCCTCCGAAGGTGTATTGTTGTTTTTGCTTGAATAAACACTGGAAAGAAATGTGTGCTCCTCCAAATTTCTGCATTTTCAGTATTGTGTGGCCTTAAGGTGGAGGGCTGGGAGGATTGCACTATCAAATTGGAGGCGTTGCCAAGAGAGTGTGCTGGGTGTTTGTACTTGGAGAACTGTGAATTTTCTACGGAAGCTGACATTATCAGCTTTCCCCAGTGATGGGAAACAGGGTGAACTGGATATTCTGTTGTCTAGGCTGCCCTATTAAGGAGGGAGGGAAGCACGTTAGTTGGAGCGGTGTGACAAAAACTCATCAGCTTGTCAGGAAACACCAGACAAGCTTCAGAAGTATAAAACAAATGATTTAAGTCCCCACTTTATTACTAAAATCACTTTTAAACATTTTTTTTTACCTACTCTGTACCATGCTCACTTCAGGGATGTTAGGATTGTTAAATAGCACAACATAGCTATTCAATATAAAGCTACAGTTAAAGGGCATGTCCAACCCCCCCAAATAAAATTTACCCACTGTGTAGGGTTTAAAAGATCCTTACCTTCTCTCGGTCTCATAGGTTGTCCTGCAGGGCCTGATAAAAGTCCAGGAAACTGAAGAGTAGGAGCCTCTGTGTGTTATAAGTATCTGCCTCTTCCTTCTCTCGGGGATTCTGCATAGATGCCAGTGGGAGTCTCTCCCCCTCCTTCCCCCCTCATTTCTGGGATCAGCTCGGCGTCTGCATAAATCTTGAAGAAAAAAAAAACTTTGCATAAGGTAAGGCAAACCCCCCAATCTAAAACGCTGTGTTAAAACATCGAAATAAGACCCTCAATGTTCCTCTCACACCCTTGTTCCCTCGGATCCACTCTGACTACTCTTCGCACAAAAGCCGCATTCAGTGATTGGTCTCAGCCAAGCTGGACACTTGTGCCGTTTCTGGACTGAACTGTGGCTGCTGTTCCGTGTGGAAAAGAAGATGACAGTAGCGTGGGTTAATCGTACGTGCGAGTTACATTTAGGGAATGATGTTAAGTGTTTTAGTCATAGCTTGTATTTTTATTTCATGGTGAGTGTTGGGGTGTGTGGATAATCAAAAAATAATTGTAAACAATAAAAAAAAAGGGGGGGGGGGGCCTTGTGGGAGCACTCTTAGCGAACATATAATTACTATATGTGATTAGTGCACTGATCTGACAACAAAGGCATTGAGAAGAAGAAACATTAAAATTTAACCAAAAAACCCACATGATTTATGGTTTCTTCCCACGAAAAAAAGCCAACCAAGCAGGGAAGTGTCAGCCAGATAAATGACCCTAGGTAATTTGTTCCATGTACCTTCCATATGGGGTTACCTTGACGTGGTGTGGAGGCTTTCAATTTTATGCATAAAATTGTAACTAAAACCCCCATGTTTTATGTTTGCACTAGCAAGATTATTGTGGTACCCACTGGGGCCCGTTAATGAGCATGATCATCTATTTTCTTTTTGTAACAAACATTATTTACATTTTACCTGACACGGGATCTGCAATGAGTGGAGTCTCACCAAAGGTGACTGAAGCACCACTGGATTGGCTCAGTTAGATCTTCATATCATCCACGCAAACGTCGCTGTTATCCAATGTAACAGCCCTAATTGTTCTAATCTGCCTGCCATATTTAAGCCCCAATCCATGCCCTTGTTAATTTAGTGCCCGTCTATGAATGCTTCCAGTTCCAGATGTGTCTTTGGTATATGGGATTCACAAACTGCCACCGATATTCAAATGGGCCTTACCAGTCCTTGTAAAGAGGGGAATAATATTTTTCTCTCTTGAATCGCATTCCTTCTTTTTATACAAGACCAAAGATCTTGTAGCTTAGACATGGCGGTCTGGCATTGTTTTGCTATAGCTAAGTCTGTTATCTATACCAGAACCCCTAAAGATGTTTCATAACAATTCACTTAAACACAGAGTAGTTTATGGTGTAGGTGGCACAGGGATTATTAAATCCAAATGATCATGGACCTTACATTTATTCCACCATGAATGCTCATCTCGCAATTCTGCTGCCCTTTTGATTATCGATCTGAGGTCTTTCTTGCAGCACTATGCACATCATTTGAAGTTTCAAAAGATCTGCATAGTTTTGAGTGTCATCAGCAAACACAGAGACATTGCTCTCATGCCACCCTTCAAGTATTTATATAAAACAGATAAAAAGAAGCGCCCCAGTACAGGACCCTGAGGCACTCCGATTAGAACTTCAGCCCACAATAGATGTAGCTCCTTAAACACACCTCTCTGTGTTTGTTCGATCACATAACAATCTCATCCATGAACAAATGTGTTTCTTTAGGCCAACAGTCTCAGTTTATACTTAGTCGCCTATGTGGCAGAGTATCAAAAGCTGTACAAAATCCGTATACCACGTCCACTGCTGTGGCCGAATCTCAATTCTTACTCACTAACTTCATAAAACCAATATTAAATGGTCTTTCATGATCTATTCTCCTCATCAATCCATGCTGACTTTACTACTACGATCAGTTCTAGAGACAAGTCAGCATATGATCCCGATAACAAAGTTTCAGACACTTCCCTACCACTGATTGGATTAGGCGTTTTACCATGTCTATAGGTTACTGAGCTTGATCGACTCCTCTTTTTGATATTTGTAGTACATTGGCTTTTTTCCAATCCCAGCAGCACACTCCAGACCACAAGGTGATATAGAAACGATGAGAAACAGTGGTCGATAGAAACTGGTCCTGGGCTTTATGATTTACTTTGCTATATTGTTTCTGTACGCTATCTTCCGTCAGCCAATGTGGATATCTCATTATCCTCCCTGCATATATGATTACAATCCTGCTGAACGAAACTGGATTCTCTATAGATGAAAACTGATGTAAAAAAAACAGTTTAGCAGATTAGCCTTTGTTGCATGCCTCTCTACATACGACATCTAGCCCCATTGTTTAATTGGTTCCCACATTCTCAGCTCTTCTTTTACCATTTCTATACTTAAAAATATTTTGGAGTTAGACTTGATTCGTTCGGAGATCGTATTCATTTTCTATTTTAGCCAGTTTAATTGCTTTCTTGCACTCCTTTATGTAAGCTTTTATACTCGTAGAGTAAGGACTGTCTGGTTCCCTACTGATTCAAAATTTTAAAAGCCTTTATCTTTTTTACATTTCCCTTTTTTTACCTGAGCATTTAAACAGCTATGCAGGAGGGGACCTAATTTTTTTACATTGTTCCCTAAAGGTAAAAGTTAGAAATGGAATAGTTTAAATATCCTTTAAAGTGGTCACATCTGACTCAGTATCTTGCCTAAGAAACAATTTCCACCATTCTAGGAGTAGGAGTGAACTCTTTAACAGCATAAAATTAGCTTTCCTAAAGTTAAAAGTTTTTGTGTAACTCAGTGGCACTTATTGCAATCTATATTAAATGACACTATATCATGATCACTATCCCTTAAGCTGTCCTTACCTTCATTCCAAAAGAGCAGGGTATTAGATATCACCAGGATCCAACAACGCATTTTGTTAGTAGGAAAACAATTTACCATCGGTGGAAATGCCATATAGGAATTTAAGAAACTTTATACCTGTTAAAGGTGACTGGCAGAGTTCCCTACTCTATCCCAAGAGTAGTTTAAATTCCCCCATAATCACAAAAAGCCCCATACCAAGCAGCCCTCGCCAACGCATAGGAGATCAGATTTCAAATCCTCTACCCAGCATATGGTGGGGTTATAACTTACCACCAGCAGATCATTCCCACCTCTGCTTCCTGTACACCAACGTTACCATATTGTTTCTGCCATATTGTTATACCCCCATCTATTCCATCTTTTAGATTTATCTTCAATTCTGTTTAACTCTGTCATGTTAAATAAGGGTATCCTCAAAATTACTGGTCCTCGTGGTTAAAAAATTAGCCACGTTTCTATATACTACCATATTATAGCATACCTTTCTTAAGCTATTAGTTCCCCAGTTGTTTCCAGCCAGACTTTTGCATTGAAACCAAACATTGTTAGCATTATCAATTTGATTACTCCATTACTTGATGTAACATGCGGATCCTATCTATGCTGTCCACTCCCCCATCTCCATTTGTGTGTCATATCCCGATTCCTAAATTCTCTATTACCCCTGGGTAGTCACTGTACCCTCCCCTCCCATACCTAGTTAAAAATCTCCAACCCCTAGCCTTCTTCTCCCCAAAAAACGCGCCACCCACATCATTAAGGTGCAATTCCATATCTTATAAGAGCCTGTGAGCCAACAGAAAAGTCACCCAGTTTCTCTAAAACCCAAAACCATCTCCTACAACCACAACGATTAGCCACGACACTTTATACTCCTAAGCTCCGTGTCTCCCTAGCCTTAGCACGTGGTGGGCGGGGTAGTAGTTTCTGAAAACACTAACCTTGGGGGTCCTTACGTTTAACTGGCCCTAACCTCGAAAATCATTTTTAAGACCTCCACATCTAAACTTGGTCATGGCACCAATGTGAACAAAGACCACTGGGTTCACTCCCAAGCCCACCCAGAAAATCTGTTCTACATGAGGTCACCACAGTGAACCCTAGCACCAGGAAGGCAACACACTGTTCGGCAGATGTAGGGTCTGGCGACAGCATTACCCTCTTACCCTGTCTAATAAGGGGTCCCAATACCACTACCACCTGCATATCCTTCCTAGCCCGTTTCCCTCCCTTGTAGTTGAGAGATGCAGTCTTACTGGTGCTCAAGGGGAAAGCCCCGCTAACATACATGCTACTTTGAGCCATCGTCCTCCACATCTTCACCTAAAACGGCAAATATGTTGGATCAACCAGCATGAAGATAGGTGTAACCTTCACTTTGTTCCACTACTTCCCTGGTAACCTTTACCAAATCGATCTTCCTACTTAACACCTACTAGCCCCATTTTCACCCTCGAGTTGTACTGCCTGCCTGAAGTACCTGCCAATTTGCCCCAGATTTGTCAGCCCAGCAATGCTGCAAATTTCCCCTTT
Source organism: Hymenochirus boettgeri (assembly GCA_019447015.1). Classification (NCBI taxonomy): domain Eukaryota; kingdom Metazoa; phylum Chordata; class Amphibia; order Anura; family Pipidae; genus Hymenochirus; species Hymenochirus boettgeri. Next base: position 107,453,941 of record CM033477.1, on the reverse strand, counting down.
AGATTCTGGACCTCAGATTCCAATGTGCAACCCACTCCATCTGAACATATATAGGTCCCTTTGTGGGCGCTCCAAGATCCCATACATGCGGCGGATGCATATTGTATGGCCATGCCATACTCCATACTAACACAATTCGCACAGCAAAACAGCCAATACACACAAGAGAAACACAGTACTTGTTGTTAAACGCTTCTTGTGTCTAAACGCTTTTGTTCTTACACGTACCCTTAAAACAGACAAACCCTCTTTAAAACAGAAGAAAATCCCTTATACAAGGATCACTTTGGAGTAATTGCTTGGAGGAAGGAAATTATGGAGGTCAAAACCAAGGTTTGCAACAGCCTCAGCCCATTTAAACCAATTAGCACACCCCCATCCATCAAAGGGAAAAGAAAAAAATGCCTTTCTTTTGTCTCTTACCAGCCCCACCCTACAGGTAAACAAGCAGTGAACACAACTATTTATTTTAGAAACCCAGGGCTTAAGTTTACTTAAACAATTCCTACCACTTATTCAAGCACTAAGTAAAAAAACAAACAACAAAAAAAACTACAAGCGATTAACCCTTTCCACGCCACAGATCGTATATTCACGAGTCGTGCAGGAGATGACCAAAATGCACAGATCGTGAATCACGATCTGTGGCTTCCCCAACGCAGGACAAAATTGGCCCCCGCTAGGGGCAACGTGGGGCATGGATCAACGCCACCCTAGCCCCTCGATCCCCCCTCGGTTTGTCCAAATCCGAGGGGGGGGGTCGGAGATTTCCCTACCTTTAGTTGGTCCGCATGGAGGAGCCGGTGCGATGTAGAGGAATCACGGAACCGGAAGGGAGACCCCGGTGACGTCACATGTTCCTCCTTCACGCGCGTCTTCCATAGAGAGGTAAGAGGCTGCCCTGGTGGTCTAGTGGAGGTACTGCAGTGTGATCTCCATATAGATCATGCTGCAGTACCTGTATAAGTAAAAGCTGTCCATGCTTGACAGCTTTACTATACATTTGTGAATGGATCAAGTTCGCATTCAAAAAGGAATTTTTTCTAAGATTTGCTACTTAGCGAAGACTATAGAAAAAAAATGGGGACAGAGATCAAAATTTGGTGATTATTTCTGATCACAAATTATTGATCTTTGCCAATATGAAAAAATCACTTCCTGGAAAATGATTCCGGAAGCGATTTTTCCGATCGGATTTCGAATTGGAAAACGGGCATTTATTCCGTATTCCAAGTCGGTATTTCCTAAGATGATTGATGATCATCTTTGGGAATGATCCAAAAAAAGGGAAATGCACACAAAAAAAACTTAAAGTGATACACACACTTTTTTTTTTTAACCTAAAAACTATAAATTAGCACAAAAACTTTGTCTTCTCAAGCTTCCCAATGTCCCGTGTATCGGTAAAGTAAACGCGGATCATTATTTGTTCGATTTCAAGGGAAAATAAGCCTATTTTAGTAGAAAATTTTGCAGAGGTACCAAAAAAAGACCGGATTGAATTTTTAGGATCAGTAAGGTGTGCAAAAAAACTTGTTGTGGGACTCTCCGTACTAACTGGTTTTCACTAAAATACAATAAAAGGGGTAGAGGGGATAGGGTTGGGGGTGGGTTGTGGCGTGTTTTTTTATTTTTTCTTGTAATTTGCAATTGCGCATGGATCCCATTTGAGCTAGTTGGTGGGCCGTCTCTGTTTGCACCCACCCATATGGCATCCGTTTGATTCAGGACAGTGGGAGATTGCCATTTAGTGGTTTTTTTTTTACTTGCAAGTGGGTTTAGATAGGATTTCAACCATTGAGTCCTCTTATTTATTTTTCACAAAATCTCCTAAAGCACAACAGAGTTCTATGAATAACAGTGTCTGGAATTCTTCATGTATAACGAAGCATGATACCATCAGGTAGCTGAAGGTGTGTAGCTTCCAAAAATATATAGTTTGTGGGGGGTATTTCCAAAGTTGATTAGGCTGTTTCAAATTACAGAACACTTTGATTTTTCCTTGTATTGCATTTGTGCATGCGTCAATTTGAGCTAGTTGGTGGCCAAGTCTCTGTGTGCATCCACGCATATGCCTAACGTTTGATTCAGAACATTGTGGGAGAGTGATATTTAGTGGGGGGTTATTTGGGGGGGCATTTCAAGTTTGGGGCTGTTTCAACTTTGATTTTTTTTTCTTGTAAACACTTGTGCATGCGTCCATTTGAGCTAGTTGGTGGCCACGTCTCGTGTGCACCCACACATATGGCATAACTGTTTGTATGGCAGGGATACGTGGGAGATTGACATTTTAGTGGGTTTTTTTGCTTGTCAAAACCTCCTAAAAACACAGAGTTCTTTGGATACTGGGTTGGAATTTTTCATGTATGTAGAAAGCATGGCACCGAACGTAGCTGAAGGTGTGTAGATTCAAAAATATATAGTTTGTGGGGGGAATTTCCTGTTTCGGGACTGTTTCTCCTTAGAACAAGGTAGGCTGTTCAAATTACAGAGCACTTTTGTGCATTTGTGCATGCGTCCAATTTGAGCTAGTTGGTGGTCACGTCTCTGTGTCATCCACACATAGGGCCATACCGTTTATTCAGAACATGTGGGAGATTGATATTTAGTGGGGGGTTTAATTTGGGGGGCATTTCCAAGTTTTGGGGCTGTTTGAAATTACAGAGCACTTGATGTTTTTCTTGTAATTACACTTGTGCATGCGTCCAATTTGAGCTAGTTGGTGGCCACGTCTCTGTGTGCATCCACGCATATAGCATACCGTTTGATTCAGAACATGTGGGAGATTGATATTTGGTAAGTTTTTTTTACATTACATGGGGTTTTGGTGTGATTTTGTAACTTTGAAATGTATTTTTCTCTATTTTTCCAGAAATTGTGTAGAAATGCGAAATTTACGAAGAAACTGCGCGCCCCACCCATGATGGATGAATGAACAAACTACAGTGCTAAATAGCTGAAGGTGTTTAGATTTCAGGAATATATAGTTTGTGTGGGGTATTTCTGAGTATCAGGGTGTTTTGTGGAAAAAATGCAGACTGTCCAAATTCGGATTTGGCTAAATATTTCGCTGTTTCTCAACCATCATGCATTGTCTCACATCATGGCTTTTCGCTTCCACGTCCGCGTGTGTAACCACACATATGGCATACCGTTTGATTCAGAATTTGGGAGATTGATATTTAGTAACTTTTTTTACATCCCATGAGGTTTTGGCATGATTTTTACCTTTTGAATTGTTTTTGTTCATTTTTTCAGAAAAGTGCAAACTTCTACGAAGAAAGCCCCAAACCATTGATGGTATTATAAACGGAACTACAGTGCTACATAGGAGGTGTTTAGATTTCAGGAATATATCGTTTGTGTGGGGATTTCTGAGTTATTAGGGTGTTTTGGTGGAAAAAACTGCAGACTGTCCAAATTCGGAGTTGGCTAAATATTTTCGCTGTTTCTGAGCCATCATGCATTGTCTCACTTTGTGGCTTTTCGCTTCCACGTCTGAGTGTGTAACCACACATACGGATACCGTTTGATTCAAGACATTTGGAGATTGATATTAGTAACTTTTTTTTAGATTCCATGAGGTTTTGGCATGATTTCTACCTTTTGAAGTTGTTTTTTGTTCATTTTTTCAGACAAATGTGAACTTCTAAGAAGAAATGCGCCCACACCATTGATAGTATAAATGAACAAACTACATTGTTACATGCTGAGGTGTGTAAATTTCAGGAATATATAGTTTGTGGGGGTATTTCTAAGTCGGGGTGTTTTGTGGAAAAAACTGCGACTGTCAAATTCGGAGTTGGCTAAATATTTTCGCTGGTTCTGAGCCATCATTTCTACCTTTTTGATGTTGATTGATGTTAATTTTTTTTGAAAATCTGGTAAAAGTGCAAACTTCTAGAAGAACTGCGCCCCACACATTGATGTATGAATGAAACAAACTACAGCGTTACATAGCTAAAGGTGTCGAAAACAATAATACCTTATAAATAATCAACCAACCTCTATGAATAATAGTAATATAACTAGAAAAAACAGATAGAGGAAAAGCGGCTAGTATAAAACTTAGTATTTGTTTATCTTATTAAAATCTATATCAAAAGTATCAAAAGGTAATTAGCAGAGTGCGAATATAATTATACAATCAGTGTGCAAATAATCAAGTACTCAGGCATGCTAGTATAGCAAGCCTATACCCCACCACCAATATAAGTAAATTTATACAAATCCCATCCTCCCCATATACTTATCAGTCACAAAAAGTCAGTGTCGTCCCGCACGGCAGTCAGAACTTTGAGCAGAGTAACAAGGTAAGGATTAGATGGGACAATGCCATAATTTCCGAGGAGATATGAGGAGACCATAGGTGTGAGGGTAATCAACTCAATATATATTACAAAATACCCTGTAATATAGTGTGTCACATAGTACTTTTAACGCAACCCATCATGGCCAGAAAAGACAGGTCGTTCCTTATATTTAGAAGATGCACAACATACAATGAAGGATCTATACAATGGTTATTACGCTGAAGACATAACATCGATAGTTGTGTATATGTATTCAAAAGTCCATTATAGTCAGATATAGTTCTCAATATATATCCGATCTGTGTCACTGTCTATCAAAAAACATAGCTCCATATTCTCCAACCAGGTAAGTCAAGAAGTATACCAAAGGAAGGATCCAATATGGTAACATAGATATCGCGTTGCTTTCAGCAATTAGTCATATAGGAACCAGTGTCACATCGTATCCATAATCAGCGTCGCTTAAGTATGCAAAGGAACCATATTCCAGAAAATCAAATCAGGAGGTTGATCAGAACTCAAGTAAGCGATCCATCCATATTCAGCGTTGCTATAAGGCGCAAAGGAACCATATTCCGGATACTCAGATCGTGGACGGTTGTCAGAACTCAGGTGCATCTCCACTATAACATCATCCAAACCATAAGTCTATAAGAAAAATCAGCAGTCAGACAAAAGGGATAAAATCCATTTCTTCATTTAACCACCGGGATTTAAAGATTTTAGGGTGAAAATACACAGAGTTTCTGCTCGTAATAGTGCATTTCCAGGCTCCACCTCTGATACTCATGCTCATCTCTAACAAACCCATACACCTAGGTGTTCTGCTCTGATGGGATTCCAAAAAATGTTTTGCAGTAGTTTTGGTTAGTATTTCTCTAGTCGCCAATCTAATATTAGACAGATGGCATGCCAGTCTAATTTTAATAATTGGCTGGTTTTCCCAACATAAATTTTGTTGCATGGACAAATCAATGATATCAGATTTTTCGATTTACAGTTAAAATATATGACCTTAAATATATTTCTTCCCATCTGAGCTAGAAACACTTGGTCGATTGTCCATAAATTGGCAGTAAGTGCACCCCCCACAGGGACAGGGTGCCCGTCAGTCGTATACCCCTCTGCACAAAGCAACAGGTTTTCTGGAAAAATGACTTTTTACCAGCTTGTCTCTGAGGTTCTGGACATCTCCTCGCTGTAATAGAGGGTTTGTGGTTAGAAAATTGGTTAGAGTCTGATCATTTGTAAGTAAATGCCAATTTTTTTTGTATCACCTTTCTCACATCACCCCATTGTGTTATTGTATTAGTGATAAATCTCACCGTTTCAACAGGGGAGTTTGTAGGCCTTTTTGGAATCAGCAGGTCAGACTGTGAAAAACGTGAGGCCGCAAACTGACAAGTCTTCAGAAGTCTATTAGGGTACCCCCTATCATGTAGTCTGGTCTGTAATAACGTCGCCTCCCTCGCATAATCCTCTTGTCTGGTACAGTACGTCTAACTCTCAGAAACTGGCTTCTGGGATCCCTTTAAGTAGAGATGGAGTATGTGCACTATCATAGTGCAATAATGTATTCGTGGCTGTCGCTTTTCTAAATAGTGATGTGATCAAGAATCCGTTCTCCTTTAGGACTAACAGGTCCAAAAATTCTACCTGTGTGGGGAGATATGATGTGTCAGGAAATATTAAGCTGATTAGTATTTAAACATTGAGGAACTCCAAAACTTTTGAGAAGTACTGTTCCATAAGATAAGATGTCGTCATATATCTCTGCCACAACTCATGTGTGCAGTATACGACGAATGACCTTCAGTGAATACTATTTCCCTCTCCCACCACCCCAGGAATAAATTTGCGTACGCTGGAGACACATTTGCGCCCATAGCTACACCCTGGGTCTGTAGGTATTACCTCCTGTCAAAGACAAAATATTATTTTTAAGTACAAATCCAATAGCTTCATGAAATTGTTTCTTTGTGTATATGAGCTATTTTCTGTATTCAGAAAATATGCACGCTGTCAACCCTGATTGTGTGCAATGCTGGTGAAAGCGATTCGACATACACATGTATCAGTAAATGTTCTGTCGATGTACAAATATTCTGCATCTTCTGTATAAAATCACCTGAATCTCTAATATAGAGTTCAAAGTGAGTACATGGGCTGTAGAAATTTATCAACAAAACTGACAGCTGGTCTGTAACACTGCCCATTCCCGGACACAATGGGTCTCCCGGTGGATTGTCTTTATTTTTATGAACCTTCGGGAGGATGTAAAACCGTCCACGATCTGAGTATCCGGAATATGGTTCCTTTGCGCGCTTATAGCAACGCTGAATATGGATGGATCGCTTACTTGAGTTCTGATCAACCCTCCTGATTTGATTTTCTGGAATATGGTTTCCTTTGCATACTTACAGCGACGGATTATGGATACGATGTGACACTGGTTCCTATATGACTAATGCGTGAAAGCAACGCAAATATCTATGTTACCATATTGGATCCTCCTGTTGGTTATACTTCTTTGACTTACCTGTTGGAGAATATGGAGCTATGTTTTTTGATAGACAGTGACACAGATCGATATATATTGACGAACTATATCTGACTATAATGGAATTTTGAAACATATACACAACTATCGATGTTATGTCTTCAGCGTAATAACATTGTATAGATCCTTCATTGTATGTGTGCATCTTCTGATTATAAGGAACGACCTGTCTGTTTCGTGCCATGATGGGTTAGCGTAAAAGTACTATGTGACACACATATTACAGGCGTATTTTGTAAATTATATATTGAGTTGATTACTATGGATATGTTATTATTAAGCAAGGGTTAACTCGGTTTTTGGATTGGCTCCAGCGTGATTGGACGCCACGGTCACATGGCCCGTGACGCATCTGATCAGCGACGTATCGACGTAACATTAAACTCGGCGTGTCAACGCCGATAGTAGCAGCCATGAAAAAGCCCCTTTGGAGCGAAACGCGTTTGGGGTGCTCCTCACCTATGGTCTCCCTCATATCTCTCTCGGAAATTATGGCATTGTCCATCTAATCCTTACCTTGTTATCTGCTCAAAGTTCTGACTGCCGTGCACGGACGACACTGACTTTTTGTGACTGATAAAGTATATGGGGGGGAGGATGGGAGTCTGTATAATTACTTATATTTGTAGGTGGGGTATAGGCTTGCTATACTAGCATGCCTGATGTACTTGATTATTTGCACACTGATTGTTAATTATATTCGCACTCTGCTAAATTACCTTTTGATACTTTTTGATGTAGATTTTAATAGATAAATAAATACTAAGTTTTATACTAGCCGCTTTTCCTCTATCTGTTTTTTCTAGTTATATTACATAGCTAAAGGTGTGCAGATTTCAGGAATATATAGTTTGTGGGGGGTATTTTTGAGTTGGGGGGTTGTTTTGTGGAAAAACTGCAGACTGTTCAAATCAAAACTGGCTAATATTTTTTGCTGCTACTGACATGGCACTGGTCACGCTCTGGGTTAGTTGGTAGCCATGTCTCTGAGTACACCATGAATGTGGCATACCGTTTTATTCGGGAGGGGTTAGGCTTTCATATTTGAGATGCGTTTGAACTTTCCTCCACAGTTTTTAGCTGAAATTCGCATTTGATTTTGTCTCTGATTTTACAGTTGAGGAAAAAAAGGAAAATGTGAGAAAAAACCTTAAGATAACTATAAGTAAAAATGGGGAAAATCCATGAAAATTTGCAAATTTTTTTTACATATTTTACCCATAATTCCAGTAAAATTTCCAGAAAAGTTTTGTTACCATGTTAAAGTACACTTTGTGCTGAAAAAAACAATGTATAATATTCCTGATTTACTGCAAGGTTTCCACTGTAAAATTAGTCTAAAGGATTAAGGGCAAAATCCTGAAAATTCTTCTGGCAGTTAACGAAAAAAAAAATGAAATTCTCCTGGAAGTGAAAGGGTTAAAGGGCATGTCAACCCAAAAACATAATCCCCCCCACTACTGGCCCCATGTGTTAGTGCAATAAATCCCTTACCTTACATCCCAGCTCCAGTGGTTCGCCAGTAATCCCCCCCAAGTCAAAAACGTGGCCACCAGGAGGAAGCAGAGTCCATATAGGACTCTGCCTCCTGTCTCCCCTCCGGGAGAATTTTGTCATGCGCAGTGCAGCACTTCTCCCCCTCCCTCTCCACCCGGTCTGGTCTCCCTCCCCCTAGCATAATCCCTTTATGTATATAATAGTAAATGTGCTCCCAGCCCAACCGTCATATAAATTTATTAGAAAGTCCCTAGATAGTTACTTACCATACCTCGCTCCTTCGCCGCACTGAGAAGCCGGCAGCCACGTCCGTGATTGGCTGCTCGCAGCCAATCACAGACACGTCTGCCGGTCCGTCCCTGTTGCATTTACATGCAAGCAGAGGGCTGGGGCAGTGCGGCAAATGAGCGAGGTATGGTAAAACTATCTAGGGATTTCTAAGAAAATTATTATAGGTTGGGGCTGGGAGCACATTTAATTATATACATAAAGGGATTTATGCTTTTGATATACCAAAAATTTAAATTAAGGTGGACATACCTTTAACTAGTCATTAACAATCAGTAATTTACAGGAAAGACAATCCAATCGAACAAGACGAGTACTCAGCTGCTGGTTGCCCCCATTACTGACCATATTGATGTGTATCACGTTAAATATTAGCTGTTATTTTTGCCGTGACTGTGATATTTCGACTGGAAACCAGCCGAATGACAGTGACTGGTCAAAGGGTCAAAATTTGCCTAATGTACCTAGCCTTAGTTGTTATTTAATTGTTGCCAAAGACAAATTGTAATTCTAATAAACTATGAAACAAACTTATATTATTACTGCATATTGATGTGAGCTTGTCATTCATCCAGATCATGGTATATCTGTGTGATTTAGTTAGATCAACGGACTTGAAGTTTAGTTCTTAAAGACATTTTACTAGTCACCCCGACTGGCTTTTTCAAATCAGAATGACTTGTTACAAGAATCTGTTGGCAATATAAGTACCCTTGAAAGTCACAATTAGCATATGACAGCCAGGTGTTAGGGACCTTCGAACGAAGGTGTGGATGCATTGGGCAAGGCATAGTTATCGAAACTGCCCAGGTTAAGGTGTCAAAACACCTGTGCAGCTTCTTGTACAAGTCATTCTAAATTGAGAAAGCCAGTCAGGTGACTAGGGAAACGTCTTCAAGAACTAAACTTTAAGTCCAGTTGATCTACATATACAACAGATATTACAGCATATTACCTCTACTGGTAGAAAAAAACTTTTTTCACCTTCAAATGCTGTACTCCCATAGATCTAGAAATGTTTTTTCTGTAAAAAAAGGGGTGATTTCATGCACACTTAAAGGGACACCAAACTGTTAAAATATAGATTCAAAAAGTGTTAAGAATGTTTTCCAGGGAGGTAGGATACCCATCCTCTATCTCCCTCATTAATGGGTATCTCCACCCTAAAACCTAAAATTTCTGATACTGTAAGGCATCCCCAAACCCCCCCAACCCTAAACCATAGTGTTAAAACTGCTAAAACAGCCTCTAAATGTACTTACCCGCCTTCTCCTTCGGCTACGGCGTCTTCTGTTACTTTTGGCATGAAAGAGCGAAAGGGGCCATGTCTGGATCGGCTAAGATTCAGCCAATCACTGATGCGCTGCGCGGTCAGCTGAGGGAACAAGGTCGCTTGTGGCTGTTAATAAGTTTTAAACCTAGCATTAGGGTTGGGATGGTTGTCTTACCTTATAGGAATAAATAATAAAAAAAAAACGATCCATGCACATGCCTTGGGATCCAGAGGGGGGAGAGCTCCACTTCACAGGAAAAGGCAATAGAGGGTCGCACTTCAAGAAATTATAACAATTTTATTGTGATCCACACCATCACACGTCACAACGTTTCGGGGAATACCCCTTCTTCAGGTGATCACCTGAAGAAGGGGGTATTCCCGAAACGTTGTGACGTGTGATGTGTGGATCACAATAAAATTGTTTATAATTTCTTGGAGTGCGACCCTCTATTGCCTTTTTCCTGTAAGCTACTGGTTCCAAGGGAAGAACCTACAAGGCGTCGCACCCACAGTTGGACAGAGTGCACCTCCACCATTGTATTCTATGAGAGCTCCACTTCACATGCCAGAGTCCTCTAAGCAGAGCAGGAAGTTGCAGGCATGGATTACATGCAGACAGGCTCCTACTCTTAATTTTTTAAAACTTTTCTCAGGCCCTTCAGGACAACCTAGGAGCGATGAGAAAGCTAAAGACCATTTAACACTACACAGTGGGGACAACAGTGGGGCAAACTTTAGTTTGCGGGGTGGACATGCCTTTTAATTTATAGTAGCCATAACTTTTAAAAGATGGCCACGCACTGCTGTGGCTTACAGCTCTCCATTTCTGCCCTCCCATTACACAATGACATACCTCCTTTCTCCACATGGGTGCATGTGTGCCTGTAGAGAAGGAGGCGGTAGAGCAAGGAAGATTGGGAGATTTGTTAAAGCCAAAAATGGGCAGCCCGAAAAAACTCCCTGTTACGTCTTTCTCTGCAATGTCAAACCAGGTGATAATGATTATTTTTGTCCCGATTGGATTACATCTTTATTTCAGACATAATTTATCTATCTCAGAACATCAGCAAGTAACCAATTGCCGTCATTGTACTTTGTTAGCTCCTGTAGGCCACAGAGATTTCTTCCTCTAGCCAAGTAGTAAAACATTCAGCAAGAGCCAACCTAGAACTAATACATTATACATGGGGTTTCAATTACTTAGTTATTGAATTACACCTGTATTAAATCATCTCCTAAGCAGTATGTTGTCACTGTAATAAAGAAAAACTCCTCTGGATTTTTACAAGCATGAATTCCATGCCAAATAATTATGTAACCACAATGTATAATTATGTATTCTGTTTAAAATGCACATCTAAAATAATTAAATCAAAAGGCTTTGGCAAAATTCATACATTGTAATTGTTCACAGTTGTTCATGTCATTCTCTTCAGTAATGTGCCTAGGGTGCCACTTAAGTTCCAGACATTGTATATAAGTCAACGCCAGCCAATGGGTGAGTATTTCTGAAGGAACACGAGAAAAGGAATTGATCCTGTTTTTGTTCAAGCCCCTTTTGCCTACATATTTGAAATATGAGTTAAGGAGTTAAGCAATGCTCAAGAGACACATAGGTCACTGCCAGGGCTCTATAGTTGCAGAAAACATATGCTAAAAAGCCTTTTTCAAGTGTATGAGCTAATGAGAAGGGGTAAGGGTATAGGGAAAGACATCACTGCATATCCTTTACTGAAAAATTGGGTGACAGAAGCCGAGGGTAACTACCCCAGGGTTTCTCAAAGGGTGTGCTGGGACATGCTGGTGTAACTTCAAAGATCCAGAAGTGAGCCTCAGAATTGTTGTAGAATTGTTGGTTTTCCCCGAATAACTTACATTTTTGTTATTTTGTGCTATAAATCTATATATGGTGATAACATTTCAATACAGTCAATATAGTGTAACTTTACACTACATTGATTTGAATACAATATACACTGTAAAGTGCACAAAATATTGGTAATTACAACTTTGAATTCAACACAGGTGTGCCCCAAGAAAAATGGCATTTCAAAGTGTGCCAGGATCTGAACTAGCCTACATCTACAGGTAAAGTTGGTTTAGGGTTACTTTTATGTTCCCTCTAAAGGATTCATACAGGGATCTTAATTTTGTTGTAAGGAATTGTGAAAACCTGTCAAATGTTGGATTTATTGCTGAAAAGTAACTATTTCTTTGACAGAATCCACCAAACTGGCTCTTCCCGATTTAATTAATGTGGTGTATCACAGTCAGCCTTTTTGGTCTAGCAAACTATATTCGGGTTGAATTTTCATCTACGGTATATTTTAAATTGTTTAGGGACTGGTGTCAGTGTTCCCTCTAAATACTGGTACAGACGTGCGGTTTTGCATGCGACCATCAATGATCAAGCAGCTGACTGAATGGGCGTACAGCACAATATAGTATGGGTATGGAGTATGATGCCAAACAAACTGCTATACACATACTGTTTGGCGTTCATTCGCCACCCATTGTATGCAAAATCACATGTCTTTATTCAGCTTTGGGGAGCACTCCAGTTAAAGTGGTTGAAAATTAAACATTGACACTGCAGGATATATACCTGAGCTAAATCACCTGGATAAGTTTAATTACTCATTAAAGGGAAAATTAAGTAAAAAATATAATTATTTCTAGTTTGTATTATGCTACCTAGTTATTCTACCTAATCTCTCCATTTTGAAAACTCGGTTGATTTCATACCCTTGCTATTCCTTGCTGTTGACATTAGTGAGCTGGCATTTCAGGTTTAGTAATGTCCTTCCCAGGATGCACCACTTCCTAACAGTAATTTGTACTGATTGACTGTTGGATAGGTCAAACATGCTCGATATCTATTTTAAGCAGCTGAAACAACCTAGGCTCAGAGATCATGCCTACCTCTGACACAGTATACATATATCCTGTGCCAACAAATGATATATTTATTTTCTTTTCATACCAAAGAAAAGTAATATTTGCAGTGTATTTCTTAGCTGTAATAAGAAGAAAAGCAAAGAGGATAAAACAACCTTTATTATCTCATATTAAAAACTATCAAAATATGTTTAACAAGTAAATGTGCAAATACGTCTCAGCTAAATATAATAGTTTTCCCACCCTGTGTGTGGCTCAGACAAGCTGCCCATACACTCAATAGTACAATGTCCCCCAAGCATAACCCTACAGTACTTATCACTCCGTCATCGACATCAGTCCAGTCCATGCACAGACAGTCAAATTTGCTGAGTATCAGGGCCATAGGTAGCAGACTATACAGAATTTACAGGTGATGAGCGGGAATGGGGGGAGCACCCCAAACGTGTTTCGCTCAGAGGCTTTGTCAATGGGTGCCATAAATAAACGGAAGTCTGGGAAATTTAACCTGTAACCTCATGTACTCTGTCTTGCTAAAGATTATACCACCTGCCCAACAAAGCTGCTGCAAAAAAAGCAGTTACAGGGCGTGTCCACCCCTAAACTAAAATTAAACCTCTACTGGCCCCACTGTGTAGTTTAAAATAAAAAAAACCTTACCTTACATCCCTATTTTTATAGTTCTCCTGTAGTGCTTATCCAAATTCATGGAAAATGAAGAGTAGGAGCTGTCCAAAGGTTTCTGCCTCTTCTGTCGTCTCTGGTAGGTAATGTGACATGCGTAGGGGATCTCTTCCCCCCGTCGCTGCACTCCATTTGTTGCTGCTGTTCACCTAGCCTAAAATATTTTGACATATTGTAGGTTACGAATCAAACGTGTTGCACGCATAGTAGTCATGGACACAGATACATATATCAATGAAATTAAAGAACAAATAGCAATCCCAGAACACTATGAGCTGTCCCAAAATGACCCCACGTGGCTTGTCAAAAAACAGGCAGATTTACTGATCAATGAAGCAGCCCTCACTGGATCATAACAGCACAAGAGGCCAGTTTTTTTAAAGTGGAGCATCCCAGGACCCCAGTATTGTACACACTCCCAAGATACATAACATTAATAACCATCCAGGGAGACTGGGCTGGGATCAGTCTAGACCATTATCTCAATACGTGGACTCGTTTGTACAACCACTTTCAGCTAAAATCCCACACTGCATTAGGGGAAAACTGACCTACTGAATAGGCTTAATAACCTAGGGGCCATCAAATCAGGTACTTTTCTATGCAGCATTGATACACAAACTTTATACACATCTATTCCACCGGATGAAGGGATACAGACATAAAAGAATGTTTACTAGCTACAGACATGCCTACCCCCAAGGTCTATTTCCTATTAGACTGCTTGAGCTTGTACTCAAGAAAAATTACTTTAGGTCCCTAGACCAATACTACAGGCAACGACAAGGACCTCGATGGGGGCAACAATAGCACCATCCCTAGAACATATTTGTCAACCAAATGGAAGGCCCACTATTCATTAATAACCCTGTATACAATCAGTACATCAAAGCATACTATAGGTTTGTAGATGACATTCTGGTCATTTGGGAGGTCCCAATCGAATTATTATTGCAATGGTCACCAAGCTAATACCATGCATCAATCCATCATTTCACATACACCCACTCGCCCTCAGCGTTACATTTTCTGGACATATTACTAAAAATTAATGGAACAGAAATCTCCACAGATCTATACGGAAAACCAACCGATAAAAATAACCTGCTACATGCAGGTAGTTTTCATAACCCTAAATATTCAAGGGGATTCCCAGAGGGCAGTTCATGAGGGTCAAAAGGATAATCTCGGAAAAGGACCAATAAAAAAACTGCACAAAAGCTGCGTAACAGGTTTATACGCGAGGGTATAAAACAATTGGTACTAAAATCTGAGAAAGAGGTATCAATGTTAGCAAGGGAGGATCAACTCAAATTAAAGGGTAAAGGTCACGAAACAAAGACTGACGTTTTTATCAAAATACGGTCAGCATAGCCATCACGTAGAACGTATCATAAAAAACACAGGCCCATCTTAATGCATGATAGCAAATATGGCTACTTATTCCAAGATCAGATTCTGCTACAAGAGGGGCAAAACCATCAGTAACAGGCTTTGCCCATCAGATCTGACTAAAAATATGGGTAAAACAAAAAGTGTTACTAAAAGGAGAGGGACATTCCCATGTTTGAACTGTAATTGAGTCTGTAATAAAAAGTTTCAGATGTTTGTCATCCCACTAAAAGGCAAAAATTCCATGAAACACATGTCCACATGCGAGACAAAAATGTGGTGTACCTCATAAATGCCCATGCGGCAAAGTATACATGGGATAAACCAGCAGAATGGTTAAAACCCGTATACAAGAACATAAAGGGAATAAGAGAAATTATGTTGCTAATATCCAAACTGACACCTCTGTTTCCAAACATTTCTTCGAAATCAACCACAAGTCACGCAGTTAAAGTGGTGTGTGTTGGAAAAAGTGCAGCCACCACCCAGAGGAGATGACTTAACCAAAAGCTGCTCCAGACTGAAGCCACATGGATTAGAGGTTAAATAGCATGCACCTAGTTGGTTTAAATGTAATAGATTACTAGCAACAGATTTGCTGTTTGTACTGATAACTATTGAATATATCATTCACGCTCATACTTACTGTAGTGTTTCATTTTCCTCAGGAAATACTAATTGAAGAATGTATCCAGTACCAATGAACGTACAATGGCTAAGTATTACATTTAGAATTGGTACTTGATTACAGACATAAATGTCATTGTTTATTTATACCTTATGGCATAGGCTTTTTATAGCAGTTATTTTAATGTATGGTTGTCTTAAGCACATTATTTGTTCACAGTATCTCCTGTGGTGGTGGTCCCTAAGACGTTTTCAAGGACTATTACTATTGGACTTCACATATTGTTGGACATTTGCTCCCACCAATTGGAGCAGGGGGAGGGTGTTGGGTTGTGTTTTATGGAATGCAGTGATTGGTCACAGTATCACTTGAGAAAGGTCTGCTTGTGGACCGACATGTTGGAATAAACACATGTTTTAAGCAGTCAATCTGCATGAAGTCCCCTTCCTTTATGTTCATACATTGTTAATATGTAGGTTACCCCTGCCCACCCCAACTATATTTGTTAAAAAAAGATTTAGAACTCTACTTACATGCCTCCCGCGGCGCTCTCCATTAACGGCAGCTGTGTTTGTGATTGGCTGCCTTCTCAACCAATTACAGATGCTGTTCCGGAAGCAGGAGCCAGAGAGAGCACTGGGGAATGAAGGAATGTAAGTAGAGTTCTAAATCTTTTTATAACAAACTATAACAGCTGTTGGGGTGGGCAGGGTAACCTACATATTATCCAAAAATAATTTAGGCTAAGATGCCCTTTAAATCAGTTGGTTGATGACTATTTTGTTTAGTTTCAAAAGTATCCAGGGGATTTGAAACTTGACCTTAATAACTTTTGTATCTAAAAACTAAAAAAAAAAATGATATGTTGAGCCAAGAGTTTCCACAAAGAAACCAGTACACTTAGAAACTTTATGTTTTGCTAGAAACAGAAGCAAAAAATAAGCAGTTATTTTGTATTGCCCCAGGAAGGCTGTATGCAATGCAATTCAATGTGCTGTCTGGAAATAAAACTGCAGGGTTACAAGGACCTTTCAAAGTCTTATCAGATATTTCCATGTTGGTGTGGAGACATCTGTATAGAAAAAATATAAATGTGCATTGAGTCAGTGAATACGTTGTTCACAAGGCTCTTAAAGGAGAACTAAACTTAAACATTTTTAAAACCTAATGTGAAAGTATTTCTTCCAGAACCCTATACATTTTAAGATTCTTCTCTAGTAAGTTGCATTTAGTACATGTGAGAAATAGATTCTGTATATAAGAAGGCTCCATATTTTTGCCAGTACAACCCATAGCCCATGAAGTCATCAAAGAACCACGCCCCCTGACCCCAGTATTCACTGTCTCTATGGACAGAGAGTGTTTTCATACAGATGTTTATACACCAATATGGAAGTCCCTAAAAAGACTTTGAAAGCTGTGGTTACCATAATCTATTAAATATTCAGTGTAACTTTCTGGAAAATAAACTGCAGGGTAACAAGCAGCTTTCAAGTTCTTATCAGGGACTTCCATATTCCATTTTTTTAGGAATCGTTTAGCAAAAAAAAAAAAGCTTCCAAATGTACCAGAGTACTTGTTTGTTCAGTGGGGCGCATCGGGTAAGGCTCCAGGTTTAAAAATACACAATTCAGAAGGTCACAAGTTCAATACCCCAGACTTCTTTTTTTTTGTTTTCTATTATGTCCCAAGCAAAAGATGAAGCTCCTAATGTACCAAAGTGTTCAGCTTACTCAGTCATGGCTCACCTTGTAAGATGCCAGTATAGAAACACACAGTCCAGAAGGTTGCAAGTTCTAATCCCCATAGTTTCCTTTATTTTTGTTTCCATTATGTTCATAGTAAAAGATTCTACATGTACCTGCTATCTATTAATTATCTCCATTAGCCTAGAGGTAAGAGCTCTGCTTTAGCAAGACGTGTAAATACAGGTTGCGGGTTCTATTCCCCAGACTTACATTTATTTATTTTTTTTGCTGAAAGTTAGTATTCCGTTCCTACATCCATGCTATCTATGAAATACACTGTAAAGATTACTTATTTTTGTATGAAAAGTAAGGATTAAATCATTGTTAGGACAGGAGCATTGAATGTGTTTGAAAACAAACAACTGAAATCTCTGTTCTGTGTCATGGAGAGGGAGGATCTCTGTGATGTACTGTGATTGGCTGTAAGCTTCTAGGAAGCAAGGCTGCAACTTCCTTGTTTTGATCTGTTGAGAACTACAGAGCATGTGCCTGTACACAGACACTTAGATGGGGGTTTACCCAGCTAAGGTGGATTGTGGGAGCTGACCCCTAGTACTCACAGGTTGTTTATAAATCACCCAATGGCCACAGCAAAGGGAGAGGTGAGGCACAGCCTGTTGTATGTTTGTGAATGTGCTCTGTCTATTGGGACAATGTTGTCTGGAGACTTTAGTTCTCCTTTAAATGACAACATGGGTTGTGAGTTGTACTGGCAACAACATGGAAACCTCCTTAGTTACAGAATCTATTACTTACATGTACTAAATGCAACTTACTAGAGAAGAACATGTGCAGGGTAAATTGTTAAATTTTATTTGTTAAGATTCAATAAGTATGATTTTTACTTTATATTCCCGGTCAGACATAATTTACCATTTCTAGAAATCATTGAATACACTTATTTGTGATAATACTGTATTTCCAACTCTTGTATTTTCTGCTAAAGAAGGATGCAATAAATGTGTTTCTCCAACCGATCTGCAGTTTGCTGCTCTTTCTATGTCTGCCTTGTTCTTTTATTGGTGTCCTTACCTGTGACCCATTGCCTACAGGTTTTTTATTACCTGCAAATCTAAATTCTGAGGATGGAGGAATTATTATAATTTGCCCAAAGACTGCCTCTAAGTAATTTTAACCAAAGATTTACCAGTGAAGAAAGAGATACAGTTTTTCACTGTAGCAGAGATACTAGTTTTGTGCTTCCCTTTTCCTACTTTTATCTATAATCTAACCCTGCTACCCTAAGCATAGGCACATACTAAATAGCCTTTTGGACAGCTTCTCACCCTCTTTTCCAGGGGAAAAACCTGAGGGAAGGTACCCTACTATGTGCCAAAGTTATTTACAGGGGTGGACATGCCCTTTAATTACGCTAGCAGTTAGATAGGGTTCGAATTACTAGAGAAACAGATGTGCGACTATGTATCTGATGGTGTGTACCCAGCCTTACTCACATTTATTGTCCCTCCCTGCTAACTAATTGCCTACTGGCTCTGGATATAGGATTATTGAATAAACCTATTAACCTTTTAGATCAGAAACCAGAAAGAAGTAGAATCATTTTATCAGCTAGACTAAGGGGCATATTTATAAATGTTGCTATTTTCACCATTTTGCTATCGCAGGACATCGCATGACAAATTGGCGCTATTTTCGCCTTATTTATAAAACCGCTCATTTGTGCCTTTGCGGAAAAGTATCGCTGAGGCGATAGTTTTCGCCTTATTCATTGCATTAGTGCGAAAAGAGAGATTGCTTTCTAGTGTAATTTAGAGTTATCTTTGTCAATTTTTATTTAAAGCTATTTATAAATAGGTGAAATTTCCCCTTTTTGCCCCTTTTCTCCCTTTTGTTGCATTTTTTGCAGTTTAACAGAATTTTTGCCAAACATCATTACTTACTGGAATGTTCCATTAACATGACTATTTCTTACACGCACTATGGGATTGTCCATATTAATGGAACTGGTTTGGTAATTAGCTGTAGTTTGCTAAAATAAGCAATACTAAAAAATGTCCTATTAATAAAATAGAGAAATTCACCTTTTGAGTTTTACTATTTATCATCCATTAATAAAATAGAGAAATTTGCCTTTTGGTTTTACACTATTTACCATGTCCTATTATAAAATTGAGAAAATTCCCCTTTTGAGTTTATACTATTTATATTTTGGCTGAAAAAAACACCACATATTTATTTAAATAACAAGACAGGTGTTCTATGTGTATTAACCAATTTATAACTACTTTGAAAAACCACCAGGGAGTATACCTATTTACCATCATAGTGCTGAGCTTTTTTAGCATTATAGTGCTACTTTTGCTAGATAATTTTCGCTTTTGATGAAAATTCCCTTTTAATAACTGATGAAAGAGAGTCTAAAAAATAATGGTAAAGGCTGGTGGGAAAAAAAGCAAAAATAATGCCCTTTATAAATATGTCCCTCGACCCCCATTTGATTTTATTGGTAAATAAAGAAAATCGGAACATTAAAAATAAAAAAAATCTTAAAGTGAATTCTCAGATCGATTACAGTAATGCTGGAAAATAGTTTAACACCCCCCTGAATACTTATTAGTATTGAGAAACACTCCACAGTGTACTGACACCTCCATGGGCCATTGGCAGGCTAAATAAATGGACCACTTATTCGTTTTCGCCACCTCAGACTGGCGAATTGGAATGGCTGAACTTAACACAAAAATACACCTTTCGCCATTTTACAAATATGTTTGAGTGGTTACTGCAGCGATGTATGGCGAAAAGCGAAATGTAGCGGTAATTGACCTTCGCCACTGGCGAAAATGCTGCGTTAAAGAAGGCGAAAAGTTTAACAGACTTTTATAAATATGCCCCTAAGTATTTATATTTTAGCAAGAATTCATGATTACATTGTTAGATGCCACTCCTTACCTTCCCTCTGCTCCCTCATCACTTCTTCCTCACCTGCCATCTCTTGCGTAAGTTGGGCTGACGATCCCATTGCTTCTGACAATTTAGGCAACAGATTTGAATCTGCTTTAGCCTTCCTGGTCCCTGTTGTTTCCCTCTTCTTCCCATTGGTTCATCTTGCTATTTACTTCCTTTCCTCTTCCCCCTTGCTAGATATCCTTGGTTGGTCCAAGTGCTTTGTGTGATTTTGGATCTGTTTACCCACTATTCTGCCTATCCCTTGAGTTTGATTCATGACACCTGTCTTGACCTCTGCTGTTTTCTTTACCACAGTTTTCTCTTCATCCTTGGTACCTGGTTTGGCTGTTTGACTTCGTGTCTCACCCTTGGCTCCATTATTGACCTTGTTTCTGTCCACAGCTCTTTACCATGCTTTCAGTTCCCCAACCACCCAGTCTCTCGGCAAACAGGGCTTGACTATAGGTGAAGCAAACTGTGAAGATTGGGGTATATGTGCTGAACGGGATACTTGGGTATTGCAGAAGCATTACATACATTGCACAATAGGGGCAAACAGGACTACAATATAGATTCCCATTGCATAAGAAAACAGGACTACAATATAGATTCCCATTACACGAGAAAACAATACTGCAATATAGTTCCCAGCATGAAAATCAAACCCACAAAATGAAATTGATGCAAAGTAAATCATTGAGTTAAATGTTAAAACATACCATACAAATAACTAATCATCTGTAGTGATTGAAGACTAATCAATTGTTCTTGCCATTTGTTGGTCCACCGGACATATCTACAGCTATTTGCTGTTCGGTAAGCCTTATATAATGTGAATTTAACTATTATATGCAGGAATATTTATTGTGTAATGGTCTGTATGACATTTGTATATTCAAACAAGCAACCTCCAGCTATGTGAATTACTCTGTTAGCAACCTCACCCAAATAGAAGAGGATTTTTACAACAGCTGTCCGGCTTTGAAATTGGCAGCAAAAGATAAGACAATTTAGAAAGTAAACATAAACAATTATATCTAGGGAACAGGCAAAGTGAAAGACTGGGGTGTTGGAGCTGAAAGAATGAAAGAAAGGTCAAAAGGCAGTCAGTGCTAAATTGTTTTATAGTATTGTGTACTTTGATTGTTAAGCAGCTACATGTCCTGATATTTCTTTAGATGAAGGAAGTCAGTTTGCGTCAAACATTTTTGCTCATATTTCAACCCCATTGAAAACTGCAACTGAAATTTCACTCAATCGGGACGAAATATCAGCAGAAAATGCAGCACAAACGACTTTCTAAACAATTTTTTCACTCACTTTCATGTTCCTTATGGCAGGCCTTGCAAAAACATCAAACTGTACCATTTAATTCCCACCAGACAGACTCCCATTACCGATCAGTAGTCTGATGGTCATATCGGCCAGTCTGTACACCGAGTAAATGTCTTTATATAAGAACTGTATGGTATCTCACTCGCCTGAGCAGAAATGGTTAACCCAAAGATTCCCACACTAGTGTAGGGAACTATAAACTAGTTACCCTTTGTCTCTTGTTCTGGCAGGATTTGGCCAGTTTGGGCCGTGTGTAAAAGTATAAAAGAAGAAGAGCAACCATGTGCTCAGCCTCTTCCTATTTCATGGAGTTTCCCCAGAGTATAGGGGGAAGAACTGGGACCTTAGAAACAGGTGGCCCAGTTAATGTGAGTAGATAGATTTTGGTTATAGATCACTCCGGAGTGATAGATAGGGGTAGGGTTAGTTAGTGAGCCAAGCATATGACCATCAGACTACTGATCGGTAATGGGAGTCTGTCTGGTGGGAATTAAATGGGTACAGTTGATGTTTTTGCAAGGCCTGCCATAAGGAACATGAAAAGTGAGTGAAAAACATTGTTTAGAAAGTCGTTTGTGCTGCATTTTCTGCTGATATTTCGTCCCGATTGAGTGAAATTTCAGTTGCAGTTTTCAATGGGGTTGAAATATGAGCAAAAATGTGTGACACAACTGACTTCCTTCATCTAAAGAAATATCAGGACATGTAGCTGCTTAACAATCAAAGTACACAATACTATAAAACAATTTAGCACTGACTGCCTTTTGACCTTTCTTTCATTCTTTCAGCTCCAACACCCCCAGTCTTTCACTTTGCCTGTTCCCTAGATATAATTGTTTATGTTTACTTTCTAAATTGTCTTATCTTTTGCTGCCAATTTCAAAGCCGGACAGCTGTTGTAAAAATCCTCTTCTATTTGGGTGAGGTTGCTAACAGATGTAATTCACAATAGCTGGAGGGTTGCTTGTTTGAATATACAAATGTCATACAGACCATTACACAATAAATATTCCTGCATATAATAGTTAAATTCACATTATATAAGGCTTACCGAACAGCACAAAAGCTGTAGATATGTCCAGGTGGACCAACAAATGGCAATGGAACAATTGATTAGTCTTCAATCACTACCGATGATTAGTTATTTGTATGGTTATGTTTTGAACATTTAACTCAATGATTTACTTTGCATCAAGTTTCATTTTGTGGGTTTGATTTTCATGCAATGGGAAGCTATATTGCAGTATTGTTTTCTCATGTAATGGGAATCTATATTGTAGTCCTGTTTTCTTATGCAATGGGAATCTATATTGTAGTCCTGTTTGCCCCTTATTGTGCAATGTATGTAATGCTTCTGCAATACCCAAGTATCCCGTTCAGCACATATACCCCAATCTTCACAGTTTGCTTCACCTATAGTCAAGCCCCGTTTGCCGAGAGACTGGGTGGTTGGGGAACTGAAAGCATGGTAAAGAGCTGTGGACAGAAACAAGGTCAATAATGGAGCCAAGGGTGAGACACAGAAGTCAAACAGCCAAACCAGGTACCAAGGATGAAGAGAAAACTGTGGTAAAGAAAACAGCAGAGGTCAAGACAGGTGTCATGAATCAAACTCAAGGGATAGGCAGAATAGTGGGTAAACAGATCCAAAATCACACAAAGCACTTGGACCAACCAAAGGATATATCTAGCAAGGGGGAAGAGGAAACAGGAAGTAAAATAGGCAAGATGAACCAATGGGAAGAAGAGGAGAAACAACAGGGACCAGGATAGGCTAAAGCAGATTCAAATCTGTTGCCTAAATTGTCAGAAGCAATGGGATCGTCAGCCCAAACTTACGCAAGAGATGGCAGGTGAGGAAGAAGTGATGAGGGAGCAGAGGGAAGGTAAGGAGTGGCATCTAACAATGTAATCATGAATTCTTGCTAAAATATAAATACTTAGGGGCATATTTATAAAAGTCTGTTAAACTTTTCGCCTTCTTTAACGCAGCATTTTCGCCAGTGGCGAAAGGTCATTACCGCTACATTTCGCTTTTCGCCATACATCGCTGCAGTAACCACTCAAACATATTTGTAAAATGGCGAAAGGTGTATTTTTGTGTTAAGTTCAGCCATTCCAATTCGCCAAGTCTGAGGTGGCGAGAAAACGAATAAGTGGTCATTTATTTAGCCTGCCAATGGGCCCATGGAGGTGTCAGTACACTGGGAGTGTTTCTCAATACTAATAAGTATTCGGGGGGTGTTAGACTATTTTCCAGCATTTACTGTAATACGATCTGAGAATCACTTAAGATTTTTTTTATTTTTAATGTTCCGATTTTCTTTATTTACCAATAAAATCAAATGGGGGTCTGAGGGACATATTTATAAAGGGCTTATTTTTCCTTTTTTCCCACCAGCCTTTACCATTATTTTTAGACTTCTTTCATCAGTTATTAAAAAGGGAATTTTCATCAAAAGCGAGAAATTATCTAGCAAAAAGTAGCACAATAATGCTAAAAAAGCTCAGCACAACTATGATGGTAAATAGGTAATACTCCCTGGTGGTTTTTCAAAGTAGTATTAAATTGGTTAATACACATAGAACACCTGTCTTTGTTATTTAAAATAAATATGTGGTGTTTTTTTCAGCCAAAGATATAAATAGTATAAAACTCAAAAGGGGAATTTTCTCAATTTTATTAATAGGACATGGTAAATAGTGTAAAACTCAAAAGGCAAATTTTCTCTATTTTATTAATAGGATGATAAATAGTGTAAAACTCAAAAGGTGAATTTTCTCTATTTTATTAATAGGACATTTTTTAGTATTGCTTATTTTTAGCAAACTACAGCTAATTACCAAACCAGTTCCATTAATATAGGAACATACCATAGTGCTGTGTAAGAAATAGTCATGTTAATGGAACATTCCAGTAAGTAATGATGTTTGGCAAAAATTCTGTTAAACTGCAAAAAATGCAACAAAAGGGAGAAAAGGGGGCAAAAAGGGGAAATTTCACCTATTTATAAATAGCTTTAAATAAAAAATTGACAAAGATAACTCTGAAATTACACTAGAAAGCAATCTCTCTTTTCGCACTTAATGCAATGAATAAGGCGAAAACTATCGCCTCAGCGATACTTTTCCGCAAAGGCACAAATGAGCGGTTTTATAAATAAGGCGAAAATAGCGCCAATTTGTCATTGCGATGTCCTGCGATAGCAAAATGGTGAAAATAGCAAACATTTATAAATATGCCCCTTAGTCTAGCTGATAAAATGATTCTACTTCTTTCTGGTTTCTGATTCTAAAAGGTTAAATAGGTTTAATTCAATAATCCTATATCCAGAGCCAGTAGGCAATTAGTTAGCAGGGAGGGACAATAAAATGTGAGTAAGGCTGGGTACACACCATCAGATACATAGTCGCACATCTGTTTCTCTAGTAATTCAGAACCCTATCTAACTGATATAGCGTAATTAAAGGGCATGTCCACCCCTGTAAATAACTTTTGGCACATAGTAGGGTACCTTCCCTCAGGTTTTTCCTCCTGGAAAAGAGGGTGAGAAGCTGTCCAAAAGGCTATTTAGTATGTGCCTATGCTTAGGGTAGGCAGGGTTAGATTATAGATAAAAGTAGGAAAAGGGAAGCACAAAACTAGTATCTCTGGCTACAGTGAAAAACTGTATCTCTTTCTTCACTGGTAAATCTTTGGTTAGAAATTACTTAGAGGCAGCTATTGGGCAAATGTATAATAATTCCTCCATCCTCAGAATTTAGATTTGCAGGTAATAAAAGAAACCTGTAGGCAATGGGTCACAGGTAAGGACACCAATAAAAGAAACAAGGCAGACATAGAAAGAGCAGCAAACTGCAGATCGGTTGGAGAAACACATTTATTGCATCCTTCTTTAGCAGAAAATACAAGAGTTGGAAATACAGTATTATCACAAATAAGTGTATTCAATGATTTCTAGAAATGGTAAATTATGTCTGACCGGGAATATAAAGTAAAAATCATACTTATTGAATCTTAACAAAATAAAATTTAACAATGTAACCCTGCACATGTTCTTCTCTAGTAAGTTGCATTTAGTACATGTAAGTAATAGATTCTGTAACTAAGGAGGTTTCCATGTTGTTGCCAGTACAACTCACAACCCATGTTGTCATTTAAAGGAGAACTAAAGTCTCCAGACAACATTGTCCCAATAGACAGAGCACATTCACAAACATACAACAGGCTGTGCCTCACCTCTCCCTTTGCTGTGGCCATTGGGTGATTTATAAAAACAACCTGTGAGTACTAGGGGTCAGCTCCCACAATCCACCTTAGCTGGGTAAACCCCCATCTAAGTGTCTGTGAACAGGCACATGCTCTGTAGTTCTCAACAGATCAAAACAAGGAAGTTGCAGCCTTGCTTCCTAGAAGCTTACAGCCAATCACAGTACATCACAGAGATCCTCCCTCTCCATGACACAGAACAGAGATTTCAGTTGTTTGTTTTCAAACACATTCAATGCTCCTGTCCTAACAATGATTTAATCCTTTACTTTTCATACAAAAATAAGTAATCTTTACAGTGTATTTCATAGATAGCATGGATGTAGGAAACGGAATACTAACATTTCAGCAAAAATAAAATAAATAAATGTAAGTCTGGGGAATAGAACCCGCAACCTGTACATTTACACTGTCTTGCTAAAAGCAGAGCTCTTACCTCTAGGCTAATGGAGATAATTAATAGATAGCAGGTACATGTAGAATCTTTTACTATGAACATAATGGAAACAAAAATAAAGGAAACTATGGGGATTAGAACTTGCAACCTTCTGGACTGTGTGTTTCTATTACTGGCATCTTACAAGGTGAGCCATGACTGAGTAAGCTGAACACTTTGGTACATTTAGGAGCTTCATCTTTTGCTTGGGACATAATAGAAACAAAAAAAAAAAGAAGTCTGGGGTATTGAACTTGTGACCTTCTGAATTGTGTATTTTTAAACCTGGAGCCTTACCCGATGCGCCACCACTGAACAAACAAAGTACTCTGGTACATTTGGAAGCTTTTTTTTTTTTTGCTAAACGATTCCTAAAAAAAATGGAATATGGAAGTCCCTGATAAGACTTTGAAAGCTGCTTGTTACCCTGCAGTTTATTTTCCAGAAAGTTACACTGAATATTTAATAGATTATGATAACAATCAGCTTTCAAAGTCTTTTTAGGGACTTCCATATTGGTGTATAAACATCTGTATAGAAAACACTCTGTCCATAGAGACAGTGAATACTGGGGTCAGGGGGCGTGGTTCTTTGATGACTTCATGGGCTATGGGTTGTACTGGCAAAAATATGGAAGCCTTCTTATATACAGAATCTATTTCTCACATGTACTAAATGCAACTTACTAGAGAAGAATCTTAAAATGTATAGGCGTTCTGGGAAGAAATACTTTCACATTAGGTTTTAAAAATTTTAAGTTTAGTTCTCCTTTAAGAGCCTTGTGAACAACGTATTCACTGACTCAATGCACATTATATATTTTTTTCTATACAGATGTCTCCACACCAACATGGAAATATCTGATAAGACTTTGAAAGGTCCTTGTAACCCTGCAGTTTATTTTCCAGACAGCACATTGAATTGCATTGCATACAGCCTTCCTGGGGCAATACAAAATAACTGCTTATTTTTTTGCTTCTGTTTCTAGCAAAACATAAAGTTTCTAAGTGTACCTGGTTTCTTTGTGGAAACTCTTGGCTCAACATATCATTTTTTTTTTTTAGTTTTTAGATACAAAAAGTTAATTAAGGTCAAAGTTTCAAATCCCCTGGATTACTTTTGAAACTAAACAAAATAGTCATCAACCAACTGATTTAAAGGGCATCTTAAGCCTAAATAATTATTTTGGATAATATGTAGGTTACCCCTGCCCACCCCCAACAGCTGTTATAGTTTGTTATAAAAAGATTTAGAACTCTACTTACATTCCTTCATTCCCCAGTGCTCTGCTCTGGCTCCCTGCTTTCCGGAACAGCATCTGTAATTGGTTGAGAGGCAGCCAATCACAAACACAGCTGCCGTTAATGGAGAGCGCCGCGGGAGGCATGTAAGTAGAGTTCTAAATCTTTTTTTTAACAAATATAGTAGTTGGGGTGGGCAGGGGTAACCTACATATTAACAATGTAATGAACATAAAAGGAAGGGGACTTCATGCAGATTGACTGCTTAAACAATGTGTTTATTCCAACATGTTTCGGTCCACAAGCAGACCTTTCTCAAGTGATACTGTGACCAATCACTGCATTCCATAAAACACAACCCAACACCCTCCCCCTGCTCCAATTGGTGGGAGCAAATGTCCAACAATATGTGAAGTCCAATAGTAATAGTCCTTGAAAACGTCTTTAGGGACCACCACCACAGGAGATACTGTGAACAAATAATGTGCTTAAGACAACCATACATTAAAATAACTGCTATAAAAAGCCTATTGCCATAAGGTATAAATAAACAAATGACATTTATGTCTGTAATCAAGTACCAATTCTAAATGTAATACTTAGCCATTGTACGTTCATTGGTACTGGATACATTCTTCAATTTAGTATTTCCTGAGGAAAAATGAAACATACAGTAAGTATGCAGTGAATGATATATTCAATAGTTATCAGTACAAACAGCAAATCTGTTGCTAGTAATCTATTACATTTAAACCAACTAGGTGCATGCTATTTAACCTCTTAATCCATGTGGCTTCAGTCTGGAGCAGCCTTTTGGTTAAGTCATCTCCTCTGGGTGGTGGCTGCACTTTTTCCAACACACACCACTTTAACTGCGTGACTTTGTGGTTGATTTCGAAGAAATGTTTGGAAACAGAGGTGTCAGTTTGGATATTAGCAACATAATTTCTCTTATTCCCTTTATGTTCTTGTATACGGGTTTTAACCATTCTGCTGGTTTATCCCATGTATACTTTGCCGCATGGGCATTTAATGAGGTACACCACATTTTTGTCTCGCATGTGGACATGTGTTTCATGGGAATTTTATGCCTTTTAGTGGGATGACAAACATCTGAAACTTTTATTACAGACTCAATTACAGTTCAAACATGGGAATGTCCCTCTCCTTTTAGTAACACTTTTTGTTTTACCCATATTTTTAGTCAGATCTGATGGGCAAAGCCTGTTACTGATGGTTTTGCCCCTCTTGTAGCAGAATCTGATCTTGGAATAAGTAGCCATATTTGCTATCATGCATTAAGATGGGCCTGTGTTTTTTTATGATACGTTCTACGTGATGGCTATGCTGACCGTATTTTGATAAAAACGTCAGTCTTTTGGTTTCGTGACCTTTACCCTTTAATTTGAGTTGATCCTCCCTTGCTAACATTGATACCTCTTTCTCAGATTTTAGTACCAATTGTTCATTATACCCTCGCTGTATAAACCTGTTACGCAGCTTTTGTGCAGTTTTGTTATATTGGTCCTTTTCCGAGATTATCCTTTTGACCCTCATGAACTGCCCTCTGGGAATCCCCTTGAATATTTTAGGGTTATGAAAACTACCTGCATGTAGCAGGTTATTTTTATCGGTTGGTTTCCTGTATAGATCTGTGGAGATTTCTGTTCCATTAATTTTTAGTAATATGTCCAGAAAATGCAACGCTGAGGGCGAGTGGGTGTATGTGAAATTGATGGATTGATGCATGGTATTAGCTTGGGTGACCATTGCTAATAATAATTCGATTGGGACCTCCCAAATGACCAGAATGTCATCTACAAACCTATAGTATGCTTTGATGTACTGATTGTATACAGGGTTATTAATGAATAGTGGGCCTTCCATTTGGTTGACAAATATGTTTTCTAGGGATGGTGCTATTGTTGCCCCCATCGAGGTTCCTTGTCGTTGCCTGTAGTATTGGTCTAGGGACCTAAAGTAATTTTTCTTGAGTACAAGCTCAAGGCAGTCTAATAGGAAATAGACCTTGGGGGTAGGCATGTCTGTAGCTAGTAAACATTCTTTTATGGCTTGTATCCCTTCATCCGGTGGAATAGATGTGTATAAAGTTTGTGTATCAATGCTGCATAGAAAAGTACCTGATTTGATGGCCCCTAGGTTATTAAGCCTATTCAGTAGGTCAGTTGTACCCCTAATGCAGTGTGGGATTTTAGCTGAAAGTGGTTGTACAAACGAGTCCACGTATTGAGATAATGGTTCTAGGACTGATCCCAGCCCAGGTCTCCCTGGATGGTTAATTAATGTTTTATGTATCTTGGGGAGTGTGTACAATACTGGGGTCCTGGGATGCTCCACTTTAAAAAAAACTGGCCTCTTGTGCTGTTATGATCCCAGTGAGGGCTGCTTCATTGATCAGTAAATCTGCCTGTTTTTTGACAAGCCATGTGGGGTCATTTTGGGACAGCTCATAGTGTTCTGGGATTGCTATTTGTTCTTTAATTTCATTGATATATGTATCTGTGTCCATGACTACTATGCGTGCAACACTGTTTGATTCGTAACCTACATATTGTCAAAATATTTTTAGGCTAGGTGGAACAGCAGCAACAAATGGAGTGCAGCGACGGGGGGAAGAGATCCCCTACGCATGTCACATTACCTACCAGAGACGACAGAAGAGGCAGAAACCTTTGGACAGCTCCTACTCTTCATTTTCCATGAATTTGGATAAGCACTGCAGGAGAACTATAAAGAATAGGGATGTAAGGTAAGGTTTTTTTTATTTTAAACTACACAGTGGGGCCAGTAGAGGGTTAAATTTTAGTTTAGTTGTGGACACGCCCTGTAACTGCTTTTTTTTGCAGCAACTTTGTTGGGCAGGTGCTATAATACTTTTAGCAAGACAGAGTACATGAGGTTACAGGTTAAATTTCCCAGACTTCCGTTTATTTATGGCACCATTGACAAAGCCTCTTGAGCGAAACACGTTTGGGGTGCTCCCCCCCCCATTCCCGCTCATCACCTGTAAATTCTGTATAGTCTGCTACCTATGGCCCTGATACTCAGCAAATTTGACTGTCTGTGCATGGACTGGACTGATGCTGATAGACGGAGTGATAAGTACTGTAGGGTTATGCTTGGGGGACATTGTACTATTGAGTGTATGGGCAGCTTGTCTGAGCCACACACAGGGTGGGGGAAAACTATTATATTTAGCTGAGACGTATTTGCACATTTACTTGTTAAACTATATTTTGATAGTTTTTAATATGAGATAATAAAGTGTTGTTTTATCCTCTTTGCTTTTCTTCTTATTACAGCTAAGAAATACACTGCAAATATTACTTTTCTTTTGGTATGAAAAGAAAATAAATATATCATTGTTTGGCACAGGATATATGTATACTGTGTCAGAGGTAGGCATGATCTCTGAGCCTAGGTTG
Organism: Hymenochirus boettgeri; assembly: GCA_019447015.1. Taxonomy (NCBI): domain Eukaryota; kingdom Metazoa; phylum Chordata; class Amphibia; order Anura; family Pipidae; genus Hymenochirus; species Hymenochirus boettgeri. The sequence goes on along the minus strand of CM033477.1, from coordinate 107,423,019 downwards.
TTTCAGCTGCTTAAAATAGATATCTGAGCATGTTTGACCTATCCAACAGTCAATCAGTACAAATTACTGTTAGGAAGTGGTGCATCCTGGGAAGGACATTACTAAACCTGAAATGCCAGCTCACTAATGTCAACAGCAAGGAATAGCAAAGGGTATGAAATCAACCGAGTTTTCAAAATGGAAGAGATTATGTAGAATAACTAGGTATGCATAATACAAACTAGAAATAATTATATTTTTTACTTAATTTTCCCTTTAATGAGTAATTAAACTTATCCAGGTGATTTAGCTCAGGTATATATCCTGCAGTGTCAATGTTTAATTTTCAACCACTTTAACTGGAGTGCATCCCCAAAGCTGAATAAAGACATGTGATTTTGCATACAATGGGTGGCGAATGAACGCCAAACAGTATGTGTATAGCAGTTTAGTTTGGCATCATACTCCCATACCCATACTATTATTGTGCGTTACGCCCATTCAGTCAGCTGCTTGATCATTGATGGTCGCATGCAAAACCGCACGTCTGTACCAGTATTTAGAGGGAACACTGACACCAGTCCCTAAACAATTTAAAAATATACCGTAGATGAAAATTCAACCCGAATATAGTTTGCTAGACCAAAAAGGCTGACTGTGATACAACCACATTAATTAAAATCAGGAAGAGCCAGTTTGGTGGATTCTGTCAAAGAAATAGTTACTTTTCAGCAATAAATCCAACATTTGACAGGTTTTCACAATTCCTTTACAACAAAATTAAAGATCCCTGTATGAATCCTTTAAGAGGGAACATAAAAGTAACCCTAAACCAACTTTACCTGTAGATGTAGGCTAGTTCAGATCCTGGCACACTTTGAAATGCCAGTTTTTCTTGGGGCACACCTGTGTTGAATTCAAAGTTGTAATTACCAATATTTTGTGCACTTTACAGTGTATATTGTATTCAAATCAATGTAGTGTAAAGTTACACTATATTGACTGTATTGAAATGTTATCACCATATATAGATTTATAGCACAAAATAACAAAAATGTAAGTTATTCGGGTGAAAACCTAACAATTCTACAACAATTCTGAGGCTCACTTCTGGATCTTTGAAGTTACACCAGCATGTCCCAGCACACCCTTTGAGAAACCCTGGGGTAGTTACCCATCGGCTTCTGTCACCCAATTTTTACAGTAAAGGATATGCAGTGATGTCATTTCCCTTATTACCCCTTCCCCATTTAGCTCATACACTTGAAAAAGGCCTTTTTAGCATATGTTTTCTGCAACTATAGAGCCCTGGCAGTCACCTATGTGTCTCTTGAGCATTGCTTAACTCCTGATACTCATATTTCAAATATGTAGGCAAAAGGGGCTTGACAAAAACAGGATCAATTCCTTTTCTCGTGTTCCTTCAGAAATACTCACCCATTGGCTGGCGTTTGACTTATATACAATGTCTGGAACTTAAGTGGCACCCTAGGCACATTACTGAAGAGAATGACATGAACAACTTGTGAACAATTACAATGTATGAATTTTGCCAAAGCCTTTTGATTTAATTATTTTAGATGTGCATTTTAAACAGAATAACATAATTATACATTGTGGTTACATAATTATTTGGCATGGAATTCATGCTTGTAAAAATCCAGAGGAGTTTTCTTTTATTACAGTGACAACATACTGCTTTAGGAGATGATTTAATACAGGTGTAATTCAATAACTAAGTAATTGAAACCCCATGTATAATGTATTAGTTCTAGGTTGGCTCCGATGCTGAATGTTTTTACTACTTTGGCTAGAGGAAGAAATCTCTGTGGCCTTACAGGAGCTACAAAGTACAATGACGGCAATTGGTTACTTGCTGATGTTCTGAGATAGATAATTATGTCTGAAATAAAGATGTAATCCAATCGGGACAAAAATGAATCATTATCACCTGGTTTGACATTGCAGAGAAAGAGGTAACAGGGAGTTTTTTCGGGCTGCCCATTTTTGGCTTTAACAAATCTCCCAATCTTCCTTGCTCCTACCGCCTCCTTCTCTAACAAAGGGCACACATGCACCCATGTGAGAGAAAGGAGGTATGTCATTGTGTAATGGGAGGGCAGAAATGGAGAGCTGTAAGCCACAGCAGTGCGTGGCCATCTTTTAAAAGTTATATGGCTACTATAAATTAAAAGGCATGTCCACCCCGTCAAACTAAAGTTTGCCCCACTGTTGTCCCCACTGTGTAGTGTTAAATGGTCTTTAGCTTTCTCATCGCTCCTAGGTTGTCCTGAAGGGCCTGAGAAAAGTTTTTAAAAAATTAAGAGTAGGAGCCTGTCTGCATGTAATCCATGCCTGCAACTTCCTGCTCTGCTTAGAGGACTCTGGCATGTGAAGTGGAGCTCTCATAGATAAACAATGGTGGAGGTGCACTCTGTCCAACTGTGGGTGCAGACGCCTTGTAGGTTCTTCCCTTTGGAACCAGTAGCTTTACAGGAAAAAGGCAATAGAGGGTCGCACTCCAAGAAATTATAACAATTTTATTGTGATCCACACATCACACGTCACAACGTTTCGGGGGAATACCCCCTTCTTCAGGTGATCACCTGAAGAAGGGGGTATTCCCAGCAATTAGTCATATAGGAACCAGTGTCACATCGTATCCATAATCAGCGTCGCTGTAAGTATGCAAAGGAACCATATTCCAGAAAATCAAATCAGGAGGGTTGATCAGAACTCAAGTAAGCGATCCATCCATATTCAGCGTTGCTATAAGCGCAGAACTCAAGTAAGCGATCCATCCATATTCAGCGTTGCTATAAGCGCGCAAAGGAACCATATTCCGGATACTCAGATCGTGGACGGTTTTTTACATCCTCCCGAAGGTTCATAAAAATAAAGACAATCCACCCGGGAGACCCATTGTGTCCGGGATGGGCAGTGTTACAGAACCAGCATGTGATTATGGATACGATGTGACACTGGTTCCTATATGACTAATTGCTGAAAGCAACGCAGATATCTATGTTACCATATTGGATCCTTCCTGTTGGTATACTTCTTTGACTTACCTGGTTGGAGAATATGGGGGGGGATCGAGGGGGCTAGGGGGGCAGTTGAATGCTGCCCCACGATTGCCCCTAGCGGGGGCCAAAATTTGTCCTGCAGTGGGGAAGCCACAGATCGTGTATTCACGATCTGTGGCAGTTTGGTCATTCACTGCACAGATCGTGAATATACGATCTGTGGCAGTGAAAGGGTTAATCGCTTGTAGTTTTTTTTGTTTGTTTGTTTTTACTTAGTGCTTGAATAAGGTGGTAGGAATTGTTTAAGTAAACTTAAAGCACTGGGTTTCTAAAATAAATAGTTGTGTTCAACTGCATTGTTACCTGTAGGGTGGGGGCTGGTAAGAGACAAAAGAAAGGCATTTTTTTCTTTTCCCTTTGATTGGATGGGGGTGTAGCTAATTGGTTTAAATTGGCTGAGGGCTGTTGAAACCTTGGTTTTGAACCTCACATAAGTTCTTCCTCCAGAGCAATTAGCTCCCAAAGTGATCCCTTGTAAAGGGATTTTCTGTTTTAAAGGGGTTTGTCTGTTTTTAAGGGGTACGTTAAGAAACAAAAGCGTTTAGAACAAGAAAGGGTTTAACAACAAGACTGCTGTTTCTCTTGTGTGTATTGCTGTTGCTGTGAATTGCTGTTTAGTATGGATATTGCATGGGCCATACAATATGCATCCTGCCGCATGTATGGGATCTTGGAGCAGCCGCACAAAGGGACCTATATATGTGTCAGATGTGAGTGGGTTGCACATTTGGAATCTGAGGTCCAGAATCTAAAGGGGAAATTTGCAGCATTGCTGGGCTTGACAAATCTGGGGAAATTGCAGGTACTGGCAGGGGCCAGTAAACTGGAGGGTGAAAATGGGGCAGATAGGGTGGTAAAGGAAGATAGATTTGTAAAGGTTACCAGGGGAAGTAGGGGACAGAAGGATAGGTACACTTCTTTCCAGCTGGTTGATCCCAACATATTTGCCGTTTTAGGTGAAGATGTGGAGGACGATGGCTCAGAAGTAGCATGTATGTAGCGGGGCTTTCCCTTGAGCACCCAGGAGACTGCCATCTCCAATACAAGGGAGGGAAAACTGGGGGCTAGGAAGGATAGGCAGGTGGTAGTGGTATGGGACTCCATTATTAGAAGGGTAGATAGGGTAATCTGTCGCCAAGACCCTACATGCCGAACAGTGTGTTGCCTGCCTGGTGCTAGGGTTCAACATGTGGTGAATCATGTAGACAGATTTTTGGGTGGGGCTGGGAGTGACCCAGTGGTCTTGGTTCACATTGGTGCCAATGACAAAGTTAGATGTGGAGTCCTTAAAAATGATTTTCGAGAGTTAGGGGCCAAGTTAAAAGTAAGGACCTCAAGGGTAGTGTTTTCAGAAATACTACCGCAGCCACGTGCTAAGCTAGGGAGACAACGGGAGCTTAGGAGTATAAATGCGTGGCTAATAGTGTGGTGTAAGGAGATGGGTTTTGGGTTTTTAGAGAACTGGGTTGACTTTTCTGTTGGCTACAGGCTCTTTAGTAGAGATGGATTGCACCTTAATGATGATGGTGCAGCTGTTTTGGGAGAGAAGATGGCTAGGGGTTGGAGATTTTAAACTAGGTATGGGAGGGGAGGGTACATTGAACTACCCAGGGGTAGATAGAGAAGTTAGGAATCGGGGATAATGACACAACAAAGGGAGATGGGGGAGGGGACAGCATAGAGGATAAGGAGGCATGTACATCCAAGTATGGAAGTAAATCAATTGATAATCTAAAATGTTTGTTTACAAATGCAAGAAGTCTGGCTGGAAAAACTGGGGAACTAATAGCTTTAAAGGAAAGGTATGATATGATTGGTATAGTAGAAACGTGGCTAAATGTTTTACACGACTGGACAGTAATTATTGAAGGATACTCCTTATTTAGACATGACAGAGTTAAACAGGAATTGAAGATAAATCTAAAAGATGGAATAGATGGGGGTATAAACAATATGGCAGAAACAATATGGGTAACGTTGTGTACAGGAAGCAAGAAGGTGGGTAAATGAATTGCTGGGGTATGTTATAACCCACCAGATGCTGGGGAGGAGGTTGAAATGAATCTCCATATGCAGTTGGCGAGGGCTGCTGGTATGGGGCTTGTTTTGATTATGGGGGATTTTAACTACTCTGGCATAGAGTAGGGGAACTGCCAGCACCTTTAAAAGGTATAAAGTTCTTAAATTTCCTATATGAGCATTTTCTTTCACAGATGGTAGAAGTTCCTACTAGACAAAATGCGTTGTTGGATCTGGTGATATCTAATAACCCTGAGCTCATTTTGGAAATGAAGGTAAAGGGAAGCTTAGGGAATAGTGATCATGATATAGTGTCATTTAATATAGATTGCAATAAAGTGCACTGAGTTAACAAAAACTTTTAACTTTAGGAAAGCTAATTTTATGCTGTTAAAAGATTCACTCCTACTCATAGAATGTGGGAAATTGTTTCTAGGCAAAGATACTGAGCAGATGTGGACCACTTTTAAAGGGATATTAAACTATTACATTTCTAAATTTGTACCTTTAGGGAACAAGTGTAAAAAAATTAGGTCCACTCCTGCATGGCTTAATGCTCAGGTAAAAAAGGGAAATGTAAAAAAAGATAAAGGCTTTTAAAATTTTGAAATCAGAGGGAACAGAACAGTCTTACACGAAGTATAAAAGCTGTAATAAAGAGTGCAAGAAAGCAATTAAACTGGCTAAAATAGAAAATGAAATACGGATAGCCGAAGAAAGCAAGTCTAACTCCAAAATATTTTTAAGTATATAAATGGTAAAAGATGAGGACTGAGAATGTGGGAACATTAAACAATGGGGCTGAGATGGTTGTAGAGGATGCCAAAAAGGCTAATCTGCTAAACTGTTTTTTTACATCAGTTTTCACTATAGAGAATCCTAGTTCTTACAGCAGGGATTGTAATCATATATGCAGGGGAGAAATAAGGAGTATTCACATTGGCTGACGGAAGATATCGTACAGAAACAATTAGACAAAGTAAATATCAATAAAGCCCCAGGACCAGTTCTATCTAGACCACTGTTTCTCATCTTTTCAGATTCACTTTGGTCTGGGGATGTGCTGCTGGATTGGAAAAAAGCCAATGTAATACCAATAATCAAAAAAGGTAGTCGATAAAGCAGTAATCTAGACATTGTAAGCCTAACATCAGTGGTAGGGAAGGTGCTGGAAACTTTGTTATGGGATCATATGCTTGACTTGTCTCTAGAACTGATCTTAGTAGTAGTCAGCATGGATTTATGAGAAATAGATCATGAAAGACAAATTTAATTGGTTTTTATGAAGTAGTGAGTAAGAATTTAGATTCAGGCACAGCAGTGGATGTGGTATACTTGGATTTTGTTAAAGCTTTTGATACTGTGCCACATAGGCGACTAATGTATAAACTGAGGACTGTTGGCCTAGAAGAAAACATTTGTTCATGGATAGAGAATTGGTTATTGGATCGCAAACAGAGAGTGGTGGTTAATGGAGCTACATCTATGTGGGCTGAAGTTCTAAGCGGAGTGCCTCAGGGTTCTGTACTGGGGCTGCTTCTTTTTAATCTGTTTATAAATTACTTAGAAGGGGGCATTGAGAGCAAGGTCTCTGTGTTTGCTGATGACACTAAACTATGCAGAGCTTTGGAAACTTCAAATGATGTGCAAGTGCTGCAAGAAGACCTAGATAGATAATCAAAATGGGCAGCAGAATTGCAGATGAGATTCAATGGTGATAAATGTAAGGTGATGCATTTGGGATTTAATAATCCCTGTGCCACCTACACCATAAATAACTCTGTGTTAAGTGAATTTGTAATGGAAACAGCTTTAGGGGTTCTGGTAGATAACAGACTTAGCTATAGCAAACAATGCCAGACAGCCATGGCTAGAGCTAGCAAGATATTGTCTTGTATAAAGAGAGGAATAGATTCAAGAGAGAAAAATATTATTCTCCCTCTTTACAAGGCACTGGTAAGGCCTCATTTGGAATATACGGTGCAGTTTTGGAATCCCATATACAAAAGAGACATCTTGGAAATGGAAGCAGTTCAGAGACTGGCAACTAAATTAACAAGGGGAATGGATGGGGCTTAAATATGCAGGCAGATTAGACAAGTTAGGGCTGTTTACATTGGAGAAGCGACGTTTGCGTGGAGATATGAAGATCCTAACTGAGCACAATCCAGTGGTGCTTCAGTCACCTTTGTGAGACTCACTGCATTGCAGGATCCCGGTCAGGTAAAATGTAAAATTTTTGTTACAAACAAGAAAAGAGATGATCAATGCTCATTACTGGGCCCCATATACCACAATATCTTTGCTAGTGCAAACAGTAAAAACATGGGGGTTTTAGTTACAATTTTATGCATAAAAGTAGAAAGCCTTCCAACCACGTCAAGGTAACCCCAGTATGGAAGGTAAATGGAACAAATTACCTAGGGTCATTTATCTGGGCTGACACTCCCTGCTTGGTTGCATTTTTCGTGGGAAGAAACAGTAAAATCATGGGGGTTTTTGGTTAAATTTTATGTTTCTTCTAATGCTTTGGTCAGATCAGTAGCACTTCCACTATATGTAATTATAATGTTGCTATAGGAGTGCTCCCACAGCCCCCCCCCCCCTTTTTTTTTGTTTACAATTTTTGTGGTATCTCCACCCCCAAATGAAAATAAAAATAAAGCTATGACTAAAACAGCTAAATCAGTCCCTAAATGTACTCGCCGTCGTTCCCTCTGTCATCTTCTTTTCCACACGGAACAGCAGCAGGTGCCAGACGGGCAGCAGTGTCCATGCTTGGCTGAGACCAATCACTGATGCGGCTTTTGTGCAGAAGAGTAGCAGAGTGAGCCGAGGGAACAAGGGTGGGTAAGAACATTGAGGGTCTTATTTCGATGTTTTTAACACAGCGTTTAGGATTGGGGGGTTGCCTTACCTTATGCAAAGTTTTTTTTTTCTTCAAAAGATTTATGCAGACGCCGAGCGATCCAGATGGAGGGGGGGAAGGAGGGGGGAGAGCTCCACTGCATATGCGAGGAGAAGGAAGAGGCAGATACGTATAACACACAGAGGCTCCTACTCTTCAGTTTCCTGGACTTTTATCAGGCCCTGCAGGACAACCATATGGACCGAGAAGAAAGGTAAGGATCTTTTAACACTACACAGTGGGGTAAATTTTAGTTGGGGGGGTTGGACATGCCCTTTAACTTAGCTTATATTGAATAGGCTATGTTGTGCTATTTAACCAACCCATAAAATACCTGAAAGTGAGCATGGTAAGGATTAGGTAAAAAAAAATGTTTAAAAAGTGATTTGAGTAATAAAAGTGGGGACTTAAATCAATTTGTTTATACTTTCTAAGCTTGTCTGTGTTTCCTGACAGAGCTGATGAGTTTTTGTCAACCGTCTCCAACTAAACGTGCTTCACCTCCCTCCTTAATAAGGGCAGCTAGACAACGAAATATGCCAGTTCACCCTGTTGTCCAATCACTGGGGGAAAGCTGGATGATGTCAGTTCCGTAGAAAATTCACAGTTCTCAAGTACACCCCAGCACACCTTCTTTGGCACGGCCTCCAATTGATAGGTGCAATCCTCCCAGCCCTCCACCTTAAGGGCCACAGCAATACGGCAAATGCAAGAAAGTTGGAGGAGCACACTATTTCATTTCCAGTGTTTATTTAGCAAAAAACATACAACGTTTCGGGGGATGTGACTTCCCCTTCCTCAGGTAGGGGAAGGTAGGGGGATGTGACTTCCCCTTCTGAGGAAGGGGAAGTCCACACCCCGAAACGTTGTATGTTTTTTGCTTGAATAAACACTGGAATGAAATAGGTGTGCTCCTCCAACTTTCTTGCATTTGCAGTTCCGTAGAAAATGTATGAGATGAAAGTTGATGGATGTGCAGGTTAAACTTTCACATTGATGTGCATGTAAAGAGAGAAAAAGGGGTAAGTCATTATATAATTTATAGAACAGAAAACATTAAAACGTATATAAGATAATAACGAGTTAATGCAAACCATGAACTTGGGATCAGCAATCCTGATCACAGTGATGGCATAGGGTTTCAAGTGCAAAAGGTTTAACAGAACTTAATAAAAAAAAAACCCCACAAAATACTGTACAATGAAAAAGTACTCATAGGCTGGCTTTCAGTATTTGTGATTTTACCTAGTAGACAGACAGTAGGTACTCAACGCTTTTTGCCATTTGTATATAATATAGATTCTAACATCCCCCTAAATACGGCATGCTTTTAAAATCAATGATGAGGAGCTTAGGGGAACAGCTGAAATCCTGGATTTCAGTTTTATAGGGCTGCATGACACTCAACTGATCCTTTGTACTGTATTTAATACAAAGGTCTCATTGATTTACATCTTATTTTTATATCAGGATATGCATATCTACTCTAATTTACAACCAATGTGAAGCTTTTGTATTATTGTCTGCACAGAATTTTTAAAAATAACTTTTCCAAGGTCAAATGGGTCTCATTCAAATGTAAAGCAGCAAATATACATGAAAGAAAAGTTCTATTCAAACTATAATCTAACTCTGATTTTACCGACTATTTTAATGGTCAAAGTGGAAATTAACTCCTACTAGGAAACAGGGCATAATGTCCCTTTAATGATACACTATTACTCGACCACACTCTGTAAGAGTCTTACTCTGCTTTTCTTCCCATAAAAGATTCATTGTTATACATACAGTTATATATTAGAGGATAAAGTGCATCTCTTTTCTTGCTAAATGTGCCAGTGATGGCCTGAATGCATTTTAAACCCTGGCAAGGTGAGGGATATCTAAAGAGTGATGAAAGGAATAGGGCAATGCCAATGTTTCTTGTTAGCAGAGCTTAAAGGGCAATCATTAATGCACAAGAGTAAATCATGTTAGACAATGTGCTCTGTCAGCAAGTGCACTAGAAGGCCAAAGGATTTACACTGACTGATGCCCTTCTTTCAAATCTAACTGTGTAAATAAGCCAGGTGCTATGAGGAAGTCCCAAATCCTCAATAGTAGAACTATGAAAAAATAAAAGCACTTACACCCACAGTCTTAGATTTGGCCATCCAGAAAAACTCACAACCACTTCCTGGTATCAATGAGTGCAGGCGTCTTTATTCAGTGCAACTAAAATGAGATAATTTTAAAACATATAAAATTATATAAAGTGCATCTATAGTAGAGATGGACTAGAACTCGAACACAAGTTCGAGCCGAACTATTCGAATTCGAACAAATTCGAACATCTCGAACTATCCCGGACCCGGATTTTCGATATTTTCGGACTTTCGATAAATATTTATTATACCTATTATACCTATACGCGAGCATCGAATCCACGAGTAAAATGTCCATGGTATCTAGGCGCGAGCATCGAATCCGCGAGTATAGTGTCCATTAAAACCTATATGCGAGCATCGAATCCACAAGTAAAATGTACATGATACCTAGACGCGAACATCAAATCCACGAGTAAAGTGTCCATTAAAGCCTATACGCAAACATCGAATCCGCAAGTAAATTGTCCATGATACCTAGGCGCGAATATCAAAACCGCGAGTAAAGTGTCCATTAAAGCCTTTACGCGAGCATCAAATCTGCGAGTAAAATGTACATGATACCTAGGTGCGAATATCGAATGTTCGAACGCGAAAGCTCGAAAATAGCGCGAATGAGAGCAAAATTGATTTTTCGAATGTCCTGGATATTCGAACATGTTCCCCAGACCATTTCCCAGGTCCCACAGCCATTTACATTAAGTTACCATTAATATTTTATTTGTATTTCATTAGAACTTTTCGAACTATTTGACTCCCATTGACTTTAATGGGTCCGTTTTCGAACTTTCGAACTATCCATATAGTTCGAAAGTTCGAAAACGGACCGAACTTTCAAAAGTTCGTCCATCTCTAATCTATAGCTGTGATGCAGAAACTAAGCAATACTCAATGCGTTTCACTGGAGTATTATAATCATAGAGTCTTTCAGTGTACTGTTTGGCTTTAAATACCGGATTTTCCTGGGTTTCTACCATGTGACCTGAAGTGACTTTGTATACATGCCAACCAAGCTATGCAGCCAGCAAATCACAGAGCAGATTGCATTTCCCAATTCCGCTAGTCAATTGGATGGGATAGAGTGACAAACCTACACAGAGGCAGAGATTCATATCTTTAGAGGATCTCTGAGGTGGTCTGAGCTGCAGAGTCAGTGAGAGCTAAACTTCACGAAACACACAAGGGGTCGAACCAAAACTAAATCCGGACAGAGTCAAGCTCACATGATTGTAATTTATCTGCTTTATACAGACATCCCACCCTATCAATGTTGGTGTCTGGGACACACCCCTGGGAAACCCCTCCAACCCCCCCCCCCCCAGTTGCACAGTGTTACAGTAAAGGTGGGTACACACCATACAATTCTTCCTCCTGGTCAACCGATCAAGGCTTCCGTCTGGTCGACCTGGAGGAAGGACTGTCGGTCGCGGCAAAAGCAGCCATGCCAAAGAGGAAATGGGCACAAACCTCAACCTTGTGAGGTTTATGTATATATATTTACTTACCAGCCTTCTTCCCTCGCTGCCTTCTGTTTGTCTTCCATGCTTGTTTCCATGCTTGGAAGCAAGCAGAAGGAGCTTGACCGGCATCAAAGGTGATCTGGGGCCACACACGAGGCATTTGATATTAAGTTAATTTAGAATAAGATTTGACCTAAAGTCCTGCATCGGGTTGGGTACCCACAATTTACCAAATTTGCAGGTCGGGATGGAGTAAACTGCAGTGAGTTTGAATGGGTTCAGTCAGATCAGGTTTGGTAAAGTTGCAGGTCTCTGGTGCGGGTTGGGTTGCAGGTTTGACTACTTGCAGGTCGGGTCAGTTGCAGTTTTTGGAACGCACCAGCAAAGCGGGTGCGGGTCAGGTTACGGTTTTATAGGTGCAGGTTGGGTGTCTGTTTAATATGAGATGTGGTTAATGGTTTTGTGGTTCTGTGCAGGACTCTAATCTGATCTTTGCACTGTCATCTGAAAAACTACTAATCCCAATAAAATGAAAATTTTGTTGGGGTACTCTGCTGCACTCAAGGATAAATTTTTTTTATTGTAAACAAACTGTAATGAAGGTCCGGGAGGCCGGGGTACTTACAAGTATGCTTTAGGAGGAGGCAGATAGTGTGGAAAATGCAGGACACAGAGGCTGCTGGGAACAGTAGGCTGGATTCTGGAACAAGGTGCTGCTGGGAACTGTAGGCTGGATTCTGGAACAAGGTGCTGCTGGGAACTGTAGGCCAGATTCTGGAACAAGGTGCTGCTGGGAACTGTAGGCTGAATACTGGAACAAGGTGCTGCTGGGAACTGTAGGCTGGATGCTGGAACAAGGTGCTGCTGGGAACTGTAGGTTGGATGCTGGAACAAGGTGCTGCTGGGAACCGTAGGCTGGATGCTGGAACAAGGTGCTGCTGGGAACTGTAGGCTGAATACTGGAACAAGGTGCTGCAGAACTGGAACAAGCAAGGTAAGGCACAGGAACAGGCTAGGTAAGTGGTCACAGGAGCAGGCAAGGTAGGTAAAGTCACTGGAGCAGTAAAGGTAAGTATTTGGAGCAGGAGAGGAACAGGATCCAAGGCAGGTGAGTACAATGAGCCAGGGAGGTAGCTAACGCTACTATCGGGCACCGGGTCAGTATTTTGAATTCTCATGCCGCCTGGCGTGTCAGTGTTGTGACGTCATGATGTCTACGACGCCGCCCACCCGGAAGTGCAGTGCGGCGCGGGACCGGAGCGGCAGGTAAGTTCGTAACACAAACAAGGCTTATCCAGTCAATATAGCGACATTTTGGGACATCAGTCCCTTTTTCGAGCTCAGACAGGCAGTCATATAATAATACCTTACATCACTTCCTTATAAACCCATTCAAGTCCCTCCCCCAGCACTGATGTTACATATTTACCCAAAATCCCATTTCACCAACATCAAACATTGGTGCAGTAATGCAGTAAAGGCCTAAATACAGGATATACAGATCTCTAAATATACAAATATACATTATAGTCCCTATTAAAGGGGAACTGTGGTCTCCAAACAAGTGGAGTTTAAATGAAAGGCCAGTTTCCTACCTTTAAAACGAGCCATCAACTACCTATCTACTTGCTCCACAGCCCAAGATATAAAGAATTTACTGACCAGAAAGTTAATGGGTGGGAGGCCGACATGTGACATTCCTGAGGCTTCTCCTGCACAATACCGCCGGCGAGCACAGCCTCAGACTCCCTCAGTGTGGAGACAGGAAGTCCCTCCTTCTCTATGCTGTGTGAAGGACCTGCAGCTGCAGAGACGGTAAGGGAATCTACAGCCCTTCTCTCTCACGGCACCCGCGAGTGGGCAGGGCCACATGGGGCTGTAAGGGAATGGGCCAAAGGGGGCCTGCAACTGGAGGGACCATGGGGTCCATGAGTGGGAGGGACCAGGGGGGCTGCAAAGGGGAGGAGACAGGGCAGATTGACTGACAGGTTTCAGAGCAGGAAGTGCAGGGGACCTGGTGATGCTGCTGCCATATCACACACAAAAATTGCAAAAACTCTCAGGAGAGCAATTCTTATCAAATTACCTAAAGTCATTTTTGGACCACAGTTCCTCTTTAAGACTTGAAGGTGTGAGGGACCCCGATTTGTGTATCCACCACACCTCTCTTTTCTTCAATTGGACCTCTCTTGTGTCCCTCCCTTGCCATCCACTAGGAATGCGTTTTAGGACCATGTATCTTATCTGATCAGGGCTATGACCCATGTCACAAAATTTTTAGGAACAGGTACTGTAGATGGACATATTTTTTGGGGATTGAAGACCTGTGCTGTATAATGTGTGATCTTTTGTGTAATTTCTCCGACATAAAGAAAATTGCATGGACACATAATGACATATACAACGTAATCTGTATCGCACAAAAAAGTGCCCCTCAAAGGAAGTTATTGTCCTGTTTGTGGGTGGATAAAAGTACTCCCCTTGTGTACCAACTTTCAATTTATGCACTTCATACAGGGAAACATCCCATTATTCCGTCCATTTAACCATGTACTAATCCTAGGCTTAACTTCCTTATTCTATACCTTAGTCACACCAAACCTGTCCCAATGATCTTACCCCTTAGGTATGAAATTATTGTTAAATTAAGAAATTCCCTAGTTTCCGGGTAAGCAAACTGCAGAATGTGCCAGTGTTTATGATTAATTTTTGAAATTTCCTTACTCCATGTATTGAATGTAATAAAGAAAGTCAATCTTTTATCCCTTACTTTCTCCTCTCTCTGAGGTCTAGCGATCGTAACCTCTTTCCCTAAATCATTGCTCCATGTCTAGCATCTGTTCTTCTTTAACTCGGTCATCACTAACAATCGTATCAATCCTTTATAGTTGACTATAGGGGATTGCTTTTTTTGTATGTGGAGGGTGGCCACTTGAAAAATGCAGAACCTGATTCCTGTCTGTAGACTTTCTATATAACTTAGTCTGTATCCCATTCTCTTTATATACACAAACATCAAGAAAATTAATTTTTGTAGGACTATAATTTAAATCGAATTTAATAGTTGGGTACAACCTATTTAACCATTGGTGGAACTGCCTGAGGTCCTCTGCAGACTGCCGCCAGAGGACGGCACATTGTCAATGTATCTCCATTGGCCAATTGGAGAGACTAATTGGACGCACACCACAAAATAATGTATTTGGCACAATTGGGGGGGCATGCATTGGGTATTTCAAGTGAGACAAGGTAGGCCTGACAGAGGGGAAACGCTAGAAATGGAGAACCTGTTAGCTTAGCTAGAAGGGGTAAATAACACCTCAAAATAGTACAGCACAACGGCACGCAGATTAAAAATCTATAGTTTAGGAATCAGCTGTTGAGGAACTGTTTCCAAAACTACTATAATCATCACACTATATAATGGTAGGTGTGAAAGGGAATGTCCACCCCTCTCTTCAAAAATGCATATATTGTAGAATACCCCCCAAAACCTAGAGTTCATTTTAGAGAAAAGTTTTAAATCGGCTCCCACACAGAGCTATTATACTTACATGCTCCTTGCTCCACCGCCGCTTCCGAGTTCCTCACTTAGTCTCCACTGTGGCTGCTCTGTTCTTTTTGTGTTCTTGAGCAGCCGCAGTGGAGACTGCTCCGGGAATGGCAGTCAGAGATCGGCCGAAACTGACTGCCTTACCCGGAAGTGCAGAACCGCGGCGATGGATCGAGGAGGAGCATGTAAGTATAATTGCTCTGTGTGGGAGCTGATTTAAAACTTTTTTCCAAAACGAACTCTAGGTTTTGAGGGGTATTCTACAATATATGCATTTTTAAAGAGAGGGTTGGACATTCCCTTTAAAAAGTCGAGAAACACCTTCTTATAACAGAAGGCATCTTGCAGTCTCATGCTATATGAGTAGCATTGCCCACAAAGCCTGAGAAACAAGAGGTAATTTCTTACTCCCATGTTTCCCAGAGTAAGGGGCGGAGATATGCAAAACACTCCTTTATGTCCCTTAGCATGTGTCCAGAACCGCTGGCTAATAACATGCAATAAAGATTAATAAATAGAGCCAATCATCTGACCTACAGACACGAAGTGTTTTGATCTGGTTAGATCTCATCAGTGCAAGATACAGATTCATGGCTCTATGGGGTAGGACTTGGGCGTACAGTAGAAAAGGCAGCTACAAAGCTAAGGGAGAGAGGGGCCAAAAGAAGCAAAAAACCCTTCACTGAGCATAAAAGCAGAGAAACACCTTCTTATAACAGAAGGCATCTTGCAGTCTCATGCTATATGAATAGCATTTCCCACAAAGCCTGAGAAACAAGAAGTAATTTCTTACTCCCATGTTTTCCAGAGTAAGGGGCAGAGATATGCAAAACACTCCTTTATGTCCCTTAGTTCATGTATGTGTCCAGAACCGCTGGCTAATAACATGCAATAAAGCTTAATATATAGAGCCAATCATCTGACCAGCAGACACGACGTGTTTTTCGATCTTGTTAGATCTCGTCAGTGCAAGATACAGATTCATGGCTCTATGGGGTAGGACTTGGGCATACAGTAGAAAAGGCAGCTAGAAAGCTTAGGGAGAGAGGGGCCAAAAGAAGCAAAAAGCCCTTCACTGAGCATAAAAGCAGAGAAACACCTTCTTATAACAGAAGGCATCTTGCAGTCTCATGCTATATGAAAAGCATTGCCCACAAAGCCTGAGAAACGAGAATTTCTTACTCCCATGTTTCCCAGAGTAAGGGGCAGATATATGCAAAACACTCCTTTATGTCCCTTAGCTAATGCATGAGTAAACACATACATATACACATTTCCTATATTTTGTATACCCCTAAAACTTAATGCAATGTCTGTAAAAATATAAATATTTTTGTAGACTAGGAGAGAAGGGATATATATACACAAACAACAGCACCACCTTTTGGATTGTACTGTAAGCGTCAGTGCTTTAGAAATATACATATAGTGCAACCTAACATCTAGATAAGGCAGATATTATCCATCTTATATTTGTTGTGTAACACTATAACACTATCACATTTTTCTGATTTCTTTGTCCATTTGTTCTGATAAATTTACACAGGACTTTATTTAAATACAGGGTTTTTAATGTTTTTAATCTATTGATTGTAACATTGTAAGGAGTGTTATAGTTCAGTCCAAAAAACACAGTGTTTGAGTTTAAATCTTTCTTCCCGCTCAAACTTTCAACCAATAATAAACCAACAGGTAATCCATTGGATCATTTTATAATTAAAGTTATCAATCTGTCTTTAAATACTCACCCTTCCCATTGACTCACAGCTGTCACCAGGGAGTCTGTTAAAGAGGGATCACTATTGGAGAACCTGTGGTCCCATAAAGAATCCAGACTTTCCTGACATATTTCAATCTTACTATATTCCATTAGTGCAGCGCACAGGTTCATGGTTTCTATGGGGTAGAACTTGGGAGCACAAGGTACCAGACAACTATATAGATTAAGGTGAAGTGGGATTAACAAAGGAAATAGACTTCCACAAAGCATACAATGAAATAGAGCTCTCAAAACACAAGGTACTAAGACTGTCACATGTTTTACAAACAGCACAAACATTCTTTTGTAAAATACAAGAACTTTGTTGCACTTCCTTTCAGTTTCAAACACATGTTTGAAGTTTAAGTAGTGACAGAGAGTTGGCTAAACCTACCATCGCTGTAAATGTACACCTGCAATCGTACTTTTACAATAACCTGCGGTATGGTCAACTTTCTAAATATTGCTCCCTAGTTGAAAAGTTCCCCTAAATATGGACCATTTTTAAAAACTTGTGATACCGTGGGTTATCATAAATGTACAATCACAGCTGTAAATGTATATTTGTCTGTTGACTACCAGGTGGTAGCAAAACACTGCAATGGTTTTCTATGGGCGTTCATTAATCTACGATCGTAAGCATTGATTTCTGAACGCTATTGTAGATTTACGACAGCGAATGTATATTTCCGATTGCAAAAGAGCGATCCCCTGCCATTATTAATATTGCCCTAATAATCATACAAAACATTTATACATGAAAGTGCAAAAGTATTAAAAGTGCTTTAGAAATACATGGGGTAAATATAAATAAAGAATAACTTAGCATCTGGATTAATATAAGACGAGGTTGTGTAATACTATAATTTTAATCTGTTTTGTTTATCTATTTGTTCTAATAAATTTATAGAGATTTAAATCAAGGATTTTGCATTCTTCTGATATATTAATGAGAACATTGTATAGAATCTAATATTTCAGTCCAAACACCACGTTGAAATATAACTGCTGTGCACAGCTTAAATTTATCATCTCTCTCTAACTTCCATCCAATAGAAACCAAGTAAAACCATCCACCAATACTCACCCTTCCCCATTAACTCACAGCTGCCATCAGAGAGTCTGATAGAGAGGGATCACTATTGGTCAGCCTGAGTTCCTATAAAAAACCCAGACTGTCCTGCAGCAATGTTTTAATCTTATTAGCAGGATACAGTTTCATGGTCTCTATGCGGTTAATCTGTTGTATTCAATTAGATCAACTGGATTTGAAGTTTAGTTCTTGAAGACGTCTCGCTAGTCATCCGACTTGCTTTCTCAATTTAGAATGACTTGTACAAGAATCTGTGGCAATTATGTACCCTGGAAAATCCCAATTAGAATATCACAGCCAGGTGTTAGGGTGTGATTGCATAGTGGCTAAGAGGTGTTATAGAAACAGCCAGGGTAAGGTGTCAAAACAGCATTGTACATGGCAGACAGTTGATGTCGAACCCCCCCACCTCTATTTAGGCTTGGTTGATTTATTTTCACATAAATGGCCTTAACACCTCTCTTGAACCAGTCACGTTCCTTTGCCAATATGTTAACATTACAATCTTCAAAAGTATGTCTTTTATCCTTAAGATGCAGGTACATGGCTTAGTCCTGACCTGAGGAATTGGCTCTTCTGTGCTGGGCCATATAATGATGCAGTTGCTGTTTGGTCTCCCCCACATACAAATCAGAGCATTCTTCACTGCACTGCACTGCTTATATTATCTCGCTTTTCTTGTGTTTCAGTATTGGGTCTTTCAGATGTACCAATTGCTGCCTCAGTGTGTTGTTCGGTTTAAAGCAGACAGGGATATGGTGTTTTTTGAAAATTCTTCTTAATTTCTCGGAGACCCCTGCTACATATGGGATGACCATGTTCTTTCTCCTCCTTAAAGGTATTAAGTGCCTGTTTTTCTATCTCCTCCATGTAAAGGTTGGCCAAAATGAATGAAACTGGAGATCCCATAGCACATCCATGATTTTGCTTATAGAACTTATCCCTGTATTTGAAATAGGTGGTATTCAGTCACAAGTCCAGTAAGGAACACACCTGTTCTGAGTTGAAATCAATTCTGCTGGTAAGAGTTCTGTCTTGGCATAGCCGTTTTCTCACCATGATAATAGCCTCCTTGGTGGGTATACAGGTGAAGAGAGATGCCACATCATAGGACACCATAGTTTCTTTTGCACCGAGTACTATATCTTCAATCTTGTTGGTGAAATCCTGAGAGTTCTGGATGTGATGCTTAGAACTTCCCACCAATGGTCCTAAGATGTTGGCTAGGTATTTTGCCACTTTGTATGTTACAGAGTTGATGCTGCTGACTATAGGTCTTAGTGGTGCCCCTTCCTTATGTATCTTTGGGAGTCCGTATATGCATGGATGTGCCTCACCAGGGTAGAGGGGATGATACATTGCTTGATCAATGGCTTTATCCTTTTAAAGCTGTTGCCATGTACAATGCTGTTTTGACACCTTACCCTGGGCATTCCTATAACACCTCTTAGCCACTATGCAATGACGCCCTTAACATCTGGCTGTGATATGCTAATTGGGATTTTCCAGGGTACATAATTGTCACAGATTCTTGTACAAGTCATTCTGAATTGAGAAAGCCAGTCGGATGACTAGCGGAACGTCTTCAAGAACTAAACTTCAAGCCCAGTTGATCTAATTGAATACAACAGATATACCATGACCTGGATGAATGATAACCTTCACAAGCATATTTCTATGGGGGTAGGACTTGGGAGCACAGGATAGTGATTAGCTTTATAGGTTAAGGAGAAGTGGGTTTAAAGGTGGTAAAAGCTCACAGAGCATACAATGAAATAGAGCTTTCTTACATCAGAAGGTGCTTTACAGCCTTATCCTATAAATTTTGGAAAAAGGGGAAAAACAGTCCATTTCTCTAAGAAAGTTTCAGAGACAAGCAAAGTCATTTTATCATAAACAGACATCACTTCCTGTCTAGCAAACAGAAAGGGTGGGTGAATATGTAGTCCATATGGGAGACCCTTTAGCACTCTTAGAGGTGTGGCTAAACCTACCATTTTGAATTTTCCATTCAAACTTAGGGGTGTCAAGTAAAGTAAGCATACTTTATTAATTACTAGCAAAATACCCGCGCTTCTCAGCGGAGATGTATTCAAATAACCTTTTTAGTAAGAAAGCAATAATGTATCAAGATTGCTGTAATCACTCGGCACTTGATATATTAAAGAAAGACAATTCAATAAGCTTTACCATAATGCAACACTCATTAACTTTAATTTAATATGATATTTTTTATTCAACTACGAAATTTTGGTGAAAATAACCCCCACCACCCCTCACTGTCCGCCCCCAATACCCCCCACTATTACTCTATGTCCACCCTCCAAACCCTTCCCTTACACCTCAGCCAGTCCCCGCACACACCCTGAAATTTTGGTAAAAATCGGTCCAGCCGTTAGTGTGCAGGAGTTCAAAATTCTATCCCCCCCTATTCACCCCCACCCTAAAAAAAATATTTTGTTAACCTTTTACTGGTAAAGGAGTATATGCATACAAATTTGGTTGAAATCGGACCAACCATATAGATTTGTATAGCTTGTAAGCTAGGTAACCATAGTCTGTTGCAATGTCAGATACTCACCGTTACAGGTGGAATTTCGAAACGAAACCTGCTTAACTTTTGTAAGTAAGGTGCAATGAATGAGCCTGCCAAATTTAAGCCGTCTGCCTCCACGGCAAGTTGGAGAATTAGTGATGAGTGAGTGAGGGCTTTGCCTTTTATTAGTATAGATATATCATTTGTTTTGTAATTAAAATATAAGTCAGTAGTAGTACTTTGTATAGTGTTATTTTTATGGTGGTTTTACTTAAATAATGATAATTACACACTTACATATAGACCTGTCCTATCTGTAATAGTGTTATATACCTCCTAAAAACTCAATGTATTCCCCTATGAGCTTATAAATATATTTATACGACATTAAGGATAAATTATATATATATATAAACACTGTTAAAGGACTAGGAATAAGTCTGAAACACAGATGAACACAATTAAGAGGCAGTTAAACAGCATTGATTACGCATGTTCAAAAAATGTCCATTCATATGGTGAATACTCAGAAACCCTTTCATGGATTCCTTAGCTGGAAGATAGCACACCTCTCCGTTTTGTGGTGAATTTTGCGTCACTAGCTCGAAATTCTGTTTATTAGGAGCAATTCTTTTAAGGTTTATCTTTTATATTAGCTTTAGATCTTCTATAATGAGGTAGCTAGAGATGTGGTATTTTAGGAGGATCAGTCATTTAAATAAATACTGTTTGGATATTTTTAAAATGTGGTAAATGAGTTCCCCACACTTTCCATTACTTAGTTGTGCTTTACTAAGTCTGGGTACGCACAGGGCTACACATCGAGTGCTCGGCCGGGACAAATGACTGTCGGTTGCGGCAATAGTGGGCGCACAATCGGCCATGATTTCCTAATGGATCGGATCGCCCGTTCGTATGAATCGGTTGTGGCTGGCCGCCCCACACCCTCAGATATTTCCAGCCAACCGACCGATCCACGGCCGATTCTGGTCGGCCAGAAATATCTCCTGGTGTGTACCCAGCATTAGAAGGTACGTTTTAATGTCTACTTTCGAAATCCCTTTAAGTATCAGCATCCTTTTAGTTTAAACTAGAATTTTATCAAGTTCCCTGTTTACTGCTGGAAAAGAACTGACTAGTTTGAAAATATAATAATAATGTAAAATAGTAAACATTTTCTTTTTTTACCCGTTCGCTAGATTTTTTTTTGGTTCCTGTATATGTGATATGGTTGGCACCTGTTTGTTCACACTCTTTTAGGTTTTCAGATGACTAAAAAAAACGATGTGTTGCCATCGTTCCCATAAGAGATCTAACCCTTATGGCTTAACGCTTTCAAGCCTTTAGCCAAAACCTGCTCCTTGACCTCTAACTTTCAGATGTGCATTCAGTTCTGAGGTCAGTAAAAACAACAGCTTTAAACCAGAGGAAAACCTCTAATGTGAAAATAAAAAAACTCTTTGGATACTTAGGTAAATGTTTTACTATAAAATCAGTAGAGCATGGCTGCATTTGAACATTGTTTTACCTAGAGTAGGCCAGGGAGTTACAGCAATCCAAATAAATCTTTCAAACTAGAAAATCTAAATAGAGTAAATTAAAAGAATATTGAAAAGGTACCGGTATTAATACCCCCAATTCTTTAAAAAATCGCAAATCCACCGCCACTAGCCGCTAATAATTACTGATAATTTCTATGCAAGGCAGATCATTTTAGAGACAAAAGTTAGGAAATATAGACGGAATAAAAAGCTTATTTACATTTTCTTTTAAGATCCTTTAATTGATTGGACAAACATATTTATTTATCTATGCAGTTGTGATTATTTTTATGAGCCAATGTAAAATAAAATGAACCAGTATCCTAGTGATTAAAGGGCAACAATACTACAAAAAATGACCCTGGTGCATAGGGTAGGGATTGTTGCATAACATTTACACTTTTTTGCTTGTACCCTTCCTTGATGCCAAGTTTCTTGCAGCCGAATGCAGTAATTAAGCTCTGCCTACTATCAGAGTCTCGGACTCTCAGTTGCAAGTTCCTTGAGGGCAGGGAGAGTGTGTCAGATCTAACCTTGATCCCATGCTCTTTTGTGCTGTACACCAGCAAACGTCTCAACGCTTTGAGACGATTGCCGCATCTTAATGTTGGTTTAAGTGGAAAATGATAGCGGCTCTGCCCACAGACCACACTCAGTATTTAAATGTCTGTATCGTGGAAGTTAAGGTAACAATGGTCATCGTTAGGTTGGGGGAAGCATTTGGGGGAGCATAGAAAATAATATCTTCAAACTAACAGGGAAATGCAGTAACTTTTGTCCCCACTACTTAACTGGCCAAGATCCTGCAATGAACCAAACACTTTACAAGAGTACATTGTGAGATCACAGTTAGGTAAGCAGCGTGTATTAGGCTGCACATCCAGATGGATTACACATTAAGTTTCACTCTATTAGGTAGCACAGGCCCCACAAAATGCATATAAAGCCCACAGTAACCCCGTAGTACATTAGGTAGTGTGGGTACACTCACTTTAACATGCTGAATTATAGTGCTTCTCCCCGTTAATGTGTTCTGAGTTTACCCAAGCTAAATATAATTTTCATTAAGTCTTTGCAGCAACATCAAGTTTTTTTTTTATTATCTCCGTTCTATAATCTGTCTCACTGTACTATAATTCGTCTTACTGTACTTTAATTGCTCTCACTGAACTGCTGTATGATCTGTCTCCCTGTTCTATAATCTGTCTCATTGTACTATAATCGGTCTCACTGAACTACTGTATAATCTGTCTCCCTGTTCTATAATCTGTCTCACTGTACTACTGTATAATCTGTCTCCCTGTTCTATGTCTCACTGTACTACTGTATGATCTGTCTCCCTGTACTATAATCTGTCTCACTGTACTATTGTATAATGTGTCTCCCTGTTCTATAATCTGTCTCACTGTACTACTGTATAATCTGTCTCACTGTACTACTGTATAATTTGTCTCCCTGTTCTATAATATGTCTCACTGTACTACTGTATAATCTGTCTCCCTGGACTATAATCTGTCTCACTGTACTCACTAATCTTATTTCGAGATGATTCACAGCCAAACTGTCTCCCTACAGTTTAAACTGACCTGCCTTTCAAATCATCAGCAGCAGCTAGTTGGGTCTTTTCTTTAGCAGTTTATAGATAAAAATAACTGTCACCTTTAAAAAAAAACATGTTCAAAGACAGAAGTGCATGGAAACATCCCACAAATAGATTGTTTCCTTTCCATGTTTATAAATGCCCTAGTTTTATTGTGTGTCTGACTCCTGAGCAAGCTGTCTGCGTGACCCCCCAACATCCCCCAAGAGGAAGTGGTTTAAGTTAACATGTCAAAAGAAAAGTCAAATTATCAATTAATCTCCCAACTATCTGCTTTGTCTGTTACTTTCACATCCAAAAGTCAAACCCCATAATACCTGCATCTGCAATGTGATCTGCAGTGATCTTGATGCAATCTACCCATTTTTACCCCTCTATCTAAATCGGTTTATTTAAAAATATCACATAGCTTACTCATAGACTGGAATTGTGTTTGTGTGCAACAAAACAAAATAAGACAAATCAACAACATTAATTCAGTCCACCTAAACACAAAGATCCACAAACTGAAAGGCTATAAAAAGGCTATAAAAATTGTGTAAAATTTAAAGGGTATGTCCACCCTAAAAATCAATTTTGGATATATGATTCCTCCTGTCCCCCCTGCCCCAACCGCTCTATTTATACTCTTAGAAAGTGCCCTAAACTTTACTTACCTCCCCTCTTTCCTCCGCCGTGCTGCCGGCCCTCTGCTTGCGAGAAAATGCAAGCAGAGGGGTGGGACCGGCAGTCGCGTCTGTGATTGGCTGAGCGGCAGCCAATCACGGACGCGGCTGCCGGGAGTTCATTTCGGCGGGGGAAAGAAGGAAGGTAAGTAAAGTTTGGGGAGCTTTCTAAGAATACAAATGGAGCGGTTGGGGCTGGGGGGACAGGGGAAATCCTATATCTTAAGGGTTTTACGCTAGGGGGAAGGAATCCTGAGAGGGAGGGAGAGAAGGGCTACAGTACGCATGCCAAACTTCTCCCGGAGGCCAGGTAGGAGGCAGAGTCTTATATGACCTCGTGCTATTTTTTTTTCCTCCTGGTGTTATGAAGTAAAGCACAAACCATATGTTATTTAGGTGAATTTTCCAGCGCCCGTATCAAAATGAGAGTTAAGACACAGATTACTGGTTTTATATCAAGGTGTTCGGCCTTCTGGTTCAGTGTTGTTCTGGAGCTTTAGTTGCCCTTTAAGCTGGGTACACACAGTAACGATAAAGCCCCGATACCGTTGGATTCGACAGTATCGGGGCTTTATCATTATGTGTGTACCTTTGTTTCCCGAACGACCGCGCGGCCGCCGACCGATCGGGTCGGCCAAACGCTTATTCGGGAAAGACAAAATTTTTCATCGGCCGCACTAGACTCCTATAGGGAGTCTAGTGCGGCCGATGGAAACACACAGTCCCGAGCGTTCTCCCTATGATATTCATAGGGAGAACGCTCGGGACTGTGTGTATGCAGATCTTTGAAAGATGGCAGACAGGATCTTGCAGATCCTGTCTGTCATCTTTCAGAAATCTGTACTGTGTGTACCTAGCTTTAGAGAATGTCTACCAGTTTAACCCCACCAGCTAGACATTACACGGCAATAGCACTGGGTAGTGACAATAATAACACATATATACAATCAGAAGAACAGAAATTGACACCTGCAGCACTATACAGAATGAGAGATATGGAAAATAACAAGTTCAGGAAATTAAACAGTAAGGTAATGACACCTATAGCAAATGTATACGTGATTGGCATCCTATGCAAATTACACATGAATTTTACTGTGCAGTGCTACTAATCTACAGCATTTTACCATAATTATACTTTATGTATATTTATATCTTTACAGCACACATATCTAAATAATATCTAAAAATCATGTGTTTCTAATAAGTTATTTTCAGCTGTACAGGCTACAGACTAATGGGGCCCACACACACACACAATATCCAAGTGTGTTGGAGCGTGTATTGCCATGGGACACTGTACGACTCGGTATTGGTCCAATAAACTTTTTTATCCAATACAAAAAAAAATATTAGATAAAACTCAGTTGATGGACCCCACTATGCACACGAGGTTAGGTACATCCCCCAGATCACCTGGGGGTTATTTTAGGCAAAAGTTGAAGCTGCAAATGTGTTTGGTACATCAATACAAAAGGGGCAGTGCCAAGTGATTGCGGCAGTTAATGCATAATCCCGATTAATAGTTGGAGACTGAATAAAGACATACGTCCATCTAGTTCAACCTTTTTAGCTTACCCCTGAACCCTATCTCCCAATTTATCCAGAGGAAGACACACACATACCTTCCCCCGCACCTATCCAAGTATTGGGTTGAAAAAAGTTCATTCCATGACTATATACATATGTTAGCAACAATCATTTTCAATATTTTCAATTTTAAAAACAAATTCATCCCTCTCTTGAAACTACTTGTAAGTACCTTTGCCAACCAATAACCTTGGCTAGGGGCCTTTATAATGTATTTCATTTACCACACAAGGTGAGCCCTGATCCTTAGACAAATGTCAGGCTGGTAAATAAATTTGCCATATTTTCTATACAACAGTTCATCCATCCAGACTAAAACATTTAAATATATTATATAATAGTGCAGATGGGATGTGATGGAAGGGTATTGTGCCCTGTGTGTTAATATAAAAGTTCAAAATTATTTAAACAATAGAGCGGCCAATGGCCTTAGAAGTAAATGTTAAAGATGACACTGAGTTACAAAGGGCTCTAATTATGTCTGTCAGTAAAATTACTTACCGTAGATCACGTTAGAAAATATATACAATTGCTGATTGAAAGTTTTAATCTTAAACAGCCAATTAGATGCTAGCTTGTTACTAAGTTACTGCAGTTAGAAAACATCTGATTGGTTTGCAGATTAGTAATGTGAGAAAACTTTTGCACATTTTATTGCATCAACCTCAAATAAGCAAGATAAGTGAGCAGGCCCAAGATAAAACAGCAATGGTTGACTACACTGATAAGTGCAATGCATAGGGACATGATATGTAAATCTTTAGGGCACAAGTATGTGCCCTATCAAGAATTTAGGGACGAAAGCAGGACTTTTTTAACACCAACAACACACAAAACATAAAGCTGGAAACACACCTTCCAATAATTTGCCTGACAGTTTAGTGTTTCGGTTGAAAGGGGCCAAAATATAGGAGGGTTCTTCCGTTTGGGTGTGACTGACAGCCCTTCGGTTTGTGTATACCCATCTGAAGACAAAAATCTGAATGTAAATGCATATTAATTACTTAAGAGTAGTGAAAGTAATGGACAAATTGCAATAATGTGTTAACATTGTGTACAGTGGTAGGTGCAGTAATAATTATATAGTGGTAGATGCAGTAATGATAATAACTGTACATTGCTAGGTACAGTAATAATAACTGTACTTTGGCAGATACAGTAGTATTAACTGCAATGCTACGTGCAATAATACTAACTACATTCGGAGAGAAAGAAATAATGAGTGTACAGTGGTAGGCGTAATAATTATTACTATGCAGTAGTAGGTGCAATAAAAAAAACTACACTGTGAATTTAGGGCAGCCTCACTATGGTTCCCAAGGTTGTCAATCACTGACCCACATGGCATGTAGGTGGGGCCTAGGGGTATATATGTTTGTTTGGCGCATGTTACCAGTTATACCTGAGGAAGGGACCTGTGAGTCCCGAAACGTTGTATGCTGTTTTTGCACTAAATAAAGAATTCATCATCCAAGTAGTGTGCTCCTCTATTCTTAACCTTGCTTGGATTGTGAAGCCCTGGAAGTAGAGGGCTGAGAGTATCTGCACCTACCAACTTGTCTGGCCAAATAGCCAACAACATCCGGAACTTTGCTGAATACAAATAACTACCATGGTGGGTACAGTAATAATAGCTGTACATTGGGAGATAAAGTAATAAAAATAATAATGCTAGATGCAACTATGGATCAAGCTGAACCACATTGGTAAATGCATAATAAAACCACCCTCCACACTGAACATAACTCTGTGATATAAACTAAAAAGCCCCAGATAGAAGCAATTATTTAATTAACAACAAAAGCCCAATGGAAAGTCTTTATAAAGGAAAAGACCAAAAAACTAGCTATAGGTAGTGGATGTAGTTAACAGAACCACTCACAATTAAATACTGCTGGTTCGGGAACACAGGCACCGGACCCTTCGCTTAAACACTGGCTTTAAAAGGCAATATCCACTTAACCATCAAGTAGAAGCTGATCACTCACTGCGCTACAGCTACGTATGATACACCCAAGAACTAGAATGGAGGAGAGTACATACAATTGGTACCGGGACTCCACGTAGCATTGAAACGTCTTTATTGGCAAGTCATAAAACCAGTCCAGAGGTCACTTGACGCGTTTGGTACCTAATAGGTACTTAATCATAGTTGAAATGCAGTAATAATAACTGTACATTGGGAGATAATGTAATGGTAGGTAGGTGCAGGTAGGTGGTAGGTGCAGCAATGATAACTGTACGGTGATTGGTGCAGCAATGATAACTATATGGTGGTTGGTGCAGCAATGATAACTGTACGGTGGTAGGTGTAGCAATAATAACTGTACAGTGGTAGGTGCAGCAATGATAACTGTATGGTGGTAGGTGCTGCAATGATAACTGTACGGTAGTAGGTTCAGTTATGATAATTGTATATAGTTAGCTGCAGAGATATGTGTACCACACTAACGAGCATTCCCGATGCCGACAAACATTTGAACGGTGGTAGGTGCAGAAATGATAACTGTATGCTGGTTGGTGCAGCAATGATAACTGTACAGGGCCCCCCCCCCCCCCCCACCACCTCTCATTTCTTTACAATTGGACCTCTCTGTGTCCTCCTTGCCATCCACTAGGAATGCGTTTAGGACCCGATGTATCATTATCTGATCAGGGCTATGACCCATGTCACAAAATTTTAGGAACAGGGTACTGTCGAGATGGACTATTGTGGGGGATGAAACCTGTGCTGTATAAGTGTGATTTTGTGTAATTTCCTCCGACAATAAAGAAAATTGCATGGACACATAATGAACTATACAACGTAATCTGTATCGCACAAAAAAGTGCCCCTCAAAGAAGTATTGTCCTGTATGTGTGGGTGGATTAAAAGTACTCCCCTTGTTACCAACTTGTCAATTTACACTTCATACAGGGGAAACATCCCCTATTCCGTCCATTTTAACCATTGTACTAATCCTAGGTTAACTTCTTATTCTATACCTAGTCCACACAAACCTGTCCCAATGATCTTACCCCTTAGGATGAAATTATTGTTAAATTAAGAAAATGCCAGTTTCGCGGAGGAAGCAAACTGCGAATGTGCCAGGTTTTATGATTAATTTTTGAAATTTCTTATCCATGTATTGAATGTATATAAAGAAAGTTCAATCTTTTACCCTTATTTCTCCTCTCTCTGAGGTTATAGCGATCGTAAAACCTCTTTCCCTTAAATACACTCTCCATGTAGCATCTGTTCTTCTTTAAAAATTTGGTTCATCACTAACAATCGTATCAATCCTTATAGTGACCTATAGGGGATTGCTTTTTTTGTATGTGGAGGGTGGCCATTCGAAAATGGGCAGAACCTGATTCCTGTACTGTAGACTTTACTATTAACTGTAGTCTGTATCCCATTCTCTTTATATTACACAAACATCAAGAAATTAATTTTGTGGACTATAATGTTTAAATCGAATTAATAGTTCGGGTACAAACCTATTTAACCATTGGGGTTGGAACTGCCTGAGGGTCCATCTGCAAGACTGACGAGAGGACGGAACATTGTCAATGTATTCTCCATTGGCCAATTGGAGAGTACAGGACGCCACACCACAAAAATAATGTATTTGGCACAATTGGGGGGGCATGCATTGGGTATTTCAAGTGAGACAAGGTAGGCCTGACAGAGGGGGAAGAACGCTAGAAATGGAGAGAACCTGTTAGCCTTAGCTAGAAGGGGTAATAACACCTCAAATAGTACAGCAAAACGGCACGCAGATTAAAAAAATCTATAGTTGGAATCAGCTGTTGAGGAATAGGTTTCCAAAATACTATAATCATCACACTATTATAGTGGTAGCGGTGTGAAGGGAATGGTCCACCCCTTACGTTAAAATGACATATATGGTAGATAACCCCCAAAACCAGGATTTCATTTAGAGGAAAAAGTTTTAAATCGGCCCTCCCACACAGAGCTATTCTACTACATGCTCCTTGCTCCACCACGTTTCGAGTTCCTCACTTATCTCCCTGTGTGCTCTGTTCTTTTGTGTCTTGAGCAGCCGCAGTGGAGACTGCCTACACGGAATGGCCAGTCAGAGGATTCGGCACGAAAACTGACTGCCTTACCGAAGTGCAGAACGCGGCGATGGATCGAGGAGGAAGCATGTAAGTATAATGCTGCTGTGGAGAGCTGATTTTGTTAAAACTTTTTTCCCAAAACGACTCTAGGTTTTGAGGGGGTATTTAAAATATATGCATTTTTAAGAGAGTGTTTGGACATTCCCGTTAAAAAGTCGAGAAGAAGAAGAAACACTCTTCTATGAACAGAAGGGCATAGTGCAGTCTCCTGCATATGAGTAGCATGCCACAAAGCCGAGAAACAAGAGTAATTTTACTCCCATGTTTCCCAGCGTAAGGGCGGAGATATGGCAAAAACACCTTTTATGTCCCTTAGCAGGTTTGTCCCAGAACCGCTGGCTAAGTAACATGCAATAAAGCATTAATAATAGAGCGCAACAAGTCATCGTAAATGACACGACAGACAGACAGTGTTTTGGATCATGGTTAGATCTCAGTAAGGAGCAAGAGGTACAGATTCATGGCTCTGATGGGGGTAGCAGACTTGGGGCGTACAGTTTACAGTAAAAAGGCAAGCTACAAAGCTAAGGGAGAGAGGGGACCAAAAGAAGCAAAAAAACCCTTCACTGAGCAATAAAAGCGAGAGAGAAACACCTTTCTTATAACAGACAGGCATTTGCAGTCCATGCCTATATGATAGCATTCCCACAAAGCCTGAGAAAAACAAGAAGTAATTTGTACTCCCATGTTTCCAGATAAGGGGCAGAGATATGCAAAAACTCCTTTATTGTCCCTAGTTCATGGATGTGTCAAGAAACCCGCGGCAAGAACATGCAATATAAAGCTTAATCATATAGAAAAAAGCAATGCATTGACAGCAGAACGAGTGTTTTTCGATCTGTAGATCTTCGGCAAGCAAGATACAGATTCATGCTCTATGGGGTAGGACTTGAGGCATACAGTAGATAAAGGCCAGCTAGAAAGCTTAGGGAGATGAGAGGGCCAAAAAAAGCAAAAAGCCCTTCAGACATAAAAGCAGGAAACACCGTTTTATAACAGAAGGCATCTTGCAGTCTCTGCTATATGAATAGATTGCCCACATGCCTGAGAAACAGAAGGTAATTCTTACTCCCATGTTCCCCAGAGTGAGGGGCAGAGATATGCAAAACACTCCTAGTGTCCACTTAAGCTAATGAATGTGGTCAGAACCGCTGGCTAATACACAGCAATAAGTTAAATTATCCTAGCGCCATATCTTGAGCTGCAGACACGACGTGGTTAGATCTTGTTAGATTCAGTCAGTGCAAGATACAGATTACTGGCTCTATGGGGGTAGGACTTGGGCGTCTACAGTGAAAAGGCAGCAAAAGCTTAGGGGAAGAGGGGCAAAAAAGCCAAACAGCCCTTCACTGAGGCTAAAAGCAGAGAAACCACCTTCTTAAACAGAAGGCATCTTTGCAGTCTCATGCTTATATGAAAAGCATTGCCCACAAAGCCTGAGAACGAGATTCTTATCCCATGTTTCCCAGAGTAAGGGGCGGATATATGCAAAACACTCCTTTATGTCCTTAGGCTAATGCATGAGTAACCACATCATATGACACATGTCCTATATTTGTATACCCTAAAATTAAGCAATGTCTGTTAAAAATATAAATATTTTTGTAGATAGGAGAGAAGGGATATATAACACAAACAAACAGCACCACTTTGGATGTTACTGTAAGCGTCAGTGCTTTAGAAAATATTAACATTAGTGCAACCCTCAATCCTTACCCCGCAGGCAGATCCTATGCTACTCCATCTTCTATTATTTGTTGGTAACACCCTATAACCACAACCTATCTTGTCAATTGTTCTTTATTTGATCTTCCCAATTTGATTGATAAACTCACATAAGGGAACTTGATACGCCGTTTAATGTTTTAATCTATTGATTGTATACATTGTTAAGGAGTTTTATAGTTCAGTCCAAAAACACCAGTGTTGAGTTTTAAATCTTCTTCCGCTCAAACTTTCAACCAATAATGAAAACCAGTAATCCATTGTCATTTTATTTATAAGTTAAGCTACCCCACAGATCAATACTGTCTTTAACTAAACTCAACCCAATCCCCACACTGACTCAAGTGTCATTCACAAGGCGGCCAGTCTCCGTCTAAAGAGGGTCCACTATTGGGAACGCTGTGGTCCCATAAAGAATCCAGACTTCCTGAACATATTTCAATCTTACTACTATCATTAGTGCAGGCACCAGGTTCATGGGTTTCTAGGGAGTTTAAGAACTTGGGAGCACAAGGTACCAGAACAAACATTAGATCCTAAGGGAATGGGATTAAAAGGAAAAGACTTCCACAAAAGCATACAAGAATAGAGCTCTCAAAAACACAAGGTACTAAGAGCTGCACATTGTTTATACAAACAGGCACAAAACATTTGTTGTATAACATATACAAGAACTTGTTGCACTCCTTTCAGTTTCAAACAAGTTTGAAGTTTAAGTCGTGACAGAGAGAGTTGGCCTAAACCACCATCGCTGTAATGTTACACTGCGCATCCGTACTTTACAATAAACCTGCGGTATGGTCAAACTCACCTTAAATATTGCCCTAGTTGAAAAGTTCCCCAAAATGGACATTTTTTTAAAAACTTGTGTCGCCTTAACAGCGCGGGTTCATACCCCCCCTATAATCGTACCCAATCCACAGCTGGAACATGTATATTTGTCTGTTTGACACCAGGTGGTAGCAAAACACTTGCAATGGTTTTCTATGGGCGTTCATTAAATCTCACGATCGTAGCATGATTTTGAACGCTATTGTAGATTTACGACAGCGATGTATATTTCCGATTGCAAAAGAGCGATCCCCGCATTATTAATATTGCCCCTTAATAACCACAATACACATTTATCAGAAATTGTGCAAAAGTATTAAAAGTGCTTAGAAACACATGGTGGGTAAATATAAATAAAGAATAACTTGCATCTGGATTAATATAAGACGAGGTTGTGTAATACTATAATTTAATTGTTTTGTTTTCAGCATGTTCTATAATAAATTATAGAGATTTAATCAAGGATTAGCATTCTTGTCTGTATATTAATGAGCAACATTGATAGGAATCTAATATTTCAGCCAACACTCCTAACACACGTTAAACTACTAACTGCGTGAACAGCTTAAATTTATCATCTCTCTCAACTCCATCCATAGAAACCAGCCAAGTAAACCATCCACCAATACTCCCCTTCCCCATTAACTCACAGCTGCCATCAGAGTCGTCTGAAGAGGGATCACTATTGGTCAGCTGAGTTCCTATAAAAAACCCAGACTGTCCTGCAGCCAATGTTTTAATCTTATTAGCAGGATACAGGTCATGTCTCTATGCGGTTATCTGTGCATTCAATTAGATCAATTGATTTTGAAGTTTAGTCTTGAAGACGTCTCGCTAGTCATCCGAATGCTTCTCAATTTAGAAGACGTGTACAAGAATCTGTGGCAATATGTACCTGGCAAATCCCAATTAGAATATCACAGCCAGGTTTTAGGGTGTGATTGCATAGTGGCTAAGAGGGTTTAGATAGAAACAACCGGGTAAGGTGGTCAAAACAGCATTGTACACTGGCAGACAGTTGATGTCGAACCCCCCCCCACCTCATTTAGGTGGTTGATTTATTTCACATAAATGGCCAGTAACACCTCTCTTGAACCATCAGTTTCCTGCAATATGTTAACATTACAATCTTCAAAAGTATGTTTTTATCCTTAAGATGCAGGTACATGGCTTAGTCCTGACCTGAGACTTGGCTCTTCTGTGCTGGGCCAATAATGATGCAGTTGCTGTTGGTCTCCCCCACATACAAATCAGAGCAATTTTCACGCACTGCACTGCTTTATTATTATCTCGCTTTTCTTGTGTTTCAGTATTATTGGTTCCTTTCAATGTACCAAGCTGCCTCAGTGTGTTGTTGGTTTAAAGCAGACAGGGATATGGGTTTTTTGAAAATTCTCTTAATTTCTCGGAGACCCTGCTAACATATGGGTGACCATGTTCTTTCTCTCCTTAAAGGTATTAAGTGCCTGTTTTTATCTCCTCCATGTAAAGGTTGGCCCAAAATGAATGAAACTGGAGATCCCATAGCACATCCTATTTTGCTTATGAACTTATCCCTGTATTTGAAATGGTGGTATTCAGTACAAGTCCAGTAAGGAACACACCTGTTCTGAGTTGAAAAGCAATCTGCTGGTAAGAGTTCTGTCTTGGCATAGCCGTTTTCCTCACCATGATAGTAGCCTCCTTGGGTGGGTATACCGGTGAAGAGAGATGCCAACATCATAGGACCATATAGTTTCTTTTGCACCGAGTACTATATCTTCAATCTTGTTGGTGAAATCCTGAGAGTTTGGAATGTGATGCTTAGAATCCACACCATGGTCCTAAGATGTTGGCTAGGTATTTGCCACTTGTATGTTACAGAGTTGATGCTGCTGGAATATAGGTCTTAGTGGGTGCCCCTTCTTATGTAATTGGGAGTCCGTATATGCATGGCATGTGCCTCACCAGGTAGAGGGGATGATACATTGTTGATCAAGGCTTTATCCTTTTAAAGCTGTTGCCATGTACAATGCTGTGTTTGACACCTTACCCTGGCATTCCTATAAACATCCTTAGCCCACTATGCAATGACGCCCTTAACATCTGGCTGTGATATGCTAATTGGATTTTCGGGTACATAATTGTCACAGATTCTTGAAAGTCATTCTGAATGAGAAAGCCAGTCGGATGACTAGCGGAACGTCTTCAGAACTAAAATTCAAGCCCAGTTGATTAATGAATACAAACAGATATACCATGACCTGGAGAATGATAACCTTCACAAGCATATTTCTAGGGGGTAGGAGTGGGAGCACAGGATGTGATTAGCTTATAAGGTTAAGGGAAGTGGGTTTAAAGGTGGTAAAAGCTCACAGAGATACAATGAAAAGAGCTTCTACATCAGAAGGTGCTTTACAGCCTTATCTATAAAATTTGGAAAAAAGGGGAAAGGGAAAAAACAGTCCATTCTCTAAGAAGTTTCAGAGACAAGCAAAGTCATTTTATATAAACAGACATCCCTCCTGTTAGCAAACAGAAAGGGTGGGTGAATAGTAGTACCATATGGGAGACCCTTTAGCACTCTTAGAGTGTGGTAAACCTACCATTTTGAATTTTCCATTCAAACTTAGGGGTGTCAAGTAAATAAGCATACTTATTAATTACTAGCAAAATACCCCGTTCTCAGCGGAGATGTATTCAAATACCTTTTAGTAAGAAAGAATAATGTATCAAGATTGGCTGTAATCATCCGGCACTTGATATATTAAAGAAAGACATTCAATAAGCTTTACGATAATGCAACACTCATTAAATTTCAACTACGAAATTTTGGTGAAAATAACCCCCCTACCCCTCCCTGTCCGCCCCCAATACCCCCCACTATTACTCTAGGTCCACCCTCCAAACCCTTCCCCTTACCATCAGCCAGTCCCCGCACACACCCTGAAATTTGGTAAAAAGCGGTTCCACGCCGTTAGTGGTAGGAGTTCAAAATTTCTATCCCCCCCTATTCCCCCACCCCTAAAAAAATATTTGTTAACCTTTTAATGGTAAAGGAGGATATGCATACAAAAATTTGGTTGAAACTGAAATGGACCAACCATATAGGATTTGTATAGCTTGTAAGCTAGGTAACCATAGTCTGTGCAATGTCAGATACTCAACGTTACAGGTGGTGGAATTTCGAAACGAAACCTGCTTAACTTTGTAAGTAAGGGTCAATGAAAGATGAGCCTGCCAAATTTAAGCCGTCTGCCTCCACGGCAAGTTGGGAGAATTAGTGAGGATGTGAGTAGGGTTTGCCTTTTATTAGTATGATATATCATTGTTTTGTAATTAAATATAAGTCAGTAGTGTCTTTGTATAGTGTTATTTTTATGGTGGTTTACTTAAATAATGATAATTACAACACTACATATAGACCTGGCTATCTGTAATGTGTTATATACCTCCTAAAAACTCAATGATCCCCTCTGAGCTTATAAATATATTTATACGAACATAAGGATAAATTATATATATATATTAAACACATGTTAAGGACTAGGAATAAGTCCTGAAACACAGATGAACACAATTAAGAGGCAGTTAACAGCATTGATTACGCGATGTTCAAAAATGTCCATCATATGTGGAATACTCGAAAACCTTTATGGATTCCTTAGCTGGAAGATAGCAACCACTCTCCGTTTTGTGGTGAATTTTGCGCACTAGCTCGAAATTTGTTTATTGGGCAATTTTTTAAGGTTTATCTTATATTAGCTTAGATCTTCTAATATGAGGTAGCTAGAGATGTGGTATTTTAGGAGGATCAGTCCATTTAACATAAATACTGTTGGAATTTTTAAATGTGGTAAATGAGTTTCCCCACAACTTTCCATTACTTAGTTGTGCTTTTTACTAAGTCTGGGTACGACAGGCTAAACATCGAGTGCTCGGCCGGGCAAATGACTGTGGTTGCGGCAATAGGGGGCGCACAACTGGCCATGATTTCCTAATGGATCGGATCGCCCGTGTATGAATCGGTTGTGGCTGGGCGCCCCAAACCCTCAGATATTCCAGCCAACGACCGATCCACGGCCGATTCTGGTCGGCCAGAAATATCCTGGTGTACCCGCATTAGAAGGTACGTTTTTAATGTCTACTTTCGAAAATCCTTTAAGTATCAGCATCCTTTTAGTTAAACTAAAATTTTATCAAGTTCCCTGTTTACTGCTGGAAAGAAAACTGACTAGTTTGAAAAATATAATAATAATGTTAAAATAGTAAACATTTTCTTTTTTTACCCGTTCGCTAGATTTTTTTTGGTTCCTGTTATCGTGAATGGGGGCACCTGTTTGTTCACCTCTTTTAGGGTTTCAGATGACTAAAAAAAAACGATGTGTTGCCATCGTTCCCCATAGAGAGCTAACCCTTATGGCTTCACGCTTTCAAGCCTCGCAGCCAAAACCTGCTCCTGACCTCTAACTTTCAGATGTGCATTCGGTTCTGAGGTCAGTAAAAAAACAACGCTTCTAAACCAGAGGAAAACCTCTAATGTGAAATAAAAAACTCTTGGATTACTAGGGAATGTTTACTATAAACAGTAGAGCATGGCACATTGAACTTGTTTACCTCGAGTAGGCCAGGGAGTTACAAGCAACCAAAAAATCTTTCACAGAAACTCAATCTTTGTAATTAAAGAATATGAAAGAGTAGGTACCGGTATTATACCCCATTCTTAAAAACTGCCCAATCCACCGCACTAGACCGCTAATTTACTGATATTTATTTCGTATGCAAGGGCGACATTTTAAGACGACAACAGTTTAGAAATTATAGACGGAAAAAAGTTATTTACCTTTTCTGTTAAGATCCTTTTTATTTTGTGGCAACAACATATTTATTTATCTATGCAGCTTTGTGAAATTTTTATGAGCCAATGTAACATTAAATGAGAACAGGATCCTAGTGACTACAAGGGCACACAATACCAAAAAATGACCTGGTGCATAGGGTAGGGAGGTTGCATAACATTTACACCTTTTTTCTTTACCCTTCCTTGATGCCAGTTTCTTGCAGCCGAATTGCAGTAATTAGCTCTGCTATATCAGAGTCTCGGACTCTCAGTTGCAAGTTCCTGAGGGCAGGGAGAGTGTGTCAGATCTAACCTTGATCCCATGTCTCGTTTTGTGCGTGTACACCACAAACGTCTCAACGCTTGAGACGATTGCCGCCGATCTTAATGTTGGTTTAAGTGGAAAATGATAGCGGCTCTGCCCACAACCACACTCAGTATTTAAATGTCCTTGTATCGCGAAGTTAAGGTACAACCAATGAGCTATCTAGGTTGGGGAAGCATTTGGGGGAGCATAGAAAATAATATTTCACAAACTAACAGGGAAATGCAGTAACCTTGTTCCACCACTACTTAACGGGCCAAGATCCGGCAATGAACCAAACACTTACAGAGACCATGTGGATACACAGTTAGGTAAGCGCGTGGAGTAGGCTGCACATCCAGATGATGTACACATTAAGTTTCACCTATTAGGTAGCACAGGCCCCACAAATGCCATATAAAGCCCACAGTAAACCCGTAGTACATTAGGTAGTGTGGGTACACTACTTTAACCCATGCTGATTATAGTGCTTCTCCCCGTTATGTGTCTGAGTTTTACCCAAGCTAAATTATTCACACATTAGCCTTTGCCTAGCAAATCAGTTTTTTTTATTATCATCTCCCGTTCTATAAACTGCTCTCACTGTACTATAATTCGTTACTGTACTTTAATTGCTCTCCTGAACTGCTGTTGTATCTGTTCTCCTGTTCTAATCTGTCTCATTGTACTTAATCGGTCTCACTGAACTACTGTATAATCTGTCTCCCTGTTCTATAATCTGTCTCACTGTACTACGTAATCTGCTCCCCTGTTCTGTCTCACTGTACTACTGTTGATTGTCTCCCTGTACTATAATCTGTCTCACTGTACTATTGTATAATGTGTCTCCCTGTTCTATAATCGGTCTCACTGTACTACTGTATAATCTGTTTCACTGTACAACTGTATAATGTTGTCTCCCTGTTCTATAATATGTCTCACTGTACTACTGTTATAATCTGTCTCCCTGACTAATCTGTCTCACTGGTACTCACTAATCTTATCGAGATGATTCACAGCCCAAACTGTCTCCCTACAGTTTTAACTGACCGCCTTTCAATCATCCAGCAGACAGTAGCTTCAGTTGTCTCACGGCAGTTTATAGATAAAAAGAACACTGTCGCCTTTAAAAAAAAACCACCTGTTTCAAAGACAGAAGTGCATGGAACAGCCCACAAATAGATTGTTTTCCACGAACTGTCTCTTTATTTATGCCCCTAGTTTATTGGTGTCTGGACTCCTGGGAAGCTGTTGCGTGACCCCCAACATCAAAAGAGGAAGTGGGTTAGTATAACATGTCAAAAGAAAAGTCAAATTATCAATTAATCTCCCAAATATCTGCTTTGTCTGTTACTTTACATCCAAAGTCAAACCCCATAATACCTGCATCTGCAATGTGATCTGCAGTGATCTTGATGACAATTCACCATTTTTACCCCTCTATCTAAATCGGTTTATTTAAAATATCACATAGCTTACTCATAGACTGGAATTGTGTTTGTGTGACAACAAACAAAATAAGACAAATCAACAACATTAATTCAGTCCCAAACACAAAGATCCACAAACTGAAAGGCTATAAAAAGGCTATAAAAATTGTGTAAAATTTAAAGGGTTGTCCACCTAAAAATCAATTTTGGATATATGATTCCTCCTGTCCCCCCTGCCCCAAACGCTCTATTTATACTCTTAGAAAGTGCCCTAAACTACTTACCTCCCCTCTTCCTCCGCCGTGCTGCCGGCCCTCTGCTTGCGAGAAAATGCAAGCAGAGGGGTGGGACGCAGTCGCGTCTGTGATTGGCTGAGGGGCAGCCAATCACGACGCGGCTGCCGGGAGTTCATTTCGCGGGGGAAAGAAGGAAGGTAAGTAAAGTTTGGGGAGCTTCTAAGAATACAAGGAGCGGTTGGGCTGGGGGGACAGGGGAAATCCTATATCTTAAGGGTTTTAGCTAGGGGGAAGGATCCTGAGAGGGAGGGAGAGAAGGGCTCAGGCAACGCATGCCAAAATTCTCCCGGAGGCGGTAGGAGGCAGAGTCTTATATGGACTCTGCTATCTCTGGGTTATGAAGTAAACCACAACCATATGTTATTTAGGTGAATTTTCCACGCCCGTATCAAAATGAGAGTTAAGACACAGATTACTGGTTTTATTCAAGGTTGTTCGGCCTTCTGGTTCAGTGTTGTTCTGGAGCTTTAGTTGCCCTTTAAGCTGGGTAACACAGTAACGATAAAGCCCCGATACGTTGGATTCGACAGTTCGGGGCTTTATCATATGTGTGTACTTTGGTTCCGACGCCCGCGCGGCCGCCCGCCGACCGATCGGGGCGGCCAAACGCTTATTCGGAGAAAACCAAAAATTTCCATCGGCCGCACTAGACTCCCTATAGGAGTCTAGCGCGGGCCGACGGAAACACACAGTCCGAGCGT
Source organism: Hymenochirus boettgeri (assembly GCA_019447015.1). Taxonomy (NCBI): domain Eukaryota; kingdom Metazoa; phylum Chordata; class Amphibia; order Anura; family Pipidae; genus Hymenochirus; species Hymenochirus boettgeri. The sequence goes on along the minus strand of CM033477.1, from coordinate 107,382,855 downwards.
TCTCCCTATGATATTCATAGGGAGAACGCTCGGGACTGTGTGTATGCAGATCTTTGAAGATGGCAGACAGGTCTTGCAGATCCTGTCTGTCATCTTTCAGAAATCTGTACTGTGTTGTACTAGCTTTAGAGAATGTCTACCAGTTTAACCCCACCAGTAGACATTACACGGCAATAGCACTGGGTGGGTGTGACAATAAAACACATATATACAATCAGAGAACAGAAATTGACCCTGCAGCACTATACAGAATGAGAGATATGGAAAATAACAGTCAGGAATATAAACAGTAAGGTAAGACACCATAAGCAAATGTATACGTGATTGGCATCCTATGCAAATTACACATGAATTTTACTGTGCAGTGCTACAATCTACAGCATTTTTACCATAATATACTTTATGTATATTTATATCTTTACAGCACACATATCTAAATAATATCTAAAAATCATGTGTTTTCTAATAAGTTATTTTCAGCTGTACAGGCTACAGACTAATGGGGCCCACAACACACACACAATATCCAAGTGTGTTGGAGCGTGTATTGCCATGGGACACTGAACGACTCGGTATTGGTCCAATAAACTTTTTTATCCAATACAAAAAAATAATTAGATAACTCAGTTGATGGACCCCACTATGCACACGAGGTTAGGTACATCCCCCAGATCACCTGGGGGTTATTTTAGGCAAAAGTTGAAGCTGCAAATGTGTTGGTACATCAATACAAAAAGGGGCAGTGCAGTGATTGCGGGCAGTTAATGCATATCCCGATTATAGTTGGAGACTGAATAAAGACATACGTCCATCTAGTTCAACCTTTTTAGCTACCCCTGAACCCTATCTCCCAATATCCAGAGGAAGACACACACATACCTTCCCCCGCACCTATCCAAGTATGTGGGTTGAAAAAGTTCATTCCATGACTATATACATATGTAGCAACAATCATTTTCAATATTTTCAATTTTAAAACAAAATTCATCCCCCTCTTGAAACTACTTGTAAGTCCTTTGCCAACAATAACCTTGGCTAGGGGCCTTTATAATGTATTTCATTTAACACACAAGGTGAGCCCTGATCCTTAACAAATGTCAGGCTGGTAAATAAATTTGCCATATTTTCTATACAACAGTTCATCCATCCAGACAAAACATTAAATATATATATAATAGTGGCAGATGGGATGTGATGGAAGGGTATTGTGGCCCTGGTGTGTAATATAAAAGTTCAAAAATATTTAAACAATAGAGCGGCCAATGGCCTTAGAAGTAAATGTTAAGATGACACTGAGTACAAAGGGCTCTTAATTATGTCTGTCAGTAAAATTACTTACCGTAGATCACGTTAGAAAATATATACAATTGTGATTGAAAGTTTTAATCTTAACAGCCAATTAGATGCTAGCTGTTACTAAGTTACTGCAGTTAGAAAACATCTGATTGGTTTGAGATTAGTAATGTGAGAAAACTTTTGCACATTTTATTGCATCAACTCAAATAAGCAAGATAAGTGAGCAGGCCCAAGATAAAACAGCAATGGTTGACTACACTGATAAGTGCATGCATAGGGACATGATATGTAAATCTTTAGGGCACAAGTATGGCCTATCAAGAATTTAGGGACGAAAAGCAGGACTTTTTTAACACCAACACACACAAAACATAAAGCGGGGAAACACACCTTCCAATAATTTGCCTGACAGTTTAGTGGGTTTTCGGTTGAAAGGGGCCAAATATAGGAGGGTTCTTCCGTTTGGTGTGTGACTGACAGCCCTTCGGTTTGTGTGTATAACATCTGAAGACAAAAATCTGAATGTAAATGCATATAATTACTTAAGAGTATGAAGTAGAATAATGGACAAATTGCATAATGTGTTAACATGTGTTACAGTGGTAGGTGCAGTAAATATTATATAGTGGTAGATGCAGTATGATAAAACTGTACATTGTAGGTAAAGTAATAATAACTGTACTTTGGCAGATACAGTAGTATTAACTGCAATGCTACGTGCAATAATACTAACTACATTCGGAGAGAAAGAAATAATGAGTGTAACAGTGGTAGGCGTAATAATTATTACTATGCAGTAGTAGGTGCAATAAAAAAAACTACACTGTGAATTTAGGGCAGCCTCACTATGGTTCCCAAGGTTGTCAATCACTGACCCACATGGCATGTAGGTGGGGGCTAGGGTATATTGTTTGTTTGGCGCATGTTACCAGTTATACCTGAGGAAGGGACCTGTGAGTCCCGAAACGTTGTATGCTGTTTTGCACTAAATAAAGAATTCATCATCCAAGTAGTGTGCTCCTCTATTCTTAACCTTGCTTGGATTGTGAAGCCCTGGAAGTAGAGGGCTGAGAGTATCTGCACCTACCAACTTGTTCGGCCAAATAGCCAACAACATCCGGAACTTTGCTGAATACAAATAACTACCATGGTGGTACAGTAATAATAGTGTACATTGGGAGATAAAGTATAAAAAATAATGCTAGATGCAACTATGGATCAAGCTGAACCACATTGGTAAATGCATAATAAAACCACCTCCACACTGAACATAACTCTGTGATATAAACTAAAAAGCCCCAGATAGAAGCAATTATTTAATTAACAACAAAAGCCCAATGGAAAGTTTTATAAAGGAAAAGACCAAAAACTAGCTATAGGTAGTGGATGTAGTTAACCGAACCACTCACAATTAAATACTGCTGTTCGGGAACACAGGCACCGGACCCTTCGCTTAAACACTGGCTTTAAAAGGCAAATCCACTTAACCATCAGTAGAATCTGATCACTCACTGCGCTACAGCTACGTAGATACACCCAAGAACTAGAATGGAGGAGAGTACATACAATTGGTACGGGACTCCACGTGCATTGAAACGTTTATTGGCAAGTCATAAACCAGTTCCAGAGGTCACTTGACGCGTTTGGTACCTAATAGTACTTAATCATAGTTGAAATGCAGTAATAATAACTGTACATTGGGAGTAGTAATGGTAGGTAGGTGAGTAGGTGGTAGGTGCCCAATGATAACTGTACGGTGGATGGTGCAGCAATGATAACTATATGGTGGTTTGGTGCAGCAATGATAACTGTACGGGGTAGGTGTAGCAAATAAGAACTGTACAGTGGTAGGTGCAGCAATGATAACTGTATGGGGTAGGTGGTCTGCAATGATAACTGTACGGTAGTAGGTTCAGTTATGATAATTGTATATAGTTAGCTGCAGAGATATGTGTGTACCACACTAACGAGCCATTCCCGATGCCGACAAACTTTGAACGGTGGTAGGTGCAGAAATGATAACTGTAGGTGGGTTGTGGCAGCAATGATAAACTGGTACAGGGGTAGGTGCAGCCAATGTAACTGTACGGTGTAGGTTTAGCAATAACTGTACGGTGGTAGGTGCAGCAATGAAACTAAGGGGTTGGTGCGCATAACGACGGTGGGGTGCAGCAATGAACTGTACGGTTGTAGTGTTAGCAATGATAACTGTACGGTGGTAGGTGCAGCAATGAAACTGTACGGTGGGTAGGTGCAACAATGATAACTGTACGGAGGTTGGTGCGCAATGATACTGTTTCGGTGGTAGGTTGCAGCATGATAATTAACGGTGGTAGGTTGTGCAGCATTGGTTTGATTAATACAAGTCCCAATATATATATTATTTATTTATTCATACGGTCTATGCATTTCGGTGCTACCGAGCCTGACGACGGCGGTAGCAGCCGAAATGCATAGACCGTTGAAATAAAGTTAAGTTTTATCTTTGCTAAAGACCTGTTGAGTGCCCCGTTCTTTGATATGCTACATGTTACTTATCGGGCAGCACCCAGGCGTTTAAGACAGGCGAGCAGGAGTGCAGCTTTTCCCAGTGCTTATATATATATATATATATATATATATATATATATATAATATATATACCGTATATACCCGAGTATAAACCGAGGTACCTAGTTTTAGCTAAAAAAGGAGAAAAAAGATATTGACTCGAGTTAAACCGAGGGGGTTAGTATTTGCCACTTAAGATGTTTGGAAACTACAACTCCAGCATGCTTATTGCTGGGAGTTGTAGTTTTCAAACATCTTAAGTGGCAAATAAGGGTAAATCCTCCTTTATTTGTGCATACAGTATGCACAAATAAAGAAGGTTTTACTCTTATTGTAAATATTTGCCATTAAGATGCTTGATGTTGCCCTGGGTGTCCCTGTGGTATTCTCCTACCTTGTCCGGCGGCCGCTCGCTCCACATCCTCTGCGCTTCAGGATGATGTCACTACTCGGCGCCGCAAAGTGAGAGGCGCCGGGTAGTGACATCATCCGTATTCGCAATGAGGATGCGGTCACGCGGCCGGGACAGGTAGGAGAAAGGTGTGTCGAGTATAAACCGAGGAAGATTTTCAGGCTTTTTTAAAGCCTGAAAACCTCGGTTTATACTCGAGTATATACGGTATATACATATATGTATTCCCAGCATATGTTATTGGTAAATTGGTAAGTTTCTCAGCATGATAACAATAATGGATTGACGATTCATTTATTGAATTAACGATAACTAAATCCAACTGTAAATGGTCCCAATGATTCTACAATTCCTAACAGATACAGGTATCTTTAGTGGAAAAATATTTCCTTTTAATGAAAGGGTCAGGGACCAAGAAACATAGTTGCACAAACTAGGTGAGTTTTCTAGACCCCCTCCTTCTTCTCCCCTTTGCCAGAGCTGCTACAGTAAATAACTACAGGGTTGCCTGTACATATCTTTCCTCTAATGAAAGTGTAAGTCAGAAAACCAATTGTTACTCACTAGGATAGGAAGAGGGATGCTGAAAGACAGAAATGCCAGAAAATTTCATAATTGTAGATGATTTTCCACAATGAATCTGATTTCTACAGCATTGACTTGAAAAAGATCTGTTCACATTTTAGCTTTAGTTCTCCTTTAAAACTGAAATGTCTGCCTGTTCAATGGGTAATCTATTGGCAATCTATAAGTAAGGTAATCTAGTGTGAGCTATTGGTAAACTATTGGCAATCAATGTATAGGTAACTATGGGTAATCTACTGGTAAACTAATGTATGGGTAATGTATGGGTAATCTATTGGAAACTAATGTATGGGTAATCTACTGGTAAACTAATGCATACGTAATATAAATAATCTATATTACTAATTTGGAATCCTGTGTACAAAAAGGACATCTTTGAAATGGAAAGGGTTCAGAGAAGGGCAACTAAATTAATAAGGGGATTGGGGGAGCTTGAATATGAAGAGAGACTAGAAAAGTTACAATTATGTACGCTGAGAGAAGGCGCTCTGCATGGGATATGATTACTGTGTATAAATACATTACAATACAATAAACTATCTGGGGCATTGTTCACCAATAGAGCATGTCAGGACATGTGGCCATCTCTTAAGACTTGAACAAAAAAGGTTTAGGTCTTCAATCTCGGAAAGGTTTTTTCACCGTGAGAACGGTAAAGCTATGGAACTGTCTCAGTGAATGTTGTTATGGCAGGTTCATTGGCCAGTTTAAAAAAAAAAGCTGGATGAGTTTCTGCAAACAAGGAATGTTGATAGTTACTGGTATTGATATATAAAGTAGAGTTGATCCAGGGAAATTTCCAATTACCACTTGGAGTCAGGAAGGAATTTTTTCCCCTTCATAAATTTGTGGGGGGGGGGGGGTTGCCTTCCTCGGATCAACAGTTAGGCAGGAAATAAGGATATTGCTAGATGGGTTGGACTGGATGGACATATGTCTTTATTTAAAGGGTATCTCCACTCGTTTTTCTAAGTTTTTGTAATCCAGTTCTATTGAAGAACGGGAGGTAAAGGAGCTGTGCCTTACCTTCCGTTCTTCAATAGAACACACAGGAGCCAGGAGACAAGGTAAGAACATACCCGCCTCGCTCGCTCCCCCGGCGCGTAGTCTGACAGGTCCCGACGGACCTTGTCTTCTATGCGCATGCGCGATCTATGCGCATAGAAGACAAGGTCCGTCGGGACCTGTCAGACCAAGCGCCGGGGGAGCGAGCGAGCGGGTAGTTCTTACCTTCTCTCCTGGCTCCTGTGTGTTCTATTGAAGAACGGAAGGTAAGGCACAGCTCCTTTACCTCCCGTTCTTCAATAGAACTAGATTACGAAAAACGAGTAGAGATACCCTTTAACCTCAAAATACTATACTATACTATACTACTGGTAAACTAATGTATGGGTAATGCATAGGTAATCTACCGGTAAACTAATGTATGGGTAATGTATAGGTAATCTACTGGAAAACTAATGTATAGGTAATGTATGTGCAATCTATAGGTAAACTAATTTATGGGTAATGTATAGGTAATCTACTAGTAAACTGATGTATGGTTATGTATGGGTAATGTATGAGTAATCTACTGGTAAACTAATGTATGGGTAATGTATAGGTAATCTACTCGTAAACTAATGTATGGGTAATGTATTGGCAATCGACTGGTAAACTTATGTATGGGTGATGTATGGGTAATCTACTCGTAAACTAATGTATGTGTTAATGTATAGGTACTCTACTGGTACACTAAACTAATGTATGGGTAATCTACTGGTAAACTAATGTATGGGTAATGTATAGGTAATCTACTGGTAAACTAATGTATAGGAAATGTATGGGTAATCTACTGGTAAACTAATGTAGGGTAATCTACTGGTAAACTAATGTATGAGTAATGTATGAGTAATCTACTGGTAAACTAATGTATGGGTAATGTATGGGTAATCTACTGGTATACTAATGTATGGGTAATGTATAGGTAATCTACTGGTATACTAATGTATGGGTAATGTATGGGTAATCTACTGGTATACTAATGTATGGGTAATGTATGGGTAATCTAATGGTAGACTAATGTGTGAGTAATCTACTGTTAAACTAATGTATGGGTAATGTATGGGTAATCTACTGGTAAACTTGTGTATGGGTATTATTAGGTAATCACTGGTACACTAATGTAGGGTAATATAAGGTAATCTAATGGTAGACTAATGTATAGGTAATGTATAAGTAATCTACTGTTAAACTAATGTATGGGTAATGTATGGGTAATCTACTGGTATATTAATGTATGGGTAATCTACTGGTAAACTAATGTATGAGTAATTTATAGGTAATGTACTGGTAAACTAATGTATGGGAAATGCATGGGCAATCTACTGGTAAACTAATCTATGTGTAATGTATAGGAAATCTAGTGGTAGACTAATGTATGGGTAATCTATTGGTAAACTACTGGTAGACAAATGTATGGGAAATGTATAGGTAATCTACTTGTAAACTAATGTATGGGTAATCTACTGGTATACTAATGTATGGGTAATGTATAGTTAATCTACTGGTAAACTAATGTATGGGTAATCTACTGGTAGACTAATGTATGGGTAATATGGTAGACTAATGTATGGCTAATGTATGGGTAATCTACTGGTAAATTCATGTATGGGTAATGTATAGGTAATCTACTGGTAAACTAATGTATGGGTAATGTATAGGTAATCTACTGGTATACTAATGTATGGGTAATGTATGGGTAATCTACTGGTATACTATGTATGTATGTATAGGTAATCTACTGGTAAACGAATATATGGGTAATGTATGGGTAATCAACTGGTATACTAATGTATGGGTAATCTATGGTAAACTAATGTATGGGTAATATATAGGTAATCTACTGGTAAACTAATGTATGGGTAATCTGTGAGTAATCTAGCGTAAACTAATGTATGGGTAATGTATAGGTAATCTACTGGTAAAGTAATGTATGGGTAATCTACTGGTAAACTAATGGATGGGTAATGTATAGGTAATCTACTGGTAGACTAATGTATGGGTAATGTATGCGTAATCTACGGGTATACTAGTATGGGTAATGTATAGGTAATCTACTGGTATACTAATGTATGGGTAATGTATAGGTAATCTACTGGTAAACTAATGTATGGGTAATGTATAAGTAATCTTCTGGTAACTATTAGGGTAATGTATAGGTAATGTACTGGTAAACTAAGTATGGGTAATGTTTAGGTAATCTACTGGTTAATAATGTATGGGTATGTATGGGTAATCTTCTGGTAAACTACTGTATGGTTAATGTATGGGTAATCTGGTAGACTAATGTATGGGTAATGTATAGGTAATCTACTGGTAAACTAATGTATGGGTAATCTGGTAAACTAATGTTTGGGTAATGTATGGGTAATGTATGAGTAATCTACTAGTATATTATGTATGGGTAATGTATAGGGTAATCTACTGGAAACTATGTATGGATAATGCATAGGTAATCTACTGGTAAACTATGTATGGGTAATGTATGGGTAATCTACTGGTATACTAATGTATGGGTAATGTATAGGTAATCTACTGGTATACTAATGTATGGGTAATGTATGGGTAATCTACTGGTAACTAATGTATAGGTAATCTACTGGTAACTAATGTATGGGTAATGTATAGGTAATCTACTGGTAAACTAATGTATGGGTATGTATAAGTAATCTACTGGTAAACTAATGTATGGGTAATGTATAGGTAAAGTACTGGTAAGTAATGTATGGGTAATGTATGGTAATCTACTGGTTAACTAATGATGGGTAATCTTCTGGTAAGTAATGTATGGTTAATGTATGGGTAATCTTCTGGTAAAGTAATGTATGGTTAATGTATGGGTAATCATGGTAAACTAGTATGGGTAATGTATGGTAATCTATTGGTAAACTAATGTATGGGTAATCTGGTAAACTAAGGTTTGGGTAATGTATGGGTAATTACTGGTAAATTAATGTATGGGTAATGTGGGTAATCTACTGGTAATGTATAGGTAATCTACTAGTAGATTAATGTATTGGGTAATGTATAGGTAATCTTACTCGTAGACTAATGTATGGTAATGTATAGGTAATCTACTGGTAAGTAATGGATGGGGATAATAAAACCTAAATGTATGTAATATAGATATAAACTTGTGCTTTTAGTTGCTATTTGTTAGTTGTTTATATGAATAGCTTTCTGGTACAGGTAAGGCAATTGGGGTCTGCAGAAACCCACTGTGACTGAATAATGGGGTGTAGGGTGAGACAGATGTTTGTGTTTTCATTTTGAAGATGGACGTTAATGATAAAAATAACAGGACATCTGGACATGACCACGTAGTAAATCTAAATCTTTTCTATTAGAGTGACACTTCTAACAGGTATATGCTATTTGCCATTTTATTAATGTACAGGGTCATCCACTGTAGTTTACACCAGTTTTTAACCGCAATTCACTCCATTTTTGATAAATGCTGGGAATTGTAGTTCATCATTTTTGCCTGTCTGGATTGACATATCTATAACCGTATTGTTAACTATGTTTCCATAACAAGGAAACGGCTGAACTTAATTACTCATGCTGGGAAATGTAGTTTTTCCTGTCAAACACAGTAAATGATAACAGCAAGTATTTCTTTACTGACTTTACAGGTGCAGGTGCTGGAGACCTCAATCTTCATGGCATTAGAGGTGTTAGTAATTTTATGGTGATTCTTTCTAAGATGTAATGACACCCCAGTTTAACAGTAAGTGCTGTGGTTTATCAAACATATTCCTTTGTGAGATTATGTAGGTGCCATCAATGGTACAGTCATATGGAATATGGAAAGAATGAGTGTGAGGCCCACTTATCCATCTCTTACGCAAGAATTTACTAGATATATATATATATATATATTAATATATAATATATTATATCAATATAGAAAAGACTGGCACACACTCCCTCAATTCAAATGCCAGGGTGCTCCCGAGGGATCCAATAATACAAAGATGCACAGTGAATCAGGGCACTCCTTGGTCTTAAAACAATGGGTTTATTCATCACAAACAATGGCAACGTTTCGGTCCCTGGTCTTGGACCTTTATCAAGCCAAGGCTTGATAAGGTCCAAGACCAGGGACCGAAACGTTGCCATTGTTGTGATGGGAATAAACCCACTTGTTTATAAGACCAAGGAGTGCCCTGATTCACTGTGCATCTTTATTATATATATATAATATATATATATATACATATACCCCACAAGCAATTTAAATCCATTTTCTTGCCCCTTCCTTGTTTTGTTTTCACCCCTTCCTCCTCCCCTTTTTCTGTTTCTCCTGGTTTCTTTCTCAGCTGCTTCAGAAATAACCGGTGGATCCAGTTTTCTTTCTTGTTAATCTCATTGCTGGAGCGATGACCTCCCTCTCCCTCTTACTTTCCTGAAAGTACGTGACATTCCTAACTTTTCACAGCAGAGCTCCCTTCTCATCTGCTGCAGTACATCTCTTATCCTGGGACTTCCCTGCTCTTCTTTACATTATCCATCCCAGCAAACCCTGGGTCTACTTCTGCCTATCTGGGAGCTAACCAGCTCCTCTTCAGTCACCTACTGTCAACAGAGATCAATGGGACACCCCCACACCTGAGGTAGCTTGCCTAATTAATATTTTTCCATTAATTATTTCTTGTGTGTCACACTAGTCTTCCCATTTATAAACATTATGCTTCAGTGCTTTTGTACTTCTGAATGACATATTTGAAACTTCTGATATCCTTTCTTAGTTTGTTGTATGTATGCATGTATGCCTAGTTACATGTATCATTGTTTATATGTATAGGTGAGCAGTTTCAGAGATGTGATTGTGTAATAGAGCGAGCTACTACTGTCTATGCTATGCTCTCTATATATAAATGTAGTTTACCTTGGTCAGGTGTAAGTGTCTAGACTTAGCAGTGATCTTTCTATACCCCATGTAGCTTATGATTCTCTCATGTGGGGACAGCATAATGAGTTGATACCTAATAATATTTACTGCTTTCTTTCATTGTATTTTTTTTAGATGGTTAAAAATGTCCTGTTTTTTGACTTATGATTTCTTGGAATGTAATAGACAGACATCTCATAGTGCTAACCGGCAAAAGCCTGTTGAATTTAATATGCTTAAAGTTTCCCAGTCTGTATCGTACATGCCTGTTCTGTGACACGTTGAAACTGAAGTATTATCTGCTACTTGTGAAAGAAATTGGATCTATCTGACAAGGAGAATAGTATATATTTATTACTCTCAGCAGATAGAATTATAGACTTTTTGACTTTTTTGGGAAGTGATTTGGAGACAAGACTTGAAGCAGCTTCTTTCCAGTAAGTAATGTAGAAATTCCAGGAGAGAGAGCTAAATATACTTGGCGGATCAATACAGAAATGGCTGCTTGTGAATAATTTAACTGGCAGGGTTGGAACAGTTTGGAAGCTAATAGCAAACAATAAAGAGGTGACAGAAATAAGAGATTATTTCTTACCTTGTTTATAACCCCCAAAACATGTTATTTTAAGGGGGAATAAATCCTTTGCTTGACCACACAATGAAATTGAGTAAATATTTACAGGGTTATTCAATAAATGTTCTTATCATTAAAAATGGTGCTAATTTTGCCCCAACCAATCAAATGTTAGCTTTCAAATGTTAAATTAGATTGGTTGGGGCAAAATAAGCACCATTTTAAACAATATGAACTTTCATTGAATCTCCCTGCTAGTTCTAGTAATGCTGTGTCTGTCTGTCAGTCTATATAGGAAGATTGTGACAATTATATCTGTAAGTTTAATATGTATGATTTGAATTCCAAATTGTCATCAAGGGATCAAGTGGTTTAGGGAGAGTTTTGTGTAGTGTTCCCTTTCTCATTGGATTCAAAAAGTTACCAAAGGAAGGGGACATCACGCAGTGCTAAGCTGCAAATAAAGTGCTATTTTAATTAGTGAGCTTCCCCTTTGGTGACCCTTTGAATACATTGGACACTGTAGGGCACGGAATAGTGGGATGGTGTGTACCCAATTAAAGATACCAGGTATACAGTGGGCAAGCTATTATTTGATTGATTATCCCTTTCTAATACTAAGTCAAACAGGTGCAGAAATCGACTAGTAAATGGGGGGAAAAAGACTCAATGTTAAAAAGAAATAATTAGATCAATTGTGTTGTTAAATTGGCAAAATTGGGATTGTAGCCAGAAGTATTGCATCATGGAAGCAATTAATATACCACCTAGCCACTATTAAGGCAATGGATAGGAGTCACAGCTCATCTGTCAACTCAGGAAATTATTCAAGGCCAGCCCAACAGTCTGTTATGTCATGTAAAATGTAGATTATTTTATTGAGTGTCAGATTTACAGTTGCAGTAATCTTTGCACCAAGTTCTGTCAGCCAAGCAGAGGAAACAGTTAAGCTGTAGATGCTAATATAACAAATAAGAAAGTTAGTGAGCAAAATGATAGCACATCCTCCTGCATAAGGAAAAACAAGTAACTAATGATTTGCAAATTATTCAGATACATCTGAAGATACCCAATTAAGAAACAAGGCTATAAGCATCTACATTTGGTTTGAAAGTTTAAATTGTCTAATAGTAACTATAATAAGTAATATCCCTGGCAGAGTAGGTAGATTTTGAAAACATAGAGCTAATCGAAAAAGATTTATCTGATACTGTTAAGAGGTTACTAGTCTGACTCCATAACATCAGTCTCTAAAATACCAGGAGGTGATGCAATCAGTCCTTTGATGACTGAGTAACCTATAGCGTATAGTGTGGTGGTTTTTTTGGGCTCTAAAAGAGTCACATAACACAGGAAAGCTTGTCACAGACACTCGGCTGACATTAAGATTATAGGTACATACAAGCTATGTATTTTTCTCAGTGCTTATTTTTAATGTATGTTTAATTTCTTTCTCTCTGCCTTTATCAGAATTTGCTTTTAATTTGTTTTTAGGGATCTGTCATTTGCAGTTTAATGCGTGTATTTCCTTCTATATCGTTATTTAAGTTCCTTTAAAACCATTTACTTAATTGATAACTAATAATGTTTCTTTTTGTTAATATAATAATATAATTGTTAATGAAGACAGTAACTTTCTGATGAGCTAAAATACTAGAGAAAATGTCATTTTTTTTAACCTAACACAAATGCACTGTTAATATAAAGTCCTGTATGCTTTCAGTTTTTGCCTAGAAACCCATACGATATGCATTTCATGGAAATGAGCCAAAACAAGGCTTGCGAAAGAGAACGTCAGTTTTCAAAAAATCTTATCCAGACAGACAACTCTGGACTGGTGCATCATAAAAAAATAAAAGTATGGAACTCTGCTGGCGACCCAGAAATAAGTACAGACCATCCCAAGCAACACAAACATGTAAATGGCATGCTACCAAGTACTCATTGCTTTATGGTGGAATAGTTCCTATTTTTGAAGATGTTCTATTTTATATTTCAGCTCCGCACATCAGCAATGGAAACAGAGCGATCTGATGGATATGTCACTAGTAAGTTCTGACATTTTACTAGTCTTTTTTTAACCACCTTGATTCCATACTTCTAGTCTATTTATTATGATTATTTTGGTGTTTTTTAAAGTGCTAGATATTTGGTAGTTTCTGATATTTGGTGCTTATAGGGTTAAAATCACTGTTTGTAAATAGTTGTTTTAATTATCCAGGGCTGTCTCATCCAATCAGCTTCTGAGTGCTCTTCTCTCTTTTGAGGGGAAAAATATATTCGGCTGCATGTGTGTTCACTGCATTGGTCCCTATGGAGCAAGTTATTGAACCAACATAATTAATATTTCAAGATACTCTGCAATACCTGAACAATGACATTTGTCTCAATAGCTTGTGCACCATGGTACCTTGTGCCCTAAAGCGTGGCAATAAAGCAACATAGAGAAATCTGTTCATTTTCATTGAGATATTCATCAACAAATTCATCAACACATTAGGGACCAAAGAAAACAAAAGTAAAATTTCATATAACAAAATGATTTGCTGCAAAGCTGTTGTTTACTCATACTCAGGGATGAGCATATATATTGCAATTAAAGATGCACGTCTGAGAATATCCTTGCTTCTATGCTGTTTTAGTTTATATGTTCCAAATTACATAGAATCACTCTAGCACACTGATGTTAACTGTTACCAGATAATAGGTAGGTGCTATCCTCTGAACCCCCTACTCTAGGGGTTAAGGTAATTCAAAGTCATGAAGAAAAGCAAAGAAGCACACTATCTCTGCGTATCACAGTTGATTGCACTAAAAACACCAGCCCCCAGTCCCCTTCCAAAGGCTGAATGATTCTAGGACTTCTAGTCGAAGAGGAAGAACACAGACTAAAGCTTTAATTTAGCTGACAAAACTGCTAAATTGATCTCTGTTGGCTTTTCTCGATTGTCCTAAATCTTATACTAAAGACCAATGTTCCCTCTAACCTCAAATTGGATGTGTGCGCAGAAATATATATTCTGTGCGCATACAAAAGTACATTTTATGCGCTCCATACTGCAGCACTTACATTAAGTAGATTTTTGTGTGTGCACCACTTAAATCTCTGTGCGCAGTCCTGCAGAGTTGTCTTCGTGCACACGAGCGCACAGCTTAGAGGGAACACTGCTAAGGACAGTGTTTAATATTTTTACATTATCAGAATTACATTGCTAACTGCAGTCCAGGTTGTTAACAATAGTCTATCTTTAGTTTTTGAAGCTTTATAATGAAAACTTTAAATTGACTGAATTAAAGACCCCTTTTTGTTTCTCCTATACACAAATTATTGTTTGCCTCTGTCTGCAGATATTAAGAACCACCTTGCTCTATGAAGAAGCCATGCACATCCATTTTTTTTTCTTAGTAATCATTTATGTACATATAAAAGATTGTTTATTGTGTTGGTAAAGAGTAACAGACTTTAACATTGTTTTTGATAGAAGAGAATTTTTTTGTTAATAGGAGAGAATTGTGAATCATGAGGTCCTAGTTGTCACTTTTCAAGTGGCCTCATTTGTGTACAGGAATAACAATGTTTAGACTTCAGAGAGTCTTTTACATGATCATTAAATAGAGAATGGGATGATAATGCTTGCTAAGTGTATCTCCCTGAATGCTTTATCTTATAAAATAGCAAAACAACCACAACGGACAAACAGTTAAGTTTGATTCCAATCACCAGTTTCCCACCCCACTTTGTATTCACTGTGCCCCTGGTTTCTACTGACTACTGTAGTCCTCTCACTTTATAAATGAAGAAAATTTGGTATAGTGTTTAGCATCGGAGGAAGAAACTGTCAAAAGGCTTAACTTTTTATTTAAAAGAAAAAAATAGGGGCAAGATAACGGATATACAGCACAGTGGGATTGGACAAATATATTGAAAATTGAATCAAAAGGCTTGTGAATTAGACTAGCTCCCATACACAAACAGCCCTTAATGAGCGTTTTGTCTCTGTTTATAGAACATGCATATTTAAATACAATTATACAGTTTTAAAAAATGTCTTTAGAGTATGTTAACGATAATTATTTTTCTCCCTTTGACAGAACCCAGATCCAGCTGATATTAACTATGTGATAGATGACACTTGTGTTACTCAAGGTGGCTATACACATTGCCGATATTGGGTCAGGGTGACTGGATTTACATATTATCGGCAGTGTGTAGAGGTCAAAACTGACAGACCGCAATGCCAACAAATGACCATAGTCGGCATTATGGACGGGAAAGATGGAAAATCTCTTTAAATTTAAAATTACTTTAAGAAAAGGGAACTAATACTATTGGTCTGTGTATGGCTGCACGGCCGACCAATCCCCATACTGCTTTTGGGCTATCGGTCGGGTCTGTGTGTGTGGTCCCCACCACATGTGTGCTGACAGAAACCAATGTGATCTTTTGGCACAATGCGATAGAAATTGCTGGTGTATGGCCACCTTTACTAATATATGAGCTCACTCACATAGAGTCCTCATACCCTTTTTGTAAAGGGTATAAATAAAAACCTGATCATTTTTTGTATTATTATTTTTTTTTGGTTCTTTTAAAAAGCTGTAGCTTTAAATGCTTAATGCAGATAACTCTTAACTGAGAAAAAGTCATAAAATCCTTAAGCAGTGGAATGCCCTTCTAGCTGGGAATTGCATCCACAGGAAAGAACATGTTAGGACTCTTGGAGAGAACATTCTCCACAGAGAAGGATCTTATTGCAGCTCTAATATTCCTAAGAGGATTCATTTGCCATAGTCTCATACCTTTTGCAGGGTTACTGTCTCCTCATTCTCATTATCCTACTTTTATTGTACCTGATTGGTGACAGGGCATCAGGCATCCCACTAAAGCTTACAGTGAATTGTAAAGGAGACACCTTTCTTTAGCTAGACAGGAATTACGATTCTTCAACACCAATCTGACCTTTTCTTATTTTAGTATCTGGGACATCTGACAAGTGTCCTTGCATGTGTCATACCATGGGTCCTAAGTAAATGTAATAAATATGTTTTCTCCCAACATTGAGTAAAATTGTTTTGCTGGAAAATTGTGTTGTTTTCCTCTAACCACTGTACATATAGAAACGTATATATTAAGGTGCTTCTTTGTAGGATTCTCTCAAACATTAACCTCTGATAACTCTTATGGAGACACCTGTCTTAAAACTGTTCATTAGTTTTTATCACTCAGAATTCGAAGTTTACCTTTTACTGTTTTCTTGTTTGTGTGTAACCAGGTGACAACGAGATTGGCCCCGACAGAGACCACTCCAACATGGCTATAGACCTGACCTCCTGCACAACTAATGGGCAGCACTTGTCACCATCACACATAACAAGCAGTAAGTCCGTTCTCTTGAGTTTTCTATCAGTTAATTATTCCAGTGGTGCTCATGTCGATAGTAATCTTGTATGCAGAGAGATTACAGAAAAATAAGTTCATTAATTATATATCTTCACTTCTGAAAGTTCTAGTTGTCCAGGTCTCCGATGTTTTTTAGCCCTGTTCTCTAACATATTATTTGGTGATTCCAAGGTTCAAAGCTTGTTATATCTTGATCTCCAAAATATTTATGAAAAAGTTCTATGATCCTAAGGATTTCTCTTTGAAGTGTTCTACCATTAATTAGAGAATATAAAAAAAAAATTATCTCTGTATTACTATTATCAAATTGTATTTTCCTTTCTAAAACCATGTCAAAGGTGAATACATCTACAGAGAAGTATTGCTGCCAACACATCCTTTATGTGTAATGTAGCGGATTACTCCATGTATAGGGAAGGGGAACAGAATAAGAATTGCCTTTATTTGTGTGTTTGAAGGCTGTATCATTTCTTGAAGTTTAATTTACACACGGGCCCTAATCATAAAAACAGATTAAGGTTATACATTAATCATGTATTTATGTAAGGCTGGATAAATCCCAGGAGCCAATTAACCAGTGTGCCTAAAAATGTACACCCGGCAACTAACTTTTTAAAGATTTTTCTATTGATGTCTAGAACTGTCAAAACCCCCCAAAAACATATTGTCTCCTAAACATTTTTGACAGTTTACCAATGTCAAGAATAGTTTGCTCACCCCTGGATTATTTTTTTTTCTCTTTTTACATCTTCATATTTTTCAAAGTTCTTTTTGTGGCTCCTTTTCGGTTTAATGCGACTATCATAAAGTTTACACTCACCTTTGTAGTGATTTGAGGTAGAGATACAGTAGATGGTATAGGGTAGAAAAAATAACCTTGTAACCTTAATACCTTAGGTTGAACATGGGTTTTGTTTCCGTTTGCTTTATCTTAACATAGATTTTCTTAAGTACATATCCAGGCCCAGTGTTCTCCCTAGGGTCTTTTAGCCGGGCGGCCCACCCGGCTACTTTTTCATGCCACCCGGCTGGAAAAAATTTCTTAAGAGAACACTTAAAGTTGGCACATGTATTTGTGCTGCCATTTTACATGGGTTACCTTCAGATGTTGTAGAACTACAATTCACTGCAGATGTTGTAAAACTATATAATGAGCATGATGCAGTGCACATTTTTCCCCACCACCAAATTTCCCATCCCACCCCACCCGGCTACTTTTTCATGCCACCCGGCTAGAAAAAAATTCTGGGGAGAACACTGCAGGCCATACATTAGTTGACTTACCTGTCAACGTTTTTCATAACGTTCTTACAACAGGCTGGGCTGATCATTTTGAGATTGATGATCGGCCAGGAAGCCGATTAGATGCCCATTGTTAGATTGAATCATCCGTCAAACGGCAAAATCAACCAAATATCAGGACAATGTATGGCCAGTGTTTTCCGCACATATTTCCATTCGTGGTGATAATTTAATGTAAAGATTAATCATTAAATGAATTAATTGTTCCTACATTTAACATGATCTCGCTGTATTAGGTTTCAGTTAAGTAATTATTTTATTGTACTTTAAATCTAAAAACAGAAAGCATTTTGGATAATTTATTATCCAATGACTGCACTTTGCTACAAGCAGTATATTCACATCTTTACATTGTTTTCTAATCATTTAATTTCAAGTTTGTAATAATATCGACATATTTACTATTTTAAGATAAAGTGTCCCAATTACCTGGAAGACTAAAATTTATAATTGTGCACAATCTTGGGTGAATGTGTTCTTGTTCTCTTTTGTGAATGAAAAATAAGAATACCCAACAAACAACTTAAGAATGTTTGAAGGAACAATAGACCATTACATTTTACTAGGCAAACTGTACACAGCTATACTTCAACAAACATGCCATTTACATGTGTGTCTCTAGAGATATGAGTGCTTTTTCTTCTTCACTGAAGATGCAGCATTAATTCCTATGTGGATTGCAGCATCAGGTAACTGATACAGGCAATTCCAGCACAAAGATGGAAGCTCTGAGCAGCTTTGCTAAAGAATCTTAGTAATCCTTTATCGGATAGTTTTCTGGAGTCTTTTACAATGACAAATTGTGCAAATATAAAATAGTTTTATATTATTATCTAAGTACAGGTTTTTTAAATGCTTTGTGTTATTAATTGTTACGATTGACATTTATTGTCTATATATAGAGAATATGCAAATACAGCTAGCCACAGTTTATTGTAATAGGTTTATATGTGTTTTTGTCAGAGTTATGTCTTGATTGCTTGCATAAAATAAGATTCAAACCCCAGATTAAATTTAAAAAAAAATAAATTCCAATATTTTTATATTTTTTAAGTGATGAACATGTTTTGTGCATGTTAGGGGGGAATTGAATTTGTTGTAGGATGATTCTTACAGGGGGGATTGAATTTGTTATTGGTGATTCTTGGAGGGGTAATTTAATTTTTTGTAGGATGATTCATAGAGGGGGAATTTAATTTGTTGTAGGTGATTCTTAGAGGAGGAGTTGAATTTGTTGTAGGATGATTTGGGATTTTGAGTTATGTGGCTGCCTTTAAATTGACAGCATACTAAAAAAATGGTCTATGGTGAAATAAAACACAAATATGCCCATTCCCAATGTCTTTTCTTTTTTACTATTAAAGAATGGAAGGGTTTTTAAAGATTTTTTTTCTCAAAAATTTTCAGTCCTATAATTTTAAAGCTCTTTTTGGCAAGTTAACTCAACTAATGTTGCAAAACTTGACTCTTCGATACTTCTTGTTGGAGAGCCTTTGTTATCTTTACTCCTCATTTTGCTCTTGCACTTTCCTTCCTCCCTCCCTCTCTGTCTGCTGTTGTCTGTTTGTGGTATCCAAGACCTCATCCTTTTCCTGTATACACCATTCTCTCACAAATCCAGAAACAATAGCAGAATAGCTGGGATCGGTCTTCTACTTGACCCACCTAGATAAATTTGTCTTAGAGTTTTACTTTGACAATGTAAGTTGAAAAACAGGCTTGGATGTTATTTCACGGGGGAAGCCTAAGGGATATTATAGAACTGTTTTTCTGTGTACACATGCCAACCTTCAAAGTTTAAACCTGTATCTCAACCATAGAAAACATGTTCTGGTCACCATTGTGGTTCAATGATGTTCAGTCTGTAGCTCTGCTTTACCTAGTGACAATAGTTGCTGATACTTTCCTGGGAGATGCAATTTCTTAAGCTGGATACACACCATCCAATATTTCAGTGTATTGGTCGTTCGGGCTGAAATATTAGATGGTTTCCTGGAAAGGTCATGACCGACGTCTGGCCGTCTACTTGTCTAAATCGGACAAACGGCCAATCGGACGGGCAAACCTGGCAGATTGGTTGGAAAGTGCCAACCGGTCAGTCGGGACGAGCTTACATTGTTACAACTTGTTAATGTTATGTACTCTTTACAATATTGTATTATTTTCATAGTTTATAGAAATGTTTAGAACAATGGTCAAGAACACATTCAAGCCTGCCTTTTAGAAAATATGTGCTTGTTTGAAAGGTATGGGAGAGGAAACTTGTATGGAGACCACACAGTTCCCCTTTTTAACAATTTTACTCTGTTATTAAACTGTAATTTATACTTGTGGGTTGTATAAAAAAAACTTTAGGCATTATTTATAGTTGGCATATTTAATTTGATCTACAATAGTGACAGTAAATTAGTGTATCAGCTACATAAATCTTGTAATAAAGGCTTTGCTTTCTGGGGTGACTGAGTGCAGCATTGATCAGTATTTTTGGTCTGGTAGTTGGTAAATGATCCTTTTCATTTTATTTCCTGTGGCCACTTTGAACTTTCAGAGTATGAAAGGTGACAAGATGCTGGCCTAAAAGTAGGTATTAGTAGACTTCTATCTGAACTGTCAAGTACAGAAACTGCTGTTTCCAAGGACAGAAGTGTGGGTATCTGTTATTATTGAGAATCATTTGCATTATAACATGCTGGTAAAGATTGACATGTGCAGAGTTATCAAATTGGTTGCTTTGGTTTTGGATATACTGTAGTTGTTGAGGCTAAGTAAAGCACTACCTCCATGTAAATTAATTGCTTCAGCCTACTTGTGCAGACATTTTTAACAATTGATGCAAAGGACGACAACAACATCCAAAGGCAAATTGAATTTACACTAAAAGGGAAAAAAATCCTTCATGACTGTAAAATCCAATTTTAAAAAAAGCCCTTAATCAACTTGGAAACTTTTATACAGGATTATAACAGAATTTTCTAACAAGGCATGCAGCCCTTTACAAGGAATAAGAACACCCATAATGGTATACATTGATAAGTGCAATAATGTAGTATGGCATTAAAGCTTGTGAATATTTAGCAGCATTGGCTGGAGATTGGAACTTGTCATTATTTACTTTTTTACATAATTGTGTAGACTTTGTCAAGTTGCTTTGCCTTTCTTAGTAATTCCTAATCAAACACTAAAATCTTTCAGTAATGAAATCCTTTTAGTTTCTGTTCCTCCCCTTGCTCAGTGAGCTCAGACACGCTTAGTGTTATTCACTTAGGAAAATAAAGTAATTCTCCAATTACTACTTTAAACAGGCAAGTGAAAGTACGTGCATGACATCCAGAAGTGAAACATTTTATTGATTTTAAAGGGTACTGTGCTACAGTATACTGCTGCTCTTACAACAGCAGTGTAAGAGGTATTGATTGCTACTTACACTGTGAGTTGTGATTCCATCAGAACCATTTCTCCGCCCCTTAACACTGATTTGAGCATGCACACTTGCATTCTTCTGCTGGGTCAGGGGGAAGATAAGCCCCACCCTCTAAATGCTTTAAAAGCTAGCAACAAGATTAAAACTATTTTTTGTCTCCCTGTCCAAAGGCAGAGGAAAGCCCAGAGAATGATTGCAAGGCTGGGTATACATGGGCCAATATTTTGAATTTAAAATTGGCCATATTAATGTTCCGAAAGGAAAAAGTAAACAGACTTTTTAATAAAATATATGCAGCTTATAGGACAGGAAAAAAAAAGAAAAAATGGGCTCAAGTATTGTGGACGAACTAATATACCCCCAGGGACAAGGGCCTTGCTTTAAGGTCTTTACCATTGGTTACATTTGGGAAGGGAAGGCAGTGGTATAACTAGGAATCACTGGGCCCCCTGTAAAACTATGATAGGGCCCCTATTTGTGCTTCATTCACAGTGTTTTGGGGTTTTTTTTTGGGGGGGAGGCTATATCTGTCATAGGAAAAATAAGACGATGTTCCCCTGGTAGTTATGCCCCTGAGGATGGGGTGGGTATAGGTCTGCAGTTATCCTTTCATGTGATTTATCCATTGTACCATATAGTAGATATAGAGCAAATAGAACACGTGCTTTTATAAAGATTGGCATATTCTAGCCACCTATATGTCGGTGCAAAGCTCAGTCTCAATATAAATTTATATTGATATTATCTACGTTAAATAATGTTTTTTCTTATTCCATTTTAAAAAATTTTTTAATGAAACCCACCTGATGTTATGCGGTTAACATTTCCATAGTTGCCAACAATTCTGAAATATTTCAATAAAATATTTTTTTTAATAAAAGTGTCTTGTACAAGTAGGCCATGCCTACTTTAAAGACCATGCCCACCTTTAAAGGGTAACTGTGGTCCAAAAAGGACTTTAGGTAAATTTGCAGAAATTGCTTTCCTGAGCATTTTTGCAATTTACTTTAATAATTTTTTTTTACAAAGTTTTGAAGACATTTACATTTTTATGTGTGATACGGTAGCAGCATCACCAGATCCCCTGCACTTCCTTCTCTGAAACCATGTGACAATCCCTCTTCCCTGTGTCTCCGCCTCCTCCAGTAAAAAAAGACAAACATGTACACACCTTACACACTCTTTTCTGTGGGCTGTGCTGTTGTTTAGCATCAACAGGTATCCCACTACTCCCGGATCTTCCGGGAGTCTCCCGCAAATCGGGGTGGTCTCCCGCACTCCCGTGAGACCACCCCGATTTCCCGCAACGGAGGAGTCCTGAATCTCCTCCCCGTTACGCCCCCTTTATGTGTGCCACACACCCGGACCGGCCACGCCCATACCACACCCCTAACCCGGCCTCCCCCACCCCTAGCGTGTATGCCCTGCCCACTGTGTGACATCAATGACGTCACACAGCATAGCCACGCCCCCTCGCCCAACCTGCCTGGAAGGACGAAGAGGCAGGGTAGGATGTCTGCATCAATCTGCATAGTATTTACATTAAAAGCAAGATGCATTGCTTTAGATGTCGTCATACAGTACATATAGTATGTATTCAATGGATGGATGCCTTACAGCATATATATACCATATGTTCAGTTGCAAAAGGAATAAGGTGACAATCTTAAGTGGATTACTGCAATAAGGAGACTTAAAATATGAGAGTTGTGGCCTTGTGTGTAAAGTTACCAGATTACCTGCTAATTTGAACTGCATTTATTTTATATTAGCCTTGTTGAATGTATTGTTAATGTTACTTGTATTTTATTAGGGGTCTTCTGATTTTTCAATAATCTGGTAACTCTATCTGTTGTATTCAGTTAGATCACCTGGACTTAAAGTTTAGTTCTTGAAGATGTTTCGACTGGCTTTCTCAATTCAGAATGACTTGTACAAGAATCTGTTGGCAATTATGTACCATGGAAAGTCCCAATTAGTATATCACAGACAGGTGTTAGGAACCTTCTGAATGCAAGGTGTGATTGCATTGTGGCTAAGAGGTGTTATAGGAATTGCCCAGAGTAAGGTGTCAAAACCAAAAAAATAGCCAGTCAGATGACTAGTCTTCAAGAACTAAACAAGTCCAGTTGATCTAACTGAATACAACAGATATACCATGACCTGGATGATGAGAACTTTGACAAGCATCTGGTAACTCTAGTTGCAGGGAAATTGTCAATAACAACTGCCGTGCAAAATTGTATATACCCGTATATACTCGAATATAAGTCGATCCAAGTATAAGTCGAGGTACCTACTTTTACCCGAAAAATTAGCAAAACATGATTTACTCGAGTATAAGTCGAGGGTAGAAATTATGACCACTACTGCCTTCTGATTCTATATTGATTTGAGGCTTTAGTTGCCCTTTAAATGGACAGCAGAATTCCCATACAGTAGTCCCATACAGTAATAGCCAAATCCAGCATCGATATTACTGTATAGGAATTCTTCTGTCCATTTAAAGGGCAACTAAAGCCTCAAAACAATACAGAATCAAAAGGCAATCTTTAACAATAGATTCCATCCTCCTGATTCTCTATAGTTTTAAAGCATTAGTCGCCCTTTAAATAAAGAGTTATCACACACAGTAACCTCCAATTCCTAGCCACTCCAGATGTTTGGAAACTACAACTCCCAGCATGCTTTACTTGCTGGGAGTTGTAGTTCCGTAACATCTGCAGTGGCAAGCACTGCACTCCCCCAGAGCCCTTCCATTTCAGTGGACTTGCCTTTATGTAGTCTGCAATATGGCTGCTCCTGGTGCTGCCATCTGGATTTCTGGAACCATAAATATGGCAGCCTATTGTCAGGTCCATAACCACCACCTTCCAGCAAGGCCCTTTGACCAGGGTTTCTCCTCACACCAGAGAGGGCTCTGGCTATGCTACTGCATCAAAACTTCTGCTGCCCTAAGTCCAGTAATCGGTCAGCCGCTTGCATCTGCATCAACTCCTCTGCTGGGTGACGTCATTACTCGGTGCCGGGTAGAGACCGGCAGTGAAGTCACCCACCAGAGGAGTTAATGCGGAAGCAAGCGGCCGGACGATTACTGGACTGCAAATGTGAGTGACTCGAGGTACGATTTTTAGGCTATTTTTATAACCTAAAAACCTCGACTTATACTCGAGTGTATACGGTAAGTTTCACTGAAGGTGTGTTATGTTATGGCTAAAGGCTTATGGGGCTTATGGGGGGCTTTCTAAAAAAATAAATAATGCGGTTGGGGCTGGGAGCCCAGGAGGAAGAACATATTAAAAATTTTATTTTAGGGTGGACATACTCTTTAATGGGGAACCCAAGCAAAGAAGTTTAGAGCGCTTATGGATAAGCCATGTTTGTGCGATTCTCACACACTTCTGATCAAGTTTTGCGATCTGTTAGCACATGAGAATCGCATGCCAGTGCGTTACAACGTGAGTGGCCCCACTGCAATACGTTTTGTGAAAGCAACCACCATTTTTTGTGTGCGGATCCCATATGCTCCGATAACGTAATATTGCCAAAATCAGCACAAGTGGCCAGTAATGCATGTGAAACACGCTGCATTGTGAGTGCACAAGCAGTACCATGCGTTGTAGTGTGGCCACAGCCAACTGACATTGTGGTTTTGAATATCAGGAATTTTTGTATCTCTCCATTAATTTTGAATTACCACTGCCATCCCCTTGGCAATAAAATGCTTAATAAAAATATTTGAACCAAAGACATCTCTTTCCAAGGGGCCCATTGCAGTTGGGGTCACAAACCTCACTGACTGTGTGAAGTGTCATCGTTGATGGTTTTTATTGGAATAAATACAAACTTGTCTGCCTTGAAACAGTTCCAAGCAAGTTTCTATCTGCAACTTTAATGTTACTGAGTTAAAACCTGCTTTATTATACCTTAACCCAATTATTGGCTACTAAAACTTAATGTGAGAACTGATATCTATATTCCGCACTAAACAGCTTCTCTTTAGTGGGGCGTGAAAGCCTGAGACAGATGATTCAGTTCTAATTTACTGTTTAAAAAGCACATTTGTCATATTCTGCTGTCTCTCCTTTTAATGTGTAAACCCCTTTAGCAATGCATTAATTCCACATTAAATTGTACATTTACACAACCTCTTTGCAAGTTTGTTTTTTAATCCAGTTGTCACATATCTGTGGTATTCAGCTAGATCAGCTGGATGTTTTGTTCTTGCGAGGTCTGACTAGCCATCTGACATCTGTCATCGGATCAATAGTGAAACCTCTTCAAAAATTCAAGTCCAGTTGATCTTAGTGAATACCACAGATTTACCATGATGTGGATGAATGACAATCTGCATTAACACATTTTTCATATACATATGAAAGGTCTTTATTGCCCAGCAGTTAATGTGTGTGTAATCATCCCTCCCAATAATATCTTCATTTTCTAAACATTACTGCTCTTTCTAATTTAATTAGAGTTTTGAATTTCATGGATGAATGTATGTGATATGACATTAATATTGCTTTAACTGCATCTATCTGCAAAGACTTTAAACTAACCAAACAAATAGTTGTCCATATAAGTTTAATTGGTATTGTCAGTTTCTCACCTTATTGTCACAAAATCTGCCAATGATACAAGAATAACCCTATTGAATGGAACACGCATTTACTAAACCAGCAGAGGTGGATCAGTAGTGCTACACATAAAGATATTAAAGATATCCCCTTGCGATCCATGCCTGTGTATAGGCATTTTAATTAAGCACAGACACCATGGCCATTGCTAAGGAAGTGCTAAATTTAACAGAAGGAAAAAACAAATTGCCATCTAGTATGTATATATCACATCATCTAGTATATATACCACAACTTAAAAACTGTGAGTGTAGCAAAATAAAGGAGAGAATGCCAAGCAACATAGGTGGAAAAAACAAGTTTATTTAGCTTCTGTTGCTGCAGGAGGGTGTTTACACCAGGCGTAATAGAATGCCTAGGGTAGAGGTCTAGCTGAAGACCAATGAATGCACCAAGAGGTGTTATGGTGTAACGCAATAAAAAAAAAGCAATACACTATAGTTTGATTGAAAATTTAAATGGTAATACACGAAAGCATAATAGAAATCTTTTAAAAGTTGCAATTGCAACTTTTAGTTTCTTTTAGTTTAGTTTCTTTAAAAAACTATGGAAGGCAATTTTAGGAAATTTCATGCGTGTTATAAGAATTACAGGATCTTTTACTATCTAGTATATCTAAAAGTCTTACAATCTCCATGTGGCTAATTTTTAAGATCCTATTCTAGTAAACTTGTCACTAAACTAAAAAGTCTTTGAGCACTGCAGGGAACATGAAGACTCAGCTTTCCAGTTGCAAAGTCCAGACATGCACTCTGAGCTAGAAAGTTCATTACCTTATTATGAATATTTTATGTTTGTTGCAGTTAAATCATTTAAGTGTTGCCATATGCGTTCAGCTGCTTAAATAAAAAAACATTTCCAAAACACGGTAATATTTAATGCAAACTATTAGATTCTGAATCCAATGAGCAGACTTTTCCCATTTAGTAGCCTAAATCTACAACGGGGTTAAAGAAAACGTGTCTAGTTTAACCTGCCCCACATTGCCTTAAGCTCTGAGCTAAAGTGACAACAATATCAAATATCTGTCTCTGTCTTTCTGTGACCTTAATGGAGGTTTGCTGGCTTTCTGGTTGACTTTGGGTGGAGCAGGTGGCTGGCCCTAGGGAGAAATTGAGCCTACAAGAACTGAAAACTGACATGGTGTTTGGGAATCTTAGTAAAAGATTTTCTCTCGTTCTCATACAGTTTGCATCTTTATCTGCATGTATATGCTGTTACCTATCAGTCTGGATTAGACGAGGACTGACCCCAGTATGTTTTACCTTTTAATTTGTTTGGCTGTTAAAAAAATGTTACATGATTTAATCCCACAAATCATTCTGGCTACCCCAGTGGCAGTTAATTAATTACAAGACAACTTATTGTGGGGAAAAAGCTTGGCAGACCAGGACAGGCACCTCAAAATGGATTTTTCCCAGTAACACTGGGAATGTTGTGGAATATAATACATTCTTTAATCCAACAGGAATAAAACTAAAGACTGCACAATGAAGAAGCAACTGCCTGCAGTTCTATGATCGGTTAGTCTGTTGTATTCAGTTAGATCAACTGAACTTAAGGTTTAGTTCTTAAAGACGTACCTTTCCGATTGCTTTTTTAAAGACATAACACGGTGGTTGGGGGTGGGCTATCATAAATGAAATAATGATTTTTAGGGCAGACATGCCCTTAACAATACATAGTAATGCAAAAGGTAACTAAGAAGGGAAAACTCAAGTATAACTATGAATTTGGCTTGAAAGTCTGTGTTGCAGATGTAACCTTGCTACGGTAATGAAAGAGGATATGTAAATTTCATAATCCTTTCTGTGAATGATTCCCATGAAAAATGGGGGTGGGGGGTGGATTGTATCAATAGGGATGTGTACCTGTGTCTTTGTGGTGCATTTTTAACCATAAAACTTTAGGTATGGTAGCCTTGGAAGTGGAAGGGTAGGTTGGGTTATGAGAGTGTATCAGTCGGTGTGTGTACATGAGTCTGTGTGTTGCTGAAGGGTATGTTTTTGTGTTTGTGGCTGAAAAACTAACTTTTGATTGTTTAGGAATGGTTGCCATGGAAATGGTAGTATAGGTTGGGTGGTGAGAGTGTATCAATAATTGTGTGTACCTGTGTGTGGGTATTATTTTGCATTTCACACCATCAAGCTAATGTTATTGAATATTTAGGTATGGTTGCTATGGAAATAGAAGTGTAGGTTGGATTGTGAGTATGTAGCAGTAGGTGCGTGTACCTGTATGTGTTTTGTGTCAGGGGGTATGTAAACCTGTTGCCAGAGAACTGTTTTAATTCAGTCTTTGTTTAGCATGGAATAGACACTGCTGTGTAGTTGTGTGTTTTGTTTTATTTTAAACAATTGTCAGAGACAAGTTAGTAAAGTTTTGACCATTTAAGAATATGGCCTCTAAATTGTGTTCCTCACCCCGTTCCTGCTGTAATAAAAATCCATAGTACTGTACATGTAGTGTATATGTCAGTACATCACTGGCTTAGTTCATGTATCTTTTCTTGCACCGTCACTTAAAGGAATATGTAATAAAAGTTGCTATCGTTAAAAATGTTGCTTATTTCACCCCAACCAATCAAATGTTCGCTTTCAAATGGTATCTCTAAAGATTAGTCAAAAATCGTAATTATGCTCATTTATCACAGAATGGCTGGGCCACAGCCATCTTCATTGTATTACATAATAACTTTGACAGTGTCCCATACACTATATTAAGTGTAATGATAACGAGTGCAGATAAATGACTTACATGTTACTTTTTTACTGCTTGCATGGAAATCTTTATTTCCCGGTAGTCATTTGATTTTTTTTATCTACTTCCTTCCTGCCAAAAAAGTGCTGAACTTTAACTAGTACGTTTGTTGGGCAGCTATTTGAGATCATTTTCTTGATCACATATTTTAAGCTAAGATAGGTATTGTCTGTCTGTTATCAGTTTATTCTAGGAATTGTAATTCATCAACAAGGGCAATTATACCATAAAAACAATCTAATATATTTTTCTATTAGAGGTATGGGGAAGTATTCCTACCTACTTAAGAAGTTTTTCACTGCTTGCTAAGTGTCAGGCATTCAGGAAAATGACACTTACCTGACACTTGTATTTTGTAACAATATTTTACTTTGATCTCAGCCAGGGAGACTAAAAGCTGCAATTACTCACTAACTAAACTTCTAAAGCTAATTACTTTTAAACAAATGCAGAATGAGAGTTATAGAAGTAGTTATTTCCGGGGTACAGTGGCCCTTTAGCATTTGTATATTTGTAAATGCAACTGTTATCGCACATTGCCAGGTCTGTCAGTGCAGTAGCAACACTTTACAGACTAAAGAATAAAATGATAATGCTGTCTATACATTTTAAGCATAAGCATTTGATAGTAGACAGATATTGTACTGTAGACATTTTGGTTTAAATTTAGTATTGTTACCAATACTATTGCTCAAAAACTATTAGGATTTCATCATTTAAAATCCAGCTCAGATACATATTTATTGTTGTCTGGTAGCACTGAACACATTCTGCCGTGATTTACATTTACTATTTAATCTATTCACAAATGCAACCAAGGAATGATTCTTTAAACATCTGAAGAGCTACAGGTTGGACAGATTGGTCCTGCCCCAAAGCTTGCAATCTAAGCATTTTATCTCACACATCTTATCAGCATGTCTTTATGACCATGTGGGGGAAACACAAGCACAACATATAATCTCCAGTGGCCAATAGGCTTCAAATTATTAATGCTAACCACTAAGTCACCATACTTTTTATTATATAAAACAAGGGACCTATCGTACATCCAGGAAGATAAATGCTGATGTGTAACACCCTTCTCAGGGTGGTGCAGCTAGTGTAAAAGTCGCCAACCTATAGGGACTCCCTAGAAAGACAGAACTTAGCAATGTGCCCCCTCCCCCACTAGCACAGACATAAGAAAAGGCCATCCTTTACCCTAACACTAATATGGTGTGCCACCCCATAATAATAAAAACCAGAACACACTCTGAGAGGACCAAAATGAATAGCACAGTTCACATATATCAAAAGTCAAATTTGTTTTCCTGAGTGGGTGTCTTTTGATGGGGTCTCCCCTGATTATAAAGGTTGTTTTTCTTCAATAGCAATAGTCAAGTAAAACTGCGTGGAAGCCAGTATCTTGTCATATTCTTGTTTTCAAAATATACAGAAAAGACGAACTGTTTTTGATTAAAGGGCATCTATAGCGAAATTTATACATTGCTCCAATCCAGACATAAAAAAGGTTAGTTTATGCTGTCTTATTCCCACCTTCTTGGCTCTGTGTTTGCACACAGTCTGATTTACTGTAGAGCTCCCCACTCCCCCTCCCCTCTCTGGACATTCCCCCGTTCATATAGTCCAGTTGTGAATCAAGCCTGTGAAACAAGCCGCTCATTTGCATTAATCCTCGTACACTTCACTTCACTACAAATCCTTGGTAGAGAGCAAATTTGGGAGTGAGAGGGGGTGAGTTTGAAGACCCGTTTCTGCCTTATCACTGCAGTCCGATCTCCCCTTGACAGGCAATACATTGATGAAAGCTTGAAAGATTCCCTTTATTTCTGTTTTTAACCCAGTATTTGCCAAGCATTTTAGTGAGCAGGAAGGAGTCATTGGGAGACTTGCTGTAAAACTACGCCGGCATGCTATTAGGGTAATTGATTGGCAGCTCAAGCAGGAGTAGTGTATAGAAATCTTGACTTCTTTTAACTTATATATCTCAGGACAGAGGAGGATACTGAAGAAAATAAAGGTACTCTGGGGGTTGGGGGGAATTATAGAACACAGAAAAAAAAGGAAAAAAAAATCACTTTCCCACTATAGATGCCTTTTAACTTGTCGGTTTTTAACTTTGGTGCATATTGAATAAAATGTTTAACACTTGCTGGTTGAAACAATTAACTTTCTGAGTGGTTTGTGTTAAATATGTATAATGGTACTAAAATGTGGTTTTAAGGTGCTTTTCCAAAGCCAATAGCAAAGATAGATAGATAGAATAGTTTAAAACTTTATTTACAGGCAATATTCTTCATGAATATAAATGTTCGTAAGAGATGTGCAGGTTTTTTTCTGATGTCATGCAATTAATGAATGAGAATATAATCAGCCACCCATTTAATATTTCAATATATTTCAAGGACTGTGGCCTTTAGCTTGGAGCATCTATTCCTTCAGTGTTTAGGATCTGTACATCTAACCACTCAATATCAGGTACATGCATTCTGGGACCTTAAGTCCTACAACAAGTAGAACACTACAAAATTGCCTGTTCATCTATAGCTTAATTCGTGTACAATTGCAGGTAAACTGGAAGTTAAAACAAGGTAAGTAATGTGTTAAAATCGAGCTAGTGTTTGTGTTTCACATTACAAATCCCTTGCACTCCATTCCTTAACAAACTCTTTGTCAGTCCCCTCCACACCTTCCCAGCTCCTCCAGGTTATTCTGGCATGTTGCCAAAATATGAGAAATAAAAGTTTGTTTTTTTTAACAGAATTTCCCGCCCACCTGTATTTTGTTCCAACGAAACAGGTTTCTAGTCTTTCCAGATTTCTCTCAATTCCAAGGTCATATCCGGGTGGATTGGATGGTGTTCGGTTGTGTTTTTTAAAAAATATTTCTTATCAATGCCAAACTTAAAATGATCAGTAGTATAAAGAGCTAGTAGATTATGATGTAATTGTGGGAACGTGACTTAATACTCGCTCACTCACTCTGCTGCTATTTGGGAAACACTAACGCACTAGCATACAAAAATCAAATGTTCATTTAGCAGAGCTGGCTTTTGTGAACTAAAGTCAAAATACAAATTTTTGATGACAGCAAACCTTTTATGGGACTTAAGTGTAGGAATCTCTCAGCAATATGTTGTCCACCTTCTGATGAGGCTTTCAACAGGGTAAGCTGGTCTGCACATGCTTCAGACCCCTATCAGAGTGGTAAGAGATATGTCATCTCCCTAACATATCTCACAACTAGGAGATGGAGTAGTTAGGCAGCTATCCGGGGTGCTTGATTTCTCCAGAATCTCTGATGTTTCATTTGAGATTTCCTTTTCTTAAGGAAATCTCAAATTTTTGGCCAATCATGCCATCTCCTCCCTTAAGACGGTGCGTGTCACATATGTCTAGTCAGGTATGAACAGGGTATTCTAGTTGCATGTTAGCTGGAACTTGGAATGCTGATTGCTTCTAAATTGAAACCATTAGGTAGGAATAAAAACAAACATACCGATGTCCGACGCAGGAACGCTCCCATACGTGCGTCTATGTCCTGGGTCCGGTGTCTCTGTGTGCAGATCCCTCCCTCCATATGAGATCCAGCCACTCTCGCGACAATATACAAAATAGGAAGTGCAGAAGGATCGCTCCGTCAATGGGACAACATGACCACAAGTAGCTATAACATCGAAATTTATTGACGTTCAAACTATATAGCAAAACACCACCAGTGTTCTAATAGAAAGGGAAGAGACACAATACCATTGGTTTTACGTGTTTTACGGCTAAGACGCTGCTTCCTCAGGGACCAGGTAACAGAGAGTAAAGTAGAAATAGAAGTTCCTATCTTCAGTATAATTCTAGAATTAAATATGGAGGTTTGTTTTTTGGGTATGGATACCCCATAAATCTATGTTTGAAAATTAAACGTGGTTGGTCCATAAATACCATTAATGACCATACAGTATGTACTTTTTAAAACTTTGTAACTATTAAATATATACAGCACTTACCTTACTTACCCACCTTCAGGTCCATCATCTGGCTTCTCCTCCTTTATAATTATACTTGCATGTAGGTCACATTACCGGGGTTTTAGAATGTTTGGTGGTTTATTTATTATTTCCGGTTGCTTTGGGCTAGTAGTATTATGAATGACATTTAGTCACTGTAATAGGTTCAGTTTAAAAGATTTTGCGGAAGTTTAAAAGAAAAATAGGCAGAACTTCTTGTTATATTTCATATTTTTGGCGGGAGGGAATTGCAAGAGTCAAACCACTAGTTTGGTAGTAATTGATGAGAGTAGACACATACCTGCAGGTGTTTCTGGAGTAATTAATATATAGAAGCCATTGTGTAACTGGTAACATATATCTGGGTTTGACATGGCATGTTTCTACAGACAGACATCCCCCCCATAAGCTTTTAAGATGTATCTGTGCTTTACTGCTTGCATTTATCTAGTAACTAGTGAGCCCTCATCTTGCTTATATCCATTCTGTGCACATGCATATACACGCACAAGGTGGCAAAACATTTTCTCCTCTGTGATACAACCAAGAGTGGGTCTTCCATAAACCTAAATTTAAATCCTTGACATACTGCTGAATATGAATTCCTACCCTCTCTGCTTACAATGGCTCTGCTTTAGGAAACTTCAAATAAGCAAAAAAAATCCAAAAAACAACCTATTTACCTTTTTGACAAAATCTTGACATGTATGAATCGGAAACCATGTTGAAATGCGCGCTGAACATTTTGCATATGTGCATTTTATTTAGACATGACTTTGTACTGCTTGCACAATAATGCGGAAGAACCTGACAAATAAGCCAAAGACAGATACAAATTCGTTTTGACATTAGCAGAGAGTCAAAGGCTATGAGGCAGTCTAGCGGTTTCTGGTAGCCACTCTTAAAGACATCATTAGAAAATTCTTCAAAAGATTAGTTGCATGGTGTAAATGTCTAGATACGTTCGCTACCTGGCTCCTGATATTTCAAAAGGATTTTAAAATAATCCCATTATATAGCGTGAGAGCAGGCATTGCAGTAACAGATTCTACCAGCAGATGACTTTGTATAGAAGTTGCACTTACAATAATTAGTTTAGTTCTTAGTAGGTAGTGCCAAGACTTGTGCCAAGTATTTTAATTCTCAGTAGGTAGTGCCAAGTAATTCTTAGTTTTATATCACCCATTTATGATGAGTATCTGTCACATATGTGGTATTGAGATTGCATGTCAAAAAAATCATGTTTTTGAAATGTAATGTGTAAGTGCATGTCTGTTTACATGCATTGAAATTATCATTCATGCTGTGTGATAGAGATTGAAAAACACTTCTTTGCATATCAGGAACACTAAAACCTTCAGAGTACAGTATATTATGGCTTATGCAATATAATGGGCAAAAATTGTTCTAGAGCTGTTACTTCATACCAACAATAAAATTTAGTAGTCTTTTACAGTAGATGCTTAAACAAAAAAGCAGCATCTGATTGTTTGCTATAGGTTGATAACACAGTCAAACTTCTGCCCCTGAATAAATACAATAATTCTTACAGTACTATATCTTAAAATTGCTTATGGACAGAGCTAAGGCTAGGTTACACGCAAGAGGATATTTCAGCATGACCTACCAATGTGGGTAATTTTTTTGGCATTCAATGTTTGTGATTCTATTGTCCAAATCAGTAGAGAGTTTTTAAAATATCTGCCCTTTACCTAACCTTAAATTAGCTATACATGGGCAGACTTTCTTCCGATCGTATATACAATAAAGGGCAATTATCAGAAATCTGATCGGAAGAACAGCTCGAGGTTCCCTACCTTGAGACCTCGATCTTTCTGCAGATTTCAGCTTAAAGCCTGGGGAGAGATTGGGACAGAAGATGGGGTCGGCAGAAAATTTTTCACCATGCCCAATCTTTGTTTCTCCAATAAACTGCCCTTTTTATAGGGTGCTTTATTCTTCATATACAAATAAGGAACAAATACTTCTGGGAATTTACCATTTTTCCATGGAAGCTCTTAGGAAAGCTATATCTTTATAAAGATTTTTATAGCATTCCACAAGCCAAATACAAAACCAGAGCGCCAACTACAGACCTGTTTCGGCTTTATTGAGCCATCATCAGTGTAGTGCAGGACTCTGGTTTTGCAGTGTGAAGCGCCAATAGACAGACGTCACCAATAAATTAAGTAGGGTAGGGAGAGACTAAAGGCATTGAAACTCCCCTTTCAGCAATATGCAAATACGGAACAAAGACTTCTGGGAATTTACCATGTTTCCATGGAAGCTCTTAGGAAAGCTATATCTTTTTAAAACTTTTATAGAATTCCACAAGCCTTGTATGTATGTATGAACATACAAATCTTTTCCTTAACTGGCTAAATCCTATGATTGACTTTACTTTTGATTGACTTTAAACAATTACTATTTTAATGTTTATTTGATGCTCTTTTTACTCTGGTTAACACTGATGCCTTGTAGCGATGAAGTCCTGAGTTTGATTCGACCTTTGGACACATCTGTAAGGCGTTTGTATGTTCTCCCCATGCTGATGTGGTTTTCCTCCAGGCACTCTGGTTTCCCCCACAATCTTAAAGGCATACTGATAGGTTGTATGTGTCAAATAAATGTGCTTAGATTGTAAGCTCTTCGGGGCAGGGCTTGATGTGAATGAATACATGTAATTGTAAAGCGATATTGAAGATGTTGGCACTATATAAATCCACAATAATAATGATATGCTTTACTGATTTAACGTTGGTTATATTAACAGCGTCTTAAAATATGCACCTGTCGGTTAGGATTAGCAGGTTTCCATATGTGTAGCTGAGAAACTAATTTATCAGTAGGTTCTGATATCTATTGGTAAAACTTACATATAAAGAATCAGTTCCATATATTTAACCCTTTGTATTCATGTTGCTTCTCTGTTAAAAACACAATTCTAACTGCAATCTGGAATTCTTCATTGTTTCAAATATTATTCCTGTCTGAAAATAAATCACTGGATCTCTTAGTTATATAAAGAAAATACTTAATTTTTCAGATGTGAATAGATGTGCCAGCGTGGACCATGTTTGTTTCTGAGCACTAGCAAAAATCCCTATTGCTCATTCTCTTTAGCCTTATGTCACCCACATTTAGATCTTCCTTGGAGCTGCTTGTGTCTCAAGGGTAAAGGAACCCAGAGGACTCTGGCAGAAAGGTAGCATGTGTAAGAAATGTTTATCACACTGCAGCTGAACAGACCCATGGCACACTATAGTACGAGGCAATCAGTTTAGGTAAAGGATGTTTAATGTACAGCCTTCTAGCTATTGTTAAATTCCAAGCTCATAATAAATCTGCCTTTTTATTTTTGCAAAACCAAATATGATGTTTTACTCAGTGTAACTAAAATTTTCAATGTCAATAATTCACTATCGTAAACTAATTGGGTTAACATTTAATATCTATCTTTACAGTGGATTTTTTTTTTAAAGAATGCTGATGCTGTTAATCTTTGGGCATTGGGCAGAGAACAAATAATTCTGGCAGATCCACATTCTAGTTTGTGTGGATATCCAGAAAACAGGAACCACCTGTTGTGCTGTGTGTTACCATAAATATACGTTTGGTTTTTACAGGTGGGTAATGGTTTGGTGTAAATATTGAAAACCAAGCTTGATGAAATAGTGGCCTATAGGTTCCATGTCTAAGACAGGATTTTCTTTTTCAACCCCAGTGGAAATTGTTTATAACCCCCATATTGTCCAACCTTCTTTCTTACTGAGCACAGATTTTAACTCAAATTGACTTATGTAAATATATATATAAGAAGATGGGCCACGGGCACAACTTGATAGAGAATGGATATGGCTACACACTTTATGTGCGGTGCTAATAGGGTTATTTTAAACTATAGCAAACCAAAATTCAAGGCGATAGACCCCCCTGAAAAAAGAACCCTATACCCAAAGCACAATGCTGAATTGTGTTTTGGATATAGGGTTCTTTTGTCAGGGGGGGGGTTTATCTCCTTGAATTTTGGTCAACTTTATGCCGCTGTATGCTCTTGACAGGTAAAGATGCCTTAAAGGTATACCAGTTGTGACTTTCTTTCTTGTGTAATGTTTGTATCTCACTCTTAAATTCTCTGGGAGGTAAAAGTTAATACACCTACTGTATCTTCTGTTCTTGCATACTGTTTAAGGTTGGCTATGAGCTGCTCATTCACGCAGCTGTCCTGCACAACAATCCCTCTCTACTCTGTCCCACCCAACAGTCTCTCTCTATCATAGACACGCATGTGGGGATGATAAAAAATTATAGACAAGCCAGACAGCTGTCTGCTGTTGGCAAGTGTGGCCAAGTTCTCTCTCCTACCTTTTATAGATTTTTAGGTACAAACAAGGTTTATCCACTTTATCGTTTCTGTAAGTCCCTCAAGACTTATTTATGAAGCGTTTTTAGCCAGTATTTAATGTTTAAATATAGTGTTTACTGCATACTTTAATCTCATACATGGTGATAATGTTCAGGGCTAGAAATCACTTTGCAGTATACATATTGTTATTTCATTTTTACCATTTGTGTTTATTCCTATTGTGTTGCTGGTGGTTGCAGTTACGAGTACCAGGCAGTTTATTGCTTTTTCAGGAAGCTCCCTCAGAACCAGTTTCATTGCTGTTAGCAATGCTTGATTTAGCCAATTTATGGATAGGTGTGTCTGGCTGGGGGATCCTATGTAACTCATATTTTACAGTCATTTATATCTATATATAATTATTTCCTAGAAAAAGCCTTGTAGGCTACAGCTTTTTTTTTGTTCATTGTTGGCACAGGGCAGGCAGCTGTTGCTTAACCTGTTACCTTTTACACAAATAATTTTACGTAAGTGTCAAATTTGCAGCCTTTCAGCTGCAAATTCAGTTCCAGTATCCTGTGTTCCTGACGAATGGAAAGCCTCTGGCAAATATTCTAATAAAAGGGAATAGCCAAATAAAAACTAAGATACAGTAAGCTTATAACGTTACTAATATTAAATGAAATGATTGTGTGTTGTGAAGCTCCATACTTTGTGCTTCCCATAACTTGACAGTTCTTAAGAAATTTGCACGATTAGAACTTTTATTGATAATGTTATAAATAATGTTTTGACATTTTTTAAACTGGCTTGGGGCAGGAAGGAAGCATTGATATCCTCCTAACATATCAGTCTGCTCTTTAAAGATACAACAAAGTAATATACAGTATTTTACAAATATGTTGGTCCAATAGGAGCACGACGATAAGTAATAAGCAATAATTAGTAATTAACGGGTTATTGCCAGAAAGGAAAGGGGTGTGTGTGTGTGTCAATGTTGTTATTAATTTTTTTTTTCCTAACCAGTCAGAAACACTGCATATACATTTAAAGATCATTATTTTATTTTGCATTGTCTGTGCAGGACAGTGTCCATCCATAGCAATTAATATGTTTCCTCTGCCCTGTTGTTTGAATAGTACATTGTTTTGTGTGCATTGAATCCAGGCACCCTGCAGTTTTGTTGGAAAGGGTGCTGGATAATGTCCCAGTTTGTCCTTCACAGCACTTTGATTCTCCCCTGGCACAACTAGCCTGCGAGAAGATGGTTGTTGTTGGCAACTGAACTCTATTATACATGGCAGAATTAACCAAGAGTGTTTGCAGCTTGGGGTAAATTCCATTGTGGTGTTACCCCCTGCATGACTTAACACCAGCACTTGCGTTAAAAATCTCCTGCAAATTTTCCACCAAAGTGATATTAAATTGCATGCGATGGCTGCATCTCAAATGTTTTAAAGAGACAACACAATTCCATTGTAAATGTCAAGCTAACATGTAGCTACTTTTCACAATAGTTAGTGTCACTTTAAGGCTGAGTACACACAGTAATGATAAAGATCTGATCTCACTGGAATGGGATCAGCCCTTTATCGATCTTCCTTATACTCAGTGCAGACCTGGAGTATAGCCACGTCTTTAGCAGATCACAGAAGAATCCTCCAATTTCTTTAAACTCCAGACAGTTGGGATACATGGGAGATTATAATCATTATTAACAAATTCATCACATCCTGAAAAGATAATAGAATTCATCTAGTATTCACAGTGTGAAGAAAGGGGGGGGGTGTTATTTCAGTTTGTTAGTTAAAACCTTTTCAAAATTATTAGCAACATTATCTATCATACACAAACATTCACAAATCACTAAAAGATGTTTCTGTACCAAGGACAGTTTTGGAGTGTTATCTGTTTCTGTTTTCATAAGAATTTTAGTTAGTGAAAGAGACATTTCACAAGAAAACTGTTCCATGGAAATTGATTTAATTGAGATGGTTAGCTAGACTACCAGCTAAAAATGCAACACTAATACTTTCAAACAAAATGATATATTTTAACAAGTGCCAACCTTGTTCAAATTATGGACTTTTTCACAATTGAGTTTGAGCTTCTCTATCTTTTTTATTTAGCCCCAGGGATTCTTAAAAGGAAAACTTTACCCCCTGGCATGTGCTGGTGGTACCAGGGGTGATGTGCTGGTGGTGCCAGGGGGATCCATTTTGACTGTGTGTATGTACAACAGCCATTCGGCAACCGCGTGCCTTGCGCTTGGGAGTCGTTCGTTGAGTGTGAAATTAGTATCATAAACTCTTCTGTTATGTATAGTTTTGCTGTAGCTAGAATGGCGACTGTTGGTACGTGAACTGCATGGTGGGAAATTCCCTCTCCAAATGCTGTCTCATAGGGATTACTGCTTACCCTCACAGAATGTCAGATAGTCTGGCAGTGGGCTGAGGGACTGAGCTTAAGCAAATTAAGTGCTGAATTGAAGTCATGCAGCAACACAAACACATCAGTAAGTGCTGCTTACATGTATTCATTTATAGATTGAAATGATGCAAAGTAATTTTTTCAGTTTACAAATCGTTTAATTAACCAGTGTCCCAACAATGCTGAGCTGTAAACTCCTTAATAAGAGATTAAAAGGCATGTTCATCCCCAGGACCCCCAAACCCTAGTTTCCCAATACTTACATGGCTCACCGATATTCCGCCAGTCCATATTTTTCACTGCGCACTGTGCAATCTACAGTCAAATATTAGAACTGGTAAGATTATCTGCACCAAAATAGAAAATATTTCAACAGTAAGAACAACCTTTTCAGTCTTTGATTTTATTGTATTTCTTCTACAGATCAGCAATGAATGTGTAGTATTTTGCATACATATTTGATAGAAGTCAAAATCAGAAAGTTGGTTTAAATATATGTGTCTAAATGTAATCCAATATTTTTAATTAATGGATTAATTGTGGTAATTTGGAACTAGGCCCCAAAAAAAAGTTAATTTGCTTAAAATCTTTATCAAGCCTTCTGAAGCCAGAGATTAAAACATTGTTGCACATTATCACAATAAAGGATTTAAAAAAAGACTTACGAGAATTGTTTAAATATCTTTAGTAGCACCTGGGCATGTAATTTGATGATGCATATTTACACTTTATAGCAGGGTTTCTCAAAGTATGTGCCAGGGCACAATGGTAGGACTTCAAAGATCC
Organism: Hymenochirus boettgeri; assembly: GCA_019447015.1. NCBI lineage: Eukaryota > Metazoa > Chordata > Amphibia > Anura > Pipidae > Hymenochirus > Hymenochirus boettgeri. The sequence goes on along the minus strand of CM033477.1, from coordinate 107,342,418 downwards.
AGAGGTGTGTCTCGGAATTTTGGTAGTAGAAATGTTTTCACTAGTGTAACTTACGTTTCTGTTATTTTGTACTTTAAAAATATATATTTATATAATATGATAAAATTACAACACAGTCAATGTAGTGTAACTACGCTACATTGATTTATGTACAATATACACTGTAAAATGCATAAAATATGGGTAATTACAACTTAAAGTACAAGTGTTCCACGGTCTGAAAAAAGGTTGAGAACCACTGGTTTATATGAATCCCATAATAACTCTGCTGCTCAAGCTTTACATGGGTATCAGTTCTAGCGGAGTCTGAGGAAATGGGTGCTGGTTTAAGTGAATTTTTAGCAAAAACAAATAGCCACCCTCAGCAGAAATTTAGGATGTCTAGCCGAAATTGCAGTAATGTTAGTGACAATTCAGTTTTAGAAATATGTAGGAACTAACAAAATACCATTGTCTTTGTGCTGTTGCCCAAACCTAGAAGTGTTCCAGAAAGTGAGGAACTTTAACTCTAAAACTAGAATATGTTTGGGCCCTTTTTTCTATTAGCTTACTTAGCTAGATATACACAGGTTCTATGAAAAATATGGCTATTGAACGTGGTCTCCACTTCTGAGTCATTTTATATCTTGAATCTATCAACCTGCAGATAACAGCCAACATAATTTCTAACTTGGTACTTATTGGTCTTTTTTTATTATTATTTATGATTATCCATCTTTAGTAATATCCCTATCAGTGGGCAGAATACTCTAAGAACACACGCTTTGTAGAGTGTCTGCAGTAATCCAGTGTGCTCTAAGTATACATGTGTGATGTGCCTCAGGCACAAGTAAGGGTTCAGACAGAGATCTTAGGTACATGAAAAGACAATTACCAGCATCAGAGACAACATTCTTCATAGTTGCACTGTAGCTCAGGGCTTATTGGGCAACCTTGAAATGAGTAAAAGTCATAGGCCCTGATATAACTACACCCTTATGCAATACACATCTATTGAATGCACACTATATAATCCAAATTGTTAGTTTACTGAAACAGTTAAGCCCTATTTAAGCTCTGCTACATTTCCTTATGGGCTCTCCTCCCATTTTATGTTAAAGGGGAAGTTCAGTGCAAATACATATGCATTTCAGAAAAAAGAGCAGTATTTTTTCATCCCAATGACCTTAATCTGCCAATTCAGCATTTTGTCTGTGCACAAATAACTGCAACCGAAATACTGACTTTCTGTTTGCAGGACCCCTAGTAGAGACCATTATGGTCTTGCCCTTGACCCAGCGCCTGGGCATCTTTAATCCATCCAACAACCAATCAGTAGAAATTACTGTTAGGAACATTCCAAGCATATGGTGCATCCTGGGAAGAAGAAGGACCGTTAACCTGAAATGTCAGCTCACTAATGTCAACAGCAGGGAACAGCAAAGGGTATGAAATCAACTAATTTTTCAAAATGGGAGAGAATATGTATAATTACTAAGAATGCATTACCCAAACTAACAATTTAACAAATACCGATAATTTCCACTGAACTGTCACTTTAAAACCTCCAGGTTTGTATCAGCACAAAAGGTTAAAGTAGCCTTGCCCCAGTATTTTGTAGGTTTATACCTTACTGGTTTTGTGTGGCAGACAGGAAGATAGATGGTCTATACATATTCTTTAAAATAATACTTAGAAGTAATTGGTAGATGTTAAATGTTAGTTGAATCATTATTATTAGATACATTTTTATATATACATATATATATATATATATATATATATATATATAGTGAACTGTCACAAGGAAAAATTCAATGGTGTGTTCCCAGCGTTAAGGAAAAGTGTACCCTATGTCTCTGTAGCAAAACAAGTCAGATTGCGCATACCCTTTAAGGAGAATTGTATTCATGCAGCAACTGACTGCTTTATGGGAGAATTGCCATTGAATATGACTGTGAGGGGAGCTAGAAATATGTCAGTAACTGCATGAGTACAGTTTTCCTTGTTTCCTTGTTGTTATTTATTTTTTTATGCATTTTTGACTTTATAGTTTGTTTTTTTGGGAAGTTTAATATTACTGCCATTTCCAGGGTGTTCAATGATGGTACAAATTCTATCGCTTTTAAAGGGCGTATCTAAAGGTGCTGGATAAAAATTAATGCTGTACATTAACTGAAATGTAAGTGTGCCTATTTCTTTAGCATTGAGGTGTTTTGCAGTGAAATTGTAAAATAACATTCAATATTGGTGTTATTGTACAATTTAGACAGCTTTAGACAGTTTTACAGCCGTGGTGTCACAAACTAGGTGAGGAGTGGTACCTCTTGTTCATAAATATGAATTATACACACCTCCTAACATTCCCTTTAAAAGGGAATCCTATAAAAGCAACATGGTGAAAAATTACAAATGGGTTGTGGAGCTAATGACCTAACATGATTTAAGCACAGCTGTGCACAATGTCATATTCCAAGTATCCTACCCCTCCTGGCAGTCGTGGGAGCCTCCACGACCCGCACATTCCTGGAGTCTCTGCCTCCAGAATTCCCCCTTTTAAGACACCATGCCCTGGAATGCCGCCATCACGCCCCTAACAATGCCTCTGTCCCATCTTTTTGAAGACGTTATACACGTCTGCCCAGCCTGCACCCTTCTCCTCACCCTGCTCGGAAGCCACATTTGGCAGGTTGGGGTGTATATTATTAATGAGTTCCTCTGTGAAGGCAATGTTATAATAATATTTACATGTGTATGTATGTTTACATGTGGTTAAATTAACAATGTTGTGACTAAAGGTGCCCCCTGTGTCCTCAGACTTATTAATATTATTTTATATTTTGCACTTATAGGGTTAACACTGTTTCTAGAGAATTGAGCTGATCACCTTTTAGTATTAACCAAATAAGTGAACTGCATCCACGAAGAGGCCGTTATAAAGAGCGTTACACAAAAAGCACAAGGAAAAAGAGATAGCAAAGGCTTTCATAATAATGAGATGGTTGTCAAATTCCCTTATCAAACTCAAGAGGTTGTGAAACTAAAATGACAAAAAATGTACTTCTCTCTCCTTTTGACTAACCACTTGGTGCCAGATGTTTGCAAAACATCATGACTTATATGAAGCAATTTTTTTTAGAATGAGAAATGTCAAGTGTATTGTATCTTCATTACTTTAATATGTCATTTCTTAAACAATCACTGTTAAGTCTGTAGTCTACTAAGAAATTGAAAACATACAGTACACCAAGGACCTAGACTTCTAGCTATAGGAACTGCTCTGCCTTATCACTCACTCAGCAAAATAAACCTGGCTTTCTTGTTCGCTTGGGCAAGACTCACAATTTTATGTGTTGGGGGGGGGAATTAGTTACCTACAAAGTTTGCATTGCTTTCCACTTACTTCCAATTTCTTTAGAAAGGTTGAGATCTCTACATGGAATTTAGATTTTATGTTAAACAAACAACTGGCTCAGTATCTAACAACAATTCATTGTTTTGTGTATTGTTAAAATATGATTTTAAAGTAACATGACCATCTAGTGTGAGACAGAACCCAGATGCCACAGTACCACAAAGACACCTTTTCTGTATCTGATCGGGTAGCATACATACTTTACAGGATTGTTATTTTGCTGTGCAAAACAGGTGTTTTCTGTTCAGCAAAGAGGAGATCCCTCTTGTAGCACTAATCCTCTATGGAGATTTGCTATTCGCCGTTCCATCCCTGTGGGAGAGGATACAGGCACACAACAAGCACTGACGGCAGGATCTATATGTGGAAGGATGGAGACTTATTCATCAGAAGGCTGGGGCTTAGTGAGGTCAGGTACCACCAATTCCTGGTATGTTGTAGCCTCTGCTTCCTTATATGTAGGCTTACAATCACAGACCACCAGGAACAGGACAAAGAGCTTATAACCAGCACTTGGAAAATGTTCTTGGCCAACTGGGAAAAAGCAGAAAGAAGAAACAGAGGGATGACAAGTTAGTAGTACGCAGGAACTCACCCAACCCTTTCCCCAATGTTACCTGCAAAAAAACTCTGAAGTCGTTTGAAGCTTATTTGTGTGTGTGTGATTGCATAATTGTGAATAATGATAACATGAAACATCATTAAAAAATTGTGTCAGTTTCTGCACAGTGCTGCATCACAGACAAAACCATCAGCAGGACAAATTTTTAAATTACTTTATATTGACTATTAATTTGTCTTGTCCTGTAAAGTACTGGTACTTACCTTGCTCTCTGCAATTAGAACAGTGAAGTGCTCCTTGCAGTTAACACCTGTTGCTTGTCTCCTTTGATGCAAAGGCTTTTGATACAGTCCCCCATAGGCGACTAATGAATAAGCTAAGGTCTGTTGGTCTGGGGAGTCACATTTGTACATGGATAGAAAATTGGTTAAAGAATAGGATGCAGAGAGTAGTTGTTAATGGGGCTTCATCATTATGGACTAAAGTGCTAAGTGGGGTGCCACAGGGTTCTGTGTTGGGGCCGCTTCTATTTAATCTATTTATTAATGATTTGGAAGTGGGTATTGTCAGCAAGGTTTCTGTGTTTGCTGACGACACAAAACTTTGTCGACCATTAAAAACTTCAGAGGATGTGCAAGGGGATCTAGATAGATTATCACATTGGGCTGCTAAGTGGCAGATGAAATTCAATGTTGATAAATGTAAGGTGATGCATTTTGGACTTAAAAATCCTTGTGCTACTTATACTATAAATGGCTCTGTGTTAAGTGAATCCCTGTTGGAAAGGGATCTTGGAGTTTTGGTGGATAACAAACTTAAAGGTAGCAAGCAGTGCCAGGCGGCAACAGCCAGAGCCAGCATGGTATTGTCTTGTATAAAGCGAGGTATGGATTCAAGGGAGGAAAATGTAATTCTCCCTCTTTACAAAGTATTGGTAAGGCCTCATTTGGAATATGCAGTGCAATTTTGGAATCCTGTGTACAAAAAGGACATCTTTGAAATGGAAAGGGTTCAGAGAAGGGCAACTAAATTAATAAGGGGATGGGGGAGCTTGAATATGATGAGAGACTGGAAAAGTTACAATTATGTACGCTGGAGAAAAGGCGCTTGCGTGGGGATATGATTACTGTGTATAAATACATTAACGGGCCATACAATAAACTATCTGGGGCATTGTTCACCAATAGAACATGTCAAAGGACACGAGGACATCCCTTAAGACTTGAAGAAAAAAGGTTTAGGCTTCAAGCTCGGAAAGGGTTTTTCACTTTGAGAACGGTAAGGCTATGGAACTGTCTTCCAGTGGACGTTGTAATGGCAGGTTCATTGGTCAGTTTCAAAAAAAAGCTGGATGAGTTTCTGCAAACAAGGAATGTTGCAAGTTACTGGTATTGATACATAAAGTAGTTGATCCAGGGAAATTTCTGATTGCCACTTGGAGTCAGGAAGGAATTTTTTCCCCCTTCATAAATTTGGTGGAGTTTTTTTGCCTTCCTCTGGATCAACAGTTAGGCAGGAAATGAGGATATTGCTAGATGGGTTGGACTGGATGGACGTATGTCTTTATTCAACCTCAAATACTATACTATACTATTTATCCCTGGAGAGCTGTATACTTTAGCAGTTGATAAATACTTTATTCATTAAGAACTTGTGGTTCTTTCAGTTGAAGGGTATATGTTTCTAGTTGGAATGGACATAATAACTTTTTTAGCTCTTCAAATTCCTGGACCTAAAATGTCACAGATATTGATTATTTTCCATAGATCTACATATAACATACCAACGTAGTATTAGAGGTTGATAGACACACATCCATCTGTTCAAATCTTTTTACCCTAAACATAATGTCTTGATCCAGACAGCAAAATAAAATAAGAAAATAAAATGTATTAATACAATGTTTTACGTATTAAAGCACTCTGGTTATTTTGTTTTCTCCTATTCCTTAATCATTTACCCAGACAGAAATGAGATATTCTACACCCTCCTATTCTAGGGTGGGATGGGTTTAAAAAAGAAGTTACTGGACTGTCCACAAACCAGGAAAAATGTGTTTTAGCCTGACCTTTTTCAGAACACGTATACATATGTTTCCATTACTTTCTACAGTTATTATTTCAACATTATAGTAAATAATTTGTAAATGGTAATAATATTGAATCTTTCAGCAAACTCTGTAAAGATGGAGATGCAAAGCGATGATGAAGGAGAAAGGAAGCCTCTTCGCAGAGATACACCTCTTCACTTGCACGATGACGATAGTGCACTGGAAGAGCCACTGGTTGAGACGAATGGGATTTCGGATAGTCGCAGCAGTCAGGAAATGCCCCTTGATGGAGGCATCCGGCTGCCGAATGGTAAACTGAAATGTGACGTCTGTGGCATGGTTTGCATTGGCCCCAATGTGCTAATGGTCCATAAAAGGAGTCATACGGGTAAGCAGCCTGGAGCCAACATGCCTGTTAGCATCTGATGTTAATATTACCTGGTACTATTGCCTGTCATTGCTTATCATCCTTTACTTTTAAAAGCAGGTTGCACCCTTTGTCAAACAATACCAAAAATGTCAAAGACAAAAGGCTATTTTGCCATTTTTGTTATAGGAAATGCAATATTTTCCATAGCTTTTTTTTTTGCCTCAAAAATGCAGGGACCTCTCCCAAGGTTTTGTAGGTTTAAATAAAAAAAAAAATTGGGGGGGGAGTGGGGAGGCAAAAAAAACCCAGGAGTTTTGTTCACATTTGAAGCAACATTTTTACCAGACGTTGAACCATTATTAATAGAATTTTTCTTCCACCTCATCTGTTCATTTTGCAACATTTTGAGGTGATATTTTACAATGGTGTGCACTGCATTTTAAGCAGTCATAAGTTTTGGGAATGTGTGTGCTGCACTGTATAGCAATGCTTGACTTATTCTTCCTTATCTGAAAACAAAGCATTACCAAGGCCTTCTGTGCTTAAATTTATTTCCGCCCATTATTAGATACTGATATTGAGAAGGGTTCCTCTGAGGGAAGGAGATCAAACAAGAGGCTATGGCATTACTATTCTGAGCAGCATGGTTACTAAAATTGACTGAACTGCGGTCTGAGCTTGGCATGCATGCAATTCTAATGATTACGCTTGGGGGGGAAAGGGTGCTGCATGTGATCCTTGTAATAAAGTAGTCTTGTATTCTTAATATAATCCTAGAATGATGGGGAATGGTACTATACTTGGGGGTTATGTGTAGCATGGGAAAAACGTGTGCTTAGTGATCAACAATATTATAAAACAAGTATTAAAAAATACAGATGAACAAACCCACAGGGTTCATTTTGCAGGCAGGTCCATGGAAATGAACTAAGTCTTGGCTGGGGACTTTGCTTGGTGAAACCAAGTTCTGTGCCAAAACAACCAAATTTTGGCTAGACATTTTGTAAATTTCTGTAATTTACAACATGGAACTGGGAACTACAGCACTATTTAAGCACGATTTAAGAAATCCCATACTACATCATCGTGCCCCTTAGTATGATCTAGAATAAGTGTTTTAAGTCCATTTTTGGGTTTTTTGTTTGTTTGTTTTTAGATATACATTAATGTTTAGTGTTAAAAAATAAGCCAGATTAAGTGCTTAAACAAACAACCATAATTGTTATAATCCAGCCTTACAATCTTTCTTTATTTTTCTTGTTGTCTGTGTAAGGCTATGTATTTTAAAAATCATCAAAATGAAACAGAAATGGCAAAACAATATAAAACGGTCACAAAATAACAATTATAACATTATTCTTTTTACCTACGCCTAATTTTGGTGGACTTTCCCTTTTAATAGCATGGAAATCAATGGAAAGACATTAAGAGCACAGCCAAAGGCATTTTGATAAGTTTAATGGGCAGATATTTTGAGATATAAATTGAAGATGTAGACCAGGGAAGTGCAGCCAGTAATATAAAGTGAAACATCCGAGGTGCACAATACCAACCTGGGCCAAACAGGAAACACATTAGAACACAGTAAAAGAAGGAGGCACTCTTTTCAGTTAAACTACAAATAAATGTAATCAATATGTGCTTTAGAAGTTTGAAACTTTTGCACCAAGTCTGGATGTGCTCAGAAGTGGCATCCGTATCTCATTTGCATGTGGTTTGCATGCACAAGAATACAAGCTAGAATCCAGTGCTAACGAAAGAGAAATATACACATAAGATCTTTTGAAAGTAACTAAGATTAAAGGGAAAATATAGTGTGTAAGTGTGTATAAAGTTTTTTTAAAAATAGTAAAAATAAAAAGTACCTGAGGCAGGGAGGTAGGATTGGTGTTTTTTACCTCCCAATATCATTTCTATGAGGGGCAGCAGGACAAAGAAAACTTCTTCTGCCAGTCTTTCTGTATGCTTCAGCGCTTCAGCACTATCTTTAATATAGAATGGCCCAGGGCCATAACCTGGCAGATGAAAACTGTAAGTGCTGTAGCTTCTCAACAAAACAATATTGGGAGGTGGGAAAAAATCAACCCTATCTCCTTGCCCCAGGTGCTTTTTATTTTTGAAAAAGTTAATTTTAACATTTAAAGGTAGGAACTGCAGCACCTAACTAACCATATAGTTAAAAAAAAATCCCCTTTTCATAGTATAATTGTCCTTTAGTGAAAATATAATTCTACTACATATCATGGAGGATACACTTTAAGGCAGACATGGCAGGAGGCAGTGTCAAAATAATGTTGTGTTTTTACTCTGCTCCTCAATCTTTCAGATGAATATCAGACTACTATCCTTCCATTGAATGCTAAACTACAATATAACTGTCACTATGCTTAGATTGACCAGTGTAAAAAGTTTTGAGGCTGTTGAGTGTTGCTGTAGTTTAGAAACAACTGGGGGCTTCAAATGGGCCATTCCTGCTTTTCGTATACAATATGTTAGATAACTAAATACTGTATGTTTGGAGATGTAATCTAGCTAAACGACTTGTTTCTTAACCCCTGTCATTTCGTAGAATATAATTAGTTTGCCTTTTTCTGGGTGTGCTGCTTGCAATTCTTCAGGTAATATAACATTCAGATTCTTCAGGCATTGTTCCCTAGGAAATCAAACCCCAAAGATTGCCACTTTTTATACTGGGGAAAAGTGTCAATTCATTTTTTTGTACTTCACTCTTTCTGCAATAGCAACGGTGACTTTCATTGCATTGCTTTGGGAAAGAAGGCAGCTGAAACACAGCAGTTCTTTCTTAAATGCAGGCTAAGACACAGTAGGTTGTACTGTATGTATCCTTTTATTGGACCAATAGTTTAATTGGCTTTTTAAACTTTTCAACCTGTCTCAGTTATTTTTATAATTCCATCATACATGAATTGTGTTCAATATCATCCAACTAAAAGGCACTACCTATTCTTTTCTTTTGTATTGCTGTTTATTGATTTGAAAATAACTGAATGCATCCTTCTCCTGTGCAGAGGAAGTTCTAGATGTTTTTATTGCTTTGTAGCCAATAATCAGGCCTGTCAGAAACTACTGAAAATGGAATGTGAAAGCCTTGACCAAAATATTGACTTGTGTTTTGTGGATTCTCTCACAGTCTAAGATAACCAAGATTCCAAAAAGACCACACAAGCAAGGTCCATGCTGGCTAATTCAAGACTCTTACTAATGGACTAGTTAAAAATCTATGAAATATAATCTTCATAGAACAAAAAAAAAAAAATTTATACATAAAAAAAATGGTGTAATGCCCAACAACCAAACACAAAAATAATATTTAATTATACCAAACATTTGTAAGTAAGATCTTGTTTTTACTGCATCAGTCCCAATAGTTTTTCACATAGCTTATTTATTACTGTAGTCAGAAGACAAGAAGCCCGGTGCCCTTAGCTGCACCCCTAAACACAGATGACAACCACACCCATTTTCTTTTTTGCGGGAAGAAAATAGACTGTATAGGCGGTGGAGGGGGGAGAGGAGATTGAAAACCGCACCTCCAACCATATGTGCCCCTAGGTGCATGCCTACTATGCCTATAGGTTAATCCGGGCCTGACTGTAGCACATTAAACTTTTGGTCAAATGGCCTGGTGGGTAATTAAGATGAAAGATGTTTCAATTTTTTACTACACACATTCAACAATGTAGTAATTTGTTATCCTTACTGTTACTTTGACCAATCGATTTATATAAACCTTTCAATGTTTTCTTAATGCATTTCAGAGCAAACAAAATAATTTGATTAGTCTTATAACTGAAAATAATCTGTGCTACTTTTTGTCTTATATGGCCATTGCATTAAAAACATTGAGTAATCACAAACTATGATAGATTAACTTTCTTCCATGAGATATTGTTCCCTGAGAAATTATAAGGTTTTATTTCCATCTGCTACATTAGGCTTATGAGCTGCTCTCCTTAAAGGCAAACACAATTCTATTTTATTGACTTATATTTAGGTGGCATTGCACATGTTTATATTAAAATCTGGGGCTTTGCTCATTGTCCCTCTTATACCTTATAAGGGCCCTGGTTTTGTCTACCTAGGTGAGCGTCCATTCCACTGTAACCAATGTGGAGCATCATTCACTCAAAAGGGAAACCTCCTGCGCCACATAAAGTTGCATTCTGGTGAGAAACCATTTAAGTGTCCCTTCTGCAGCTATGCATGTCGAAGAAGAGATGCACTTACTGGACACCTCAGGACACACTCTGGTGAGTCTTATTTATGTCTTTATCTACGTTATCCACTGTTTAAAGCAAAGTCACTTAAAGGGCATCTATACTGAAAAATGGATTATTTTAAATTGACCATAACTGGAAACTATAATTCTTCCCAACCACCACTGTATCATTTTTTTGTTGATCTGCCCCCTATTTCTTTAGATATCCAATCTAAAACTTATTATTTTTCAGCTGTCAATCAAGTTCCTTGCTCTCAAAAACTATTCTTCTGTAAGTAGTTTTACTGTAGCTGTAATGGTGAGAGAGTTTTTTTCAGTTGGAATGCTGTGTGCAGGCTTGAAAGTTGGTTTGTGGGGAAAATATGTCAGGTCATGTGGAAGTGGGAGTGGTTAAAAGAGGGAGGGGGGGTACTGTTCCTAAACAAAATGTGTGCTCGATTTAAGACATGCAGCAACACACACAAATCAGAGTAAGTGCTACTTACATGTATTCAATTATAGATTAAGATGAGGTAAAGTAATTTTTTCAGTATAGTGTCCATTTAATAGAAATTTAGCACAGTGTGAATGGTTATTTGCAGAATATTGCAGAACCAAAATAATCCAATGCTGGTGGCTGATGAAATGAACTATTTGTGTGTGTGTGTAACAGAACATTTCATAAATGGCATAGAGGATCTTTGCAAAGTTATTTGGACCCATGGAATTTACCGCTGTGGCATAATATAAAGTGGTATAATTATAAATAATACACTAAGGTCCTTGTGCTAAATATGTTTTTCTTCTTTAATTATTGTTGGAAAAGTGGTACAGTATGTTCACTCATTAGTCATTACTAATTATGAAAACAAAATAGAGCGGCATTTGCATTGTAAATCTATGTGCTTATGTCTCAGTTTATGAGCCTACAGTATAGCATTTTCCAAGTGCTTTTCAGTCTATTGGTGTATCCTAGGACTCAGCTGTGAGGTACTAGTGTATAACTGCTAAAAGCAGCATTTCATCAGGATAACCGAATCTCCTATTAGGGTGATAAGAAAGGGCAATGTTCTTGGGTTAGTGGTAGAGTAAGTTTGTTATGTGACCAAATGGGCTTGCCTTTTATGGAGATGAAAGAAACAGGAGCCATAAATTGCTGTTGGCTAGAAGGATGAGGATTATATTTTTTACAGTGGAAACTAACATATTGTTCCTCATCAGCGCAATCTGTTAAAACCTTTAGACAGAATACTAGAAAAACCATAGCCACAAGTGGTCAAGAAATGTAATAGAATGTTTTATTGGCTTTACTGAAGCCAGATTATTTTGGAATGCAATTTGTCTTGGTAGAAGAGTCCCCAGTATTTAAGAAAACACATGTACAGTGTTGTTTTCTTTATTGGTTAGCATAATGCCTCAGTAATAATTAAGACAAAGCAAAGGCAGCAGATATATAATCATTTTTTGAAGCTTGGCACCAGGCTTTATTTGCCTTACATTTTGGAGCCTGGGTGGGGGTGTGGCATTCAGGGTGGTTTCTAACTGGAAAGTGCACAGATATTTTAACTTAAGTTTTCCATGTAGTGTGGTGTGGCTGAATGCCAACAGTGTTACTCACCAAGGAAGTTCAGGAGAAAAATTCACATCTTCCCTCAGGGCCTAGCCTTAATTCTTACCAGTTAATATGCATTAGCTTCACCTTATTAAAGATCAAAACAACTTATCAAGGAATAATACAATTTTCAGTGTTAAAGTTTATCAGTGTGCTCAGAAACGAGTTCTGCACCTAAAAAAGATGCGGCTACTGTTCCCCCATAAAAAACATGTAATGAACCAGAATAATCGGAAAATAAGTTAAATAAACTCTTAATACTAAAACATTAACTGTAATATTAAACTTGTTAGAAATGTTAAATCAAGTCTTCAGGCGTTAGTCATAATATCAATGGTATCTCCTTGGAGGCTTGTGGAGGCTTGTCCATTGAGAGCAGTGCAAAGCTCACCTGAGCATGCGTAAAAGCTTTGAGCTTTCCCTGCCTGCATGGATTTTGCTGGGTAATTAGCTTTGTGTGCTGTTCTAGTAGTAGGAGTATAACTATTTTAAGGTTTGGAGGTCTTCTCTATCAAAATATCAAACGACATTTTGGAAGTGAACATGTCCTTTAAAAAGAGTCTTAAAGCTATTCTTACACTTACATGAATTAACTTGAATTGCTATATTGCCTCTTGTGGCATTGCTTTGACATTGAACTAAGGAATATATCTAAATACAGCAATGGTCTAGAAAATTATGAACTTGTTTAATAACAGGACTGGGCAAGAAGGTAAAAAATTTAAATTATAAAGTTCTGAAATATTCTTAACATATATTTAGCAGTATACAATGGTTATTTGTTCAAAGGAAACAAAGGTGTAACATCCTTTTCCAAAGATAATGTTAGTCACTAGTCAGATTCTCTTAAGTGACCACTCTACTGTGTAATGTGAATTGAACAAATGCTCTCATTACACAAGTTTACCTAAACTTTTTTAGGTAAATACAAATTTCTCTCGCTGTAGAGGGCTACTTGCTCTCACTTCCCCCCAGAAAGACTGCTATTTGGATCCAGTGCACAACTATGAGAAATGCAAAAGTTTACTAATTGTAATTGAAGCAAAAAAGGTTAGACGTTAGGACCTTTCAGACTGGGGTTACCTTGACGTGGTTGGAAGGCTTTTCATTCATGTGATCACAGTAATGTATATTAAAACCCATTTGTTTATAAAGTATGCCAGTGTGCAGATAATATGATATTGTATGGGTCCTAGGAATGTGCATTGATTATCTTTTCTATGTTTGTATTTATATATCCTTATCTTCACAACATATTTATTTTAAGTTACACGTTTCCTATCATATTTTGCTATATAATAAATTGGAATGCTCTACACAATTATTACCTTTTTAAACAATATATATTATGTCATAGAATTTAAATGTAAATTTAAATATTAAATGTAGTGTAAACTTAGCACAAATTAATTATATTCTAATTCTATTAAAATATTTATTTTATCAGAAGACCTGAAATTTTTTTTTAAAAATTAGGCAGGCGAAATGTTATTTTTCCAAAGTTTTGAGCCACTTCTGGCTCTGGCTCTCTTTAGGCACACCATTGTGAACTGGCAAAACATTGAGAAACCCCGAATTACGCATCAGGAAAAATGTCACCAGATTGGCATTTCATAGTTTCCAGTTTGTAATTGCCTGTTTATACAGTATGTCCCTCTTCCCTTGAACAAAACAGAAGACCCAGTTATCCCCATACACAGTTATAAAAGCAAAGTACCTAGTGGCTTCCCACTGCACCCCTGTATTAATGTTTTATATTATATTGTAGAATCTGTATGCAAAGCAGGTAATTTACACAAAATGAATGCAAAACAGTTGGGAAGGTGTAATTTTTACTTTAGAGCCCTCAGCCCCATCTAGCTTTGCTTTTTGCAAAATTATCAAACGTAGTCATGAACTTTTGAAGTTCTTTGGCAGAGCTAAAGGTGGCCATACACCTTAATGATCTTTGGCAAATTCAGTCTGCATGGTGTAGGGGCCAAAAACAAGACCATGGTGCCGATTAACTACTGCCGTTCATATTGTTGTCATTTGGTATGGAAGGATGCTGGCTTTCTTCCAGATTGCAGCAGTCAGTCATAGCCAATGACTGACTCTGCATTATGGTGCACTTTCTCTGTAAAAGCTCTCAGAGTTTACAAAGGAGGAGAGGAATGTGGAGGGCAAGCTTGGCAGATAAATGAAAGGTTTTTGGCTTTAGGTACCTGAAACGTAACTGCAACAATCTAGGGGTTTGGGAAGGTGCGCAAGGTAAGTATAGATTTGTGTTCTGGGGTTGGACATGCCTATTAACAGATGAGGCCCAGAACATCCAATCAGACTTGAGTACTGAAATTTTCAAAGCAAAATGTCAGTGTAATTTTTTATATATGTTGCGCAACTTCCCTGAGGGATTAAAACTCAACAGAGAGGGAAAAAATCCTGCCTCTGAGGGAGTGTTTGTCCAGCAACATTCCTGGCATGAGTTTCTTTCACACCCTGCAATATAACTGCTGTTTTAAGTTCAAGAATGTTAACAACCTGCCATCGTAATTGGGACCAGCCATACCCGCAAACAGTCCACAAATGATTACTATTGATAAAGATTACTATTAACCCCCCCCCCAACACGCAATACTTATCTTCCAGGGACCACCAGGACCAATGTAAGTAAGATTTGTCCAATGGCGCTGGGCAACTATATGGATTTAAGTCCCGCTAACTGTTTTGTTACCGGTTAGCGCGACTTTAACTCCATTTTAGTGCCGGATGTGCGGGTTATGTAAAAGATACCCGTGCATCTGTTGCTTGCGATTCAGTATGGTGTTTGAGCTACTCTTAGCACATGATTTTAACCCCAGCTTTAAAATCACACTGTTGGTAAATCCATTTTGGGGGTTTGGGATTTACCCACTTGCACAAACGCGATATTGAATCGCATTCAGTAGATTTAACCAGAGCAATAGTGGCTCGGGGTTAATCACCCTGGTAGGGTCTTGAGGGTTCTAATAGTAACGTAATAACATTTTGTCTGAGGGGCAGTATGTCCCTCTAAAATGCATGTGAACTTTAAAGGGAGTGTCCACCCTTAAAACAAAAAACTGGTCACACAAGTTACCTGCCCCCAATCCCAACTGATATATTTTGCACGTTATTGCCTGCATTACTAAGCAGATATCTAAAGTGTATGTATACTGCGTCATGTTAATCTATAAATAAATACATGTAAGTAGCACTTATTCTTAGGTGTATTTGTTGCTGCAGGCATTAAATACAATACTGGTTTTGTTCAGGCTCTGATCACTGACATGACTATTTTCCAACATACCAACTGCTAAAACTGCATACAGCACACCAACTGTCAAACCATTCCAGCTACAGCAATACTGCTTACAGAAATGTTAAAATGTAAGATGTTTCAGATTGGATATCTAATAAAATAGGGGGCAGATCAACAAAAAAATGGTACAGAGATAGTTGGGATGAATTATAGTTTTCACTAATGGGCAATTTAAAAAAACTATTTTCCAGGGTACATACAATTAAGGATAATTATTGTCCCCATTCTGGCAGAGTAAGCTGGCCCGTACCTCAAATCAGTTGTGACAACACAGCCAATGAGTGATTGCTGTTTCAACTGCTGCCTCATCTGCACATGCTCAACTCATAAAGAGCTTGTTAAAGAGAGGTAGGAGGCAGATAACCTTTGCCAAAAAAGGAATATACCTTATCATTAAATATCTGGTTACAAAGCAAGTAATAAACTAGTAAAAATAGCAGTTGCAGGCAAATAACTGGCAAGTTACATGTTTGATTGTTTAGGTTTTTTTAAGGGTGGACCTGCCCTTTAAGCACAGAGACAAACATTAGGGAAGTTTTCTTAGAAAATACTTTAACTTCCTTTAAGACAGCAGAGAGTTCTTTTACAGCTTTTATTTTAATTATCTTTCTTGGCCTGTGCTGGCAAATTTGGTCTAATAAGAATCAAATTAAAGGGTCTGTAGTGTAGCCACTCCCTCCCAACCCTAATGGCAAGGTTTAAATGTACAAAAAGTCCCCCGACACTTATTTACATGCCTTCATTCCCGCGGCCATGGTCTCTTATGATACTTCCTTGAATTATGGCAACCGTGTCTGTGATTGACTGAGAGGCACCTTTCCCCACAGAGACAGCTCCTACTCTTCAGTTTCCTGGACTTTGGACAGGCACTGTACGAAAAACATTTGTAGCAGGGGAGTAAGGATTTTTTAACACTACACAGTGGGGCTAGCAGTGGGTTACATTTTACTTTTGGGGATGGACATGCCCTTTAAGCAGCATAACCAAGCACTGAAACCACTGTGTGCTTACTGAGTTCTGGCCTAGTTTTTTCCCTCAAGACAATAAAATAGTATATAAGAAAAGTATTGTTTGGGAGAAATGTCATTTGTGATCTTTTTACAGATATCTGTTGTATTCAATTAGATCAACTGGACTTGAAATGTAGTTCTTGAAGACGTTTCGCTAGTCATCCGACTGGCTTTCTCAATTCAGAATGACTTGTACAAGAATCTGTGGCAATTATGTACACAGATTCTTGTACAAGTCATTCTGAATTGAGAAAGCCAGTCGGATGACTAGCGAAACGTCTTCAAGAACTACATTTCAAGTCCAGTTGATCTAATTGAATACAACAGATATACCATGACCTGGATGAATGAGAACCTTCACAAGCATCTTTTTACAGATAGTTTGTTTTATGAATTATGTTAAGGTATAATAGACCTTACAGATGTTACATTAATTTAATGTTCGATCCAACCTGAATTTGATACTAGGTAGGTTGCTAGGTACCAGTGTATTACCTTTCCATGCTCCCATGATGTTCCCGGATCAACATTATCACAAAGTAATTAAGCAAGGTGGGAACATAGCGGGAGGTAAGTAAAAAAAAATGTATAGGTACATAAAACTGACTTAAAGGGACTGTAAACTCCCCATCCTGCATAAAAAGAACTATGTGCCATCCGTTTCTATTATTCACAGGGAGGTGAGAACGCTTATTCTCACCTCCCTGTGAATAATGGGATGCTCGGGGGACCTGGAACTTACCTTCACTCCGCTCCTCTCGCAGCCGCTCCTTCACTGAAAGCCGCTCTGTCCCGACCGCGCGCCCTATCTTAGGCGCATGCGTGCCAATACAAAAGATAGGGCGCGCGATCAGGAGAGAACAGCTGTTCAGTGAAGAAGCAGCTGCGAGAGGAGCGGAGCTAAGGTAAGTTCCAGGTCCCCCGAGCATCCTATTATTCACAGGAAGGTGAGAATAAGCGTTCTCACCTCCCTGTGAATAATAGAAACGGATGGCACATAGTTCTTTTTATGGGCTTAGTGTTCCTTTAAGTGTCAGCATGCAAGAATTAGTCAAATAATTTAGCATTTTTGTTTACCAGATAAAGTGAACTCTTATGATCATTTTTATAAGATGCCACTATTTTACATTTTTTTCTAGCCACTCTATTAAAGCATGTTTTAACCTAGTTTTTCTGATGTGGTTTCCATTTACTTTGTGCAGTTGGAAAACCTCACAAATGTAACTACTGTGGTCGAAGCTATAAGCAGCGAAGCTCTTTGGAAGAACACAAGGAGCGTTGTCACAACTACCTACAGAATGTTGGAATAGAGGTTGGCCAAGGCATAGGACATCATGGTGAGTACTAATGACAAGCATTTTATAGTGAACCTACAACATAGATTGTCAATAGAAGGTACATGTGCTCTAATTAGTAAAGGGGTTATTGTTAGTGGGGCTGTGCTTCCATTTAGGAGTTAAACCTCTTTTCCAATGGAAACATAGGATTACTTGGTTGAAAGTAATGGGTACTTTAAAGAGTTTGAGAAATCATGTTCTAAAGAACAGTGTTTCAGGTTCTTGTGGCATTGAGAAGTGCAACATCCATCATCTACCACTACATTTGCCAAATCTGCTTGATTGTGAGAGAAATGCACAAAACAGTTGTGCAGTAAAGAATAGATAGTGAATTTAAAGTGCATCTCCACCCTAAAATTTAAAACTGTCAGTTACCTGCCATTAACCACAAATGATATATCCTGCCCTGCACTTTAATAGATATATTACAAACTAGAAATTTAAGGATAATTATTGCCTGGCAATGCCTGTTGTTTCCCTGACGTACCTGTGTGCGCGCCCTGGATATAACATTAAAGGGAAAGTTCAGTGGAAAATATCATTATTTTGAAAATTCTTAGTTTAAATTATACATACCAAGTTATTCTTCATATTCTCTTTAATTTTGAAAAATCAGTTGAATTTATACCCTTTGCTATTTCTTGCTGTTGACATTAGTGAGCTGACATTTCAGATTCTGTAACGGTCCTTCTTCTTCCCAGAATGCACACTACCTTGGAATGTTCCTGACAGTCATTGGCTGTTGGATGGATCAAACACGCTAAGATCTTTACTGAGCAACTAAATCACCCTAGGCGCAGGGTCAAGGGCAAAACCATTACAGACACTATTGGGGGTCCTGTAAACAGGAAGTCAGTATTTTGGAAGCGTTTATTTATACACAGACAAAATGCTGAATGGGAAGATTAAGGTCATTAACATGTAAAAATACTTTTTTTCTTAAAAGTATATACAGTATAGTATTTAGTGTTTGAGGTTGAATAAAGACATACGTCCACCCAGTTCAACCTACTCGGCAATATCCACATTACCTGCCTAACTGTTGATCCAGAGGAAGGCAAAAAAAAAACACTGCCACATTTATGAAGGCAATCGGAAATATTCCTGTATCAACTCTACTTTATGTATCAATACCAGTAACCTGCAGCATTCCTTGTTTCATGAAACTCATCAAGCTTCTTCTTAAACTATCCAATGAACCTGCCATCACACCTTCCAATGGAAGACAGTTCCTACAGTGAAAAACCCTTTCCGAACTTGAAGACTAAACTTCTTTTCTTTAAATCTTAAGGGATGACCGCGTATCCTCTGACATGTTCTTTTGGTGAACAATGCCCCAGATAGTGTATATGGCCCGTTAATGTATTTATACACAGTAATCATATCCCCATGCAAGAGCCTTTTATCTAGTGTACTTAATTGTAACTTATCCAATCTGTCTTTATATTCAAGCTCTCCCATTCCCATTATTTTTTTAATTGCTCTTCTCTGAACCCTTCTCTGAACACATTTCCAAGATGTCCTTTTTGTACACAGGATTCCAAAGTTGCACTGCATATTCCAAATGAGGCCTTACCAATACTTTGTAAAGAGGGAGAATAACATATTTCTCCCTTGAATCCATACCTCTCTTTATACAATACAATATCATGCTGGCTCTAGCTGTTGCAGCCTGGCACTGCTTGCTACCTTTAAGTTTGTTATCCACCAAAACTCCAAGATCCTTTTCCAACAGGGATTTACTTAACACAGAGCCATTTATAGTATAAGCAGCACACGGATTTTTAAGTCCAAAATGCATCAGCAAAAAGTGAAGAGTAGGAGCTGTCTGTGAGTCATCCGGTCCCTGCTTCGTCCTTGTCCTTAGTAAGGACTGTGACATGCGCAGGGGAGCACTTTCCCCCCCTCCCTCCCTCTGGATCCCTTCTGGCTCCTTGATCCCCTACCATTAGCTCTGAAATTGCCAGTAGCCACTTCTATGATTGGCTGCCTCTCAGCCAATTACAGATGCGGCTGCCGGTCCGGCCCCCGGTTGCAACTTTCGACAAGCATATGGCGGGGATCAGAGCGCCGGGGTAACAAAGGACTGTAAGTACATTTGTGCTGCTTTTTTTACAAAACGAACTTGGCAGTTGAGAGTGGACTAGGGTGGGCTACACTACAGAATTTTGGGGGGTTACTGTGAGGGATTACAATTACTGTGTGGGATTATCATTTAAAAGGCAACTAAAATGTTTAAAGCAATACAGAATTAGGAGGATGGTATCTATTGTTAAAGATTTTCTTCTAATTCTGTATTGTTTGAGGCTTTATTTGCCCTTTAAATTGACAGCAGAATTCCCATACAGTAGTCCCATACAGTAATAGCCATACTGTATTTGACTATTACTGTATGGGACTCCTGTATGGGAATTCTGCTGTCCATTGAAATGGCAACTAAAGCCTCAAAACAATACAGAATTAGAAGGCAGTTGTGGTCAATTTCTACCCTCGACTTTACTCATTTTACAGGTATAAATAGGTACCTCGACTGATATTTGAGTATATACGGTAATCATTGTAATGTCAAGTTAAATAACATCTCCTATATTCAAAATAAATCAACCCAGACTTGTGACTTGAGGGGAGACTTTCAGGAAGGTTTTATATGCTAAAATTTCTCGGTTTATAGTCGAGTATATACAGTACATCAAGAGAGAATTCAAAAGCTTTCTTTCAAAATACTGTAAAGTATGTGAAAAAGTTTCCTACTAAGTTGCAACTCTGTGTAATTGATTGACCTATGTGCTGCTCTCTTGTGTTTATTTTTTCTATAATTATATTATTATATATATATTTATTATTATTAAGCTAACAAGTAATACAGTTTTGCAATAAATATAAATTAACTCCTTTGTATATTAAACAACTCCTTTGTGTTAATCAGTATTTCTTTACCAGTGGTCCAGGAACCCCAGGGTTCCCTGAAAGGTTAGGGTTACTAGGGGTTTCTTGAGAGATAGTGCCAGGGATTGTACAGATCGACCCTTGCAATGATCTTCCTTATTTTAGACAAACGTAAAGATTCTGCTTTACAGAGGACAAAATTGATATATATGATGTGTTTTAACGATAGAATTGCTGTGCAACTTGGCTCTTAACACAAATGAGAATTGCCTTTAGCTGTTTGATGCACTATGAAGTTGGTATATTGAACATGCAGTAGAGTTCTGAGTTCTGATGAGTTCTAGTAAGAACCCATCACACCTAGGAGTTTAAAGCAATTTTTTTATCATTTTTTTTTTCAAATTGGCTTTTAAGAGGGTGTCAGTCTGACATAACATTTTGGTTCTGTGTAGCATCTCCTATGGACGAATGTAAGAATCCAGACACCATGATGGAAAACAACATGTCTCTTATGCCCTTTGAGAGACCGGCTGTCATAGAGAGACTTGCCAGCAACATGGGGAAGCGTAAGAGCTCCACCCCACAGAAGTTTGTGGGTAAGCATTGCTTTTCCTCTCCTCAGAATTCCTTCATATTACACTATAATGAGAGCCATTGTTTGGTATGTAGTATTCAAAGTCCATAAACCAGGCCTATGTGGTTCTGGTTCATGTTTAACCTATCCTGTCTGTGGCCATTTGTTTTCACAAAGGGTAGAACCAAAAACAAAAAAAGTACTACTGTAGTGTACCAAAAATCATGTAATACTGTGTAAAATACCTTAATGCTTAAAAAATATTTTTTTCTTTAAATCTTTTCCATTTTTCCTAAGAAATCATAAACATATATATTTATATATATATATATATATATATATATATATATATATATATATATATTCTCTACATCTAAACCACTATTTCCTATGAGAGGAAATGACATCCATTTTTTACACGTTCCAAACGCTTAATATACAAATACATCAGCTGGGAAAGTCCCTTTTTGCAGTACTAACATGAAAATGCTGATAATCTATACACAGCATTGCAAAGCTCGACGCTTTGGTCTGGTATTTGTCTCCTGCATGTTTCAGTATGACTAAGAAGTCCACCCAGAACATTTAGGTAGGGTTATTATAAAATGGTGCATCAGGAGGGCTTTGCAGCCTCTCATCAGGGAGAAAGGGGTAACGGCAAAGTATTAAATGGAGATAAAGGAGAAGTAAAGGCTGAAAACAATTTCTCTACCATGCCCATGTTTAGCTAAATCCAACGGTGTATAACTTGCCTTTGTATTCCATCAGGTTCTTAAGATAAAGTCTCTCAAAATCAGAATAATCTGAGTAGAAGCAGCAAATTACATCACTTTAGTTCTTCTTATCCCTTATCCAGAGAGTTGTATAATAGAGAACATAACAGAGAATGTATTGTAAAAAAAAAATACAGCATATGTATTGTAAGCAAATTACAGATTTTCTTGTATATAAATAAATAAAAGAAATGATGTGCAGCTGTAGAATGTACTGATAAATGTAATGTTTTACTTCTTAGGTGAGAAGCAAATGAGATATGGGTATCCCGATCTGCACTTTGACATAAATTTGCCCTATGAGAAAGAGGCAGAACTAATACAGTCACAAATAATGGATCAAGCTATTAACAATGCTATCACATACCTGGGAGCTGATGGTTTGCGACCTCTCATTCATCAATCAGCAGCTGCTATGGCTGAGATTCCACCCATAGTCAGCTCAGTTTACTCTCAGGTCTATCATCCAGCTCGAGTTGAGAGGCCTACCAGCAGGGAGACCTCAGACAGCAATGATAACATGGATGGTCCAATTTCCCTTATCAGACCAAAGAACCACCCTCAGGAGAGAGAGGCATCCCCAAGCAATAGCTGCCTTGATACCACTGACTCAGAGAGCAGCCATGAGGAGCGCCAATCCTACCAGGGGAGCAATGCCTTAAACTCAAAGAGGAAACAGAGTCCACTTTATCAAAAGGAAGATGGCAAAGCACTGGATGCCACAAAGTCCAGTCTGGGTTCTTCTAAGGATGTCTACAGAGTTTTCAACAGTGAAGGAGAGCAGATAAGAGCATTTAAGTGTGAGCACTGTCGAGTGCTCTTTCTTGACCATGTTATGTACACAATTCATATGGGATGCCATGGCTACAGGGACCCACTGGAATGCAACATTTGTGGCCACAGAAGCCAGGACCGCTATGAGTTCTCCTCGCACATAGTACGGGGTGAGCACCCCTTTCACTAGCTCATTACTGGACAGTCGTTTATGAAGTAGAACTGCATATGAAGAAATACTGCACTTACTTTTTTCTTTCATCAGCAGGTACTCTTTAAGGAAGGCCATTAGGTTGCATTAGTTTTCTTGGTACTCACAGAACGCATGCTGTTTCTGACCTGTAAGAAATATGTCATTCAGATTTCAACAGAAAAACAATAATTTTATCATCCAACTTTGAAACACAAAATCAAGCTTATTATTTGTCCCTTGTTCATTTGAGCTTCTGATGGCTAACATCAAATTAATGACCCTATTTCACCATTGGTAATCAATAATCAGGGTTGGCTATTTCAAACTAGTTAATTATAGATTTACCTGGTAACATGGCAGAGATGTCAGTGTGATAGGGGTATCAGGTCTTGGCACTTTAGGAGGTCTGAGGTCTCTGAACTAGAAAAAAAATGTTAGAACCAAGGTAGGCTCAGACCGTGACCCTCCAACCATTAAGTCAAACTTCTACTTTCCAGTGGATACTATGAATGATAGTTTACAGCATCTAGAGCACTGTAGATTGGACAGTTATATATTAACAATACGGAAATGTCCCTCTTTGCCCTGAAACCTTTCCAGATGTGTGTTTATTTGTCCATTTATATTTAGCTTTGTTACATCTTTTTTGTGTTACTTCCAATACCAGTCAAATGGTACTTAATCAACCACATACCTGCCATAATCCTTTATTCACAGTAGACATTTTGGATAAGAGCATCTAGTTAAATTATTTGTAAAGGGCTCTTTAAAACTGTGCTGAGGAAGTAGGTATTTTGGGTTCCCAACTTGACCCTTTCTTTAGGTTTAATTAAAAATGGCTACCGTTCAGGTTTTTTTTTTTATCTCCATTCCAGACATTAGACAAATCTTATACTTGCTGTGCAGTTGTTCATGTGTAATAATCAGTATATATTATCTCTGAGAACAGCGCTTCCAGGAGTAGATTTGGCAAATTGGGAAGTTCATTATGTACTTTGTGCCTCTCAAAAAGGCTGGTTTTTAACTTTCTTGTTAAAATGCATTGTTTGTAACATCATTTTCAGATAGACGTTTTTATTAGAAATCTTCTATAAGCCACCCAAAACGTAACAAGTACTTATCTGGGCTTTGTTAATGTTGTATTTCCATGTCTTTGCTTGGTTGCTTTGTTTAGCCTTATCATATCAGGGGACAGCAACGTTTTATATAAGGTCTACTTTAAGCTTCATACACACGTGCGATTGCAGGGGCCCAACCCCCGGGGCAAGATGTGTATGCATGGCCGTTTTGGCCTATAATCATGCCGTATATGGGCATTTTGTCGGCTGAAATGCCCGTTCTGTCAGGGATTATTGCCTGACTGGCCAGGCAGATCTTCAATGGAACGGCAGTTTCAGCCGACAAATTGCCCATACACGGCACAATTATTGGCTTAATGCTTTATTTGTTCATAGCCCTCTATAGCAATCTACTGAGATGGTTATGAGCTTGCGCATTCTCAGAGGAGACAGCTAGGGCATTAGCATTTAGCCATTGTTGTGATGTCACCTGTCCTATCCATGACTGTTGCTAACTTGATGAACCAGGAAGCAGAAACAGGTCCTGTTTCGGACATTGTGCAGCATTTCAGGTTAGACTTTCAGATTTTCAGGTTAGAATTTCAGTTTTCTAACTATTCCAGTTTTGGGTTTTGGAGGGTGATATACCTATATACTATTTTTTATTTGAGAGTTGGACTTGGCCCTTTAATGCCTTCTAGCATAAGAGTTCCACTAGTCTGATCTATAGAACACTCAGATAACACTTACAATTAGAGATGGCTAAACTTTATAATTGATTTCGAATTTCCGAACGTCAGGAAAAGTTTGAAAACAAATAACTAGTTATTTATAATATAAACTAAGCCTTTAAAAATAATGAAATTTTCCACGGAACTTTCCCTTTAAACCCTCTTTTAACTCCCTTTTTTTGAGGTATGCAACAAGGAATTGTTACCAATTCATGCTGGGCATAATTCCTCTTGTATAATAATCAACACCCCTTTTTAAGAGATTCATAGTCAGATTCTAGAAATATCGATTTATTGGAAATTCACGAATTTCCAGGATAATTTTCAAATTTCAAATGCGGACGCTCGAAAGTAGCTTCCCCAGGTGCCAGAGGTATGTACAGTAAGTTACCATTGCTATTTTAATTCAGAGACAGATTCTAGAAATATCAAAAATCCAAATTTCAGAAAAATCTAAAATTATCGAAAGTTTGGAGAGTTCAAAATCCAAAAAGTTCGAGTTCGTGGTTCGAGTTCTAGACCATCTCTTCTTACAATGTGTGTATAGATCTCTGTAATCGAAGTAGTAATATACTGTATCTTTACCACATCCAAGAAAACCACATGAATTCTGTTACCACATCCATGGTTAGCCTTTTGTTTGATCAAGCACATTTTTGGGGGGAATTTAATAAGTCCCTACAATGTAAACACTGTTTTCTGGAATAGGAAACTAACTGTGCCTTTAAAATGTAATTATATTGATTGGCACAACCTCTTATGACTGAGCATAACATGTGCTTAGGACGTTACATCGTATCTTTGACTCATGTTAGAAGTAATTCCAAACCTTGGCACAGGGACATCAACGTATATTTATTGGATCACCCATGTACTATAAACTGATCTGTAACTTACTGCAGCTATTAATTAGCAAAGTTTGGTGCTATTAGACATTAACTTTCATTTGCAATTGATAGCAGTATTTACTATCAGTATTTGTCACTATGGTATATCTCTCAGCTTTACAAATATGCCATATTTTTCCCACATTATTTTAATTTTACAAATATCTATGCTACCTCAGTGACAACACACTTTGGGAATGAATCTGTCTTCACAGACATGTCAACATCTTTATGCCTGTTAAAGGACAGTTTAAGTTGTAAACACCATCTTCGACCCTGGGAGAACAGCTGGTACTTTGGATATATATGTACTATTTGCAGGGGCTGCTCCATTCTGCTCTGGCCCAGTCCCCTGCACTAGGTGGGCAGACCAACAAATAAGAGGACAAGCTCTGCAAGTAGTGGGAAAATGTATTTTACGCTAAACAGCTTTGTATCAATTAAGTGGGCAAATAATACTGGTTTTAGGGACAGCCACTACTTTAAACCACCACCCCCCACAACCCCAAAAAAGGTAGTCTCGGTAGAAAAGTCTATGTTGGATGCCTTTGCCTCTTTGTAAAAATAAAAAAGAGACGTAGTAGCTTTTACAAGCAAAATTCTACAAGCAGTATTCTTTGAACACTGACCACCCAGGTAATGAACAGCTGTTATGTTCAACTTTAAATATTGAAGTTACTCTTCTCCTGCTGACTATATAAAGTCCACCCTTATATTTGTGTAAGGCAGCATATATTAGTGCCACCCAATATGGCTACATATTCATATGGCACTTTCAGCATTGGATTTAATTCTACCCTTTTACACATAGAGATAAGACTTCCAAGGGAATGTATCCTTCATAGTCTTCCTTTACAGGTCTCTGCTGTAGGCAATATATACAGTGTATAGTTTAAACCAGTGATTCCACATTCCAGTACATAAAAGCTAGATCCACCCTATTCTGCTAACAAACTAGGATAGTCTAAAATATCTGTTCTATAAAAAAAATTGGGCCTAAACTCCAACAATATTTAGAATGTCTGTAAGTGTAGAATCCTTGGGACCTCGTGATATTTGGTTAAAGAATGCTTGGTCATGAACGTCTCTTTTTTATTGTATGTATATATTATATTTATTTTGCGTTTTTATTAAAACATTGGATATCAAATATGCTTACGGTGTAAGTTATATTATGCAACATGATTTCAATACTGTATATGATTTACATTATTGATCTGGTACTTCAATGAATATTTATTCTGATGGTTATATGAACAACTGTCACAGCAAGTTCTTCCTTAATTATTGTATGAGAAATCAGAACATTCCCAGACAATGTTAATTCCAAAGGTTTCCCAGTTTTGCTTAACTGCATAAGGATTATCAGGCACTCTATGTTGGGGGTATCCATACAAGTAGATTGAGATAATTGTACTGTATGTATTTATAATTATATGTTATATAACATAAATATTCCCTTTGTTTTTAGTCAAACTTACAAAATAAATTGAAATTCTGTTTGGCTGTAAATCAAGGGTATCCTGCCCGTGCCTTAACAAGGGCCACTTATCTTTCCTAGACCCACCTATTACTGATCTCTTATTTACATTCAAACCACTCACCTTGAAGCTTCAAATTATGGTATGTGTGTTGGGAACACATGCAGTAAACCATTATTCCTGAAGCAAATAATTAACAACAAATGATTCTAATTATTAACATTCTCCTTATGAAATACAAATATGTTTTTGTTTTCATACATTTTAAGCAATCCGTAAAATCACTCTTGGTACATGATAGAAAAAACAGTATTCATCTCCACAGGAACAAAAGTACATTTTCCTACTGATAAGTCAGCAGTTATTAGAGCATATTCAGTAGTATATGTGGTTTCTAATGATTGTCCACTGCTGCCCTGTGAATTATCCCTTTTTGTGAAGTACAGCAGTTTATCCGAAAATTCTGAAGCTACTATAGCATTGAAAGGGCTGGGATAAGGCCCATCGCTGGACTTTTGTGCATTTCTACTGAAGATACATAATAGAACTTTTAAACATTAAAGATAGATATATTCTCTCTGCTATACAAATATATCAGTGGTACTTTCCTTAAGTGTAATTTAACTCTTTTGTGTTACTTCTGATGGTTGCTTGAAATTATTGTTACAGGTTTAACCACGGAAGGATTAAAGGGCATATTTTGCATGATACATGTGCCGCGAGAAAAGAGAAAGTGAGGATTGGTTATTGTACACTCCTTTCATCAAGGTCACTAAAAAAAATTCGGCCTTATGAGCGCTGATATGTATGGGAGCCAACCCTGGGAAAGTAAAAGCACGCTTCAATTGGATGTGAGCAGTGAAATCCCAGGTTTACCTCAAGTGACACCTCATTGAGTCTGAAGAGGGATCTCCACTTTGTCCCTCTGCTGTGCACTTACTGGTGTCCAACAGCACTGGAATCCTTTGTGTGTTTTATGCACATTGCTACAAAGGTTTGACTTGTGTTTTCATATACTGTGATTAACAATATAACTCCAGGTTATCACCTCGCTTTCATGTAGCAGCATTTCTTAGTAATATTAAGGGTGTACCAAAAACAAGTCATATCCTATTCAAATATGACAGGAATGTCCAACATCAGCTCATAGCTACACCTAAAATAATAGAATTCATGCTAAAGCACAACTCAGCCATTTTACTTGACCAATTTATGGACAAGCAAAGATTTTACATAAACACCTTAAGAATTGCATAATATGTATATAAAAATATATAAACAAACATAGAAGTCCACCGCACTGGGTGCTATAGGGCAAATTTGTAGAAACACCAATACGAATACCCAGCACTCCAACTGACTTGATATCCAAACAATTTATTAACACAAATTAGGTCTGTGGCCTACGCATTTCAGCCCGACGTTGCAGGGCCATCCTTAGGGATATCAAGTCATTGTGCTGGGTATTTGTATTGGTATGTATATATATATATATATAGAGAGAGAGAGAGAGAGAGATGCAGAAAATGAACATATATATATATATATATATGTTTAAGTTGATACAGTCACAAAAATAATCAATGAACTCTGGCACTTCGGTCCAACTGGTCTAAAACTGTAGCTAAAGTACACTTCATTTTTAACTTAAATATATTTATAATTGTTATTTATAGGCATTACTTGAATTTAAGAAATTTGTCATCCTAACACGTTTTAAAGGATGGACTGGTCTAGTAGAGTAATTTCCTGGATGAATAGATATGGATTTGTTTCCTTTTCTACAGAGTGGCATATAGGGGATGCAAACAAGATTTACATAGATAAAATATCCCATATGCAATAACATAAGTTTTGTCACAAACTTTTCCCCCTTTAAACTGTCTATATGAGACAGGCTGAAAGCCTTTGTTTGACTAGCAGATCAGATACCCTTTAAATTATGGAGTTGTGAGTTATTGGCTCAAGTTGGATCAACACGCAATGTTATTGGTTTTTGAACCACACTGGAACACTGTATGTGGCAAAATTAATATCATTGGTACACCCTTAATGATCTAATCAGTTTCTAGTGTGGAAGTCTTAATTTCATAAAAATCAAATCCTTTTTTTTTTTTAGCATGAAAGCTACATTTAGCCTTTTTGGTTTTATTCCATTGTGGCTAGGCAGAAATACATTACACCATGTATACTATCTAGCAGTGAATGCGGGAAATGCGGCAAACACCTTAAGAAACAGAAGTACATATCTCTGTGATTCATATTGCTGTGTTCATCTCAAACCTGTAATCAAAAAATAAATTGTTACGTAAACCTGTCAAGAAAATTGACCTGTAAAATATAATTTTGTTATAACAACTGTTTTCATTGCTTGTACAGTCTGTTTACATATTTTTGTACTGAAATGTAGTTTTATATTTAAACTAAGTAAAGGACAAGTACTGGATATACTATACAAATGAATTGAGCAAATAGAAAAAATTTAAAGGTACATAATATTTGTTAAGTATCCAAATAGAATGTCTGTAACTGTATAATTGCCTTTTTATTTTCCTTGATTTTTAATTCTGGTTGTAATTTTATTTTTTTTTGCTCTGAAAATGTATATCTTTGTATAAGAAACTGGGCGCTTTTAATGCATATATTTAGAGAGAGAAACTTTAAATTGTAAAATTGTACATGTCATTCTGTAATAACTTTTTATGTTTTGTTTGGGAGGGTTTTCCTGGGAAGGGAAAAACATTTTGCTTTAAATATATGAATCGGGGATCTCCAAAATGAGTCCCTCCAAATGTTTTAAAACTACCCATGATGCAGAATGCTGGCAATTGCAAGACTCCCAGGATCCCCTGGTTGTATTGTGTAGTTGTAGTTTTCAAACACCTGAGGGCCCCAGGTTAGACATCCCTGATGTACATGATTATGTTCCAGATGTTGGTAGGGAATCTTTTTCTGTTACAAATTTTTTTATATATTTGTTCCTCTCTTTTGTGCAAAAAGAGAACATCTGCCTATTAATACGGGAACTAAATACAGTTAGAGAGACCATTAAGAGTTTATAGGTTCCAAAATGAGCTGTCAAAGGACAGCTCCATTTTAAAAAAAAAGTACATCAATTCATTAGTTGCTTACTGCTCCTGAATTTTGTAAAAGGACTGCTCCCCATATTTTCATTAAAGTTCATTTCTTTAAGATCTATTGATTTAAAAAAACAACAACATCCCACTGGTTACTTTCTCACCCTTTCCCTACCGTCACCAACTGGGTACAGGAACACAGCGTGCCTCACTAAGGGAGAGACAGAGCCCTTGAATTGTCCTCTGGTGGGTCAAATAATAAGTGTGTAAACTACCTGTTATAGAAGCTGATACAATAAACATGCAAACATTTGCCAATGCTATTAATCTGCAGCAACCAATCAAATGTTATTTAACTGCAGCAACCAAGCAAAATGTTAACATCTGATTGGCTGCTGCAGCATTGGTAAACATCTGACTCTTTTATCGCATCAGTCCCATATTTTCTTGAGTTGTGTGTATGAATTAGAAAGGTTGAGTGATACATTGTTTTAATTAGCTTTATTTCAGGCTATAGTTCAGTAAAATATGCTTTAACCTATAGCAAGGTTCTCAAACTGTGCACCAAAACACAGAAAACCAGATGTGGGCCACTAAATTTGATTCACCAGGCTTATTTTCTGTCACATCATTAATATAAAAACAAAATGTATATAATCAAGTAGAGTACCCTTACAATACACTGAATATAATAAAATTATTGACAATGTACACTGTAATGTGTATAATATATTCCTAATATATAAGCAGTTGATCTTAAGAACAGAAATATCCTTTGATCCAAATTTATGCTGTTTACATCTTGGTAGACCTTTCTGTTATTCTTTTTTAACTTTAAATTATGTACAGATTTTCCCCAGGCTGGCTAGAAATGTCTAGTGTCTAAAAGCGGCCCCAAAATTTATCGTCATGCCCGATCAAAATACTGTATCAGCATGTGTGTACCTAGCCTTAAAGTTCTTGCTACATTAGGGCAATGCTCATAGCTTCTTTTGAATCTCTAATTATTGTCACTGGCAGAAAGACTGGTAAATGGGGGGAAAGTAGATTATTAGTCTCCAGTCTAATTTCAAATGAATTCCCATGTAAAATGATTACTCATAAAAAAAATTTTGTTTTAGAATTAAACCTTTTTAGTAGTAAACATGATCAATTCTTCTGTATTTAATTCCCGTTGTAAAAAGGTAAATGTCAGAGTGTGCACTTTGTTGCCTGGCAGCCATTTATGCACTTTGTGGGCTTGAAATAAAAGGTAGACAGTGTTTAATTCCAGTGATGTGTCCTAAACATCTTTACTGTCACAATTACTTGAAGGGTTTGAAGTACGGCGGTATTGGCTGTTTTTCATCAATGTGGGGTTTTACATTACTGTGGTTGATTTAATAACTTAACAACTAGGGATATGTATTACCAGTTTAACAAAATAGGTCAAACTGAGTTTTGTTTGGTTGAAAAATACAGTTGGGAATGGGCCTATGAGTTAGAGCATTGTCTGCACACTGTATGGCTGTATTAAATAGTCAAAAGGAAACCCCATTTCTGTATCCTCTTAAAGGTATATAACGTGCAGTCTATTTCACAAAGATTTGACTAACAAACTCTTTTATTAAAATCCCATTATATGGCAGTAATGATGTTTCAGTTTCTACATGTATGAATGATCTTGTGTATGCATGGGGGTTGTTTCAAGTCCTCTGGGTTTGTTTTTTCATTTTAAGCTAAAGGATCTTTGTATTCATTTGAGAGTTGTATATAATGTGATTTCTCAATTATTGGAATAAACTTTTTTAGGGAATCTCAGGAACTAATGTAGATGTCTGTTTGATTTATTGGAGTTACAAAAGGAAAGACAATCAGCACTATTTATCTAGACCTGCAATGTGAAAATCTCCTTCTTAAAGCAACCAATTCAAAAAGCTTTAGCCTAACTATTTGATGGGATTTGCAGTGGATGTGTGGGTTTCAGAAAAGACACCCATGCAGATGCGCAATGCTATTTAGTATATCGA
This sequence comes from Hymenochirus boettgeri, assembly GCA_019447015.1. NCBI lineage: Eukaryota > Metazoa > Chordata > Amphibia > Anura > Pipidae > Hymenochirus > Hymenochirus boettgeri. The sequence continues at coordinate 107,310,102 of CM033477.1, read as the reverse complement.
ATGCAGAGCATTTTTGCATGAATTCTTATTGCTAAGAAGCAATAGCTATGCTGGGGAGAGCGTTTGCGGCTCTCCATAAACAGCCCATATGTCTTAGAATATGAGTATTAATGTGAAGCCTCTTTTTTTTCCCCTTTACTTTAAATGAGACTTGATCCCAGTACCCTCCAGCTTTGCTGAAACTTAAAGGGCAAGTCCAGCCCTAAAATGAAAACTTACATACAGGTAAATCACCCCCAAACCCTTAACGGTAATATTTTGAAATCTGAAATATATAAGTCTAACCTGAAATCCTGCACAATGCCCTGTTGCCCCTGTTTCTGCTTCCTGGTTTTTCCAGTTAGCAACTGTCAGTTATGGATTTGACAGATGATATCACAGCCAATGTCTGAATGTTAATCCCCTGTCTGGCTCTTCTGAGCATGCCCAGGCTCAGTACAGGTTTCTAAATTGCTCAGTATCCATGAGGCATCCATAAGCATAGCAGGCATACAGTAATGAATTCATAGGACAAAGTATGAAATATCAACATATTATAAAGAGGCCATTCTTTCTAAAAGATGTTCTTATGAGGGTGGAGTTGTAACTAAAATCATCAGTAAATTGTACTGGGGTTATAGTTATTGTCTTTTATATTCTATAAAGTAAGTAAATAATTACTATAAGTACTGTTCTAAATGACCTGAGCTTTAAAGAGTAGTAAAGACTAAAAATGTATTTTCTTTGTTCATATTGCAGTGCCTCTCTTGCCTTAATATTTCATGAGGATACAACCAGTAAAATTCAGGGGGGGGAGGGGGGGATTTTGTTGAATTTCTGGATTTATCACTTGAAAAAAAGTGAGGTTGATACCTAAATTATCTGCACTGTAGGCCCTACTATCATGTTTTGCGACCCGATTGCGATATTTGGAGCGCAAAAAAATATATAAAATATAGGCTACAGTGGTAGCCTATATTTTAGGTGTGTATCCTGTGCACTCCAATAGTGTAATATTACCAGAAGCGCAGTGCACTGCATTGCGATTGTGCGTGCTTCCGTGCGCTGTTAGTAGGGCCCCAGCATAATACAATGTTTCATTCAGCTTAGCATAGGTAATGCACAATAAAAAATAGATGCATTCTTTAGATCTGCTTTAAGTTATTAATTAGCATTTATTTCTTACAGCTATTAAAACTTTTTACCAAATACACTGTATACACTGCAGCAATTTAATTCCATGCAACAGTATGTTTGATGTACAAAGCACCATATGTTATTAAGTATTGAATACAAGATGGCAAAAGCATTGGGTGCTTTTTCATGTGTTGGTTTTCACCAAGATGACTGCTATGATCAAAATGGCTCATATCCTTTAATATAAGCTTGTTCTTCTTTCACAAAGTTTCTCCAGTCTGATATTTATCAAAATGGAAACAAAGACACATTTTTTTTCTTCAAGATAAAACAAATTGTAACAGTTTTGCCACTTATCACAGATATGGGATATCTTTCCCAGCAGTGGTTCACATCTTTATTTATAGCATTTGAGGTTAAATAAAGACATAAGTATATCTAGTCCAGCCTACTCAGTAATACCCACATATCTTGACTAACAATTGATCCAGAAGAGAATTAAAAAAAAAAAAAAAAAACACAATATGAAGGGGGGAAAATGCCATCCTGACTCAAGTGGCAAATGGAAACATCCCTGGATCAGCTTCAGCTTCATGAATAAATACCAGTTTAAAAATGCAACAGCCTTTATTTTTAGAAAGTTATCCATATATTTTCTAAACTATTCCATGAACCCGTCATCACTACCTCTAATGAAAGACAGTTCCATAGTTTTACATTCTCACAGTTATAATCCCTTCTGAACTTCAAGAGTAAACTTCTTTTCTTCCAGTCTTAATGGATGTCCGTGTATCCTCTGACATCTGTTTTTGTGTGTGCTGCAGCTTGTAATAGTTTAATTTTTTTACCTTTAAGTCTGAATTGTAAAATACACCTAAAAATAGTTTTAATCATTAGTAAACACCCCAGTTTGGAAAGTGTGTGGAAATCAGTGACTGTACGCAGTCTATTTTTTTTGTATTGTTCGAAGATCTGGATGAAATTTTCTTGCAGCTTTCAATACTCATTGTGATGAAGCTTTAAACATCTAAAACATCATACAATTTTATTGTTAAAGAGCAATTATACCCTTATTAAAGGTCCATACAGACATGTGATCACAGGGCCAAACTGTAGCACAAATGGCCATTTCATCCTACTACCGCTTAGTGTATGAGCGATACATATACATAGCCTTAATCAGTGTTGCCCAAACTCTAATGCTATAAGTGCCATTGATGCACCCTCATTTACACTAAAAGGGTTCACAATGGAGCATTGTTTCTCCCACAACCATTTCTGCTTCTTTTTAAAGGTATTATAAAATAAAATTTGCCCACCATTGTTGTGTGGATATGATTTCTTGTGAACCATTTCGAAGATGGAGATGATGTGGCATATAAGTACCAGTGGCTCCCTTGATGGACGGATGAAGGTATTCTTATATGTATATGCTGTGTACAGCCAATTATTAACACTCTGCTATGTAGAGTACTAGTCACTGTAATAATGAATATTTTATATATATTCATGGGACAATACTGAATACAGACACTTTGATACAATGTAAAGAAGTCAGTGTATAGCTTGTATAAAAATAAAAGTGTAATTCTGCTCAACAGCCATTAATGTATTAACAGCTGGCAGCAAATGTCAGTACACCCATATGTGAAAAATGTCCCAATTGGGCCCAATCAGCCCTTTTCCCTCCCCTGTGTCATGTGACTCTATAGTGTTACAAGGTCTCAGGTATGATTGAAGAGCAGGTGTATTACATTTAGTGTTATCGCTCTCTCACATTCTCATATCCTGTTCACTGGAAGTTGAATATGGCAGATCATGGTAAAGAAAACTTACAGATCTGGAAAAAAAATGTTGCTTTACATAAAGATGGCCTAGGTTAGAAGAAGATTGCCAACACCCTGTAACTGACCTTACAGCAGTTTAATAGGACAGGTTCCACTCAGAACATACCTTGCCATGGCAGACCAAATAAATTAAGTGCAGAGGTTGTCTTTTGCAAATAATCATATGATTGCTGGCACCATTGCTGCAGAGGTTAAATGGGTGGGAGATCAGCCTGCCAGTGCTCAGACCATATGCCACAAACTGCATCAAATTGGTTATGCTCATAGCTATTGTCCCCCAGCTAAAGATGATGCACAATAACACATAGTTTGCTGAAGACAAGCAGACTATGGGCATGGATTATTGGAACCATGTCCTTTGGTCTTATTTGGTTCAGATGGTGTCAAGTGTGCTTGGCGGCAACAAGGTGAGGAGTACAAAGACAAGTACGTCTTGCCTACATGCAAGCATTTTGGTGGGAGTGTGATGGTTTGGAGTTGTATGAGTACTGTCGGCTCTGGGGAGCTACATTGAGGGAAGCATGAATGCTAAAATGTACTGTGACATACTGAAGTAGAGCATGATCTCTTTGGAAACACGGACACAGGGCAATATTCCAACATGATAACACACCTCTAAGATGACTGCTGCATTGCCAAAGAAACTGAGGGTAAAGGTGCTGGACTGGCCAAGCATGTCTCCAGACCTAAACCCTATTGACCTAAACCATATGTGGGGCATCCTCAAACAGAAGGGGGAGGATCAGAAGGTCTCTAACATCCACCTGCTCCGTGATGTTGTCATGGAGGAGTGGAATAGGATTCTAGTGGCAATCAGTGAAGCTCTAGTGGATAATAACGGTGGCCGCACAAAATACTGACATTTTGGGCATAATTTGGACATTTTTTGTTGCCAGTGATAGTCTGTTGTGTTATTTTCAGTGGACAGCAATTTAACTGTTATACAAGCTGAACACGACAGTTTACATTGTATCAAAGTGTCATATCTCTCTTTTCATGTTTACAAAATGATGAGGGTGTACTCATTTTGTGAAATACTGTATACACATATTAAAGCAACTTATTTCATTTCAATTTACCGTATGGAGGATCTGCAATACTGATAGAATCTGTAAAACTTGAGACCAAAATAATTTAGTATTTCTCTAAACTGACTAGCCAATTGGTCGTTTAGGTCTGGCCACAGTGTCTAGTTGCTTCAATGACTTATTTGTACCTTATTGATGAGTTTAATGTTTCCAGTTATCAAGCCCTGTGAAAAAGAGTAACTGATTCACTGGACCTTAAAGGTTCTTGTTATTTAGACACTGAAGTCATTTTTTTTTTTTTTTTGCAAATGGGAGGTGGTATAGATGAAAGGAGATTGGGAGAGTCAAATTTGAAGGGAAGGGCAAGTTAAGATAGTATAACCTCCTGATAGATAATATCAGACATGAGTTCCTCTTTCTTGACTGTACAGAACAGTTGTCTGTGTGGTTTGGTTTTGTGACATTTTAGGCAGAATTGGCGTAAGATCTTATCTAAGGAAGGACTGCACAATTTTTATCATGCAGCAAGTAGTTAAGGAACATTTACAAATTACTGGAAATTAACTGTGAAGAATGATGTTAACCAGTTACCCATCAGGTTCTACTGAGTACATGAAGTAATAAATCAGGTGACGGTGGGATAAGAAATGACTAAGTCAATTATCAGGGTTTAATATTGTTGGTTCTCATTACCACCAGCAAGACATATTTTCAAGATACATACAGTGTTGGCCAGTAGGAAGATGGGTAAACCTGACAGTACACAGGCACAGCAACATTTACTGTTACTTTATAGCTATTATTAACTAGGTAATGAGGTGTCTTAGAGTTTAATTGCAAACTTGTTTAAAATCACTGCAAATACATATTCGAAAAAAATATAATCCAGCTTCTCTAATTTGTGAGGCTCGTTTTGGATGAAAATTCAGCCAATGGAAAGTATTCAGCAGTATGAAATTGAACACTGTGATACTGCTATACTTATGTATGCATAATCTTGGCAATTACTGATTTTCCTTCATAGACATCCATAACACAAACATTATGGAATGCCATTTTCACCAAAAATGTAAATTAGTATCATTATATTCCTAGCTCAGAAGTGTGCTTGAAATTTAATGTAAATAAAATCCAGAGCTCAGTAGTAAAGTGAAATTAGAGCAAAAACAAAGACACCTGCACCAACCAGATATGCTGGGTACGTGGCGGAGAGGAAAATCCTGATTTATTATTAAGACAGCCCTGTATTATAGGCTTGAACTGCCAACATTAGAAGAGATATATAAAAACCGTTGTGGTAGGAAATTGGCAGCTATTAGGGGAGATGTTACTCATCCAAGCAATTCTATTTTTACTTTTTTACCATCAGGGATAAGGATGAGTTCTATTCTGGCACGGACAAATGGGTTTAAAAATACTTTTTCCCCACGGCTATAAGATTATTTAATACTGGACTTCATGAACTGATATTAGGGGATAAGGAGAAATGCACTTTTTGTGCTCTGTGGATTAGTGTACCGATGAACGGTTTAATTATTTACTATTATTATTCTTTTAATGTATGTTGTACATTGTGTATGAATTTTTTTTTTTAGTGTATATTGCACAATGACAATAAAGAGCTTATTATTATTATTATTATTAGCACTGCAATAATCTAAGATAAATTTAAAAGGGAACCAAAGTCTTTAGACAACATTGTCCCAAAGACAGCACATTCACAAACATAAAAGCTTTGTCTCACCTCTCCCTTTGCTATGGCTGCTGGGTGATTTATGAAATTAACCTGTGGGTACCTGGGGCTAGCTCCTATAATCCACCTTAGTTTGGTGACACCTAGCTAAGTGTGCGCTGTGCACTTCACAGTTGCTGTTAATGAGCGTAAGAGTGAAACCCACTCTAATCCAACATTACAATGAGTTGTGTGGGTAAAATTCTTTTTTTGGCTATTAGATTCTTTTATAACACCTCCCCCTAAGTCAAGAGCTTTGCTCTAATTGGGCGCTTTGAGGGCTTTTTCCAGTGGCAATCAGTGAAGCTCTAGTGGATAATAACGGTGGCCGCACAAAATACTGACATTTTGGGCATAATTTGGACATTTTTTGTTGCCAGTGATAGTCTGTTGTGTTATTTTCAGTGGACAGCAATTTTACTGTTATACAAGCTGAACACTGACTAGTTTACATTGTATCAAAGTGTCATATCTTCCATATCTTCATGTATTACAAAATGATGAGGGTGTACTCATTTTTGTGAAATACTGTATACACATATTAAAGCAACTTATTTCATTCCAATTTACCAGTATGGAGGATCTGCAATACATGATAGAATCTGTAAAACTTGAAACCAAAATAATTTAGGAGTATTTCTTCCAACTTGACTAGCCATATTAGGTCTGTTTTTTTTTTTAGTGTCTTGGCCACTAGTGTCTTTTAGTGTCTTCATATTGACTTATTTGTACCTTATTTGTATGTAGTTTAATGTTTCCAGTTATCAAGCCCTTTTTGTATAAAGATGTGTTTTACTGATTCACTTGGAACCTTAAAAGGTTTCTTTGTTATTTAGACACTGAAGTCATTTTTTTTTTTTTTTTTGCAAATGGAGGTGGTATAGATGAAAGGAGATTGGGAGAGTCAAATTTGAAGGGAAAGGGCAAGTTAAGATAGTATAACCTCACTGATAGATAATATCAGACATGAGTTCCTCTTTCAGTTGACTAGCAGAACAGTTGTCTGTGTGGTTTATGGTTTTTGTGACATTTTAGGCAGAATTGGCGTAAGATCTTATCTAAGGAAGGACTGCACAATTTGTTATCATGCAGCAAGTAGTTAAGGAACATTTACAAATTAACTGGAAATTAACTGTGAAGAATGATGTTAACCAGTTACCCATCAGGTTCTACTGAGGTACATGAAGTAATAAATCAGGTGACGGTGGGATAAAGAAATGACTTAAGTCAATTATCAGGGTTTAATATAATGTTGGTTCTCATTACCCACCAGCAAGACATATTTTCAAGATACATACAGTGTTGGGCCAGTAGGTAGATGGGTAAACCTGACAGTTACACAGGCACAGCACATTTACTGTTACTTTATAGCTATTAATTAACTAGGTAATGAGGTGTCTTAAGAGTTTAATTGCAAACTTGTTTAAAATCACTGCAAATACATAAATCAGAAAAAAAATATATCCAGCTTCTCTAATTTGTGAGGCTCGTTTTTGGATGAAAATTCAGCCAATGGAAAGTATTCAGCAGTATGAAATTGAACACTGTGATACTGCTATACTTATGTATGCATAATCTTGGCAATTACTGATTTTCCTTCATAGACATCCATACACACAAACATTATGGAATGCCATTTTCACCAAAATGTAAATTAGTATCATTATATTCCTAGCTCAGAATGTGGCTTGAAATTTAATGTAGAAATAAAATCCAGAGCTCAGTAGTAAAAGTGAAATTAGAGCAAAAACAAGACACCTTGCACCAGACCAGATATGCTGGGTACTGTGGCGGAGAGGAAAATCCTGATTTATTATTAAGACAGCCCAGTGTATTATAGGCTGTGAACTGCCAACATTAGAAGAGATATATAAAAACCGTTGTGGTAGGAAATTGGCAGCTATTAGGGGAGATGTTACTCATCCAAGCAATTCTATTTTTACTTTTTTACCATCAGGGATAAGGATGAGTTCTATTCTGGCACGGACAAATGGGTTTAAAAATACTTTTTCCCCACGGCTATAATATTTTTATACTGGACTTCATGATGATATTAGGGGATAAGGAGAAATGCACTTTTTTGCTCTGGTGTAGTGTACCGATGAACGGTTTAATTATTTACTATTATTATTCTTTTAATGTATGTTGTACATTGTGTATGAATTTTTTTTTTTAGTGTATATTGCACAATGACAATAAAGAGCTTATTATTATTATTATTATTAGCACTGCAATAATCTAAGATAAATTTAAAAGGGAACCAAAGTCTTTAGACAACATTCCCAAAGACAGCACATTCACAAACATAAAAGCTTTGTCTCACCTCTCCCTTGCTATGGCTGCTGGTTGATTTATAAAATTAACCTGTGGGTACCTGGGGCTAGCTCCTATATCCACCTTAGTTTGGTGACACCTAGCTAAGTGTGCGCTGTGCACTTCACAGTTGCTGTTAATGAGCGTAAGAGTGAAACCCACTCTAATCCAACATTACAATGAGTTGTGTGGGTAAAATTCTTTTTTTGCTATTAGATTCTTTTATAACACCTCCCCCTAAGTCAAGAGCTTTGCTCTAATTGGGCGCTTTGAGGGCTTTTTCCAGTGGCATCAGTGAAGCTCTAGTGGATAATAACGGTGGCCGCACAAATACTGACATTTTGGGCATAATTTGGACATTTTTTGTTGCCAGTGATAGTCTGTTGTTTTTTCAGTGGACAGCAATTTTACTGTTATACAAGCTAACCTGACTAGTTTACATTGTTCAAAGTGTCATATCTTCCATATCTTCATGTATTACAAAATGATGAGGGTGTCTCATTTTGTGAAATACTGTATAACACATTTAAAGCAACTTATTTCATTCCAATTTACCAGTATGGAGATCTGCAATACATGATAGAACTGTAAAACTTGAAACCAAAATAATTTAGGAGTATTTCTTCCAACTTGACTAGCCATATTAGGTCTGTTTTTTTTTTAGTGTCTTGGCCACTAGTGTCTTTTAGTGTCTTCATATTGACTTATTTGTACCTTATTTTTGTACTTATTTGAATTGTATACTTGGACAATGGTAGACATGAATTTCATGTTACAGATATTAAAGGAAAATAAAACATTTTGAAATATGTTTTTCTTCTAATCTAAACAATCTAAGCTCATTTGAAGTGGACCCCTAGTCTTAATCCTGAGTGCAAATTGGATAAGGTTTGGGTATTGTTTTTGCCTTCCTCTGGTTAAACTGTTACCTAGGCATTATAGCTAGGGTAAAAAAAAGGTTGCACTAGATGGAAATGTGTCTTTGTTTTAGCTCAATAACTACAGTTTGAAACCCTCAATAAAAATGTAAAACAAACTATTTTCACTATTTTGCGGGATCTCAGCAATGGCAAAGAACCTTATTTTTGGCGTATTTACAAAGCTCATCATCTTCGAAGTATCTCCGAACTTATGAGTTTTCGCCACCTCAGACTTGGCAATTTTAAATGGCCGAACTTAATAGGAAACACTTATCGTTGTTTAATAAATACAATCAGTCGATTAACACGGAGATACGGTATATACTCGAGTATAAACCGAGTTTTTCAGGCTGAAAAATCAGCCTGAAAACTCGGACTCGGTTTATACTCGAGTCACTCACCATTGAAGATCAGCATCCTCTCCATTCTGGCAGCAGCGTCCTCTCCATTCCGGCAGCCACACGATCAGTCCATGTTACTGGCGCGCCGGCCGACGTCACTGCCCGGCGCCAAGCCCAGCGCCAATTAGTGACGTCAGCGTGCGCCAGTACATGGACTGATCGTGCGGCTGCCGAATGGAGAGGACGCTGCTGCCGAATGGAGAGGACGCTGCTGCCGGAATGGAGAGGAACTTACCAGCACACAGTCCCAGGAAGCCCTTGGATGGAGGAAGCCCACAGATCCTGGATGAAGAGAGCCCACAGGTACAAACTTACATGGGTTTGAGGGTGAGGGTGGCATTCAGATGTTTTGGAAACTACAACTCCCAGCATGCTTTATTAGCTGGGAGTTGTAGTTTCAAAACATCTTGAATGCCAAGTGAGGGTGGCTTCAAGATGTTTGGAAACTACAACTCCCAGCTAATAAAGCATGCTGGGAGTTGTAGTTTCCAAACCTCTGAATGCCAAGTGAGGGTGGCATTCAAGATGTTTTGGAAACTACAACCCCAGCATGCTTTATTAGCTGGGATTTGTAGTTTCCAACATCTGAATGCCACCCTCACTTGGCATTCAAGATGTTTGGAAACTACAACTCCCAGCATGCTTATTAGCTGGGAGTTTTAGTTTCCAAACATCTTGAATGCCAGTTTCTACCTCGGTTTATACTCGAGTCCACACTTTTTATTAGATTTTTTAGGTGAAATTGGGTACCTCAGTTTATACTCAGGTCGGTTTATACTCGAGTATATACGGTAAGCATAATGGTGATCTCAGCAGTAATGACTTTATAAATATTATGCCCCTTAGTTTCCCCTGACAGCAATCACATATAGAAAGTTTAATATTGGGATTTATGTGGCTGCAACTGTATTCTATATTTCTATAATGAATCCTCAGATTAGTAAACATTAATTCGTGTGAACAAGTGTGTTGTATTTTGCCTGTTTACTATTTAAGTCAGGTTAACAACACTGTAACAATTTAAAAGCACTTCTACAGTAGTTATGCCAGCAGAAACATTGTGGTTTTTAGTGAGCTTCAAACTAAGGCGGCATATACATGGCTGTATCCTCTTCCCCCAGTGACCCTACTATTCTCCTTTTATCGCTTAATCACACCAAGGATGACTGTACTATCTTTTATTTGTGTTACAATAAAGTTTGAATAAAAGCTTTCTTTTCCCCATTTTGTTGTATCATTTGTTACAGTAATGAGAGTAACTTAGCAAATAGGGTTATTATATACAGTATCTAAGTACATTTGAGGGGTTTAGAACTATAACTTAACATTAAACATTAACGAGCAATTGGGGTCTCCAAACAAGTGAGGGTTAAATGAAAGGCAGCAGTATTTCTTTTATAATGAGCTGACAAATCACATCTCTGGCTTCAGCCTGTGAGAAATGACAGTGGGGTGAATGTTCAAACTTCCTGCTTCCAGTAGGTTGAGTGACATCACCTTATCTCTGCATGCCCCTTCACCCTGGGGGAGAAGCATGCTCAGTAAAAATGTAATGCTGGGGAAATCAGGAAGTACCTAGGGGAAAAAAATTGACAGTTGTACAACAATTTTTTAAAGAGTAGAGCGGCAAATTTCCATGAATTATTTGCCTGAAAGAGTGTTTCTATCAGGAAGATTTTGTGGTATTTATCAATAGGTAGGTGGTTTAGGATACCCAGAATACATATATTAGGGTCCAGGCCCACGGGGGAACCCCTGTGGTCATGGAAAAACTGGGTAATCTCTTTCCAGTATCCCTGAATCCGTGGACAGGACCAAATAAGGTAATAGAATGTGCCAGTGGCTGATTTAAACTTTGATATCTGGCCATGCGTACCTGAGTCAGATATTCTCTGTTTATTACATATATCTGGGTGAGTCTGTTGCTTTTGGAGAAACTCTTTTACATGACTCCAGGGTGTAGTGTGTGTGGGGTAAGTGACAAAGGGCTATGTGCCAGCTCTTTCTGCCCAGAGATTTGCAGTAGTATGCTGTCAGGGCCTTGTACTGACCTGCGTTTGGGCCTTGTCTGGACCCTCCCCCGTTGTGTCCGCTTTTACCTCCTGGGCGGCTGGAGTGTTGGTGTCCGCCTTCATCAGAGTGGCAGCTTTGATCAGGATGGATGCTGTCCCACTCCGTGGGATTTTGACCGTTATCCCTGGTGGCGGTAGCAATCCGGTGTGGCAGTCGTGCCCCACAAGGAGGGCTCTTCCGGTGCTGTGCTCTGGCTACAGGTGAGAGAGGGGGCTAGAGTAAGGATCTTTCCCAGGCAGTTTGTGGGTCCACAGGATATTTAAAGGTTCTCATTTATCCAGGTCATGGTATATCTGTTGTATTCAGTTAGATCAACTGGACTTGAAGTTTTGTTCTTGAAGACGCTTTGCTAGTCATCCGACTGTCTTTCTCAATTCAGAATGAAAAGAATCTGTTGGCAATTATATACCCTGGAAAGTCCTAATTAGCATTTCACAGCCAGGTGTCAAGGACATTATGAATGCAAGGTGTAATTGCATTGTGGCTAAGAGGTGTTATAGGAACGCCCAGGGTAAGGTGTCAAAACTGCATTGTACATGGTAGACAGTTGGTGTCAAAACCCCCACCTCTATTCAGTCTTGGTTTCTTTATTTTGCCTCCTTGACACCAGTCCTGTTCCTTTGAAAGGATGTTGACATTAGAATCTTCAATCTTCCTTAAGATGCAGGTACACGGCTGAGTCATGACCCTAGGAATTGGCTCTTCTGTGCTGGGCCATACGTTGGTGCAGTTGTTGTTTGGTCACTCCCACATACAAATCAGAGCACTCTTCACTGCACTGCACTGCATATATGATGTCACTTTTCTTGTGTTTCTGTATTTGGTCTTTCGGATGTACCAATTGCTGCCTCAGTGTGTTATTTGGTTTAAAGCAGACAGTGATACCTGTTCTTCCTCCTGTCTTGTTTTTCCCCTTCACCTTTGGTATTCATGTTCTTTTCTTTCCTTCTACTTCTTTTGACAAAGGCCCAGTCTGGATATCCACAAGTTTTAAGTGCTCCTTTGAGGTGTTTCATTTCTTTAGCCTTTGCCTCTATGCTAGTGGGGATGTTCTCTGCTCTGTGTTGCAGGGTTCTGATGATACCCAGCTTATGATCTAAAAGGTGGTGGGACTCAAACATCAAATACTGATCTGTGTGGGTTGGTTTTCTGTAAACCTGTACTTTTACCAAGCAGTCCAAGAAAGCCAGTGTGTTGTTTTGTACCTCTTCCCTTTTTTTTTTTTTTTTTTTGATGTTCTGGTCTACAGCATTGGTGTGTTCTGTGAAGGCTTTTACTTCCTTCTGGTGGATTTTAACCCAGGTGTCATCCACATATCTGAACCGGTGGCTGGGTGCTATGCCCTTAAATGTATTAAGTGCCTGTGTTTCCATTTCCTCCATGTAAAGGTTTGCAACAATAAGTGAAACTGGAGATCCCATAGCACATCCATGTTTTTGCTTATAGAACCTATCTCTGTATTTGAAATATGTGGTATTCAGGCACAAGCCCAGTAGGAAACACACCTGTTCTTGGTTAAGATCTGTTTTTGCTGGTAAGGGTGCTGTCTTGGACTAGCCATTTTCTCACCATATCAACAGCCTCCTTGGCGGGTATACAGGTGAAGAGAGATGTCACATCATAGGACACCATAGTTTCTTCTGCACAGATTACTATATCTTGAATCTTGTTGGTGAAATCCTGGGAGTTCTGGATGTGATGCTTAGAACTTCCTACCAATGGCCCTAAGATGTTGGCTAGGTATGTTGCCACCTTGGCTAGGTATGTTACAGAGTTAATGCTGCTGACTATAGGTCTTAGTGGTGCCCCTTCCTTGTGTATCTTTGGGAGTCCATATATAAATGAATGTGCCTCACCAGGTTAGAGACAGTGATACATTGCTCGATTTATCCTTTTGAAGCTGTTGTAGTAAGTCTATGACCTTTTTCTAGTAGCGGCTGGTGGGATCTCTTGTTAAAGCCTCACATGTGTTGTTATCGGCCAGGAGTGTGGTCAGCTTAGCATGGTAGTCTGAGGTGTTAAATACCACTGTGTTATTCCCTTGTCTGTCTTGTGATACTGTAATCTTTCTTGAGGGATGTTAAGGCTCTTCTTTCCTGTGTGGTCAGGTTAAATAAAGGCAGTTTAGCACTGGCTTAGGCTGCAGATACCTTAAGGCGAAATTGTTCTGCCTCACTCTGTGGTACCTTATTATTGTGGATTGAAGCTTCTGTGGCTGCTATAATATTCACCACAGGGATGGCTTTAGGAGTGATGGCAAAGTTCAAGCCCTTAGCCAGGACTTCCATTTTTGGCTGGGTCAGGGTCCTGTTAGACAAGTTTCTCACCCATTCCTCCTTATTTGATAAAGGGATAATTCTCTCCTTTTGTCTCTAAGGTAGTTTGTCTCCTTTGAGGGTGTTCTGGGATGACAGAATAGAAAACTTGTTCTGTTGCCTTTGCTTGCCCTTACAGTGCTGAGAAAGGTGTGCTTGTTTGGTGAAATCCATCACTCTTTCCCAGGTGGCCACATGTAGCTGTGAGACCACGTTCTGTTCTAGTTTACTGATGTTGTGCATAAAAGCATTGAATGTAAAATGTGTCTGTCGCACTCATTTGTTTAGGAGCTTTGTTTGAGCCTTTTGCAGTATCTTTTTGGCTCTGATGCCTTTAACTGTGGAGTCCAGACGTAAGCTGCATTGTACTAGCCTTTGTTGTCTGCATCGGAGGTTAAATCGCTGGTGATTTCTGTAGTCTGCCAATTTCCTTGCTGGAGAAGTAGAAGGAAAGAAAAGACCACGAACAGTGAAGGGGAAAAGCAAGACAGGAGGAAGAACATGGTTATACCATATGTAGCAGGGGTCTCCGAGAAGAATTTTAAAAAAACACTGTATCCCTGTCTGCTTTAAACCTAATAACACAATGAGGCAGCAATTGGTACATCCAACAAAGAACAATCAGAAACACAAGAAAAGTGACATCATATACGCAGTGCAGTGCAGTGAAGAATGCTCTGATTTGCATGTGGGGGAGACCAAACAGCAACTGCACCAACGTAATTCCCAGCATAGAAGAGCCAATTCCTTGGGTCAGGACTCAGCCATGCACCTGCATCTTAAGGAAAAAGGACAACCTTTGAAGATTGTAATGTCAACTCCTTTCAAAGGAACAGGACTGGTTCAAGAGAGGGTGTTAATAAAGAAACCAAGCCTGAATAGAGGGTGGTGGTGGTGGGGGGGGGGGGTTTCAACACCAACCGGTTTATACTCGAGTCACTCACCATTGAAGATCAGCATCCTCTCCATTCCGGCAGCCGCGTCCTTCCATTCCGGCAGCCGCACGATCAGTCCATGTACTGGCGCGCGGCGGACGTCACTGCCCGGCGCCAAGCCCGGCGCCAATTAGTGATGTCAGCCGGCGCGCCAGTAAGACTGGACTGATCGTGCGGCTGCGGAATGGAGAGGACGCTGCTGCCGGAATGGAGAGGACGCTGCTGCCGGAATGGAGAGGAACTTACCAGCACACAGTCCCAGGAAGCCCTTGGATGGAGGGAGCCCACAGATCTGGATGAAGAGAGCCCACAGGTACAAACTTAACTGGGTTTGAGGGTGAGGGTGACATTCAAGATGTTTTGGAAACTACAACTCCCAGCATGCTTTATTAGCTGGGAGTTGTAGTTTCAAAACATCTTGAATGCCAAGTGAGGGTGGCATTCAAGATGTTTGGAAACTACAACTCCCAGCTAATAAAGCATGCTGGGAGTTGTAGTTTCCAAACATCTTGAATGCCAAGTGAGGGTGGCCAAGTGTAGAAGTCATTCTGAATTGAGAAAGACAGTTGGATGACTAGCGAAACGTTCAGACTAACTAAGTCCAGTTGATCTAACTGAATACAAAAGATAATTAGTTTTGCAATAATTATTGAAACAAAATTGCTAATACACTAGACAGACCAGGAAGCATGTTGGGATTATACTGTAATGCTCCAGGGTCCACAAGTATCCCTTTAGCACTATTACATCAATTTATAACCACTTGCTTCACCAATAGCCAAACCCCCATTTGCTGGGAGGCAGGTAACGCCTTATCAAACATAGTTGTCCTTGGACTTAAAGTGCAGGGTATCTACACTGAGGCCAGGGATACTCTTGAAACCTAGAGCAAAACTGGCAGACAGGGTACTTCCAGTGAGTAACTGGACATAAGTGTGGGGCAAGAGGATAGTAAAAAGCTGGAGTCAGGGACAGACCCAAAGGTCAAAGCACAGGAGGACAGTCAGCAGACTGAGATACCAAGGGGTGAAGACTAAGCATAGGGCAGGGCAGTCATGCAAAAACAGGATACAGGCAGGAGTAAGAACCAGAAGATGAAGGAAAATGAGGAATGAGAAGATTAAGGGCAAAATTAGCACCATTTTTAACAATAAGAATTTTATACAGGGTGTGACTGCAGGGTCCTGGGCCCTCCCTCGAGATTGAATGCCGGGCCCCTGACATCACCAGGAACCTATGGACCTTTAAACATTGGCACACACGGTTTAGTATCTGATGATGGGTAGAGATTGATTAAAGGGATGAGTTTTATTCAGACATCAGTTCCATGAAGAGTTCAGAGCTTTGAAAATTTAGAAAAATCTGTTGGATCTGCGGATTTTCGAAACCGGCAGTTCCAAATCAAAACCAGGTTCAGGTAGAAACCGGGATTTATCACTACTTTATGGATGTAATTCCAGCTCAGGTTCCATTGCATTTCCTCTACATTATACAGTATATCTGGAAAGTGACAATATAAATAAAAATATTAAAAGTTAAATAAGAAACAAGATCTAGAACTTTATTTCTGAAGAATTCACCTGTTTAAGAAAAGCAAATAAAATGTTAAAGAAAAGAACCTGTCGAACCACACTATAAATTTCCTACTGGCAATAAATGTAATAGTTAGTTTCACTTACAGAAGGAATGCTAAAATAATTGTCAGGAGACTGATTCCTCTAAAGTTCCTGAACAGGTCCTTCATGGATAATAAAACAAGGATGAAAAGACATGAGTGCTCCACAGTGCAGACTAAACATAACTGGTGGTGTTCCCTCACCAGTAGTTTAACAATAACCCCCGCGATGGCTTCATTCTTTTGCAATTGATATTACGATCAGCCAGCAAATGTCACAAGAATGTAGGCAGGTAAAACTGCAGCTCCGTTCAACATTGTAATTTGACATTCATGTTGGATCAAGTGGCTAATCTGTGTAATGTTAAAGGGGAACTGTGGTTTCCAAACAAGTTGAGTTTAAATGAAAGGCCAGTTTCCTACCTTTAAAGGGACTGTAAACTCCCCATCATCCATAAAAATAACTATGTGCCATCTGTTTCTATTATTCACAGGGAGGTGAGAACGCTTATTCTCACCTCCCTGTGAATAATAGGATGCTCGGGGGACCTGGAACTTACCTTACCGCCGCTCCACTCGCAGCCATGAATGGGTGGGGCCACATGAGGCTGTAAAATAATGGGCCATGGGGGGCCTGCAACTGGAGGGACCATGAGTGGGAGGGACCAGGGGGGCTGCAAAGGGGAGGAGGAGACATAGGACAGATTGACTGACAGTTTCAGAGCAGGAAACTATGCAAAATAAACAATGGAAATAAATTGCAAAAATTCTCAGGGGAGCAATTCCTATCAATTTACCTCAAGTCATTTTTGGTCCACAGTTCCCCTTTAAATAGGAACAGCTTTACCGAACCTGCTATTAAAGACAACGATATTCACTTTACCCACTGTCCACCGAATTTTAGTACCCAGGGTGATGAAATAAAACGCCAGGTCCTCATAGCTGGGTTTGCTTTCTATCTTCTGCAATACTTACTTAAAATTTCGGCGAATGAATGGAGAAAGCAGAAGTAGAAAGCAAACCCAACGGTAAGGACCTGCCAGGTTGGGTCCTCATCCTGGGTACTACTGACTACCGGGTCCAGCGGAATGGGGTGGAGGTGAGTATAGTTACCCTTTAAGAACTAGGTATGTGGAGGAGAGTTATGGGTAAGAGAGTTGCATATAGATGTGTCCAGGCATAAATAAAATAGGGGTAGTGTGGATGAAAAAGCTTACATTACTTTATGTTCATATCTGTTATTACTTTATATTAGTGGGGATTTTTTTTATGTTACTTCAAAAATGTTTCAAAATAAATAGTAAGTTATTGTGGTGCTTATTCTTTTTACTTATTTATTTGAAGGAATAATGTAGACTGGTGTGTATTTTATTGTGCGACGTGTAAGAAATGTTAGAGGAAGGTGCTTGTGTAATGCTTGAGGAAGAATTGTAACCTGAATCCAAACATTTGCACAACTTACCTAAAAGGCAACCATAGGTCACCATTAGGCACTAGAATATGCTGTGTGGGAATTCGCCTGTATGATCCCAGCCAGAGTCTTTCAAAGCATCTACTTGTCTGTTAGTCCAGCATGTTCCTGCCTGTTGTTTGATTGAAACACATCAGACTTACCTAACTGAAATACAAAGAGTCTGCCAGTTTTGCACAACATAATATCTAATGAAGGTCGTTATACATTGCCATGAATGTTTTCTTCTCCCCTTTGCCTAATGGGATTTATGTAGTTAGTCTTATTATCTCACTGTGCAGTATATTTTTTCTTACAGTTAGTTAACCACCTGTTATAGATATCTAAAGGTTTCCGTGACACTAGGATAATTATAGTGTGACACGTGAATAGGACGTTGGGATTACAAACGTTCTCTGCAGGAATCCAGCCCAGCTATTGTCTTGTTTCAGCAATTCAGGTTGTCTGGCATTGTAATCTCTAGTCCTTGGAGGAAACAAGGGAAATACTGCATGGAGCTTGATTTATCTGAAATAACCATGGTGAGATGTAGAGCAACAGATAAACCTGCACAGCTACTTTTTGCTAATCCAGAGCAGGCACACCTTAACTTGATATCTTTAGTGCACCTGTCCCACCCTATAGCACGGTTTCTACCCTCCACACAAATTCTATTTCCTTGTTCAATCCTTCATAACTTGGTGATTACAGGGCAGGTGATGCGAAGCAGGTCACACTGCGTATCTGTAGGGTTGGGATACCACGCTCTGAGCAATGAAGAACTTAGGGAAGTAGGTCAGTGGTTAACCCGTTTTTAACGGAAGAATGAGAAACTGAAGTCTTTTTTTTGGACACCTGAAAAGTTAACCCTTTGTATGCATGAAATAATAGGATTGGAAAAAACAAACATTTTCTTAATCTGCTGTGGTAAATGTTATGGAAGTAGGCACCAGAGTTCAACACACAAAGGATCAACAATTACGTTGAGGATGTAAATTAGTGCTGTGGCCAGGACATTTTAACCGGTCACGGTATTTTACAAACGTAACATTATTATTATTGTTTTAAGCTGCGGCGGTCGTCAGTGGGCCCAGTATCTTTTGACCATAATGTTAATATTCGCTACTAGTGGTATTTTTCTTCCGCAATAAAAGATCAAAATCAGTAAATACCAATATCGGCCCTTTAGAAATAAATACCGCCCTCTAATTGGTTGTGAGTATGTGTGATAAGGTACTTCAATTGTAAGCATCAAGAGTCAATGGACAAACTTATTGTAATGTACTGCAGAATATGTTTGGCACTCTATATACAAATTCAATGGTAAATGGAAGGGTAGAGAACATGCATACACAAGAAGTCATCTATAAATCCCCTGGATTAAGACAACATATTTATCTAAGATGACATGGCATGCTCCCAAAAGGAGAGAGTGTGCTGCACTCTAGTGGCTGGGGACCTTACAGTTTAATATTAGGTACAGAGGGCCATATTGAGTAATGCGTGGTATTGAAACTTTAATACCACGTTGAAGTGTGGCCATACATTTACGACCACGCTGCTGCATATTACCATGCGTTACTATAGTACCGCAATGGTATTGTATAGGTGATCATAATTGCATGATCACAAGTATTTTTGTACGAACACAATCGTAATTTTGCGACCACAACCGTAATTGTATGATCCTGGTCATAAAATTCCAATCATTGTTGCAATACCACGCCTTTATAAATATAGCCCAGTGTGAGCAGTCCCCAGCCTGGTTAGACAATCAGGGCTGATCTGCTTGTATGTATCATTGTAAAACGCCATGGAAGATGTTGGTGCTATATAAATAAAATAAATCTACATCCTACATTAAATCTTGTCAGCATTAGTAGTTACAGAGATGCTGCTGGTAAAATTCACTCATTTGGAAAGGTTTCCCAGTGCTCCTAGAAATGTGTTTGTACACAGAGTAAAGCATCTATATTTTTCCTCTGCAGACACAGCAGGGGGCCTCTGTAAGACTAAAGTGGCTCATAAAGAGGAACAATAGTCTCCCTGTGCTAATTATAAATTGTGTGGCCAACTAAACACGGTTTTAGTAAAGGGTTTCGTAGATCGCCTGTTAGTGGGCCTACCAAAGAATTTTGTAACTGCTGCCTGCTTTCCACACAATCAAAAAGTTTGGCTTCATCTTTTTCTTCTTACCTTTTATTCTTCCGCTTTTGGACTGAAGCCTTCTCTCCCACAGTTTTTGAGCTAGAGACATGAAATTCGGTACAGACATGCAGGGCGTATAGGAGAAGTGTGCTATCTTCTAGCTAAGGCATCCGTGGCAGCGTTACCGCGTTAGCGGTACGTTTCGGGCCATTTTTCTCCCATAAACTATAATGGCAACAATCCTCAAATGGGTAACTATAAGTCAAAAAAGTAATTTTGATCAATCATCCATGAATGTTAAGTTACATGGTCATACATGCAAAAACACCCCCAACCTCACACAGGAAAACACACCTACTGACCTAACCTTTGATTCCTGTGGCAGCCATATTTAAAAGGTAAATAAAGTCGAAAAAAACTAATTTTGATATATCCTCAATAAAAGTTAGTTTTAAGGTTGTAAACAACAAAAAAAAGAGACATACCCCAACCTCACATAGGTACACACACCTACTGACCTACCCTCCCATTTCTGTGGCAGACATAATTAAAGGGTAACTAAATTAAAAAAAAACTAATTTTGACCAATCATCAAAAAAGTTTGTTTTTTTAACTTTCAACCTGATTCAGGTACACACGCCTACTGACCTACCCTTCCATTTTGAGGCAGATATATTTAAAGGGTAACTATAGTAAAAAACAAATTTTGACTAATCATCAACAAAGTTTTTTTTAACCCCCGAACCCTACACACACCTACTGATCAACAATTTCATTACTGTGGCAATCATACTTAATGGGTAAGTAAAGCCAAATAAACTATTGTTGATGAACAATCATCAAAAAAGTTTTTTTTTTAACCTCCAACCTGACACAGGTACACACACCAACTGAGGTACCCATTTATTCATGTGGCAACCATATTTAAAGGGTAAGTAAAGGGTAAGTAAAAAACAACAATGTCCTCATCATTGCCATTATTGAGTTTTAAAATCTGCAGCACAAACACACACATTCCCTTCCAACTTAAACTTTGACTTTCTAGTTTTAATTTAAAAGACATGATAGAGAATTTGGCTACAGCTTCCTTTACTTCTTTGTATTTTGGCGTTCCTTATCTTTTGTTCAGTCATTGCTCTAGAAAAAAAGCTCCAGGTTTTTTTTTGTTGGGGATCAATTTGCTGACATCTTGGTAATATTTATTTATTAGGCTGGATCCTGCTGGGTAGATTTCAAGGCTACACAACCAACCGACATTCCAGTGTTTGATCCTTGATTATTATGCTAGAGCAGACTTTGCCCGCAAACCCTCTAAGAGTGATGAAATAAAATACTAACAGTATTAAAAATTTGTGATTCTTAATACTGTTAGTATTTTAATATATTATATTAAATATAATAAAAATAAAATACTAACAGTATTAAGAATTTGCGACATGTTTGCGCTATGTATGTTTTTTTCACAATGTGTTAATGCCATGCAATACATTTTGCAGTTATTTTTTACACTGGTTTTTATTTTTTTCATTTGGGGCTTTAAAATCCCACAAAAGATGGTAACTTAACGCTTACATTCCCACTATGTAAGAACAGTTGCAAAGTGGTTATTACATCGGGGGAACAAGTGTAGGTAAGTTGTGATAGCGACATTTATTGCATCTCCCTGTGTTTGTTTTGGTTTGTTTGGTGTGTCTTGAGAGAACCAGTGGCTTGCCACTAAATTTTCTACAGCCTTTATTTTGATGTAATTTGACATTCTAATTTGTAATAAAATTGAAACTATAATTTAGTCAACGTATATAACTGTAAAGATCATAAAATGCTGCACGTGTATGGGTTATTACACAGTCATTAAGGCATGTGTGTTACAATGGAAAATTACCTTTATTTTATTTTTATCCCGGAACCTCACAATCCATCCCGTCTGTATCCGGTGCTTAATGCCTCATTACTGCTTCCCACCAAGCAGACCACATTCAATGTCCAATGTAATAAGCACAGGCAGGCTACCGGCGCCCAAACGTCACATTTATTGTTACAAACTTTTAGAAGCGGAACACACACACATATGCGTTTCATAGCATGGTGCTACTTCTTCAAGGGCTTTGACTTTGTAAGTAACAGGGCTACCTCTCTCTTAAACCCCATGTTAGGTTTAACCCTTTGATGGTTACATACAATACACAGTTAAAAACATAAAGCATTAATGCATAATTAAAGTAAAAACCAAGACACAAAAATAACTCCACTCAAAATCTCTGTTAAGTCCCTGTGGTGCTGTGGTCCCTAGAGTGTGGATCCAAAAAGCTTCCTTTTATAGGAGGCTACATTCCCTGTCATCTTTCCTGAATCTAAATCTTTATGGTCTATGACCTGAAAACTTTTATCCACATTCCCTTCATTGGGCTCTAGTGTATGGGATGATATAGCTGCAATGGCATTGCCATTCAATGGCAATCTTAAAGAGTATGTCCACCCTGAAATAAAATGTTTTAGTATGTTCTTCCTCCTTGGGCTCCCAGCCCCAACCGCATTATTTATTTTTTTAGAAAGCCCCCCAAACTCTACTTACCTCCCCTCTTTCCTGCGCCGCGCTCCCAGCCCTCTGCTTGCGAGGAATGCAAGCAGAGGGGGGGACCGGCAGCCGCGTCTGTGATTGCTGAGCGGCAGCCATCAATGCGCGGGCTGCCGGCAGCTCACTTCCCGTAGGAAAGCGGAGAGGTAAGTAAAAGATTGGGGAGCTTTCTAAAAATAAAATTTATGCGGTTGGGGCTGGGGACATGGGGTAAGGCTGCCATGAAGGGGTTTTTGTTAGGGGGAGGATAGCAGAACGGGAGGGAGGGAGAGGGAGGGGGAGGGAGGGGGAGAAGGGCTGCAGTACGCATGGCAGTGATCTCCGGAGGCCAGGTAGCAGGCACTGTCCTATAGGGACCTGCTAGCCTCCTGGTGGGCAGTTTTTTGGGACTTTGGGGGGGACTACAGGAGAACCCTATGGAGCTGGGATGTGAGGTAAGGATTAAACTACACTACATGATGGGCCAGTAGTTGGGGGGATTATAGTTTTGGGGGTGGACATGCCCTTTAAATTATCTTTGGTTGTTATTGTCACCCCATGGTAAATCCCCAGGCGGAATGCAAGACAGAACCTGTCTATACAAAGGCCGTGGGTGTCAAAAGTGACCAATCTCTCAGTTCATTTAAAAAATGTATACCTCCTAGCTGCCTACAGTCATGCTGAACAGGAAATAAATCCCTATGAATAGCTATATTATCTAGAAGGAAGCTCAATAACTATTTAATTTCTTATACAGTTTTAATAAACTGACTGTAGTGAGGTTTCCTAGGAGATTGTAGCACTTTTAGGCTGGGTACACACGACCAAGCGCCCGCTCCGAGTGAGCGCTCAGACAGGACAAATGTCTGTCGGTCTCGGCAAATTCGACCACGGCCGAATTTGCAAACAATCGATCCGGCGGTCCCATAGGGAACCGCACTATCGATCAGAATTTACTGTCACGTCCGTTCGTTCGATCGTCCGATGCGGACGAACGGAAGATCGAGGTCGGCCCCCCGAAACAGATATTTTTTTGTACCCAGCCTCAAAGCCCTACAGCCTTTTTCTTCCCACAAACCTTTTTTGGTGTGCAAAGCACCAGAGGCATACTGTAACTTTCTTTCTACATATCCAGCTCTTCAGTCAACCACTGTAGATGAAGAGAGGGGTCCCTGGTCTAGTTGGGAGGCCTGTCCTACAAAGTTGTAAGGAGAGTCAGTGTCTCTGACTGGAGGTGTTGCAAGAGGGAATTCACTTACTGCATGGGCATAGTGGGCATTTAATGCTTTTCCTTTTTTTATCGCCAACTATCCTCTTCCTCCTAATCCTTTTGCAATATTTTGCTCAGCTGCACAGCCTTCCCAATAAATTCATCCTTGTTTCTCTGCCTGGAGCTTACTTTCCCTTTATTTTAACTTGTATGAGTTTAAAAAAAAAACAAAAAAACACCACAGTGATGATATTCCTGTGCACCTGTCCTGCTAAATTCCAAGTTTCCTTGGTGACTGCCAGACCAAGCCCTCCTACTCCCTAATCCATTCTCCATTCCTCCTATGTCAGTCTGATACAGTTTTTAATCCTGTTTATAAAACACTTACTCAAACAAATATGAAGCATATTTGTTTTAATTGTTGGTAGTAGGTACACAAACCATTTTATTTCCCTTTTCCTGGTTTCAGGAGTGCTGATTAACACAGCAAAACAATAGAAAAAAAAATCACATTATATGGAACAGAAAATAAACAATAAAAAGGAACAATCTACAATTATTTTCAAATACTTTCAGAAAGCTGAAGAAAGGGATGGGGGGACCTAGACCACCAAACTGACTTACGTAGTAATTTTGTATTGCTGGGTTGTAAACTTGCTTGGCAACAGAACTTATTATCAGGGGCACTTCTAGGGTTTTTACTACCTGAGTCAAACTTTATTAAAAGACGCATCCAATCTCTATTAGGCTGCAGTGAATTGGGCATTGCCTCTGATTGTGGTTGTGGCTTAACACTTGGTAAATTCAAACTTTACAAGGGGGTGGGGGCACAGGTAGGCAAATAGATATAGAGATAGATAGATATATCTGTTGTATTCAATTAGATCAACTGGACTTGAAATGTAGTTCTTGAAGACGTTTCGCTAGTCATCCGACTGGCTTTCTCAATTCAGAATGACTTGTACAAGAATCTGTGGCAATTATGTACCCTGGAAAATCCCAATTAGCATATCACAGCCAGGTGTTAAGGGTGTGATTAGATAGTGGCTAAGAGGTGTTATAGGAACACCCAGAGTAAGGTGTTAAAACAGCATTGTACATGGCAGACAGTTGGTGTCGAACCCCCCCACCTCTATTTAGGCTTGGTTTCTTTATTTTCACATAAATGGCCTCCTTAACACCTCTCTTGAACCAGTCACGTTCCTTCGCCAGTATGTTAACATTACAATCTTCAAAGGTATGTCCTTTATCCTTAAGATGCAGATACACGGCTGAGTCCTGACCCGAGGAATTGGCTCTTCTGTGCTGGGCCATACGTTGATGCAGTTGCTGTTTGGTCTCCCCCACATACAAATCAGAGCATTCTTCACTGCACTGCACTGCATATATGATGTCGCTTTTCTTGTGTTTTGGTATTGGGTCTTTCGGATGTACCAATTGCTGCCCTCAGGTGTCTGTTCGGTTTAAGCAACAGGGATACGATGTTTTTTGAAAATTCTTCAATTTCTCGGAGACCCCTGCTACATATGGGATGACCATGTTCTTCCTCCTGTCTTGCTTTCTCCCTTCACTGTTGGTATTCGTGTTCTTTTCTTTCTCTTCTACTTCTTTGACAAAGGCCCAGTCTGGATATCCACAAGTTTTAAGCTCCTCTGAGATGTTTCATTATCTCAGAGGAGCCCTTAAAACTTGTGGATATCCAGACTGGGCCTTTGTCAAAAGAATGTAGAAGGAAAGAAAAGAACACAAATACCAACAGTGAAGGGAAAGCAAGACAGGAGGAAGAACATGGTCATCCCATATGTAGCAGGGGTCTCCGAGAAATTAGAAGAATTTTCAAAAAACATCGTATCCCTGTCTGCTTTAAACCGAACAACACACTGAGGCAGCAATTGGTACATCCGAAAGACCCAACCAAAACACAAGAAAGCGACATCATATATGCAGTGCAGTGCAGTGAAGAATGCTCTGATTTGTATGTGGGGGAGACCAAACAGCAACTGCATCAACGTATGGCCCAGCACAGAAGAGCCAATTCCTCGGGTCAGGACTCAGCCGTGTATCTGCATCTTAAGGATAAAGGACATACCTTTGAAGATTGTAATTTTAACATACTGGCGAAGGAACGTGACTGGTTCAAGAGAGTGTTAAGGAGGCCATTTATGTGAAAATAAAGAAACCAAGCCTAAATAGAGGTGGGGGGTTCGACACCAACTGTCTGCCATGTACAATGCTGTTTTAACACCTTACTCTGGGCGTTCCTATAACACCTCTTAGCCACTATCTTCACACCCTTAACACCTGGCTGTGATATGCTAATTGGGATTTTCCAGGGTACATAATTGCCACAGATTCTTGTACAAGTCATTCTGAATTGAAAAGCCAGCTCGATGACTAGCGAAACGTCTTCAAGAACTACATTTCAAGTCCATTTGATCTATTGAATACAACAGTATACCATGACCTGGATGAATGAAACCTTCACAAGCAGATAGATAGATAGATAGATAGATAGTAATAGATAGTAGTAATTCCATTGATAGACGGCTAAAGAAAACGATAACTGGGCAGCTGGTGGTTAAAAGTCAAAAGAATAGTTGCATACCTGTAAAAGAGATACTGTTGGTATAAAAAAAAAAATGTGTGTGTATCACGTTAAGATTTTTTGTAAATGTATTTCATTGTTTTTTAAGGGACAGTTTTTTTTTCCCCTGCTACCTTTCCCTTTACCCCAGAAGTGCTGCCTGAGACAAATGTCTCACTCTGCCTTATTTGAAAAGCGCCCCTGCTTATTATTAATTTGCATTTCATAGATTTGAATGAAAGCCTAATTAAAAACAAAACAAAACATGGTCTAATAGCTATAATTAACTGTACAATAAAGCCATAGAATGAAATGGTTAAGGTGCCCATACACTACTTAGACAGAGTAGATGTTTGTCTAATCTATCTAATATCTGCCTGGTGTATGGCCAGTATTAGCAGATATTTCCGTGTATCAAAAATAAACACACCATCAATTTCGCCACTAACCTTTCGCCACTAACAAGCGGTCAGCCGGGATGAATTACTGTTTGCAAAGTATCAGTTTGCCACAACCAATCGTGTGCTCCATAGCTGACCGCATGTCCGATCCCATTTTTCCAACATACCCAAGAGTGTGTTGTCTCACCTGGACAAACGGCTGACTGTGATCCAACTTTTGGTCCGACCGACCGATACACAGTAATATTCGTCTGGCAGACCATAAAAATTGGAGGGTGGGTACCCAGCCTTTTGTGAATCTTTAATCAAACTGTAAATGCTTATTCCCTCAGTAAGCCTGTGGTAAACAGATAACCACTACGCCAACAGATACAATATTTGATGATCTGCACATGTTATCTTTGAAACAAACCCACCTACATTATTGAGAACAGATATTTTTTATTGATTAGCTTTATAAACACCAGTGCAGCCCTCTATAGGTATAGCAGATAATTAAGAATTAACTATGCAGCATGTGCAATTTATAGTTGTTAATTTTAATTAGACAAGGGGGTAGCAATCTGAACCGATGCAAAAAAAAAGGTCAACAATGAAATACAGGTGAGTTAAGGAGACCATATATTTCAAAGGCTGATTTTCGACATTCCCATAACATAAAAAACCAAACCACAGCATAAAAAACCAAAAACATTTACAGACCACATGATGTTTATTAAAGGGAAAGTTCAGTGGAAAATATAATTCTTTTTTTAAATTCTTAGTTTATACTGTACATACCTAATTATTCTACATATTCTCTCACACTTTGAAAAAATCATCTGATTTCATACCATTTTATTCCCAGAATACACACAACCTTGGAATGTTCCTAACAATTATTTCTACTGATTGGCTGTTGGATGGGCCAAAGATGCTGAGATCTCTACTGAGCAACAAAATCAATGCTGGTTAAAGGGCAAAACAATAACGGTCTCTATTAGGGGTCCTGCAAGCAAGTACAGTAGTCAGTATTTTGGAAGCATTTCAAAATTTATTGGGGTGGGAAAATGCTGCTTTTTTCCCCCTTTAAAGCATATGCATTTGCACCGAACTTCACCTTTAAAGCTGCATTCTCAGAACTACTACTTTACTGCTTCCATTTTCCATTCATCTCACCTCTTCCTTCTTTCATTCCTGTCTCACCATTTTCAGTTTGCCCCCCCAACACACACAACTTTTCAATTCTATTCTGCTTCACCATTTTTATGTCTCCCTTCATGTCCTTCCCTTAATCTATCTTTTAATTTAATCTTCCTCTTCCCCTTTTGTCTAATCTTTTACTCTAGCACTGCTACCACCTTAACCTTTATTGTTAAACACATGGGAGCTGTAGGACAAGAGATGCCTGGCTGGGATCCTTCACTATAATAACTATGCACTATGTGTTGTTTCACTGTCCCCGAATTCACAGCAGCCTTCCAATAGAGATGGACCGAACCTGGGCCTTTCAATTATCGAATTAATTAATTATCGAATTCTCAAATCTGTAACCCTTAAATGTATCCTTCGATTTTGGTAACCCTCGAATGTAGTGTTCAATTCGGTAATCCTCGTATGTAGCTGTCGATTTCGGTAACCCTTAAATGTATCGTTTGGTAACTCTCGAATTGGCCATGACCTTCCATTGCAGCATGCAGTAACCCGACAATTGCCCAATTGTGAGGTAAGTTAGTGTTTAAATATGTTTTGGTGATATGGGCATTTTCCCCAGACCATTTTCCAGGTGCCAGAGCTGTTTACAGTAAGTTACCATTGCTATTTTAATTGTATTTATCCAAACATTTCAAACTATTTCTCCCCATTAATTTTAATGGGTTCGCTTTTACTGAAGTTCGAAAACCAAACGAACTTTAGGAAGTACAGCCATCTCTACTCTCTATTCTGACACATTTGGTTGTTCTGTAACAACATACATTCGGTAAGATTGCGATGTAACAATGATAGAAAACGTTTGAATCTCCCACCACTTCCAGTTTGAAGCACTAGTACCGTACTTACTTTTTCCAAATTTTTACCAAAATGATGTTACTGAACTGAATACCTGTGCCAGTATTATGGAGACTGTTGTGGATTTGGATTCAGTATAACTAAGGTAAAGCTGTGATTGCATAGTTATTATAGAGCAGGCAGCTTTACCTGCCTAAAAACGAGCCTTCATATAAATCACATACTGTACTGTACTGTGCTGACCAGCAGTACATACATACTGCTGGTCAGCACTTCTTCTGCATCTTTCCCCAATCATATTACTGACTATAAAAAAACCCACCAAGAGTAAGAGACTACCTGCTAGGACAGTCCCACATTGATGTCTAATATCCAGCCCAATCATTGAATGCTCCAGTCACCTCTGCTCCGTTAGCTATCCACAGGCCCATGTCATCCACGCCAAAGGCTTAACTGTGGAAGGGATGATATTAGAATAGGCAGAATAAATAAATAAATAAAAAGATACCCTGGTGATAAATATAACCAAGTTTACCTTTAATAATCATGTTAACTATAACAGTGTGTGAACTAGAAATAACACAGTAAGCAGAACTAAGTAAATAAATATGTAATTTAAGAAATTCCAACTTCAGCAAAGTTGATCAAAATGATTGTGCCAGTGTGTGATTCACCTGGGATAGGTGTTGGCATTTATACGGACAAATGTGAGAGAGATACTGGATTAAAACAAACACAGACATATCCTGTAGAATCAAGCACATGCAGGTGAACTCTAAACATTACTGTTCAGTGTTTTGCATCTTAGATTACCACTTAGCAATGTTCTCAGGATTTGTGTATACACAAGGCCTAAGAAACAAGAAGTAATTTCTGACTCCCATGTTCCCCTGTTATAAGAAGATATTTCTCCATTTTTGTGCTCAGTGAAAGGCTTTTTGCTCCTTTTGGCCCCTCTCTCCCTAAGCTTTCTAGCTGTCTTTTCTACTGTACACCCAAGTCCTACCACATAGAGCCATGAATCTGTATCTTGCACTGACGAGATCTAACAAGATCAAAACACGTCGTGTCTGCAGGTCAGATGATTGGCTCTATATATTAGGCTATATGGCATGTTACTAGCCAGTGGTTCTGAACACATGCATAAGCTAAGGAACATAAAGGAGTATTTTGCATATCTCTGCCCCTGTTTTGTGGGCAATGCTATTCATATAGCATGAGACTGCAAGATGCCTTCTGTTATAAGAAGGTGTTTCTCCATTGAAATGCCGCATTTTGGAAGGGAATGCGTGTGTTTGTGCTGCAGATTTTAAAACTCAATAATGGCAATGATGAGGATATTGTTGTTTTTACTTAGTCTTTATATAGCTGTCACGGGAATGAATGGGTATGTCAGTTGGTGTGTACACATGGCAGGTTGGGGGATAAAAAACTAACTTTTTTGATAATTGATCAAAATGTGTTGTTTTTTTACTACACTTACCCTTTAAATATGGTTGCCACATGAATGAATGGGTAGCACATTTGATGTGTGCACCTGTGTTAGGTTGGGGGTTAAAAAAAATTAACTTTTTTGATAATTGGTCAAAATATTTTTGTTTATTTTAGTTACCTGTTAAGTATGGCTGCCACAGTAATTGAGGGGTAGGTCAGTTGGTGTGTGTACCTGTGTCAGGTTGGGGGTTAAAAAAACAACATTTTTTTATTTTTTTATTGAGAATATATCAAAATTAGTTTTTTTTACTTTATTTAACCTTTAAGTATGGCTGTTACAGGAATGGAAGGGTAGGTCAGTAGGTTTGTGTACCCGTGTGAGGTTGGGGGTATGTGTTTTTGCATGTTTGACCATATAACTAACTTTTATTATCAAAATTAAAGGTTATATTAGTTTTTTGACTATAGTTACCCTTTAAGTATGGCTTCCATGGGAATGGAAAGGTAGGTCAGTAGGTGGATGTACCTGTGTCTATGTGGGGGTTGGGGGTTTCAGCGTTTGAACTGAAAATTACATTAATTACTAATTAATAATTATAAATGTAATGGGTGGATGTCCTAAGAATTAGTTGTTATGGCTAGAGATAGCCGAAACTCGTTAGTTTCATATTGTTTTCAGATTTACTTCTTTAGTTCTGTAGCACTCGAAAATATCCTTGGACATTCGTTAACTCTCGAAAATAAGATCAGAAACTACTTCCAATCATATTTTCAAGGTTTATCGAAGGTTCAAAGTTATTTTCAAGTGTTACTAAAAATAACCAAGTACATTTGGTAACCCTCGAAAATGCAGTCCAAAGTCCCAAAACCCAAACGATCTGCCTGTTTTTGGACAGAACCTTCAGATTTTGGAACAGAGGGATTCTGTGTTGAATGTGGGTACGAGTTGGACCCGGATCCCATAGTTATGACCAGGCATAAAGGGCAGTCAGCAATGTTGATGAAGTATCTTGATTTTCTCTGAGCCTCTTAGTGGCTCTGCCATGGTATTTTCTCCAGTTCTACTGCCATGCCCAGTGGAATGGATTTTCTGCCATTATCTTAAAAATACACAAGAAATCATTATATTATCCCCATGTTTACTTTTACATTTTTATCCACATGGGCATGTTTCTGCTGATAAAATCTACATGGTGTAATCATCTATAGTTATGGCAGGAATCAACAAACTAGCCATGTCCCTTCTTTCTTTCTGTAGCAAATATGAATCAAACTCCAGGAACCTAAATGAAAAAAGATGTGAGTATTTCTGTGTAAATACTGTATGAGTATTTATTTATGTGTAAGGCAATAGTAAAATGGACTAGGGACTGTCAGCCTTACCTAAATTGTATGCACAAGACTTTTATTTATTAGAAGTGAGCCCTTGCGTATGTTGGAGGCAGGGTGTTGCCGAACTACCACTTACTAGGTAGAATGCAATAAATGGAAACGCCAGTAGTTCTTGAACTCAAAACAGTATATTTTTTATTAACAGAACAATATTAATAAGGCATTGCAATTAGCAAAATAGAGGTGATATACTATGGCACAGATATCACATAAACACTTACAAGAGGAAATCAGAAACAGCATAAATAACAATAATAATAAAATAAATCAGCTTGTAAATGCCACCCCAGCTCTCAGGTCACTGTAGTGGAATCTTCTACCCCTACTAAATCTCTTTATTGGAGCTCAGGCTGCTCACTAGCTACCCTACTCCTATCTATCACTTTTGCATTGATCAATAACGGAATCTAATCTTACATTAACTGTGCCTACCTGTTATCTAGGTCCCAAGCTCTTCCCCTCTCCTCTGGGGAAATTCCCGAAGTCAGAAAGAGGTTGAGCACATGATTGCTTCCCTTTTTATACTTTTACACAGTGGCCTCTACTGGCCAAATCCTGAACTGCAAATACAAAAAGGTAACTAGTTCGCTACATATGTAAACAAAATATATATGTATGGGTACTTACTACAATCCTGTATATTGCCTCACTTATTAAACATGCATTGAACATGCACTGAAAGCAGTTCTGAAATAAGTTGAACTTGCGAAACACATAGCAGAAGTGGCCTAAGGGTGACGCTGAAAGAAGTTTTCTGTACCGGATAAACTATCGGATAAATTAAGCAGTTTGTTCTTCATTAAAATAATTTTCTAGTAGACTTCGGATCCAGTTGTTTTTCCGGTGTGCGATCTCCGATTGTGTATGTGGTATTCTAAGTATCGAGCCTTGCGACGGGTCTGGGGCGATCTGCACCCGCGCCACTCATAGATGTTGGTGGGTCCCTTTATATGTGTGGAATGATATTTTTGTAGCTGATACGAGTGGACCATTTGGTTAGTTTGCGACGGGTCTGGGGCTTTACAGCACCCGGACCACATTTATAAATAAGTGAGTTTTATTAGCATTTTCACCCTTCGTGAAATTGGTGATGTTTAGAAGGGTCAGAGCCCTTACAGATTTTATATATATATATATTACATTTGCTCTGACAAAATTCCCCCCGTGTCCTATAAAAATGAAACTGTTTTATTGGTTGAAGATTTTTGTCAGCCACCATACAGATGAAATATTGTATTGTATTTCATTATAATATCACTGTGTGTGTGGCCTACATACAGTAATGATCCATCACATGTGCGATTGGCCATTCAGTCAGGCATCATTGATGATCTGCTGGTCAGACTGGTTTCGACTGATGAAATGCCTATACGCGGCATGATCGCTCGCTGAAACTGACGTTTTATACCCAACGTGCACTGTTTCCCTGAGTGAAATTCAGCCTCTGTATGGAGCTTATGATGCATATGATGTTACTTATGATGGGTATTTTAATGAGGGAATTGCATTTGAGTTTATTATAAAGGGGTAGACATGGAGTGTGCAAACCCACCAGCTGCTACCCTGGAAACCATAGCTTCATTATGTCTGAACCACAACTGAGGTCAGTTACCACCAGGTAAGTGTTCAAAGCAAATGATGTGATACGTAAGGGCAATCTGGGTTTCAATGTAATGTGATGTTTTGCCGATGGGAAGGGTTAAGAAACCATAGGCAGCTGCACAAATGCACACAGAGTTTCAGCTGTGGCTTCTAAGATGCTCAGCACCAGCACATCCTGGAAGAAGCCACAGAGGATTCCAGTAACATTGCACCTGCCACTCAGCACAATTACATCTGCCTGAAATTTCTCAGAGCAGGAACATCATTTACAATGTGGTAAAAAAACGGGTTATGAATTCACGTGGAGAACATCCATTTACATTAGAAGCGGTCGTCATTTCAGCCCTTTTATACGTCATACATTGGAAATGTAAAGTGGAAGTACAGCAGCTCCCACTGTGCCCCCCACCATGTAGTGCCATATGAAATGATATTTAGGCACAGCACAGCTATCACTATGGCTTAGTTAAAGATAACTGCATAGACCAAACAATAGCAAGCTCAAAGAGGTAAAAAACCTTAAAGGACAACTATACTGTAAAAATATAATTTTTAAAAATGAAAAGAATTTGGGTCAAGGAGGTAGGATTGATTATTCCTACATTCCGTGAGGAGCTACAGCACATACAATTTTTATCTGCCAGGTTATAACCCTGGGCCTACCTGTATTAAAAATAGCGCTGAAGCACCCAGGAAGACTGGCAATTATATTGGGAGGTAGAAAGTACCAATCCTATCTCCATGCCCCAGGTACTTTTAATTTTAACTGTTTTTGAAAAAACTTTATGTGCACTATAGTTCTCCTTTAAATTCATGACCCCCTTGTGCTGCAAGTAGACTTGAAACTAGACCCCAGTGTTACCCAGTCAGCTAAAACATATAACATTGATGCAGATCAAAAGGAGATCAATTATAAATGTTTTAGTAAAATATTTAGCTAAAGTTTTGTTCGGGAGATTGTCAGCCTTATGGGGACCTGAGACTTAAAAAAAAAGTGTTACATCCCAGAAAATAGTTTAAATTGCTGCTACTGATTCTTCCTTTCCCATGGCCCTTCATTGGTTGAGCTCTCATGCCAAGTCTATGGGGGAGATAAACTGTATATGGCCATACTATGAAGGAACATGGAAAGAAAATGATTGGAGAGATTTTATAATTTTTAAATGTTGGGCAATCACCAAAATAATACTTGATGCCCTGTACAGGAATTCATTGGCCCCTACAAGTCAATTTCTGCAGTCCTTAAAAGGGCCCTTAAAGGGTATGTCCACCCCCAAACTAAAATTTGGTATTCTGCAGGAAATAACTATAATCCTCGACCTCGCAAGGTTTATAGCTTTCAAAGACCTCCCCCTTGAAAGACCGCCACTTTGTTCCCTCACCGTGGTCTGCCTGTCTTCCGTGCCTTTTACGTGCACAGAAGACAAGCAGAAGAGCGATTGTGCTTTCAATGTTGTGTGATTGCGCTATCAAAAACGGTGTCCATTGTTTCTAATGCCACCGCTATGTGTTAATGCGTCAAACTTCAGCTCATAAGTGTGTAGTAACATTAATGCCTATGAGCAGAGCAAAGCGAATCCCTAAATAAGTAAGCCTACACAGAGGTTTCTGCATTTTAGCCAGAAATGAAGCAGTGCCACTGGTGCCATGTAGAAGCCCTCAAGGGAATTGGTAAGGGCTGCTTGGAGAGCCATCATTGGTCCTTGTAGGGCAATAAAGGCTGTTTTAATGGCTACCAGGAAGCCCTTGTTGGGGTCAGTTGTGTGTGTCTGTCACAATCACTGTTGGACAAGCAATCACTACAAAGCACCTATAGCCACCTTTGCCATTCATTTTTTAGTTTATATAATTAGCTACATGTCAGAAATAACTGATATAAATACAAAAAAACACCATCATATTCTACCATTTTTACGTATATTTATACATTAACAAATAATTGTTGGGTTCAGACAAGCTTTGTATAGTTTGGGATAAAAGGAAAGGGATTTCTACAAAACAGGAGCTTGATGGTTCTTGTCACTTAGAAATGAGAATTTGAAATGCTATGAGAAGATGTTAACATGCTTACAAATAACAAGCATATTCTACGGTGCCTCTTTTTTAAAGCCACAAAGAAGTGTGTCATTTGATACAGGCTATTGGAACACTAGGTCTGGAGAGCTGTTCTCCCACAGGAGTCTTCAGGCAAAGGTGTTACAGGTGAGTCAGACATAGGCTTGGTGTTCTGTCTACATGGGAATTGCTGTTCCCAGGCTCAGGCCCCACAATCCTTCTCTCACCCTCAGGCACAATCCAGTTTACAATGGTTGATCTGATATGAGCAGTTTAAATCCTGCTGCATTACATTGCTTTCCAGGGAGTGGCTGCAATATAGTCCATGACAGTAATTTCTTTCAGAAGTTCCTCAATGTGACTTTTTCTATTTATATCTCTTCCTATTTCAAGTGTTCTTATCACAAACAGCGTGGACTCAAACAAAGCAGTGAACAATAGCAACCAAACACAGCATTGCTCACCTGGATATAATTTGGAACCTCAAGATTTTTTACAAGACATGTTTGGTCCAATTTACAGTCCATTAAATCCACTTGGTGGCGCTATTCTTAGTTCCCCACAAATAAAATAGGAATTGATGTCCAAATGTAGAACCAGGGATGTTTGTTTAAACAACAGTGTAATGATGTGGTGACACTTATTGCCCCTATAAGGTAAAGCACCATGCCAATAACATTTCTCTGTGCATTGCAAATAAGGTTAACCCATCCCGAGTCTTTAAAGATTTCATCGTAAAGAGATGCTATTGGCTTTACGATGTGGGACCATGTTTCTGTAACTTTCAGCAAAGTACACTCCAGCACACCTCAATGGCATGGCCTTTAGTCAGTAGGTGCAATCCTCCCAGCCCTCCACCTCAAGGGCCACAGCAATATGGCAAATGCAAAAAAGTTGGAGGAGCACACTATTTCGTTTCCAATGTTAAAAGGCACTTTTAAGACAGAAATAATGGCTTTTGGGGCAGTGCACAGAAACATGGTCAATGCAAAAAAGTTGGAGGAGCACACTATTTAGTTTCCGGTGTTTATTTCAGTAAAAAAGACATACAACGTTTCGGGGGATACAAATTCCCCTTCCTCAGGTACCTGAGGAAATTAAATAGTGTGCTCCTCCAACTTTTTTGCATTGACCATGTTTCTGTGCACTGCCCCAAAAGCCATTATTTCTGTCTTAAAAGTGCCTTTTAACATTGGTACATCTGTTAACATGGCTGTAAAGGATATGTACACTCTAAAAAAAACTTTAGGTTAGTGGAAAGCTTTGGCTTTAAAACTAAAGTTGGCTAATTTTTTTCCTTCTATATGCCCCCCGAGCCTACCTTTAATGCTTGAATCTTGCTGTCTTCCTCCTCCTGTAAAATGGCATCTGGAGCTCCGCCCCTACAATATTTCCTACTCCCTCCAGCTTCCTAGGTCCCAAAAGGTAGATTCCGGATGTTCCATGAGGTCGTGCGTGTGTGTGATGCCACTGCGCCGTGACCAAGCATGGGGTGGTGACGTCATACACATAGTGTGAGTAATTTGACCATAATACTGCAACTATATAGAATGCTAATTATGCACACCAAAATATTTCACACTTCGAATTC
Source organism: Hymenochirus boettgeri (assembly GCA_019447015.1). Classification (NCBI taxonomy): domain Eukaryota; kingdom Metazoa; phylum Chordata; class Amphibia; order Anura; family Pipidae; genus Hymenochirus; species Hymenochirus boettgeri. Next base: position 107,273,397 of record CM033477.1, on the reverse strand, counting down.
CTTACAGGTGAGTTATGATTGACGACCAACTCTGCAGCTGTGTGGTATAACCTTTACAGAAGGAGACAGGCCAGAAAATCAAATGAGAACCAGAGTTTTGCAGACCCCATCATTTAAAAACCATAGAATTTTAAAGAAATCAGTGGCAAGCACAGGATTTTCAAGAGGGGAATTCCTAAGTGGGTTACCACTGAACGAGCATCGATGAACACTGTCAGTCGCTCATTTGCCTGGGTAACGGGTAATTTGACATGCCGGTAAATCATTGCTGATCGCGTGGTCCATAGGAAACATTTGCCGCGGCCAACCACTCTATAGCTGCGAATGATCGAGACAAAAAATTGCTCCGTGTGTACCCCACCTAACATTCTGTTTTACTGATACAGTGAACCCACTACACTACATTACTATTAGTGGCTTTTAAAGTCAGAGCGGTGGATCTGAATTTGCTGAATTTTGTCAGTATCGGGAACTATCGGGCAAGACGGAAAATTTCCATTACCAGTTCCATTTACTACAGTAGAGGGAGACGATAACATTGAACAATTATTCTGCATAAATAATATACGGAACAATCACTCCTGTGTGTTATATATATATACATTATATATAATGTTAACAGTCAGTTATACAAACACCTCAAGGATTTCCTATCCAGGATTTCCTAATGTCCCTATTCCTGCTCACTAACTCCATCACAGTGTAGTAGGTACAGTAAGTAATGTTTATAAATCCAGTCTCAGCAATCACCTCAGGCAGCTGCAGGGTTAATATTGATACAGTTCTGTATCAATTATTATTAGTTATGCTGCTGTCAATCACAGGGCAGACTGGATACATTTTTGAAACATACAAATGCTGCTTCTCACTCACAGCTCAATTGACAATTTAACAATCTATGTAATCCCCTAGGACTGGTGCCTGGAATCCCACCCTAAACACGCCCCTGGAAATGAACAATATAAATTCAGGATCTTAAAGGTGATGTCCACCCCTAAAATGTTAAATATCATTTGGAACCCCCCCAACCCTGAATTTATTTTACTTACAGACCCCAGATCATTTCCTAAAGGGAGATATTCTTAAGGATGCAGTACCTAGTACTATAGTGCACAGTTATTTTTATTATTTAAAATAATAAACCTTACAGTGTTTGTGTAAAAGGTTGTCCTCACTCAGTTAATAGTACCCAGTGAGTGAGGACCTTAATAGCTGCAAACAAACCCTGCAAAGTCGGCTTCGTAAAGCCAGACTATGGTAAGGAGTGCATCTTCCTATTGAAGCATGAAATAAGACCCAGAGGTGAGGACCTAGAGATTTAGATCCTTATCCTGGGTACTCTAAATAGGAGAAGAGGTGGGGTTTGGAGACAGGGAACAATAATGCTCCTTTGAAGGGCCACTATTCTCATGAAGTAACTGACAGCTTTCTGGCTCCTCACCCGGTCTGCCCTCAGCTATGCCTTACCTCCCGTTCTTCAATCAATTGTTGGAGAGCCAGGAACGAAGATGCCAAAAGCTTACCTTTTGCGCGATCCAGCCTGGCCTCATTGACAGGTCCCGACTGCTTCCTGCTTCTGTTCCGCTATAACACTCATGCCCGATAATGCACGCTATAGCAGAACAGAAGCAGGAATCGGTTGGGAATTTCAGAGCTTCCACGCTGGATCACGCAAAAGGTAAGCTTTTGGCATCCTCGTTCCTGTATCTCCATCAATTGATTGAAGAATAGGAGGTAAGCCGTAGCTCCTTAACTTCCTGGTCTCCATTCAATATAGTTCACTATTGCAGTGAACTAGCACTGGTATCAATAATAACATTGGGTCGGTATCGGAAAATACCGGTCGTTATCGGAAAATAACAGTAGTTTAGGGCCCATTATTCTTTGAAAAATGAGCCAACCTCTTCTCCAGACCTCAAGATAATCAGGCTAATCTGGAACATCTCTGTTCTATTACTGTTTATTATGTAAGTTCAGGATTATTGGATTTATGATACCCTACTGAATCATCTATTAAAACCCCAAGGTAATATCAATCACAGGCATGATAAATCATTCTGACTAATGCTATGGATTATACTGTAATATTTTTATCCTTGAATGGAATAGAAATATTTACCAATAGACCTGCTTATGGGAATAAATGGAGGTCTGCAATGTAGAAAAGTACAAGTCCTATAGTTGGAACATACAAAGACATTAATTGGTAGGCACACTGTACATAGTCACTGTTATTAAATAATATTGTTAAAGTGATTCACAGAAGGGAGTTCCCAGTTGCTAATTTTAAGGTGATGATATTCTGTTTTTGATCCTTGTGACATTAAATTTGCAGCCCTGGGCCTTTGTTTTTTTCAAAATGAACCATCATAAAAATATGTGGAATTTATGAAAGTGAAAAGGATGGTTCAGGTGAACAAGTCACTTAAACAATGCCATATACTGTATTTCAGAGGTCAATTATATTACAAGAGAAACAGACAGTAGAAGACATATAATGAGCAATAAATTGATTTTGCTTTTCTTCTCCACATTTTCTTCCCAAGTTCTATGCTGCTAATAAGTTCTGGGCCCCGCTACACCACACAAAAAATTGCAATGCAACGGAATGGTAGACCAAGTGATTCCATGTATTTAAGGACAAATAAAGCCTCAGAACAAAATTGAATTATAACGCAGATCTCCTTTTTATAAAAGCAGTAATCAGTGTCTCACCTCTCATTTTAATATGGTTCTTGAGAAATTTAACTTTCTAGCATGAGGTTTGTGTCTTTTTTCCCAGTGTTCCAGTATCACATAGTGCGGTCACTGACCATTATGTTCTTTACACGTACTCAATACTAAGATACTCCAGGGACTTGTTACAGTTGGTACAGGGGTGTGACCAGTCACTGTATACACTGTACACACAGTTATTTCATCCAGTTCTTCAAGTGGCAACATTTACACATTTACTTTAATGCTATTTACTGTATTGCTATTTTACGGTTTATTGGTGTTTTTAGAGGGCATATATTCAGATTCTGGAATGTAAAAAGTTGGGTTTAGTTCTCCTTTAATGCATGCCTTTGCAACTTCCCATCTTTATAGTTAATTTAAAAATGCATGTAATTAAAAAATGAATGCATTGGGGAAAACAAATTACAGCGCATCACAAATGGGGCATAGACACCACAATGTCCATCTTTCAGTAAATAGAGCCTTCAATTGTGAACATTTCTAAGGTTTCAAGGAGGTTCTCAAAGCCCAACTGACATGTTGTTCTTTCGATTTTTTTTCTTCTTGTTTATTACACCCATTTCTTGACTGTATTTCCTTTCACAATTTTAGAGCTAGAGACAAATTTGCCAGAGATGTGCAGGAAATATTCAAGAATTTGTGGAAGCAAGTTAATGGTAAATTTTCTGACTTTTTTGGCCATTCACTTAAATGAGTTGAATATTTAAACACATTCTAAAGTTTGTGCTTGTGAAGGTTTTCATTCATCCAGGCCATCGATAAATTTAATTTGTCATCCAAACAGTTTGAGGATTAGTGAAATGTCTTTAAAGGGGAACTGTGGTCCAAAAATGACTAAATTGAGGTAAATTGGAAGGAATTGCTCCTCTGAGAATTTTTTTTCCATTGTTTATTTTGCATAGTTTTGAAGATATTTACATTTTTGTGTGGGATATGGCCAGGTCCCCTGCACTTCCTGCTCTGAAACTGTTAGTCAATCTGTCCTGTGTCTCCTCCTCCCCTTTGCAGCCCCCCTGGTCCCTCCCACTCATGGACCCCATGGTCCCTCCAGTTGCAGGCCCCCCATGGCCCATTATCTTACAGCCCCATGTGGCCCCCGCCCACTCAGGGTGCCGTGGCCCCACCCACTTGCAGGTGCCGTGGCTCCGCACACTCGCGGGTGCCATGGGTTACTCAGACCCCCCCCCACACAGAAAACTCTGTGGAATCAGCCTTTTTAGGCAGAGTGTGGACTCTGCCTGAAAAGGCTGTTTTCACATAGTGAGAGAGAAGGGCTGTAGATTCCCTTACCTTCTCTGTCAGGACTTCACACAGCAGATAGGAGGAGGGACTTCCTGTTTCCCTCACACACTGAGGGAGTCTGAGGCTGTGCTCACAGCGGCACTGTGCAGGAGAAGCCTCAGGAATGTCACAAGTCTGCCTCCCACCGATTAACTTTCTGGGCAGTCATTTCTGTATAGCTTGGGCTATGGAGCACATAGAGAGGTGGTTGATGGCTCGTTATAAAGGTAGGAAACTGGCCTTTCATTTAAACTTAACTTGTTTGGAGACCACAGTTCCCCTTTAAGAACTAAACTTCAAGTCTGGTTGATCTTACTGAATTTGACAGATATTCTGAGGATTGTAATCAAAGCCCAAAAAGCCTGAGGGGGCTATGGCAGAGTTGAGTAAAACTCTGCAAACTTTGTCCAAACGCATGGACATTTTTGAACACGATCAGGGCCAGTTGGCTCAGTTCATGGATACCCATCGATGTACCCGGCCTTAAACCCCCAACTTCGTGCTCTGCTCCGGTTTCTACGCCGCCTCCTTCAACGTCCGATCCGGTGATCCTTCTCTTCGGAGAGAGCCCCGCATACCTCGCTCTCACGGTTTGATGGTGATGCCCAAGCCTGCCGTGGATTCATTAATCAGTGCCGAATCCAATTTGAACTTCAACCATCTCATTTTGCATCGGATCGTGCAAAGGTTGGGTACATCATCGCCTTGTTGGAGGGCAATGCTCTGGCCTGGGCTTCTCTCCTATGGGAAACAAAGACATCTCTAGTCAAAATGTTACCGACTTCCTGAGTATGTTTCGCAAGGTCTTCGATGCTCCAGGAAGAAACCTCTGCTGCCTCCTCCCGTTTGATGCAGCTCCACCAAGGGTCTCGTCCGTGGGAAATATAGCTATTGAATTTCGTACCCTTGCCGTGGAGACTTCTTGGAACAATGAGGCACTTACAGCAGCCTTTTGGTAGGGACTCTCTGATCGCCTCAGGGATGAATAAGTATCTAGAGAATTACCTGTCCCATTGGAAGACTTGATTATGCTATGCATCCAGATTGATACCCGCTTTCGTGAACGGCAGGCAGAAAGGTCTGCAGCTCGTTCCAGTTCCCTAAGACCTTTCCAATATCTTGGTTGAAGAGCCTATGCAAATTGGCATCACTCATCGTTCTTCTGGTAAAAGTCACGCCACGTACTAATGGACTTTGTCTCTATTGTGCTGGGCAAGGAAACTTGTAGAAAATTGTCCCAGAAGTCGGGAAACTCATGACCTAAAGTTAAGGAGGAGCTCCTTCTAGGTAATGTTAAGTCTCCTGCCAAATTTGAACCATTGAACTCTTTCTACCAGCAACTATCACCTTTAATGGTAAAACCTTTTCTCCAGGCCTCTTGTCGATTAGGTGCAGCTGGAAAATTCATGATTCTCCTATGCAGCAGGTGGCTTCCTCTCCTTCACTTGCAGCAACCTCTTCGAGTTTTGGCTATTGACAATAACCCTTTAGCTTCTGAATTCATCTCCAAATCTACATACGAAGTCCTATTTCGCATTGGCACATTTCACCAGAACGTTTGTCTTTTGTCATCCAAAGCCCTTCCACTCCCCTGATTCTGGACTTCCATGGCTCAGATTACACAACCCTGTTAAAGATTGGTCTAACAATGAACTCAAGTTTGGAGTCCTTCTGTTTGAAAATTGCTTTTCTACTCCACCATTACCTGTGAAAATAAATCTGAGAAAGATCTCCCTGAATGTTATCGTGATTTCTCTGATGTGTTTGTAAAAAGCGAGCTGAGAGCTACCAACGCCGATACTACGATTGCCCCATCGATCTTCTCTCAGGTAGTATGCTCCTCAGGGACGCACACACCACTGTCTCCCTCTGAAACTCTAGCCATGAAAGAATACATACTGAACATTTCATACAACCTTCCACTTCCCCTGCTGGGCGGGTTCTTTTTGTTGAAAATAAAGACTGAGGTTAACGACCTGATTGACTACATGGTTTATAATAAAATCACAAAAAAAAACAGTATCCTCTTCCTCTCATCTCTGAACTGTTTGACCAGTAAAAGGGGCTAAAATATTTACCAAACTGGATCTTTGTGGGGCATACAATCTGATCCGTATACGCAAAAGGTGACGAGTGGAAAACAGCCTTTAACACTAGGGACAGTCACTAAGAATATCTCGGATGCCCTTTGGCCTTGTAATGCTACAGCGGTGGTTTCCAAGAATTCGTAATGACATTTTCTGGATAGTGTGGGATCTCTGTAGTCGTCTATCTCGATGACATTCTAATCTTTTCTCAAGATTGCCCTCACACCCCCTCCATGTTAAACAGGTGTTACTAACGTCTGGAGCAGATAGCCTATATGCCAAACTGGAAAAGTGTCTGTTTGAGTGTTCGCAGTACATTTTTGGGCTAGATATCTGCGCAAGGTTTCCAGATGGATCCTGTGAAAGTTTCGGCCATCCAGATTGGTCTCTTCCTATGGGAACCAAAGCTATTCAAAGGTATTGGCTTTGCCATTATTACAGACAATTCATTCAAAGGTTCTCTTCTATAATTTCTCCGATATTAGCCCTCATCGTAAGGTGGTAAGCCTCATCATGGACCCCTGCAGCCCTCGAAGCCTTCAAACGACTCAAGGAAGCCTTTGCTGATGCACATCAGTACATCTAGATCCAGTCTTCCCTTCTAACATCGAAGTGATGCCTCAGACTTGGGCGCAGGAGCCATCTCTTTCCCAAAGACAAGGCACTAAAAGGAAACTCCATCGTGCTTATTCCTCTAAAAAGTTTTCTACCCAACGAGCAGAACTATGATGTTGGGAATAGGGAACTTCTTGCCATCAAGCTGGCCCTCGGAGGAGTGGCGTATCTCTTGGAAGGCACCTCTTACCTATCACCATCCTTACCGACCATAAGAACCTCGAATACATCCAGAATCTTAAAAGGTTAAATCCCCGTCAAGCACGGTGGTCCTTAGTCTTTTCCCGATTCAACTTATTATCACTTACCAACCTGGTTCCAAAAACAAAAAAGTTGACGCCCCTTTCCAGATCATTTTGCTTCCGACTTTATTAATCAGATAAAGGGCTCCATTATCCCAACCACTAAAATCTTGGCCTCTAATCTCCTCAATCTGTTCCAAGATTCAAGCCGCACAAGATTCTGCTCCTCCAGACACACCCTCTGCAAAATCTTTGGTCCTGTTTACACTTCGGAAAACTATCCTTCCTCATACTCACTGTTCCAAGCAAGCCGGACATCCCGGTGTTAATAAAACTTTTAATATTCTTGCCCGTTCCCTTTGGTGGCCCAAAAAGAGAAAAGATGTTAAAGACTTTGTTCAAGTGTGTACCAGCTGTGCTCAATCCAAATCTTCTGAACCCTCCCCTGTGGTCTTCTTCAACCCCCCCCATCCGTCCAGACCTTGGAACCATCTATCCATGGACTTATTGTTGAACTTCGCCTCCAAGAAAAAACACGGTTTATGGGTGACAGTAGACCGCTTCAGCAAAATGGCCCCATTTTTTCCCCTCCCAAACTACCATCTCGACGGAGTTAGCTCAACTATTTATTTCTCTGAAAATAGTATCTGACAGAGGTACTCAATTTGTTTCCAAATTTTGGAGAGCACTTGTAAATCCATGAACACAAGTTACAATTTTCTTCGGCTTACCACCCACAGTCCAACGGGCTACTGAACGCACTAACCCGTCTTTGGAACAATATCTTCGTTGTTACATTTCCATACTCAGGATGTTGGGCTGACCTTCTGCTGGGCTGAGTTTGCCCATAACAATTCACCTCATGCTTCTACTGGAAATCTCCTTGTTATGTGTCTTTGGGACGAATCCTAGATGTTTTCCTCAAGATTTTTCTTTCCCACACTGTACCCGCTGCCATGAATCTGCGGCCCAGATGACCGCTATCTGGCATACTACGGAAATCAGCCTCGAAATCTGCTTTGGTACAAAAAACTGCAGCAGATAGGAGACGTAGAGAACCCCCAGCTTATTCGGTTGGAGATAAAGTGTGGCTCTCCTCTGTCATATTAATCCAAACTGGGACCCAAATTATTGGCCTTTTCCTATCCTGGAATTGTTGGTCAGCGGCTGTTCACCTCCAACTTCCTTCCAGCATGCGGATTCCTAAAGTGTTTCATATTTCTCTAATCAAGCCAGTGTGCTCTAATCAGTATTCACATCTTTAACTACCTTGTTCCAATTTCCATGATGGTCAGCAGGAGTTTGAGGTCAAGAAGATCTTGGACTCTAGATTCTTGAGGAGGTCTTTAGTATTTGGTCACTGGAAAGTTTTGGTCTGGAAGAAAGAGCTTGGATAAAACATTCAGATTTGCAAGCTCCCTCATTGTCAAAGCTTTTCACAGGAGTTTTCCAGGGAAACCTTGCCTGACCCCTGTAAGGGGGGGGGTACTGTCACGAACTTACCTGCCGATCTGGTCCCGCGCCGCACTGCACTTCCATGTGGGCGTCGTCCTAGACGTCATGACGTCACAACGCCGACATGCTGGGCGGCGCGAGAATTCAAAAAAACCGGCGTCCTCCTGGACTCGGTGCCTGATAGTAGCGTTAGCTACCTCCCCGGCTCCTTGTACTCATCTGCCTTGGATCCTGTTCCTCTCCTGCACCAACTACTTACCTTTCCCACTCCAGAGACTATACCTACCTTGCCTGCTCCTGTGACCATTTACCTAGTCCAGAGACTATACCTACCTTGCCTGCTCCTGTGACCATTTACCTAGCCTGTTCCTGTGCCTACTTACCTTGCTTGTTCCAGTACTTCTATAGTTCCCAGCAGCACCTTGTTCCAGTACTTCTACAGTTCCAGTATTCAGCCTACTGTTCCCAGCAGCACCTTGTTCCAGTATCCAGCCTACAGTACCCAGCAGCACCTTGTTCCAGTATTCAGCCTACAGTTCCCAGCAGCACCTTGTTCCAGTATCCAGCCTACAGTTCCCAGCAGCACCTAGTTCCAGAATCCAGCCTACAGTTCCCAGCAGCACCTTGTTCCAGAATCCAGCCTTCTGTTCCCAGCAGCCTCTGTGTCCAGCATTTTCCGGACTATCCGCCTCCTCCTAAAGCGTACTCGTAAGTACCCCGGCCTCCCGGCCATTTATTGCACATGCGGAGCGTACTGTGTACACTTAGCTAGATGCTACCCAGCTAAAGTGGATAATGAGAGCTGACCCCTAGTACCACAGGTTCATTTCATAAATCACCCAGCAGCCACAGCAAAGGGTGAGGTCAGACACAGATTCTTGTATGTTTGAGAATGTGCTCTGTCCATTGGGACAATGTTGTCTAGAGAATTTAGTTCCCCTTTAATTACCAATTGTAAATATGGTTGTTATATTTTTTTATAACCCGACATTTAATGCCATATTAAACACCATGATTTTATAAATACATATTATATAGTATGAAAACTACTATAAAAGAAGTTTTGTAGGTGATTACATATTTTTATTATAATGGTTAATTTAGATATAACCAACATCTTCCATGTTGCTTTATAATTTTAATTACACATCAGGCCCTACACTGAAGAGCAAACAATCTAATCACTTTATTTCACACATAAAACAGTATTTCTTTCAACTGTGGACTAAAGCACTGCAAGGCATCAGTGCTAACCGCAGAGCCCCGTGCTGTCCTTACATACAGCTTTAGCATGTTTTCTATGTTTTGCAGACTTACTGTAGATATCACACTAGGGACAGTGTTTATAAAGGGTCACTGTCTGAAATTAATACCATTATTGTCTGCATTTTTTTTGACCTCTGTGAAAATGTTCTCCTTGGTTAAAAGGCCGATACTAATATTGACATCAATGGGACAATTCTGGGCTTTATCAAAATACTAAGCAGTGTTGATCTTTTCAATCTGTTTCAGAAAAATAAAAATAATATCATTACTGTATCTTTTCGACTGCTATAAAGAATCTCCATCAGTAATTAATGATAACGATTAGTTATAAATACCGTGCTAGGTGACAAAATAAATTAACAAATTGTTACAATGATAATGTAAGGTCAACCATGACAACTACATATTTACAATAGACACCACGTGTAAAAAGGACTACATGATCCTAAAGTTTTAAAGTACTCCTAGTCATCAGGTTTCTGTGACTAGCATAGTAACATTCTCTGTACTTGATGAGAACCTTATTTTGGGCGAGTCCTAATTATGTGCATGTGTAGGTGTTTGGATTGCTAGACTTGTCTGGCCCTGGGGGTTAAAGGATGTGCTGCTTTTTATAAGTTAAATGTCTTCATGACTTTCATTTGAACTCTCTGTGACACCTCTCGCGTGTTCACCTCATACCTACTTGTTTTGCTACAGCGATGGTGCCTAGCCTAGCGTCAATAAAGAAGAACTATTAATATGCTTTGTTGGCAGGAGATAATTTAATAGGGTTGAACATCTTCTTTATATATAACATACAAGTCGTATGCATACTCAGATCTGCACTGAAATATTGTTTTTTTCAATCCACTACAACGGGAGGAAACGTTTATTAAAAGCACAAAATGAACAACAATCACACAAAAAAGAACATGAGAAAGGGCACATGTAGCCCGAAACGTGCTGGAGTAATCTGTCACAATAAATACTCGTTTCACAGCAGAGAGTGTTGGATCGTCTCTCCCTAATTATCTTTTCTGTTTCCTCACACAAAAAAGAACTCATTACAATATCTCAACCATGTAACCCTCATTCATGAAGTAGTGGACATTTGGACCATGGGCAATTGGATATTGGTCTTAAATCAGTTCTTTTCGGTATACAAGGATGGCTTTACGTATATATATGTCCCACACAAAATTATATTGGGAAATCAGGTACAGTAAATAGTTCCATAGAGTCTTTTTATATTTCACTTGTATGCATTTCCCTCAATGTGCCTTGATTTAACAGTCCCATTTCCACAATGGAGAGTGTATTAATAAAGTTTAGAAACAAACATTTAAAGGGCATGTCCACCCCATTTAATAATTTTTGATATATAATAGGTTTCCCTCCCCCAACCCCAACCGCTATAATACATTTTCCAGAGACTCCCCCAATCAGGGACGCAGCTGCTGGCTGCACAGAACACCGGGGGAGAAAGGTAAGGTAAGTAGAGTTTGGGGGAGTCTTTGGAAAATCTATTATAGAGGATGGGGCTGGGGAATGGAGACCTATTATATATCAAAGGGGTTTTACACTAGGGGGAGGGAGAGCAAAACGGGAGGGAGAGGGGGGGAGGGCTGCAGTGCGCATGGGAAAATTCTCCTGGAGGAGAGACAGGAGGCAGAGTCCTATATGGACTTGGCCAGGCTCCTGGTGACCAGTTTTGGGGACTTTGGAAGGGCATAGCAGGGCAGCCATTTGGCCCTTAAGACATTAACTATTCAGTGCCCATCAAATATGTGTTATACATACGGGGAAAACACTTTTTATTTCCAGAGAGGTTATCAGGTAAATAGTCTAATAGGGTGAATGGTTATATAACCTTAGAAAATTAGTGATGATTTTTAACCCTTTCCCCACATTTCAGATCATTAGTACATGTCTAAACATTACAGATATGAGAAGAGGATTTCCATTTAGTGTGCCCCATTTTTTAAATGTTAGCACTGTTCTATATGATCTCTGTTCTACAGTAGATGATCTCTGTTCTACAGTATATGATCTCTGTTCTACAGTATGTGATCTCTGTTCTACAGTATATGATCTCTGTTCCATATGCTCTCTGTTCTATATGATATCTGTTCTACAGTATATGATCTCTGTTCTATATGAACTCTTTTCTACAGTATGTGATCTCTCGTTCTATCTGATCTCTGTCCTACAGTATATGATCTCTGTTCTACAGATAGTATCTTGTTACGTATTATTCGTATGTCTCGTTCTATCGTCTCTACAATAATAATTCTGTTCTACAGTATATGATCTCGGTTTTACAGTATATAACTCTGTTCTATATGATTGGTTCTACAATAAGTGATCTATGTTTTTACAGTATATGATCTCTGTTCTAAAGTATATCATCTCTGTCTACAGTAGCTTCATCTGTCTATATGATTTCTGTTCTACAGTATATGATCTCTGTTAGATATGATCTCTTTTCTACAGTATATGATCTCTAGTTCTATCTGATCTCTGTTCTACAGTATATCATCTTGTTCTACAGTATATCATCTCTGTTCTATATGATCCCTGTTCTACAGTATATGATCTCTGTTCTACAGTATATCATCTCTGTTCTACAGTTATTAATCTATGTTTTACAGTTTGATCTCTGTTCTACAGTACAGTATATGATCCCTGTTCTACAATAGATTATCTCTGTTCTACAGTATATGATCTCTGTTCTACATTATATGATCTCTGTTCTACAGTATATCATCTCTGTTCTACTGTATATCATCTCTGTTCTATATGATCTTCTGTTTACAGTATATGATCTCTGTTAGATATGATCTTTTCTACAGTATAGGATCTCTAGTTCTATATGATCTTGTTTACAGTATATCATCTCTGTTCTATATGATCCCGTTCTACAGAATGATCTCTGGATTATATGATCTCTGTTCTACAGTTATTGATCTCTGTTCTACAGTATTTGATCTCTGTTCTACAGTACAGTATATGATCTCTGTTCTACAGTATATGATCTCTGTTCTATATAATCTCTATTCTACAGTATATGATCTGTTCTATATGATCTCTGTTCTACAGTATATGATCTCTGTTCTATATGATCATAAACTGTAGAAAGGGGTTTTACACTTGGGGGAGGGAGAGCAAAACAGGAGGGAGAGGGAAAAATTCTCCCGGAGGAGAGACAGGAGGCAGAGTCCTATATGGACTTGGCCTGGCTCCTGGTGGCCAGTTTTTGGGACTTTGGAAGGGCATAGCAGGGCAGCCATTTGGCCCTTAAAACTTCAACTATTCAGTGCCCATCAAATATATGTTATACATACAGGGGAAAAACACTTTATATTTCCAGAGAGGTAATTAGGTAAATAGTCTAATAGAGTGAATGGTTATATAACCTTAGAAAATTAGTGATGATTTTTAACCCTTTCCCCACATTTCAGATCATTAGCACATGTCTAAACATTACAGATATGAGAAGAGGATTTCCATTTAGTGTGCCCCATTTTTTAAATGTTAGCACTGTTCTATATGATCTGTTCTACAGGTATCTTCTGTTCTATATGATCTTGTTAATGATCTCTGTCTAATGATCACTTTCTATGATCATGTTCTACAGTATATGATCTCTGTTCTATCTGATCTCTGTTCTATCTGATCTCTGTTCTACAGCATATGACATATCTGTCTCGAAAGTATATGATCTATGTTCCAAATGATCTCTGTTCTATATGATCTCTGTTCTACAGTATATGATCTCTGTTCTATCTGATCTCTGTTCTATCTGATCTCTGTTCTACAGTATATGATCTCTGTTCTAAAGTATATGATCTCTATTCTATAAGATCTCTGTTCTACAGTATTTGATCTCTGTTCTAAAGTATATGATCTATGTTTCCAAATGATCTTGTTCTATATGATCTCTGTTCTACAGATATAATCTCTGTTCATATGATCTCTTTTCTACAGTATATGATCTCTCGTTCTATCTGATCTCTGTTCTACAGTATATCATCTTTTTTCTATATGATCTCTGTTCTACAGTATTTGTTCTCTGTTCTACAGTATGATCTCTTTTCTACAGTACAGTATATTCTCTGTTCTACAGTATATGATCTTGGTTTTATATGATCTTTGTTCTATATGATCTCTTTTCTACAGTATATGATGTCTGTTCTATATGATCTATTTTTTACAGAATGATCTCTCGTTCTATATGATCTCTGTTCTACAGTATATGATCTTTTTTCTATATGATCTCTGTTCTACAGTATTTGTGTCTCTGTTCTACAGTATATGATCTCTGTTCTACAGTACAGTATTTGATCTTGTTCTATATGCTCTCTGTTCTATATGATCTCTGTTCTACAGTATATGATCTCTGTTCTATATGATCTCTTTTCTACAGTATATGATCTCTGTTCTATATGCTCTCTGTTCTATATGCTCTCTGTTCTACAGTATATGATCTCTGTTCTATATGATCTCTTTTCTACAGTATATGATCTCTGTTCACAGCTATATACTCTGTTCTATATTATCTCTGTCTACAGTATATGATCTCTGTTCTACAGTATATGATCTCTGTTCTACATATGATCTCTGTTCTCACAGTAATAAGTCTTTTCTACAGTTATATTATCTCTGTTCTCCAGTAGATGGATTATCTGTTGTACAGTATATGACCTCTGTTCTACAGTATGATCTCTGTTCTTACAGTATATGACCTGTTATACAGTTATATGATCTCTGTTCTACAGTATATGACTCGTTCTGTATGATCTCTGTTCTAAGTATATGATCTCTGTCTGTATGCTCTTGTTCTATATGCTCCTGTTCTACAGATATAATCTCTGTTCTACATGATCTCTTTTCTAACAGTATATGATCTCTGTTCTACAGATCATGTATATCTGTTCTATATTGATCTCTGTTCTTACAGTATATGATCTCTGTTCTACAGTATATGATCTGTTCTTCTGATCTCTGTTTCTTATATGATCTCTGTTCTCAGTATCTCATCTTGTTCTACAGTATATCATCTCTGTCCTATATGATCTCTGTTCTACAATATGTCTCTGTTTCCAGATATCATCTTTGTTCTACAGTATATCATCTCTGTTCTATATGATCTCCTGTTTCTACAGTATTAATCTCTGTTCTAACTTATGATCTCAGTCTTTCTTAATGCTCTCTGTTGTATATGATCTCTGTTCTACAGTACATGCTCTGTTCTACAGTAATATTATCTCTGTTCTATATGATCTCGTGTTCTACAGTATATGATCTCTGTTCTACAGTATATTTTCTGTCTACAGTATATCATCTCTGTCATATGATCTCTGTTCTACAGTAGATGATCTTTCTTTTTCTACAGTATAGATCTTTTCTACAGTATATGATCTCTGTTCTACATTATATTGATTCTCTGTTTCTATATGACTCTGTTCGAACTATATCATCTCGTTCTACTTATATGATAGCTTGCTATATATGATCTCTGTTCTACAGTATACAATCTCGTTCTACAGTATATGATCTCGGTTCTTACAGTATATGATCTCTGTTCTATATGATCTCTATTCTAGTATAGCATCTCTTCTACAGATTGATCTCTGTTCTACAGTATTGATCTCTGTTCACTAAGTCTTTTTCTACATTAATGATATCTTGTTCTATTTATTCTCTATTAAGTATGATCTTCTGTTCTGACAGTATATGATCTCTGTCTATAAGTTATCACTCTGTTCTACAGTATATGATCTCTGTTCTACAGTAGATGATCTCTGTTCTATATGATCTCTATTCTATAGTATATGATCTCTGTTCTACAGTATATTATCTCTGTTCTATATTATCTCTGTTCTACAGTATAGATCTGTTACCAGTATATGATCTCTGTTCTACAGTTATATATGATGTTCTAATGATCTCTGTTCTACAGTAGATGATCTCTTTACAGTAGAGTCTCTGTTTCTACAGTATATGACTCTGTTCTACAGTATATGATCTCTGGTTCTACATAGATCTCTGTTCTATATGATCTCTTTTCTACAGTATATGATCTCTGTTCTATATGATCTTTGTTCTACAGTATATGATCTCTCTCCTACTGTATTTGATCTCTGTTCTAAAGTATATGATCTCTTTTCTATATGACCTCTGTTCTACAGTAATGATCTCTGTTCTATATGATCTCTTTTTTTATAGTATATGAACTCTGTTCTACAGTATATCATTTCTGTTCTATATGATCTCTGTTCTACAGCAGAGGATCTCTGTTCTACAGTATATGATCTCTGTTCTACAGTATATGGTCTCTTTTCTACAGTATATGATCTCTAGTTCTATCTGATCTCTGTTCTACAGTATATGATCTCTGTTCTACAGTAATCATCATTCTGTTTCTATATGATCTCTGTTCTACAGTATATGATCTCTGTTCTACAGTATATGATTCTGTTCTATCAGTATATGATCTCTGTTCAATGATCTCTGTTCTACAGTATGATCTCTGTTCTACAGTATATGGTTCTTTTCTACAGTATATTGATCTCTAGTTCTATCTGATTCTGTTCTACAGTATATGATCTATTCTACAGTATATAATCTCTTTTCTATGATCTCTTCTTACAGTATATGATCTCTGTTCTACAGTAATGATCTCTGTTCTACAGTTATGATCTCTGTTCAGATGATCTTTCTACAGTATATGATCTCTGTTCCATATGATCTCTGTCCTAAAGTATATGATCTCTGTTCTACAGTATATGATCTCTGTTCTACAGTATATTATCTCTGCTCTATATGATCTCTGTTCTATAGTATATGATTTCTGTTCTACAGTATATCATCTCTGTTCTACAGTATATGATCTCTGTCCTACAGTATATGATCTCTGTTCTACAGTATATTATCTCTGTTCTATATGATCTCTGTTCTACAATAGAGAGATCTGTTTACAGTATATGATATGATGTTCTACAGATATGATCATCTGTTTTACAGTATTATCATTCTGTTTTATATGACGTTCTTACTGTAGATGATATCTGTTCTACAGTAGATGATCCTGTTCTACAGTATATCATCTCTGTTCTACAGTAGATGACTCTGTATACAGTAGATGATCTCTGTTAACGTAGATGACTGTGTTCACAGTATATTATCTCTCGTCTATCTGATCTCTGTCCTACAGTATATGATCTCGTTATATATCTCTGTGTCTATCTGATCTCTGTTCTACAGTAGATGATCTTAGTTCTCAGGTATATGATCTCGTTCTGCAGTAGATATCTCTTTTGACAGTATATGATCTTGTTCTAAATGATCATTGTTCTATAGTATATGATCTCTGTTCTACAGTATATCATCTCTGTTCTATAGTCTTGTTACAGTATTTGATTCTCGATATTGACTCTGTCTACAGTATATGATCTCTGTTCTTATAGACCTCTGATCTCTGTTCGATAGTATATGATCTCTGTTCTACAGTATATGATACTCTGTTCTACAGTTGTTGATCTCTGTTCTACAGGATAGATCTTGTTCACAGTATCATGATCTCTGTTCTATATGACTTGTTCTACAGATATGATCTCTGTCTGTTCTACAGTATATAATCTCTGTTCTAACAGTATATCATCTTGTCACAGTATATACAGTCTACATATGATTCTGTACAGTTATTGATTCTGTTCTATAGACTATGTTATATAGATGATTCTTCGTATTGCATTGTTTACATAGGAGAGGAATTCTGCTATATTCTATATTTTTACAGGGGTATATCTCATATACTGTTCTACAGTATATGACTCTGTTCTACAGTATATGATCTCTGTTCTACAGTATCATTATCTCTGTTCTATGATCTCTGTTCTACAAGTAGATGATCTCTGTTTTACAGTATATGATCTCTGTTTACAGTATATGATCTCGTTTAAGATATCATCTCTGTCTATAGATCTCTTCTACTGTATGATTCTAGTATGATCTCTGTCTACGTAATCAGCTCTGTTCTTACAGTAGATGTATATGATCTCTGTTCTACAGTAGATGATCTCTGTTCTACAGTATATTATCTCTCGTTCTATCTGATCTCTGTCCTACAGTATATGATCTCTGTTCTATATAATCTCTGTTCTATCTGATCTCTGTTCTACAGTAGATGATCTTAGTTCTACAGTATATGATCTCTGTTCTGCAGTAGATTGATCTCTTTTCTAAAGTATATGATCTCTGTTTCTAAATGATCATTGTTCTATAGTATATGATCTTGTTCTCAGTATATCAATCTCGGTCATATTGATCTCTGTTCTACATAGTATCTGTAGTATGATCTCGTCCTACAGTATATGATCTCTGTTCTAAGTATATGATCTCTGTTCTATAGTATATGATCTATGTTCTACAGTATATGATCTTGTTTACAGTATTTGATCTCTGTTCTACAGTATATGTCTTGTTCTACCGATATGATCTCTGTCTATATGATCTCTGTTCTACAGATATGAATCTCTGTTCTACGTATATGATCTCTGTTCTACAGTATATATCTTGTTCAGTATTATCTCCTGTTCTACGTTAATATATCATTCGTATACTCGTTCTTACAGAGAGATTTCTGTTATCTGTATATGATCTTATTATAGTATATGACTCTGTTCTACAGATATCATCTCTGTTCTATATGATCTCTGATTCAAGTATTTTGATCTATGTTCTACAGTAATGATTTCTGAACATACAGTATATGATCTCTGTTCTACAGTATATATCTCTGTTCATATGATCTCGTGTTCTACAGTAGATGATCTTTGTCTACAGATATGATTATGTTCTACAGTAGATGATCTTAGTTCTACAGTAGATGATCTCTGTTCTACAGTAGATGATCTCTGTTCTACAGTAGATGATCTCTGTTCTACAGTAGATGATCTCTGTTCTACAGTATATTATCTCTCGTTCTATCTGATCTCTGTCCTACAGTATATGTCTCGTTTATAGATCTCTGTTCTACAGGAGATGATTTGTTCTACAGTATATGATCTTCGTTCTGCAGTAGATGATCTCTTTTCTACAGTATATGATCTCTGTTCTATATGATCATTGTTTTATAGTATATGATCTCTGTCTACAGTATATCATTCTTGTTCTATATTTATCTCTGTTCTACAGTATTTGTCTCGTTCTACGTATGTGATCTCTGTACAAGATATGATCTCTGTTTACAGTATATGTATCTCTGCTCTATATGATCTCTGTTCTACAGTAGATGATCTTAGTTCTACAGTATATGATCTCTGTTCTACAGTATATGATCTCTGTTCTACAGTAGATGATCTCTGTTCTACAGTAGATGATCTCTGTTCTACAGTATATGATCTCTGTCACAGTATATGATCTCTGTTTACAGTATATGATTCTTGTTCTAGTATATGATCTCTGTTCTACAGTATATGATCTCTGTTCTACAGTATATGATCTCTGTTCTACAGTATATGATCTCTGTTCTATATGATCTCTGTTCTACAGTATATGATCTCTTTTCTACAGTATATGATCTCTTGTTCTATCTGATCTCTTTTTACTGCATATGATCTTTGGTCTATATGATCTCTGTTCTACAGTATTTGATCTCTGTTCTAAATATGATCTCTGTTCTATATGCTCTCTGTTTATATGACATCTGTTTTGACAGTATATTATCTCTTGTCCTATATGATCTTGTTCTACAGTATATGATCTCTGTACTCAGTAATCATCTCTGTTCTACAGTAATATCATCTCTGTTCTATATGATCTCTGTTCTACAGATTTGGTCTCTGTTCTAAATATATGATCTCTTTAGATTGCTATCTGTCTATTGATCGTCTACAGTATATGATCTTCGATTATGATTCTGTTCTATTATTCTGTTCTACAGTAGATGATCTTAGTTCTACAGATAGATCTCTGTTCTGCAGTAGATGATCTCTTTTTACAGTATATGATCTCTGTTCTAAATATCATTGTTCTAAGTATATGATCTCTGTTCTACAGTATCATCTCTGTTCTATATTATCTGTTCTTAAGTATTTGATCTCTGTTCTACAGTATATGATCTCTGTTCTATAGTATATGATCTCTGTTCTATAGTATATGATCTCTGTTCTACAGTATATGATCTTGTTTACAGTACTGATCTCTGTCCTACAGTATATGATCTCTGTTCTATAGTATATGATCTCTGTTCTATAGTATATGATCTCTGTTCTACAGTATATGATCTCTGTTCTACAGTATTTGATCTCTTTTCTACAGTATATGATCTCTGTTCTACAGTATATGATCTCTCGTTTTATCTGATCTCTGTTCTTACAGTATATGATTTTGTTCTTACAGTATGTATCTTGTTCATTGATCTCTGTCCTACAGTTATATGATCTCTGTTCTATATAATCTCTGTTCTATGTATCTCTGTTCTACAGTAGAGATCTTAGTTCTACAGTATATGATCTCTGTTCTGCAGTAGATGATCTCTTTCTACACGTATATGATCTGTGTCTAAATGATCATTGTTCTATAGTATATGATCTCTGTTCTACAGTATATCATCTCTGTTCTATATGATCTCTGTTCTACAGTATTTGATCTCTGTTCTACAGTATATGATCTCTGTCCTACAGTATATGATCTCTGTTCTATAGTATATGATCTCTGTTCTATAGTATATGATCTCTGTTCTACAGTATATGATCTCTGTTCTACAGATTGATCTCTGTTCTACAGTATATGATCTCTGTTCTACAGTATATGATCTCTGTTCTATATGATCTCTGTTCTACAGTATATGATCTCTGTTCTACAGTATTATGATCTCTGTTCTACAGTATATCATCTCGTTCTACAGTATATATCTCTGTTCTACAGTATATCATCTCAGTTCTACAGTATATGATCTCTGTTCTACAGTAGATGATCTCTGTTCTATATGATCTCTATTCTATAGTATATGATCTCTGTTCTACAGTATATCATCTCTGTTCTATATGATCTCTGTTCTACAGTATTTGATCTCTGTTCTACAGTATATGATCTCTGACCTACAGTATATGATCTCTGTTCTACAGTATATTATCTCTGTTCTATATGATCTCTGTTCTACAGTAGATGATCTTTGTCCTACAGTATATGATCTCTGTTTACGTAGAGATCTTAGTTACAGTAGATGATCTCTGTTCTACCGTAGATGATCTCTGTTCTACAGTATATGACTTGTTCTACAGTAGATGATCTCTGTTTACAGTATATTATCTTCGTTCATCTGATCTGTCCTACAGTATATGATCTCTGTTCTATATGATCTCTGTTCTACAGTAGATGATCTTAGTTCTACAGTATATGATCTCTGTTCTGCAGTAGATGATCTCTTTTCTACAGTATATGATCTCTGTTCTATATGATCATTGTTCTATAGTATATGATCTCTGTTCTACAGTATATCATCTCTGTTCTATATGATCTCTGTTCTACAGTATTTGATCTCTGTTCTACAGTATATGATCTCTGTTCTACAGTATATGATCTCTGTTCTATATGATCTCTGTTCTACAGTAGATGATCTTAGTTCCAGATATGATCTTGCTTACAGTATATGATCTCTGTTCTACAGTAGATGATCTCTGTTCTACAGTAGATGATCTCTGTTCTACAGTATATGATCTCTGTTCTACAGTATATGATCTCTGTTCTACAGTATATGATCTCTGTTCTACAGTATATGATCTCTGTCTACAGTATTTGATCTCTGTTCTACAGTATATGATCTCTGTTCTACAGTATATGATCTCTGTTCTATATGATCTCTGTTCTACGTAATGAATTTTTTACATGATCTCTTTCTATTGATCTCGTTTCTATCAATGATCTTTGTTCTATATGTTCTCTGTCTAAAGTTATTTGATCTCTGTTCTAAGAATGATTTGTTCATATGCTCTCTGTTCTATATGATCTCTGTTTTACAGTATATTATCTCTGTCCTATATGATCTCTGTTCTACAGTATATGATCGCTGTACTCCAGTATATCATCTCTGTTCTACAGTATATCATCTCTGTTCTATATGATCTCTGTTCTACAGTATTGATCTCTGTTCTAAACTATATGATCTCTGTTTTATATGCTCTCTGTTCTATATGATCTCTGTTCTACAGTATATGATCTCTGTCCTATATGATCTGTTCTATATGATCTCTGTTTACGTAGATGATCTAGTTCTACAGTATATGATCTCTGTTCTGCAGTAGATGATCTCTTTCTACAGTATATGATCTCTGTTCTAAATGACCATGTTTATAGTAATGATCTCTGTTCACAGTATATTCATTTGTTTATATGATCTCTGTTCTACAGTATTTGATCTCTGTTCTACAGTATATGATCTCTGTTCTATAGATATTGATCTGTTCTATAGTATAGATCTTGTTCTATACAGTAATGATCTCTGTTCTACAGTTGACTCTGTTTACAGTATATGATCTCTGTTCTAAGTATATGATCTCTGTTCTATAGTATATGATCTCTGTTCTACAGTATATGATCTCTGTTCTACAGTATTTGATCTCTGTTCTACAGTATATGATCTCTGTTCTACAGTATATGATCTCTGTTCTACAGTATTTGATCTCTGTTCTACAGTATATGATCTATGTTCTACAGATTGATCTCTTTCGTATATGATCTCTGTTCTACAGATATGATTATCTGTTCTACAGTATATCATCTCTGTTCTACAGTATATCATCTGTTCTTCCAGTATATCATCTCGTTCTACAGTAAGATATTGATGACTCTGTTCTATATGATCTCTATTCTATAGTATATGATCTCTGTTCTACAGTATATCATCTCTGTTCTATATGATCTCTGTTCTACAGTATATGATCTCTGACCTACAGTATATGATCTCTGTTCTACAGTATATTATCTCTGTTCTATATGATCTCTGTT
Source organism: Hymenochirus boettgeri (assembly GCA_019447015.1). Classification (NCBI taxonomy): domain Eukaryota; kingdom Metazoa; phylum Chordata; class Amphibia; order Anura; family Pipidae; genus Hymenochirus; species Hymenochirus boettgeri. The sequence continues at coordinate 107,250,719 of CM033477.1, read as the reverse complement.
CTACAGTAGATGATCTTTGTCCTACAGTATATGATCTCTGTTCTACAGTAGATGATCTTAGTTCTACAGTAGATGATCTCTGTTCTACAGTAGATGATCTCTGTTCTACGTAGATGATCTCTGTTCACCGTAGATGATTCGTTACAGTATATATCTTCGTTCTATCTGATCTCTGTCCTACAGTATATGATCTCTGTTCTATATGATCTCTGTTCTACAGTAGATGATCTTAGTTCTACAGTATATGATCTCTGTTCTGCAGTAGATGATCTCTTTTCTACAGTATATGATCTCTGTTCTATATGATCATGTTACAGTATATGATCTCTGTTCTATATGATATTGTATAGTATTGATCTCTGTTCTACAGTATATCATCTCTGTCTATATTGATCTTGTTCTACAATATTTGATCTCTGTTCTACAGTATTGATCTCGTCCTACCAGTATATGATCTCTGTTTACAGTATATTATCTCTCGCTCTATATGATCTCTGTTCTACAGTAGATGATCTTAGTTCTACAGTATATGATCTCTGTTCTACAGTATATGATCTCTGTTCTACAGTAGATGATCTCTGTTCTACAGATATGATCTCTGTTCTACAGTATATGATCTCTGTTCTATAGTATATGATCTCTGTTCTACAGTATATGATCTCTGTTCTACAGTATATGACCTCTGTTCTACAGTATATTATCTCTGTTCTATATGATCTCTGTTCTACAGTATATGATCTCTTTTCTACAGTATATGATCTCTTGTTCTATCTGATCTCTTTTCTACTGCATATGATCTTTGTTTATATGATCTCTGTTCTACAGTATTTGATCTTTGTTCTAAAGTATATGATCTTGTTCTATATGCTCTCTGTTCTATATGATCTCTGTTTTACAGTATATTATCTCTGTCCTATATGATCTCTGTTCTACAGTATATGATCTCTGTACTCCTGTATATCATCTCTGTTCTACAGTATATCATCTCTGTTCTATATGATCTCTGTTCTACAGTATTTGATCTCTGTTCTAAACTATATGATCTCTGTTTTATATGCTCTCTGTTCAATGATTCTCGTATATACAGTATATGATCTCTGTTCTATATGAGTCTCTGTTCTACAGTATATGACTCGTTCTACAGTGTATTATCTCTGTTCTATCATGATCTCTGTTCTACAGTATATGATCTCTGTTCTACAGTATATCATCTCTGTTCTACATTATATGATCTCTGTTCTATATGATCTCTGTTCTACGTAATCATCTCTGTTCTACATATATGATCTCTGTTCTATATGATCTCTGTTCTACAGTATATCATCTCTGTTCTACAGTATATCATCTCAGTTCTACAATATATGATCTCTGTTCTACAGTATATGATCTCTGTTCTATATGATCTCTATTCTATAGTATATGATATCTGTTCTACAGTATATCATCTCTAGTTCTTTATGATTTCTGTTCTACAGTATTTCATCTTTGTTCTACAGTATATGATCTCTGTCCTACAGTATATGATCTCTGTTCTACAGTATATTATCTCTGTTCTATATGATCTCTGTTCTACAGTAGATGATCTTAGTTCTACAGTATATGATCTCTGTTCTATATGTTCTCTGTTCTATAGTATATGATCTCTGTTCTACAGTATACCATCTCTGTTCTACACAGTATATGATCTCTGTTCTACAGTATATTATCTCTGTTTTTTTACATATATATATCTTGTTCTATATGATCTATGTTCTACAGTATATGATCTCTTTTCTACAGTATATGATCTCTTGTTCTATTTGATCTCTGTTCTACTGTACATGATCTTTGTTCTATATGATCTCTGTTCTACATTATATGATCTCTGTTCTATATGATCTCTTTCTCAGTATATGATTCTCGTTGTTATCTGATCTCTGTTCTACAGTATATGATTTCTGTTCTACAGTATATTATCTCTGTTCTATATGATCTTGTTCTACATATTTGATCTTCTTACAGTATATCATCTCTGTTCATATGATCTTGTTTACAGTGGTGATCTCTGTTCTACAGTATATGACTCTGTCTACAGTATATCTCTCTGTGTCTACATTATATGATCTCGGTCTATATGATCTCTGTTGTTTATGATCTCTGTCTACAGTGTATCCTCTCGTTCTACAGTATATGATCTCTGTTCTACATTATATGATCTCTGTTCTATATGTCTTGTTACAGTATATGATGTCTGGTTCTACAGTATATGACCTTGTCTACAGTATATGACCTCGTTCTATATGAGCTCGTTCTACAGTATATCATTCTGTTCAAGTATATATCTCTGTTCTACAGTATATCATCTCAGTTCTTACAGTATATTATCTTGTTGTATGATCTCTATTCTATAGTATATCATCCTTCTGTTCTATATGACTCTGTTCTACAGTATTGACTCTGTTCTAAGTATATGATCTCTGTCTACAGTATTGATCTCTGTTCTACAGTATAGTATCCTGTTCTACAGTAGACTCTTTGGTCTACTGTATATGATCTCTGTTCTATATGTTCTCTGTTCTATAGTATATGATCTCTGTTCTACAGTATATCATCTCTGTTCTATATGACCTCTGTTCTACAGTATTTGATCTCTGTTCTACAGTATATGATCTCTGTCCTACAGTATATGATCTCTGTTCTACAGTAGATGATCTTTGTTCTACTGTATATGATCTCTGTTCTATATGTTCTCTGTTCTATAGTATATGATCTGTGTTCTACAGTATACCATCTCTGTTCTACAGTATATGATCTCTGTTTACAGTATATGATCTCTGTTCTATATGATCTCTGTTCTACTGTATATGATATTTGTTCTATATGATCTCTGTTCTACAGTATTTGATCTCTGTTCTAAAGTATATGATCTCTTTTCTTTATGCTCTCTGTTCTATATGATCTCTGTTCTACAGTATATGATTTCTTTTCTACAGTATAGTATGTCTGTTCTATATGATCTCTGTTCTACAGTATTTGATCTCTGTTCTACAGTATGTTATCTCTGTTCTATATGATTTCTGTTCTACAGTGGATGATCTCTTTTCTACAGTATATGATCTCTGTTCTACAGTATATCATCTCTGTTCTACATTATATAATCTCTGTTCTATATAATCTCTGTTCTATGTGATCTCTGTTCTTTATGATCTCTGTTCTACAGTATAGCATCTCAGTTCTACAGTATATGATCTCTTTTCTACATTATATGATCTCTGTTCTATATGATCTTTGTTCTACAGTATATGATGTCTGTTCTACAGTATATGATCTTGTTCTAATGATCTTGTCTACAGTATATGACCTCTGTTCTACAGTATTTGATCTCTGTTCTACAGTATATGATCTCTGTTCTACAGTATATCATCTCTTTTCTATATGATCTCTGTTCTACAGTATATGATCTCTGTTCTACAGTATATGATCTCTGTTCTACAGTATATGATCTCTGTTCTATATGGAATTCTGTTCTTACAGTATATTGATTCTCTGTTAGATATGATCTCTTTCACGTATATGATCTCTAGTTCTATCTGATCTGTTCTACACTATCATCTCTGTCTACAGTATATCATCTCTGTTTATATAGATCCCTGTTCTACAGATATGATCTCTGTTCTACAGTAATCATCTCTGTTTACGTTATTAATCTATGTTTTACAGTATTTGTATAGTTCTGTTACAGTACAGTATATGTCCCTGTTCTACAATAGATTATCTCTGTTCTACAGTATATGATCTCTGTTCTACATATATGATCTCGTTTACAGTATATCATCTCTGTTCTACTGTATATCATCTCTGTTCTATATGATCTCTGTTCTACAGTATATGATCTCTGTTAGATATGATCTCTTTTCTACAGTATATGATCTCTAGTTCTATATGATCTCTGTTCTACAGTATATCATCTCTGTTCTATATGATCCCTGTTCTACAGTATATGATCTCTGTATTATATGATCTCTGTTCTACAGTTATTGATCTCTGTTCTACAGTATTTGATCTCTGTCACAGTACAGTATATGATCTCTGTTCTACAGTATATGATCTCTGTTCTAATAATCTCTATCTACAGTATAGATTGTTTTCAATATGATCTCTGTTCTACAGTATATGATCTCTGTTCTATATGATCATAAACTGTAGAAAGGGGTTTTACACTTGGGGGAGGGAGAGCAAAACAGGAGGGAGAGGGAAAAATTCTCCCGAGGAGACAGGAGGCAGAGTCCTAATGGACTGGCTGGCTCCTCCGGTGGCAGTTTTTGGGACTTTGGAAGGGCATAGCAGGGCAGCCTTTGGCCCTTAAAACTTCAAACTATTCAGTGCCCATCAAATATATGTTATACATACAGGGGAAAAACACTTTATATTTCCGAGAAGGTAATTAGGTAAATAGTCTAATAGAGTGAATGGTATATAACCTTAGAAAAATAGTGATGATTTTTAACCCTTTCCCCACATTTCAGATCATTAGCACATGTCTAAACATTACAGATATGAGAAAAGGATTTCCATTTAGTGTGCCCCATTTTTTAAATGTTAGCACTGTTCTATATGATCTCTGTTCTAAATGATCTTTGTTCTATATGATCACTTTTCTATATGATCACTGTTCTACAGTATATGATCTCTGTTCTATCTGATCTCTGTTCTATCTGATCTCTGTTCTACAGCATATGATCTCTGTTCTATCTGATCTCTGTTCTATCTGATCTCTGTTCTACAGTATATGATCTCTGTTCTAAAGTATATGATCTCTATTCTATAAGATCTCTGTTCTACAGTATTTGATCTCTGTTCTAAAGTATATGATCTATGTTCCAAATGATCTCTGTTCTATATGATCTCTGTTCTACAGTATATGATCTCTGTTTATTCTGATCTCTGTTCGATATCTGTTGATCTCTGTTTCTACAGTTATATGATCTCTGTTCTATTTGATCTCGTTTCTATATGGATCTCTGTTCTAGATATGATCTCATGTTCTAAAGTAATGATCTTATCTATAGATCTCTGTTCTAAAGTATTGATCTCGTTTAAAGTATGATCTATGTTCCAAAGATCTCTGTTCTATCTGACTCTGTTTCACAGTAATAATCTCTGTTCTATAATGATCTCTTTTCTACAGTATATGATCTCTCGTTCTATCTGATCTCGTTTTTACAGTAATCATCTTTTTTCTATATGATCTCTGTTCTAAGTATTTGTTTCTCTGTTCTAACAGTATTTGATCTCTTTCTACAGTAAGTATATGATCTCTGTTCTTACATATTGATTTTGGTTCATATGATCTTTGTTCTATTGATCTCTTTTCTACAGTAATGATGTCTGTTCTATATGATCATTTTTTACAGAATATGATCTCTCGTTCTATATGATCTCTGTTCTACAGTATATGATCTTTTTTCTATATGATCTCTGTTCTACAATTTGTTCTCTGTTACTACAGTATATGATCCTGTTTACAGTACAGTTTGACCGTTCTATATGCTCTCTGTTGTTTCTATATGATCTCGTTCTACGTTATGATCTCTGTTCTATATGATCTCTTTCTACAGTATATGATCTAGTTTTCTATATGCTCTTGTTCTATATGACTCCTGTTCTACAGTATATGATCTCTGTTCTATATGACTCTTTTCTACAGTATATGATCTCTGTTCTACAGTATATTATCTCTGTTCTATATATCGTTCTACAGTATATATCTCTGTTATATATATCTCTGTTCTACAGTATATGATCTCTGTTTACAGTATATGTATCTTGTTCTATAGATCTCTGTTCTACAGTATATGATCTCTTTTCTACAGTAGATGATCTCGTTCTACCAGTCTATGACCTCTGTTTCTACAGTATATGATCTCTGTTTCTACAGTATATGACCTTGTTTACAGTATATGATCCTGTTCTATAAGATCTCTGTTTCACAGTATTGATCTTCTGTTCTAAAGTATATGATCTATGTTCAAATGATCTCTGTTCTATATGATCTGTTCTCAGTATATAACTCTTGTTCATATGACTCTTCTTTCTACAGTATATGATCTCTCGTTCTATCTGATCTCTGTTCTACAGTATATCATCTTTTTTCTATATGATCTCTGTTCTACAGGATTGTTCCTGCAACAGTATTTGATATCTCTTTTCTACAGTACAGTATAGTGAATCTCTGTTCTACGATATGATCTTGGTTCTATATGATCTTTGTTCTATATGATCTCTTTTTACAGTATAGATGTCTGTTCTATATGATCTATTTTTTACAGAATATGATCTCTCGTTCTATATGATTCTGTTCTACAGATATGATCTTTTTTCTATATGATCTCTGTTCTACAGTATTGTTCTCGTTTACAGTATAGATCTCTGTTCTACAGTACAGTATTTGACTTGTTCTATATGCCTCTCTGTCTATTGATCTCTGTTCTACAGTATATGATCTCTGTTCTATATGATCTCTTTTCTACAGTATATGATCTCTGTTCTATATGCTCTCTGTTCTATATGCTCTCTGTTCTACAGTATATGATCTCTGTTCTATATGATCTCTTTTCTACAGTATATGATCTCTGTTCTACAGTATATTATCTCTGTTCTATTATTATCTCGTTCTACAGTATATTATCTCTGTTCTATATTATCTCTGTTCTACAGTATATGATCTCTGTTCTACAGTATATGATCTCTGTTCTATATGATCTCTGTTCTACAGTATATGATCTCTTTTCTACAGTAGTGATCTATGTTCTACAGTATATGACCTCTGTTCTACAGTATATGATCTCTGTTCTACAGTATATGACCTCTGTTCTACAGTATATGATCTCTGTTCTACAGTATATGATCTCTGTTCTGTATGATCTCTGTTCTAAAGTATATGATCTCTGTTCTGTATGCTCTCTGTTCTATATGCTCTCTGTTCTACAGTATATGATCTCTGTTCTATATGATCTCTTTTCTACAGTATATGATCTCTGTTCTACAGTATATTCTCTGTTCTATATTATCTCTGTTCTACAGTATATGATCTCTGTTCTACAGTATATGATCTCTGTTCTATATGATCTCTGTTCTACAGTATATGATCTCTTTTCTACAGTATATGATCTCTGTTTCTATGGCTCTTTTTACTACAGTATATGATCTCCTGTTCTACAGTATATTATCTCGTTCTAATTATATCTCTGTTCTAAGTGATATGATCTCTGTTCTACGTATATTACCCTTGTTCTATATTACTCTGTTCTACAGTATATGATCTCTGTTCTACATATATTGATATCTGTTCTATGATCTCGTTCTACAGTAGATGATCTCTGTTCTAAGTATATGACCTTTGTTCTACAGTATATGATCTCTGTTCTACAGTATATGACCTCTGTTCTGCAGTATATGATCTCTGTTCTACAGTATATGATCTCTGTTCTGTATGATCTCTGTTCTAAAGTATATGATCTCTGTTCTATATGATCTCTGTTACTAACAGATATGATCTCTCTCCCTACTGTATTTGATCTCGTTTCTAAGATCTACTGCATCTCTGTTCAATATGACCTCTGTTCTACAGATATGATTCTCTTGTTCGTGTTATATGTCTCTGTGGTAATGTTTTGGGGGTAGGTATAGAAACGCTGTGCTGGTGCGTTGGGGTTCACAGTATATCATGTTTCGATATGATCCTGGGACAGCAGAGGATCTTCTGTTCTACAGTATATGATCTCTGTTCTACAGTATCTGGTCTTTTTCTACCCAAGTAGATGATCTCTAGGCTATTCTGACTCTGTGTCTACAGTACTGATCTCTGTTTACAGTATATGATCTCTGTTCGTTACAGTCTATGACCTCTGTTCTACAGTATATGATCTCTGTTCTACAGGGGCCCCTATATGGGTCTCTTTTCTACAGTAATATCCTAGTTCTAATTTGATCTCGTTCTACAGTATATAATCTCTTTATGACAGTATATCATTTCTTTTCTAGTATGATCCTCTGTTCTACAGATATGATCTCGTTTAAGTTGATGATCTCTGTTCTATTAGTATATGGATCTCTGTTCCATATGATGATCTCGGTTCACAGTATATGATCTCTGTTCTACAGTATATCATCTCGTTATACAGTATATCATCTAGTTCTACAGTTATATGACTCTGTTCTACAGTATATGATATCGTTTCTACAGTATATATCTCTGTGCTATATTGTCTCTGATTTTTCTACAGTATATGATCTCTTTCTACATATAGATCATCTGGCTTTTACAGTATATCAATCTTCGGTTCTATAATGATCTCTGGTCGACAATAGGATGATCTCTGTTTTACAGATATGATCTATGTTCTACAGTATATCATCTCTGTGTCTACAGTATATCATCTCTGTTCTATCTATGATCTCCGATTCTACAGTAGTTAATCTCGTTCAAACTAATAGGATTCTGTTTTATATTGCTCTTGTTCTATATGATCTCTGGTCTACAGTACTATGATCTCTGTTCTTACCGTATTAGTCGTTCTAATGATTCTGTTCTACAGTAGAGGACTCTTTCTACAGTTATGATTCTGTTCTACAGTATATGAATACGATGTTCTACAGTATATGATATCTGGTTATATATGATCTCTGTTCTTACAGTATATCATCTCAGGTCTACCAGATATATGATCTCGGTTATACAGTATATGATCTCGTATATGATCTCTCTTCTAATGATATCATCTCAGTTCTACAGGATATGATCTCTGTTCTACGAGTATTGATCTCTGTTCCACAAATATCAGTCTGTTCTACAGTTATATGATCTCTGTTCTATTATAATCTCTGTTCTACGTATATGATCTCGTGCACAGTATATAATCTCTGTTCTTACAGTATATCATCTCGGTTCTACAGTATATGAATCGTGTTCTCCCGTAGCTGACTCTGTTCCTACATGATCGCTATTCTATAGTATATGATCTCTGTTCTACAGTATATTTTATCTCTGTTCTATAGTATCTCTGTTCTACAGTATATGAACTCTGTTCTACAGGCTATGATATCTGTTCTACCGTATATCATATCTGGTATATATGATCTATGTTCTACAGTAGATTGACTCGTTCTACAGTATATGACCTCTTTCTACAGTATATGACTCTGTTTACCAGTAAGACTCTGTCATATGATCTTTTCTACAGTATCTGATATTCTGGTCTATATGATCTTTGTCTACAGTATATGATCTTCTCTACTGTATTTTGATATCTGTTCTAAAGTATATTGATCTATGTTCTATATGACCTCCTAGTTTACAGTATATGATCTCTGTTCTATATGATCTCTTTTTTTATAGGATATGAACTCTGTTCTACGTATATCATTTCTGTTTATATGATCGTCGGTTCTACCGCAGAGGAGTCGCTGTCTACAGTATATGATCTCTGGTTCTACCGTATTGGTCTCTTTATACGTATATGATCTCTAGTTCTATCTGATCTTCGTTATACAGTATATGATCTTGTTCTACAGTATAGAATCTCTTTTCTATGATCTCTGTTCTACAGTATATGATCGCTGTTCTACAGTATATGATCTCGGTTCTACAGGATATGGGCCTGTTATACAGTAATGATCTCTGTTATCATATGATATCTGTTCTACAGTATATGATCTCTGAGTCCAATGATCTCTGGGTTCCTTTTTTTTTTCCCGAAAGTATATGATCTTGGTCTACAGTATATGATCTCTGTCACAGTATATTATCTCTGCCTCTATATGATCTCTGTTTCTAGTATAGTTAGTTAATATATCTCTCTGTTCTACAGATCATCGATCTCGTTCAAAGTATTCTTACAGTGATATGATCTCTGTTCTACAGTTAATTATCTCTGTTCTACTAGATCTCCGCTTTACAATAGATGATCTCTGTTTTACAGTATATGATCTCTGTTCGAAGTATATGAATCTCTGTTTTTTGTCAAACCAGTATCATCTCTGATTCTATATGGTCTCCTGTTCTATGTAGATGACTTGTTCTACAGTGATGTCTGTTCTACAGTAGATGATCTCTGTTCTACAGTAGATGATCTCTGTTTACAGTCTATATATCTCGTTCATATCTGATTCTGTCCTACAGTATATGATCTCTGTGCTATATGATCTATGTTCTATCGATCTCTGTATCTACAGTAGATGATGATTATTAGTCACAGTATATGAGCTATGTTCTGCACGTAGATAGTCTCTTTTCTACAGTATAGATCCTGTTCTAAATAATCATGTCGTATGTATATGATCTCTTGTCTACGTATAATCATTCTGTTCTATATGATCTCTGTTCTACAGATTTGATCTCTGTCTACAGTATATGATCTTGTCCTAAGCAGTATGATGTCGATCTCATGTTCTATATGATCTCTGTTTCTATAGTATATGATCTTGTTCTACAGTATATGATCCTGTTCTACAGTATTTGAATCTGTTCTACAGTATATGACTCTGTTCTTACATACGACGTTATATTAGATCTACAGTAAGATTCTTCTCAGTGATGCTCGTCACAGTATATGATCTCTGTTCTACAGTATCTCTCTCGTTCTCACCCAGTATATCATCTCTGTTTACAGTATATCATCTCTTTTCTACAGTATATGATCTTGGTATACAGTAGATGATCTCTGTTCTATATGATCTCTATTCTATATTATATGATCTCTGTTCTACAGTATATACTCTGTCATATCGATCTGTCTACAGTATTGATCTCTGTTTCTACAGCATATGAATCTCTGAACCGACAGTATATGATTTGTTCTACCAGTTATCTATCTCTTTCTATATCGATCCTGTTCTACAGTAGATGATCTTTGTCCACAGTATACTGATCTCGTTCTACAGTCGATGATCTTAGTTCTCAGTAGATGATCTCGTTTTACAGTAGAGATCTCTGTTTCTACAGAGGATGATCTTGTTCTACAGTAGGATGATCTTGTTTACAGTATATTATCTCTCGTTCTATCTGATCTCTGTCCTACAGTATATGATCTTTGTTCTATATGATCTGTTTCTACAGTAAGATGATCAGTTCTACAGTATATGCATTGGTTTCTGCAGTAGATTCCTTTTCTAAGATTATGATCCTCTGTTCTATATGATCATTGGTCTATAGTATATGACTATGGTTCTACAGTATATCCTTTCTGTTCTATAATCTCTGTTCTACGATATTTTGTTAAGTTTCGTTGCCTAACAGTTATCTGATTCTCTCCGTATAATTCTTCGACAGCATATTATCTCTGCTCTATATGAGATTCGGTTTCTACAGTAGATGATCTTAGTTCTACAGATATGACTCTGTTCTTACAGTAGTATGATCTCTGTTCTAAGTATATGATCTCTGACCTACAGTATAGATCTACTGTTACAGTATATTATCTCTTTATAGATTCTTCTGTTCAGTAGATGATCTTTGTAGGTACATGTCTCTGTCTAGTTCTAGACGTAGATATTTTAGTTTCAGTAGGATGATCTCTGTTTACAGTAGATGATTCTGTCTACAGTAGGAGATCTTGTTACAGTAGAGATATTCGTTCTCCAGTTATATCTCTCGTGTCTATCTGATCTTGTCCGCTAGTAATGATCTCTGTTCTATATGATCTCTTGTTCTACAGTAGATGATCTGTAGTGTTTACGTATGATCTCGGTTCTACAGGTATAGTGATCTCTGTTCTACCAGTATATGATCTCTGTTCTACAGTATATCATCTCTGTCTACAGTAATCTATCTTGTTCTAAAGTATATCATCTTGTTCTACAGTATATGATATTCTGTTCTACAGAGAGTGATCTCTGTTCTATATGATCTATATTCTATAGTATATGCTACTCTGTTCCTACATGTATATCATCTCTGTTCTATATGATCTCTTTTTCATAATATTATGATCTCTGTTCTACAAGTATATGATATTGACCTACAGTTATATGATCTCATGTTCACAGTATATTATCTATGTTCTATATGATCTCTGTTATACCAGAGAGATCTGTTGTCCTACAGTATTGATCTCTGGTCTACAGTAGATGATCTAGTTCTACAGTAGATGATCTCTGTTCTACAGTAGATGGATCTTGTTTACAGTAGATGATCTTGTTTACAGTGATGGATCTCGTTCTACAGTTCTATATTCTTCTTCTATCTGATCCGTCCTACAGTATATGATCTCTGTTCTATATGTACTGTTCTACAGTAGATGATCTTAGTTCTACAGTATATGATCTCTGTTCTGCAGTAGATCTTGATGATCTTTCTCAGATATGATCTAATGTTCTTATGATCATTGTTCTATGTAATGATCTCTGTTCTACAGTATATTCATCTATGTTCTATGATCTGTTCTACAGGTATGTGTCTCTGTCTAAGTATATGATCTCTGTCCTCAGTATATGATCTCTGTTCTACAGTATATATTCTGCTCTATATGATCTCTGTTCTACAGTAGATTGATCTTAGTTTACAGTATATGATCTCTGTTCTACAGTATAGATCTCTGTTCTACAGTAGATGATCTCTGTTCTACAGTATTAGATCTCTGTTGACAGTTCTCTATACAGTATATGATCTCTGTTTCTACATATACGATCTCTGTCGTAGCGATCATGATCTCAGGTTCTATAGATATGATCTTGTTCTACAGTAATAGATCTCTGTTCTACAGTATATGATCTCTGTTTACTATATGATCGGTATATGAATCGTTAGTATGATCTCTTTTCTACAGTATATGATATCTGTTTATATTGATCTCTTTTCTAACTGCATATGATCTTTGTTCATAGATCTCTGTTCTACAGTATTTGATCGCTGTTCTAAAGTATATATCTCTGTTCTATATGTCTCTCTGTTATAGATGATCTCTGTTTTACAGTATATTATTCTGTCCTATATGATTCTCTGTTCTACAGTTATATCTGTACTCAGTATATCATTATGTCTACAGTGTATTCATTCTCTGTTCTATATGATCTCTGTTCTACAGTATTTGATCTCTGTTCTAAACTATATGATCTCTGTTTTATATGCTCTCTGTTCTATCTGATCTCTGTCCTACAGTATATGATCTCTGTTCTATATGATCTCTGTTCTATCTGATCTGTTCTAAAGTAGATGATCTTAGTTCTACAGTATATGATCTCTGTTCTGCAGTAGATGATCTCTTTTCTACAGTATATGATCTCTGTTCTAAATGATCATTGTTCTATAGTATATGATCTCTGTTCTACAGTATATAATCTCTGTTCTATATGATCTCGTTCTACAGTATTTGACTTGTTTACATATATGATCTTGTCCTTACAGTATATGTCCTGTTCTATAGTATGATGATCTAGTCTACAGTTATAGATTCTTGTTATACAGTATATGATCTCTGTCTATGTTCTACAGTTATGAGATCTCTGTTCTACAGTATATGATCTTTCTGTTCACAGTATATGATCTGTTCTATATGATCTTGTTCACAGTATATGATCTCTGTTCTACAGTAATGACTCTGTTGTACAGATATCAGTCTCTGTTCTACAGTAGATAATCATCTTGTTCTACTAGGATGTCTCTGTTCTATATGATCTCTATCTTATAGATATGATCTCTGTTCTACAGTATATCATCTTGTTTATGATCTCGTTCTACAGTATTGATCTGTTCTACAGTATATGATCTCTGTTCTACAGTATATGATCTCTGTTCTACAGTATATTATCTCTGTTCTATATGATCTCTGTTCTACAGTAGATGATCTTTGTCCTACAGTATATGATCTCTGTTCTACAGTAGATGATCTTAGTTCTACAGTAGATGATCTCTGTTCTACAGTAGATGATCTCTGTTCTACAGTAGATGATCTCTGTTCTACAGTATATTATCTCTCGTTCTATCTGATCTTGTCCTACAGATATGATCTCTGTTCTATATGATCTCTGTTCTACAGTAGATGATCTTAGTTCTACAGTATATGATCTCTGTTCTGCAGTAGATGATCTCTTTTCTACAGTATATGATCTCTGTTCTATATGATCATTGTACAGTATATGATCTCTGTTCTATATGATCATTGTATAGTATATGATCTCTGTTCTACAGTATATCATCTCTGTTCTATATGATCTCTGTTCTACAGTATTTGATCTCTGTTCTACAGTATATGATCTCTGTCCTACAGTATATGATCTCTGTTCTACAGTATATTATCTCTGCTCTATATGATCTCTGTTCTACAGTAGATGATCTTAGTTCTACAGTATATGATCTATGTTCTACAGTATATGATCTCTGTTCTACAGTATATGATCTCTGTTCTACAGTATATGATCTCTGTTCTACAGTATATGATCTCTGTTCTACAGTATATGATCTCTGTTCTATAGTATATGATCTCTGTTCTACAGTATATAATCTCTGTTCTAAAGTATATGATCTCTGTTCTACAGTATATGATCTCTGTTCTATATGATCTCTGTTCTACAGTATATAATCTCTTTTCTACAGTAATGACTTTTCTATCTGATTCTTTTCTATGCATATGATCTTAACGATCTCTGTTTACAGTATTGATTCTGTTCTAAGGATATGATCTCTTTCTATATGCTATCTGTTCTATATGATCTCTGTTTTTACAGTATCTATATCTCTGTCCTATATGAATCTCTGCTTCTACAGTATATGATCTCTGTACTCCAGTATCTATCTCTGTTCTCAGTATTTATATATCTGTCTATATGATCTCTGTTCTACAGTATTTGATCTCTGTTCTAAACTATATGATCTCTGTTTTATATGCTCTCTGTTCTATATGATCTCTGTTCTACAGTATATGATCTCTGTTCTATATGATCTCTTTTCTACAGTATATGATCTCTCGTTCTATCTGATATCTGTTCTACAGTACATGATCTCTGTTCTACAGTGTATTATCTCTGTTCTATATGATCTCTGTTCTACAGTATATGATCTCTGTTCCACAGTATATGATCTCTGTTCTATATGATCTCGTTTAAAGTATCTGATCTTGTTTTACGGTATTATCTCTGTTATATATGATCTCTGTTCTACAGTATATGATCATTCTACAGTATATGATATTGTTTACAGTATATCTCTGTTCTATATGAATCTCTGTTCTACAGTAGATGATCATCTGTTCTACAGTATATCATCTCTGTTCTACATTATGATTGTTCTATATGATCTCTGTTCTACAGTATATCATCTCTGTTCTACATTATATGTATCTTGTTTCTATATGATCTCTGTTCTACAGTATATCATCTCAGTTCTACAATATATGATCTCTGTCTACAGTATATGATCTCTGTTCTATATGATCTCTATTCTATAGTATATGATCTCTGTTCTACAGTATATCATCTCTGTTCTTTATGATTTCTGTTCTACAGTATTTCATCTTTGTTCTACAGTATATGATCTCTGTCCTACAGTATATGATCTCTGTTCTACAGTTATATCTCTGTTCTATATGATCTCTGTTCTACAGTAGATGATCTTAGTTCTACAGTATATGAATCGCTTCTATATGTTCTCTGTTCATAGTATTGATCTCTGTTCTACAGATACCATCTGTTCTACCAAGATAGATCTCTTGTTCTACAGTATATATCTGTTCTACAGTATATTATCTCTGTTCTATATGATCTCTGTTCTACAGTATATGATCTCTTTTCTACATATATGATCTCTGTTCTATTTGATCTTGTGTCTACTGTACATGATCTTTTCTATTGACTCTGTTCTACATTATATGATCTCTGTTCTATATGATCTCTTTTCTACAGTATATGATCTCTCGTTTTATCGATCTCTGTTCTACAGTATATGATTTTCTGTTCTACGTATATTATCTCTGTTCTATATGATCTCTGTTCTACATTATTTGATCTTGTTTACAGTATATCATCTCATGTTCTATATGATCGCTTCTACAGTGGATGATCTCTGTTCTACAGTGATATGATCCTGTTATACAGTTATATATCTCTGTTACATATATGATCTCTGTTTATATGATCTCGTTGTTTGATGTTCTCGTTTACAGTGTATCAATCTTGTTACAGTATATGATCTCTGTTCTACATTATATGATCTCTGTTCTATATGATCTTTGTGTTCTACAGTATATGATGTCAGTTCTACAGTATATGACCTCTGTCAAAGTATATGACCTTGTTCTATATGATCTTGTTCACAGTATATTCATCTCTGTTTACAGATATATCATCTCTGTTCTACAGTATATCATCTCAGTTCTACAGTATATTATCTCTGTTCTGTATGATCTCTATTCTATAGTATATCATCTCTGTTCTATATGACCTCTGTTCTACAGTATTTGATCTCTGTTCTACAGTATATGATCTCTGTCCTACAGTATATGATCTCTGTTCTACAGTATTATTTTCTGTTCTATATGACTCTGTTCTACAGTAGATGATCTTAGTTCTACAGTATATGATCTCTGTTCTAAGTAGATGATCTTAGTTCTACGTGTTATGATCTCTGTTCATATGTTTCTCGTGTTCTATAGTATATGATCTGTGTTCTACAGTATACCATCTCTGTTCTACAGTATATGATCTCTGTTTTACAGTATATGATCTGTTTCTATATGATCTCGTTCTACAATATGATCCTTGTTCTATCTCTGTATTCACTGTACTATGATATTTGTTCTATATGATCTCTGTTCTACAGTATTGATCTCTGTTCTAAAGTATATGATTTTTTCTTTATGCTCTTGTTCTATATGATCTCTGTTTACAGTATATGATTTCTTTTCTACAGATAGTATGTTTTCTATATGATCTCTGTCTACAGTATTTGTTGATCCTGTTATACAGTATGTTATCTTGTTCTATTGATTTCTGTTCTACAG
This sequence comes from Hymenochirus boettgeri, assembly GCA_019447015.1. NCBI lineage: Eukaryota > Metazoa > Chordata > Amphibia > Anura > Pipidae > Hymenochirus > Hymenochirus boettgeri. The sequence goes on along the minus strand of CM033477.1, from coordinate 107,233,749 downwards.
TGGATGATCTCTTTCTTCAGACTATGATCTCTGTTCTACAGTATATCATCTCTGTTCTCATTAATAATCTCTGTCTATATGATCTCTGTTCTATGTGATCTCTGTTCTTTATGATCTCTGTTCTCTACAGTGTATCATCTCTGTTCTACAGTATAGCATCTCAGTTCTACAGTATATGATCTCTTTTCTACGTATATGACTCTGTTCTATATGATCTCTGTTCTACAGTATATGACCTCTGTTCTATATGATCTCTGTTCTACAGTATGATCTCTGTTTACAGTAACTGTTCTGTGTTCTACAGTTATTGATCTCGTTCTACAGTACAGTATATGACCTCTGTTCTACAGAGTATGATTTGGTTCTATATGATCTCTGTTCTACAGTATATGATCTCTGTTAGATATGATCTCTTTTCTACAGTATATGATCTGTTCTATATGATCTCTGTTCTACAGTATTTAATCTCTGTTCTACAGTATATGATCTCTGTTCTACAGTATATGATCTTGGTTCTATATGACCTCAGTTCTATATGATCTCTGTTCTACAGTATATAATCTCTGTTCTATATGATCTCTATTCTATAGTATATGATCTCTGTTCTACAGTATATCATCTCTGTTCTTTATGATTTCTGTTCTACAGTATTTCATCTTTGTTCTACAGTATATGATCTCTGTCCTACAGTATATGATCTCTGTTCTACAGTATATTATCTCTGTTCTATATGATCTGTTCTACAGTAGATGATCTTAGTTCTACAGTATATGATCTCTGTTCTGATATGTTCTTGTTCTATAGAGTTGATCTCTTGTTCTACAGTATACCATCTCTGTCTACACAGTTTGATCTCTGTCTAAGTTATATTACTCTGTTCTACAGTATATATCTCTGTTCTATATGATCTCTGTCTACAGTATATGATCTCTTTCTACAGTATATGATCTCTTGTTCTATTTGATCTCTGTTCTACTGTACATGATCTTTGTTCTATGATCATATGTTCTACATATATGATCTCTGTTTATATGATCTCTTTCTAGTAATGACTCTCGTTTTATCTGATCTCTGTTCTACAGTATTGATTCTGTTCTACAGTATATTATTGTTCTAAGTGATCTTGTTCTACATATATTGATCTCTGTTCTACAGTATCATCGATCATATGATCTCGTTCTACAGTGGATGATCTCTGTTCACAGTATATGATCTTGTCTACAGTAATCTATCTGTTTAGACATATAGATTCTGTTCTATATGATCTCTGTGTTTATGATCTCTGTTCTACAGTGTATCATCTCTGTTCTACAGTATATGATCTCTGTTCTTTATATGATCATCTGTTCTATATGATCTTTGTTCTACAGTATATGATGTCAGTTCTACAGTATATGACCTCTGTTCTACAGTATATGACCTCTGTTCTATATGATCTCTGTTCTACAGTATATCATCTCTGTTCTACAGTATATCATCTCTGTTCTACAGTATATCATCTCAGTTCTACAGTATATTATCTCTGTTCTGTATGATCTCTATTCTATAGTATATGATCTCTGTTCTACAGTATATCATCTCTGTTCTATATGACCTCTGTTCTAAAGTATATGATCTTTTTTCTTTATGCTCTCTGTTCTATATGATCTCTGTTCTACAGTATATGATTTCTTTTCTACAGTATAGTATGTCTGTTTATATGATCTCTGTTCTACAGTATTGATCTCTGTTCTACAGTATGATCATCTGTTCTATATGATTTCTGTTCTACAGTGGATGATCTCTTTTCTACAGTATATGATCCTGTCTACAGTATATCATCTCGTTCTACATTATATAATCTCTGTTCTATATGATCTCTGTTCTATGGATCTCTGTCTTTATGATCTCTGTTCTACAGTGATCATCTCTGTTCTACAGTATAGCATCTCATTCTACCAGTTAATGATCTTGTCTACAGTTATATGACCTTGTTCTATATGATCTCTGTTCTACAGTATATGACCTCTGTTCTAATGATCTTGTTCTACAGTAATGATCTCTGTTCTACAGAAAGTTCTGTGTTCTACAGTATTTGTTGACTCTGTTCTACAGTACAGTATATGACCTCTGTCTCTACAGTATATGGATCTTGTTCTATATGATCTCTGTTCTACAGTATATGATCTCTGTTCTATATGATCTCTTTTCTACAGTATATGATCTGTTCTATATGATCTCTGTTCTACAGTATTTAATCTCTGTTATACAGATATGATCTCTGTTCTACAGTATATGATCTTGGTTCTATATGACCTCAGTTCTATATGATCTCTGTTCTACAGTATATAATCTCTGTTCTATATGATCTCTATTCTATAGTATATGATCTCTGTTCTACAGTATATCATCTCTGTTCTTTATGATCTGTTAACAGTATTTCATACTTTGTTCATACGTATATGATCCTCGTCTACAGTAGATGATCTCTGTTCTACAAGGTATATATCTCTGTTCATATGATCTCTGTTCTACAGTAGATGATCTTAGTTCTACAGTATATGATCTCTGTTCTATATGTTCTCTGTTCTATAGTATTTGATCTCTGTTCTACAGTATACCATCTCTGTTCTACACAGTATATGATCTCTGTTCTACAGTATATTATCTATTTTACCGTTTTGATCTCGTTTATATGATCTCTGTTTACAGTATATGATCTCTTTTCTACATATATATGCATCTTGTCATTGATCTGTTCTACTGTACATGATCTTTGTTCTATATGATCTCTGTTCTACATTATATGATCTCTGTTCTATATGATCTCTTTTCTACAGTATATGATCTCTCGTTTTATCTGATCTCTGTTCTACAGTATATGATTTCTGTTCTACAGTATATTATCTCTGTTCTATATGATCTCTGTTCTACATTATTTGATCTCTGTTTTACATGTATATCATCTCTGTTCTATATGATCTCTGTTCTACAGTGGATGATCTCTGTTCTACAGTATATGATCTCTGTTCTACAGTATATCATCTCTGTTCTACATTATATGATCTCTGTTCTATATGATCTCTGTTGTTTATGATCTGTTCTACAGTGTATCATCTCTGTTCTACAGTATATGATCTCTGTTCTACATTATATGATCTCTGTTCTATATGATCTTGTTCTACAGTATATGATGTCAGTTTACAGTATATGACCTCTGTTCTACAGTATATGACCTCTGTTCTAATGATATCTGTTCTACAGTATATCATCTCTGTTCTACAGTATATCATCTCTGTTCTACAGTATATCATCTCAGTTCTACAGTATATTATCTCTGTTCTGTATGATCTCTATTCTATAGTATATGATCTCTGTTCTACAGTATATCATCTCTGTTCTATATGACCTCTGTTCTACAGTATTTGATCTCTGTTCTACAGTATATGATCTCTGTCCTACAGTATATGATCTCTGTTCTACAGTATATTATCTCTGTTCTATATGATCTCTGTTCTACAGTAGTGATCTAGGTCTACAGTATATGATCTCTGTTCTACAGTAGATGATCTTAGTTCTACTGTATATGATCTCTGTTCTATATGTTCTCTGTTCTATAGTATATGATCTGTGTTCTACATATACCATCTCTGTTCTACAGTATATGATCTCTGTTTTACAGTATGATCTCTGTTCTATATGATCTCTGTTCTAAGTATATGATCTCTTGTTCTATCTGATCTGTTCTACTGTATATGATATTTGTTCTATATGATCTCTGTTCTACAGTATTTGATCTCTGTTCTAAAGTATATGATCTTTTTTCTTTATGCTCTCTGTTCTATATGATCTCTGTTCTACAGTATATGATTTCTTTTCTACAGTATAGTATGTCTGTTCTATATGATCTCTGTTCTACAGTATTTGATCTCTGTTCTACAGTATGTTATCTCTGTTCTATATGATTTCTGTTCTACAGTGGATGATCTCTTTTCTACAGTATATGATCCTGTTCTACAGTATATCATCTCTGTTCTACATTATATAATCTCTGTTCTATATGATCTCTGTTCTATGTGATCTCTGTTCTTTATGATCTCGTTCTACAGTGTATCATCTCTGTTCTACAGTATAGCATCTCAGTTCTACAGTATATGATCTCTTTCTACATTATATGATCTCTGTTCTATATGATCTTTGTTCTACAGTATATGATGTCTGTTCTACAGTATATGACCTCTGTTCTATATGATCTCTGTTCTACAGTTCTTGTTCTATTGATATCTGTTCTACAGTATATGATCTCTGTTCTACAGTAACTGTTCTGTGTTCTACAGTATTTGATCTCTGTCTACAGTACAGTATATGACCTGTTCTACAGTATAGATTCTGGTTCTATATGATCTCTGTTCTAACGTATATAGATCTGTTCTATGATCTTTTCTACAGTATATGATCTGTTCTATATGATCATCGTTCTACAGTATTTAATCTCTGTTCTACAGTATATGATCTCTGTTCTACAGTATATGATCTTGGTTCCATATGACTCAGTGTCATATGATCTCTGTTCTACAGTATATAATCTCTGTTCTAGATGATCTCTTTCTACAGATATGATCTTGTTCTCATTATATATCTCTTTTCTACAGTATATGATATTGGTTCTATATGATCTCGTTCTACAGTAATGATCTTTGTGCACATTATATGATTCTCTGTTCTACAGTATATAATCTCTGTTCTATATGATCTCTTTTCTACAGTGTATGATATGTTCTATATGATCTCTTTTCTACAGTATATGATCTCTGTTCTACATTATATGATCTCTGTTCTACAGTATATGATCTTGGTTCTATATGATCTCTGTTCTACAGTATATGATCTGTACTATATTATCTCTGTTCTGCAGTATTTGATCTCTGTTCTATATGTGGCTACCGCAGGGTGCTGTGCAATGCAGCTGAAATAGTAATGGGTAGGCACACCTGCTAGTTCTCTCTGGTGCTGCTCCGTTCAAACCTCATTTCAAAGGGTAAGGAACCAGAATGCTACTCAGATGTACAGGTGATATAATGGGACAACCCCTATATTGTGCAATGCACCCCCCCACTGAACTGCTGTCACCATAAAGCCTGGTAATTTCTTCTCATTAAAGGTGAACTAAACCCAAATTTTTTATACTCCAAAATCTGAAAACAACCCCCTAAATACACCAATAAGCTATAAATTCTGTCAGACCACACCTCCTCACCTCAGTCACATGCTTCTTTGCTTTATCTGTCCTGAAAAAGGATTGGCTAGAGATTATTAATGGGTGTTACCAACTGTAACAAGCTAAGGACTGAGCATGTGCAAGCATTATGCTTCAATCTGCAGTCTGTCCAAAGTTACAGCAGTATAAAGTGTGGATTTTCCTGCTAGCACAGTGAGCAGTGACATCACCAGCCCTTGGGTCTGCGTCAAAGTTCGAAGTTGGAGCATGCCTACTGCTAGGGCAGAGCCTCATCAGCTACATCATAAGCGCTGCCCCAAAACCTTTAAATTTTAAAGCTAGCCACAAGCCTGAAAATAACTATTTTTCTCTCCCTAATGTTTCCATAGGTAGAGGATTGGACAAAGAATGTTCACAGATCTGTAAAGCTAGCCACTCATGGGCAGATGTTTTTCCAAACAGATTTCTGATTGACTGCAATGATCGGAAATCCAGAAGAAATCAGAAGGTTTGATTGAATTTCCCCAAACTGAGATGTCGATAGAGAGATGGAGACATGAAGATGGGCTCTTCAATTCCAATCTTCAATTTCTTCTTTTAATCTGTTTGATATTGCTGAGTGGTTGATCAGAAAAATGGAAAATAGTTTTTCTTTATATTCAATTGAGTTTACCAAATCACTCAAATTATTGACCCTGTGTATGGGGGCTTAAGTAGCTTCAAAAAAGATTGATTTTGGTGGTGGTGCTTATGACACAGCTTATAACACATGCCTGACACAGAGGCAGGGCACTCTGGGAAGTGTAACTTTATTAGCCTGTAACTTAAGATCCAGAGAAGCTAAAGACATCATCTGTCAATTTAAAAGGTATAAGAGAACTTTTTTTACTTGTATGGAGACCACAGTTACTCTTTAAATGCTCCAACATTTCCTTTCTGATTCCTCTCCCTGGACAATGTACATTGGTTTATTTTAAAAAATGTTGTCCTTAATAATACATACAGTAAAGGGAACATTTTGTTGGCTTTTCTTGTTTCTTCTACACCGCAATTCAGTAAGAAGAAGAGACTGTCTAACCAGCAGAGCAAAGAGTTCTGAAGAAGAAAATATAATGTTCAGTATGCAGTATACAAGCTCCAATATCAATTTCTATTAAATTGCTTGTCCAGTCAAAAAAACAACTTTAGCTAGAAATGGTTTCCACCCCCCAAACCCCACTCTGAAGAGACTTACCTGACCCAGTCCCTCACCACCCCCTGCTCCTGTTGCAAGCTTGTTTTGAGCAAACACAGAAGAATAGGGCTTCTGCGCTGACAGACGCTCTTATTCCTGGTCACAGCTGTCAGTTGATTGGGCGTGATGTTACTTTGCGCCTTTACTAACAGCCACAACCAGGAAGTGGAGCAGCTGTCAGCTGCAGAGCTTGGAGGTGGGGCAGTAACCGGGTCAGATAAAGAAAGCGTCAGGGGCATCTTTGGTGAAATTTGATAATGCAAAAGTGGGTTGGGGGGGGGGTGTAGAACATTTTTAACTAAAGTTATTTTTTGACTGGACATGCCCTTTAAAGACATTCAATAGGGCCATTTAAGAAACTGCTTAGCAAAGTCTTTCTATTTTTATAAATAAGCTCTATTTGATTTCTCAGATATATAACTGGAGATGTGGAGAGAACAAAGGCCCATACCTGATCATCAGACCCCCGTGTAGCTGCTCCTCATCACAGACTTATATGTGAATGTTATTCTTGGTCTGTGAATACTTTAAATAGAATTTTTATGTGATGTCTATGTTAATGACTGGAAATCTCTTTACAACTTACTAGACAAGACTGTGAGTGAGTGCTCACTCACTTTACATGCGGAGTGGATTTGCTGCAGTGTGTGTGTGTGTGTGTGTGTGTGTGTGTGTGTGTGTGTGTGTGTGTGTGTGTGTATGTGGTATGCTCTTGTGGGAAATTAGGCTTAATGAAATGTAAGCAGTTGGTTTTCTGCAACATATAAAAAATTGTTTAACCACCGACCAGACTGCTGCATCATTGCCAAAAAACATGGCAACTGTTTAGATGAATTATCTGCGAACATTACACTGATGAAATAAGCAGCAAATGCCAAGACATTGTGGCTGATGGCTTCATCGCCCTTTTCTTCTTTCTCTCACACGTTCAGCAAAGCCTTGAAGGATTAGAGATAGTAAGTGCCAGAAATTACTTGGGCATCACACAAACCTGACTCATCTTACTGTGCTGATTTATGGGCAGACAGATTTTGGCAAACAGCAGTTCACAGAACCAGTTATTACACAGGTTTGTTTGTAATATACAGACAATTTGTTTATAACTAATTGAACTTTCCTTGACTTTCTGCTTTTCTTTCTGTCTCTGCTTGCACATCTTAATTATGGCATGAACTTTACCAGCATGAGTTACTATTATGAGAAAACCACTCAGTTCTTGTCTAGCTAGTTTTTTTATATCCCGTTAATCTAGGTTTAAAACTAAAATGTAAGGGACTCTGCATTAATTGTGTTTTAGGTGGCTGTACAAAGCAATTAAATCTAAACCTGTCTGAGGCCCACACCAGCGGCACCCTAGCTAGTAAAGGAAATTGCCTAAACACCGTCCAGATCCCCCCAGTCCCACCAACATCTGCCAAGGCCCTGCCCAATCAATGGACCCATTGTCACCAATACCATAGATTACCTTGGATGGAATTTCAAAAGGATAATTTGTTTCTCTGTATGGATGTCATTGATTTCTAGACACTTCAATTGGCTATGTTATAAGATGTTATTGGCCAGAATAAAAAGGGAATAATTTGTCACTCCCATAATTCTCAGAACTGTGGGTGGAGATGTGCAAAGTTACTTCTTGATATACTTTTTGAAAATAAATGTGTCTAGAACAGCTGAACTAAATACTAATATTTACGTTACTTTAAATGAAATCTCTCATTGCTAGGTAGCTCACTTGCTCCACCTGACAGCTCTGCCAGTGACACAGCTCCCCTCCCACACATCTCCTATCTCTAACATAGACTCAGGCATGCTAATATTAGAAAAGGGGGGATAAGAAGGCTGCAGGTAGGTGAGCTTTTAAAGGAAGCCATCACGGTATTCTTAATATATCGCGGCTTATAATCAGAAGTGGAGTATTCAATCCCACCTCTCTAGCAATTATAAAATTCATTTATTACCTGTAAATAGATGTAATAAAGGCTGCTTACAGCCAACTATTACGCACCTGATGCGAAAAGCAGAGGTTTAAAAACCTTTTAAATGGAGGCATTAGACCGTCACTCCTTACCTTCCATGTCCCCGCAATGCAGTAAATCTCGCTAAGTGATTACTGCATTGCGGAAACCCGGTATTGCCTCCCATTAGTGCCAAGTAAAGTTATTTCAGTTTCATGTATAAGCTATGAAAATAGAATTAATGCCATAAACAAAAACATGAATACACACGTCATGTGAATACACAAATGTAAGACATCTTTCTATATTCTTTATTGTAGTGGGTCAAAAGTTAATTTTGTTGGGTGTAACATTTTGTGATGTTAACAAAATACCGCCCAGTCAACATTTTTCCCAAATACTTTCCTCTTGTATATGAAAAAAGGCTATTGTCACAACTAATCTCACAATACCAACTTACGTCATAAACGGAATCATTAGACACAGAATTTCACCAGATTCCTCAAAACTACCCTGGGAAATACTGTCATTAAAACCATATTTCAAAATAACTTATTTATATGTTAATAGTCATAATAGTCAACTTATTTATATGTTAATAATCAAAATGTAGTTTTCAATGCAACCACACCACTACCATATTAACAATACTCATTTTCTCTTTAGCATCTTTTTCTAAAACTACAGTATATTGTATTATATACACACTGTATTGAAGGTAGCACTCAGGTAACTTAGGTAACAGTTGATATATTAAATCATTATTTCACACATCTGAGCGACATGTCCCACAGATGCTCAATAGCAGACGTCCCACCCTGCCACTATGTACTTGCAGGCAGGGGGGGAGAGGGGGCGTGGTGAGGGGGCATGGCGGTGCGTCAGGATGTAATGTACGTCACGTCGTGGGCGGGGCGAGGGGCGTCGAGGTGCAGCGTGACATTATTTACATCACGCTGTGGGCGGGGCGAGGCGGGGTGGGCAGTTCGGGGCATGGCGCAGGAAAAGGGGGCGTGATGGGGAGGAGATTCAGGACTTCTCTCCATCGTGGGAGATTGGGGTGGTCTCGCGGGAGCGCAGGAGACCACCCCAATTCGAGACTCCCGGAAGATGTGGGATATCTGCAATAGGGGTTAGGAGACATACTTGGCCTGTATAACATATTGTACTGTATATATTCTTAGGTAACGATATGAAACAGAAGAGGACTGTATTTAAACCATTTCACATCTAAATTTATACCCCTGGAAAATAAATATTAAAAAAATAAGTACACACAATTCTGATGTAAAGAGGGAAATGGAAAGAAAGTCAATGGGCCTTAAGGGCTAGGCCACACTAACGTATTTGCGCGTGCAATTTTAAATAACACGGAAATCGCAGGAATTTTTGCCTTCCGATGTGCATGTTATTGTGCGTACATTTCCATTTTGGTAACGCATGCAATCACCATTTTCTTGCACAATTGCATGTGTTTCAATAATAGAAATAGCAAAATCACATGCACAAACGTGCGACAACTTGTCGGTATCGCACACGCAACCACGTGCATTAATGCTGCCTGCGAGATTCTGGTGCTTTGTGTGTGGCCTCAACCTTAGGAACTATAAAAACTGTAAACAAAGATTGTAAGAAAGCAATAAGGCTAGCAAGCAAGACTAACCCTAAACATGGTTTAAAGGTATGTCCACACTAAAATCATATTTTAATATAACATAGATACCCCCTGCCCACCCATCCTCCGGCGCATTGATACGGCTCCCTGCTTGTTGGAACGTGCAAGCAGGGGGCGGACCGGCTGCAGCGCCTGTGATTGGCTGAAACAAGGCGGATCACAGATGCGGCTGACGTCAGTGGAATGCCGTGGTACCGAATCGCTGTAAGTACAATTCTGATTTATTTTTAAAAAATAACTTGGCGGCCTGGGCAGGGAGTATCTATCTTATACTCAAAGAATTTTACACTAGGTGGAAGGAAGGATAGATCCAGATTGTGGGACGGGTGTGCTAGGGAGGATGAAGGCTGCGCAGGAATGGAAAAGGCATGGACATGGGTGACTGTTTCTTCCTCAATCTCATCATGGACTGAGTCATGCACAGGGGAGCCCTCTCCCCCCTCCCATCATCCAGATCCATCCTCTGCAGCAATAGCATCTAGAGTGAATCCCTTTTAGCATAAGGTAGGTACCCTCTGCCCATCCCCGACCGCCAAAATATTTCTTTAAAAATATGTTTAGATCGATACATACAGACCCTTCTCTCCCACAGCATCTCCATTGAAAGCAGACGCATCTGTGATTAGCTGCCTTTCAGATAATGTGCAATTGTTGACGCAGTAAAGATAAAAGTAGAAACCTGAACCAGACCAGAACCACAAAGTCCACTGCCTCCAGTGTGAAGGAGGACTTACTACCAGCTGTTCCAGTCATGTTCCGACTTTTATTTTAACTCCGGGTAATGTTCCAACTCCGGATACAGCAAAAGCCGTAACTGGAACGTGACACAGCGGCAATTACATTTCGGCTCAATGTGTAAAAAACGGAACATAAAGTTATCTTGCATATGTGACTGAAATGTTCCGTTTTTTTACACATTGAGCTGGACTCTCCTGTTCCCTGCCCATTGCTCTGAACTGCAGTGCAGGGTAGATATATGTTTGACTGACACTGAGTGAGAGGTTGGAGAGCCACGGGAGTTCAGGGAGAGAACAGTGTCCTCTAATACTGTATAATGGGATATGGGGGTACAGGGAGGGATGTGGGTGACTGATTGTAACATACTAGACATGGTAGGGGTGGCTTGACACAGCAGTACAGGAAATGTTACTGGGTGCACTGGTATTATAAGGGATTATGGGGGTGCAGGGATAGGTGAAGGCTGACAGTGCACTGGTATTACAACAAGGTATATGGGGGAAGGGATCGGTAACTGGGGGCTCTAAAATTGTTTCATAGGGTACAGGGGTAACAGGTGGCTGGGTGCACTTAAGAGGCAGTGACACCATGAGCACCATGCACTCCAGGCACACGCCCCAGCTGTAATACCTGCTGCCCCAAATCTTACTATGGCCAAACACACAGGCAAACCACAGCCTGAGACCCCCTTTCTGCTTGCTCAGTGAAAAGACACAGTCTGCTTCTCCACATCTCCTGGTGATTGTTACATTGTTATTAGAGCCACAGGTGAGAAGCTGAAATTTTGTTTAGAAAAAGTATCTGCCCCGAGTAACAGCAGCATCAAGAGCAACTGTATCAATTTCTTAACTATAAGGAAGGTAGGAAAGAGTATTTATACCACACTTTGGATTTCCTTTTTAAGAAAGACAAAGGGGTCCAGACCCCATTCCTTTGGCCAGAACAGAGCCAAAAGCATCCAAACCCCTGTTCTGGCAGCCACAACAGAGCCAAAGGGAGTCCAGACCCCCATTCCGGCAGCCAGAACAGAGCCAAAGGGGTCCAGACTCCTGTTCCGATCTGGAATTTTGATGGAAAACAAACTTAATAGTAGCAAGCAGTGATAGGCAGCAACAGCCAGAGCCAGCAAAATATTGTCTTGTATAAAGAGGGGTATTTATTTAAGGGATAAACACATTAGTATATTAAACATATACAAAGCACTATTAAGGCATCATTTGGAATATTCTGTGCAGTTTTGGAAATGGAAAAGGTCCTCTTGGAAATGGAAAGTGTTCAGAGAAGGGCAACTAAATTAAAAAAATGACTGGGGGAGCTTGAATATGAAGATTAGATGAGTTACAATTATGTACACTAGAGAATAGGCACTTGCATCGGGGATATGATCACTGTGTAGAAATACATTAATGGGCCATACAATTAACTTTTAGGTGCATTGTTCATTAATAGAACATGTCAGAGGAACCTGTCATGTTTAAAGGATAACTAAAGCCACAGAACAACACTGAACCAGAAGGCAGAACACCTTAATATAAAACCAGTAATCTGTGTCTTACCTCTCATTTTGATACGGGCGCTGGGAAATTTACCTAAATAACATATGGTTTGTGCTTTACTTCTCAGCATTCTAGTATCACACAGTCTGGTCAACGACCATTATGTTCTGCACATGCTCAGTCCTTAGCTATGGCAGAAACTTGTTACAGTTGGTCACACCCATTGATAATCTCTAGCCAATCCTTTTACAGGACAGATAAAGCAAGGAAGCATGTGACTAAGACCAGGAGGTGTGGTCTGACACTGCACATACACTCAGATACTATATCCAGTTCTTAACAGGCTTACATTTACTTTAATACAATTTACTGGGATTTTATAGTTTATTGGTGTTTTTAGGGGGGGGTTCAGATTCTGAAGTATAATAAATTGGGTTTAGTTCTCCTTTAATTATTGTATGGTCTTGGCAAACTTCTTATAGTCGATCTTTATGTAGAGCAATAATTCTTTTTTCAGAGGTGCATGTTGTGTGAGAGCAATAACACCAAATGTAACACACCTGCTCCCCATTCACCTTGTAACACTAATGGATCACATTAAACCGGTGAGGGAAAATGGCCAGTTGGGCACAATTTAGACATTTTCACTTAGGGGTGTACTCATTTTTAATGTCAGTATTATCTCATGAAAAGATATAATAAAATATTTACAAAAATGTGAGGGTGTGCTTAATTTTGTGACATACTATATATATGTATATTGTATATTTTTTTCTGTAGATAGGGTAAGATGGAGCAACAGTAATACAATAAATGTTGAGCTAAGGAATGGCCTATTATAAAAGTGAAATGTTTTGGCATTAAAATAGAAACATAGTGGACCAGGCTAGCAGTAACTGTTTATCTAGTCTCGTCTACTTCAGTCCAGTGTCCCTCTAGTAGCGAAGAAGGTGAGCATATGGCAAAAAGTTCTATGGGGTTGAGCTGGGGGGCGTAGTTCTGGGCCTGGGGGGGGGGGGGGGGGGCAGGGGAGGATAAGAGGGATCAGTTGTTTTTAAACAATTAAATATATGTATGCAGTAAAGGTGCGAGATCAGCTATTTCAAACAGCTGCCGGTTCAGTACTGGTCTTTTAAACAGTTGTTAGTGCATACCTTTAGTGCACACGCAATTGGCTATTTAAAAACAGCTGATCGTGGTGATGCTGGGGGGGGGGGGCATGTCAGGAGCTCAGCTACCAAACTTGCAGGGTGGCCCGGCCCCTGCAGTTCCGCCACTGGTAGAGTTAGTAGGAAAAGAAAGTTAAACACACCATTTGTGCTATCTCATTATGTTAATTTTCAGATTATCACAATAGTCACATTGTGATGTGTTATGGAAAATACATTTTATAACAAAGCACAGGTTATCCCCTAAAGAGAAGCAGTGAAAGTAGAGGACAGTGTATATGCAGCCCAGATAGAAATTCACTTTCACTTTTATAACAATGTGAGAACATTTCACTATGAGTTGAGGCAGGAAAAAGTTGAAAAACACCCACTAATTTCTGCTGTATTTATGGTTTGGAGATCCAAGTTAGCACAAAACGTCCGTATTTCTCTCAAGATGGCAAATTAGAACAATTAATTTCCCAGAAACAACGCTACCTGAAAAACTGCTCTGCAAACATTTAAATAATAGATTTGACTATTGTATTATAACCGATATACAGTAGTACTCATAATATCATGGGGTTTACGGACAGTCTCACAGGTCCTTCAGAGAGATTTAATAAACATTCTTATTGTTAAAAATGGTGCTAATTTTGCCCCAACCAATCAGATGTTGGCTTTCAAATGTTAACTGAGATCTTATTGGTTGGGGCAAAATTAGCACCATTTTAAGTTATAAGATTTTTTATTGAATCTCCCCAAGGGTCTGCAGTGTCAGGTTTGTTAAAGAACTAACAGGGTTATTCAATAAAAGTTCTTATCATTTAAAATGGTGCTAATTTTGCCCCAACCAATCAGATCTTATTTAACATTTGAAAGCTAACATCTGATTGGTTGGGGCAAAATTAGCACCATTTTAAACGATAAGAACTTTTATTGAATATCCCTGTAAATGCAATAGGAATTCAGAACTGAAGACTAGTTGCATTTGTAGAATTTTTGACAGTTTACTTAGGGATAGACACATTAGTCTTCTGAGGTTGCCTGAACTTTGGGTGTAGCTCAGACTCCACTAGAAAACTGGAATTTTTAATTATCTTAAAGGGCATGTCCACCCCCAAAAACAACTTTTGCACATTCTAAAGATTAGTAGTCACCCTCCCTGAACGCCTATGTGAATTTTCAAAAAATAGTTTCATTTACCCGTTCTTATGCCATCTAAGTATGCGGCCTACATCACCACGCGGCTCCCCTCTGTCTGTCAATCTCGATCGTGCACGTGCATTTGCTCTGGAAAGTCTCGCAGAGCAGATCTCGTGGCTTGGGTTACGCGCGCCTCCGCACCAGCCCATAATCACGTGACGCGGAAGTGAATAACAACAATACTCGTACAGATTTCGGGAACGCGCGTACCCGGGAGGGAGTGAGGAGAGGAGAGTGCACGATTTTCACTGAGGTGCGCGATTGCGCACGCGCACACCTTGACGATGCATCAATATAGGCGGAAGCATTTTACTCCTCCTCAGCCTCCTAGTTCTCGTTTCTGGTAGAAGTTGCAGGCACATCCTCAGCAACTATAGAGCTTTTGGAAAAACGGAATGTAAGCTGCAACATGTAAGTAGCTGATCTTTGGATATTGCATTTATTGTTTTGGGGGTGGACATGCCCTTTAAAGGGCATGTGAACCCCTAAAACTAAATTTTCCCCCACTACTGACCCTAACGTGTAGTGTTAAAAAATCCTTTCCTTATTCCTCTGCTCCATATGGTTTCCCTGCAGTGTCTAGCCAAATTCCCAGAAAGTGAAGAGCAGGAGCTTGTCTGTGTGTAAAAATGTTTCTGCCCCTTCCCTGTCCCTCCCACCCTTTGGATTCCTCTTTGCTGTCTGATGCTCTACCTTAAAACCCTTTTTCTGTAATGTAGGATACCCTAGCCCACCAAGTAGTAAGAAGAGAATGGAGGAACGCTTCTCACAAGAAGGCAATTAAAAAGTCTGTTTTATTCTTACATAAAAATATATTGGAGACATCAGGTGATACACGACAGGGCAAAATTCAACACAGGCCAACCTGCCTGACACGTTTCGTGGGGTAACCCACTTCCTCAGAGGCTGGTTGGTGCCTCCCAAACAGTTGTTATATAGGCCAATCAATTACATTGGGCCCAACACAGATGATAAACATTGATACAATTGAAGAACAAAACAACGGTTTAAGGTAGGTAAATACTCACAGGTGTTCGACCCCTGCACTGCACGGCCGCACTCATACGCTTCCAACACCTCACGACCACAGAGGTGTGTATATCCATCCGGAAAGTACAAAACAAAATCGGGAAGCAGGCTGCACGCTCTAAGTACTTAAAAAATCATTTCTTTATTAACGAAGATCCACCGACACACATGACACTGGTTAAAAACTTGAAAGGCAAACTCGAGGAGCACAGGTGGTGCCTGACGTGTTTCGTGACGTGAGTCACTTTATCAGAGGCAGACCACCAATGAATGTAAGTTCCTATTTAAAAAACTACAAAGGGGAGGGGTTACAAGTGTGATACACATATAGATAATTAACAATATTAAAAGCATCATAGTCTGAACAGGAAAAAAGGCATTGGGAGAACGGTGGAAACATAAAGTCCTAGTGAAATTGATATTAAATTCTTTTTCACTTCTTATTAGGGCAGGTGAAACGATTATGGATAGGAGTGTCCCATCCCATGTATTAGATTAATCGGATCATTTATGGGCAGTAACATGATTTATACCCATTAAGTGATAAGCAGATGCTAGTGATAATGAATGTGTGGGATGGACACTGTTACCATATATATGTACACATTCTGTAAAACTATAAATGGATACAGTAACGCATAAAATATTGTTAAGACGTACGTAAGGTCACTACAATATAAATTGAAATTCATGATCTTACAATGATGATCTTATAAGATAATAAATATATGGGGTAATAAATATATGTAGTGATGGTAACTACAGCTTCTGCTATAACAGAAAACTATAGTAAGTAATAAGGAAAAATGATATACGTGAGAAAAGATATATATAATTCGCACACAGTCATATACCCATGTACAATACATTGCTAAAAGATATAGTATATACCCATGCACAATTCATAGCTGGAAAACCCAATAACGGAAATACTGCACCCCGGTATTGGGAAAAACCTAACTTACTAATTTTCATATATGTATATTGGAAGTGATATATGTATGGAATTCAAAATAGAATAGAGATGCATGTGTAATTAGTCCAAAAAAGCTGATAACTCAAAGTCCCTATTGAGACCCTGAGGAGATATCGTTTTCATTATATAAATCCATTTGGCCTCTTTCTTTAAAAGCTTCCTATCTATATCTCCCTTCCTGACATCTTTCTTACAGATGTGGATAGCTTGGAAAGAAATGTCTTACCAAAATGGTCCAGAGCTACATGTTTGGCTATGGCAGACCATAGGTCAAATTTGGATATAGCATTCATATGTTAAGTGATGCGAGGTCTGGTCGTTTTCCCAATGTATTGAAGGCCACAGAAACATGTGGCCATATATAGTATTCCCTTGGTCTTACAATTTGCAAAAAAGTTAATTGTGTGCTCTTCATTAGTAATAGTACTTTTAAATACCTTAGATTGTTTGATAAATTTTCATGCATTGCACCTAGACATATTACATCTATAACACCCCTTCGTAGATAACCACGTATTATTGGATGGTATGGATCTATATAGGCTGGGTGATACAATGGAGCCAATACCCTGAGCCCTCCGGAATGAAAAGTTAGGCCTCTAAGATAGAAGACGGCCTAAAACGGGATCATCTAAGAGAATACCCCAATATTTGGACACAATGTGTCTCACTTTATAACTTTGTGTAGTAAAGGTAAGTGTTATATACGGTGAAAAGGCCGATGGTTTTTGTTTGTGGGTCTTATATTTTTTAGAATTAATGGATTTTGTAGTACAAAGTAAATCATCCCTATTCAAGAGGACAGCCTGATCATATGCTTTTTTAATATCCTGAAATCCATAACCTCTAGATATGAGTCAACCCCTCAAGTCCATGGTCTCTGAATGAAAACTCTCCCATGTGGAACTTATGCGACGAAGTCTGATGAATTGACTATACGGGATACCCTTAATGGTGGTACGTGGAAGGCAAGAAGTGGCATGTAATAAGGTGTTACGAGAGATGGGTTTGCGATACAATTTTGTATCTATGTGGTTATCACTGATGAAAAATTTTACATCTAAGAATTCTATTTCGTATGTATTTTGACTATATGTAAATCTAATATCGGAGTCCATGTTATTACAATATTGTAAAAAAGAGTATCTATGTTGAATTCATTAGAGTCTTCCCATATAATGATAATGTCATCAATATAGCAAAAATATTTCACTATATTGTGAACAAAAGGATTTTCGTCATGATAGATATATTTGGACTCCCAGAGGCCCATGTACAGGTTGGCATAAGAGGGAGCGAATTTCGCCCCCATCGCAGCCCCCTTACATTGTAAATAATACTGGGTATCAAACATAAAAAAAATTGTGGTTAATAAAAAATTTAAACAGGACAAAATAAATTTGTTTGTATATGAGGGTAATTCATATGGTGGTATAACCAGAATTTGATGGCCTCAATGCCCTTATGATGTTGTATGGACGAATACAGGGAAGTCACATCCATTGTTAACCATTTGTAAGTGGGTTTCCATGTTAGCTCACTTAGTTTATTTATAATATCAGTCGTATATCTGATGTAACTTGGTAACCCGAATACACAAGGTATCAGTACCTTATCGACATATTCGCTCAGATGTTCATTCAAGGAGCCTATGCCCGACACAATAGGTCTACCTTTAACATCATCAATGCTTTTATGTACTTTGGGAAACCAGTGAAAAATGGGTGTAACTGGCTTCATCAGAGGTAATGACTGTTTCTCATTTGCCTTTCTCTAGGAGTTCCAGTAATTGTTTAGAGTATATGGAAGTGGGATCATTTTTTAATAATAGGTATGTGGCCTTATCCTTTAATTGGCGTTCCGCTTCTAGAATGTAATATGAGGTATCTAAAATAACTATTGAGCCCCCTTTGTCGGACGGGCCTATAACTATGTTCTTATTGTCAACGAAACCTTTCATGGCTCTACGTTCCAAGACACTCATATTGCCCTGGGTTTTATGACATAAATTCAAAGAATCTAGTTCTCTCACAACCAGTCTATAGAAATTGTCGATGTACACACTTTTGCTGTGAAAAGGGTAAAAATCAGAGGAATCTCGGGTCAACAAATGATTATACCCTATCTGTTCCTGCAATGCAGATGGGTCAGTTCCTTTTTGGATCTTGGGACCTCTACTTCTGCCTCTCTTAGCCACATAGATACAAAATTGTATCGCAAACCCATCTCTCGTAACACCTTATTACATGCCACTTCTTGCCATCCACGTACCACCATTAAGGGTATCCCGTATAGTCAATTCATCAGACTTTTTCGCATAAGTTCCACATGGGAGAGTTTTCATTCAGAGACCATGGACTTATGGGATAGACTCATATCTAGAGGTTATGGATTTCAGGATATTAAAAAAGCATATGATCAGGCTGTCCTCTTGAATAGGGATGATTTACTTTGTACTACAAAATCCATTAATTCTAAAAAATATAAGACCCACAAACAAAAACCATCGGCCTTTTCACCGTATATAACACTTACCTTTACTACACAAAGTTATAAAGTGAGACACATTGTGTCCAAATATTGGGGTATTCTCTTAGATGATCCCGTTTTAGGCCGTCTTATATCTAAGAGGCCTAACTTTTCATTCCGGAGGGCTCGGAGTATTGGCTCCATTGTATCACCCAGCCTATATAGATCCATACCATCCAATAATACGTGGTTATCTACGAAGGGGTGTTATAGATGTAATATGTCTAGGTGCAATGCATGTAAATTTATCAAACAATCTAAGGTATTTAAAAGTACTATTACTAATGAAGAGCACACAATTAACTTTTTTGCAAATTGTAAGACCAAGGGAATACTATATATGGCCACATGTTTCTGTGGCCTTCAATACATTGGGAAAACGACCAGACCTCGCATCACTTAACATATGAATGCTATATCCAAATTTGACCTATGGTCTGCCATAGCCAAACATGTAGCTCTGGACCATTTTGGTAAGACATTTCTTTCCAAGCTATCCACATCTGTAAGAAAGATGTCAGGAAGGGAGATATAGATAGGAAGCTTTTAAAGAAAGAGGCCAAATGGATTTATATAATGAAAATGATATCTCCTCAGGGTCTCAATAGGGACTTTGAGTTATCAGCTTTTTTGGACTAATTACACATGCATCTCTATTCTATTTTGAATTCCATACATATATCACTTCCAATATACATATATGAAAATTAGTAAGTTAGGTTTTTCCCAATACCGGGGTGCAGTATTTCCGTTATTGGGTTTTCCAGCTATGAATTGTGCATGGGTATATACTATATCTTTTAGCAATGTATTGTACATGGGTATATGACTGTGTGCGAATTATATATATCTTTTCTCACGTATATCATTTTTCCTTATTACTTACTATAGTTTTCTGTTATAGCAGAAGCTGTAGTTACCATCACTACATATATTTATTACCCCATATATTTATTATCTTATAAGATCATCATTGTAAGATCATGAATTTCAATTTATATTGTAGTGACCTTACGTACGTCTTAACAATATTTTATGCGTTACTGTATCCATTTATAGTTTTACAGAATGTGTACATATATATGGTAACAGTGTCCATCCCACACATTCATTATCACTAGCATCTGCTTATCACTTAGTGGGTATAAATCATGTTACTGCCCATAAATGATCCGATTAATCTAATACATGGGATGGGACACTCCTATCCATAATCGTTTCACCTGCCCTAATAAGAAGTGAAAAAGAATTTAATATCGATTTCACTAGGACTTTATGTTTCTACCGTTCTCCCAATGCCTTTTTTCCTGTTCAGACTATGATGCTTTTACTATTGTTAATTATCTATATGTGTATCACACTTGTAACCCCTCCCCTTTGTAGTTTTTTAAATAGGAACTTACATTCATTGGTGGTCTGCCTCTGATGAAGTGACTTACGTCACGAAACGCGTCAGGCACCACCTGTGCTCCTCCAGTTTGCCTTTCAAGTTTGTAACCAGTGTCATGTGTGTCGGTGGATCTTCGTTAATAAAGAAATGATTTTTAAGTACTGAGAGCGTGCAGCCTGCTTCCCGATTTTGTATTGATACAATTGACAAGCATTAAAGGGATAGTAAAAAGGGAAAGTGGAAATAAAACTAGAATAGGTAGGGTGCCAAAAGATTTTCCCTAATAACATAATATATAGAGGTAGTGAAAACAAAATAAAATACAGATAGATAAAGAGAATAGATCAAAAGAGATATAAAAATTGGGACTGAACAATAAAGAATTTAAAGTCCCTATGGAACACATAATACCAACAGCATATGTATCTAAATACAGGTAAAAAATATTTAAAAACATTATGGCTGACACATTGTCACATAAGAATATTATAAGGGAATGTTACCACCCTAGTTGCAACATATAAATGGTAACATATGTACTGGGAGGCTAAAAAAATACTATTTTTAATAATCAGTACATATAAAGCCATGTTAATATCTAATGAATAGAAAGGATTGGAAGGATAAAGTCAATCTCTCAGATCTCTTAACATAAAAAATATGATATAATAATATATACTAATATATACATATACATATAGGATACCCTAGCCCACCCCCAACTAAAAAAAAATCATCAGGAATGTCCATTGCTTTGTTCATCTGTGATTGGCTGCCTCTCAGCCCCTCTCTCAAGTACATTCCTGATGAGTTTTATGGCAAATAAACAAACAAAAAAGCGGTTGGGGATTGGCTAGAGTCCCCTACACTACAGCAAAACTTTATTTTATAGGTGGAGTTACCCTTTAAATATACCCTTAGTCTAATAAGACAGCAAGAGGAGAAGTAGGCCTTACACATGAGAGACACCTAGCATGTATCAGCAATAGGGAACAAATAATGAGTACAGATGGACGAAACTTGGAAGTTTGTTTCCGTTTTCGGATTTACGAAAAGCCGAAAATGGAACTTACTTTTGAGGGTTCAGAAAGTATTTTTGTGTGTTACCGAATGTACGAGGTTATTTTCAGTAACCTTCGAAAAGACAGTTGTTAACTACTTTTAAGTTTCTGATCATATTTTCAAGGGTTATCAAACTTTCAAAGTTATTTCTGAGGGTTACTGAAACTAACCTCATACGTTCAGTAAACTTTGCGAAAATGGAATCCGAAGTCTCGAAATCCGAATGATCTGCCCGGTTTCTAGATGTTAATATACTCTACACTTGAGAGACTTTATTAAAGGATTAGTGCACTATAAAATCAAGTTATGTTTATTTGGAAGCTGCAGCTTTAAAAATACCGTTGCCATATTTTTTTTTTACCTATGCCCCTCCAGAGCCTAGCTTTGTGCCTTGGAAGTTGCTGACATCTTGTTACTGGTTTGTTGAATGTGAAGCTCTGCCCCTCTGAGATTTCCTCTGCTTTCTCCTGCTTGAGCCTCAAACAGTAATGCTTATGAGTTCCGTGCACTCTCCTGCTTGAGCCTCAAACAGAAATGTGTGCACGGAACCCACAGGCATTACTGTTTTAGGCTCAAGCTGGAGAGTGCACGGAACTCACAGGCATTACTGATTGAGGCTCAAGAAGGAGAAAGCAGAGGAAATCTCAGAGGGGTGGAGCTTAACATTCAGCAAACCAGTAACAAGATGTCAGCAACTTTCAAGGCACAAAGCTAGGCTCTGGAGGGGCATAGGTAAAAAAAAAAAAAAAATGTCAACAGTATTTTTAAAGCTGCAGCTTCCAAATGAACATAACTTGATTTTACAGCGCACTTATCCTTTAAACAAATAACATACAACATGCACACAGCAACATTTTGTTTTTTTGTCAAGGACCTTCATCAAGCAGAACCCAGTATTCCTATTTTTTACATTTTAGTTTAAATGTAATTACTCTGTTATCATTGGTCCTTATTTACAGTGACCCTTACACCGTCAGAACAATGTGTATCACTTTGAGTTGTATACAATGGAACAGAATTCCAGATCTCACTGTCATCCTAATTATGAGCCATTAAGTCGCTATTGTATGAGACTATTTCTCAGGGACCTCCCTCGGTAAATATTAAAGATTAAAAAAACGAAATCACACCTTTATTCACCTGTACAGTTTCTGCTAAGGATGAATAAGTTTTAAGTGTTCGGGATAAAATTAGCTTGGGAGACAAACCAGTTAGGTTACCTGAAGGAAAAAGCAGGTGCCTGTCAGGCTCCAACCCTGCCCTAAAGTTGCTTTTGGAATGTGAAAACTGTTAGTAGAGGAGGGGGGATGAGGCTAAGTGGTAAATGTTTTCAATTTTCTGGAGAAGCCTCTCCCCACAATCCTCATTTCTAAGCCTATCGCCTGAGGTTTGACTTGTAATAAATGCACATTCTGCCCATCCTGCCCAACCCCAGGGCTAGATTTACCTTTTTGCCACTCTGTCTGTGCTGACATCTTACATATAACTAGTATAGTAGTTTTCTGTAACTATATACAAAACAGTAACAACCTTGCACAATATCAGCAGCTACCCCAGCAATCTTACTGTCTGTTTATTAAATTTTTGTTTTCTGATTCATTTTAAAGATTATATACACTGTTTTTTTGGGTTTTTTTAATTGCCCATAACTGGAAACTATAATTCTTCCAAACTATCACTGTACCATTTTTTTTGTTAATCTGTCCCCTATTTGTTTAGATATCCAATCTGAAACATTACATTTACATTTCAGCTGTCAACCAAGTGCCTTAGCATTGTAAACTCTTCTATTATGTGTAGTTTTGCTGTAGCTGGAATGGTAATAGTTGGTACGTGAACTGCATGGTGGAAAATTCCCACTCCTAATGCTGTCCAATATAGGTAACTAAGTATGTTTGCCCTCACAGAGAGTCAGATAATCTGGCAGGGGACTGAACTTGAGGAAAACAAGTACTGGATTGAAGTCATGCAGCAACACAAACACATCAGAGTAAGTGCTGCTTACATGTATTTATTCATAGATTGAAATGAGGCAAAGTCATTTAACTGATTCCTTTAATTGATCTGATTTAATAATGCCACAAGATTCCCTCTATTTGTAGGGGACAAGTAGTATCTACTAAACATTCTTGCTATTAGTGGGTTTGCTGTGTTAATGTAGTCAAACATATGGCTACATTACCACACCACACATCTAATGTTACATTTATTTATATTTCAACCAACGTTGACAGCTGTCAGACAAAAAATAATCAACCATAGCACACACAGTAATCAATGTATGGTCAAATATGCACTGATATTCAACAGAAAATGTGGAGGTCTCAAAACCGTACATGCTTGTGTGGTTTAAATGTTCCAACCTGACTGATCAAGGCTCATTCAGTTGTACACTTACGATCAATAGCTTTTGGTTAACGGGATGCAAAAAAAAGGGAATTAATTTTAGATCGGTTTAATGAAAAATATCACATGGAATCATGGCACCCCTAACCGTAAACAAAAGTAGATCCATGTATGGTTTCTAGAGATGGATTAAGATTAAATGGATCAAGATATATACAGGGCTGTGATTTAGGAACCACCTTCTTCCCTATGTGTATTGTATGGTCTCTAATACTATTTTGGGGCCTCCTAATCTGTTGTATTAAGTTAAATCAACAGGACTTTTAGTTGTTTCGCTAGTCAACTGACTCTCTTTCTCAGTTCAGAATGACTTGTACAAAAATCTGTTGGCAGTAAATACCATCAGCATATAACAGCAAGGTTATAGGGACGTCCATACGTTGGTGCAGCTGCAGTTTGATTTCTCCCACACACAAATTAGAGCACTCTTCACTGCACTTTACTGCGTATATGATGTCACTCTTCTTGTGTTTTGGTATTGGGTCTTTTGGATGCACCATTTTTCTGCCTCAGTGTTGAGTTGATTTTTAAAGCAGACAGGGATAATCTCTTAATTTTTCTGACACCTCCACTACATAAATATCCTGTCTTGCTTTCCCCCTTCAATGGAGGTATTCATGTATTCATGAGGTATTTCCTTCTTCCACTTCTGACAAAAGCTCAGTCTGGATATCCTCAAGTTTTAAGAGCTTCTCTGAGGTGTTTTTAGCCTTCGCCTTTGTGCTGGTGGGGATGTTCTCTGCTCTGGGTTGCAGGGTTCCGGTGACACCCAGCTTGTGGTCTAAAGGTTGGTGGGAGTTAAAAATTAAAAATAATGGTCTGTGTGAGTTGGTTTTCTGTAAAACCTCTACTTACAGTTTACCATTCTCTTTGAATTCTACCAAGCAGTCCAAGAAAGCCAGTGTGTTGTTTTTTACCTCTTTCCTTTTAAATCTGATGTTTTGGTCCACAGCATTGATGTGTTCTGTGAAGGCTTGTCACTCTTTCTGGTGTATTTCAACCCAGCTGACATCAACATATCTGAACCAGTGGCTTGGTGCAATGGCCTTAAATTTATTAAGAGCCAATTAAGAGCCAGTGTTTCCAGTTCCTCCATGTAAAGATTTGCCATAATGGGTAAAACTGTAAATCCCATAGCACATCCATGTTTAAGCTTGTAGAACTTTTCTTTATATTTAAAATAGGTGGTATTCAGGCATATGTAAGTCGAGGAAGGAACACACCTGTTAGTCTTAACCTAAGTTACGTTTTGTACTTCTAGGTGTTATCTTGGCCCAGCTGTTTTCTCACCATTTCAACAGCCTCTGTGGTGGGTATACATGTGAAGAGAAATGTCACATCATAGGACACCATAGTTTCTTCTGCACTGAGTACTACATCTTGAATCTTTTTAGTGAAATCTTGCTCTGGATGTGATGCTTAGAACTTCCAACCAAAGGCCCTAGGATGTTGGCTAGGCATTTTGCCAATTTTTATGATACAGAGTTGATGCTGCTTACTATACATAGTAACATAGTAACATAGTAAATAAGGTTGAATAAAGACATACGTCCATCAAGTCCAACCTATTCACCCTCTTTATATATATATATATATATATATTTTTTTTTTTTTTTTAACCCTACCTAACAGTTGATCCAGAGGAAGGCAAAAAACCCCAGCTAAAAAGGGGAAAAAATTCCTTCCTGACTCCAAATGGCAATCGGAATGTATCCCTTGATCAACCAGATCTATATGCATTAATACCAGTAATTCTCAATATTTTTTAGTTTTAGAAACTTATCCAGGCCTTTTTTAAAGCTATTCAATGAACTTGCCATTACCACATCTGCCGGAAGACAATTCCACAATTTCACCGTTCTCACTGTAAAGAAACCCTTCCTAACCTGAAGATGAAACTTCTTTTCTTCCAACCTTAGAGGATGTCCACATGTCCTCTGATATGACCTATTAGTGAACAATGCACCAGAGAGTTCATTGTATGGCCCATTAATATATTTGTATAAGGTTATCATGTCCCCAAGCAAACGTCGCTTCTCCAATGTAAACAGCCCTAACTTGTCTAATCTGCCTGCATATTCAAGCCCCTCCATTCCCCTTATTAATTTAGTTGCCCTTCTCTGAACTGCCTCAATTTCCAAGATGTCCCTTTTGTATATGGGATTCCAAAACTGCACCGCATATTCCAAATGAGGCCTTACCAGTGCCCTGTAAAGAGGGAGAATAATATTTTTCTCTCTTGAATCTATTCCCCCTTTTATACAAGACAATATCTTGCTAGCTCTAGCCGTTGCTACCTGGCATTGTTTGCTATGGCTAAGTCTGTTATCTACCAGAACCCTCAAATCTTTTTCCATTACAGATGCACTTAACACAGAGTTATTTATGGTGTAGGTGGCACAGGGATTATTAAACCCCAAATGCATCACCTTACATTTATCAACATTGAATCTCATCTGCCATTCTGCTGCCCATTTTGATAATCTATCTAGGTCTGCTTGCAGCACTTGCACATCATTGGAAGTTTCCAAAGCTCTGCATAGTTTAGTGTCATCAGCAAATACTGAGACCTTGCTCTCAATGTCCCCTTCTAAGTCATTTATAAACAGATTAAACAGAAGCGGCCCCAGTACAGAACCCTGAGGCACTCCGCTTAGAACTTTAGCCCACATAGATGTAGCTCCATTAACCACCACTCTCTGTTTGCGGTCCAATAACCAGTTCTCTATCCATGAACAAATGTTTTCTTCAAGGCCAACAGTCCTCAGTTTATACATTAGTCGCTTATGTGGCACAGTATCAAAGTATAGGTCTTAGTGAGACCCCTTCATTGTGTATCTTCGGGAGTTCATAAATACATGGATGTCCCTTACCAGGGTAGAGGTGAAGATACATTGCTCGATCAATGGCTTTCCTTTTGAAGCTGTTATAGCAAGTCTATGACCCTTTTTTTGTAGCACCTGGTGGGATCCCTTGTTAGAGCCCCATATGTTTCTTATTACCCAGGAGTGTGGTCACCTTAGCATGGTAGTCCTCTTAGCGACAATTCAATCAACATCTTCCATTCAGAAGGTCTCTAACACCTTGCTGTTATATACTGATTAGGAAACATTCCAGGGTATTTATTGCCAACAGATTATTTATTCTGAATTGAGAAAGCCAGTCGGATGACTAGCGAAACGTCTTAAAGAACTAAACTTTAAGTCCAGTTGATTTAACTGAATACCACAAATTTACCATGACCTGGGTGACTGAGAACCTTTCCAAGCATGGGCCTCCTAATATCTCCTGGGCCCTAGACAGGAGCCTAAGTTTGCATTTGCATTTATGGCATCTAAACTTGGTGTTGTTTTATACGACAATGAGGGAATGAGGACAACAGTTATCCTTAAACATCTGGTTAGTAATGCAAGTAATATAGTGCAAAATATATGACCTGTTGTTGGGGGCAGGTAACTGACTTGACCGGTTTTATTTTTTAAGGGTGGATGTGCTCTTTAACACCAGCTTTTATTGGCATAAATTAGCTTAATCATGTTTGGAACTCAGTTTTGGTGTCAAAGTTCTTGACATTTTTTAAGTCCCATCTTAAAGTTTGTAATTGCCACAAATAGCTTAGGGGAATTTTTGGGGAATCCTGTTGTAATAAAAATATTTCTTAGAGATGGAACAAAAATTAAAATGAGACGGCCAGACAAAAAAGGAAATCTATATGAAAATTCTCTTTTCATAAAAGGAACTTTTCTGTATTATTAATGATTATATAAAAAAGGGATCTTCAAATGAATAATAGTTGGAGGGAAATTCTACAATATTATTAAAGGGCATGTCCACCCCCAAATCTATAATTTAACCCACTACTGGCCCCACTCTGTAGTGTAATAAAATCCTAACCTTACATCCCTGCTCCAAATGGCTGCCCTGCTATGCCCCTTCAAAGTCCCAAAAACTAGCCACCAGGAGCCTGGCAGAGTCCATATAGGACTCTGCCTCCTGTCTCTCCTCCAGGAGAATTTTGCCATGTGCACTACAAACCCTCCCCCCCTCCCTCTTCCACCTGTTTTGTTCTCCCTCCCCCTAGCACAAATCCCCCTTGAGGTATAGTAAGTCTCCCTCCCACAGCCCCAACCGCTATAATAGCTTTGTAAGAAACTCCCGAACTCTACTTACCTTACCTCTATCCCCCGGTGTTCTCCACTGCCTCTTAGTCAATCACGGACGCGGCTGCCGGTCCAGCCCCCGGCTTGCAGTTTCATGCAAGCAGAATGCCGGGACAGTACGCCAGAGGAAAGAGGGAAGGTAAGTAATGATCGGGGGAGTTTCTGGCAAAATTAATATGGCAGTTGGGACTGGGGGAGGGAGACCTACAGTCCACAAAAAGTTATTAAATGGGGTGGACATGCCCTTTACGTAATACTATTTGTTTCCAGCTACATGTCTTCATAAAGAAATGGAAAGGTTTTACCCAACAGGAAATTATTTTATATGTTTGTGTCTCTTGAATACTGGCTTCATTTGTTGTAAATTTGTTGTGAATCTCTGGATATAAGCAGAAATGAAAGAAAAACTGCCTGTGAGATATCAGTAAAGGAGAATAAATTGTAAATCATAAATGAGATATTACTCTTAAAGGGTATGTCCACCCGTCTAAAAGACCTCTGAACACTTGTTGTGTAATGTAACAAAATGTCTATTGATTTTAACTCATTTGTGATTGTGACCAGCAGATGGAGTTCCTTCCATTCACTGCTCTAACTGATTAGAATGACCACAAACATGGAATAACTATAGAGACTATGATATTTGATAGAGACAATGGTTTTAGGATTGTTTGCCAGTAGATTGGCCTACAAGGAATGTAAGACAAGAACAGTCGAGTTTTATCTTCTCTTTATCTGGGTAATGAACAATTTCTTCTCTGGCACCGCGCATTTGTCTTTTGTTTATCCACTTGTGTATCTCCTTTCCTTTAGTGACACATTTTACAAATGGTTCCCTTTTTTGCCACTAGATGTCAGTGTTACACCACAGTTTGAAATTTCCTACCATAATTATGCACTACTAGACATTAAGCCTGTTACAATAACAGGCGCTAGAAGCCCAGAGTGCCCATCCTCCATGTCCCAAGGCCACAGTTCCCTCTTAGTGTCCCAGACCCAGGGTCCCCCCTCTGTCCCAGACCCAGGCCCCCTCTTGCCCCAGACCCAGGCCCCCCTCTGTCCCAGACCCAGTGAACCCCCTCTCTGTCCCAGAACCAGGGTCCCCACCCCCCCACTCTGTCACAGTCCGCCCCCCTCTGTCCCAGACCCAGGGCCCCCCCCCTCTGTCCCAGACCAGGCCCCCCTCTGTCCCAGACCCAGCCCCCCTCTCTTCCAGACCCAAGGTCCCCCCTCTCCAGACCTAGGTCCCACCCCCTCTGTCCCAGACCCCCCGTCTGTCACAGATCCAGAGTCCCCCCCTCTGTCCCAGACCCAGGGCCCCACAAGGAAGTAGCACCGGCACTCTCTATCTCACCCGATCTTTGCCGTGCATGTCCGAAGGTCCCACAGTAACACCTCCGCAACAAATACGTACAGATGGGCCGGCACTTGCTTCACTAAAATCACTCAAATTTTATTTCATCATGGTTAAAAACACAGGCTCTTCTTAGCCAAAACGCTCATAGGCAATATACACAGAACAGATATGACGTTTAGGGTCACCTGATCCTTTTTCAAATATCTGTCCCAGACCCAGGTTCTCTCCTTCTGTAACAGACCCAGGGCCCCCCACTCTGTCCCAGACCCAGGTACACCACCTCTGTCCCAGACCAGGCCCCCCTCTGTCACAGATCCAGAGTCCCCAGTCTGTCAAACACAGGGCCCCTCCTCATCCCAGACCCAAGGCGCCCCTCTGTCCCAGACCCAGGGCCCCCCTCTGTCCCAGACCCAGGGCTCCATCTGTCCCAGACCCAGAGTCCCCCATCTGTCCCAGCCCCAGGGCCTCTCCTCTGCCCCAGACCCAGGGCCCCCCCTGTCCCAGACCCAGGGGCCCCCACTCTGTCCCAGACCCAGAGTCACCCGTCTGTCCCAGACCCAGGGCCCCTCCGCTGCCCCAGACCCATGGCCCCCCCTGTCACAGACCCAGGGCCCCCCACTCTGTCCCAGACCCAGGTCCCACCACCAGTCGAGTTTTATCTTCTCTTTTATCTGTCAGACAGGACATTATTTTATATGTTTGTGTCTCTTGAATATTGGCTTCATTTGTTGTAAATTTGTTGTGAATCTCTGGATATAAGCAGAAATGAAAGAAAAACTGCCTGTGAGATATCAGTAAAGGAGAATAAATTGTAAATCATAAATGAGATATTACTCTTAAAGGGTATGTCCACCCGTCTAAAATTTTTTTTACCTAACATTCCCCCTGTCCCCCCAGCCCCAACCGCTCTATTAGTATCATCAGAACATTCCCTCTTTCCTCCGCCGCGCTGCCAGGCCCCCTGCTTGCGAGAAAATGCAAGCAGAGGGGCGGGACCGGCAGTCGCGTCTGTGATTGGCTGAGCGGCAGCCAATCACGGACGCGGCTGCCGGGAGTTCAGTGCGGCGGAGGAAAGAGGGAATGTTCTGATGATACTAATAGAGCGGTTGGGGCTGGGGGGACAGGGGAATATGATATCAAAAGGATTTTATGGTAGGGGGAGGGAATCCTAATGGAGGGAGAGGGAGGGGAGAAGGGCTGCAGTACCATGCCAAACTTCTCCCGGAGGCCAGGTAGGAGACAGAGTCCTATATGGACTCTGTATCCACTGGTGGGCAGTTTTGGGGATTTTGGGGGGGGACTACAGGAGAACCATATGGAGCTGGGATGTGAGGTAAGGATTAAAACACACTACACAATGGGCCAGTAGTGGGGGGGATTATAGTTTTGGGGGGTGGACATGCCCTTTAACTAGCATATATCTGATCCTTATCTTATTTTCTTTTCTTTCCTTACATGTTATCTATAAATGTATAGAAATGTGCACCTGTTATTTAACCTCACGGTTCCTTCGCCAGTATGTTAACATTACAATCTTCAAAGGTATCCTTTATCCTTAAGATGCAGATACACGGCTGAGTCCTGACCCGAGGAATTGGCTCTTCTGTGCTGGGCCATACGTTGATGCAGTTGCTGTTTGGTCTCCCCACATACAAATCAGAGCATTTCACTGCACTGCACTGCATATATGATGTCGCGTTTTCTTGTGTTTAGGTATTGTGTTTAGGTTAAAACAGCATTGTACATGGCAACTTTTGCCATGTACAATGCTGTTTTAACACCTACTCGGGCGTTCCTATAAACCTCTTAGCCACTATCAATACACCCTTAACACCTGGCTGTGAATGCTAATTGGGATTTTCCAGGGTACATAATTGCCACAGATTCTTGTACAAGTCATTTTGAATTGAGAAAGCCAGTCGGTGATGACTAGCGAAACGTCTCAAGAAATACATTTCATGTCCAGTTGATCTAATTGAATCAAAAAGATATACCATGACCTGGATGAATGGAGACCTTCACAAGCATATCCAATGTAAAATCGGGTTAGCTTGGGTATTTGGAAATAGCGAGTTGCAGGTGATGCAAAACCGCCTAAGTTTTGTGCTACTATGTAGTGCGAAACTTAACGCTTTGGATCGGAGGCGTAAGCGGGCGCAGTTACCTGTCCACGATTCTGTGATACACTAAGTTGCTGGACCTTGGTCAGGTAAGCTGCATCGCTTATCAACCCCTAGCTGTGTTATTTTGGTAAAAAGAAACAATTTTGTTGTGAATATTGGGCCAAGACAAGCCTGTGGCAGGTGTTGTGTTTAGAAAAGGTTAAAAACATTGATGGCTGCTGTTGAGAAAGCCATTCGGCGAAATGCGTCTAGTGCGTATCTCCTAGCACTCTGTGCATTCTCCTACCACATGGCCTTAACCCTAGCATGATGTCTCTGTATACTTTGTGTTTCTGACCTCCTCAGTGACTGACTTAGGAGACTTCGGACAGATGAGTATTACCTACGTTACCTACGATTTAGTACTCTGATATATTATTTAATACCTTTCATGTGTATTAGTGGAGGATGGCTGTTGGTTTGTTAATAATTTGCACTGCACTTTCTTTCTATGTTATTTTCCCCATCATGTTGTACCTAATAAAGAGTGCCAGGTACGTTTTTTCTTGTTATTTAGTATACCTATTTACTGTGAGCACCTCTGACCCACTTGGTACTTACTCATTATGATCTATAGTAGACATAGGGATTTTATTGTGTAAATCGTACACTATTAAAGAGACAATTTTAATCCTAATCTTACTTGCCTTCCTGGAACAAGCCTTTCTTGGGCATTAGGGATCTGTATTCCCCAACAGGAGAAACTCCACTAACAGCACCACTGTTAAAACTTACCTCCCAGATCATAGCCAATGATATTCTGTCTATGTAAATCTTTCATGCACAGACCGTATCACTATAACTCAGTGATAAGATAATGGTTGTAGGCTATGTGATTATACTATTATGTCCGAGGTGTTCTGGGTTTACCAACTTGAGATGGGGGGCCTTTAGGCTGTTTTTAATGTCTGATATATATTGGAGATACATTTTTTTCAATATATTTGTAATAAAATCTGTTTTAAATTAAGGAGACAATTTCCTATGGTTTCTAGAATATTATGATGTGAATTTTATAAAAGGCTCAGCCTCACTTTGGGAATTAGTTGTATGCTACATTTATCATTAAACTCATAGATATTTCTATTTTTCTTTTTTTATAAACCTGTAATACCGAGGTCACATTTTTAAATTGTAAGAACTTCCAGTTGGCTGCCAGTAGATCCTGTTCTATCATCAAGCCTTGTGTTGTTATCTGGAAAGGAGGCTACCTCTAAGTTGTTGCATTCAACATGGCCTTTCATTGCATAATCGAGCATCGTGGGCGCATCTTTGTAGCTTTTGCCAAAAAATACAAGTTATCTTAAAGATTCAAAAAGTATTTGCTTCTTAAACATTTCTCAAAAGTTTATTTTAAAACAAGCTAGCCAGGAAACCATGACCTCCTATAGGTGATGTGTTTTGCATTTATTATAGACACAATAAGAAACTACAACAACGAGTTCGCAAGGACCGTAGACCTTTTGGTAAGTGGATATATCACTAAAGCTTAAGTCAAGGTCTTTTCTTAATGGGTTATATATAGAGTGAAGGGTTTGGGGCATACATACAAACATACATACATACATTTGCACCCGAACCAACGCCACAATTAAGAAAGAATTGTTTATGCACATTCATATGAGTGATTTACAAAGAGGAGCCCACACTCCATAAATAGCTGTGTTATTAAGACTCAGAGGACTAAACGGCACACAAAATGTAAAAATAAAGGGTCTGGCCAACACAAGTAAGCTCCTACGAGGTTACCAAAGGTTTTCCAATATAAACAAAATGCAATAGTTTGTAGTCACTAGAGGATAAATCTTAATAAACAAATTATAATTGAAACAGCATACTTTTAAGCTAAAAGGCTTTCATTAATTACTACTGTATTCACCAGATAATAATGTAGAATTTGTGTTTTGTTATAATAAATGTTTATATCAATTTCTGCTAGGGAGGAAGTGTTTGGTGACAGGTTGTAAATCTGTACGCATGTACCGAAAGTTTTGGTGTTGTAATGCGGAAGACATGCAACATCTACTCATTCCTAAATTCTGGGTCATACTTTGATGTCCAATTCTGATTGGAAGTAGTCTTAATACCCATTTGTATGTCATTTTTACTTTTAATAACTTTCTATTTTTTATATAAATGTCCATTTTTGGTATATTAAATAAGCTTTGTCTTTGATGCTTTAAAGAAGATAGGAATAATCTGATACAGTTCTGTGAGTTTTAATGGGTTGACCCTGTTTGAATGCTTTTTCAAATATTTATAATTCTAATGTGACTTCAGGGAGAGAGAGAAAGTTTGCACAAGCTGATTAACCTTTTGGTTATTGAAGTGTTTGGCACAAAGTATTTTGGCTATTTCACTGCCAAGGTAAGGGTGCATATTCAAAGAGATCACGTGAGAGAATTATTATTATGTGTGAGTTAGTCCTTTATTTTAAGAGTGTTAGACACTGATATTACACAGCATACCATTTTCATAAGGCCAGACTCAGGACCATGGTACATTGACAAACGTAACCCTTTATTTATAATATGTCTTTAAATATTAATATCTATTACCCTTTTCTACACATTACGGGATTTTAGTACCATCAGCTATTTTAAAGGTAATTTACACCAAAAAGCAATGAAATATTAGATATATTACATAAATAATTTTTGTATAAATTATGTTGATGTTGTTAATTCTATTTGCAAATGAAATTGGGTGAAGGAAAACTGTCAACAACACATAATCTAATTAAACAAAAGAGTTCGTAATGGTGCCATTTCTGCATTTATTAATGTTTAAAAAGCGAGTATTGAAAATTACATGTTTGCTGATGATTCAAAGCTTTGTAGAGCAAAAAAATCTTTTGCAGTTGGATCTAGACAGTTTGAATCCCACTTTAATAAAGGACATTTTGAAGATTTCTTGTTACAGATATTCACAATACAAAACAATTAAATAACCAAAGGGTAAGAATTTGTAACTTAGTAAAAAATAAGGCAGCAAAAGAGCTTAGGAAGATGTTTTTAAGCAGCACCTACAAAATCGCACAAAGTTTTAGGTACAGTAAGTCACCCATGCAGCTGGTGCAAAGTATTTAATATAGCAATTGAGGCAGGTTTAATGACAGATGCAGAGCTGCCATAGAAAAAACACACATAGTTACAGATATTTTGCACATTTGTTGCAAAAAACAGAGACAGGCTGTTTATTTGCAGAAAGCAGCTCCAAAATGGCAAGGGACCTCTGTCTTTACAATGGAGAAAATAGTCTCAACAAAGAGTTCCTCCAAGATTGACACGAAACTAGTCGGGGGAAACCACCATTATATCCAATAAAACAACAATACAGGGGTACTAGTGTTTTACTAGTTTAAATGGCAATACTTCCTCAAAATTAGGTGAGGTACTCATAAACCAAACAAGAGGAAATAAATCATGGCACGCTCAATATAAACTAGAACAAAGCCTTATGGATGGAGGTCTGATTCTAATATATAAAGTGATTGATATAAGTGACCAAGTGCAAATAAAGTGACAAGTGATATATAAATAGTGCAAATATAATCACACAAAGTTAAAAACACACAGAGCTCTGATGCAGGGCTCCAGCATGTATCATAATTGTAAAAAAAATAAATATATTATATATAATATAATATATTATATATATATATAGTCCAGACACAAATGGTAGGCACACAACAAAGTAGGTTATAAAGAGATTATACACCCTGGTGCTACTAAAGATAAGAAATACAGTCCATATAAAGTTTAGTGCACTCAGGGTAATTTTCAAAGATTATTTATTGTGCAAATAGCATAACAGCAACGTTTCGGCTCACGTCTAGAGCCTTTTTTCAAGGCACTGGCTTGAAAAAGGCTCTAGACGTGAGCCGAAAAAGTTGCTGTTATGCTATTTGCACCTAAATAATCTTTGA
Organism: Hymenochirus boettgeri; assembly: GCA_019447015.1. Classification (NCBI taxonomy): domain Eukaryota; kingdom Metazoa; phylum Chordata; class Amphibia; order Anura; family Pipidae; genus Hymenochirus; species Hymenochirus boettgeri. The sequence goes on along the minus strand of CM033477.1, from coordinate 107,198,101 downwards.
AAATTACCCTGAGTGCACTAAACTTTATATGGACTATATATATATATATATATATATATATATTTATATTATATTATATAATCCTTTTAAAGTGCAATCGAATATATATATATATAATTATATATATATATATATATATATATATATATAAAATAGTAGAATCCGCAGCACACCACCGTGAACATTGCCTGGTGCCAGTATAAACGGAGACTCACTGTATGGCTCCTTCCAAATACATTCAATAATATATACAGCACACAGGTCTTCAATGCAGGAAAAACTTCTTTATTTCATCAACATGTCATGTACATCAAGCAACGTTTCGGAGCTACAAACTCCTTTATCAAGCTTATACACAGAAATGGCATCCACGTGGGAGAACCCTCCCTCCCTCAAATACTGATTAGAAGGAAATGACATCACTATTAGACCCATAAACAATTCAAAGAGTCAATGACACTTGTCAGTTTTACATAACATTCACATCCAATTAGGTTTATATTATTTGTAAAGCATCCCAACCTACAACCGCATAACTTATAAGAGAAAATAGGACTGATTCCACACCAATAGCCACACTCACAGGAAGAAAACAAATCATAGTCTCGATTGTGACCATGTGGTGCAAGTGTGTTCAACCTATGAACCCACATACTTCCCTTTGTTTCAACCTTGTATACGATCCCCTCCACGACGTTGCACAGGAACGAATTCCAATGCCATGTATCTCAAATCAGAGTCACTGTGACACTCTGCTTGTAATGTTTGGAGACAGGTAATTTATCATCCTTTGTCATATGCTGGATCTGTGCTGTGATATTCTGACTTCAGGGGGTTGCGTGGTCCCCCACATACATTTTTGACAAGGACACACAGCACATAAACTACATAGGCAGTGTCACACGTCATGCTACATATATATATCCTAAAGACCTCCCCGTTTGGGGATGAATGAATTCCTGTCCTCTGTGCACAAACTTATATTGTGTGCAGTGTAGACAGGGAAACATCCCCATTTTTTTTCCCCAAAAAAACTATTTTTCCTTCGGGGGGATAAATTCCAATCTCATCAAATGTCGACCCACGGTGAGACCTTTTCTATATGAGCTCCTCTGGGGCTCTTGGAGTTCCTTATCTCTAAGGACGTGCCAGTGTCTCCTCACAGCCTGGCAATCCTATCACTGCCCACCCGAAATCCATAATTAACAGAATACGTTTATCCTTAGTTTTTACTAAATCTTGTCCTATTTCAGAACATTTCTGTCTCGCGTTGTGAGCACTCCCTCTGGGTAAACCTATTCCATAGTTTCTGAAGTGTCACTTGCGTCTGTTCCTCCCTTCTAATGGGGTCCGACACTATTCTATTGACTCTCTTCAATGCCCATCGGTATAGCATTCTCACATATCTCAGATGGAAGCTCTTTATACGAGAGCAGCAGATTTCTATCAGTTGCCTTCGTACAGAGCTCCGTATGTATATGTGTATCCTTTAGCACTTTCACATCCAAAAAACATGCATGTAGATCATAATTCAAGGTATATTTGATATCTGGATGCATGGCATTCAGAGATACAAAAAACTCCTCCAAAGGTCCACTGCCGCCCCGCACAAGTAGGAAGACGTCGTCTATGTATCTCCACCACGACAGACAATGTCTGTTAAATAGTGGAGACACATAGACAAAGTCGTCCTCTAGCCATGCATAAAGGCATTGGCATAGGCAGGAGGAGCGGCAGGACCTTATGGCAGTGCCTCTTCGTTGAATATAAAACCTCCACTAAAGGAAAAGTAATTATTATACAATATCAATTCAAGACATTGTCTGAAAAAAACGAATTTGGACCTCATCATATAAACCACTTAATGTAAGCAACCTCACCGATGCCTCTATCCCCTGAAGTGGGAGATAGAGGTATATAGAGATGTCACATCAAAGGTAACTAACATAAACTCTTTCCAATTCTCCACCTCCACATTCTTAATTTTTTCTAGAAAATCAGAGGTGTCCAAAATGAAAGATTAATGCCCTGAAACAATGGAGCAAGAACCCTGTCCAACATGGTGGCCATCGGGGTAAAGATGGAACCTACCCCTGATACAATGGGCCTCCCTGGCGGTTGGAAAGGGTTCTCGTGACCTTGGGCAGGGTATATAGAGTCTGCATTCTTGGGTGTTCTACTGTGAGGTATTTCCTCACTTCTTCCGCCGCAATAATTCCATCCCTGCACATCTCAGAAATGAAACTATTCACTTTACGCTTTAAACCCCTATATATATATATATATATATATATATATAGATATATATATATATACATATATACTAGCACTAGCGTCAATATACTAGCACGTTGGTGCACAGTGGGGTTTTTATGTGTTAATTTTATAAGTTTAATTACTGGAGTGTTAGTTACATATATTATTAAAATATATTAATATTAATAAGTGTACGCTACCCGCCACTTAGAAGGCCCTCCATATTAGGGTAGTCCTATCTAGGCCCCGCCGCGAGTGTTGGGAGGCTCCGTGGGACTTCCCGCGGCACTTGGAGCTCTTCCTGGTAGTTCCAACTTCCAGGGGGTGTTTGCGGTTGTTTGCGGCCGAAAACCAGGCTCCCAGGCCCCGCCGCGAGTGTGGGAGGCTCCGCAGCACTTGGAGCTTTCCCGGTAGTTCTGTCTTCCAGGGGTGTTTGCGGGTTCGCGGCCAAAAACCAGGCTCCCAGGCCCTGCCGCGAGTGATGGGAAGCTCCGCGGGGCTTCCATCGGCACTTGGAGCCCCAGACCAGGTGCTGTCAAGTTGTATACATACAATACTGTACACACATTAACTCCCTTCTCCAGCTAATCCCCAGGGCTCTCAAGCAGGAACAGGCAGCGTCTCAATACCTAACAACAGCAGGGATCACCCACCATTTTTATAGGCAATGCCTTCTCTCCCAGTTAAACGGAACACTATTGGCTTTTACCTGGATTACGACCAATGTGGAAGGGCTTTGTTAGATGCTGTACTTGTTTAATACGGTGTATTCCTATTGGCTGCTAGAATACAGTCGGCCACTGTTACAGTAATGGGACAATTTATAATAATTGTACTAACCTGGAAGCTGATCATTGTGAGCACTGCTGCTAACAGAATAGGAGAAAGAGACAGAGAAATTGACAGAGAGAGACAGACAGACAGAGAGAGACAGACAGACAGAGAGAGAGAGAGACAGACAGAGAGACAGAGAGACAGAGGGAGAGACAGAGAGAGAGACAGGGTGAGACAGAGAGAGAGACAGGGAGAGACAGAGAGAGACAAACAGAGAGAGACAAACAGAGAGAGACAGAGAGAGAGAGAGAGACAGACAGAGAGAGACAGACAGTGTCGTTTGGCCACACCCACCCACTTCCACTACACATTGCATCAGGATGTGAAGCACTCTCCCACAATGCAATACAGCTGGATATCATCTACACTTACTGGGAAAGCAAACTTGTTTTGATTGGCCATTAACTCGCACATGCTCAGTAAGTCTCTCCCACAATGCATACAGCTGGATATCATCTCACACTTACTGGGAAAGCAAACTTTGTTTTGATTGGCCATTAACTCGCACATGCTCAGTAAGTCTCTCCCACAATGCAATACAGCTGGATATCATCTTCACTTACTGGGAAAGCAAACTTTCTTTTGATTGGCCATTAACTCGCACATGCTCAGTAAGTCTCTCCCAATGCAATACAGCTGGATATCATCTACACTTACTGGGAAAGCAAACTTCTTTTGATTGGCCATTAACTCGCACATGCTCAGTAAGTCTCTACCACAATGCAAAGCTAAAGGATGTTACTGTAAAGCATGCATTGCGTCAGCAGCTACCAAAAGCACACCTATTGAATAATAAGGACAATAAGGAGGAAATGGCAGCAAACTTCCATGCAGAATTAATAAATTTGAGAGGTGTGTCTATAGCTCCCATTTTGACCAGTCCATTCAAACGTGGGGAGATTCTGTAGGTTAGTACTTTTTATTTTTTATTGATATGCCATTTACACACTGGTACACACTTATATATCTTTATTTGTACATATTAATAAACTAATTCATGTTATACCTTTTACATTAAAATATACACTTTTACTATGTATAATATTATTTTAGCCTACCCCCACCTACATAGTACAGTCTAAAAACTCAATGCAATCTCCACAAAATGGAAAATAATTTTATATAAAGGAAGGATATACTGTATATAATATATACTATAATAATATACTATATATATATATATATATATAATATAGATATATATTATATATATATAATACTGTATATATATAGGCAGAAACCTATCTATTCCCTCCAATATATATAATTAAGTATATATGAGCTAGCACAACAAATCATAAGTCTCACAGAAAGGTATACAGCTCAATGCATTGCACAAGAGAACAAAAAAAGAACATAAAAGGTATACTTAGGGTATCTGCCATTAGTTAACCATGTTTGAATGGGCCCCCATCAAGAGCAAAATGGATGTGTTTTGCCTCAATTGATCATGGGCTTACATTTACAGCTGTATTTGACCATGCAATGGGTTATATATGGGAGATGAAACAAAGGTAATTCAAGAAGCCCACAATCGTTTGGGGCAGAACACGTTCAAAGTCAGACTCCTTCAATTAAGCTTTGTTCTAGTTTATTGAAAGTGCCATGATGTCTTCTCTTTGTTTGGTTTAGGGAAACCACAATGAGGCCCAGAGCAATTTTAAAGGTGCCCCAACCAATCAAATCCTCCCTCCTCTGCTAACCCAAGACCGGGACATCGCAACTTATAAAATTGAGCCCTCCAGCCAAGCAAACCCCATTGTGGGTTAATCATACTCTTCCAGTTTCTCTCCATCCCACAGCCTGAAATCAGTAAACTATCACACTCTATGAATGGTCAATTAAAACATTGATCAACTAAAGCACAAATTTAAAATACCAAAACCACTTATTAGATATTAAAGATCAGGCACACTTTCAATACGCAGTTTCAAGGATACACTCTCAACTTAGATAGCAACCCACTCATAGACCTGCTCAAATGCCCAACCTCTGTGAAATTAATTTCAAATATTTATACCCATCTCCAAACCTCCTACGCTCGCTCCCAGGCCTTCGATATAGGCCAGATAGAGGACGATAAATGGGAAGAGGCGTTGACAGCACGAAAATTGCCACCCTAAAGGTGTCAGAACGGATGACACAGTTGTATATTTTACATAGAGCATACCTCACTCCAATTAGACTAACAAAGTATAGAAGGGAAGAAGTCCTCCGTATTTATCTGGTTCACTGTTTCTTAGGTCAATAAGACCTACTAAGGACCTAAGGTCTCATTGGAAATGTATTGTATGCAAAAGAAAATAAGGAACAAAGACTTCGGAATTTACCATTTTTACACTGGAAGCTCTTAGGAACACTATCAGGGTTATTCAATAAAAGTTCTTATCGTTTAAAATGGTGCTAGTTTTGCCACAACCAATCAGATGTTAACTTTCAAAGTTAAATAAGTTCTGATTGGTTGGGGCAAAATTAGCACCATTTAAACGATAAGAACTTTTATTGAATCTCCCTGTTTGTCTTTAAAAAGACTTTTACTGCATTCCACAAGCTAAATGCAAAAACCAGAGCGCCAACTACAGACCGGTTTCGGCTTTATTGAGCCATCATCAGTGTAGTGCAGTCATCTGGTTTTGCAGTGTGAGAGCCCAGAAGTCTTTGTTCCTATTTGCATATTGCTGAAAAGGGATTATCAAAGCCTGAATTCTCTCCCTACTATTTAATGTATTAGTGAACTAGTGATGGCCCAGTTTGCGGATCCGACTGGATCCGCGGCGGATTTACCTCATTCACAATGGCGGATTTTCCGGTTTCTGCCTCGAACTTTTCCAACCGCGTTTTCGAAAATGTTCAAAATTACGAGGATTTCTCATATTTTCGAAAATATGGGAAAATACGAGAAATCCATTTTAAACGAAAAGAACTTTTATAAATCTCCCTGAAGTGTTCCCAGAGCTTCCAGTGTAAACAATGGTAAATTCCCAGAAGTCTTTGTTCCTTATTTGCATTGCTGAAAAGGGAGTATCAAAGCCTGATTCTCTCCCTACCTTATTAAAGATATGAAACACGATATAATAACGATTTTTTCAGTAACAACAATTAGTTGTTATCTTTATATGTCTGTTTTGGGGGGATAACATTTCCGCAAAGTTCTGAAAACACATGAACTAATATGGGTATTATATGCAACTCAAGAAAGGAGTGTGCCCACCATGTATGAGCCTGATGTAATAAAAGTTCTTGTGGCTAATAATGGTGCTAATGTTGTCAACCAATCAGATGTTGGTTTTCAAATGGTAATTTAGCATCTGGTTGTTTGGGCAAAATTAGCACCATTTTAATGATAAGAACATTATTATAACTCCCTGATAGTGTATTGATGTGAAGTCCTGTGGAATGCTTTCTGTTGGACTATTTTATTTTCATTTATTGTGCTAGTTAACACGTACCATCAATGTGTTTCAATGGTACGTATTAACAAGTGCAATAAATTAAATTTCATTATGATAAAGGATTTTCCTGATCCCTAATAACGAGGTTACATGCCTTTAGTTATTTTATATTCAAAAGATAAAAAAAATATTAACTGTGCAGAGAATTTGAATTCCAGTGAAAAGTAGAATGTCCATCTAAATTTTATACAGGGACACAAAAGATTTCATGTTTCAGTCTAACTTGTAACCTTAACAAAAAGTAGAATGGCCATATCAAATTTTATACAGGGACACAAAAGGTTCATGTTTTCATTCTAACTTTGTAACCTTAACAAACATATTGATTTCCTTTGGCCCTCTCTTTCATACACATCAAAAGTTGTACTACGTCAGTCACACAATGCAGGCTATCTTTGTATAAATGTGGGTGTGTGTATCAAAAGAAGCGGCAAAAAAAAAAAGATGTGGAGATTCATTTAGTAGCATAATGAGAGACTAACAAACTATTCTGTGGGATACATTTTCATAGGAAGATCACTTGATCAGACATTCTCAGATGAAATTTTTCAATGCGTCAAGAGCCCCCAAAACAAAGAAAATCCTTTGAAATGAAAAGAAAAAGAAGTTGTTTAAACTTAAAATCAAGACAAAAAGATTTAAGCTATGCTACTGACTCAGAAAACTTTTCTGTAGAATAATTCTTATAATGATATCATTAGTATCTTTTACAATCCAAAGCATAACCATTTATTAGTTTTATGCTCTTCCATCCTGATACATTTGCAACCAGAATTGTATGCTTATCCTCTCTCTCAAATGGTTTGTATCCTAGAGAAATATACATTAAAAATTACAATGTAAACAGGAGTAGCCTTTCAGATTACTCTGTAGTGATTAATATAATGAATTAACCCATTTGAAACAAATCACTAGTAATTAAACAATAGGATGGAATTCTAAAATACTCTCTTGGTAATGTTTAATGTAATATCCCTTTAAGGAAAGACCAATAAAAAAAAGAGCATAGGGTGTTGGAGAAAAGGGTCAGTTTTGCACATTTGGCATTAACACCAAAATCTCAGGATGTAAATATTAAAACTCTCCCAACATTCTAATAGCACAGTGAAGGGATTGCACATATACTTAGAATGCTAGTGCTTCCATCATAGAATGTGAAATAGAACATGTAAGCAGCCTCTGTAGCTTATATTGCCTAGCATGGTGTATCCATATAACAACTTGTGTTTGGATCAGTAAGCCACAGAATAGATGTAGGATGTAGCATACGATACCACAGGACTGAGCTGTGCAAACAAAAGAGTTTATGTGTGCATATATTCTTCAATAAAACTTATGTTTGCACAGCTTAGTCCTGTGGTACCGAATGCTACACCCTAGATCTAATGTGGCTTACTTTATCTGGTACAGTGAAAACCAGAGGTGTGAGGCATACTGGAATTTCCTGCTACTATACTGGATTCCCTAACTTGTTTAAAATTCTTGGATCAGTATACGATGCAATTCATTTTGAGACTCAAACTTCAAATGAATGCATTTTTCCATTAGAATATGTATTCTTCATAATATCAGTTTTTTTATGAGACCCAGACAAGTGTAAAAAAAAAAAATCCTATAAAAATAGGATACTGGATTTGAAATACATTTTCCAGTTGCTATTTATGTGGTTATAACACTCCAGAAAAGCAGAACATAATGATAATCACAATCACAAGGCAATTTTATCGTACTTAAGAGTAAGGGTTTTTGAAGTAATAGAAAGTCAGTTGTAACTAGAAATAATTTATTATAGCTGCAAATTTTTCAGTTTTCTTTACTTCTTGGATAATGTACGGATTACTTTCCTAAGTTAGTTCTAAGTAAACCGCTATATGTTTGTTTATTATTTTGCATACACATCCAGGTTTTGAGCAGTATTCCTCAGTTTCTCATTAGAATAAACTCCGGGCCACTTCTACCATGAAGCAGAGTGAATCATTTGTCTAAGGTGATACCCTGCACTGAAGAAAAAAAAGGCAGCAGACAGGCAGTTGTGGGAAAAAAATGTTTTCCCTTGACCGGTCAAGAAAAAAAAAGCATTTCCCTAGTAAACAGATATGATATTGTTAAAATCATTTTTATAGGTTAGGTTATGTTTAGTGTAGTTGTTAGGCTAGGTTAGACTAGTTAGGTTAGTCTGCTGAAAGTGTCTACCTTGACATGGTTGCAGGCTTACAAATCTTTTGGCTAAAATCTTTATATACAGAAGTATGGCATTTGTAATGTATTGTAACAGTTGAACCAACATGTATGCACAGGATTAAAACAAGTTATTTTGATTTGAGCAACAAAAACCTGAAAGGAGCAATATGGTGGCAATACAAGTTGTTTGAGAAAGTGACGTAATATCTATTCCTAGTAATTTACATTATTGCTAATTGACTACTGTTCAAATACCTATGTGATAGGAAGATCAATATTGTAACTTTTAGCCATTGCCCATTGACAAAACCACACCCACCTCCAAAGCCACACCCACTTAACACAGTGGTGGTACTTTGAGCGGAAATATTCAAGGGCGGCATTCAAAAGTTTGGCCTTAGGCAGCAAAAACCCTAGAACTGGCCCCGGTTAAAATTATTTTTTTTAAATCCTAATATGAAAGCTTGTCTACCCGGAACACCTATACATTGTAAGATTCTTTTCTAGTAAGTGCATTTAGTACATGTAATCAATTTTGTAACTAAAAGGCTTCCATGTTTTGCGAGAACAACCCAATCCCATGAAGCTCTCAAAGAGCCACATCCCCTGACCCCATTTTTTACTGTCTCTATGCAGAGAGTAGAGAAGGCCAGATCGTGGATCCAGTCCCAGTTTGGGGCACACCTTGGAGAATTCTGGAATTCCACTTTCCCATTTTTTCCCGATCCCGTTTGAAAATTTTCGAAGATCCTCGAACATTTGAGTAAGTTACATTGCTATTTTGCCAAATATTTAAGGCTTGTTGTGCAAGCTTTTTCTCCCCTTAAAAAAGACGGAAACTCCTATCATACTTACAGAAGTTTCCTTTCCTGGCCATCTCTCCAGGCAACATAAATAAATGGGTAGCTTCCCCTAACATACATAGTAACATAGTAATAAGGTTGAATAAAGACATTCGTCCATCAAGTCCAAACTATTCCCTTTTTTTTTTTTTTAACCCTACCTAACAGTTGATCCAGAGGAAGGCAAAAAAAACCAGCTAAAAAAGGGGGGGGGAAATTCCTTCTGACTCCAAACGGCAATCGGAAAGTATCCCTGGATCAACCAGACTATATGCATTAATACCAGTAATTCTCAATATTTTTAGTTTAGAAACTTATCCAGGCCTTTTTAAAGTTATTCAATGAACTTGCCATACCACCTTTGCTGGAAGACAGTTCCACAGTTTCACCGTTCTCACTATATAAGAACCTCTCCTAACTTGAAGATGAAACTTCTTTTCTTCCAACCTAAAGGATGGCCACAAGTCCTCTGATATGACCTATTAGTGAACATGCACCAGCAGTTCACTGTATGGGCCATTAATTAATTGTATAAGGTTATCAGTCCCCACGCAACCGCCCGCTTCTCCAATGTAAAACAGCCCTAACTTGTCTAATCTGCCTGCATATTCAAGCCCCTCCATTCCCCTTATTAATTTAGTTTGCCCTTCTCTGAACTGCCTCATTTCCAAGATGTCCCTTTGTATATGGGATTCCAAAACGCACCGCATATTCCAAATGTGGCCTTACCAGTGCTGTAAAGAGGGAGAATAATATTTTCTCTCTTGATTCCATTCCCCTCTTTATACAAGACAATATCTTGCTAGCTCTAGCTGTTGCTACCTGGCATTGTTTGCTACAGCTAAGTCTGTTATCTACCAGAACCCCCAATCTTTTTCCATTTCAGATGCACTTAACACAGAGTTATTTATGGGTTAGGTGGCACAGGGATTATTAAATCCAAATGCATCACCTTACATTTATCAACATTGATCTCATTGCCATTCTGCTGCCCATTTTGATAATCTATCTAGGTCTGCTTGAGCACTTGCACATCATTGGAAGTTTCCAAAGCTCTGCATAATTTAGTGTCCATCAGCAAACACAGAGACCTTGCTCTCAATGCCCCCTTCTAAGTCATTTATAAAACAGATTAAACAGAAGCGGCCCCAGTACAGAACCCGAGGAACTCCGCTTAGAACTTTAGCCCACAATAGATGTAGCTCCTTAACCACCACTCTCTGTTTTGCGGTCCAATAAACATTTTCTCATCCATGAAACAATGTTTTCTTCAAGGCCAACAGTCCTCAGTTTATACATTAGTCGCCTATGGGCATCAGTATCAAAGGCTTTTGCAAAATCCAAATATACCACATCCACAGCTGTGCCTGAATCTAACTTCTACTCACTTCTTCATAAAAACCAATTAAATTTGTCTGGCATGATCTATTTCTCATAAATCCATGCTGACTCTATAATAAGATGATCTCTGGAGACACAAGTCAAGGATAGATCCCTTAACAAAGTTCATCACCTTCCCTACCATGATGTTAGGCTTACGTCTATAGTTACCAGGCTGTGAACGACTACCTTTTTTGAATATTGGTATTACATTTGTTTTTTCCAATCCAACGGCACATCCCCAGACAAAAGCGAATCTGAAAAAGATGAGAAACAGTGGTCTAGATAGAACTGGACTAAGCTCTTTAAATAACGGATGCAATCCATCTGGTCTGGCGCTTTATTGATATTAACTTTGTCTAATGATTCCGTACCATATCCTCTGTTATCCAATGTGAAAAATCTTCATTTCCTCCCTGCCATTGTTACAATCCCTACTGTAAGGATTCTCAACAGTAAAAAACGATGTAAAAAAACGGGGTTTAGCAGATTAGCCTTTTTCGGATCCTCTACAACCACCTCAGCTCCATTATTTAATGGTCCCACATTCTCAGTCTCATTTTTACCATTTATATACTTAAAAAACATCTGGGGTTGGACTTGCTTTGTTCGGCAATCGTATTTCATTTTCTATTTTAGCTAGTTTAATTGCTTTCTTGCACTCTTATTACAACTTTGAAGTCCCGTAAGCCTGTTCTGTGCCTTTTGCTTTCAAAATTTTAAACAGCCCTTTTCTTTTTTTCCATTTCCCTTTTTACCTGAGCATTAGCCATGCAGGGTGGACCTAATTTTTTTTTACACTTGTTTCTAAGGAACGATTTGGAAATGTTATAGTTTTAATACCCTTTAAAAAGTGGTCCACATCTGCTCAGTATCTTTACCAGAAACAGTTCCCCCCAGTCTATGAGCAGGCGCGTTCCTTTAAAAGCATAAAATTAGCTTCCTTAAAGTTAAAAGTTTTTGTTAAGCCAGTGCACTTTAGTTTTCTGCAACCTATATAAATGACACTATATCATGGTCACTATTCCCTAAGCTTCCATTACCTCATCTCCAAAAGAGCTCTGGGGTATTAGATATCACCAGATCCAACAACGCATTCTTCTAGTAGGGAACTTCTACCATCTGTGAAAGGAAATGCTCATATAGGAAATTTAAGAACTTTATACCTTTTGAGGTGCTGGCAGTTCCATTACTCCAATCTATTTCAGGGTAGTTAAAATCCCCCAAACCAAACATGCCCCATACCAGCAGCCTTCGCCAACTGCATATGGAGATTCATTTCCACCTCTTCCCCGGCATTTGGCGGCGTTGTAACACACTCCCAACAATTAATTTACCTACCTTCTTGCTTCCTGTACACAGTTCCCACCCATAATGTTCTGCTGCATCGTTTGCTCACCCATCTATTCCATCTTTTAAATTTGGCTTCAATTCCTGTTTAACATACATACATACTCCTCTCCTTCTATTAACGCGTTCATGTTAAATAAGGAGTACCTTCAATATTACTGTCCAGTCGTGCGTGAATCATTAAGCCATGATTCTGCTACCAATTACATCATACCTTTTCTTTAACGCTATTATTCAAGTTCGCCGGTTTTTCAGCCAGACTCCTTGCATTTGTTAAACATACTTTTAGAATTATCAATTGATTACTCCATACATGGTCGTACATGCCTCTACCCTCTATGCTCCCCCCAACGTGACTGGTTCAAGAGAGGTGTTAAGGAGGCCATTTATGTGAAACCAAGCCTAAATAGAGGTGGGGGGGTTCGACACCAACTGTCTGCCATATACAATGCTGTTTTAACACCTTACTCTGGGCGTTCCTTTAACACCTCTTAGCCACTATCCAATCACGCCTTTAACACCTGGCTGTGATATGCTAATTGGGATTTTCCAGGGTACATAATTGCCACAGATTCTTGTACAAGTCATTCTGAATTGAGAAAGCCAGTCGGATGACTAGCAAACGTCTTCAAGAACTACATTTCATGTCCAGTTGATCTAATTGAGTACAACAGATATTTACATTGGATAGCGTGGGATTTACACTGACATGGGCATTTAGCACAGGAAGTATGCCATTTAAACTAGTAAAACACTAGTAGCCCTGTATTGTTGTTTTAGGATAAATGGTGGTTTCCCCCGACTAGTTTCGTGTCAATCTTGGAGGGAACTCTTTGTTGAGACATATTTTCTCCATTGTAAAGACAGAGGTCCCTTGCCAGTTTGGAGCTGCATTTCTGCAAATAAACAGCCTGTCTCTGTTTTTTGCAACAAATGTGCCAAATATCTGTAACTAATGTGTGTTTTTCTATGGCAGCCTGCATCTGTCATTAAACCTGCCTCAATTGCATATTAAATACTTTGCACCAGCTGCATGGGTGACTTACTGTACCTAAAACTTTGTGCGATTTTGTAGGTGCTGCTTAAAAACATCTTCCTAAGCTCTTTTGCTGCCTTATTTTTTACTAAAGTTACAAATTCTTACCCTTTGGTTATTTAATTGTATTTGTATTGTGAATATCTGTAACAAGAAAATCTTCAAAATGTCCTTTATTAAATGGTATTCAAACTGTCTAGATCCAACTGCAAAAGATTTTTTGCTCTACAAAGCTTTGAATCATCAGCAAACATGTAATTTTCAATACTCGCTTTTAAAAATAATAAAAATGCAGAAATGGCACCTTACAGAACTCTTTTGTTTAATTGATTATGTGTTGTTGACAGTTATCCTTCACCCAATTTCATTTGCAAATAGAATTAACAACATCAACATAATTTATACAAAAATTATTTATGTAATATAATCTAATATTTCATTGCTTTTGGGTGTAATATTACCTTTAAAATAGCTGATGGTACTAAAATCCCGTAATGTGTAGAAAAGGGTAATAGATATTGAGATATTTAAAGACATATTATAAATAAAGGGTAGTTTGTCAATGATCCATGGTCCTGAGTCTGGCCTTATGATAAATGGTATGCTGTTGTAATATCAGTGTCTAAACACTCTTAACAATATAAGGACTAACTCACACATAATTATAATTCTCACGTGATTCTCTTTGAATATGCACCTACCTTGGCAGTGAAATAGCCAAAAAATACTTTGTGCCAAACACTTCAATAACCAAAGGTTAATCAGCTTGTGCAAACTTTCTCTCTCCCTGAAGTCACATTAGAATTATAAATATTTGAAAAAGCATTCAAACAGGGTCAAAACCCAATTAAAACTCACAGAACTGTATCAGATTATTCCTATCTTCTTTAAAGCATCAAAGACAAAGCTTATTTAATATACCAAAAAATGGACATTTATATAAAAAATAGAAGTTATATAAAGTAAAAATGACATACAAATGGGTATTAAGACCTACTTCCAATCAGAAATTGGACATCAAAGTAGACCCAGAATTTAGGAATGAGTAGATGTTGCATGTCTTCCGCATTACAACACCAAAACTTTCGGTAAATGGTACAGATTTACAACCTGTCACCAACACTTCCCCCTAGCAAGAATTGATATAAACATTTATATAACAAAACACAAATTCTACATTATTATCTGGTGATAACAGTAGTAATTAATGAAGCCTTTTAGCTTAAAAGTATGCGTTTCAATTATAATTTGTTATTAAGATTTATCCTCTAGTGACTAACAACTATTGCTATTTGTTTTATATTGGAAAACCTTTGGTAACCTCGTAGGGCTTACTTGTGTTGGCCAGACCCTTTATTTTTGACATTTTGTGTGCCGTTTAGTTCCTCTGAGTCTTTAATAAACACAGCTATTTATGGAGTGTGGGCTCCTCTTGTAAATCACTCATATGAATGTGCATAAACAATTCTTCTTAATTGTGGCGTTGGTTCGGGTGCAAATGTATGTATGTATGTTTATGTATGTATGCCCCAACCCTTCAACTCATATATAATCCAATTAAGAAAAGACCTTGACTAAGCTTTAGTGATATATCCACTTACCAAAAGGTCTAGGTCCTTGCGAAACTCGTTGTTGTAGTTCTTTGTGTCTATAATAAATGCAAAACACATCCCTATAGGAGGTCATGGTTTCCTGGCTAGCTTGTTTTAAAATAAACTTTTGAGAAATGTTTAAGAAGCAAATACTTTTTGAATCTTTTAAGATAACTTGTATTTTTTTGGCAAAAAGCTACAAAGATGCGCCCACGATGCTCGATTATGCAATGAAAGGCCATGTTGAATGCAACAACTTAGAGGTAAAGCCTCCCTTCCAGATAACAAACACAAGGGACTTGATGATAGAACAGGATCTACTGGCAGCCAGACTGGAAGTTCTTACAACATTTAAAAATGACCTCGGTATTACAGGTTTATAAAAAAAGAAAAAATAGAAATATCTATGAGTTTAATGATAAATGTGCATACAACTAATTCCCAAAAGTGAGGCTGAGCCTTTTATAAAATTCACATCATAATATTCTAGAAACCAGTAGGAAATTGTCTCCTTATATTAAAACAGATTTTATTACAAATATATTGAAAAAAAGTTATCTCCAAAATATCAGACATTAAAAACAGCCTAAAGGCCCCCCATCTCAAGTTGGTAAACCCAGAACACCTCGGACATAATAGTATAATCACATAGCCTACACCATTATTATCACTGAGTTATAGTGTACGGTCTGTGCATGAAAGAAGTTACATAGACGAATATCATTGGCTATGATCTGGGAGGTAAGTTTTAACAGTGGTGCTGTTAGTGGAGGGTTTCTCCTGTTGGGGAATACAAGATCCCTAATGCCCAAGAAAGGCTTTGTTCCAGGAAGGCAAGTAAGATAATAGGATTAAAATGTCTCTTTAATAGTGTACGATTTACACAATAAAATCCCTATGTGCCTACTATAGATCAGTAATGAGTAAGTACCCAAGTGGGTCAGAGGTGCTCACAGTAAATAGGTATACTCAAATAACAAGAAAAAACGTACCTGGCACTCTTTATAGGTACAACATGATGGGGGAAAATAACATAGAAAGAAAGTGCAGTGCAAAAGTTAAAAACAAAACAACAGCCATCCTCCACTAATACACATGAAAGGTATATAAATATATCAGAGTACTAAAATCGTAGGTACAGAAGGTAATACTCATCTGTCCGAAGTCTCCTAAGTCAGTCACTGAGGAGGTCAGAAACACAAAAGTATACAGAGACATCATGCTAGGGTTAAGGCCATGTGGTAGGAGAATGCACAGAGTGCTAGGAGATACGCACTAGACGCATTTCGCCGAATGGCTTTCTCAACAGCAGCCATCAATGTTTTTAACCTTTTTAAACACAACCTGCCACAGGCTTGTCTTGGCCAATATTCACAAACAAAATTGTTTCTTTTACCAAAATAACACAGCTAGGGGTGATAAGCCGATGCAGCTTACCTGACCAAGGTCCAGCAACTTAGTGTATCACAGAATCGTGGACAGGTAACTGCGCCCGCTTACGCCTCCGATCCAAAGGCGTTAAGTTTCGCACTACATAGTAGCACAAAACTTAGGCGGTTTTGCATCACCTGCAACTCGCTATTTCCAAATACCCAAGCTAACCGATTTACATTGGATATGCTTGTGAAGGTCTCATTCATCCAGGTCATGGTATATCTGTTATTCAATTAGATCAACTGGAATGAAATGTAGTTCTTGAAGACGTTTCGCTAGTCATACCGACTGGCTTTCTCAATTCAGAATGACTTGTACAAGAATCTGTGGCAATTATGTACCCTGGAAAATCCCAATTAGCATATCACAGCCAGGTGTTAAGGGTGTGATTAGATAGTGGCTAAGAGGTGTTATAGGAACGCCCAGAGTAAGGTGTTAAAACAGCATTGTACATGGCAAAAGTTGCCATGTACAATGCTGTTTTAACCTAAACACAATACTAAACACAGAAAAGCGACATCATATATGCAGTGCAGTGCAGTGAAGAATGCTCTGATTTGTATGTGGGGGAGACCAAACAGCAACTGCATCAACGTATGGCCCAGCACAGAAGAGCCATTCCTCGGGTCAGGACTCAGCCGTGTATCTGCATCTTAAGGATAAAGGACATACCTTTGAAGATTGTAATGTTAACATACTGGCGAAGGAACGTGACTGGTTCAAGAGAGGTGTTAAGGAGGCCATTTATGTGAAACCAAGCCTAAATAGAGGTGGGGGGGTTCGACACCAACGTCTGCCATGTACAATGCTGTTTTAACACCTTATCTTGGGCGTTCCTATACAACTCTTAGCCACTATGTAATCACACCCTTAACACCTGGCGTGGTATGCTAATTGGGATTTTCCAGGGTACATAATTGCCACAGATTCTTGTACAAGTCATTCGAATTGAGAAAGCCAGTCGGATGACTAGCAAACGTCTTCAAGAACTACATTTATGTCCAGTTGATCTAATTGAGTACAAAGATATAACATTTTTTTTACCTAACATTCCCCCTGTCCCCAGCCCCAACCGCTCTATTAGTATCATCAGAACATTCCCTCTTCCTCCGCCGCGCTGCCAGGCCCCCTGCTTGCGAGAAAATGCAAGCAGAGGGGGGGACCGGCAGTCGCGTCTGTGATTGGTGAGCGGCAGCCAATCACGGACGCGGCTGCCGGGAGTCAGTGCGGAGGAGGAAAGAGGGAATGTTCTGATGATACTAATAGAGCGGTTGGGGCTGGGGGACAGGGGGAATATGATATCAAAAGGATTTTATGGTAGGGGGAGGGAATCCTAATCGGGAGGGAGAGGGAGGGGAGAAGGGCTGACGTAAGCATGCCAAACTTCTCCGGAGGCCAGGTAGGAGACAGAGTCCTATATGGACTCTGCTATCCAACTGGTGGGCAGTTTTGGGGATTTTGGGGGGGGACTACAGGAGAACATATGGGCTGGGATGTGACCTTTTCCCTTGCAGACAGAAAAGGTCTTTGCAATGGCCTATAAGGTCCAGGGGCCCATCTGGCCAAATGTCTTTTTTCTGGTTTCCAAGATTTGCTGATAAACCCTGCAAACCTCAAAGGACTTTGTTTATGAACACACATCGCCACATCACTGCAGTTCTGAAATTTCTAGGAACATCCAAAGTTGACATCATGTCAAGAGTTTCTCCAAAAGTCATGTAGTTGTTCGTTGCAAAGTTTCAGAAGCTATCGAGGGCATGAAAGGCCTTATGGGCAATCTGGGGTATTCATGTCCAGTTAATTTAACAGAAATCTACAGATATCCAGAGGCGGATTTACACCTCAGTAGCCTGTAGGCACATAAAAACTGGCACCCTTATACCCACCCTTAAAACAGGCCACACCCCAAAACACACACATTTTGTTGTTGTTGAAGGAAATAGACTATACCAGAAAACCCCCAATTCTATACAGAATCATCCCAGCAGTGCACACCCACGCCCCACTCGTGCATACACCACCAACGGCGCACACCTCCCCCCGCTCGCACACCCCTGGCAGGCTGTGACCGTTGGCTAGAAGATGTCACATGGCTAGCACAAGCAGGTGGGTCCAGCATCCTTGCATATCGATAACCTTCTTTTAGTATATAAAAATGGTGGTGGAGGGGTGGGGGAAGATTAAAAGATTAACAAGCGTCATGTGCTAGTCTGCACACACTATCAATGTTTGCCAATCACAACTGTCTGACTTCTTGACCTCTGAACACTTGTTTGTTGAATGTAACAAAATGTCTATTGATTTTACTCATTTTGTGATTGTGACCAGCAGATGGAGTTCCTTCCATTCACTGCTCTAACTGATTAGAATGACCACAAACATGGAATAACTATAGAGACTATGATATTTGATAGAGACAATGGTTTTAGGATTGTTTGCCAGTAGATTGGGCCTACAAGGAATTGTAAGACAAGACACCAGTCGAGTTTTATCTTCTCTTTTATCTGGGTAATGAACAATTTCTTCTCTGGCACCGCGCATTTGTCCTTTTGTTTATCCACTTGTGTATCTCCTTTCCTTTAGTGACACATTTTTACAAATGGTTCCCTTTTTTGCCACTAGATGTCAGTGTTACACCACAGTTTGAAATTTCCTACCATACATTATGCACTACTAGACATTAAGCCTGTTACAATAACAGGCGCTAGAAGCCCAGAGTGCCTCCATCCTCCATGTCCCAAGGCCACAGTTCCCTCTTAGTGTCCCAGACCCAGGGTCCCCCCTCTGTCCCAGACCCAAGGCCCCCCTCTGCCCCAGACCCAGGCCCCCCTCTGTCCCAGACCCAGTGCACCCCCTCTCTGTCCCAGACCCAGGGTCCCCCACTCTGTCACAGATCCAGAGTCCCCTCCCTCTGTCCCAGACCCAGGGCCCCTCCTCTGCCCCAGGACCCAGGCCCCTCCTCTGCCCCAGACCTAGGGCCCTCTCTGGTCCCCGACCCAGGCCCCCCCTCTGTCCCAGACCCAGGGCCCCCCCCCTGTCCCGACCCAGGCCCCCCTCTGTCCCAGACCCAGCCCCCCTCTCTCCCCGACCCAAGGTCCCCCCTCTCCCAGACCTAGGTCCCACCCCTCTGTCCCAGACCCCGTCTGTCACAGATCCAGAGTCCCCCACTCTGTCCCGACCCAGGGTCCCCCTCTGTCCCAGCCCCCCCTCTTCCCAGACCCAGGGCCCACAAGGAATAGTAGCACCGGCACTCAATCTACCCCCGATCTTTGCCGTGCACGTCCGAAGGTCCCACAGTAACACCTCCGCAACAAATACGTACAGATGGGCCGGCACTTGCTTCACTAAAATCACTCAAATTTTATTTCATCATGGTTAAAAACACAGGCTCTTCTTAGCCAAAACGCTCATAGGCAATATACACAGAACAGATATGACGTTTAGGGTCACCTGACCCTTTTTCAAATATCTGTCCCAGACCCAGGGCCCCTCCTCTGTCCCAGACCCAGGGCCCCCTCTGTCCCAGACCCAGGTTCTTCCTTCGTAACAGCCAGGGGCCCCCCATCTGTCCCAGACCCAGGCATCACCACCTTGTCCCAGACCCAGGCCCCCCCTCTGTCACAGATCCAGAGTCCCAGTCTGTCCCAGAACCAGGGCCCCTCCTCCCCAGACCCAAGGCGCCCTCTTCCCAGACCCAGGGCCCCCCTCTGTCCAGACCCAGAGTCCCCCATCTGTCCCAGACCCAGGGCCCCCCTCTCTGCCCAGACCCAGGGCCCCTCTGTCCCAGACCCAGGGGCCCCCACTCTGTCCCAGACCCAGAGTCACCCGTCTGTCCCAGACCCAGGGCCCCTCCGCTGCCCAGACCCATGGCCCTCCCTGTCCCAGACCCAGGTCCCACCACCAGTCGAGTTTATCTTCTCTTTTATCTGGGTAATTAACAATTTCTTGTCTGGCACCGCGCATTTGTCATTTTGTTTATCCACTTGTGTATCTCCTTTCCTTTATGCTTGTGAAGGTTCTCATTCATCCAGGTCATGGTATATCTTTTGTATTCAATTAGATCCACTGGACTTGAAATGTAGTTCTTGAAGACGTTTCGCTAGTCATCCAACTGGCTTTCTCAATTCAGAATGACTTGTACAAGAAACTGTGGCAATTATGTACCCTGGAAAATCCCAATTAGCATTATCACAGCCAGGTGTTAAGGGGTTGTGATTGGATAGTGGCTAAGAGGTGTTATAGGAACGCCCAGAGTAAGGTGTTAAAACAGATTGCATTGTACTTCCTTAGTGACACATTTTTACAAATGGTTTCCTTTTTTTGCCACTAGATGTCAGTGTTACACCACAGTTTGAAATTTCCTACCATACATTATGCACTACTAGACATTAAGCCTGTTACAATAACAGGCGCTAGAAGCCAGAGTGCCTCCATCCCATGTCCCAAGGCCACAGTTCCCTCTTAGTGTCCCAGACCCAGGGTCCCCCTCTGTCCCAGACCCAGGGTCCCCCTTCTGCCCAGACCAAGGCCACCCTCTGCCCACCCAGCCCCCCCCTCGTCCCAGACCCGTGCCCCCCCTCTCTGTCCCAGACCCAGGGTCCCCCACTCTGTCACAGATCCAGAGTCCCCTCCCTCTCTCCCAGACCCAGGTCCCCCATCTGTCCCAGACCCAGGGCCCCTCCTCTGCCCCAGACCAGGGCCCCCTCTGTCCCAGACCCAGGACCCCACCCTCTGTCCCAGACCCAGGCCCCCCTCTGTCCCAGACCCAGCCCCCCTCTCTCCCAGGCCCAGGGTCCCCCCTCTCCCAGACCCAGGTCCCACCCCCTCTTTCCCATACCCCCGTCTGTCACAGATCCAGAGTCCCCCACTCTGTCCCAGACCCAGGTCCCCCCTCTGTCCCAGCCCCCCCTCTCTCCAGACCCAGGGCCCCCCATCTGTCCCAGACCCAGGGCCCCTCCTCTGTCCCAGACCCAGGGCCCCCTCTGTCCCAGACCCAGGTTCCCTTCTGTCCCCGACCAGGGCCCCCCACTCTGTCCCAGACCCAGGTCACACCACCTCTGTCCCAGACCCAGGCCCCCCCTCTGTCACAGATCCAGAGTCCCCAGTCTGTCCCAGACACAGGGCCCCTCCTCATCCCCAGACCCAAGGCCGCCCTCTGTCCCAGACCCAGGGTCCCCCACTCTGTCCCAAACCCAGGGCCCCTCCCTCTGTCCCAGACCCAGGGCCCCCCTCTGTCCCAGACCCAGGGCCCCCTTCTGTCCCAGACCCAGAGTCCCCCATCTGTCTCAGACCCAGGGCCCCTCCTCTGCCCCAGACCCAGGGCCCCCCTGTCCCAGACCCAGGGGCCCCCACTCTGTCCCAGACCCAGAGTCACCCGTCTGTCCCAGACCCAGGGCCCCTCCGCTGCCCAGACCCATGCCCCCCTGTCACAGACCCAGGGCCCCCCACTCTGTCCCAGACCCAGGTCACACCACCTCTGTCCCACCCCCTCTGTCCAGACCCAGCCCCCCTCTGTCCCAGACCCAGGGTCCCCACTCTGTCCCAGCCCCAGCCCCCCCCTCTTTCCCAGACCCAGCCCCCCCTCTGTCCCAGACCCAGCCCCCCTCTGTGCCAGACCCAGGGCCCATCTGCGCCAGATCCAGGGCCCCTCCTCTGCCCCAGCCAGGGCCCCCCACACTGTCCCAGACCCAGGTCCCACCCCCTCTCTCCCACCCACTCTGTCCCAGACCCAGCCCCCCTCTGTCCCAGACCCAGGGTCCCCCACTCTGTCCCTGACCCATGGCTCCTCCTCTGCCCCAGATCCAGCCCCCCCTCGTCCCGACCCAGACCCCTCCTCTGTCCCAGACCCAGCCCCCCCTCTGTGCCAGACCCAGGGACCCTCCTCTGCCCCAGACCCAGGGCCCCCCACACTGTCCCTGACCCAGGTCCCACCCCTCTGTCCCAGACCCAGACCCCCTCTGTCACTCTGCTTTACAGCCAGCCCTGACACCTTTGGTTAATAGGAGGTATTTAACATGGTGTCATGTCAGTGAGCAGTTCTGACTCCCCCCACCCTCACCCAGACATTGATGTCTAGTGCAACCCCCTCCCGCACAACCCCCCACAACCCCCCACAGACACATGATTAATATCATTGGGGTCCAGGACAAACACACACCCCACCAGCTACCCCCTGCCTCACTGTCCCCCACCCAGAGATCTTAGAACATAACTGGTGTGTGTACAGTTTATTGGTGTCAGACCCAGTAATGCAGCATGGACAGGAATTTTTACACTGTGAAGAGTTAACTTAAGAAATCAACCCACCCAGAGCAGCCAGCAGTCTGTAGTCTGTGGTCCCGCCCCTTAACGCAAACTTGTAATCCGATTGGCTGTTCTGCTCTGAAGGGAAAAGAAGCAGCCAATCAGGTAGTTTTTTTTTTTTTACTCCAGAGCAGCCACACACACACTGACAAAGGGACACACACTTGCATTTTATTATATAGGATAATACAGTGTTCTACATCTACAATCAATGGTTTACCTTGTTGTGGTCTTTACATATAGAAAAAAAAAAATAGGATTTCCTGATCAATATATAAAACAGTATTTAATACATATGTAAACACTAATAATCAAACTCATTCTTAGAAATAATTACCATTAATATTGACTTTATATGTAGTGTTTATAGGGTATCTCCACTGTCTAAACATGGTTTGAACATTTCAATTTGTTGAAGAATGGTAGGTAAAGGAGCTATCTCCTACCTCCCGTTCTTCAATAAAACCTGTAGGAGCCATGAGAGAAGATACAGAACTTACAAGGTCTTGCACTCCTCTACTGTTCTTCTGACAGGTTCCGATGCAGTTTGTACTCTATGCTCATATGTGTATCTTCTCTCCTGGCTCCTGCAGGTTATATTGAAGAACCGGAGGTAGGCGATAACAAAATGTCAGGGGCCATTTCCTTTTTTTACATCAACTTTGACATCTCAACATCTGTCAACATAAACGTTCACCCTGTCCTGGAATAGTACAGCAATTAATCCAGTGCTAAACAGAGAACTTAAACAACTGTTATCAAACTTAAAGAACAGGAACAAACGAATGGGTGCTTTTTTTTTGTAATTTTATAGAGAAATAACTGTATAAATGTCATTTGAATAACTTTCTGCAATTCTATTCATACTGAATATTTATTTCTGTTTTTCTCATCCTAGAGCTCCACCTGCTGGTAATTGTTTAAACATAAAAAAGAGGATTTACCTTGTAAGGTTCTCATTCATCGAGGTCATGGTATACAGGGCCGTCTCGCTAATGAGCCCCTATGGCGGCACCCTGTCTGTGGCCCAAGGAGGCGGCATTTTAATAGTTATTTTTTAAAAAGTGCTTACCGGTGCTGGGTGGTGAGGCAGGAAGCGCCGCACACAGGTCGGGAAATGCGGAGCATGTTGTAAGCAGTGGAGGAGCAGCATATCCAACCAAGCCAGTGGATTTTTAAAAAGTATACACTGCCTTGGCATCTCTCCGTGCATTTCGCTGACGCCATGCTGGGGGTGGGGCCAGGTTCGGAGCATTGGTCCCTGGCTGGCTGCCTTCTCTCTGCTGTAAGGTAGTGGGGATGTGTCTAGGGGGGCTGCTGTGTCTATGTGGGGACACTGCTGAATTATGTGTGCACGGACGTGTGCGTGCACGACATCATCTCAGTGGATGCGTGCGCATGGAATGCACAAGGCTTACCAAATGAAGTGTCTGCAAATCTCGGGGGGACAGATAAACTATCTACAGATAAACAAGATGTCAGCAACTTTGAATCTTCAAATGTAGGCTCTGGAGGGGCATAGGGAGAAAAAAAATGCCAATAGTATTTTTAAAGCTGCAGCTTCCAAGTGGCTATCACTTTAGTTCTATGGTGTAATTATCCTATAATTCACCTTCACACACTAGAGAAACATATTGCACATGTGCTAAGATCTGGGTCAAATACAAAAAAATGGAGAAGATCCCCAAAACATCACTCAAGATGCTTGTGGACTTAATAAGAAGACCTAAACTCGCTGAGCTTTATTTTACTCTTTTCCAGGGTATCCGGATTTCAAAGAACTGAGCCGTCCAAAGTCTCCCCCTTCTGTGTCTTCCAAACCAAAGAAAAGGCTGTACTCTCCAACCAAGTAGTTAGGAGCTGATGTGGCGAATAAAAACTGGATCTCCTTCACAATGAAGGTAAGAACTTGCCCTAATTCTTAAACACATACATACACTTACACACGTGACAGAGCTTTATTTTCCAGGGTGTCCAGATTTCAAAGAACTGAGCGGTCCAAAGTCTCCACCTGCTGTGTCTTCCCAACCAAACGTAATGCTGCACTCTCCAAACAAGTCAGCAGCTGATGTGGCGAAGAAAGGCTGGATCCCCTTCTCAATCACGGTAAGACCTTGTCTACATTCTCCAACACATACATACACTTACACACCCACTACATGACTGAGCTTCATTTTGATTCTTTTCCAGGGTATCCGGATTTCACAGAGCTGAGCAGTCCAAAGTCTTCATCTGCTGTGTCTTTACAACCAAAGAAAGGCTGCACTTTCCAACCAAGCCAGGAGCTGATGTGGCTACTAAAGGCTTGATCCCCGCAATCACGGTAAAGATGGGTACACACAATACAGAATTTTGAAAGAAGACAGACAGGATCTCTCGCCACATTGGGGCTCCTTTCAGAGTTTGGCTCAGGTGGCAAAAACCCTAGAGACACCTGTTATCTGTTGTATTCAGTAAGATTAACTGGACTTAAAGTTTAGTTCCTGAAGACGTTTTGCTAGTCATCCAACTGGCTTTCTAAATTTAGAATGACTTGTACAAAAATCTGTGGCAATTATGTACCCTGGAAAGCCTCAATAAGCATATAACAGCCATGTGTACGTACCTTCTGAATACAAGGTATGATTTTATTGTGGCTAAGAGGTGTTATTGAAACTTCCCAGGAGAAGGTGTGAGAACAGCATTGTACGTGGCAGACAGTGGAGTGGTTCCACACCGCTTCCTGGTTCTAATCATCTATAGCATGCATTAGCAAGCATGTGCACTATAGTTGATTAGAACCAGGAAGCAGTCGAGACCTGCCAGTTTTGCAGCAGTGGATTGCGCAAAAGGTAAGTTTCTGCTATCTTCGTTCCTGGTTCCACAGAAATTGATTGAAGAACAGGAGGTAAGGCATAAACTCCTAAACCTCCCATCTTCAATCAATACATTAAAGAAACAGTTCACTTTTCCTATCCTTTACCTATCATTTAACTATCCTTTAAGATTATAGTAACAGACTTATAAACTGGAGGGCTAACAATACTGGCTTATGAACTGGGGGGCTGACAACACTGGCTAAGCTAATAAACTAGAGGGCTGACAACACTGGCTAAAAAACTGGAGGGCTGAATACACTGGATAATGAACTGGAGAGCTGACAACACTGGCTAATGAACTTAAGTTCAACAAAAATGGCGTCTCCCTTCCTCCCAGTTCTCCTGCGATTGGGTCACTATCAATTAATGTCCGTCAATGTGCTCTCAGTAGTAGGGCGCCCCTCCCCTACACAAAACAAAAAATTTCAAACAAACACTTACAGCTGCACAGTGAGACAGTTCTATATTTGCAAACAGCAGGACTCTAGATGTCCTTAAAATAAAAGCATCTCTTTATTACAAAAACACTTCAAAAGCATTGACATAGCTAGGGAACAAGTAATGGTCTGATGGGTTTCAGGCCTTGGCTTGAGAAAGGGTACAGCTTGGCCCCAAAAGTAACAGTGTTGTGTGCAGAAGGGATTAATAAAATGATGTAACACGTTTTTCATTTACATTTGGAGGACTCTCTCATTTTATAATACGTCAAACAGTATGTCATACATGTTGCTGCACACAGAGACGTGGCCACCAGTTAACTTAAATTGGACATATGCAAGAAAAAATGTGCTCTATCATTTGAAAAGCCCTGAAACTTGGAAATACCACCCACAAACTATATATTTTTGGAATCTACACACCTTCAGCTACATAACTTTGTCATGCTTTTATACATACATTAAGAATTCCAGATGCAGTAATCCATAGAACTCCATGCTTTAAGGAGATTTTGTGAAAAAATAAAATAAGATGATTCAGGTTGAAATCCTACCTAAACCCACTTTACAAGTAGAGATGGACTAGAACCCGAGTTCGAGCCGAACTATTTGAGTTTGAACAGACTCGGACTTCTCGAACTATCCCGGACCCGGATTTTCAATGTTTTCCGGACTTTCAATAATTATCAAATGTTCGAACGTTCGAGGCATGTGAATATACGAGTAAAATGTCTATTATACCAATACGCGAGTGAATATCGAATATCGAATCCGTGAGTAAAATGTCTATTATACCAATACGCGAGTGAATATCAAATTCTCGAATCCGTGAGTAAAATGTCTATTATACCAATACGCGAGTAAATATCGAATATCGAATCCGTGAGTAAAATGTCTATTATACCAATACGCGAGTAAATATCGAATATCGAATCCGTGAGTAAAATGTCTATTATACCAATACACGAGTAAATATTGAATTCTTGAATCCGTGAGTCATTCATGGGATAATTATCGAATGCGCGTGTGAGAGTAAAATCGAGTTTTGGAAAGTCCTGGATATTCGAACATGTTCCCCAGACCATTTCCCAGGTCCCACAGCCATTTACATTAAGTTAGCATTGATATTTTAATTGTATTTCATTCAAACTTTTCAAACTATTTGACTCCCATTGACTTTAATGGGTCCGTTTTCGAACTTTCCATATAGTTCAAAAGTTCGAAAACAGACCGAACTTTCGAAAGTTCGGCCATCTCTACTTACAAGTAAAAAAAGCCACTAAATATCAATCTCCCTCATGTATGAGTGGGTGCACACCAAGACGTGGCCAACAACTAGCTCAAATGGGACACATGCACAAGTGCAATTGCAAGGAAAAAAAAGCCCCTATTGGTTAAGAGATATCATAATGTCAAATAGTTTTTGATAAAAAAAATACTCCAAAGCAAAAAAATATTGGGAAGATAGATCATTCTTCACAAAAAACAAACAAACCACCACTAAACATTTTAGTATTGGTTAAGGAGACAAATTTTTCTCACTGAGTTTTTGGTGGGTATAATCTGGTGATGACGCACACACGCTCTCCTTTTTAGTGGTATTCAGTAAAAAACAGATGGAACTGAGAGACGCACAAATTTTTGCACACTTTACTGATTCTAAAAATTCAATGAAGTCTCTTTTTGGTACTTCTGCAAAATTTCCCAATATAGGCTTAGTTTCCCTTGAAACTGATGTAATAGTAATCTGTCTTAACTATGCTAATACCATCAGGGACTTGGAGAAGACCAATTGTTTTGCTAACTTTAGTGTAGGGGGGGGAAAGTGTTTATGACTTAAATATTTTTTTTTATGTGCATTTCACTGTGTTTTTTTATCATTCCCAAAGATAATCATCAGTTCTTCTTAGGGAATGATAACGAAGTTGGAAGTTGGAAGAAGACGAAATCCGATCAAAAAATCATTTCCTGGAAAGAATTTTCCAGGAAGAGATTTTTCATTCATTGGCAAAGATCAATAATTAGTAGAGATGGACTAGAACTCGAACTCGAGCTCGAGCCAAACTATTCGAATTCGAACGAATTCGGACTTCTCGAACTATCCTGGATTTTCGATATTTTCGGATTTTCGACCATTCGAATGTGCAAGTAAATTGCCTATTATACCTATACGCGAGCATCGAATCCGCGAGTAAAGGATCCATCAAAACCTATACGCGAGCATCGAACCCGCGAGTAAAATGTCCATGGTATCTAAACGCGAGCATCGAATCCGCGAATAAAGTGTCCATGGTATCTAGGTGCGAATGTGAGCATCGAATCCGCAAATAAAGTGTCCATTAAAACCTATACACGAGCATCGAATCCGCAAGTAAAATGTCCATGGTATCTAGGTGTGAACATCGAATCCGGGAGTAAAGTGTCCATTAAAACCTATACGCGAGCATCGAATCCACGAGTAAAATGTCCATGGTATCTAGGCGCGAACATCAAATCTACGAGTAAAGTGTCCATTAAAGCCTATACGCGAGCATCGAATCCGCGAGTAAAATGTACATGGTATCTAGGCACGAACGAGCTCGAAAATAGCGCGAGTGAAAGTAAAATTGATTTTTCAAATGTCCTGGATATTGGAACATGTTCCCCAGACCATTTGCCACAGCCATTTACATTAAGTTACCATTGAGATTTTAATTGTATTTCATTAGAATTTTTCGAACTATTTGACTCCCATTGACTTTAATGGGTCCGTTTTCGAACTTTCAAACTTTCAAACTTTCCATATAGTTTGAAAATTCGAAAATGGACCGAACTTTCGAAAGTTCAGCCATCTCTAATAATTAGGTGATCTGAACTGATCACTTAATATTGATCTCTGCCCCCATTTTTTCCCTAAGTCTTTGTTAAGAAGCAGAGACTTCTCAATTCACAAATACTATGGTAAGCTGTCACACATTGACAGCTTATTATATCAGGTACAGCACTGCAATCTAAAAGGAGATTGCAGTGCAGTACCTCTTCTACACCACCACTTTAGGGGGTAACACTTAGGGTAGACCACTGTGGAAGAGGAAGTCCTCTAACGTCACCGGGGTCTCCCTTTCCATGCGGCTGGGCAGATCTCTGTGGGACCGGCTCTATTATATGATCCGGCACTTTATAATGTATTTTCTCCATATCCCCACATCGTTTTCAGGTGAATTCGGTGGGAGATCAAGGGGTGTAGGGGGGCACTTGGATTGTGCCCTCCGATCCCCGCTGGCACAATAAAAAAAAGCCACAGAATGCAAGCATGTATGCTGTATGTGCTTGGCCAGATAGACCACCCAGCCAGGCATGTACAGTCTATGTGCTTGACACTGAAGGGGTATATTACAAAATACTATAAATTACACATTTTGGGGCAAATCATGTTTCGGTATTTAACCTAAAAAAGAAATAAATGTGAGATGTTGTACCCCCTTGTTAAAGGGGAATTGATATGATGTGCTTTAACGTTAAATGGGAAGTTGATACACTTTAAACTTAAAGGGTTTATAAAAACATTTCCCATATCATAGTTCTTGCTCCCCCAGCCTCAACCGCATTAGTATTATTCCAAGAAAGTCCCCCGATAGTTACTTACCTTACCCTTCTCCTCCGCCGCACAATCCCGGCCCTCTGCTTGCATAGAACTGCAAGCAGGGGGCCGGACTGGCAGCAGCATCTGTCATTGGCTGAGAGGCCAATGACAATGAGGTACAACATCTCAAATAAATTTATTTTTTAGGGCAAACAAAAATGTGGACATTTTGCATTATTCGCTTAATAGTGACTATGTTGCACAACAATAACACACATCACTAAAGTAATCAAATTGAATTATTGACACACAATGTCCCCCATAAAATACTGTTGCGATGCCACACTCACATAAAATTAATGCTTGAAAAAGCAATGACACATGGAAAGGAAAGGTGAGGGAAAAGAGTGTGTACGTCGCATTTAATACTGAGGTTTAAGTAGTTTGTGGGGAAACACAAACACAAGGGGGCATATTTATAAAGTTTTGCTAAATTTTTGGTCACCGATAACCAGTGGCGAAAAGTCATTACAGCCACCTTTTGCCATTTTGTTTTTCACCAAACATAGCCACAGTAACCGCTCAATCATATTTATAAATTGGCGAAAAGTGTTTTATAGCTTTAAGTTCAGCCATTCAAAATCGCCAAGTCTGAGGTGGTGAAAACGCATAAGTGCCCATTTATTTATCCTGCCAATGGGTCCATGGAAGGTGTTAGTACATTGTGGAGTGTTTCTCAATACTAACAATACTAATAAGTTCCCTGTGTTAGACTATTTTCCAGCATTTACTGTAATATGATCTGAGATTTCCACTTTTCCTGAGATCGCTTTTTTAAAATTCAGATTTTCAAATGGGGGTCTAAGTGACATTCATAAAAGGCGCATTATTTTCTTTTTTTTCTGCCAAACTCCACCACAATTTTTTAAAAAGGTGAATTTTCATCAAAGGCGAAAATTATGTGGCAAAAAGTACCACTAATAATGCTGAAAACGTGTTGAAAAGTTTATATGATGGTAAATAGGTAATACTCCCTGTGGCTTTTCAAAGTATTGTCAATTAATTACAAAGATAAATACACACTGAACACCTATCTTTGTTATTTATAAATAGCCTGTGGTGTAGTGTTTATTTCAGCAAAAGCTTTGATAAATAAAGAATTTTCTCAATTTGATAAATAGGACTCATTTTTTTAGTAGCAAAAGGCAGCTTATTATCAAACCAGTTACATTCATATGGTAACATACCACAGTGCTGTGTCCTAGTCATTGTAATGGATCATTCCAGTAAGTAAAAGAACCAATTTCTGGGCCATGGATGCATTTACGCCACCTCAGGCAAAAATCCACATTTTGTTTATATTAATATGGGAAGTTGGGAACATACTATCTGGCATTGTAAAAAATAGTCATGTTAATGGAAAAGAACCAATTTCTAGGTCATTCCCCATAGATGGTCATTTTTTCATTAATATGCCCCCTTCTATTCCATTCTACTATTAATTTATACATACCCCCCTTCTATTCCATTCTAGTATTATTTTATACATATTCCCCTTCTATTCCATTCTGCTATTATTTTATACATACATCCCTTCTATTCCATTCTTCTATTATTTTATACATATTCCCCTTCTATTCCATTCTACTATTATTTTATACATATTCTCCTTCTATTCCATTATACTATTATTTTATGCATATCCCCCTTCTATTCCATTCTACAATTACTTTATACAAATCAGCTCCTCTATCCACCCATCCCTTTTTATCCTTTCTCACTCTATTTTCTAATCTATTTTTCCAAATTTTTCCTTTAAGTTCACCTGACCCCAGGCCCCAGGTCTCCTGACCCCTAAAAAGTGTCTAGTACCTGGGGACTTGCTTTAACTTTGTTCCCCAATATCTGTTACATTTACCACAATGCTCCTCCTTCATTAAAATTGCAAACAAAACGGTAACTGCACAGGGCAGGAGTGTAAATCTCCTGACCAATATCACATCACTGCAGCTCCTTTGCAACCATTGTGAAACTACTGTAGATGTTGGGACCTGGAACTTGGGAACCCAGTTGTTGAAATAAGATGGGGCATCTCAGGGAAAAAAAATACCCAATGGAACCAATTACAGCCTAGGGCCTCCTTGGGTCTGCCAATGTTATCCATCTTTACAGAAGGTTTAAATAAACAGGAAAAGTCTGAAAGAAAATAGAAATATATCTTTACAGATCATTGGTTAGAAACAGAGAAGAATCTTCAAGGATTTAAAGGAAAATTTTACAAAAGGAGTCTGTGTGATTATAAATACATCAGAAGACCATGAAAAATATATTGTTTTTAATAACATAATTAGTAAGATTACATTTAATATAGTGTTGGCATTATTTCAGTCATCCTTGTGGTTGTCCCCTGTGCTTCATTAATGATAAATTAACCACTGCATCTTGTTTAGAATTTTGTATGACACTGCTGTAGCCCATTGGGAGGGAGTCAGCTGGTGGAACAGGGCAACCCTTGTTCTTGTTAATTCTCTGCGGTCCACACAGATCCTGTTTAGTAACTCGTGGCTTTCAACGCTGGGGAGTTCAGAGTTTGTGTTATTCCTTTGATCTTAAGCAAAAACAGCTTCATAAAGATTCAGTTTCTACCTCCCTGCCAGTCTATGAGCAGAATATTTGCATATCAATAACAGCCTGCTGCATGCTCTAGATTGAAGAAAAGGTGACTCACCTAGTGGCAATAATTGTGCCAATAAATGCTAATGTCATAGAATGCTCTACTTAAATTGCTTACAGAGGGGAGAAGAAGTTACATCTTTATGGCTATGATCACGTTGCATCAGCAAGCCAAGTGGCAATTGCATTAAATTTCTATGGGCACACATCGGTCAGAAATAGACGCAATTTTTTTTTAAAGCTGTAAATAAATAATCCCCCAAAAATATTTAAATATTTTCAAAATAAATATTAAAAAAAAAAAAAATCTGTTTTAATCACTGTTACATGCTGTAATAGCAAATAACAGTTATAAAATGTATTGCTATTGTATAATGAAAACAATGGAACATTTATAACAGTTATAACCAGTGTAGCTTTAAAGGGTAAATGGTGACCAGTGGCGCCACTGACCCCCCAGCAAAACTATGATGGGCCCCTATCCCTGCTTCATCTACAGTGGTTTTTCTTGGGGAAAGGCTGTATCTGTCATATGGAAAGAAAGAAGACAGGGGCCCCTGGCTCCTGGGCCTCCCTGCGTGCCCAGATTCTGTTCCCCTGGTAGATATACCCCTGATGGGGATCATGTGGAATGAGGCTATTGGAGTATGTTACTGTACATGTATCTGTTGTATTCAATTAGATCAACTGGACTTGAAGTTTAGTTCTTGAAGACGTTTCTCTAGAAATCCGACTGGTTTTCTCAATTCAGAATGACATGTGACAATTATGTACCCTGGAAAATCCCAATTAGCATATCACAGCCAGGTGTTAGGGACCTTCTGAATGCAGGGCTTGATTGCATTGTGGCTAAGCAGACAGGGATACAATACATTTTTTTGAAAATTCTTCTTAAAGGAACACTAAACTTAAAAAACAAGTATTTGGCATCCGTTTCTATTATTCACAGGGAGGTGAGAACGCTTATTCCCACCTCCCTGTGAATAATAGTTTGCTCAGGGGACCTGGAACTTACCTTACCGCTCTCCTCTTGCAAGCCCCTCCTTCACTGACAGACGCTCTGTCCCGACAGTGCGCCCTATCTTAGGCGCATGCACACCAATACAAAAGATAGGGCGCGCGATCAGGACAGAACAGCTGTTCTGTGCAGGAGCGGCTTGAAAGAGGAGCACGGTAAGGTAAGTTCCAGGTCCCCTGACCAAACTATTATTCACAGGGAGGGGGGAATAAGCTTTCTCACCTCCCTGTGAATAATAGAAATGGATGGCATATACTTAAGTTTAGTGTTCCTTTAATTTCTCGGAGACCCCTGCTACATATGGGATGACCATGTTCTTCCTCCTGTCTTGCTTTTCCCCTTCACTGTTGGTATTCTTTTCTTTCCTTCTTCTTCTTTTGACAAAGGCACAGTCTGGATATCCACAAGTTTTAAGGGCTCCTATGAGATGTTTCATTTATTTAGCATTTGCCTCTGTGCTAGTGGGGATGTTCTCAGCTCTGTGTTACATTGTTCTGATGACACCCAACTTCTGTGGTTGTCATCAGTTGAAGTTTTTAAACTTTCAACTTTTCCTTTCATCAAAGTTATTAAAAAGAAGAATTTTCATCAAAAGCAAAAAAATATGATCTAGTAAAATGTAGCACTAATAATGCTGAATAAACTCACCACATATGATGGTAAATACTGTAGGTAATACTCCCTGGTGGTTTTCCAAAGTAGTATTAAATTGGTTAATAGTGTAAAACTCAAAGGCAAATTTTCTCGTGCGATGTCCTGCAAAAGCGAAATGACAGAAATAGCGATCATTTATAAATATGCCCCTATGTGACATACAGTAGGTTAGCTAGTCTGTGCATGATATAAGAGTATAAGAGTATTCCATATTGCATAGGAGACACTATATATATATATATATATATATATATATATATATATATATATATATAAAATCATATCCTCAGGAGGCACTCCAGCTTCATAATCACCTGCCCGGGTGCTTATCTCTCAATAACTATCTCCATCTCTCCATACGATAGCACTCACAGGACTTCTTGTACAAATATCCAAAAATGTATTATTAGAAACAAAGTGCTTGACGCGTTTCTGCTCTCACAGGAGCCGTCTTCAGAAAACACAAACAGTGACAAACCCCTCCCCCTATTTAAAACCTCCCCCATTCCAACCACCTAAAGTGCATGTGCCCACAGTTAAAATATGTATATACAATAAAACCAATAGATATAATATACCTTATACTTCCCATCTTGTCCCATACGTCCAGGTTGCTATATAAAAGGCTCGTTCCCACATCGAGGGACGCCTAGTAGCACATCATCACAAAAGCGCCCGCGCCCATAATAGGCGTATACAGGGTGGCCAATCAAAATGGAGCAAAGACAGTCCGGAAATCTCCGAACACAATCACAACGAGGGCCGAACACACGCCCCAACGCCACGTATCCAAGGCAACCATAGACCACATGGACGTACTCCACATAGGGCGAGGTTGCTAGGCAACCCCTCCCAAGAGCTATCATAGCGTATATGCCCCCTAGAGGATGGGACAAGATCGGACATACAATACATATAACAACATGCATGGAGGAATAAAGGCAATGTTACACGGGTCCCTCTACCCTAAGTGTAGATCCCATCTAAACAATAATAACTTTACAACCTAAAACACACAGGTATCGCATCCCATATTAAATATGCTCCGAACGACTAATACACAATACACAAGGATACACCTAATCTCTACGGTTATTCTAGCTCCTCAATACTGAAACAACAACTCCGGTTCCCAGATGTTATATATAATGGACTTCTAAGGCTAGTACATAGCTAATGGGCTCATAATATACTGACCAGGCTACCAAAGGCTATCATAGAAAGCATTGAAGGGCCCACTGTTCATTGAGTCCCTTGGGAGAGAGGGTTTCTAGATTGTATATCCACCTTGCTTCCCGGCGGAGAAGCGCAGTTTCTCTTTCCAACCCACCACTACCTTCCCCTATCCCATCAATAATCATACACCGCAATGATGAGAGGGGGTGATGTTGTTGTTTAAAGTGTCTTGCAACAGCCATATCACCAAACTTATTGGCAGTCTCACTTCCCTTCCCCTCAATCGCATTCCTGATGGATGCCCTATGGTTAGCCATTCTCTCTCAAAACGTTGTGGTGGTCTTCCCCACATACACTAATGAGCATGGGCACATAATCAAATATATAACAAATTTGCTGGGACATGAGTACCAGACCCATATCATCATCCGTTTCCCTGTTTGGGGATGAACAAAACTATTACCTGTTACCATACTCCGGCATGTCACACAGTTGGGACATTTGAAACATCCCACTTTCATTGTAATGGGTTTCCTAACAGGCATACTGTTGGTGCAGACCAACATATTGCGTAAACTTTTCCCTTTCTTATAAACATGCCGGATGTGGGTCTTAGCAAAAGGTAACTGTCTGTCCCTCCTAACCAGTTCCCAGTGTCTATCGACACTCTTTTTCACTTCTTTACTCAAGGGGTGGAAGCTAGAGATGAAATTAATACTCTCTCTTTGTGAGGGGTTTTGTTTTTCTCCCCCATTCATCAGCCAATTCTCCACTTTTATTAATGCCGAATCAATTTCGGACTTCCGATAACCCCTTTCCGAAAACCTCTTAATAGCCTCCGTTACTTGTATATCCCATTGAGTGTTATCAGTGTTATTCCTATATATTCTCACTAATTGGGAATACGGGACCCCTCTCTTAACGTGGGCCGGATGGTAACTCTGTTTGTGCAGTAGGGTGTTCTTATCGGTAGGTTTTCTATATAGAGCCGTTCCAAGGTTATCACCGTTCTTAAAGATCCTCAAATCCAAGAACTCTATACTTAACTGTTGTATATTGGCTGTCAGTTTGATAGGGGAATCTAGCGAATTGATCTGGGTCACAAACTGTTGTGCTGAAGCACTATCACCCTTCCAGAGAAAAAGCATGTCGTCAATATAGCGAACATACATACGTATGCTCGAACTATATTCACCTATGATATGTTTTAATTCAAATTTTTCCATAAACAGGTTAGCAAATGACGGGGCCACATTGGACCCCATCGCCGTCCCTGCTATCTGTCTGAAGAACTGGCCCTCAAAGTGGAAGTAGTTATAGGACAATATAGTTTCCAATAAGTCCATTAGGAATTCAATAGGAGGAAAAACATGTCCACTTCGGATTAGGGCTTCCCTACAAGCAATAAGGCCCTCAGTCTGTGGAATCACAGTGTATAGGCTTCCCACATCACATGTCATCAGGACCAGGTCCTCTTGGCATTCAACACCTTTCAACATTCCCAGTAGTTGTCCACTATCTTTAATATAGGATGTCATCTGTTTCACACTTTCTTGTAGAAAGGAGTCCACATATTGTGCCACTGGACAAAATAGTGACCCTACGGCAGACATGATTGGTCTGCCGGGAGGGGCCTCCAGGGATTTGTGGACCTTCGGAAGGTTGTAGATATGCGGTCGTTTTGGATTCGAAACATTGAGGAACATTTTCTCCTCTGTCGTGATCCACCCACAACTTTCAGCACAGTCAAGTATGCCCTTTAGTTTAATAGCATATCTCTCCGTCGGGTCACTTTGCAATTTCTCATAAGTCTTCGTATCCTGTAGTTGATGCAGCAATTCCTTTCTATAGAAAGTTCGATCCAACAAGACAACGGCCCCCCCTTCGTCCGCTGGGCGGATGACCAGTTCTTTGTCATCCCTCAGTGAGCATATCACTCTCCTTTCACCCTCCGTCAGGTTGGGAAATGTCTTAATTCTCTCTTTCCCCATACCCCTCACATCATCCGCTACCAGGTTATAAAACACCTTGATTGCTGGGGGTGTATTGGGTAGTTTCTTACTTCTCTTCCCAAACTTAGGTGGGGGTACACTCTGTTTATCCTTAAAGTAATCTTTAAATTTCAAAGTTATCTGTAGTTTATAGAGATCTATCTCAACGTCGAAGGGGTCGAATTTAGGGGTGGGAATGAAGGATAGCCCCTTATTTAATAATTTCATCTCAGAGCGTGAGCGTGTTGGCTGAGATTATATATCACATCCTCCGTTGGCCTCTCAGGGGCTTTAAACTTACTGCTATACCCCCCCCTTTCTGGTCCGCCGCCTTTTCCTTTTGTGCCCCCAGAGCGGGTGGTCACCCCTTGAAAATGGTGGTTCTTCTGACCCTCTTGGGTACAGGGTACATCCCTCTTACTCATATCTCCTTCAGATCCTGAGGATTCACCGGAACTATCCACTGTATTCAAGGGTTTTCGTATTCTAGATCTCATCATGGGTCTACGTTTTGTAGATTCCCTATTGCCCAACAGCCAGCCATATACCCTTTTTTCCTTATAGTCTCCCTCCACTCTCCTAAATTTGTTGTTCTTAAAGGTTGTCAATTCATTCTTGTATCGATCAACTTGATCTGATAATTTGGTCATCCAGTCATTTTTCGTGTCACACTGCAATGTTTCCAAAGAGGTCGCATCAAATTTGGTGATCTCCTCTTGTATACCCGTCAGTTCCTTTCCGGCATATTCAATTACCAATAACATCAGGTCGAAGGAACACTTGTTCAGGACACCACACCACCTGGCACAAAATTCTCGATCCAATCTACCCAACGTGGGCACGTTATTCACTCGAAATCCTTTAGGGATCATCCTTGCCCTAAAGTATTCAGACAAATAGATGCCATGCATCCGATAATCTATCTCCTTCTTTTTTAAATTCAAATATTGAAAAAACAAGTCTTTGTTAGCAATATCCGTTTTTGCGGGGGTCTCCTTGAACAAGATCCTTCCAGCGTCTTCCTGTGTAAACGATATCTGTCGGCCAGTGTCTAACTCACCAAAATTTGTACTAAACTCCTCCATCTTAAAGGCGGCGGGTGGTCTGTGAGATTTCAAATTACTCTATTGATTTATCGTAGGCGGGTGCTCTCCAACGCCAAAGGCCTACACAATCATATCCTCAGGAGGCACTCCAGCTTCATAATCACCTGCCCGGGTGCTTATCTCTCAATAACTATCTCCATCTCTCCATACGATAGCACTCACAGGACTTCTTGTACAAATATCTATATTTTATATATATAAAAACAATATTTATTTCAAGATCACATCAACGTGTTTCAGTCCACTCAGGACCGTTGTCAGGACCCCCGTGAATCAAGTGTTGGATTAGTGATTGGAGGTGTATTGCAATCATTTTAGTATACATATATTAACGTCCACATTAATGAGGCATATGGGTCTGTAGTAGGGTTTGGGTAATACAGTGATATGTGTTTCTACAAATTGTGGAGTAAAGTAACATTCTGGTGAGATGGAGTTGAATACTTCTGGGTTGGGTTAAGTTCATTTTGTTAAGTTCATTTTGTAGTTGTTTGTAAAAATATGCTGTGTACCCATCTGGACCTGGGCTTTTTGCCTAAAGGATGGCTTTTGATAACATGTGAAAGTTCTGTTTGGGAAAATGGTGTTTGTAATTTAGTTGTGTTGTTGGATGAGTGATGGGAGTTTGTTTTCTTGAATATATTATTATTACTGAATTCATAGATGTTATGGTCTCGGATATGTTTATGTGCTATTGAGATGTCATGCAGAGCTTTTAGTAGTTTTTGTCTGGCTAATGTGAGTTCTGGACATAAGTCGTTAGATCTGTGTAGTTTGTGTCTTGTGTCTGGAGGTTTCGGTGCTGCCCTGCTGCAGGCATTGCTGGATGTGGCTGCGGTTCCCCCAGACTTTGTGTATAGCCGCGATCAGCTGTTTGACATCAGAGATGCGTTGGCGCTCCACTCTATTGGTCTGGATTTGCAGAGTCTGGTGCATGCAGGTCAGAATGTTGAAGAGGCTTGGAGGGGGTGTGCTGGTGATATGTGGGCTAACACTCCACCATGGTTATCACCATATATGGGTGTTTCCATCAACTCATATGATAGGGGTGACAAGCAGTCTAGCTATGGGGAGAACATCCGTAGAAATCTAACTCACGGGGTGTGAGTTGGGTGGAAAGTGTGGAGATGCTCTAACAAATGCAGTAGAATGTTAAAAAAACAGAAAAGGGGTAAATGTGCTGGTGTTTGCATTAAACTATGGAATAAACCTTATAAAACATCATAACCATTTAACTTGTTGACAAATGTCTGTTTCTTGATTAATAAAATGGACGAATTGACACTTTGGTTAAATGGATCATTAAAGGGACAGTTCAGTGGAAATTATCAATATTTGTTAAATTGTTACATTGTGTAATGCCTTCTTAGTTATTCTACATATTCTCTCCCATTTTGAAAAATCAGTTGATTTCATACCCTTTGCTGTTCCCTGCTGTTGACATTAGTGAGCTGACATTTCAGGTTCTAACGGTATTTCTTCTTCCCAGGATGCACCACATCCTTGAAACGTTCCTAACAGTAATTTCTACTGATTGGCTGTTGAATGGGTCAAACATGCTCAGACCTCTACTGAGCAACTGAATAAACCCAGGTGCTGGGTCAAGGGCAAGACCATAACGGTCTTTATTAGGGGTCCTGCAAACAGGAAGTCAGTATTTCGGTTGCATTTATTTATACACAGACAAAATGCTGAATTGGCAGATTATGGTCATTGGGATGAAAAAATACTGCTCTTTTTTCTGAAATGCATATGTATTTGCATTGATCTTCCCCTTTAAGTTACTCCAATGTTCTATTAATTACTGAGATGTGGCTTACCAATGAAATTCCTGATTCTATTGTGGAATTGGACAGTTGGTGTTTATTTAGGGCCAATAGGATTTATGCCTATTGTGGGAAAAGTAGAGGGGGTGGCTTAGGAATATTCGTTAATCTAAAGTGGTGTAGCAATGTACATGTACTGCTTTTGCTTTGTAATACTGATATTGAGTTTTTAGCTATTTCTTGTAGACCTTTTTATTTGCCTCGAGAAATTACTATGATTATTATTATCCTAGTTTATGTTCCACCAGATGCTTGTGCTAATACAGCTATGTATAAGCTTAGTGATTATATTAATAAGCTGCAATCTAAGCATCCTGATGCATTGATAATTATTATTGCTGATTTTGATCATTTAAATTTAAAATTAACCCCCTTAAAATGTGAAATTTCCAACTAGAGGTAATGATAGTTTAGATCATGTAGAAACAAATTTCAAAGATGCATATATAGCTAAACCTATGCCACACCTAGGTAAATCTGACCATTTGTCAATCTTTTTAAGATCTAAATATATCCCCAAAGCTCGTATTAAACCAGAATTCAAAACTGTAAAAGCGTGGAATAAGGACACCAATCATTATTTAGTACACAAATTTCAATCTGTCAATTGGTCAAAATGTTCAGTTTATTTTGAAGGCTCTTAGGCATGTATTACTAATAACGTTCTGGAATATATTGGTAATTGTATTAATCAAGTCACCACGTTACTATAAAACAAGGTCTTGATCTATGAAAATCAAAAACCATGGATGAACCGTGAGGTTAGGGTTTATTAAAGGAAAGTAATAAAGTCTTTAAAACTGGTAACTGGAATGCATATAGAGTAGCCAGGAGTAAGTTAAAATTCGCCATTAGGAAAGCCAAACCTTTATTTAAAGGTCAAATTGAGAATACATTTTTAGAATCAAATTCCTATCAATGGTGGAAAGGTTTACAATCGTTATTCAATATCAAATCCATAAATAGTTTAGGGCAGATTCAGGATGATTATTTTGGTGCCAAATTAAACAAATGTTATTCCTGGTTTGATCATAGAGACGCTACAGAGTCTATTTTAAGATTTGAGTCTGTATCTGATACAAATGACAACTAATGATACTTTTGTGTCTTATGAAAATGTGTTAGACACATTTATGAAAATTAAATTACATAGTGCAGCAGGACAGGATGGTATTCCTGGAAAAATGCTAAAACTGTATGCACCCCAGCTATCGGTGATGTTCACTGACATTTTTAATAATTCCTTATCTGAAGGTATCATTCCTATCACTTTTTAAAATTATATATATCAGACCACTGCCGAAAAAATGGTGTGCCCAAGAATTAAATGATTTTTGGCCTATAGCTATTCTATCTTTAATTGCAAAATGTTTGGAAAGATTGATTCTAAATATTTTAAGGACCTTTATTTCACCAACTTTGGATCCATATCAGTTTTCATACAGGAAAAATAGATCCATCGACGATGCAATTAATACAGTGATTCATTCTAGATTAACTCATCTTGAACAACGCAATATATAGGTGAGACTTTTATTTATTGATTTTAGCTCTGCTTTTATACGGATATTTCTAGCAAACTGGTTCATAAAT
Source organism: Hymenochirus boettgeri (assembly GCA_019447015.1). NCBI lineage: Eukaryota > Metazoa > Chordata > Amphibia > Anura > Pipidae > Hymenochirus > Hymenochirus boettgeri. The sequence continues at coordinate 107,156,547 of CM033477.1, read as the reverse complement.
TCCAAGCATTAAATGTTAACCCTATTTTTTGTAGATGAATTTATAACTTTTTAATTGATAGGCCTCAAACTGTTATAATTAATAATCAATGTTCACCATACTGTTCAGTTAGTACTGGAGTACCCCAAGGCTGTGTCCTCAGTCCTTTTCCTAATTCCTTATTTACATTTGATTGCACGGCGCAGTTTAACTCTAATAAAATTATAACATTTGCAGACGATACTACATTAATTGGTAAAATTACTGATAATAATGAAAACAAGTCAGATATTGAGTATCTGTTATCATGGTGTGTTACAAAAACATTTTGCTATTAAACCCAGTCAAAACTAAGTTTGTAGTTTTAAATTTTTAGCTTTTTTTTCCAGCTCCAATCTAATTTAACATGGGATTTTAATACAAAAATGTTACTTGGTAAAGCTTCACAGATACTGTATCTTTTAAGGAAATTGAAACAAAGTAATGTGTCAAAAAGTATTTTATTGTCTTTTTATCAATGCATTATTGAAAGTATACTATGTAATACTTCTTTAGCTTGGTTCAATGCTGTTCAATCTCTAATAAGAATGCTCTTCAGCAGATTATTAATCGTGCCCAGAAAATGATTGGTCATTCGCTGCCTTCTTTAGATTCCATTTACCAATCACGATGTTAAATGAGAACAAAAGGTATTATTAAAGGACAATTATACTCACCTTCCCTCCGCTCCTCTTCTTTGTTAATTAGCTTTTACCCAGGGCAAGGACCTGAACCGCTAGGTCCTCACCCCTGGGTTTGCGTAACCTACAGCAGAGTCTTAGAGCAACTCTGCTCTGGTAGGCTCCGCCCCCTCCTCCCCATCGGCAATGTGGCCAATAGGAAGGCACGCTCTGCAACTAGATGTGATTGCCAGTCCGGCCCCCTGCTTGCAGTTCCATGCAAGCAGAAGGCCGGGCAGTGCGGCGGAGGATAGAGGGAAGGTAAGTAATGATCGGGGGACTTTCTGGCAATTATAATAATGCAGTTGGGGCAGGGGGAGGATGCCCTACAACATCTAAAAAAATGTTTAGAAGGGTGGACTTGCCCTTTAAGTTTTGTTCCATTTTAGGATTTATGGATCTCGGGAAAACGGAACATGCTTTCGAGTTACCGATCGTATTTTCGAGGATTATCGAAAATGGGACCTGAAGTAGCAAAATCCGAACTATCCGTCCGGTTTCAGATGGAACATTCGGATTTCAGATCTGAGGGGTTCCCTGTTGGATCCGGGTCCAAAATGGACACGGATTCCATCTCTACCATGCATCAGTGCTAACCACTAAGCACTGTGCCCCAGTAATATAATTTAATGGATGTAGCAAAACAATTAAAAAGGAATCCAATGAAGGGCTGGGGAGGTTTTGGCAGCAGGTACTTTCAACTCCATGCAGCAGCTTTACAGCTCCAGGTAAATCCACTGGAAACATAATTTTGATGGTGGAAGATGATGTAACGTGGCTTGATGATGTAATACGCTACCTCCTGTCTTTTTCTATAATCTGGCTGTATCGGAGGGGAAAATGATTGTATCTGTAAAGTTATATATATAAATAAAATATAATATTAAAGAATATTAAGCAGTGCAAGGCATTCCACCATACAACAATCTGAAAATAAATCACCTAATACAATTCTATTATTCAACAGACACCAACAAGGGGTGCTAACCTCCTGGATATCCTCCTCTAAACCATATGTGCACCCTTAAATACCCCTTTAATACCTCATACTCTAAAAACAGTGCTAATTCTTGTCTAGTCATTATGTCCATAAGGGGCTATAGAGTTATATTTATATATTAATCACTGTTCTATTTTACCCAATTTATTCCCCATATCCTCTCCAACATCAGTGAAACCCCCAAGTACCTTGAATTCACTTCCTTTATATGTGCAACTGTATCAGGGTCTAAAGGTAGACATTGCGGTCGGTCGTTACCGGCAATAGCTCCCTTAACTTTATGAGGGAGTCAATATGATAGGGCTGTGTATTGGTGCAGGGAAAAACCATCCACATACCCCTATGGGGGGGTTATATGGTTTGAATACATTTACCACCACATGTTGCTGACAGATTCTAATAGAATATATTGCCACACACATGCAATTGTAATCACGTGTATGGCCACTTTAAGACCCACTCTGTTAGAATGAATACAGGTTCATTTGTTTCAGCTTTAGTTCTCCTTTAAAGATAACCTACTCCTGACCAAGCAGTTACACTCCATAGGGGAACATTGCAGTTTTTATTTTATCCAATTTCCTATTTAACAAATTTTCAGTTCTGCTCTTGGAGAAAACTTTCTGCATTTTTCTTGCCATAAAACAGCCAGAACTGTAACATTAATAAATGGAACAGGACTGAAAAAAAAAAAAAAGAAAAAATAATAAAGAATGAAAGGAGAAAACGAGATTTATCTAGGAGCTAAAAGAGAATCGTCATGTAATCATTTCCCACAGTCTGTCGGCGCTGTTTGGAGCTCCTTTTACTCTGGTCGAGATTGAAGGGTTTTATTAAGAATTTTCGGCTTTATTAAAAAACAAAAGAAAGAAAAGGAATTGTCACTCCCTTTTTTAAAGAAAAATATTGCTGCAATAAAGATTTAGATTATTCAGATTTATCATGAGTATCAGGGAGAAGGGAGAAATTTTGATTCTCAGACGTAAACAATCAAGATGCTTAGAATGGGGGGTATTAGGGAAAAAACTATAACCGTAAATCAGAATAAAAGATGACATGTCAGGAGTTGAAAAATGAACAGATGAAAATACAACAGTGGATATTTAACAGCCAAATATATACGGGGCCTAATGCAATTTCTCCATCTCATGCATGCGCACTCTCCATCGAAGAATCAACTATTATAGGAAACTAGACATTAAGCCTGCTACAATAACAGGCGCTAGAAGCCCAGAGTGCCGCCTCCATCCTCCATGTCCCAAGGCCACAGTTCCCTCTTAGTGTCCCAGACCCAGGGCCCCTCCTCTGTCCCAGACCCAGTGCCCCTCCTCTGTCCAAGACCCAGGCACCCCTTCTGTCCCAGACCCAGGGACCCCCTCTGCCCAGACCCAGGGCCCCCCTCTGTCCCAGACCCAGTGCCCCCTCCTGTCCCAGACCCAGGGTCCCCACTCGGTCCAAGATCCAGAGTCCCCTCCCTCTGTCCCAGACCCAGGGTCCCCCATCTGTCCCAGACCCAGGGTCCCCCATCTGTCCCAGACCCAGGGCCCCTCCTCTGTCCCAGACCAAGGGCCCCTCCTCTGTCCCAGACCCAGGGCCCCTCCTCTGTCCCAGACCCAGGGTCCCCCCTCTTCCCAGCCCCCCCTCTGTCCCAGACCCGGCCCCCATCTGTCCCAGACCCAGGCCCCTCCTCTGTCCCAGACCAAGGGCCCCTCCTCTGTCCCAGACCCAGGGCCCCCTCTGTCCCAGACCCAGGTTACCTCACTCTGTCCCAGGGCCCCCCACTCTGTCCCAGACCCAGGTCACACCACCTCTGTCCCAGACCCAGGCCCCCCCCCTCTGTCACAGATCCAGAGTCCCCCGTCTGTCCCAGATGCAGGGCCCCTCCTCTGCTCCCGACCCAAGGCCATCCTCTTTCCCAGACCCAGGTCCCCCACTCTGTCCCAGACCCAGGGCCCCTTCCTCTGTCCCAGACCCAGGCCCCCCTCTGCCCCAGACCCAGGTCCCCCTGTCCCAGACCCAGGCCCCCCACTCTGTCCCAGACCCAGAGTCCCCCGTTGTCCCAGACCCGGGCCCCTCCGCTGCCCCAGACCCAGGGCCCTCCTCTGTCCAGACCCAGCCCCCCCTCTGTCCCAGACCCAGGGCCCCCCCTCTGCCCCTGACCCAGGGCCCCCCTCTGTCCCAGACCCAGTGCCCCCCTCTCTGTCCCAGACCCAGGGTCCCCCACTCTGTCACAATCCAGAGTCCCCTCCTCTGTCCCAGCCCTGGGTCCCCATCTGTCCCAGACCCAGGGTCCCCCATCTGTCCCAGACCCAGGCCCCTCCTCTGTCCCAGACCCAGGGCCCCTCCTCTGTCCCAGACCCAGGGCCCCTCCTCTGTCCCAGACCCAGGGCCCCCCTGTCCCAGACCCAGGGCCCCCCTCTGTCCCAGACCCAGCCCCCCTTTCTCCCCCAGACCCAGGGTCCCCCCCCTCTCCAGACCCAGGTCCCACCCCCTCTGTCCCAGACTCCCCGTCTGTCACAGATCTAGATTCCCACACTCTGTCCCAGACCCAGGATCCCCCCTCTGTCCCACCCAGGGCCCCCCATCTGTCCCAGACCCAGGGCCCCTCCTCTGTCCCAGACCAGGGCCCCTCCTCTGTCCCAGACCCAGGGCCCCTCCTCTGTCCCAGACTCAGGGCCCCCTCTGCCAGACCCAGGTTACCTCATTCTGTCCCAGACCCAGGGCCCCCTACTCTGTCCCAGACCCAGGTCACACCACCCTGTCCCAGACCCAGGCCCCCCTCTGTCACAGATCCAGAGTCCCCCGTCTGTCCCAGATGCAGGGCCCCTCCTCTGCCCCAGACCCAAGGCCGTCCTCTGTCCCAGACCCAGGGTCCCCCACTCTGTCCCAGACCCAGGGCCCCTCCCTCTTCCCAGACCCAGGGCCCCCTCTGTCCAGACCCAGGGTCCCCCTGTCCCAGACCCAGGGCCCCCCACTCTGTCCCAGACCCAGAGTCCCCATCTGTCCCAGACCCAGGGCCCCTCCGCCTGCCCAGACCCAGGCCCCCCTGTTCCAGACCCAGGGCCTCCCATTCTGTCCCAGACCCAGGTCACACCATCTCTTGTCCCACCCCAGCCCCCCCCCTCTTTCACAGACCCAGGGCCGCCCTCTGTCCCGACCCAGGGTCTCCCACTCTGTCCCAGACCCAGAGCCCCCCTCTGTCCCAGACCCCCCTCTGTCCAAGACCCAGGGTCCACCACTTTGTCCCAGACCCAGGGCTCCCCTCGATCCCAGCCCCCCCTCTGTCCCAAACCAGGCCACCCTCTGTCCCAACCCAGGGTCTCCCCTCTGTCCCAGACCCAGGGCCCCCCTCTCTGTCCCAGACCCAGGGCCCCCCTCTGTCCCAGACCCAGGGCCCCCCTCGTCCCAGACCCAGTCTCCCACTCTGTCCCAGACCCAAGCCCCCCTCTGTCCCAGACCCAGGGTCCCCCACTTTGTCCAAGACCCAGGGCTCCCCTCGATCCCAGTCCCCCCCCTCTGTCCCAGACCCAGGGTCTCCCACTCTTTCCCAGACCCAGGGCCCCCCTCTGTCCCGACCAGGGCCCCCTCTGTCCCAGACCCAGGGCCCCCCTCTGTCCCAGACCCAGGGCCCCCCACTCTGTCCCAGACCCAGGCCCCCCCTCTGTCCCAGACCCAGCCCCCCCCCCCCTCTTCCCAGACCCAGGGCCCCCCTTTGTGCCAGACCCAGGGCCCCCCATCTGTTCCAGACCCAGGGCCCCTCCTCTGCCCCAGACCCATGTCCCCCCACCTGTCCCAGACCCAGGTCCCACCCCAGCCCCCCCTTCTGTCACAGACTCAGGGCCGCCCTCTGTCCCGGACCCAGCTCCTCCTCTGCCCCAGATCCAGCCCCCCTTGTCCCAGACCCAGAGTCCCCCACTCTGTCCCAGACCCAGGCTCCTCCTCTGCCCCAGATCCACCCCCCCCCCCTGTCCCAACCCAGGGTCCCCCACTCTGTCCCAGACCCAGGGCTCCTCCTCTGCCCCAGATCCAGGCCCCCTACAACTGTCCCAGACCCAGGTCCCACCCCCTCCTGCCCCCACCCTTTTGTCACTCTCTTTACAGCCGCCCTGACACCATTGTTAATAGGAGGTTATTTAGCATTGTGTCATGTCAGTGAGCAGTTCTGACTCCCCCCACCCTCACCCAGACATTGATGTCTAGTGCAACCCTCTCTCTCACACCCCCCACAGACACATGATTAATATCATTGGGGTCCAGGACAAACACACACCCCACCAGCTACCCCCTGCCTCACTGTCCCCCACCCAGAGATCTTAGAACATAACTAGTGTGTGTACAGTTTATTGGTGTCAGACCCAGTAATGCAGCATGGACAGGAATTTTTCACACTGTGAAGAGTTAACTTAAGAAATCAACCCACCCAGAGCAGCCAGCAGTCTGTGGTCTGTGGTCCCACCCCTTAATGCAAACTTATGATCCGATTGGCTGTTCTGCTCTGAAGGGAAAAGAAGCAGCCAATCAGGTAGATTGGCTGCTTCTTTTACTCCAGAGCAGCCACACACACACTGACACAGGGACGCACATTTGCATTTTATTATATAGGATGTGACAATGTACTTGTATTTTATGGCCCTACTCCGTAACTGTGTAAATTGTGTAATTCAGCAATAAGCGAAGCTACGGTAAAGAAGAGTTCATTATTTATAGAGCTATGTTGTCACCGTAATGCAATTGTGGTGTTTGTTACAATTTCACTGCAAACATTAAACAGCATCAGTTGCAAATGGATTTGTGGTCAGGGTTCCCAGGTTTAGGAAACAGATTATGGGGCTTATTTATAAACCCGCGGAACCAGAAAGGTCCAATAATGCGGGTTTGCACATTATTTTATGGTCACTGCTGTGGTCCTTAAGGACTATTGTGGTATTGTATTGTAAGAAGCAATTTACTGTGCGGTATCAGCATATCGGTAAATTTATGCCAGATCATTATCCACTGTTATAAGCAAACCCCATTGTAGCATTGGCATTAATATGGCAAACACTGATAAATAAACTACTAAAATATAGTAAAAATGTGATTTAAGGAATGTAGAAGCAGGCCTTCTAATAAAGATTTAGTTTCATATTGGAATGCATTTATCAGCCCAATGAAAGATCTCACTGTCCTTATTTTCAGATTAAAGGGAAACTTTGGTCTCTAATATAAATACGTGTGGCCTAATTTACAACAGGGTGCTGGTTTAAAACAAGTGGTTAAAGTTGCGCTAAACACTTTTATATAGGTGAGCACGATTTTAACTCCTAACATAGATATCTTTGGTGATCGTGTCTTATAATGTCCCATACATTACGAAGGGTTCCCATGTATAATGAAAATGATTGATGTTAATGTTTGAAATTGCTGCAAGATACCAATTCAGTAACACAAACACAAGTTTGAATAACTAGCTACAGGGTTCCAACCAGCAGTACAGGGACCCTAGCGCTTCAAAAATAAATGTAGCCAAAGTCATACAAACACAATGATATTAATAAAGATTGATCCATTACATGTGTTCAAATGTATCTGCCCATATTTAAATATTTTTTGTGTTTATGAAATCTCCCATATATTACAGAGTGTGCTCAAGTACAAAATATTTGGTGCTGTGGAACTATTACAGGAACCTAATTCAGTAATACAAACACAAATTTATATAACATTAGTGAACATGTTATATACACTGTATGCACACATAGATAAACATACACAGTTAGGCAGGAAATGAGGATTGCTAGATGGACTGGATGGACGTATGTCTTATTCAACATACTGTTGTTTCAATAGATCAACTGGACTGAGGTTTAGTTTTTGAAGACGTTTCGCTAGTCATCCGACTGGCTTCTCATTCAGAATGACTTGTACAAGAATCTGTGGCAATTATGTACCCTGGAAATCCCAATTAGCAATCCAAGCCAGGTGTTTAAGGGCGTGATTAGATAGTGGCTAAGAGGTGTTATAGGAACGCCCAGAGTAAGGTGTCAAACAGCATTGTACATGGCAGACAGATGTGTCGAACCCCCCCACCTCTATTTAGGCTTGGTTTCTTTATTTTCACATAAATGGCCTCCTTAACACCTCTCTTGAACCAGTCACGTTCCTTTGCCAATATGTTAACATAACAATCTTCAAAGGTATGTCCTTTATCCTTAAGATGCAGGTACACGGCTGACTCCTGACCCGAGGAATTGGATCTTCTGTGCTGGGCTATACGTTGATGCAGTTGTTGTTTGGTCTCCCCCACATACAAATCAGAGCATTCTTCACTGCACTGCACTGCGTATATGATGTCGCTTTTCTTGTGTTTCGGTATTGGGTCTTTGCTGCCTCAGCGTGTTGCCTCAGCGTGTTGCTCGGTTTAAAGCAGACAGGGATACGGTGTTTTTTGAAAACTCTTCTTAATTTCTCGGAGACCCCTGCTACATATGGGATGACCATGTTCTTTCTCAAGGAAGGGGCACCACTAAGACCTATAGTCAGCAGCATCAACTCTGTAACATACAAGGTGGCAAAATACCTAGCAAACATCTTAGGACCATTGGTGGGAAGTTCTAAGCATCACATCCAGAACTCTCAGGATTTCACCAACAAGATTGAAGATATAGTACTCGGTGCAGAAGAAACTATGGTGTCCTATGATGTGACATCTCTCTTCACCTGTATACCCACCAAGGAGGCTGTTGTCATGGTGAGAAAATGGCTAGGCCAAGACAGCACTCTCACCAGCAAAACTGATCTCAACCCAGAACAGGTGTGTGCCTTACTGGACTTGTGCCTGAATACCACCTATTTCAAATACAGGGATAAGTTCTATAAGCAAAAACACGGATGTGCTATGGCATCTCCAGTTTCACCCATTGTAGCCAACCTTTACATGGAGGAGGTAGAAAAACTGGCGCTTAATACCTTTAAGGGCATAGCACCCAGCCACTGGTTCAGATATGTGAATGACACCTGGGTTAAAATCCACCAGAAGGAAGTACAAGCTTTCACAGAACACATTAATGTGGTAGACCAAAACATCAAATTCAGCCGTGTACCTGCATCTTAAGGATAAAGGACATACCTTTGAAGATTGTTATGTTAACATATTGGCAAAGGAACGTGACTGGTTCAAGAGAGGTGTTAAGGAGGCCATTTATGTGAAAATAAAGAAACCAAGCCTAAATAGAGGTGGGGGGGTTCGACACCATCTGTCTGCCATGTACAATGCTGTTTTGACACCTTACTCTGGGCGTTCCTATAACACCTCTTAGCCACTATCTAATCACGCCCTTAACACCTGGCTGTGATATGCTAATTGGGATTTTCCAGGGTACATAATTGCCACAGATTCTTGTACAAGTCATTCTGAATTGAGAAAGCCAGTCGGATGACTAGCGAAACGTCTTCAAGAACTAAACCTCAAGTCCAGTTGATCTAATTGAATACAACAGATATACCATGACCTGGATGAATTAGAACCTTCATAAGCATATGTCTTTATTCAACCTCAAATACTATACTATACATACACATAATTTCCACAAACAGGAACACTTTTGCTAATATTATATTATGATGCTCATATACTTTATTCCATACAGGCAACAATAGTTTGTGTGAGATTTCTTTTCCTTCCTCAGACAAATAGTAGACTATTTATATGTGTGTGTGTGTGTTTAAGTAATATATACAATCACACATAAAGATTTGTGCACTACCTGTACTTAAGGGATATTTTCACCTGAAATCCCACAAAATGTAAATACCACTTACAATTTCTGCTTTCTTATTATTAATAACCTCTGGACATTGACACATTTATTCAGAAATTTTGATTTGAGACTTTGTCCTGGCAAGTGGCAAGTGTAACTGTATCCAGAATGGTATACAGAGCGTTGTTACTTATTGTACATATTTCAAGCTTTTTGGCAATTCTCTTTTGTTTAGTAGTATAGGGCAGTTGATGCTTGGCAACAGTGTTAATGTGCCAGATTGAACAGACTGTTTATTAACCTGATAACTTGGGATGGGAAGGGTTGACGTGGGTCCTGCCCTGTTCTGCTAAAATCACTCCTAGGAGTGGAAGAGTTCACAGATCCCCACTAGAGATCGTTACAACTGGTAAGTTTCATTCCATTTTCGGATTTACGGATCTCGGAAAAAACACGAAGATCCGAAAACGGAACGTAATGTCGGGACGCCTTTTCGATGATTATTGAATGTACAAGTTTATTTTTGGTAATCCTAGAAAATAACTTTGAACGTTCAATAACCCTCGAAAATACAATCTGAAACTACGGCCCTATTTGTAAAGGCGCGGTATCCCTTTTTAGCAACACCGCACCTTTAAAGATGGGTTTAACAATCGTTAAACTGGTCATTCATTTCTGATCGGTTTAGCGATCATTAATTTAAGTTCATTACCATTAATTAATGATAACAATTGCTAATTACCAATAACGGTCCCCATAAAACACCATTACGTTACTTTACTACTGGATGGTACTACTGGATGGTATTCTACGCCCGAACGTTCTTTAGTTAATGAACGTTCACCGTAAATGTACGACCGTGGCCATAAATGTACATTATCGATAACGTGCGGTATTGTTAATACTTTAGAGTTTCCGGATGTATTTTCGAGGATTATTAAACATTTGAGATTTACTGATAATAACTTCATACATTCGATAATTATTGAATCATCAAAATCTGAACAATCCGCCTGGTTTCGGATGGAACATTCAGATTTTGGAACCGAGGTGTTCCATGTCAAACCCAGATCCCATCTATAATCACCACATTCATGATGATGGCAGCGGCAGGCAGCCTTGTCAGTCAAACAGCTAGGATCTGTGTTTGAACTGATTACATTGGTTTAATCAGCAGTTTTTTAGGGTATTAAATATGATTTAGCCTACATTTTTACTTTAAGGAGATAAACTTAATGATTTATTTATATATGAATTTTGTTTTTCTTCTAACTTCTTTTTTAAGGCTGACAAAAAGTAATGGTGTGCTCTCTCTTTTTATTGCAGTTACACACTGTGGAGCACAGCACCAAACACATGGTAGTAAGGAGGGTACAGAAAATTTTTCATATAAATGCAATACAGTGCCTTGATTATATGGAAATAGGGGTGCAATGAGGCACTGATATGTTAATATATCATTGTATACTGATATAACAAGGAGGATGGATGGAGGGTGTATAATGGTGTAATGAGCAGGGAGAACTGAATTAATGGAATATTTTAAACCCTGTTGTTAATTCAGGACATTCAGATTCACACAAAATACATATATATCCTATATAATAAAAGCCCTAATGTGCGTCCGTGAATCCGTGTGTGGCTTTTTGTTAGAGCGAATGCTCGAGGAGGAGTCTTTCAGCTATGAGAGAGAGAGAGAGAGATGTAGCGCCTGTTATGTTAACGGGCTTAACCGGCTAGTATGTAATATTTTCCATTGCAGAAGCCATGTGTGGAATAAAAATGTTTGATTGTCACTGATATAAATGTAGGATATATTGTAAGAAGAATAAGCCATGTTGTACTACTGCACATAAATAGGTTATAGCCACATAGCTATATTCTGCATATCTAGTAGTGCACATTAATGCAGAATAATAATAATAATACCAAATGCTGCCACTGCCTGCAATTATATATAATGAATGAATTGCCCTGCACATGGGGTAGGTAATAGCCCACCCCAGTATGTGATGAAATTGTTAGTTTGCTGCCATTATGTGTTGAAATTCCCATGGCTACCAGTATGTAATAAAATGCCCATGGTTACAAGTATGTGATGAAATGCCCATGGCTACCAGCATGTAATGAAATGACCATGGCTACCAGCATGTAATGAAATGCCCATGGCTACCAGTATATGATGATATTCCGATGGCTACCAGTATGTATAGAAATGCCCATGGCTACCAGAATGTAATGTAAATCCCACGGCTACCAATATGTGATAAAATGCCCATGGCTACCAGTATGTGATGAAATTCACATGGCTACCAGTATGTAACGAAATGCCCATAGATACCAGTATGTAATCCCTAGGCTTCCAGTAATCCACAAACATAATCCACCTTGGATCATAATTTAAATTCAATCTACTGTACACTTGACTTAAGGAACCACTTCCCATTGCTGTGCAGTTCTAATAACATGTAAATATGTTTTCCATTTTTAGACCCTAGTATGTAACATCTCCCTACACTGGTAATGTTAACCTAGTCTACTACTGTAGCCCAGTAAGAATGTGAGTGGTGGTATCAAATTCAAAAATTTTAAAGGGCATGTCCACCCCCAAAACTATAATCCCCCCCACTACTGGCCCCATTGTATAGTGTAGTTTAATCCTTACCTCACATCCCAGCTCCATATGGCTCTCCTGTAGCCCCCCCAAAGTCCCAAAAACTGCCCACCAGGAGGATAGCAGAGTCCATATAGGACTCTGCCTCCTATCTGGCCTCCGGGAGAAGTTTGGCATGCGTACTGCAGCCCTTCTCCTCCTCCCTCCCCCTCCCTCTTCCTCCCGATCTTTTTACATAACATTCCCCCTGTCCCCCCAGCCCCAACCGCTATATTTGTATTATCAGAAAATGCCCAAAACATTACTTACCTATCCTCTTTTCTCCGCTGCACTGAACTCCCGGCAGCCGCGTCCGTGATTGGCTACCGCTCAGCCAATCACAGACGTGACTGCCGGTCCCGCCCCTCTGCTTGAATTTTCTCGCAAGCAGGGGGCCTGGCAGCGCTGCGGAGGAAAGAGGGGAGGTAAGTAATGTTTTGGGCATTTTCTGATAATACAAATATAACGGTTGGGGCTGGGGGGACAGGGGGAATGTTATGTAAAAATTTTTTTAGAAGGATGGACATACCCTTTAAGCAAAATCCATGGATCCTAACAATCCTAGGTTTAGCAATTTATGACAAAATATTGGCAATTACCAATTTTAATAGACCATTGATCTCTATACTACTGGCTTGTGGGCACCGGGCCTAAAAGATGATTTTGGACAAACATCAGCATGACACACAATAACTAATAGCACTAGTGTTGGGCGATATTTTTTAATCAACAATCCATAGGCTGAGGCTCGGCTTTAATGCATTTCTGTGCACTTTAGCAATGTGCTTGTGTCCGATTGAATCCGCTTTTATGTGGATCATGGGAAATCTTTTTTGCATGTCTTATAAATTGTGTCTTGCTTGTATCTGCTTGTGTTTGGTTCTTCATGTGCTTGCATAGATTTTGCGATTTTTACATAAATGAACCAAAAATAGTGATTGCATGCATTAGAAAATCCCAACAGATCGCAACACACACAGTGGGGCCTGCTTCCCATAATTTAAATTAAAAATAAATATTGCGGATCTCAAAACCTGAGTGAAGTGCAAAAGGCCACAAAATTGCTGCAGTGGGGCCTAGCCCATAACAGCAATTTGTTTGGGTACATTTAATATAGAAAACTCATGATGCTAATAAATAACATAAAAAGACATTAGGCTAGGTACACACAGTCAAATATTTCTGTCTGGCCAACCATCTGCCAAGCATAAATATCCGTTGGTTGTGTCAAAATTCGGCACGTTTGTTTTCTGGTTCCCTTTCCCCCACCTTATTCACTATGAATGTGTGCTATATAGCTGTGCTTCTGTTCTACACTGGGATGTCAGAGGGACAGAGCTCCATGGCGATTTCTGCCAAGCATTCAGCCAATAAAAGGCTGCATTTTCTTTAACCTGTTATGATGAAGTTACAGTTGATAAATCTCAGCAGAATGTTGTGTTTAAGATGCGTTAGCACAGATGCTAATTTGGGCTGGTAGAATGATGAATCTTGGCTAGAGCTTCCAACCATATTGGGATTTTATATATATATTTTCCATCCGCTCCAAGTGTGTTTTGTAAACCAAGGCAGCAGGGAGCCGCTGTTCAGTAACAGCACAATGAATGGCTGAAAGGCAACTTTATGTCACTTTTCCGGCAGGAAGAAAAAGAGCACATATTTCAATCAGATTACCCTGTAATGAAACTTAATGTATTTTATATCCTTCCAGGTTCAATGTGTGGCTTATGTGCAGTTCTCCTCCTACAAGCAAAACTTGTCTGTACATTTTATGAGCTGTTAATATATAAGCAGACACAGTTTTCTTGTGATCCTACCCCACTGAATGCCAAGGGAGGAAAAATACTATAGCCTAAAGGAGCCAATATGATATTGTATGGGGCCTAGGAATGTGCATTGATTATCTTTTCTGTTTGTATAAATGTTTTACCAGATCAGTAGCACTTCCGCTAAATGTAGTTGTAAATTAGCCTAATTGGAGTGCTTCCACAATCCTTGTATTTTATGTATTTATTGGAAGGCCAGGTCAAGCCTCCATGTGGTAATAGCACCCCCAACATGCCCCTTTTATGGGAGGTCCTATACCTTTAATATAAAGCACTGGATGGCCTCTTCCCTCATTTATGGGAGGTCCTATACCTTTAATATAAAGCACTGGATGGCCTCTTCCCTCATTTTAAAAAGCCAAAGGGCTGGGGGAAGTGAAAGAGCCTGTTATATGGATCCAGTGTGTAAGAATGAGAATTGCAAAGTTTGCTAATCATAATTGTAAGTAAAAAATGTTAAACGTTAGGACCTTCCAGACTGGGGTTACCTTGACATGGTTGGAAGGCTTTTGATTCATGTGATCACAGTAATGTATACTAAAACCCCTTTGTTTATAAAGTATGCCAGTGTGCAGATAATATGATATTGTATGGGGCCTAGGAATGTGCATTGATTATCTTTTCTATGTGTAGGGATGGAAACCGATTTTCCATCCTAGTTCCGGACGAACTCAAACTATTCCAACTAGTTCGTGTTCGAACTAGTTCGATTTTCTGGACTCGCGGGACTATTTTCGCAATTTTTTCGAATGTTCGGCAGGCCTCGAACAGCCGCTTCCGAAAAACCCTGAATGGCTGGAGACTGCCGAAAACGGCCGCTTGCAAATTGCCGAAAGGCGACAATCCCGTGGCTGGATGGTACTTATAAGTGCCTTTGCGGCCCTTGGAAGGTCCCGCAGCTCGAACCGGAAACCCCTCCCTGGCCCTTGCAAGGGCCCATGCAGCACTGATAAGTCCCACAGCTCGAACCGGGACCCCCGTCGGCTCTTAAAAGAGCCCTTGGGTGGTGTCTTCTGTCTTCCATCTGGTGACACCAGCTCCGCAGAGGCCACCGGCCCCGAGAATTGTCCCTGCGGCTGCCAGGGGTACCTCCGGTGCCAGTGGCCTCAACGAGGCCGATGTTACTGGCGTCTTGATCCGACGCAACGTCTTCGGGCTAGCGACACCAACACCACTGAAGTCACCGATGCCAGGCAGGCTCACTGCAGCCGACAGTGAGCCCGCTGGCACCGCCGGCCTCAGCGGAGCCGATGTTGCTAGCCGCTAGCCGAGCATTAGAAAATCCTCATACATTAGAGAATCCTCGAATGTTCGAGGATTTTCGAAAATAGTCCCGCTATTTCCCCTTTCATAAATATATCCCCTTCTTTTTTATGAGATGTGTCGAAAGTTCCACTGGGTATCTCATTTTTGAAAAAGGACCAATCAAACTTAAATTACAAGTCCTATAAAAGGCTTTTTATGTAACTTTAAAATGTTAAACAGGAATGCATATTTTTAAGTGGGGCTGGACTACAGATTTTTGACAAATAATGAATCCGTATCTTCAAGTTTTACAGTGTTATTATACTATTGTACAAATGGGGTCATAACTTTCTATAAATAATACCAAAGGGGTTTTTTTTGTGTTTTTTTTTAGATATTTTACCCTGGTGCTATTTCATGGTCAACAAGAAGACTTAACATGGCCATACACTTCCTTGATGTTACATTTGATATTTGCTCTGACATGAAAGTTGCATCAATCACAACATTGAGTGAATCAGGGGGTTTAACCTGTCAATGTTCCTGCAACGGCACAGGAGGATCATTCTTTGTACAATGATTGGGCCAGGTAGTTGCTATAATTTTGCAAGTTTGTAGTGTATGGCCAGCTTTATGCCTGTTCTTAACACCATTATTATTAAAGGGCATCTATAGTGAAAAAAACACATTGCCCGTTTGCAAAGTTAAATTCATGTACTCTGTGCTGCCTTAATCCTATCTCTGTCAATGACTGTTTAACCATGGTGTCAGATCTCTGTGCAGCACTCCCCCCTTCCCCCTCCCCTTTGTTATCTCTTCCATGTCTCAACTCCGGCTTACCGACAAGCTTATCATGTGCAGTAGGAGTTAAAAGTTCAACATACCGAAAAACACACCCACGCACAGTGGCCAATAGAAAGCAAGCTGTCCTGGAGACACAGAAGAAGGAGATCAGTACAGTTTACGATCTCTCACTTTGTGACCCATCATCAATTAGTGAAAGCTATCAAGAAGGGGGGTCAAGTGCAGCCTTATATCTACCATTAAGCACCTCTCTCCCCCCCTAATGCTCTTATCTCTATGTTTATTACAGAGCAGGAGGGGGGATCACGTCACAGGGATTTGATTGACAGTCCAAGTAGGAGTAGAGGAATGCAATCACGTATTCTTCTGGTGTATCTCACTCAGAACAGAGAGGGAATCTAAAAAAAGTGAAGACACTCTAGGGGTTGTGGGGAATTATAGAACACATGGAAAGAAAGAATAAAAAGTAAATTTTCCCACTATAGATGCCCTTTAAGTGTATTTTATGTTTTTTCTAACGTTTTAATGCATATCTAATAAAATCTTGTATTTTATTTTACTTTTGTTCCTCTGGATGTCGCTGTGGGATGTGATAGGTCAAGGGGAGTACTCTTTATTCCCTCTATTTTTATATACTTAAAGGGAATGTCCACCCCTCTTTTCAAAAAGACATATATTGTAGATAACCCCCCAAAACCTAAAGTTCATTTTAGTCAAAAGCTAGAAATCGGCACCCAGCCTGAGTTATTATACTTACAAGCTCCTAGCTCCACTGCCGCTTCTGGGTTCTTCTCTGAGTCTCCACTGTGGCTGCTCTGTTCTTTTTGTGTTCCCGAGCAGCCGCAGTGGAGACTGCTCTGGCAATGGCAGTTAGTGATTGGCCATGACGTCACTGTCAGTGCCGATCACTGACAGCCTTACCCGGAAGTGCAGAGCCGCGGCGGTGGAGCTAGGAGGAGCATGTAAGTATAATAGATCAGGCTGGGAGCTGATTTCTAGCTTTTGACTAAAAAGAACTTTAGGTTTTGGGAGTTATCTACAATATATGTCTTTTTGAAAAGAGGAGTGGACATTCCCTATAAGCAGCACAGGACAGATTACTGTGCCACCACCATCCAACTCCCACAGTTGCGTTACTTCTGTGTGCTCCCAAGACCAGCTGTTTGCAAGATTTCAGCCATGCATGGAAGTCAAATGGCCGTGCCACCCTCTTAAGCTCTGTCGATTGATTATAGGAGCATATTCTTCATTTGTACCCACAAAATGTCATTCTTAATGCAAAGCAAATGTGTCCCCTTTACTATTTAAACATCTACATACAGTAATAAAAATATATGTACCTCGTCCTCTATTCCCTAATACAAACAATCCCCATCTACTTAATATACTAACCTCATCAATGGTTGTGTACAGGTACAAGCTATATCTAAACTCTTGTAATGCAGGTTTATGAAGCTTTGTTGCAGTTGGGTTGGTGGTAAATAGTAAGGTCAGGTCTGTTATTAATATGTTGAATAAAATCACCCTGTCAGGGTTACTCCCATTCCCAGATGAACTGTCTGTAAATGACAGCCATTCCCCATTGTACCTTCACAATACAGCTCTTTTGTAAATTACCTGTGACATAAATAACAACATTGACTGAGCTTTCACTATAAGATGCAGTCCCACAACTTCACTGTATGTATTCATCAACTGGAAAAAATGGAAGGTATTAACCCTCAATTATAAATAGTCTGTGTCACCCCCGACCCCGATTCACTATTGCATTAATATTCAAATGTGTTCTCTCCACACGAGGACGCTAAAGTATTGTGTTTTACAAGCAAAATACAAGAAATCTACTACCTTCATTTTGATAGAAAAAGGACTGGTAAATAATTAGATATACTGTATATACCTTTTAGCCAACATTCCTAAAGATTCGTATAC
Source organism: Hymenochirus boettgeri (assembly GCA_019447015.1). Classification (NCBI taxonomy): domain Eukaryota; kingdom Metazoa; phylum Chordata; class Amphibia; order Anura; family Pipidae; genus Hymenochirus; species Hymenochirus boettgeri. The sequence continues at coordinate 107,138,650 of CM033477.1, read as the reverse complement.
GGTCGATTAGCACGTGACTTCCGGCAATGTGCGTGCAAGGCACGGTGCCAACGGACTTTTAATACAATAATCGCGTATGTGTAGCTGGGTGTTGTTGGTGATCTGACCATCAATTAACGACCCTGACAGAATGGCTACACATGTGCATTATTGTCTGAAACGGGCATTCATTGCATGCATGGTAAGTTCCTTTTCAGGCACTGTGCTCCGAATCGACAGTGTGTAGGAGCCTTTAGGAATGTTGCCTTAAAACTACCTAAAGATGCGGATGCATTTTTAAGGTGATTAATAAATATTTGTTTTTTGTTCTTAAGTCCTGCTGCTTTGTTCCTCTTTGATAGCCCTTGATACTGCACCCGGGCATTTACAATACTATGGTGTAATAACCTTTATATATATGTATAAAATCATCTGAAAGGCCATTTTGTTTATCGAATTGACCATGTTGTACGAGCCATTACACTTAGCAAATGTATCCAGGGGTTGTAACTAGAAATCACTGGGTCCCCCAGAAAACTTAATGTGGTTCTCTCCTGCTTAATCCCAATGGTTTTCTGTGATGAGGGGCAGTATCTGCAGTAGTAAATATAGAATTTCAGGCACCCTAGTCCCCTCTGCAATGCTCTGAATGTATCCTTTTACTGTGCAGTTAAGCCATCTGTTTACATGGAAAATATCAGCCCTTGAGGTTTAAACTGGTGTTAGATATTGTACACCAGGTGCATTTGGTATTTTACAACCATTGACATTGCAGATGAGTCTTTACAACTCTGTGTCATTATTTTGCTCTGTGGTCGGTATTGGAGAACTGCAGTTCAAAAGAAATGTCGTATATTGAATCAGCACATGGAACACTGATATTTGGACTTGGCACTGAGTGACCCATGGCAGCGAGGCCATGGCAAGGGACAGTTAGAATTGGATCAGAAGAGGAGGGGTGGAGGGGGTTTGTACTGGGTAGTGATGGAGAGCAGGAGAGTTGATTGGCTGAGCAGGGGTAAAAGTTCAAAGGAGAAGGGAAGTGAGAAGGGTCGTCACTTTCACTTTAGAGGCGGAGGACAACCACCCCACCCCCCAGGGATAATAAACCCCACGAAATGGGAAGGAGTCATCAATCCATTCCATAAGGTACCAGTAGTGTCGAGATCGGTGGGGAACCAAGGTGGCTCAGTGGTTAGCAACACCGCCCTGAACCACACTGACCCCAACTTTTTTCATCTTGATCATTGTATTTCTTAAAAAACTCCTTAAAGTTAGGGCAGCAAGGTGGTTCAGTGGTTAGCAACCCCGCCCTTCAACACCAAAGTCCTGAGTTCTATTCCACCATTTGGCACATCTGCAGGGACAACATTGGAATCTACACACCTTTAGCTACGTAACCTTGTAATTTGTTTATTCATACCATCTATGTTGGTGGCCACTTTTTGAATCGCTTTAGACTATACACTGACCCCAACTTTTTTCATCTTTATCTTTGTATTTCTTAAAAAACACCTAAAACTTGGGGCAGCAAGGTGGCTCAGTGGTTAGCACCACCACCCTGCGACACCAGTCCTGGGTTTTATTCCACCCTTGAGCACATTTGCAAGGACAACATTGGAATCTACACCACTTTAGCTACATAACCTTGTAGTTTGTTCATTCATACCATCAATGTTGTGGGCACACTTTTAGAAACACCATAGACTATACACTGACCCCAACTTTTTTCATCTTGATCATTGTATTTCTTAAAAAACACCTAAAACTTGGGGCAGCAAGATGGCTCAGTGGTTAGCAACACCACCCTGCAAGTCCTGAGCTCTATTCCACCATTGGGCACATCTGCAAGGACAACATTGGAATCTACACAAATTTAGCTACGTAACCCTGTAGTTTGTTCATTCATACCATCTATGTTGTGGGCACACTTTTTGAATCGCTTTAGACTATACACTGACCCCAACTTTTTTCATCTTGATCTTTGTATTTCTTAAAAAACACCTAAAACTTTGGGCAGCAAGGTGCAGGGCCACATCTACCATTAGGCAGAGTGAGGCATTTCTTTTAGGCAGCACCCCAGCACTGAAGAAGAAAGGCGGCACACAGGCAGTTGTAGAAAAAAATGTTCCTTGACCAGTCAAGAAAAAAAAAAAGAAGAATGTTCTCTAGTAACAGATATGATGTTGTTAAAATATAATTTAATATGGTTAGGTTAGCTTGACATGGTGGAAGGCTTACAAATCTTTTGGCTAAAACATTTTATACTACAGAAAGTATGGTATTTCTAATATATTGTAACAGTTGAACCAACATGTAGAGCACAGACTATAAAATAAGTTAATTTGATTTGAGCAACAAAAACCTGTAAGGAGCAATATGGTAGGGGCAACACAAGCTGTTTGAGAAAGGGATTAATGTCTGTTTCTAGTAATTACATTATTGCTAATTGACTGTCTGAGGAACTGTTTAAATACCTATGTGATAGATAAGTTAAAAATCATAAAACTTTAGCCATGCCCATCCACAAAGCCTCACCCATTCTAATATGGTGGCGCTGCACAAAAAGTCAGCCATAAAGTTTGGCTCAGGCAGCAAAAAACCTAGAAGTGCCCCTGGGAACCTGTAGTGGTTAGGAAGTACTTGGTAAAGGGGGGGGGGGATGGACAGACCTTGTAACGGGCCCACAAAGCAGTAAGGATAAAAGGGTGGTAGGCACACATTGAGTGTGTTTGTGGCTAGTATAAGGCAGGTGACCATTGGTCCATTGGTGAAAGGAAGTCAGGTTTTGGTACATTGTTTATGTTTTATAATCACCTATGTTTAAATTGTTCTTGGCACTTTACATTGTTGTTATTTAATAATAATAATGCTGTGCATGTCTGGTTATTGTTGAATGGGGTGGGTAAGGGCACTTTACGTTACCACTGCAATGTGACTCTCGGTAAATGAGCCAATGTTTCAAAACTAAATAGTAACAGATCAACTGATTGTGCAACAAAGACTAGTGTTTTCCATTTGACTGATAATCAGCATATCAAACACAGTAAAGATTGATTACTTGCCCTTGGACATGTTACATATAGTGTGGTCCTGTGAATACATTGCTATTGTTATATCCAAACTGCCCCGGTACAGACCAGCGTACAAATGCTGCTAGTTTTCAGTGCAAATAAAACTGATTAAACTCATTTATCAATAGTGTTCCAAATAGGAGATATGGAGACACGACATAGCAAATTGGAAGATTTATTTTGCTACAGTAATGTCTTTATTATCTCTGCCCCATTTATTGTGTCCTTTATCATGGATGCATATATAGCTAATTACCAAGACCATTTCTCTAATAAGATCCTAATTCACTGTAATATGAAAGAGGATGGGACCAGAGGTCCCTTTTCTTACTCAGAAAATGTTTTTGACCTTGGTAAGCGTCTTAGTCCCTGATAGTGTGCACCAATAATAATGGTCACTTTTAAGTCAGTCAGCAGCACTATATCACAACTCCCTCTCCAGTATAGACATTCTGCATTGTGCACATTTGTTGCCCTTGGGTTGGCAACTGTGGCAGCAACTCTTCACATCCTCTCTCTCTCTCTCTCCCTAGGCCTAAAAATGCTGTTCTGGTGCAATTAATCCCCATTGTACACATTTTCTACTCCTACAGCTTAAGCTTCAATTGAACCAGTCTAAGGTGGCCATAGATCTACAATACAATGGTACAATCTGCATTCTTTTACTGGCCTGATGGGGAAAATTATTGGATGATTGCTGGGCACTGAACACTGGTAAGTGTCAGATTTAAAAGACTGTTAACTTGACAGAATACTTGTATGTGTGAGGATGGATAGGTTTGTCAAGGGCCCTGCACTGTTCTGTTAACATCATTGACCGTAGCTAAGTGGCATAAATATCACCACTCACAGCACAAATCCAATGGCAGCCACATCAATCATACAGAACTAGAAGCTCTGTTTGATATTAAAGGGGAACTGTGGTCAAAAATACTTGATAGGAATTGCTCTCCTGAGAATTTTTGCAATTTATTGTCATTGTTATTTTGCAATCGTTTTGAAGATATTTACATTTTTGTGTGTATATAGCAGCACACCCCCAGGTCCTCTGCACTTCCTGCTTCCTGCTCTGAAACCATGTCAGTAGATGACAGTCAATCTGCCGTATCTCCTCCTCCCCTTGCAGCCCCCCTCCTCTTGCAAGCCCCCTGGCCCCTCCCCACTCATGACCCTATGGCCCCTCCATTTGCAGGCCCCCCTTGGCCCCTTCCCTTACAGCCCCATGTGGCACCACCCACTCGTGGGTGTTTTAGCTCCCCCACTCACGGTGCTGTGGGCACTCAGACCCCCCTACAGAAAACTGAGTGAAAACAGCCTCGGCAGAGTGAGAAGGCTGTTGTCCAATGTGAAAGAGAAGGGCTGTAGATTCCCTTACCTTCTCTGCAGCTGCAGGTCCTTCACCAGCAGGGAGGGGAGGGACTTCCTGAGGGAGTCGGAGGCTGTGCTCACCGGCAGCGAGATGGAGGAGCAGCCTTAGGATGTCACATGTCATCCTCCCACCCATTATCTTTTCTCTAAAGCGTACTCTAAGGACTACATTTAAAGGCATGTCCACCCCCAAAACTAAAATTTAATCCACTACTATCCCTACTGTGTAGTGTTCACAATCCTACCTATCTCTGCTATTTATGGTTCTCATGCAGTGCCTGTTCAATTTTAAAAAGTGAGTAGGAGTGTTCAGTTAGTCATCCAGACCCTGCTTGTTCCTTGTCCTCCCTTAGGACACTGGCATGCACAGGGAGCCCTCTTTCTTCCCTTCCTCCCACCTTCTGATCCATTTATGGCTGCCTCATCCCCTAGCATTAAAGGTATGTCCACCCCCCCAAACTAATTTTAATATGTTAGAAAAAGGCTGTAAACCTTGACCTTGTGAGGTTTACAGCACCAAGATGTCCTCAAATGTACTTACCAGCCTTTGTTCCTCCACTGCCTTCTGCTTAACTTCTGTGCCTGTTTCTGTACGGAAATCAAGCAGAGGGCTTGACCGCATCCGCTCCTTTGATTGCTAAAGCACAGAAAGGCATGGAAGTTAAGCAGAAGGCAGCGAAGGAAGGAAGGCTTGTATGTACATTTGGGGACTCTTTGGCTGCTGTAACCTCGCGAGGTTGAGTTTTACAGCCAAACTAAACTAAATTTAGTTTGGGGTGGAGATACCCTTTAAATTATTAGTGTAAATTACCTACAGCCACCCCCAACCGACATGTTGTTTTGTAAATAAGCACAAGAAATAAATGTACTCTCTCTCATTCCCTCAGCTGTTGCATCCCGCAGCTGCTGCTCCGGCTCCTACTCTGATGCTTCCAGCAAGCAGACAACAGGGAGTAGACAGCCATGGGAACGAAGGAGCTTACGTATATTTCTGTGCTTATTTTCAAATCTACATAGCAATTGGGGTGCATGGGTGCCCTACACTATGGGAAAATGTTATATTTGGGGTAGACATACTCATTAATTATTTATGCTGTAACTTCTCCCTCAAACTAATTATTATATTTATATCCAGGAGTCCAAACCCAAGTTTCATTATACTTTTTTTATAGACACTACTAAGGATACTTAAAAAACCTGATCCCTTGCCTTTAGCTTTCACATTCTTCCTGTTGCTTATGTGCAGTGGCTGTCAGTCAAGGCTGTGTGATGTCTAGGCCAATGCTGACAGCTCTTCCAAAGCTGCTACTTTTGCTGCTGTGAAAGCTCGTAACAAGCTAGTACAGCATTACAGTATCCTTATGCTGGGTACACATGGAGGGATTATTTTCCCTACCGAGCGCTCGCTACGAGCGAACACTTGGCCGGGACAAATGTCCTTCAGTCGTGGCAAATTCAGGGAACAATCGCTGTGCCGTTCCATATGGGATTTTCCTCCAATCCGACAAACGTACAATCGAGATCGGTCGCCGGCCGGCTACTCCACACCAGGAGATATTTTCGGCTGACCGACCGAATCGGCCGAAATATCTTCTGGTGTGTTCCCAGCCTTAGGAGCATCCAATTTAAAGGCAAGTATAAACACAAGCTGGTTTGGGGGGGTCCTAGATATAAATACAATTTTGTGCATTGTCCTTTAGGCTAATATAATATGTATTCAACTTTCTTATTTCAGAGCACAACACCAAATTATATGGCAGTAAGGAGAGTTCAGAGAAATGTTTTAGTAATGCCAAGACGTGCCATCATTAAATGTAATATAGAGTGTAATGAGCTTATATATGTTAATATATCATGGTAATGTACATTCTACTGCAGTGCAAGGGATATGTGTGGAGGATATACTGTATCTATTATGGTGTAATGATTGGAAGGAGGTAGGTAATGTTTATGAAAGAAATGAATATGCTAAAACATTCAAGAAAAACAATGTATTTGAAATATGATAGTCATGTATCTTCCGTGAACAGAGATTCATAGTCAGTTATTGGACCTGTAGTTTTAGATGGTTGGCTTCCCAATCACACGCAATGTATCTTTAGATAACATTAATTGTAATAGGTTTTGTGAAGATCTTGTTCATCCAGGTCATGTGTATGTTGTGTATTCAGTTAGATCAACTGGACACAAAGTTTAGTTTTTTGGAGATTTTTCGCTCATCCAACCAGATTTCTTAATTCAGAATTACATGTGCAAGAATGATCCCTTTTTATGTATTATAATCTTGCATTTCAGTAGGCATCACTGTCAACCTGTAGTTTCCAAACTGATAAGGACTAAAACTCCTAGATATGTTGGTAAAAAGAAGCAGCTTCTAAAGTTGCATTAAGTTTAAGGTAAACAAATGTACAATTGCCACATTCATACAAATCTTTAAGCTTAATATTTGACCTAATAAATGAGAAGTTCTCCTAAAATGAGTGTTCTCAATCATGTCAACTAGATAATGTTCCTCCTGGCAGTTAGAATAGCTATTTAAACCTAGAAAGAAGGGGATGTGATGTACAATTTTCCAATTGTCCCTTAAAATATGCCTAACTTTCCATTCATTTTAAGATAGTAATGAATGATGTATTTATTTACTGTAGTTGAAATAACTAATGGCATATGACTGATCTGGTATCATAGAAAGGTGATAGATGGTCTTATTTTCCTTGTATTGGTGGGTGATTTTCATACATCATAAATAGTTTTATATCCAGCAACTTACAAATTGTGAAACATTGCAACATACTGACATAGTGGACTATGGTCTACATTCACAATGCAGTGGATCTGGATATTATGTTGTGGATAAAGTTACCTTTATCTACACATCACAAAAGTCCTCTACTTGTGTATTGGCTTCTGGCCTCTAGCATTTGATACAATGGATTCAATGAACTGCTAAGCTTAGATGTCCCGCCCTGCCTAATAGGAAAAAATGGTGCGCACTTCTCAATCATGGGAGATGCCACCATTTACTTCAGTTGAAGGAAGTGGTACCAGAGCTATCTGCTCCCGTGCCAGACCCCCTTAGTGGCACTATTTGGTCATCAACAACTTCAAGATAAGAAGTTGAATTGCAGTGAAGACAATCTTGAGGATGTCCAGGAGTGTCCAGGAAGTACCATGACCATCCAATCCAAAGAGTCACTACGAATCATGTTGTCACAGTGCAAGCTTGCTTAATATTGAAAGCAGGTGGGTGCAAAGTAACCTGCACTCACTGTGAAACTTTTGGCAACTCCCTTAAATACCTGTGGTCAATTTATTAAAAAAAAAAAAAAAAAAAGATTAAAAGCCCCAAATGTTCATTAACTCCAAGCACTAAAAAAAGTCCAGAAGCTGATATCCAGCATGACAGAAATTGCAGTTATGAAAATTGAAGTTTATGAGTCATCCAAACACCCACACAACCCCATGTATATGGGCAGAGCATGGGTTTTGAACTACTTTTGTGCTTGCCCATGCCATTTCAAGAATGCTTGGAATAGCGTGGCGTGGCCATGTAGTAATAACAATATTGCTCTAATCTATAACACCATTACCACTGTGGTGTACGGAGTTGATGCTATAAAAAAAAGTTGAGTCTTACCTGAATGGGATCCCACGATGCAGTAAGTCTCGCGAGAGGTAAGATGCTTTGGTAAGATGCAACTTTTTTTTTTTTTTAAAAGCATCATTTGATGTGTTTGCCAATAAAAAACATTTGAAACTTATTAAATGTTTATAATTGTTCTTCGGTATAACTATAGATGTAAAAAAAAATTAAAATAACCATAAAATAGCTGAAACAGCGAGGTTTGTAAAATGAACATCTGGGTCACTGCCAAAGCTTTTGTCCATGGCGGTAGATAGTAATGGTATCACAATATTCTTGGTATACAGTATGTGTCACATTATCAAAAGGGCAACTAGAGAGGAGACTGCACAGGGGGGAAAAATGTCAGAATTTTGAAAGAGGTCTCGTTGTAGTAACCACTAGATGTCACTGTTGCTTAAGTTAGTGCCATGCTTTCACAGGCAATGTATCCATAACATGTGTGCTGGGGCCAAGGAAGATGCAGTTACTGATAACAACTAGACTACAAAAGGGGAAAAATACTAAATGCTGAATAATTTGCCCACAAAGAAAAAAATCTGCCTATTTGCATGGAAATGGTGACCATCTGCATGAAATTTAGAAACTGTGCGCATTGTTAACCATTATCATATTACATAAAAATACAAATTTTGCAAATAATGGTACCAAGATAAATTGCAGTAGTTTGTTTCAATTTGGATATATGGAGAACGATGATAGTAAATTTCACTATTAGTTACTTCCTCGTTGTATTGTAAGCTTGCAGTGGCCTAAATAATATCTCATATTGAACAGACTAAACATAGAAGTGGTGTGATATCTGCCTCTCTTTAAGCCTTATACAACCCAAGCACAAGAGACCAGCAGGGAACAGACCTCTGAGTGCTGAGAGAAAGGGTAATGGATCCTGGGATTAGTTTACAGCTGACAGTTTTTTTTTTTTTTGGGGGGGGTTGGTGGATAGGAACCACATTAGGTACAGTAACCCAATGGCTATAAGATAGGATGTTGGGAAAACTGAAATAACCCTATGCTTGCCCAATCCTACTGACCCACTACCCATGTGTTCGTAGTATCCTTGTGTTTAATTTGTATGGAATGAGAATACAGACAGCGGTTTGCTTATACAACAGTATTTATTTTTCTGGTCATTATAATTTCTAATTTTATTTGATATTTTTTCTTTGTGCTCAGTGAAAGTAAATGTATGCAATGTGATACTGTAGGGTCCATTCATTCTCTATGGCCTGTCCTGTAAAAGCATTGTGGCTTTAGCAAAAATAATGCATAAAATCGGATTCAAGGCAAAGACAAAACCTGCCATAAAAGAATTCATAGTGCAAGGTATGAAACATCTCCTTACATCAGAAATACCCAACTATTATTGCCCGTCCGACGTTCCGCGACTGATCAAGGTTTTCCACATGTCCGATCGTCCTTTCGTCCGATCGTTCCTTCTCGATTCGACAAATGTCGGTCAGACATGGCCGCATTTAGATGTGATAATTTCGGTCTGATCAACCGATACCTGAACTATTGGTCGATCGGACCGAAATATCTTATCGGTGTGTATCCAGCTTTACTGCACAAGCGGGGTATTTACTCATGTATGTAAGAAAGAAAAATTACTGGCAACCAAGGCTTGTACTGTTTAATGCCACAAATGGTGGATTTATTTACCACATTTTTATTTACCTGTAGTACGAAAGATCATGTAACCGGCCATGTCCCTGTGTTTTACCAATTAGCTGACACTGTACTTTTTGTTTAGATTTCGGTAGGAGGAATCCCTCAAAAGAAGGATACGTTATGATCTAAAGAGACAGGGGGGGACAGTTTATGCACAGACAGTGATTCTGGTGCTGAATTTAATAGATCACCATGGAGTTTATATATTAGCAGAATGTCTCAAATGCCTAAAATGATTCCCTATAGAAACCTGAAGACTGTCAAATGTCGTTATCATCAAATTATGATTTAAAACAATTATAAAGCAAAAAAGGCATCACCAATGCCCATCCATCTCCATTTCGCTACTGGCACGGTAACCGCTCAACTATATTTATAAAATGGCGATAAGCCTACTCTTGCTTCAGTTCAAATTTAAATCATCACGTCTGAGGTGTTTAAAATGCACAAGTGCCCATAATATGTATCCTGCCAGTAGGTCTTGGAAGGTGTCAGTTTTATTGTGGAGTTTTCTTACTAAGGTTCCAGGAGGGTGTTAGATTTTTTCCCCATACTTTTACACAAAAAATATGATTGTTTTATAAATTTGCCCCTATGTGTTGCTTTGTAGGTACAGCTCATTGTGTGTGAACATTTACAAATACAATCCACACAGGCATACCCTTTCTTTGCCCTAAACTTTCCATTTCCAGTCAAGGTAATCCCGTATGAAAGGGCCTAACTAATTACTTTCATTTTCATTGATCATTGCCCGTGACTTGAAGCAGCTTTCATCAAATGCTTTCAATGAAGACATAACACCTCTAGTTAAGAGCTGGTAGGGGTTGCTACCACTTGGAAGTATGACCTACCTTACAAATTACCATATATAGAGGAGGACTGTGAAAAGTGCTAACTGGTCTAGTTAAAAAAAATCATGCCCAATAGAAAAATAATTGATGTTCGTATATATCCTTATATATCCCCACATCTAAGTGTAAAATTATTAACATTTTAAACTAGTTCTACTACATGCTAAGAATTTTGTCTATGTCGAGTTACATGTTTAATCAAACAATAAAAATAAACAATAATAACACAATTTCAAACACTTGAGTAGACTTTTAATCTTACAAACTGCTGCCCAGCCAATCCAGTCGTCTCATCAAGAAGGTCAATGTATCTGTTATGTAAGTGAATATTCAGGAGACTGTTTTATATTCTACAAACATAAGGCAAAAGTCAAAGACAATATCTTTCTATGTATCTAAACAAAGTGATTTTCTCTATCTCTACCAAGTGTTTTGTACAGAACTGACCTCTACTAATTGTGGGGACTGTGCTTTCAAGCATGTCTTGGATGAAACTTCATTTCCTTCTCACCCCCAAGGCAGCCATAACATATGAGAGGAGTCCCTCCCCTGGTAGGACAGTCCCAAACTTAAAGGCCCTCCTCTAACCAAGCCCCCTTCAGTGTTTTTTGTCCTACCTGTAGGACGTTCCAGCTCAAGCATGTCTGATCCCTGGGTGGTGAGGACTGGCAGCAGGTTGGATCGTTACTATTCCCCTGGGGAGCTCTCCTTTGCTACTTCAGAGCCCAAGTACTTTCAATGCGTCCATAGCGGCTTACTTCCGGGTTCGGAAGTCCGGTGTACTTGGGGGCGGACTTTCCACGTCTGCCGCGTTCGAGCGTGTCACGTCACCAAAGCTGGGGGAGCCTGCAAAATTTAAAAGGTAAGCGTGCTATCTTTTTCTCTGCTGCTTCCCTACTGATGCGATCTGTGCTGATCAGTGCTCTGTGTTCCCAGCCCCCTGCCTAGTTCGGTAAGCTCTCCCCTACGATTACTGTCCCTTCCTCCTATACTTAAGTATAGTGGAATGAGAATTTATTTTGAATTCTACAGTGCATCTATGTGGGCTTTTATCCCCTTTTAGATATGTCTGCCCAGACCCTTCTGATCCACTACTCAAGTGACCATGGCTGCAAGAAGGCAAAGCTAAAGACAAAAGCAGAATTTGCCCTGGATGTGATTCCAAACTTGCCAGTTACAAATCCTTATTCACTATTTGCTGGATAAAATCAGGAATCCTCCTGGTTCAGGACATAATGCTAATGACTGAATTTTTTGATTTTTTTTTAAAGAGAACCTTCTCCTCTTTTCCACATGCAGACACAGAGGATTGGCCTCAGGATCAAGGAGGATAACCAGCTGTTAATATTCCAGCTACACCCGTAGCCCTGCCAGGTCTGATCCACCTCCAGAGGCCAGAATTTCCCATCCCCTCAGCAGGACTACCCTCTCATCATCGGACGAAGGAAGATTTCGGATGATGAGGATTTCTTCCCCTTCAAGATTTGGAAACACTTCTTAAGGTGGTGAGGACAGACGTTAGACAACCGTGATTGCAGGAACCCCTAGAAGGGGGCTTTTAAGAACTGTTCTCAGGGCTTAAAGAAAAAATATCCATTCCTGTTAGAGCCATAGGATCTATAAGGAAAGTGGTCCTCTCCGAAAGCACAAATTTCCATCCTAAAAGAAGTCCTAATCTTTCCATTTGATCCTGAGTTGCAAAAAATGGGATTCACCACCTAAAAGACGCCCCAGTTGCCCAGAGATAAAAAGAACGACTATACCTCCTAGACGACTGGCTTCCGTGTCTGAAGGACCTTGGACCACAAAGCTGAATTCGGCTTAAGAAATTCTTTTAGGCTTCAGGGGCAGCATGAAATCGGCTATAGCTTCGCTTCTTGGCTAAGCTTAGACTTTGGCTCTCTGACTTGGAAAACATATTGTCCCAGGAGTTCTCGGATCAGATAGTAAAGATTTCCCTAATGCTGCACAGGGCAGCTGATTATATATGTGACTTGCCTATCGGTGTGAACAGATCACGCTGGTCCTGCAGAATAGGCTGTTGGAACTTCGTTTGAAGGGGGAGTCTTGTTTGGTTCAAGCCAGAGGAAGCTGTGGGAAGAAAGGGGAGGCAAGATTCTCCTTCCCTAGGCAAGAAACCTTTCAGAAAGGAGCTACATTCCTTTCGTGGGTCCTTCAGTGGCAGAGGAAGGGATCGGTTCTTTCCTCATACCCAAACAAATAGAGGAAGAGGTCGTCTGGGTGGGATCAAGACCATTTTTCCCAATGACGCCAGGGCAGTGGGGGCACGCTGTCGCGTACTTATCCAAGAATGGAGTTGATTACTTCAGACAATGGGTCCTAGAGACCTCAACACGGCTATTCCTTGAATTTTCTACAGATGCCTCCCCACAATTCACAGGCATCAGGCATACCCAAGGTGCTGGACAAAAGAGCTGCCTTGTTGCAGGAGATAAGGAAACTGAAGTCCAGGGTACTTTGTCCAGTCCCTCCTTAAAGAGGGGCCAAGGAGTATATCAAAAATATACGCCAAAATCCACAGGAGGGTTCCGTCTGATATAGATTTAAAGATATCTCAATCTTTCATCAAAAGAACCATTTCAAAATGGAATCGGTAAAACTACAATCACACGCTCTACTTCCAGGAGATTTTTGCCTCTTTGGACTTAAAGGATCTTACTGCACCGTTCCTATCCGCAAGTGTCATCAAAATACCTAGGATTGCAATCCATCGGACAAAGTTTAGAGCACTTCAGTTCGCTGCTCTTCCTTTCGGAATTACCTCAGCACCAAGGGTATTTACGAAAATTAAGTGTTTAGCAGCTCATTTAAGACACTCGGTGCAGTATCATCCCTTACTTGGACAACTGGCTTCTAAAGCAAGCTCAGAACAAACATTATATCAAATATCCGCTACCATTCAAACCCTCCAAGAACTTGGTTGGTATATAAATGGGAAAAATCCTCCCTCATCCTGAACAAAAGAAAGTTCTGGTTCTTGTTCGACACAACAAAATGTGATTCTCCGTCCAGAGAAATGTATAGCGAAAATCAGATCCAAAGTAGCTCATCTAAGATCAGCTTCTTCAATTCCTTAAGGCTTCTATAGGTCCCGTCTCTTTTCATGCCGCTATAGTGTGCTCATAGGACAAAAGCTCATATGAGGCCTCTCCAACTTCACTTCTTTGCTCTTGACAGGCAGACCCATTTCTCCTTCGCAGAAACCCAACTGCCAGAAGTCGATCCTCTCTGAAATGGTGGATGACGAGGGAATTGTCTAGAGGAATCTCCTAGCTCTCCCTACCCGTCATATTGACTACGATGCCAGCAATGGGTTGGGGAGCACATTGGCAAATTGTATCCAACAGGGCATGGCCTTGCTACACGAAAACCCTCATCCTCGAATTACAGAGAGCTCCAGGCGTATGGAACCCTCAAGGCCTTCAAACTACGGTCATAGGAAAAAGTCCAGATTCAGACCCGACAAACGTACAACCGCAGCTATATCAACCCACCAAGGAGGCACTAGAGCCTAACTTGGTACGGCTCTCATTGAACAATAACTCGTGGGCAGAAGACAACTTAGCAGTCTCTCGCTCTCTATATCAGAGTTCACAAACAATGGCAGACAGTCTAGCCGCAGTAACTTAGACCGCAACGAATGGGACTGAATCCGAGATTTTCAACACCATATGTCTCAAATGGGACCCCGGAGATATATCGATGGCCTCTGCAAGAATCACAAACTACCGGTGTACTCTTCCTGTCCAAGGATCCCAAAGCTGCAGGAAGGGATGCGCTTTCAGTACCCTGGAAACTTTCACCTGGCACATGTTGTTTCCTCACTTTCCCCTATCCCCAAGTTTTGAAGGAAGATCCGTTCAGACAGAGCAAGATTATAGTATTAGCCCCAGCAGGCCTCGCAGAGCTTGGTTTTCGGCCCTAGTTCAGCTTTCCATTCGACCACCCCTGGAATCTTCCTGTTTCGGAGAATCTTCTATCTCAGGGCCAAAATTCTTCTCCAGTCCTTCAGAAGCTGTGTGGCGTGGTTTCTGAAAGGGATATGATGTTAAAAATGGGGCTTTCTGTTCCAGTAATTGAAACACGCTACTCAGCAGAAAGCTCTACTTCTGCCATATCTGTAGGACTTGGATAAATTTCAGATATGGTGCCAGACAAAGGCAAGAAGGGGGCAACACCTCATATTCCAACTATTCTGATTTTTTGGTAGAAGGCCTTCAAAAAGGCCTTGCTCCTAAGTACACCCCTTAGGTTCAGGTCTCGGCGTTTTCCATAAGAGATTTTTTTAAGGCGGCTTTAATAAAAACCTAGAGTCAAATTTTTTTTCCTAAATGGGACCTTTAATTGGTGTTGAAAGGTCTATGTCAGCATCCATTCGAACCGCTGGCAGAATTTCCATCAATTGCTATCTTGGAGACAGCTCTTCTCATTGCCTTTCCTCAGCCAGGATAATAAGTAAATTCAGGCCCTTAACGCAGAGACCTACTTGTAATCAAAGAGGAAGTATTCAGTTGCACCTGGACCACAACTTTAGGCCTAAGGTTTTTCTAATTTTTCACAGGATCGAGATCTTTTTAACCGTCTTAAAACACGAGCAACCCAGAAGACAGCCTGCTTACTTTTGTAGATGTCAAGAATGCGTCTTAACTTACCTAGAAAGGACCGAGTCATCAGACAGTTATTCCTTGTTATCTCTTACTTGGGAAAGGAAAGTTAAAAACCTTCAACAAAGCCACTATAGCCAGTTGATAAATTGTCTATTTTTTCACGCCTATGAATTGGCCATATACCTGTCCCTTCTTTAGTAAATGCACATTACTAGATCTGTGTCTACCTCCTAGCACAAGGCAGGGTATCGCTCCAGAGCAAATATGTCAGGCGCACCTGGGCCTTATTCAACATGTCTTCCATGAGAGGGAAGCGCTTTTGGTCGTAGTGTCCTCAATAATGTTAATTAATAGTTCCCTCCCTTGTTTTTTCAACTGCTACGTGATATCTCATATGTTATGGCTGCCTTTTGGGTGAGAAGGAAAACTGAATTTATACTTACTAAATTCCAGTTCCTTGAACCCCAAAGGCACACACCCCCTGATAAATCCATTGCATCTATTGTCTTTGTGGTTATTTCTACTATCGACTTACAACTGAAGGGGCTTGGTTAGAGGAGGGCCTTTAAGTGGGACTGTCCTACCAGGGGAGGGACTACTCCTCCATATGTTTATGGCCTTTGGGTTCAAGGAAATGGAATTTACATAAGTATAAATTCAGTCTTTCCTGACATACATCATAGGTCCTCTCATGAAAAACATGAATATATATATATTCATTGAACCAGATGAGTGGAGGGGCATGGAAGGACAGCCAAGAAGATAGAACAAAGAGGGAAGCAAGGCATGACAACTATACAGACCACAAATAGTATTCCTCTATCTAAACGTATTACAAAAAATTGGGGAAAGTACTTGCAATGGGCTTAAATTTCTGCCCTTCATTCAAGATTTGATATATTTGAATTGGATGTCGATTTTAATCTTATTTCGGTCATTAGATTAAAAGGAGGGAGTTCCAAAAATTGATTCTGTGAAAAAAGGTTAGTTTATGTCTTCATACTTTGGTTGTTGTATAAAAAGTAATTTGTACCACCTCAACAATCCAGGAGTGGAACCATTTATTAAAGTTACCAGGAGAGATTGAGAGGATGATCCTACACCTAGGGATTTGTTGTCTCAATATCTGAATTCTTGCTAAAAGTGAGAAATTGGCATTGAATAAATTAAAGGGGATGAATTTATCACCATCAGCACTCTGATAAAGAGGACGCAATGGTGGTTATAGACACGGAATATTTGAACACAGATCTCCAAGTGTATTGTACTTAGAAAAAAACAAGGTCCTTGTACCCGAAACTGTTGTGTGGGAGAATTAAACAAGCCAATTTTGCAGCATATACTGCCTTTACCGGTTCCCTTCCTCCTTCTTTACTATTTGGATGCATTAAGGACTAGGAACACATTGCCACAGTGTGTGCAAGGTAACAGCTTTTGGCTGTTGTTTGTATTTATATTTTTTATATAAGGGCCACGTGGATGCGCTCTGTACTATAGAATACAAAAAGTCTTACAAGGGAGAGATATTAAATGAATACATCATAAATATGTCCATCATGAATACAGTATACAAGTGCTTAAAACATTTAACATGAGGAAAGAGGTCCCTGCCCCATAGAGCTTACAATCTCTTACTGTAGGTGGGTAACATCAGATCATAGGAAGGGTGAAAGTGCTAAGTAATAACTGGCGCAGTGTCAACATCCCATGCTGTGCTGTACTCAACAGATAGATGAGAGGTTAATTTAACTTGTTTATTGAGGTTTTTAACAAAGATAGAGGGAAAAAAATTCCAAAGATGGGAGCCACAAGAAAAGTTTAAGGTGAAAGGAGCAGTGTGAGTGGTCTTTAAAAGAGATGGTTCTATTATGAGCAGAGGTGTGGGCAGTGAATATTATGGCTACCTTGGATGTAGTATGTATAATTTAATTTATAAAGCGCCACTTGGTACGCAGCGCAGTACATTATAAAATAGATATACAAACAAGGAATAAATGCAAGCCATTATACATGATAAAAAAATTAATTAAGTTAAATACAATTTCATACATCGTTTAAGAAAGCATAAATATATAAATTATGTATGAATGGTATAAGTCAACAACCTCGACACTTAGGAATGAGATCCCTGCCCGGAAGAGCTTACATCTAAGTGGGGGACAATACAGGTACAAGTGAGGGGATGGTACAAGTGCTTAAAAGGGCCAACAATCATTAGTTAGCTGATGCTCAAGGGTAGGATACATCTATATTTGAAAGCATTAATGGAGTTACCAGGTGAACGGAGAGGGAAGAGTTCCACAGTAGGGAGCAGCAAGAGAGAATGGTTTAAGCAGGAGGCAGCAGTAGTTAGTTGGGGTCTGTGAGAAGATTTCCTTGCGAGGAACGGAGGGCACGACCTGGAACATAAGGGACCAAGAGAGAATATAAGTAGGTAGTGCAGTAAGCGAATAGATTTAAGGTTAAAGAAGGGTATTGATTATGATTCTTTGTTTGATGGAGCCACTCTATGGACTGAAGTATCGGGTTGCGGGTTCTCTTTTGGAGGAGAGCGAGATGATCCGAGCTGCCGAGTTAAGATATACTAGGGAGGAGAATATTCGAGCGGATCCAGAGTGAGAATGTTACAGTAGTCAAGACAGGAGATTATAAGGGCATGGATGAGCATTTAGTAGTGGAAAAGAGAGAAAAAGGGTGATCTTGGTAATATTGCGAAGGAGAAAACGACAGGTCCTACACCTTGTTAATGTGATGATGGAAGGAAGAGAGAGTCAAAAGATCACTCAAGCAGCATGCAGATTCACTGGTAATGACCATATTGTCATAGAGTGGAGAATGGTGGGCTAGGTCCCAGTTTATAGGGGGGGAAATGATTAATTCCGTTTTGGATAGATTGAGTTTAAGGCGACAGAGCGCCATCCAGGAAGAGATAAGAGAGCAGACATTTAGAGATTTTGGGATTGAACTTCAGGGGTTTAGCGCAGGGGTGGACATGAATTTAGGTATCATCAGCATATAACTTAAAAACTGTAAGAACTTATTATTTTTCCCAGAGAGATAGTGTAAGGGGAGAACAGCAAGGGTCCTAAAACCGAGCCCTGAGGGACCCCCACACTAAGCGGAACAGGAAAGGAAGTCTTATTAGCAAAAGAGACAGTGAAAGATCTGTTAGAGAGATAAAGACAACCACGCTACAGCTTGATTTTGGATGCCCAGAGCATATAGAATATGCATAAGAAGAGAGTGGTCCACAGTATCAAAGGCAGCCAATTGGTCAAGGAGGATGAGGACCGAGAACTGTCCTTTGGCTTTGGCATCTTGTAGTCATTTGAGACTTTGCAGAGGGCCATTTTAGTTGAATGACCCGTCGGAATCCCGATTGCAACGGGTCCAATAAGTTATTAGCATGGAGGTATTTTAGTATGCGTGTAGAGACACAGGTTCAAGGAGTTTTGAAGTAACATCTTTTATACCCTCGATCACCCATATGTAGGCTATTGAGAGCAATAGGGATGTTATTAACACAATCAACTAATACTGAACATAGAAACACATTTTTGTTGAATTGTTAACCATTACTTAACAAGACATAAAATATAAGAATGTGGAAGCACTCCATAAGGCTAATTTACAACTACTTTAGCGGAAGTGCTACTGATCTGGTCAAACATTTATACAAACATGAGAAAAGATAATCATGCACATTGCTAGGCCCCATACAATATCAATTTATCTGCACACTGGCATACATTATAAACATAGAAAAGAGAATCAATGCACATTCCTGGGCCCCATACATATAATTATCCGCACACTGGCATACTTTATAACAAAGGGATTTTTGTAACATTATACTGTGAATCACATGAATAAAAGCCTTCCAACCATGTCAAAGTAACCCCAGTCTGGAAGGTCCTAGCTTCTCAACCTTTTTACATTTCTTTTAATTCAATTAAAGAAAGTTAAGAATGAGAAATGCAAAAGCTTGCTATCCTATTTGTTCATACATGGGGGTAGGACTTCAGATACAATGGTAGCAGTACACAACCAAAAAAATCAGTTGTCTCATTTCCAAACATGGCTACCTGAAAAGAAAAAATGCTTAAATGTTATAAATGTGACAATGCCCTTAAGTAAATGTTGGAGATCAATTATAAATCCTAACACAGGGAAAGACCTGATCAGTGGTCAAATAATTGTGACACTAGTTATGTGTTCACAATTATTATGCTGTTTATAGTCTCACTTGCCTCTGTGGGTTACTTTACATAGAGACAACACAAAGATATAACCACATATCCCCCAGCATAAGTCATCTATTTCATTAAAACACTTCCGTTCTGGTGGTGGAGTTTGTGCCCATCCCAAAGGGGCAGGGACCAACACCTTAAGCTTAAACAAAAAGGTCAGATGGACGAAGCACTGATGACGCTTGCTCCATCTGGCCTAAATCGAGATTATGATCTATATAATTTTTGTGTAATTTACATTGTGGAGTGATAGTCTGTATATATATAAAGTGGGCTAGTTAAAGGAAGTTTTCTGCTGTCTACAGGGTAAAATATGTCACTTACTGAATATTTGTAAAAGATATGTTTTCTGCTGATTGCAGGGCTAATAATATGTAATTTCCTGTTCCAGTGTATAAACCCATTGTATATTATGTGTGTGTGTGTGTGTGTTGTGTTGCGTGTGTGTATTTCCACCATAAAACTACATTTTGCATATGGCACAATTGCCCCCCAAAAAACCTTGACCTCACACCTAAAATTGGCTCCTAAATTTACTTACCAAACCTCCTTCCCTTGGCTGCCTTCTGCCTGTCTTCCAAGCCTTTTCCATGCATGAAAGCAAAAGAGGGCCAACCATCAGCCACATCTGTGCTTGTCTGAGACAACGCATCTCAGCCACACAGAGCTAGGCCAGTCTGACAGAGCAGAGGAAGCCAAGGTACAGGCAGGTAAGTATATTTAGAAGCAAATTTTAAAACTTTGGACCTTGCAAGGTCGCAGTTTAGGGGGCATGTCAGCATATACAAATTTAGATTTGGGGGGTGGACATACCCTTTAAAGGAACTGTGGTCTCCATACAAGTGGCCTTTATTAAAAGGGCACATTCCTAACTTTAAAATGACTCCAAGATCATGCCTCTGCCTTCACCTGTTTTCTTTCCAAATGGTGTCCAGGTAGTTTTATTTCTTTAAAACAGTGCACCCGTTGACTTATTAAATACTTTCTGTCTTGTTTCCCAGTGTTCCAGTATCGCACAGTGTGGTCACTGACCATTACGTTCTTTACACATGCTCAGTCCTAGATACTGCAGGAAGTTGTTACAGTTGGTCACACCCACTATAGCCTCTAGCCAATCCTTTTACAGGACAGAATAGGCAAGGGCACATGTGACTGAGATGAGGGGTGTGACCAGTCTTTGTACATACAACAGTTATTTCATCCATTTCTTCAAGTAGTTAATTTGCTTTAAAGCTATTAACTGTATTGCTATTTTACAGTTTATTGGTATTTTTAGAGGGAATATTCAATTCTTGAGTGTAAACATGTGGGTTTTGTCTCCTTTAAACCAAATGAACAAACAGGAAAGTTATTATTTAAACATAATCAAAACTAATTAAAATGTTGCAATGTGACCATGATGTCCACTTGAATGATCGTTAGTTCCTGAGCCTGCAGGACTGTGTCCCAACAAGCGGCATTACAAACCCTATTTGATACACATATTTACTGGGTGCCTTCCTTAGCTTGAAAACTATCCATGATTCTGCAGATCATAATGGACACAGAGAAAGAAAGCAGTAGATAACCTGTCATGTTTCACTGATTTAAGTGTCTTTGACAGGTGCCAGTCTGACTCAGTTTCTGAATTTACTGTTTGAAAACTTTAAAAGTCTTGAAAGCCTTAAAGCATCTCAAATGTTTCTTTTACTTAAAGGGGTGGTGACAATACAATCTTACTTATTTTATTTGTATATGTTTTATTGGTAGCAGTCTTAGCTTTCGTGGAATAGTGCTTAAGATACCTTAGTTTCTATGAGCTCCTTATCATCAACTCAATAAGAAACATCTAGGAAAAAAGGAATGAACAAGTAAATATGCCGCCCCTGTGCTAGACTTCCATTGAAATGCCACTGTACTGTGTTATTTACGAAATGTGCAATTTAATACAGGATTTGTCCCCCTCCCGGTGGAGTGTTGTTTGGATGTTTTAAAACTATATATAACATTATATAGAAACCTATTCCCCCCCCACATTATTTGCTTCGTGTTCTTAAGGTTCCTGGTATTTGATCCACTGGCAAAAAAACAGGAAGATCATCTGGTCAGTGCAAAATGATATATAAGTGATGTTGGAGTTGAAGAGGCTTCATTTTAGATTTGCAAAATTACCACTTTCCTACACCTCATCTCATAATTAATTTAATATTTGTAATTTTTCCCCCTTTGGTACAATTTGTTATTTTTTAATCATTCTGTTTTCCATGGTCAGGTCCAGACCAGTGTTGTACTCCTGGGGAATCCAGAAACAGTTTAGTAAAACTGGGGCCCCACCACACCACGGCCTCAAGTCTAAAGTTACAAATTAATCAAAGATAAAGGTTATTGCACTACTTGCTCTTGGTCAGTAAACTACAGTCTTGTCCAGTTGAGTACAAGCTATATCAGTTTATACACATTGCCCCTGCAGACCAGTACCCCAAATGCTATCTCGAATCCTGACCTTCCATGTTCTTCTCAGTCTGGAGGAAGAACATGTTTTCCCCAAAGCAAACAAAAGCATTGCTGAAACCCTGCCCTTTTATATGTCGATTACAAAGAACGGTTGTGCATAATAGATTCTAATTTCACAGAGGAAGATTTTGTTTTTCATGATGTTAGGTTTTTTTTTCCGTGAAAACCATGACAGTAATTTACATAAATGTTCCCCCTTTTTCTGCGATTCTTTACATGTGAATAAAACTGTGTTGGGTGATTATGGGAAAAGCTACAAGTGTTATTACTCTTCTGCTTATTATGCATAAGGGGCAGATTAGACTTGCTTTTATTCACACGTCCTGTGTTTTATCAGGCTGTCATTGCAGCTATCAGTCAAGCATAATGTACCACAAACTCATATCCCATGAATAATACAAGCATCATACAGTACTAACTTTGGGGAATATACGTTCGGTTTAACATACAGAAAGTCAATTTATTGCAAGACCATCTAAATTAGCGTATCTCCCCTCAAACCTGTCTCTCAACGGCTCCAATGTCTTGTGCACAGCTGCTGATTTTCTCAGCCAACCATCCTACCCCACAATTCCTTTCAATCTTCTCCAGCTCTCAATATCCAGTCATTGCACACAACCTCCGTGTTTTACGTTGCCAGTGACATTTACTTACCGAAGTCCTATAGACACTTATTGACTTGTTGGCCTTAAGCATTGTCAATCCTCTGCAACCAATATTTCTGATTGTGTTGTTGTCTTACATTACAATACAATATAAAAGGATACACTATCATGCAACTTCCAGTCATTAATGTTACAATGTGCCTGTAGAACGCTTGAATTATTAAAAGTAAAAGAGGAGAACAGATACTAGCACCCTTCAACTGTATGTATGCATATATTGTATGCATATGTTTATTTATATAGCGTGTACAAATATAGAATACAAAGGGGGCAAAAATTAATATCTATATATATATATATATATATATATACTAGCAAAAGTGTGCCCGTTGGTGCCCAGTGGGTTTTTATGTGTTAATTTTATATATTTAATTTGCTGGAGTTTACATATTACATCAATACATATTATTAAAAATATATTAATATATAATAAGTGTAAGCTACCCGCCACTACAAGGCCCTCCATATTAGGGTAGTTCCTATCTAAGAATGACATATTTTTAAGTAATAATGCTGTTATTTTTGTAGTGTAATTATTATGTTTAGATATGTTTTATCCTAATGATAACTTTCCGCGGCACTTGGAGCCTTTCCCGGTAGTTCCCGTCTTCCAGGGGTAGTTTTGCGACTGGTTGCTGCTGAAAACCAGGCTCCCAGGACCGCGCCGCGAGTGTGTTAGGCTCTGCGGGACTTACTGCGG
The DNA here is from genome assembly GCA_019447015.1 of Hymenochirus boettgeri. Taxonomy (NCBI): domain Eukaryota; kingdom Metazoa; phylum Chordata; class Amphibia; order Anura; family Pipidae; genus Hymenochirus; species Hymenochirus boettgeri. Next base: position 107,115,328 of record CM033477.1, on the reverse strand, counting down.
CACTTGGAGCTCTTCCTGTAGTTTCCAACTTCCAGGGGGTATTTGCGGTTGTACGCGACGGCGAAACCAGCTCCCAGGCCCCGCTGCGAGTGTTGGGAGGCTCCGCGGCACTTAAAGCCTTTCCTCGGTAGTCCTGTCTTCCAGGGGGTGTTTGCGGTTTTCGCGGCCAAAAACCAGGCTCCCAGGCCCTGCCTCGAGTGTTGGGAGGCTCCCGCGGGCTTCCATCGGAACTTGAGCCATCCCAGGTGCTGCAAGTGTTCAACATACTGTACACACATTCTCTTCAGCTAATCAGGGAAGCAGGACGAGTCTTCAATACCTAGCAACAGCAGGATCTCCCACCATTTCTATGGCAATGCCTTCTCTCCCTATTAAATGGAACACTATTGGCTTTTAATCTGGATACAACCAATGTGGAAGGCTTGTTAGATCCTGTACTTTAACACACATGCGGCAGTAAGGAGGAACCTGGTGCTTGTTTATATGGGTATTCCTATTGGCTGCTAGAATACGTCGGCCACTATTACGTAATGGGACAATTTATAATAATTGTACTAACCTGGAAGCTGATCATTGTGAGCACTGCTGCTACAGAATAGGAGAAAGAGACAGAGAAATTGACAGAGAGAGACAGACAGAAAGGAGAGACAGACAGAGAGACAGAAGGAGAGACAGAGAGAGAGACAGACAGAGATAGAGGGAGAGACAGAGACAAACAGAGAGAGCAGACAGAGAGAGAGAGACAGACAGTGTCGTTTGGCACCCAACCGCTTCCACTACACATTGCATCAGGATGTGAAGCACTCTCCCACAATGCAATACACTGGATACTCATCTACACTTACTGGGAAGCAAACTTTGTTTTGATTGGCCATTAACTCGCACATGCTCAGTAAGTCTCTCCCACAATGCAATACAGCTGGATATCATCTACACTTCTGGAAAGCAAACTTTCTTTTGATTGGCCATTAACTCGCACATGCTCAGCTAAGTCTCCTCCCAAATGCAATACAGCTGGATATCATCTACACTTACTGGGAAAGCAAACTTTCTTTTGATTGGCCATTACTCGCACATGCAGTACGTCTCTACCACAATGCAAAGCTAAAGGATGTTACTGTAAAGCATGCATTGTGTCAGGATTTGATGTAGTGCTACAGCAGCTACCAGAAGCACACCTATTGGATAATAGGACAATAGGGAATGGCAGCAAACTTCCATGCAGAATTTATAAATTTGAGAGGTGTGTCTATAGCTCCCCTTTTGACCAGTCATTCAAACGTGGGAGGTTCTGTAGGTTATTACTTTTTTATTTTTTATTTCATATGCCATTTACACACTGTTACACACTTATATATCTTTATTTTGTACATATTAATAAACTAATTCATGTTATACCTTTTACATTACAATATACACATTTACTATGTATATATTATTTTAGCCTACCCCCACCTACATAGTACAGTCTAAAAACTCAATGCAATCTCCACAAAATGGAAAATAATTTTATATAAAGGAAGGATATATATAAGTATGTGCATCATGAAATATACAAGTGCTTGAAAGATGTAACATGAGGAAAGAGGTCCCTGCCCTGCAGAGCTTGCAATCTAATTAGGTTGGTAACATACAGATACATAGGTGGAAGTGCAATAGTAATAATTGGTGCAGTGTCAGAGGGGGCAATTAAATTCCAGAGGACAGGAGCCACAAGAGAAAAAGGTTTAAGGAGAGAGGAGGCTGTGTGAGTGGGGGGTGTCTGTATAAGAGATGGTTCTGTGATGAACGGAGGTTATGGCCAGGGACATATGGGAAGAAATAGAAGGAGCAGCGGTGCGAAGGAATTTAAATGTTAAGAGAAAGATTTAGTAGATAATCTGTTGTTTAATGGGGAGCCAGAGGAGATTTAATTTCCCGATTGTTAGAGAGCGAGATAATGCGTGCTGCAGAGTTAAGTATCAGCTGAAGGGGAGAAAGATGGGAAGCAGGAAGACCAGAATGCAAAAGATTACAATAGTACAGGCGTGATAGGATGAGAGCATGGATAAGTATAGCATATACTTACAGAGCAAAAAGTGACAGGTTTTAGCAACATAGTTACATTTAGAAAAGGAGAGAGGGGAATCAATAATAACCCCTAAGCAATGTACCAACTGAATAGGATAAATGCGGGTGTTGTCCACAGAAATGGAAAAGGTGGGATAGGACCAGGTTTAGGTGAGAAAATGATCAGTTCGGTTTTTGTCAGATTTATTTTGAGGCATTGGTGCACCATCCATGAGGAGGCAGCATGAGGACCGTTGGAGATGTGTGACTGGGTGTCAGGACTTAGTGTGGGGGTAAAAAATATATTTGAGTATCATCGGCATAAAGATGGTAGGTCAAACCAAATGAGCCAATGACATCTAGAAACACAAACAAGATTGCAGGCCAGTACTTCATAAATAAATAGTACAGACTATGACCCAAATATTAAAGGGGAGGTGCTTGTAGAATAATTATCAATACAATGAAAAAAGGGAGACATATTCTACATGAAAATAACACTCTCTTATGCTGTGCAAAAAAAAAAAAGGTAAATCTTTAATCTGACATCAAGGTGATGATCAATATAATTATTCTAATTATTCTACAAGCATCTCCAATTAATAATTGGGTCAAAGTATGTGCTATTTATTTATGAAGTAAATAGTCTGTGTTATTATATTGAGCTGATGACATCTCCCAGGGAAATAATATAGAGGGAGAACAGCAGGGGTCCAAGAACAGAGCCCTGTGGAACCCCTATACTAAGAGGAACCGGAGAGGATGTTTTATTATCATATGGTACAGAGTAAGTTCTGTTAGAGAGGTAGAATCATAGCCAGGATGCCGCTTCATTCCGGACGCCAAAGGATTGAATAATTTATATTAGGAGGGAATAATCTACAAAGCAGAGGAGGTCCCAACATTACAACATATATACAAGTCCTCGCACACCTGCAATCTTCTGAATCCACAGAGGTGCTGTTTCCCCAGCTGCTCAACCACTCAGTTCAAACCGTAGAACCAACATGATATCAGGGAGGCGCACTCAAATAGGATATAATTTTTTTATTGTGACAAAGCAGTGCACAACGTTTCGGGGATGTTCCTCTTTCTCAGGTGTATCTGAGGAAGGGGAACTACCCCGAAACGTTGTGCACCACTTTGTCACAATAAACAAATTATATGCTTTTTGAGTGCACCTCCCCGATATCATATTGGTTCTGAGGTCCCAACATTAGATGTATCAGAGTGAACAATAATCATATTTGTTAAAACTAAATTAGGCTAAAGAGCAAAAATTGTGAGAAAAATAGAAAAACTATAGCTGTTATATAACAAAATACGGATTCAGTACGTAATTACAGGTTTCCTGCAGGGAACAGTCAGACACAGCTAGTGCAAGATATTTATCCACTGGGGTTTAAGAGGAAAACAACCCTTGCAGCCAAAGCAACAATGATTTTAACAGGAAACCCTAATCTCTAAATAAATCATTTTAGCTTGATGGGAAACAGTGACAGATAAATAAGGATCACTTAATTAGACCTGTTACAGTTTTCATGACTGCTTGCAAAGTTTACCTTTATTTTCAGCAGCTTTGAACAGTTGCATAATAATTGCAATTTGCATTTTTATGGTGCCTTCTATTCAAGCAAGATCACAGGCTGCTGTAAAGCTGTGTTTGAGGTATACAAATCACCTAAAGTAGCAGTTTATGAGATTTCGTTTCAGCTGCAACTGCACATGAATAACTGCATATAGATGATGGGTTACAGAAAAAACAGTTTTACATCATCCATCTTTTTAAAAAAAATGCAAGCTGTTGAAAAGACCTACTTAAAGCATTCAATTTGTTACCTTTTAATTAGTATTGAAATACAATCAGGGTTATTCAATAAAAGTTCTTATCGTTTAAAATGGTGCTAATTTTGCCCCAACCAATCAGATGTAAGGTTACAAATGTTAAATAAGATCTGATTGGTTGGGGCAAAATTAGCACCATTTTAATCAATAAGAACTTTTATTGAATCTCCCTGAATGTCTCCATGTGTATTCCTAAAAATACTGTTTATATAACACACCTTGCAGAATGTGTCTTCCATTGGCCAGGTCCTGATATCTGTTTGATTGTTACAGCTGACTGACAATTGACTTAAAATTTCTTAATGGAATTGTTCACTTGAAAAGTGAACTATTCCTTTAATATATTGATTGAAGACTGGAAGGTTAAGGAGCTATGTCTCTCTGCATAAGCAGAGTGTTTGTGCTTTGCCTTTATTGTTTATATCAATCTCTGCCTGTATCTTCAGATTTCCTTGCTTTTCAGCTGCCCAGACCTCTGCCCTTACCACAAATGTTGCCTGCTTGCCACCTGCCCAGAGCTCTGCCTGTACCAGACTTTGCCGGATAACTGTCTGCCCTGACATTTTCCTTTACCATGGAATTTGACTGCTTGCCACTTGCCAAGACCTGTCTGTGTCCCAGACTTTGCTTGGTAGCTGCCAGCCCGCACCCTGTACTTTTATCTCAGTCTTGTCCTCTTCTTTTTACTCTTTATTAGGCAGTCATCTCCATTCTAGCATAATTTAGGAAGTGTCCTGATGGTCTGTTTGCAACTTCCTCAACATCAGGAGCTCCAGAGAAGACCAGGGATCACTTAGACTCTACTCCCAGTTGATATTCCCTAGCAGGTTCTATAACACACATTCACACATCAGTCTTGAACTTGGTTGTGTGCATTTTGAACTTTTTGGTCCTTGTCCCTGTAATCAGCAGCAGTGTGATATATCAGAGATTTTAAGACACAGCCACAAATTTACATTTTCTGTTTGAAAAACATTTCACCAGTCTATTTGCCACCCTTTTGAACAAGGGTGCAAGATTGATGGTACAATGAGTTGAGGGTTACAAGGGATTTGAGTGCTATAGGAAGGCTCTTTTAGGGTTCTGTCCCGTTTTTTATTCACATTATTTAGTTAACTCCTTCAGCACCACCCTATATAGGGGTTCCATACCTATGGTATAATATTTGGGAGCGCGCCTCCATTTAGATTTGAACACTTCCAGTTAGCTTATTATTTAACCAGTCTCAGTTTGCCAGTTACTGTATTCTGACAAGTTAGTTTTTCAGCCATTTCACCAGTTTTTATTACAGCCATTTTTCCAGGTTCACTTTTCCAGTCATTTGGTCAGTCACAGTTTTAACTGCCAATTCAATTCCTGTTTCATCTTAACAGCCTTTTTACTTGTCTCACCTTGCTAGACATTTCAAAAGTTTTTGTTTGCTGCAGGTAACAGATTGGATGATGAAGGTAAAGTGGCCCATATATTAATTGACTTATTTCCAAACATCTCTACAAAGTTCGGAAAAACACCTGGCCTGATTACAATCTTGTGATCATAAAGTAGATCACAAACCATGACTGCCCGGAAAACATTTAGGGAATGTCAGAAGGTAAAATCGCTGAACTGGCCGATCAATCCGACATTCATGTCAAATTGAATGTTAAATTTATCTAATGTTAAACCAGTGTATGGCTAGTTTTAAAGTCCCAGTTAGCTTCAAAATGTCCCAATTACCAATACATCATAATTGCAGTACAAGCCATAGTACTCATTCTGCTTTTCCTAGTCTACTTTTGTCCCCTTTTCATTCTGCTTTTACATCTTTCCCACTTCATGGTCATTCTTTTTGCATACTGCTTTCCCCTTTTACATTCTTTCACTCTACATTTTTTTTTTTTATCTTTTCCTACCATGCTGGATCATTAACATAAAATTTTAACTATTGTGTGCTATGGCCAATCCTGAATCAAATAAAATGTTATAGAAAAACCACACCCTGTTTCTGTGACAACATCTACTCATCTACTACTGGTGCTGCCCAGAGGTGGCCCATATGTTTTTTGACCCTTATAAAGCACCTGGATGTTAGATTTAATCTAATATCTACTACACCCAATATTATGTCCCAATCTTCCCGCAATGTTTCAATGTGATTAAAAGCCAAATGCAAAATGATCTGCCCTGTGGATTGTTAGAGTGTTGCTGGACTGCCGGGAGGTACGGTATGTTAACTAATGTTTGCCAGCAAAATCTATTGAGCTGTTCCTTATTGTGTTGTTTGGTTGAAAGAATAAAAGTACAATTTAAATACCAGCTTTTTTTCTATGTTAAAGGGTATCTATAGTGAAAAAAACACATTGCCCCTTTGCAAAGTTAAATTCATGTACTCTGTGCTGCCTTAATCCTATCTATGTCAGTGACTCTGTTTAACCCATGTGTCAGATCTGTGTGCAGCACTCACCCCTTCCCCCTCCCCTCTGTTACCTCCTCCATGTCTCAACTCCGGCTAACCGACAAGCTTCTCATGTGCAGTAGGAGTTAAAAGTTCAACATCCTGAAAAACACACACACGCACAGTGGCCAATAGAAGCTGTCCTGGAGACATGGAAGAAGAAGGCGAACAGTACAGTTTACGATCTCTCTTTTGTAACCCATCATCAATCAGTGAAAGCTATTAAGAAGGGGGGTCAAGTGCAGCCTTATATCTACCATCAAAGCTACCTCTCTCCCCCTGATAATGCTCTTATCTCCATGTTTATTACAGAGCAGGGAGGGGGGATCACGTCACAGGGATTTGATTGACAGTCCAAGTAGGAGTAGAGGAATGCATTTACATATTCTTCTAACTGGTGTATCTCAGGACAGAGAGGGAATCTGAAAAAAGTGAAGACACTCTGGGGGTTGTGGGGAATTATTGAACTCATGGAAAGAAAGAAAAAAAGTTCATTTTCCCACTATAGATGCCCTTTAAACAATATCTTTAGTTAATGGCAAAAAGCTCAAGTGAAAGTAATGCTAAAGCTCAATTGTCACCATAGGATGGAAGTCTGTGTCTGGCTAAAAGTGTGAAGGGCAGTGTTGCATATTAGGCTCATATGATTTAAGAACAGAATTCTTTATAAGGTAGGCTGGGGCTTGTACAGACAAACCCACCCACTGAGGATACATTTTGCTCCTTGACCATAGTTTGAAGCTATGTGAGGTATTGCAGGGTGTGGGAGGAGGATGGCCTAACTTTATAAATCCCTTTCTTTTCATAAATTCTTTATTATAAGCAAGTGATTCAACAACAACAAAAATCCACCTTGGATCATAATTTCAAACTACATTTGTCTGCTCTATGTACCCAATATAATGGAAAATATTTCTGAAGGGCCCACTTCCCAGTCTGAGCAGTACTAATAACATGTAAAACATTTTGTAGACTAAGCCCCATTTTCATAGGTGCCAACTAGAGATGAGAAGGGCTAATTTGCAATTTTGTAAGTTAAAAATCTACAGCATGCTGTATTTAATTTTTTTTTTTATTTGCCTTCAATGTTGGGATACATTCAAACAGAAATGTAAATGAATATAAATAATAAAGATGAAACAATATTATTTAGTAAAAGATAATTAAATAAAGACACCTCTCTACACTGGGGATGTTAAAGTTCTTACTATAACCAATGAGAATGTCCAAAGCTCATTATTGAGAGATTTTTTGCCAGACTAATGACTGGGTAATAATTTTGGTCGGCACGATGTGATTAATTGTTAATTCCAACGGTAAAGAGAACAAGGGGAGGGCACGTTCTGCAAAAAGTGCTTTTTCCCATTGGATAGATCCCAGACTGAAGTTCGGGCGGAGCTTAGACAATACAGTTATCCTGTAAATAAGTTTACCCATTTGTATGAGGCCTAAAGTTGGCCATACGCATGCGATCCCACAGCATGTGCACCGACAGATCACATTGTTATCTGTCGGCACGCATGCTTTGGTAACAGCACACGCGGACCCGACCAATCCCCATACGTGATGGGATCAGTGGGCCATGGGCCATACACGCACAATCGGCATCGCTCTCTCTACTTAAGGTAGAAGACGATACTGACCAATGGAAATTTACCATCATTGCCGATCGATCAGAGTGCCGACTACGATTGTTCGTCGGAACTCCTATAGGTCGGGAATATCCCCTACACACAAGCGATAATAGGTAAATCCTGTTGTTCCCCGACGGGACTTACCCATTATCGTTCATATGTATGGCCACCTTAAGGGATGATCTCTACCAAACAAAAGCATGTAAAGCGATAATTTTATAAACACTGTTGTTACTAATTCAACATACTGTTAGTTTAGTTCTCTTATAATAACAAAGACAGAAATGCATGTTTGTATAATTGCTCCTCACAGGTGATTTCTTGTTTAACCAATACAGTATGTTTTCTGGTTCCCTTCCCCCCACCTTATTCACTATGAATGTGTGCTATAGCTGGGTCTCTGTTCTACACTGGGATGTCAGAGGGACAAGAGGCCCTGGGAGATTTATGCCAAGCAATTCAGCCAAATAAAAGCTGCATTTTCATTATACCTGTTTATGATGGAAATTACAGTTGATAAATCTCAGCAGAATGTTGTGTTTAAGATGCGTTAGCACAGATGCTAATTTGGGCTGGTAGAATGATGAAATCTTGGCTAGAGCTTCCAGACCATATTGGAATTTTATATATATATTTTCCCAGCTCCAAGTGTGTTTTGTAAACCAAGGCAGCAGGGAGCTCACAGGGAGCCGCTGTTCAGTAACAGCACAATGAATGGCTGAAAGGCAACTTTATGTCACGTTTCCGGCAGGAAGAAAAAGAGCACATATTTCAATCAGATTTACCCTGTAATGGGAAACTTAATGTATTTTATATCCTTCCAGGTTCAATGTGTGGCTTATGTGCAGTTCTCCTCCTACAAGCAAAACTTGTCTGTACATTTTATGAGCTGTTGATATATAAGCAGACAGTTTTCTTGTGATCCTGCCGCACTGAATGCCAAGGGAGGAAAAATACTACAGCCCAAAGGAGCCAAAGTAAAGGAGGCTAAAGGGGATTTCTGTTCTTTATGAATAATCCCACTCAATTCTAAAACAATCTTATTGAAAATAAAACCTATATTATATTATGGTGTAAAACACTTTTATACAGTGTCCATGTAAAAAAGCATTTCCTTCCTAACCCTAGAACAGGAAGAATTTCCAGCACAGCTGAAGCAAATACAACGCATGTAATTCGCACCAAGAATAGTGATCGTATGCACTGCAATTTTGGACAGGAATGCAACATAGGCAGTAGGGCCAGCAACATTGCCACCTATTGGAATGTGGGGTGCAGATGCAATCACATTGCAAAACGGGATCCGAATCGCAGCAGTGGGGTCTGGGCCTGAGAAGGACATTTGATGCATTGTTTAATCTGTGTTTTCTGGTCTGTCAATCAGGATACAATTTGTTTTAGACCAAATTTCTCTTTCAAACAAATTCCTTATCTAAAGCATAAAAAAATGTAAATAAATTCACAACACGAAAGTCAAAGGTAGAAAAGAGGAATTCTCAAACAATGGGGAAAAGCAATGTCAATCAGCCATTGTAGACTCGAGGACAACTCCACAGATAGTGAGACCCCTGACTTAATCAGCAGTTAGAGAGAAAAAGTGACCAGTGGTTGTTCTACAGGTGCCAGAGATATAACAATTTGTTTCTATCTGTACATTTTCCATTGCAAACCTTGAAGAAATTGTTATAAGAAATAACAGTGAACAGATGATGGAGGACATTTTTCAACACAATTTTCTTCTCAAGATAATTATGTAAAAACGGAAAGTTTCTTTCCTATGATGAATATTTTTCATACACTGAGCTGTATTTTCTTCATGTTGTGCTCCCCATTCCTTTGTTGTTCATTTTAATGTTACATGTCGCCAATTAGTGTATCTAGGGCTAGCAATAGGTGCCAATCTTCTGAGAACATTTCTAACAGAATATTCCCCAGGTCAGTCACACAGAGCTGTTACATTGCCATGTTTATGTAATGTGGTCTACTGTCATTGCTTTCCATGGATACCAGTAAAGAAGCAGAATTCAATCTTACCTATAAATGGATTATATTTGTCCTTAAATTGTGACAGTGTAACATACGATAGCCTATCAGTATAGATCAAGCAAATCAAGTGAGCATTCATCACCGCACATTTAAATTTGGCATGAAAAAGATTGGTAATCTAGCAAACTCCAAGTGCACATCCAAGATCTTGTGAGAATCCAAAGTACTTTGGACCCAGAGTCTGCTCATAACGTCCCTGTACAAAAAAGTACAGTTAGACTGGCCTTGAGTTGACTGGATCCTAATATTGCTATTTCCACTAAACAAGCACATTTTACACTGAGATCACCTTTATTGTGCTATTGAATAAAACCCTAATTTTGTATACCTCTTGCCTGGTGTCATTACATGGTCAAGAAGGAAACTTGTGATTATTTTTAAACGTTTTTAAGTTTTCTTAGTGACCTGCTTGGAGATCATGTTGAAATCACGCCTCAGACAAGACTTGTGGCAAGGAGCACTGCAGAAAATGTAAGTCGCAAAAAGTCTTTACAATATTTCTGTTAATCCGGAATAATGCAATTGTACTTTTTTCTAATATACATATCCTTTACCCTTACTACATGATTTCACTGTAAATGCCCTTTTATTTTTAAGTGTTTTGAGGATCACTTCAATGCCTGAAGACTATAGATTTCTTCAAATATCAAGTATTCCTTTTGGGTCTTAATGCATCCCAGAGCACATTCCCTCTGAACTCAAAAAATATAATTGTGTGCATAAAAAATGTAGTGGGAAAGAGACAGAAGTTGCAGAAGTTTATCTGTGCTATAAATCTGTAACAACCAATCAGATCTTATCTAACTGCTGTTGGTCGCTGCAAATTAACAGCACAGGAAAAAGTGGGTTTCTTTATTTGTATCAGTCCTAATCTTAAGGTTCATAAACACGTGCAGTCACGGGTAATCGGCCCGTGTATGGGCACTTTATCGGCCAAAACAGCTGCTCATTCGGAGATCTGCCCAGGTGGATCGGGCAACGATCCCTGAATGAGTGACCATTTCGGTCGATAAAGTGCCCATACAGGGGCCGATTATCGGCCGAAACGGCTGTTCATACACATCGTGTGTACGAACCTTTAGCCTTTGTGTTAAATCAACTTGCTTTTACCTTCTCCACTACATAGCCACTATCACCAAACTATATAGATAATGAGTATATATCACCCTTTTACCTACCACCCATGTGATGTTTTTCGTAAACACAGTGTATATTGATTACAGGTCAATATTTCCCCCCCCCCATGAATTCAGTCACAGAGATGTGAGCCTTAAAACATGAATTCGGTATAGATGCTGTATCCACATAATAGGGCAGTTCATTCTATGTCCCCATTACTATCTAACAAACATTTAATAAATAAGAATATATGTATATCGGTCTCCTACTAACACAGAGTTAAATCATTCAAACACAATCCATAGGATTATGTTATCTGTCCACTTAATATACTAACCTCATCAATGGTTGTGTACAGGTACAAGCTATATCTAAACTCTTGTAATGCAGGTTTATGAAGCTTTGTTGCAGTTGGGTTGGATGGTAAATAGTAAGGTCAGGTCTGTTATTAATATGTTGAATAAAATCACCCATGTCAGGGATGACTTCCATTCCCAGATGAAGCAGTCTTGTAAATGACAGCCATTCCCCATTGTACCTTCACAATACAGCTCTTTTGTAAATTACCTGTGACATAAATAACAACATTGACTGATGGCTTTCACTATAAGATGCAGTCCCACAACTTCACTGTATGTATTCATCAACTGGAAAAAATGGAAGGTATTAACCCTCAATTATAAATAGTCTGTGTCACCCCCGACCCCGTATTGTGTTTTACAAGCAATAAATACAAGAAATCTACTACCTTCATTTTGATAGAAAAAGGCCTTGTAAATAATTAGATATACTGTATATACCTTCAGGCAGTTTTGAGTCAACATTGATAACACTTTGCAAATGGGAAACTAAACTGGATTTTGTAAGTATATTCCATTCGTTTCTATTATTCACAGGGAGGTGAGAACGCTTATTCCCACCTCCCTGTGAATAATAGAATGCTCAGGGGACACTACATAACTTACCTTACCGCCGCTCCACTCGCAGCTGCTTCTGCACTGACAGCCATGCTATCCCGATCACGCGCCTATCTTTTGTATTGGCGCGCATGCGCCTAAGATAGGTGCTTGGTCGGACAGCGCGGTTGTGCAGTTTTTATTTACAATGAAATATTAGCCCTGGAAGTATAAAGCTGGTGTTTGGGAATTGTGTACTAGATATGTGCAATTCAAATCCGGGAGCCATTCTTCATTACTGCATTTCATTTGGAAATAGCTTTCTCTTATTTTTAATCATTTTTCAGCCATGTAAGACAATGACAAAGTGTATAATAGAAGGTATGTTAATATTGTCTTAAAAAGATTTCATGCACTGAACGCCTGAGTCAGGAGAATTGTGATTCTTTCAATGCCCTTCACACTTTTTAATCACAACGCAGCTTTTGTAGGAAGACAGTGACATTACTGGGTTTATGGGGTATAAAAGGATCATTTCATTATACATAAAATGATTTCTATTGAGTTATACTTTTTTTTTTTTTTTACTGGACTAGGCACGCGCATTAGAATTTATCTGACTTCATTTTACAGTTTTGTGTGGTTAAGCTTCTTCCTGCATGCGACTGTGGTTGTATTCCAAATAGCAGCAGTTCAACATCATAAAGATTTACCAGGTGAAAACCTGCATGTATCAAATGCAGCTTTATCACCCCTGCTGCAATACCTCCGGCACACAATAAGCATAAAAAATGCTTCCTATTTTTTTTCAATTTGTAAAGTGTCTAAGTTGAAATTTTGGAGCTATATTTGACAGCTATAAATTATTATAAGTTATAAAGAAGTTCTTGTTAAACTTGGTGGTAACTGTAGCGGTTTTTATAAAGCAAAAACTTATCTAGAAATTTTCAGAAGGTTATATGACATTGATGTCACCATTTTTGCATCCTTTTCCACCTTGGGATATAGTGCTTTCATTAGCGTTTATTTAAAGGGCATGTCCACCCTCAGATCGACTTTTTAATATGTGGTAGTACTCCCTATCCCACCCCCAAATGCTATGTTTACATGTTAAAAAAAGATCCTAACATTACTTACTTTCCTTCATTCCCCTGGCTCTGTAATCTCGGCCCTCTGCTTGCTGGAACTGAATGCAGGGGCCGGACCTGCATCGGCGTCCTTGATTGGCTGAGAGCCAGCCAGTCAGACGCAGCTGCAGGCATTATAAACCGCTGGGGGAATGAAGCAAAGTAAGTAATGTTCGGATGTTTTTACCAGTAAACATAGTGGTTAGGGGTTGGATAGGGACTGCTACACTAAAAGGTTTGAAGTTAGGGGAAGGGAGAGAAAAACGGGAGGGAGGGAGGGAGAGGGAGAGCTTTACTGAGCATGTCAGAATTCTCCCAGAGGAGAGGTAAGAGGCAGAAACATTATGGGACACAGCCAGGCTCCTGCTACTCATTTTTGGGGACAATGTCTACACAGACATTGCAGGGCACCCATTTGGATCAAGGATGTAAGGTAAGGATTTATCAACACTACACAGTGGGGCCAGTAGTGGGTTAAAGTATAGTTTTAGGGGTGGGCAGCTTTCAGAATTTTTTCAGGAATTTATACTGGGGACATCCAGTTTATTATAGTATCTGTTTATGGTACTATGTGGGAGGTGGGGGTATTGTTTATCGTGTGTCAGGGGTATTTTTGATTGACCTGTGGAAATAAATTGAATGTTATTCTAAGGATGTCAAGTGTATGAGTGCTGTATTGGGATACTTGGAAAGTTCTTTCTTTCATTTTGTTTTTGTTCTAATAGTATTTTCGTTCCTTGGATAAGAGTAGTGTACCCATCTATTTGTTTATAGTATATGCAAATTTAATTTCTTTTTCTCTGCTAAGCATTTTAATGTCCTATTCTTTACTCATAACCTCAATATTTTTATTATCTTCCTCCATGATTCCTTCACATCTCATTTCTGGAATACTCGTCTTTTCTAGTACGCACTTTCCATGTCTCTTCCGGTCACCATAAACTGCAGTCATGTTATACTGATCTCTATTCTTACTGTTAGTAGCTCAGTATGTTGATCGATCTTCCTCAAACTCTCCTTTCTCTTTTTTTTCTGGTGTCTTGGGACCACCCTAGAAATCCAACATTCCATGGCAACCTCTATCTCCCTCCCCTTTAAATTGCCCACAAAGTAAATCTGGGCAAGATCAACTAGTTTATGATGATAGCATTGTGCTCTGTGTCACATTTTCAAAGCTCTCATCCTTTCTACTAATTAATCATGTGAAATTTAATAGCAAGTCTGCTTCTTAAAACCTAACAATTCAGTCTACACTTTTCTTCATACCCTAAATGTAACTTATTCTTGAATCTCTGAATATTTTTGATGATAGTTACTGTAGCACCTATACAGTAACACAAGCAAAAGCTGTGGCTACTCACACTAAATTTGGCTATTTTATGGCTCCAATCCTACTCCACTCCATCTCACGTGGCAAGCTGAATCATCAGAGATAAAGAGAGACTAAAGTAAGTATTTTGGAAACTACTAGGACAATTCTTATAACACTCTATCCTCTATGCATTTACCAAATATTTGTATTTTGCAATTTACCTTTGCATATTATTATCCTGTATTATTTCTCATTCCAACAAATAATATTTCTATTATTCCACACAGTTGCTCTAAGATCTCATTAATGTTCTCAAGCAACACTGTATTTTTTTTGTCTATCTATCTCCTATTTCTTTAGATATCCAGTCTGAAACATCTTATATTTTAGCTGTCAATCAAATTCTTTATTATGATTAACTCTTCTGCTGTTTGCAGTTTTGCTGTAAATGGAATGGTAACAGATGGTAAATGTTATTTGCAGTTCGGGCTCGTTATTGCTGAGCATGCTTGCCCTAACAGACATTCAGGTAATGTAATTGTATTGAGGACATGTGGCAACCCACACATCTCAGAATAAATGCTACTTACACGTATTTAATTATAGATTAAGATGAGGCAAAGTATATTTTTTCAGTGTACATACCCTTTAATTCCCAACGTATGATTAGGTTAAATCTCTTTCTTTCTTAATTTGAAGCTTCCAGTAGCAGTATTTATAGAGTTTACCCAAGGTGGCTCTATTAAGACTGTGACCTATTTGAATGGCATGTCCACTCCCAGAATATAAATTCTTACCTTCCCCACCCCCTAAACTCCAAGATCATTATAATTACTCACCTCCACGTTGTCCATAAAGTTCATAATACTTACCCTTCCCCCTGCAAGGAAGTCAGTAGCCAGTCATGGCCAGGATTGTGACTTTATGGCTAATGACTAACTCTGAGCTTACAGAACCAGTGAGGAAAAGCCTGGTGGAGGGTGGAAAGTATTATGAGTTTCAGTGACCGAGGGGAGGCAACTATAACAATCTCAGGGTTTGGATGGGGTGTAAAAGGTATGTATCGATTTTTACACTTATACCATCTGCAAAAGTATGCACTTTCTCTTTTTTCTTCTTTTATTTAAACACCCAGAACTTTCCTTTAGACTATAAGCTCCTGTCAGCAGGTCTCCTTACCTCTCTTAATCACCTAGAAACTTGATTGCCCTCTGTACCTAGAAGATAGCAATAATGATATTTGCGATAGTAAAATATATCTTAATCAGCTATAATAAAAACTGCATTTTATTATGTCTGATCGTCTGCAAAGGAAGAAAAATATTTTAGTATCTCTCTGTAACCAAATAAAGGATATCATTGTACGACAAGAGATAAAAGGTGTTAATCTCACTGCCTTCTCTGTGGTTCCCTTCTGTATGGATTCTTTAATCTTCCCCCTTCCCTAAATATGCCAGTTTGGGAGAACAGAAGTGGGTAGAAAACGTCTTGGCATAATATTGCAATATGACATATCTAAAATTGTATCTTTTTCAATTTCCTGATTTAATCTCCTGTGTCGGCACAGATCAATCACATAAAATAAGTACACACTGATGCAGAATAAAACAGAAATACAATGCTTGACAGGGGCAATGCCAGCTGCTTCTCAGTAGCTATTAACCCATATAGAGAAATAATGTGAGTATTTGAGACTTAAAGGACAACTCCACCCTCATAAGAACATCTTTTAGAAAGAATGGCCTCTTTAAAATATGTTGATATATCATAGTTTGTCCTATGAATTCATTACTGTATGCCTGCTATGCTTCTGGATGCCCCATGGAAACTGAGCAATTTAGAAACCTGTACTGAGCATTTACTGAGCCTGGGCATGCTCAGAAGAGGCAGACAGGGGATTAACATTCAGTCATTGGCTGTGATGTCAACTGTCATATCCATAACTGACAGTTACTAACTGGAAGAACCAGGAAGCAGAAACAGGGGCAATAGGACATTGGGCAGGATTTCAGGTTAGACTTATATATTTCAGATTTCAGACTATCACAGTGTAGGGTTTTGGGGGGTGATTTACCTGTATGTAAGTTTTCATTTTAGGGCTGGACTTGCCCTTTAAAGCTTTAATTTAAATTATCTGAATCACCAGGTATTTTGTGTTTAAAGGGACAAATGATTACAAAACAATAAATAATAAAAAGATATAAGCAACAGCGAGGTATAAGAGTGATCTAATGCCATGCTGTCAGTTCACTGTCACACTACCATCAGTTCCCCCGACACTCCTTCCATTTCTTACGCTGTCACACACACGTTAGGGAAGGAGGCAGGGAGACCAGGGGGACATGCAAAGAGTGTAGTGCTGCCTTCACATAGTAGAAGGGGGAAACACATACTGTAGGCAGATTGCAGAATTCTAGGTCATCCACAACGAGAGTCTTCTTTGCTAACAAGCTGCTGCCAGGGTCGGATTGCCAGGCAGACAAATTGGGCCCAATAGGTAGCAGGGGCATATCTGGCCAAATGTCTCTTTTCCCGTTTCTCCAATCTGCCTATATGCTAACAAACAAGACTTTCGATTAGTAATACACATCACTACATGATTTTGAAGGTTCTCAGAAGAATCAAAGGAATATCCAAAGTCACACTATTCTCCAAAGTTTTCCAAAACATCTAAAGTCACGAAGCACGTGTATTCATAAAGCAAAATCCTCTAAAATTAACAATGTGCAAGTTGACTCTGGGGCACACAAATTTCCATTCTTAGGACTTAAAGGTCCTCCTAATCCACTACAATCTATTATTTTCTTCTCCACCCATCCAAACCCAGAAATTGTTATATTTACTCACCTCTCTTCAGGCCCATATGCTCTTTTTACCTACTTATCTTTGGCGCTCTCTTCCGCTAAGGCTGGCTTTCTTACTTCATCAGCCATTAGTCATGACCAATGACCTACAGCTGCATACTGTCATGCAGCTGCATTAGCTCAATAAGCACTTATTGAACTTGCTGAGGATAAAAGTGTAAAGGCCAGCGGTAACACACAGCTAAAAGGAGTTTAAGGGACAGCTGAATAAGGTGAGGTAAATAAATTACTTAATAAGGTAAGTAAATACCTTTACTTTGGGTGGTAGGGAAGATATATATATATATATGGCTTAACAAACTAGAAGTACAAATTGAGAAATATAAACATGATCTGATTAATTTCAAATCTAATAAACGCAAAACTGTTGACCAGGATTATAGTGATAAGAGAGTATACGGGTGGCTCACTGGACAAAAATACAAACAAACCAACAGACCCAATTATCATTTGAAACGATTCAAGTCCAGATCCCTATACACCGTTGATACGTCGGGGGACTCCTCGGAAGGGGAGCAGATCCCCACCACCAGTTCACACCTGAATACAGAAATAGCCAGCATCAGCGGGATGAATACTCGAGCTGGTACAAGAAACCTATGCGACAGGTCAGGAGGGGCCACTATAAACACAGGCAAACCACCCAGGCCGTTCCGGAAACGATAATCTACAATCTAAGCCAACATAAATTAACAGAAGCTGAAAATCTTTTACGGAAAGGGCTCTCATTTGTACCATCTAGCAAATTCAACAGCTTCAACTTTGAAGTAGATTTATTTAGGCTACAACAGAACCTCAAATATAAAAACCTCTTTAGGAACACGGACCAACAGGTGCAGCCGAGATGGTACCATGGCACCAATTTAAAAAAGAAAAAGGGTGATCTCCCTAACACCCCTGCTTCACTGAAGGTCTTCAATAATTTAGTCTCTGAGTCCATTGCATCCTTTATGAAAGATACTACCTTTAAATATACACCCAATTTGTCTAGAGAAGAAAAACAGGCTATAGACACACTTACTAAGGATTCCAACACCATCATCAGACCGGCCGATAAAGGTGGTGCCATTGTTCTTTTGGACTCTACGTATTACATTCATGAACTACAACTACAATTGGCTGACGCTCACACCTATGAAACATTAGATACGGAACCCACCATAACACTTAAAAAGAAATTGGATCACATGTTGAAAAATATGGCTGAAGCCAATTGGATTAGTTCTATTGAACTTGAATGCCTTAGTACTCCGTTCCCCAAATGCCCCATCATCTATACCTTACCAAAAATACACAAATCCATCTCTAAGCCACCAGGCCGTCCAATCATGTCAGCTCGGGGCTCATTATTCCAACCTATTGCCATCTTTTTGGACTCTTTTTTGCAACCACAAGTCCAACATATGTCATCATATATCAGAGACAGCGCACACTTACGTAAGATTCTTAAAGAGGTCGAGACCTCACCCCAGATGCTATGGATGACTTGTGATGTCACGAGTTTGTATACCGTGATGCCTCAGCGTGATGGCATTGAAGTATGTTGACAGTCTTTGGTGAGGGCCCAACATTGTAATCCACCCATAGAATGCCTGATGGAGCTATTGGAATTTATTGTAACTAATAACTATTTTAGATTCGGTTCTTCCTTCTTCCAAAGAGAAACACATAATCCATAAATACCAAGCTCACATTGTGCCCTACAAGCGTTTTATAGATTATATGTTCTTTGTATGAAAGGGGAAAAGAGAGGAGGCAGTAAAATTCATTGACGAGGTGAATGCATTAGATACACCAATCAAACTTACTGCACTCATCGATACTACAGTGGATTTTTTGGATCTGAAAATTGAGCTGCATATCCAGCTCAAACCTTTTATTTTAAATTACTTTCAGGTGCGGTGCAAAGGAGGACCGGCAATTTATACATTACACAAAAGTCTCCAGCACTCAACTATACATATAAGCATAAATTAATTAGATATCACAATCAAACATATATGCAAGCAACGAAGGGTAATTACCTGCACTAAAGTTAAAATGGATACCTTTAGTTACATAGTTTGTACAAACTTGCGTCAGCTGATGCGCCGCTTCAAGGCAGTATCCCAGCATCAGTCCTAACCTAATAAGTAAAATACAATCTACAAAGTACAAACTTTAGTGCAGGTAATTACCCTTCGTTGCTTGCATATATGTTTGATTGTGATATCTAATTAATTTATGCTTATATGTATAGTTGAGTGCTGGAGACTTTTGTGTAATGTATATATATATATATATATATATATATATATATATATATATATATATAGTGCTGTGGTTGATATGCGCTTAAATACACTAATCAGTCAATAATTCCCTTGTAAGAAGGAAGAGGTATTTACAGATTATAGAATTTAAAGGGCAACTTCAGCCCAAAAAATAAAGCATTTTTAGCATCATTACCTTCCAAAACCCCACTTGAGCTTAATATTACCTTTCCCCGATGCTCCCACACTGAGTTACAAACAGCCGATTCCTCGCCAGAAGTCCTATCCCCTCTGCTCCTGTTGCAGAGCAGAGCTCTCTCACAACCGCTCATTTAGTAATGGCTGGCAGTCTGTCGCAGCGATGTCGCACGAAGAAGAGGAAGATTCTGCAAGGGATTGGCAGTGTGTAAGTCTTAGCTCATCAATAACAAATACTGCAATACAATAGCAAATACTGCAATTGTATAAATATGGTATAAAATAGCCTAATACATAACAAGGGCAAATGCAACAAATGCGATTCAATATATGGGTAAATCCCAAATAGGGATTAGCTCACAGCAGGATTTTAACCCCAGCTATTAACTGGCATTAAAATCAAGAGCTAAAAGTAGTGCATCGAATATTCAATCACGTGCACCTACTAGTACTGGATGTGCGTGTTTCACAAAATACCTGTGCATCCGGCGCTAGTAGGGAGTTAAAGTCGCACTAACCGATAGCAAACTGGTTAGCGCAAGTTTAACTTCATATTATTGCCTATCGGCTTTGGGTAATTGAGCCGGTATGTGGGAGAAAAAACAACAAACATTCATGAATCTTAGGTAAGGTAAGGAGTGCATCTTTAAAAGGGAGGGGGTTTACACACTGATTCAATACACATTCAAATGTATGCAACATTTTAGCTCAATTGTATAAGGAATGAAACTTCAAAATGTTTAAGAAGCAGCATAGGCCACATGAAACCTATGCAAAACCACAGTAACCTGATAGTATATAGTAAAAAAAAAAAAAAATACATTAATTTCATCTTTAATCTGAAGTAAAACTTTGCATGTTCATTGATGTGATTTTACAAAGTTTTGTTTTAGGCATGGGCTCCTATATACGTGATACAGCAGACAGATCTCTAATGTTTAACATATTACCATGGCTAATAAGTACTTGTTAATCACATGCAATGTTGAATTCATGAGGTAGGCATTCAAGCTTGCAGAGCTTTCTGAACATGGGTAGTTTACAGTTTAGATCTAGATGAAACCAAACAATCTTTCTGTGATATGCACTATCATAATTATTTTCTGATTCCACCTTTTACCTACAGAAGAGAGGCACTGCAGAGGGGGCCAAATGTGCCACATCATATGCCAACCTATTTTTGGAATAGTGGGGATGGGAAATTCACTTTTAAGTTAACATATGA
Source organism: Hymenochirus boettgeri (assembly GCA_019447015.1). NCBI lineage: Eukaryota > Metazoa > Chordata > Amphibia > Anura > Pipidae > Hymenochirus > Hymenochirus boettgeri. The sequence goes on along the minus strand of CM033477.1, from coordinate 107,094,327 downwards.
TTCCATAGGATATACCAAGCTATGGATTAAATGGCTTATGGAACTTCTAAGAAATTTTGAACCAAGTTTAAGTGGCCATACACATTCAAAATAGAGATGGGATCTGGGTCCGACTCAGACCCCGATCCGACACAGAACCCCTCGGTTCTGATATCCAAATGTTCTGTCCAAAACTGAGCGGATTGTTCGGATTTCAGACTGTATTTTCGGCGGTTACAGAGGTTATTTTTAGTAACCCTCGAAAATAATACTGAATGTTCGATAACCCTCGAAAATATGTTCAGAAACTTGAAAGTAGTTCCGATTGTAATTTCGAGGGTTATCTAACATTCAAGGTTATGTAAGAATGTAGCCTTCTATAACCCTCCAATGTGTGGTCGATTTTGGTTACCCTCGAATGTAGCAGTCGATTTCAGTAACCCTTGAATGTAGTGGACGATTTCAGGAACACTCAAATGTAGTGGTCTATAACCCTCGAATTGGCCATAAACCTCGAATGTAGCATGCAGAAACAAGACAATTGCCCGATAGTGGGGGAAAGAAGTATTTAAACGTGTCTTGGGGATATATACATGTTCCCCAGCCATTTACAGTAAGATACCATTGTTATTTTAACTATTTATCCGTACCTTTCAAACTATTTCCTCCCATTGACTTTAATGGGTTAATTTCCAACCTTTTACTGAAGTTTAGAAAAGAAACGAATTTCAGGAAGTTTGGCAACCTTTACTAGGCACACCACCATACATATATATATGTCTACTTAACCAGTACCCTAAGTGTTGTGTTTAACACTTTGCTAAAATTAATGTATCACGGGATCTGAGTTTTAATAATAATAATAATAATAATAATAATAATAATAATAATATAGTTATTTATTTTTATTGTTACTTTAAAAAGAAAAGAACAACGAAATTTCTTAAGTGCAAACGATTCAGTATACAAAACCAATATAACTAAAACAATTAACCACCACACATTAACATCATTTAAAAACGTATGCCCTTCTTATAAAAACCTATGCATTTAAGGCCATAATCGTCTTAGGATAACCACTATTTTTAAAAAGATTTGTTCTTAGTTTCATTTGCCTGTATCTCTTGCCAGATGGCAGAAGCTAAAAAAAAACTCAGTGACCTGGGTGAGATGGATCCTGTATAATTTCTGTTGCCTTCTTCCTACAACGAGAAGTGTATAATTGATCCAGGGTTGGTAGTGCACAGCCAATTGTTTTCTCTGCCACCTTGACCACCCTTTGAAGTGCCTTCCTTTCTAAAGCAGTGCAACCATCATACCACACGTACAATCCATAGGTAAGTACACACTCCACAACACAGTGATAAAAAGCAAGCAACAATTGAGTTGGAAGGTGGTTCTTTTTTAGAATTCGCAGAAAAAAACAACCTCTGCTGTGCCTTTTTTTCCAACTCCATAGTATTTCCACCCCATGTCAGGTCATCTTTCAGCTCCATACCTACAAATCTAAAACCCATAACCCTCTCTACACATTCCCCCTCAATAATAAGTGGTTGGATATCACATTTATGTTTCCTAAAATTAATTAACAGCTCCTTTGTTTTTTTAATGTTAAGGTGCAGGTTATTTACACCACTCCATCAACCGCTCCACCTCATCTCTAAGCGCATTCATCCTCCTTACATGAGATGAGTCTGACCACTGTCGTGTCATCCGCAAACTTAATAATCTTATTACTAGGGTAGGTGGGGGTACAATCATATGTATGAGAAGTGCACTAAGCACACATCCCTGTGGTGTCCCTATATTTAGACTAAGACTTGTAGAAACATACAAACCCAACCTCACTCTCTGGGAGCGGTCAGATAAAAAGTCCAATATCCACCTACAAATAACTGATGACAGTCCCAGGTCTGCCAGCTTGGACACCAATCTTTGTGGGAGGATGGTATTAAATGCTGAGCTAAAATCCACGAATAATAATCTGACATAGCTCCCCCTCTTCTCTAACTGTGCAGAGGGAAAAGGCCACTGCATCTTCTGTAGATCTCTTTACTTTATAGGCCAGATCACCTGGCAAACAGCCAGTCACATGGCTCCACACCAATTTCTCAAAGCACTTCATAATAGCTGCCTGTAACAGGCTGTCTGAATGATTTTTGGCCAGTGGCACTAACGTCAGTTTATGCTCTGATTCAATTTATGTTTTAGCAAATAAGCAGCATTATTGAGTAGGGAATGCAACTCTCTTCACAAAAAGTTTTGGAAGCAGAGCTAGAGCACAAAACATGTACAAAACCTACACTAACCCAATATTACATTCTGTTCTCTTTTGTTACAAGTATTTTCCTTTCTGTTTTCTATTTTTCTGTTCTCTTCTGCTTTCTTTTTGTCTCTTCTGTTATGTTGTAGTATATTTTATTTTATTTATTGATCTCTTTAATGTCCTTATTTTTCATTATTGTCTTCAGTTTTTTTTTTCAGTTTGCCTGTTCTATTCTATCCTTCTGTCTTTATGTTTCCTTTTATACTTCTGCTCTCTTCAGTTCGATTCCATTCTTTTCTGTTCACTTATCTTTTGTGATATTTTCTTCTGTTTTGCTCTTTTCTATGCTCTTCTATTTTGCTTGTCTTCGCTGATTTTCCTTCTGTTCTCTTCCCATCTTCTGTTCTCTGTTTTCTATTTTTTTTTCTGTTTTCATCTCTTCTGTTCTTATCTTTTACCGTTTTCTTGTTTGTTATTTTTCTTCTGTTCTATTCTCTTCTGTTCTATTTTTTATCTTCTTTTATGTTCTCTTCTGTTTTCTTCTCTTACATTATCTTCTCTTCTGCTGTATTTTGTTACATTAGGTTTCTTCTGTTCTTTTCTGTTCCTTTTTGTTGAGTTCTTTTCTATTTGCATCTAGAGATGTAATGTGGGTTCGATTAGAACCCAGTTTCAAATCCAATCTGAGGGTTTTGAAGTCCTGATGAAAGTTTCGGAACTCCCAAATTTCACGGAACCCGAATTTTCGATTTTTATCGAAAATCGAAAGTAGATAATTAGCAAAAATCAAAAGTAGATAATTATCGAAAATCGAAAGTAGATGATTTCTGAAAATCGAAAGTAGACGATTTTCAAAACTCGAACTTTTCAACTTTCGAAATTCGAAACGAAACTCAACAGTTTAGAACATCTTTATTCTCATCTCTTTTTTGTGCTATTCTCTTGTTTTCATTTCTTGTATTCAATTTACTTTTGTTTTATACATATCTGTTCTCTTATTTCTCTTTTCTTGTTTTCTCTTCTAAGAGAAGAAAAAAAAGAGAACACAGGAAAATGAGAAGAATAGAAGGGAATGAAAGAGAACAGAACAGAAAAGTGAAAACAATAGAATAAAAAAAGAAGAGAGGAGAAAAACAGAAGAGAATTGAACAGAGAACAGAAGAGAAAATACAAGAAGAAAAGAGAATAGAAAACAAAATACAATAGAAGAATAGAACAGAAGTGTAGATTAAAAGAACAGAAAAGAAGATCACAGAAAAGAAATGAAAACAAAAAGGAACAGAAAGATAAGATGCTTAAAGGGGAAGTTCAGTGGAAATACATATGCTTTTCAGAAAAAAGAGAATTTTTTTTTCATCCCAATGACCTTAATCTGCCAATTCAGCATTTTGTCTGTGTATAAATAAATGAAACCGAAATACTGACTTCCTGTTTGCAGGACCCCTAGTAGAGACTGGATTGATTCAGTAGCTCAGTAGAGATCTGAGCATCTTTGACCCATCCAACAGTCAATCAGTAAAAATATCTGTTAGGAACATTCCAAGGATGTGGTGCATCCTGGGAAGAAGAAGAACCTGAAATATCAGCTCACTAATGTCAACAGCAGGGAACAGCAAAGGGTATGAAATCAAGTGATTTTTCAAAATGGAAGAGAATATGTAGAATAACTAAGGAGGCATTACACAATCTAACAATTTAACAAATATTGATAATTTCCACTGAACTGTCCCTTTAATATTTACTATGCTGATGATCAGGGAATCCCAGTGGTGCTTGCCACATCAAGGCAGTGGTTCTTACTGGTTAGGTGGCATCGGGGTGGTAATTGCAGACCTCCCTTTGTGGCACAGGGTGCTATTTACCAATCTGACTGATTGAAATCCAACATTTTACAAAAATCAATTGTAACCATTGTTTCTAAAGTAGTATTAGTATTTAAAACAAAGATATGGCACATACACACGGAATGTTATTTATTTGAACTATTCAGAATAGTAGCACAAAAAAATAGAGAATAGAACTGTTTCAAAAAGGTTTTAAAAGCATGAAACATGTGCAAAACCTACACAAACCTATTGCAACATTTACTATGTAAATATATATGTTTTATATAGAATATAAAATTCAGCACCCACTAATGCCAAAAGGTCTGTGTTTTTCATTCTATGCTATTTTGATTTAATGTTTTCTCCTGTTAGCTTTCTGTTTTGTTGTCTGTTTCCCACTATTCTCCTATCTTCACCTCCCTTCCCTTCTGTTTGCTTCTCTTTTACACTCTTCTATTCTCATCTGTTTTATCCTGTTCCCTGTTTTCTTCTGTTCTCTTCCATTCTTTTTTTCTATTCTGTTTTACTTAATTATTTTATTTTTTGCTCTTTTTCTTACTCACTCTTCTTTGTTGTTCCTGTGCTCTTTTCAACAAAAGAGAAGAAAACTTAAGTGTACAGAACAGATGAGAATTATGGAAAAAAGAACAGAACTGAAGAGAACAGGACAAAAGTGAACAGAAGACAGAACAGAAGATACAGGAGACAGGAGTTGCAAAAAAAAACAGAAGAGAACACAAGAAAAAAAGAGAAAAGAACAAAAGTAAAGACAAGATGATAAGAGAACACAACAAATTACAAAGGCACAAAAGAAAACAAAAGATAAGTGAGCAGAAGAGACACAAACAGAAGAGAACATGAAAGAGAGTCTGTTTTAACCAAATTGTTACTAAGTCTATATAGCTCCCCTCTCACAAATACATGGTAGCCCTTAAGGTAATGTTGTACATTTTAAGAAGATTAACTGCTTCAGATAACTGCAAAACAAACGTAGGCTTTTGGTTTGCAGTGTGAGGTGTCTATCGAGAGACGTCTCTAAGGAATCAAGTAGGATTAGGAGCATTTAAGGCTATAGAGCTCCCCTCTTACATACACAAAAATTACTTCTGGGTAATTTCCATATGACCATGGGGGCCCTTAAGGACAATTTTTTTTTAATAAATAATACAATTATTTGTTGCAATGTCTATGGGTGTGAATAGAACTAATAGTGCTCCTTTATAAATATTGCCCTAAGTTAACAAACTATTTACGTTTTGCATGTTACAAAATCTAGTTTATTAAATGGTATGTCCACCCAAAAATAAACTTTTTATATGTTCTTTATATAATAGCACCAACCTCAAACACCATGTTCATTTTTCTAAAAATCATTTGCCTTGCCCAATATTTAATGAGATATATATCAGGGTGTGTGTGTGTATGTGTGTCTCTCTCTCTCTCTCTCTCTCTGGGCTGGCTGGCTGCAGCTGTTGATCCTGGATTTCTTCAGTACACATAACTTTACAGCTGTGATTGGTTGAGAGGGAAAAGAGGGCGGGATCCAGGGGTCAGACCATTACTGATGCAACTTCCTCTGTTCTCACTGCTGGATGTTAACAGACATGCTCATGAACATGAAAAGAACAGAGGCAAGGAAATGTAACCTGTCTCTGTTCATCGCTGTATTGGTCCATGCTGCAGGATTAAGCCAGCTACAAAGTTCTGTAACTTTTGAACCACTGGACCGATTTACATGCTGTAAAGTTTGCTTTGGAGCACTTATTTGAGCCAAATAAATATAAAAAGTTAGTTTTGGGGGTGGACATACCCTTTAAATGTCCTTTAGAAACTTTCATGAAATCATCTCATTTACATGGACTTTTAAAGAACAGATATATTAAATCTGAAAGGATCCAAGTCTTACCCAAGCATTACAAGTAAATAAGTTGCTGATAATCATGGTGGTAAAGTTGGCTTTTGGCTTGCTTTTCCTGTCACCCATATTGGCCCCAATACAGCTCACTACTTACAAAAACGTGATCCTGCAGCTGCTATGTCTCTCTTGCCAATTCACCTTAGACATAACTCCTTGCTTGTGACAAAGCTCCTAGGTGCACATAGGTGCAAAAGGGTATAATGAATTAAAAAAATATAAGTTAAGATGATACAGGACCCGAATAAATGTAGCTTTAGAGGTAAAATGTTATCTGTAACCTAAAATTGATACAAATGGGTTCAGGGATGGCCTCAGGTCCATGGTGTCCTAATCAAGTGTAGAAGATTGCCTACACACAATGAGGGCACCCAGCCAGCAAAACACCCTGGGATGTTGATTACCCTGATCTGTAAATAAAATCTGCATACTTTGGAAGACTTTGTGTTACGATCACATGCTATGAGATTTCAGAAGATTTCTAGGAACCACATCTCTAGAGTTGCTATCAAGTCATCATCCAAGGCTTTAACTTTTAAGCATCATCATCATGTTCCTAAACCCCCCTCCCTATAGCCACACTTCTGCACACCATGGACATCCAAAATAAACCCCAAAACCAAGCAAACATGATGAATTTGTGTATAACTGCATATTGTATGGACTTTTGCCTATGTAGACATTTTGTTTAAGGGCTTCCTCTCTCTTGCCATTAACTAATCCTGTACATATTTCCTGCCCCATCACCTGTCTTCCATGTTACAACTGCAAAAATGATGCAGGTAGTAAGCCTGTAAAATGAGTAAACCGTAAAGTTACAGGACCTTCCTGATTGTCAGCATATTATTAAAACATAAGACACACACATACTAGCTACCTCTTCCACCTTTCAACAGGTACCCCTGTTATATCCCTCCAGAAAAATCCTTCTTTACCAACATAGTAATTCTGAGATGGTGCAGACAAACCTTGAATAGCCCATTCCAACCACCAGTTTAACACCTGCCCCATTTTCATAATCTGACCAGGGGAAATTAGTAGCCCAAGAAATTATTGGACTTGCTAAAGAGTAAATTTTATGTCAATAAAAAAAAAATAAACACCATATCTTGGTATTGAATTTAATCAATACAACCATAGACAAAGAACATAACATATTGTCTTTGGACACTATGTGGACACCTAGATACTGCATATGAAACTGAAAATTGGATAGCAGAAATTTACCTTGACAGGGCCCAATTATTCAATGTCTAATTCTGGGGGAAAAAAGCCCTGTGACCTACTTTCCTGACCAGATCTACTTTTTAGTCAAATCAAACTAAAGGGACAAGGAAAAATGATGGATTAATGGAACTTTTCTGACTTCTCCTTAGGAACGCCCAGTAGTGAAATCTTGGACTTGGAAAGGCCATGTCTCTACATGAGCCAGCCATCATACCCAAGCTACCTCTGCCTGTACCTTCTCCATCATAACCTCTGGATGCTCTGAAGGTGATTTATAATTATGTACAAAAGAAATTAGGAAAATAGAAGTTAGATTCAGGCACAGCAGAGGATGTGGTATATTTGGATTTTGCAAAAGCTTTTGATACTGTGCCACGTAGTCGACTAATGTATAAACTGAGGACTGTTGGCCTTGAAGAAAACATTTGTTCATGGATATAGAACTGGTTTATTGACCACAAAGGAGATGGTGGTTAATGGAGCTACATCTATGTGGGCTAAAGTTCTAAGCAGAGTCGTCAGGGTTCTGTACTGGGGCCGCTTCTGTTTAATCTGTTTATAAATGACTTAGAAGGGGGCATTGAGAGCAAGGTCTCGGTGTTTGCTGATGACCCTAAACATGCAGAGCTTTGGAAACTTCCAATGATGTGCAAGTGTCTGCAAGCAGACCTAGATAGATTATCAAAATGGGCAGTAGAATGGCAGATGAGATTCAATGTTGATAAATGTAAGGTGATGCATTTGGTTTAATAATCCCTGTGCCACCTACACCATAAATAACTCTGTGTTAAGTGCATCTGTAATGGAAAAAGATTTGGGGGTTCTGGTAGATAACAGACTAGCTGTAGCAAACATGCCAGGTAGCAACGGCTAGAGCTAGCAAGATATTGTCTTGTATAAAAGGGAATGATTCAAAGAGAAAATAATTATTCTCCCTCTTTACAAGGCACTGGTAAGGCCTCATTTGGAATATGCGGTGCAGTTTTGGAATCCCATATACAAAAGGGACATCTTGGAAATTGAGGCAGTTCAGAGAAGGGCAACTAAATAAGGGGAATGGAGGGGCTTGAATATGCAGGCAGATTAGACAAGTTAGGGCTGTTTAAATTAGAGAAGCGATGTTTGCGTGGGGACATGATAACCTTATACAAATATATTAATGGCCCATACAATGAACTCTCTGGTGCATTGTTTACTAACAGGTCATATCAGAGGACTCGTGGACATCCTTTAAGGTTGGAAGAAAAGAAGTTTCATCTTCAGGTTAGGAGGGGTTTCTTTACAGTGAGAACAGTGAAACTGTGGAACTGTCTTCCAGCAGATGTGGTAATGGCAAGTTCATTGAATAGCTTTAAAAAAGGCCTGGATAAGTTTCCAAAACTAAAAAATATTGAGAATTACTGGTATTAATACATATAGATCTGGTTGATCCAGGGATGCTTTCCGATTGCCGTTTGGAGTTAGGAAGGAATTTTTCCCCCCTTTTTAGCTGGGGTTTTTTGCCTTCCTCTGGATCAACTGTTAGGTAGGGTTAAAAAAAAAAAAAGGGGGTGAATAGGTTGGACTTGATGGAAGTATGTCTTTATTCAATCTTAATTACTATGTTACTATGTTACTATAGAGAAGGTACAGTGAATTTTATGAGAATTTTTCTGTACACAAAAACCTTAGTCAACTGGCACCACATCAGCAGAAATCAGTGACCAGACATTGACATACTCTTTTATAAATCATTGTTCTTGTCCCCTCTGTTAAGTATGCTCACAAGGACACTCCCACAAAACTACTCACCACCTGAAGTTCTTGGCTGGGAAAATGGCAGAACTTCCGCTGGGTGCTATAACTCTTGCTATAATTACTGTCTCCTATGGAAGTCAGTCCTTGATGCTTACTTAACCCCATATGTAAAATACAGAAGGCTCAAATATTGCCCCTTTCATTTCCCTTTCTTGGGCATTGGCAAGAGGCCCCAAAGGTCAATTAGGCCTCTACAAATCCTAGCATTTGTTCCTTGGAGGAACCTGGATAGACTGCCATCTGACATGAACCAGGAACCAGTAACACAGCACCTGGAACCTCTGAGGATAGGGCCAAGCCTGAAAACTCCCTTGCATTAAACTTCTAGTACTTCTAGTGGCTGAAGCATATTGCAGAATCTGTAGATGCCACTGACAGGTCTGGATGAAGTTCTAACATTCACAGACTGAGAGTTACCAGGCCATAAGGGATGTTAGTGCTCAAAATGTATTGCAATCTCTCCTCCCCATCTCATCCAGTACCTGCAGTTGGAGTAAATCCAGCCCAGTCATAGTTGCAAATGGTGAAGCACTGATTGAATATTTAGAAGTTCAGAAAAGCAACTGTTGGGGGTCTAACCAAAATGATCATGCTCAAATGAAATTGTCTGCTGCATTTTACCACTTTAGCATACATCTTCGTGTACCATGGTACCATTCCATATGCCATGGATAGTATGGTGACATAATCAAGTCCACCTCTGTGATTCCCAGTGATAATGAAATAATTGTGCCGCAATAACTGGGCACACTCTTTGGTCTGTAGCAATGCTTTTCTAAGAATGGGAGGCATCAGGAGGGGCTTAGTGAATGGTACATGCATTTCTTTGTTTTCCCTACCACCAATCAGCTGCATCAGCTTCTGAATGGAGTTGGGCAGCTCTTATTTACAAAATGTTTACAATTTTATAAGCAAAATATATTATTCTATACAAGGTAAACATCACAGATAACAGAAACTAAAATACAAGACATTCATTCAATTCCCTTCAGAACAGTAGTCTCTCCTCTTTTCTTCCCCTCTCCAGTAATTTAACACTATCACCTGCTTTCTTGCATGGGGCACTGAGTCTGAATGGTTATGTTCATGGAAGTGTTGTTAGCTAGCTAGATCATTTATAAGGTCTCCAGTTCCAAAATGACTATTTTTACTTCTTTAATGAGCTCTTTCTTAGTCTGTATAAAGGTGTTAAAAGGGAACAAGCACATTTTTCTTGTTTTATCTGTGCAGATCTATACTTTCTATAGTAGTTATTCTGGGCAGCTCACAGCTTAACTACAAAACAACTAAATTGGGTACCTAAAATTCAATATTTGCTACAAAGACCTAAGACAAAATGCAGTTTAAAATAATTTAGCATAGATGCTGCCTGGTATCCTTGTTTAAACTTGCACAATCAGGCTTTGCTCGTTTGCTGTTTTTGTGGAATAAACAAATAGAAAAGGGTTGCTCAGAATACATATTTCTGAAACTGGAGAACCTCAGAGAATATAATTGATGCTTTTTTGTAAGGACTGTTACAGTCATTGCTGTTGGAACAGGGGTGTGGACTCCCAATTAGAGATGGACTAGAACTCGAACCCGAGTTTGAGCCGAACTATTCGAGTTCGAACAGACTTCTCGAACTATCCCGGACCCGGATTTCTCGTACTTTCAATATTTTCCGTACTTTCGATAATTATCGAATGTTCGAACGTTCGAGGCACGGGAATATGCGAGTAAAATGTCTATTATACCAATACGCGAGTAAATATCAAATTATAGAATCCGCCAGTAAAATGGCTATATAACAATACGCGAGTAAATATCGAATTATCAAATCTGCGAGTAAAATGTCTATTATACCAATACGCGAGTAAATATCAAATTATATACCAATACGCGAGTAAATATCAAATTATAGAATCCGCAAGTAAAATGGCTATATAACAATACGCGAGTAAATATCGAATTATCAAATCTGCAAGTAAAATGTCTATTATACCTATACGCGAGTAAATATCGAATGATCAAATCTGCAAGTAAAATGTCTATTATACCTATACACGAGTAAATATCAAATATCGAATCTGCTAGTAAAATGTCTATTATACCGATACGCGAGTAAATATCGAATTCTCAAATCCGCTAGTAAAATGTCTATTATACCCATACCCGAGTAAATATTGAATTATCAAATCTGCGAGTGGTTTATGTGATAATTATCGAATGTTCAAACGCAAGAGCTCGAAAGTAGCGCGCAAGAGTAAAATCGATTTTTCGAAAGTCCTGGGTATTGAAACATGTTCCCCACAGCCATTTACGTTAAGTTACCATTGATATTTTAATTGTATTTCATCTGAACTTTTCAAACTATTTGACTCCCATTTTTTAATGGGTCCGTTTTCGAACTTTCAAATTTCCCATATAGTTCGAAAGTTCGAAAACGGACCAAACTTTCGAAAGTTCGTCCATCTCTACTTCCAATATGTATTTGAATTTTTTTAACATTTATTGGGAAAAAAAACAGGTTACAGGAGAGCTGTTTCCAGTTTGCTCTCCTGGAATCTCTGTATTTTCTGCTGCGCAATCAGCATTGCAATCCTTACTTTACACCTTAACCACTGGCACATACCGTAAAAATGATCCATTTCAATTTCCAACTTGGAAATAAATACTGCCTAATGTACTCACAATTGAAATACCGTAATGACATTGGTACAATTAACTCAGCTGGTCATCCTCACTATTAGAACACAGTGGTACAGCGAGAGCAGAGAAGTAGAGAAGAGGAACAGAAGAATATATATATATGTGGTAGCACCTGGGCAACCTTCAAGTTTATAAGGACAGAGTGCCTGCATCTTGGGTTGGTATAAGAAAAGAATATATAAGAATATAAGAAAGGGAGCAGAATGGATGAAGAGGTGGAAAGAAAACAAAATGGAAGTAGGGAACAGATTACATAACAAGCAGATTTGTAGGCGCACGGGTATATTATGATTATTTTTAATTTAGACCTAAATAATATGGCAGGAATAACATAAAGCCCCTCCGGGGTCTACGCGGAAACTTTTGCAAACTAATGCAAATCATTAATGAAAATGTATCTGTCTGCCCATCCATCTATCTGTCCCTCTGTCGATATATCTATAAATCAATCTATCTGGCTTGGATGTATGTCTCTTGTGTTTTTGTTAAACAAAGAGTTGAAAAATAGAATTTTGTTTTTTGCAAAATGGTCGGGTGTGGTTTGCGGGTTTGGCAAGGTAGATAGGGTAGATAAAAGTGACCACACAGAGGAAAACCATCTCCATGGTTCCCCCAGTGCTGACTATGTGTATCTCTGTATGAACTATGTGTAAAAGAACAAAATATTTATTTTACCTCCTAGGAAAATCCTGTGCTGGCCCCTTGTTGAGAGGCATTCGTTTACATTTATCGACATTTTCGCCGCTGCTATTGCCAATTTTGGACTTAACGCCATTTATAAAGTGGCGATAACCGGTCGTGAAAAGAAAACACCGTGGGAGTTATATGTACCCAGGGGGTGTTGTGAGTACCCAGGGGGTGTTGTAAATACCCAGGGGGTGTAGTATGTACCCAGGGGGTGTTGTATGTACCCAGGGGGTGTTGTAAGTACCCAGGGGGTGTTGTAAGTATCCAGGGGGTGTTATATGTACCCAGGGGGTGTTGTAAGTACCCAGGGGGTGTTGTATGTACCCAGGGGGTGTTGTAAGTACTCCCTCTTTACAAGGCACTGGTAAGGCCTCATTTGGAATATGCGGTGCAGTTTTGGAATCCCATATACAAAAGGGACATCTTGGAAATTGAGGCAGTTCAGAGAAGGGCAACTAAATAAGGGGAATGGAGGGGCTTGAATATGCAGGCAGATTAGACAAGTTAGGGCTGTTTAAATTAGAGAAGCGATGTTTGCGTGGGGACATGATAACCTTATACAAATATATTAATGGCCCATACAATGAACTCTCTGGTGCATTGTTTACTAACAGGTCATATCAGAGGACTCGTGGACATCCTTTAAGGTTGGAAGAAAAGAAGTTTCATCTTCAGGTTAGGAGGGGTTTCTTTACAGTGAGAACAGTGAAACTGTGGAACTGTCTTCCAGCAGATGTGGTAATGGCAAGTTCATTGAATAGCTTTAAAAAAGGCCTGGATAAGTTTCCAAAACTAAAAAATATTGAGAATTACTGGTATTAATACATATAGATCTGGTTGATCCAGGGATGCTTTCCGATTGCCGTTTGGAGTTAGGAAGGAATTTTTCCCCCCTTTTTAGCTGGGGTTTTTTGCCTTCCTCTGGATCAACTGTTAGGTAGGGTTAAAAAAAAAAAAAGGGGGTGAATAGGTTGGACTTGATGGAAGTATGTCTTTATTCAATCTTAATTACTATGTTACTATGTTACTATAGAGAAGGTACAGTGAATTTTATGAGAATTTTTCTGTACACAAAAACCTTAGTCAACTGGCACCACATCAGCAGAAATCAGTGACCAGACATTGACATACTCTTTTATAAATCATTGTTCTTGTCCCCTCTGTTAAGTATGCTCACAAGGACACTCCCACAAAACTACTCACCACCTGAAGTTCTTGGCTGGGAAAATGGCAGAACTTCCGCTGGGTGCTATAACTCTTGCTATAATTACTGTCTCCTATGGAAGTCAGTCCTTGATGCTTACTTAACCCCATATGTAAAATACAGAAGGCTCAAATATTGCCCCTTTCATTTCCCTTTCTTGGGCATTGGCAAGAGGCCCCAAAGGTCAATTAGGCCTCTACAAATCCTAGCATTTGTTCCTTGGAGGAACCTGGATAGACTGCCATCTGACATGAACCAGGAACCAGTAACACAGCACCTGGAACCTCTGAGGATAGGGCCAAGCCTGAAAACTCCCTTGCATTAAACTTCTAGTACTTCTAGTGGCTGAAGCATATTGCAGAATCTGTAGATGCCACTGACAGGTCTGGATGAAGTTCTAACATTCACAGACTGAGAGTTACCAGGCCATAAGGGATGTTAGTGCTCAAAATGTATTGCAATCTCTCCTCCCCATCTCATCCAGTACCTGCAGTTGGAGTAAATCCAGCCCAGTCATAGTTGCAAATGGTGAAGCACTGATTGAATATTTAGAAGTTCAGAAAAGCAACTGTTGGGGGTCTAACCAAAATGATCATGCTCAAATGAAATTGTCTGCTGCATTTTACCACTTTAGCATACATCTTCGTGTACCATGGTACCATTCCATATGCCATGGATAGTATGGTGACATAATCAAGTCCACCTCTGTGATTCCCAGTGATAATGAAATAATTGTGCCGCAATAACTGGGCACACTCTTTGGTCTGTAGCAATGCTTTTCTAAGAATGGGAGGCATCAGGAGGGGCTTAGTGAATGGTACATGCATTTCTTTGTTTTCCCTACCACCAATCAGCTGCATCAGCTTCTGAATGGAGTTGGGCAGCTCTTATTTACAAAATGTTTACAATTTTATAAGCAAAATATATTATTCTATACAAGGTAAACATCACAGATAACAGAAACTAAAATACAAGACATTCATTCAATTCCCTTCAGAACAGTAGTCTCTCCTCTTTTCTTCCCCTCTCCAGTAATTTAACACTATCACCTGCTTTCTTGCATGGGGCACTGAGTCTGAATGGTTATGTTCATGGAAGTGTTGTTAGCTAGCTAGATCATTTATAAGGTCTCCAGTTCCAAAATGACTATTTTTACTTCTTTAATGAGCTCTTTCTTAGTCTGTATAAAGGTGTTAAAAGGGAACAAGCACATTTTTCTTGTTTTATCTGTGCAGATCTATACTTTCTATAGTAGTTATTCTGGGCAGCTCACAGCTTAACTACAAAACAACTAAATTGGGTACCTAAAATTCAATATTTGCTACAAAGACCTAAGACAAAATGCAGTTTAAAATAATTTAGCATAGATGCTGCCTGGTATCCTTGTTTAAACTTGCACAATCAGGCTTTGCTCGTTTGCTGTTTTTGTGGAATAAACAAATAGAAAAGGGTTGCTCAGAATACATATTTCTGAAACTGGAGAACCTCAGAGAATATAATTGATGCTTTTTTGTAAGGACTGTTACAGTCATTGCTGTTGGAACAGGGGTGTGGACTCCCAATTAGAGATGGACTAGAACTCGAACCCGAGTTTGAGCCGAACTATTCGAGTTCGAACAGACTTCTCGAACTATCCCGGACCCGGATTTCTCGTACTTTCAATATTTTCCGTACTTTCGATAATTATCGAATGTTCGAACGTTCGAGGCACGGGAATATGCGAGTAAAATGTCTATTATACCAATACGCGAGTAAATATCAAATTATAGAATCCGCCAGTAAAATGGCTATATAACAATACGCGAGTAAATATCGAATTATCAAATCTGCGAGTAAAATGTCTATTATACCAATACGCGAGTAAATATCAAATTATATACCAATACGCGAGTAAATATCAAATTATAGAATCCGCAAGTAAAATGGCTATATAACAATACGCGAGTAAATATCGAATTATCAAATCTGCAAGTAAAATGTCTATTATACCTATACGCGAGTAAATATCGAATGATCAAATCTGCAAGTAAAATGTCTATTATACCTATACACGAGTAAATATCAAATATCGAATCTGCTAGTAAAATGTCTATTATACCGATACGCGAGTAAATATCGAATTCTCAAATCCGCTAGTAAAATGTCTATTATACCCATACCCGAGTAAATATTGAATTATCAAATCTGCGAGTGGTTTATGTGATAATTATCGAATGTTCAAACGCAAGAGCTCGAAAGTAGCGCGCAAGAGTAAAATCGATTTTTCGAAAGTCCTGGGTATTGAAACATGTTCCCCACAGCCATTTACGTTAAGTTACCATTGATATTTTAATTGTATTTCATCTGAACTTTTCAAACTATTTGACTCCCATTTTTTAATGGGTCCGTTTTCGAACTTTCAAATTTCCCATATAGTTCGAAAGTTCGAAAACGGACCAAACTTTCGAAAGTTCGTCCATCTCTACTTCCAATATGTATTTGAATTTTTTTAACATTTATTGGGAAAAAAAACAGGTTACAGGAGAGCTGTTTCCAGTTTGCTCTCCTGGAATCTCTGTATTTTCTGCTGCGCAATCAGCATTGCAATCCTTACTTTACACCTTAACCACTGGCACATACCGTAAAAATGATCCATTTCAATTTCCAACTTGGAAATAAATACTGCCTAATGTACTCACAATTGAAATACCGTAATGACATTGGTACAATTAACTCAGCTGGTCATCCTCACTATTAGAACACAGTGGTACAGCGAGAGCAGAGAAGTAGAGAAGAGGAACAGAAGAATATATATATATGTGGTAGCACCTGGGCAACCTTCAAGTTTATAAGGACAGAGTGCCTGCATCTTGGGTTGGTATAAGAAAAGAATATATAAGAATATAAGAAAGGGAGCAGAATGGATGAAGAGGTGGAAAGAAAACAAAATGGAAGTAGGGAACAGATTACATAACAAGCAGATTTGTAGGCGCACGGGTATATTATGATTATTTTTAATTTAGACCTAAATAATATGGCAGGAATAACATAAAGCCCCTCCGGGGTCTACGCGGAAACTTTTGCAAACTAATGCAAATCATTAATGAAAATGTATCTGTCTGCCCATCCATCTATCTGTCCCTCTGTCGATATATCTATAAATCAATCTATCTGGCTTGGATGTATGTCTCTTGTGTTTTTGTTAAACAAAGAGTTGAAAAATAGAATTTTGTTTTTTGCAAAATGGTCGGGTGTGGTTTGCGGGTTTGGCAAGGTAGATAGGGTAGATAAAAGTGACCACACAGAGGAAAACCATCTCCATGGTTCCCCCAGTGCTGACTATGTGTATCTCTGTATGAACTATGTGTAAAAGAACAAAATATTTATTTTACCTCCTAGGAAAATCCTGTGCTGGCCCCTTGTTGAGAGGCATTCGTTTACATTTATCGACATTTTCGCCGCTGCTATTGCCAATTTTGGACTTAACGCCATTTATAAAGTGGCGATAACCGGTCGTGAAAAGAAAACACCGTGGGAGTTATATGTACCCAGGGGGTGTTGTAAGTACCCAGGGGGTGTTGTAAATACCCAGGGGGTGTAGTATGTACCCAGGGGGTGTTGTATGTACCCAGGGGGTGTTGTAAGTACCCAGGGGGTGTTGTAAGTATCCAGGGGGGTTATATGTACCCAGGGGGTGTTGTAAGTACCCAGGGGGTGTTGTATGTACCCAGGGGGTGTTGTAAGTATCCAGGGGGTGTTGTATGTACCCAGGGGGTGTTATATGAACCCAGGGGGTGTTGTAAGTACCCAGGGGGTGTTGTATGTACCCATGGGGTGTTGTAAGTACCCAGCAGGTGTTGTATGTACCCAGGGGGTGTTGTAAGTACCCAACGGGTGTTGTATGTACCCAAGGGGTGTTGTAAGTACCCAGGGGGTGTTGTATGTACCCAGGGGTGTTGTAAGTACCCAACGGGTGTTGTATGTACCCAAGGGGTGTTGTAAGTACCCAGGGGGTGTTGTATGTACCCAGGGGGTGTTGTAAGTGCCCAGGGGGTTGTTGTATGTACCCAGGGGGTGTTGTATGTACCCAGGGGATGTTGTATGTACCCAGGGGGTGTTGTATATAGGTGTTGTATGTACCCAGGGGATGTTGTATGTACCCAGGGGGTGTTTTATGTACCCAGGGGGTGTTGTATGTACCCAGGGGGTGTTGTAAGTACCCAGGGGGTGTTGTAAGTACTTAGGGGGTGTTGTATGTACCCAGGGGGTGTTGTAAGTACCCAGGGGGTGTTGTATGTACCCAGGGGGTGTTGTAAGTACCCCAGGGGGTGTTGTATGTACCCAGGGATTGTTGTAAGTACCCAGGGGGTGTTGTATGTACCCAGGGGGTAACAAAAACCAAAGCAGGGAGACACAGGCAAAACAAAGTTTTGCAATCCAAGATGATTTTTAATGCAGCTTAAAGGACAACTCCACCCTCATAAGAACATATTTTAGAAAGAATGGCCTCTTAAAAAATATGTTGATATATCATAGTTTGTCCTATGAATTCATTACTGTATGCCTGCTATGCTTTCTGGATGCCTCATGGAAACTGAGCAATTTAGAAACCTGTACTGAGCATTTACTGAGCCTGGGCATGCTCAGAAGAGGCAGACAGAGGATTAACATTCAGTCATTGGCTGTGATATCAACTGTCAGTTATGGATTTGACAGTTGACAACTGGAAGAACCAGGAAGCAGAAACAGGGGTGACAGGATATTGTGCAGGATTTGAGGTTAGACTTGAAATCCTGTAAGTAATTAATCACTAGTGTATTTTTAATTTTTTTTACTACTTACTGCTTGAATAAGGTGGTAGGAATTGTTTGAGTAAACTCAAAGCACTGGATTACTAAAACAAATACTTGTGTTTAAAAAACACTGTTACCTGTGGAGCGGGGGCTGGTAGGAGACAAAGGAAAGTTTTTTTTTTTTTTTTTCCTCTCTCTCTCTGATTGGATGGGGGTGTAACTAATTGGTTTAAATTGGCTGAGGCCTGTTGGCTCTGGTTGGTTTTGAACCTCATTTAAGGCCTTCCCATGAGCGATTAGCTCTGAGCGATTTCCTGTTTTAAAGAGATTTTTCTGTTTTTAAGAGAATTGACAGCGTTAAAAAACTAAAGCGTTTAAAACAAGAAAGCGTTTAAGAACAACACTATTTCTCTGCTGTGTATTGCTGTGTCTCTGCTGTGTATTGCTGTTTAGTATGGACAGTTTTGTTGGGGCCGCGCAATGTGCATCCTGCCGCATGTATGGGATCTTGGAGCAGCCGCCCCAGGGGACCTATGTATGTGTCAGATGTGAGTGGGTTGCCCATCTGGAATCTGAGGTACAGAATCTAAGGGGTAAACTTGCAGCATTGCAGGACTTGGCAAACCTGGGGGAAATGCAGGTACTGGCAGGGGCCAGTAAACTGGTGGGTGGAGATGGGGCAGATAAGGTGGAGAAGGAAGATAGATTTGTAAGGGTCACCAGGGGAAGTAGGGGACGGAAGGATAGGGGGGCTTCTTCCCACACTGTCGATCCCAACAGATTTGCCATTTTAGGTGAAGATGTGGAGGACGATGGCTCGGAAGCAGCATGTATGGAGCGGGCCTTTCCCTTGAGCACCCAGGGGACGGCCATCTCCAATACAAGGGAGGGAGAACTGGGGGCTAGGAAGGATAGACAGGTGGTAGTGGTAGGGGATTCTATTATTAGAAGGGTAGATAGGGTAATCTGTCGCCAGGACCCTGCATGCCGAACAGTGTGTTGTCTGCCTGGTGCTAGGGTTCGACATGTGGTGGATCGTGTAGACAGATTATTGGGTGGGGCTGGGAGTGACCCGGCGGTCTTGGTTCACATTGGTGCCAATGACAAAGTTAGAGGTGGAGGTGAGGTCCTTAAAAATGATTTCCGAGAATTAGGGGCCAAGTTAAAAGCAAGGACCTCCAGGGTAGTAATTTCAGAAATACTACCGCAGCCACGTGCTACGCTAGGGAGGCAACGGGAGCTCAGGAGTATAAATGCGTGGCTAAGAGAGTGGTGTAAGGAGATGGGGTTTGGGTTTTTAGAGAACTGGGCTGACTTTTCTGTTGGCTACAGGCTCTTTAGTAGTGACGGATTGCACCTCAATTGTGATGGTGCAACTGTTTTGGGGGAGAAGATGGCTAGGGGGTTGGAGGAGATTTTAAACTAGGTATGGGGGGGGAGGGAACGTTTAACTACACAGGGGTAGATAGAGAAGTTAGGGATCTGGGGGCTAGTAACACAACGGAGGGAGGAGAAGGAGGAGGGGGGAGCATAGAGGATAAGGAGGCATGTACGACCATGTATGGAAGTAAATCAATTGATAATCTAAAATGTATGTTTACAAATGCAAGGAGTCTGGCTGGAAAAACCGGCGAACTTGAAATAATAGCGTTAAAGGAAAGGTATGATGTAATTGGTATAGCAGAATCATGGCTTAATGATTCACACGACTGGACAGTAAATATTGAAGGGTACTCCTTATTTAGACATGACCGAGTTAATAAGAAAGGAGGAGGAGTATGTATGTATGTTAAACAGGAATTGAAGCCAAATTTAAAAGATGGAATAGATGGGGGAGCAAACGATGCGACAGAAACATTATGGGTGGAACTGTGTACAGGAAGCAAGAAGGTGGGTAAATTAATTGTTGGAGTGTGTTATAAGCCGCCAAATGCCGGGGAAGAGGTGGAAATGAATCTCCTTATGCAGTTGGCGAAGGCTGCTGGTATGGGGCATGTTCTGGTTATGGGGGATTTTAACTACCCTGAAATAGATTGGAGTAATGGAACTGCCAGCACCTCAAAAGGTATAAAGTTCTTAAATTTCCTATATGAGCATTTTCTTTCACAGATGGTAGGAGTTCCTACTAGAAAGAATGCGTTGTTGGATCTGGTGATATCTAATAACCCAGAGCTCATTTTGGAGATGAAGGTAATGGGAAGCTTAGGGAATAGTGACCATGATATAGTGTCATTTAATATAGGTTGCAGAAAACTAAAGTGCACTGGCTTAACAAAAACGTTTAACTTTAGGAAAGCTAATTTTATGCTTTTAAAGGAATCGCTCCTGCTCATAGACTGGGGGGAACTGTTTCTAGGTAAAGATACTGAGCAGATGTGGACCACTTTTAAAGGGATATTAAACTATAACATTTCCAAATCGGTACCTTTAGGAAACAAGTGTAAAAAAATTAGGTCCACTCCTGCATGGCTTAATGCTCAGGTAAAAAGGGAAATGGAAAAAAAGAAAAGGGCTTTTAAAATTTTGAAAGCAGAAGGCACAGAACAGGCTTACAGGGACTTCAAAAGTTGTAATAAAGAGTGCAAGAAAGCAATTAAACTAGCTAAAATAGAAAATGAAATACGGATTGCCGAACAAAGCAAGTCCAACCCCAAGATGTTTTTTAAGTATATAAATGGTAAAAAAATGAGGACTGAGAATGTGGGACCATTAAATAATGGAGCTGAGGTGGTTGTAGAGGATGCCGAAAAGGCTAATCTGCTAAACCGTTTTTTTACATCGGTTTTTACTGTTGAGAATCCTTACAGTAGGGATTGTAACAATGTGCAGGGAGGAAATGAAGAGTTTTCACATTGGATAACAGAGGATATGGTACGGAATCAATTAGACAAAGTTAATATCAATAAAGCGCCAGGACCAGATGGATTGCATCCTAGGATTTTAAAAGAGCTTAGTTCAGTTCTAGCAAGACCACTGTGTCTCATATTTTCAGATTCGCTTTTGTCTGGGGATGTGCCGCTGGATTGGAAAAAAGCCAATGTAATACCAATATTCAAAAAAGGTAGTCGTTCACAGCCTGGTAACTATAGACCTGTAAGCCTAACATCAGTGGTAGGGAAGGTGATGGAAACTTTGTTAAGGGATCATATCCTTGACTTTGTCTCCAGAGATCATCTTATTAGTAGTAGTCAGCATGGATTTATGAGAAATAGATCATGCCAGACAAATTTAATTGGTTTTTATGAAGAAGTGAGTAAGAAGTTAGATTCAGGCACAGCTGTGGATGTGGTATATTTGGATTTTGCAAAAGCCTTTGATACTGTGCCACATAGGCGACTAATTTATAAACTGAGGACTGTTGGCCTTGAAGAAAACATTTGTTCATGGATAGAGAACTGGTTATTGGACCGCAAACAGAGAGTGGTGGTTAATGGAGCTACATCTATGTGGGCTAAAGTTCTAAGCGGAGTTCCTCAGGGTTCTGTACTGGGGCCGCTTCTGTTTAATCTGTTTATAAATGTCTTAGAAGGGGGCATTGAGAGCAAGGTCTCTGTGTTTGCTGATGACACTAAATTAGGCAGAGCTTTGGAAACTTCCAATGATGTGGCAAGTGCTGCAAGCAGACCTAGATAGATTATCAAAATGGGCAGCAGAATGGCAGATGAGATTCATGTGTTGATAAATGTAAGGTGATGCATTTGGGATTTAATAATCCCTGTGCCACCTACACCATAAATAACTCTGTGTTAAGTGCATCTGAAATGGAAAAAGATTTGGGGGTCTGTAATACAGACTTAGCTGTAGCAAACAATGCCAGGTAGCAACAGCTAGAGCTAGCAAGATATTGTCTTGTATAAAGAGGGGAATGGAATCAAGAGAGAAAAATATTATTCTCCCTCTTTACAAGGCACTGGTAAGGCCACATTTGGAATATGCGGTGCAGTTTTGGAATCCCATATACAAAAGGGACATCTTGGAAATTGAGGCAGTTCAGAGAAGGGCAACTAAATTAATAAGGGGAATGGAGGGGCTTGAATATGCAGGCAGATTAGACAAGTTAGGGCTGTTTACATTGGAGAAGCGGCGGTTGCGTGGGGACATGATAACCTTATACAAATATATTAATGGCCCATACAGTGAACTCTCTGGTGCATTGTTCACTAATAGGTCATATCAGAGGACTCGTGGACATCCTTTAAGGTTGGAAGAAAAGAAGTTTCATCTTCAGGTTAGGAGAGGTTTCTTTACAGTGAGAACGGTGAAACTGTGGAACTGTCTTCCAGCAGAGGTGGTAATGGCAAGTTCATTGAATAACTTTAAAAAAGGCCTGGATAAGTTTCTAAAACTAAAAAATATTGAGAATTACTGGTATTAATGCATATAGATCTGGTTGATCCAGGGATACTTTCCGATTGCCGTTTGGAGTCAGGAAGGAATTTTTTCCCCCCTTTTTTAGCTGGGTTTTTTTGCCTTCCTCTGGATCAACTGTTAGGTAGGGTTAAAAAAAAAAAAAAAAAAAAAGGGAATAGGTTGGACTTGATGGACGAATGTCTTTATTCAACCTTAATTACTATGTTACTATGTTACTATGTCACTATGTTATATATTTCAGATTTCAAACTATTGCCGTTTAGGGTTTTAGGGGGTGATTTACCTGTATGTAAGTTTTCATTTTGGGGCTGGACTTGCCCTTTAAACAGGGTCACAACATGTTTTGAACGTACAGGCGTTCTTTCTCACACTTGAGAAAGAACACCTGTTCGTTCAAAACATGTTGTGACCCTGTTTAAGCAGCATTAAAAATCATCTTGGATTGCAAAACTTTGCTTTTTCCTGTGTCTCCCTGCTTTCGCTTTGGTTCCTGTTGGATGTTGTGGCGTGTAGCGGACGCGCTGCCAGGATTGACACGGTGAGTTGTGTTGGCCACACTAAGCAACTTTTCAAATTGTTGTACCCAGGCTTGTTGTAAGTACCTAGGGGGTACCCAGGCGGGTATTACGGTGCATTTACCGTAATATGATCGCTGATTTCCGGGTTTACCAAGATCGCCATTTTGTCTTTTTGCAATGATACAGGAATTAATTTCATTGTGTTAAATCCTGTATCGTGGTGAAAAAAGATGATAGTAGTGCCGCTCATCATCACAACGATACTTTTTAACGTGTAATCGATCGGTTTATAAATACGTTAGAAAATAACGCTCTTTGCCATGGCGATGCCCGGTGATAGCAAAATGGCCAAAATAGCGATTGTTTCTAACTATGCCCCTTGGTTCCTACTCCCTCTGTCCCCCTCTGGGCTGCAGTTCATTCTTGCAGCCAATCAGTGCGCTCCCAGGGAATGACTGTCTGTATGGCTGTATCTGTCTGGACACCTGCAGTGTATCTTTTACTACTAATCTGAGCCCTCTGTCCCTTTAACCAGTCTGTGCCCAGCTACCCCATCGCCATGTGCTGGGTTCTTACTGCAGCAGCGACAGGTGCACTCTGGATTTCAAGTTCAGTGGGCTGCGCTTTAACCAATCGAACTCAAGATCTGTCGTAAATGGGCGGGGATATTGCCTGAGAGGGGAGGGGATTGTGTGACCGCTCTTCACTGCCAGTGCTGCGCTACCATATGATTGTATGGAGCCGAAGGACTCGCACTCTTCTGTGTACGGGGGATTGTCTGTGTAGCCAGTGGTGCCTGGAGGGGGTTCCCAGGGAGATACTCTGAGCAGTGAGGAGGATAAACTAGTGGAGGAACTTTCCTGTCACTTTATAAAGAGACGAGCCCAGGGCTGATATTGGACTAAAGGATCTACTGCTGGGACATGTGAGGCTGGGGAGGGCTGGAGGTTCCTGTTGCCATAAGGATGTGTGGAGCTGGGAGACAGCATTGCCCTGGGTGGCTGACACTCCTATGGACACTGGGGGCCCTGCAAGTGGCTTGTGGTCAGTCAGGTAAGTGAACATTGTTATTACCATCAATGATCCCTGTCATAACCTTGGGGATTCCCAAAAGCCCTGAGAGGTGTAAATGACCAACCTTGTACCTTTCCTCTCTTGCCCCTGTCACTCCACACAGTACAGCCCAGGATAACCTCACAAACCTCACACCCCCAGGACCATACAGACAACTAATAACCTTTTATTCACCCAATAATAACTTCAGCTGCCAGAGAGAATCCTATAACCCCCCACATCCAGACTGTTCTATTTAATATGATGGGTATGGTTTGTTGGAAGGTGTTTCATACTTGTAATTTGGTAATGTGAGAGGTTTCATCCTGTAATACAGCTCACAGTAGGACAGACTAAAGACTATCAACTCCTATCACCTGTTTCCTCACCTTTTAATCCATCCATCCATCTATCATCTATCTATCTATCCATTCATCCATCTATCGATTATCTATCTATCATCCATCTAGCGATTATCTATCTATCTATCTATCTATCTATCTATCTATCTATCTATCTATGCTTTGGTTCCTGTTGGATGTTGTGGCGTGTAGCGGACGCGCTGCCAGGATTGACACGGTGAGTTGTGTTGGCCACACTAAGCAACTTTTCAAATTGTTGTACCCAGGCTTGTTGTAAGTACCTAGGGGGTACCCAGGCGGGTATTACGGTGCATTTACCGTAATATGATCGCTGATTTCCGGGTTTACCAAGATCGCCATTTTGTCTTTTTGCAATGATACAGGAATTAATTTCATTGTGTTAAATCCTGTATCGTGGTGAAAAAAGATGATAGTAGTGCCGCTCATCATCACAACGATACTTTTTAACGTGTAATCGATCGGTTTATAAATACGTTAGAAAATAACGCTCTTTGCCATGGCGACGCCCGGTGATAGCAAAATGGCCAAAATAGCGATTGTTTCTAACTATGCCCCTTGGTTCCTACTCCCTCTGTCCCCCTCTGGGCTGCAGTTCATTCTTGCAGCCAATCAGTGCGCTCCCAGGGAATGACTGTCTGTATGGCTGTATCTGTCTGGACACCTGCAGTGTATCTTTTACTACTAATCTGAGCCCTCTGTCCCTTTAACCAGTCTGTGCCCAGCTACCCCATCGCCATGTGCTGGGTTCTTACTGCAGCAGCGACAGGTGCACTCTGGATTTCAAGTTCAGTGGGCTGCGCTTTAACCAATCGAACTCAAGATCTGTCGTAAATGGGCGGGGATATTGCCTGAGAGGGGAGGGGATTGTGTGACCGCTCTTCACTGCCAGTGCTGCGCTACCATATGATTGTATGGAGCCGGAGGACTCGCACTCTTCTGTGTACGGGGGATTGTCTGTGTAGTCAGTGGTGCCTGGAGGGGGTTCCCAGGGAGATACTCTGAGCAGTGAGGAGGATAAACTAGTGGAGGAACTTTCCTGTCACTTTATAAAGAGACGAGCCCAGGGCTGATATTGGACTAAAGGATCTACTGCTGGGACATGTGAGGCTGGGGAGGGCTGGAGGTTCCTGTTGCCATAAGGATGTGTGGAGCTGGGAGACAGCATTGCCCTGGGTGGCTGACACTCCTATGGACACTGGGGGCCCTGCAAGTGGCTTGTGGTCAGTCAGGTAAGTGAACATTGTTATTACCATCAATGATCCCTGTCATAACCTTGGGGATTCCCAAAAGCCCTGAGAGGTGTAAATGACCAACCTTGTACCTTTCCTCTCCTGCCCCTGTCACTCCACACAGTACAGCCCAGGATAACCTCACAAACCTCACACCCCCAGGACCATACAGGCAACTAATAACCTTTTATTCACCCAATAATAACTTCAGCTGCCAGAGAGAATCCTATAACCCCCCACATCCAGACTGTTCTATTTAATATGATGGGTAGGGTTTGTTGGAAGGTGTTTCATACTTGTAATTTGTTAATGTGAGAGGTTTCATCCTGTAATACAGCTCACAGTAGGACAGACTAAAGACTATCAACTCCTATCACCTGTTTCCTCACCTTTTAATCCATCCATCCATCTATCATCTATCTATCTATCCATTCATCCATCTATCGATTATCTATCTATCATCCATCTAGCGATTATCTATCTATCTATCTATCTATCTATCTATCTATCTATCTATCTATCTATCAATCATCCATCTAGCGATTATCTATCTATCTATCTATCTATCTATCTATCTATCTATCTATCTATCTATCTATCTATCTATCTATCATCCATCTAGCGATTATCTATCTATCTATCTATCTATCTATCTATCTATCTATCTATCTATCTATCTATCTATCTATCTATCTATCTATCTAGTCTATCTGTCTGTCTGTCTCTCTCTCTCTGTATCTATCTGTCTGTCTGTCTATCTATCTATCTATCTATCTATCTATCTATCTATCTATCTATCTATCTATCTATCTATCTATCTATCTATCTATCTTTCTCATTGTATTATCCCACATGCTGTCTGTCTGTCTGAGACCAGACCTGACTGCTTGCAACAATATCAATTAACTTTTTGAACACTGTTATCACTTAACTGAAAGACCAAAGAAGAATCCCAATTGTTGAATGAACACTAATATTTCTGCCTTTTTTGTTCTACCTTTGTCTCTAACATGTATTCCTAATGCACAGACACACTTCCCACTTTGGACTGGGTATTTCCTATTCTTTTAAGAACTACTTTGGGAAACCTAAGAATATTCAGTCAGGATTCCTTTGAATTTTGGTGAACTACAATACCCAGAAAACCCTGACAGCCTCTGATTATTGTAGGATGTTGGTACAGCAACAGCTTTAAAGCTGCAGGTTGGAGTCTTTGATGTAACCTCAGGCTCGTCTTGAGATCATTGATCTTCCAGTATTTTAAAATATCTTTTAGTATTTTCACTCTTTGCAACTATCTTGATTCCAAGGGATAGACATTGTTACATTCATTCTAGATATGGAAAAAAGTCTTCCTTTTTCAAATGTGTAACCCTACATTTTCACTTGGGTAACTATTCCTAGACACATACTAGGCACACCTGCCAGTCATACCCCACAGGTTCTAGAAGTGCTGCCTTTCAGAGTCGTGTAAATACCATGCTGCCTCACAAAGCCCTTCAACAAATGGCTAGTCTGTGCCAGTGCAGCATTTTATATAAATCTCATGTCGCTATAAAAGCACTGCATTGTCATCAAACAATTTGCTTAACCCCTTGAATTCTAGGACAATAACACTTTAAATCAGCTTATTGTCTAGGAATTGCTTATAGTAGGTTTGAAAAGGAAGCACAGACATCTCAGGGGTTAATAATTAATACCAGATCCTTGCTGTGATCAATGCGGACATGTCTTTTGATTGTGCAGGTGGGTTATCAGAGGGTGATGACAGCCTGCACTGTACTATAGACAGCTATTCACC
This sequence comes from Hymenochirus boettgeri, assembly GCA_019447015.1. Taxonomy (NCBI): domain Eukaryota; kingdom Metazoa; phylum Chordata; class Amphibia; order Anura; family Pipidae; genus Hymenochirus; species Hymenochirus boettgeri. The sequence continues at coordinate 107,066,608 of CM033477.1, read as the reverse complement.
TCTCTTCCTTGTCTCTTTGTCTGCATATCATTTTCTCCACTTCTGGTCATGCCTGTTTGACTGGCTCTCAAGACTTCTCACTTGCGTCTGTTGGAATGATTTTACAGGCAGCAGGTGCAGCGGAGTGCAGAGGACTGATTTCTTTCATTCTGTTGTGTGTACTACATTACAGCAATTGTATATATAGAAATAATAAGACAATTGAACTCGGGGCTATGATGAAAGTCAAGGGGGCCCAGAACACAAAAATTAAAGGTGGGCATCTAATTTAAGAACTTCTAGTCTTTCATCTGATCTTTAACTACAACCTATAGAATGCTGATGAAAGTTATAGTTTTACTAATAGGTAAATAAAAGTGGTGTAGAGTGGTCATTTCTGGGGTGAACATAGAACCACCTTACCATTGCTTAGATTAATAATGATAATGATGCGTTTGCACTGATAATTTTATTCCTAGTTCCAGACCCACAACCAGTCCCGAAAAACTATAATGTGGCCCTCCTCCCTGCTTCATGTACAGAGATTAAACGGGGGGTATATTTGTAGCAGTATGAATTTGGGGTCCTTATGCCTCTGTCTGTTTATAAGGTTTATACATGATTATGATGAAACAAGACATTATTACATGTACATGCTCTTACATGATACTTTTTTAGACATTTACAAAGCCATGTAATTGGTCAGAGGCTTTGCATATTTGTTTTGGGACGAGTTAATGGCTGAGGACGTTTTCTTAAGGGTTTTGCATCGTCCAGTCTTCCGCAGCCTAGTTACACTTCTCCACTGGCTGAGAACCCAGAACCAACTGCCATTGGCCTGTTTCCCTGTAGCCTTCTCTGTTTATTTACACTAGGTCTGGCCCGATAACTCACACTAGTTTATTTTTATTTAATGAGATGTGTAATGTGTACACACAGTATTGCACATATTATGTACTTGTAGGGCTGTTGATCTTCAAATCACCACATAGTAAATATGCTACCTAGAGACTAATCTGCCAAGTGCTTTGGGTATTTCTCCCTTATTTCCAAAGGGTAATTTTTTTTTCCCCCTGTGGCCCGATGTAGCAGTTCCACTGACCTGGTTTGGCAATGGGTGACAGAATAACACATGAAGAGAAACTTTGATTTGTCTGTGATATTCATGGGTTAGAATCTTGACCCTTTAAACCTTCTCCTTAGCATTGTGCTCCGTAGAGTAAATTTGGAACTTCTCTCCTTGAAGGGTATGATCCTGCTCTTTGTCCAGCATTTCTTTTTCAACCATGACCTCATCATTTTCTTCATCTTTGGTGACCTGTGTTCTTTTCAAGTCTTTTCCTCTTGTGAAGGCTGGGATCAAAAGGAATTTCCCTTCTCTGCTACTTCATATCCATGGCATTCAGTAGGGCAGTCTGTTAAATATTGTGTCTTTTCTTTCCTTTAATCTTAACAATTTGGATGCACCACTCACTCCTTTTAGATTATCTATCCATCATCTATCTATCCATCTATCCATCTATTGACTTATAATGATATTTTCTATATTAAAAATGTATACAAACTTTGGAAATGCAAGAAGCCAATTCATCTTTTGACTGATCGCTGCAATTTGGAAGAACAGCCAGCAGTACAAATATGTTATGCAGTATGTACATTCACTAAAACACACCAATCATTCTTTGTTTTGCAAATATTGAGTGTGAATAGAAACTGGCACAGCTTGTGGTGCCGAAGACAAGGCTTCTGGAATGCCTCTGTGGGATAAGGGGCTCTCTTGCCTATAAACACTTGCTGAATCTCTTGCGTGGTATCCGAAGGGTTAATTCATTTAATCAAGTCAGTAAGCAAAATATATTCCTGTTGGCTCACTGACAGTTCAATCCTGACATCTCTGTGTGGCTGATAGGAATTTCTATGAGGCTTATCCTGGAGAATTTTTCTAGTCCTTTATGGCATAACAAGGAAATTCTACATTAGTTGCCTGTGTTGGAGGTTTGCCATTGCAAAATATTTTACAGATTTGCACTTTAGTTCCTAGTTCGAGCAGTCATACCTGTGCTAAATATATTTTCTCTATATCTATAGTAGTTTATAAAATAATAATAATAATAATAATAATAATAAAAAAATTACATGGAAAAAAATCATTTAATTTTATTCCTCCATTATCCCGTAGACACAATGTGTGTGAAAATGCTGTAAATTAGGAACTAAAAGTTTACCAACCTTCTCTTAATAATTTTTTTTTTTATAAAATTTTTTTTTTTTTTGAGTGGCCTGCACATAGATATCTAATAGGGCCGATGTATGTCTCTTTATTTATTATTAATTCAGACCAAAAAATAGAAACGTTTTAGATTCACCTTGCAACATGGCTTTAAATTGTGTTTAAATTAAAGTGTGATAAATGCACAAACATATTAGCAAAGTGAAAAAAAATCTTTTTCTAAATCAATAGTATTTTTTTTGTCAGTAACAAACATTTGCTGTAATAGCCCAATTTGATATCTTTTCTGGTATACTTTCATAGAGAATTTTACATGTCCTTTTTATAATTCAAATACATCAGCGCCTCTTCATTTGGCTAATTTGTGGAATTTCTGATTGTTGCTTTTATTATTTAATCATTTTTTGCTTTGTTAGAAAATCTGTCCAGCCTAATATTTAATATTTCAGCCTGGACCTATGGTAGATTGCGTTGTTACCAGTTAAATCAAATTCTTATTTTCCCACCCTTGTCTCTGGAACTGGAAAATTTACTGCTAAAAATATACTTGTTTTTGACATTGCCTTATTATTGGACAGAGGCAGATAACACAACCAGAAGATAATGCACTTTTGTAATCACACCAACCAGAATTGCAGCTACAATAGAAAAGGGTGTTTCTGGGCATCTGTTTTTAGAACTTCAATTGCCATTTAATAAAATAAACCAAGAACGGCTAAGATAAGCTTTTACAGAAAAGTTATTTTTTATATGATGATACACAAATTTTATTTGGAAATCAAGTATTGTACATGTAACTATTTACACTTTCCTATAAAATGAATAAAATATTATCTATTATAACCTCTTGTTATGTATTGTGAATGGCTAAAAGAAAGGCTGAAAAACTAACCCTAGCCTTTTGTAAAACTATAGCAATTGTTTCTGATATTTTTAAAATGTGAAAACACAAGCAAAGTACACTTTCTAAATGGTCTTCCCTATCAGATTGGCAGGAAAAGCCTTTTTGTAATAAGGGGTGATGATCACAGTTCCTGGTTCTTTTGGGTATTTTTAGTTTTCGCAAACTCTCCCAGTCCCTGTAAATAGGCTGCTATAGAGAGTTTGTTTTGGTCCAAATGAGAAATTAAGTGCAGATAAGGAAACCTCGCTGCCAGAGGGCGACAAGATGTTGAGTGAATTGCTTTTAGATGAAACAAATTAAGGAACGAGGAAAGACAATCTGCTTGTCGCATTAATAGACATGCTTGGTGTTCTGGGGAGATGACACATTTTTTTGAGATGCTAATTTTATTAAGCAAAAGGGCCAAATTCACCTTACATCTCCCTACATATGGATAGAAGAAGAGAATAAACTATGAAGTTTCTTGCAGATTGCTGCTTTTTTTTATTGGGAACAGCATTAGAGCGTAAAAAAAAGAACAGTTCGGAAATAATTAACCTTGTTACCACCAGAGGGGTCTACAGAGTAATATGAGACAGGGCCTAGTACAACAAAACTGTTACAGAAGCATTTTAAAATACAAGTATTCTAGTTAAATCTCCTGTTTATTTAATACTAGGCAAGAAATAGATATATATATATATATATATATATATATATATATATATATATATTTTTTTTTTTTTTTTTTTTTATTATGGGGGGGTTTAGGTTGCTCAGGGGGGATCTTTGTAAATATTCCTTTATTGGGTTAATGGGATGTGTAATATATTGTTTTCAAATTATGAGGATGGAAGGCAGGCTTAATCCCTTCAAATTGCATCTTAACTAGCTATTGCAGCACCCTGTTCTGTATAATGTGGCTGTAGTCTATCCTGGACATTGTAATTAGACATCATTTCTATTTGGGGACCTTTGTATGATTATAGGAAACCTACTGATCTATTGCTTTTTAAATGTCAGCAAAATTCAAATTGGTCAAAAGGAATGTTGAGATCAACAGATCAATGAATTCATTTTGATTTACACTTTACAATGCTGATTGTCAGCACCGAGGGTTTTGTTTACATTTAGGGTCTTGTGCAAATGTCATCCAAGTTGCAGGCTTTAAATCCTGTGGCAATAGTGAATTCTAGGACAAATTACTCAGCAAGCTGACGTTCTATATAGAATATAAAAGAGGTCTCCTAAGGTAGCTTCAGCTTGGAAGGAATTTCAGTGACTTCATGCCAGCTGGCTTGGCAACAGGGCTGTCTTCAAGGTGGATCACTTCTTTACTAGAGTGTGTTTTAATAATCACAGCCAATGAGAAATCCTTGAAGGTGGAGGTTTCCAAACAGTGGGCCCTGTCAGTCATACATATGCCTGTTTCCATAAAACCCACAGAATAGCTTAGTTTATATTTGCTGGCCTGACTAGTAGAATCTTCAGACAACTATCGAATTCCCCAGAAGGTGTAAAGAGAAACTTTGGGATCACTTACTGTGATCCATTTTCTTAGATGAACTCACTTACCTGGCTTGTCTGTGGATATAGTGGCATACCGGCTGTTTACTAGTAGTACAACTAAGGAAAGTGAGAAATTACTGATTTTACTTTAGAAAATGGCTTAGCTTAGCACTGGTGATAATATTAAAAATTTTTGTTTTTCTTAATATGTGAGCATCATAAATAGGACAATGAAACCCTGAGGGATAGGTCCCACTGGCAAGTTTTGGACCACGTTTGGACCTCGTCTGCTGTGTAATCTGTGGGGACGTGCCAGTTTTGTGGGAATTGTGGTGACCTGGACCCACTATGTGGAATCTAATACATTTTAAATTTCATGTGATAATTTCCATCTGGATCACATTTATTGTAAAGGGCATGGATACTCTCAATACTTAAATGTCTTTATCTGTATTTACAGTTGTGTTTCCTAATCTCCTATGCCTGCCCCCCACCTATTCCATTGCATAGGATGGTGGGTAGTGTAGGATGGGCACAACCTTTGATCAGATTATAGGTTAGGCAAGTACCAATATATCCAAATAGCAGCTCATGTGTCTGTTACAGCTTAGGTTTATGTTTAGTGTATAGTTATCCATAAATCTAAGAAACAAGAGATTTACAGGGCTATGTACCGAGAGCCGTTATTGGCTATTTGTGTCTTAAAGTCCAATGTACCAAGCGTTAATGTGACTTTAAGACACAAATAATGGCAGTTGCGACGTTACGCAAATTTTGTCACACAACTGCCACAACCAATGTACCAAGCCGTTAATGGGTTTTTAAGATGTAATCTCTAACACCAGCAGATAGCTGGCGTTAAAGATTCCCAAAAGGAAAACTCCATTTGCAATGCACTGAGAGCCACTATCAGCTCAGTGCATTGCCTAAAGGGGGCAATAGAGAGCGATAGTGACCCTCGGTGCATAGCCCCAATAATGTCTAATATATTTAACCTTGGTTCAAACAATAATATTGTCCCTGCCTTCAAGGAAAACTGCAGTCTTTAACCCTAATGTATTTAGGATGAGGAACTAAAATCCAAGGTCCTTAGCGATAGGGATAGGGGTATGCAAGTTTGCAAATAATACGTGCACGCAATAGAGCCCTGATCCAACTCAACTCCCCCCAGGGAAGTTTGCCAGCATGCTTAGTGGAGGGTCTGGTCCAGAGCAGATCAGGGGGTTCTACTATCTTTACTTACTCTAATTTACCTTTAAAAGGACTGCCTAGCACTTACCATGGGTACATTAGAAGGAAGGGGGTGGGGTAAGGGCTGCTGTATAAAGACTGATTCACACCAGCTCCTCCACTGTACACTACTTATATGTTCAGGTATGGTTTCGCATGAAGCACTTTTGAGTGCTCCATGCGACTAATGACAATTAGCTGTTCACCACTGCTTCACATATAATCTAACATTTATACAGCCATCTTCCCATAATAATGTAGATACTTCTTTGGAAAGAGAGATATTGCATGTTGCCAACTGTGGTATATTCCTAACTCCTTTACTTATTTATACCTTTGTTGTAAATTGAAAACCAAACACTATCTCTTGTTTAGAATGACGGTGGCCATACACAGTGATAACGTATGTCTCAGTCTGTTTTCATTAACGGTGTTGTGAAAGTTTGTGCGTTTGATAATATTGGACAAGATTGCCCGATTGTATTGGTGTTTGTATGGCTACTGTAAGGCTACTCTGAATTACACACATACGCAAATGCATGCTATTTTGGTGGCTATTTCTCTGCGTGACATAGTTTGGCATAGTACCTGCAGTTTCCAAGCCTCAGTGTTCTGTTCATCTAAAATGGGTTTTATAAATAGTAATGCTCTTTATTGCATCCCACAATAAAATCCCTCTGTGGTCATGGTGATGATATTAGTGTTATGTCTATCTATATCAGGCAGTTTTATATGGTTTAAATCTGTCCACCTCATGGTCAAAGAATGGCCTATATGTTTAGATGATTATTCATAAATCACATTCCCTTTAAAGGAGAACTAAAGCTATTTAATGCAAATTTAAAGGTCAACTATGGTCTCCAAACAAGTTAGGATTAAATGAAAGCCTGCAGTATTTCCTTTATAATGATCCGACAATCACATCTCTGGCTTTAGCCTGTGAGAAATTATATTGTGGTGAATGTTCAAACTTCTTGTTTCCAGTAGCTTGAGTGACATCACCTTACATCTGCCCGCCCCGAGGGAAAAGCATACTCAGTAAAGGCTTAATGCTGGGGAAATCAGGAAGTACCGGGGGGGGGGGGGGGATTTTTGGTAGAGAAGAGAAGCCTATTAATGCAGACAGGAGCTGGTCACATGATTACAAGCTGGTCATATGGCTAAAAACAGGAAGTGTTCAAGCAGGAAGTAATATTGCTGAACCTCTCCAGCAATAACTTCTCATAAATTTTATCTAGAGATGTGATTTAGGTTTTGTTTTGAAGGTATGATGGAAAGCTTTTTATATAATCCTTACTAGTTTGGAAGAATTGGAGAGTTTAAAGTTACTCTTTAATAACCATTGGTTTTCTGACTACTCAGTCTTGATTAAAGAGAGGATACAGGTAAGTTACCAAGTAGTTACTTAGCAGCTCTGGTTTAAGGACTTGTGCAACTATGTATTTGAGTATGTGACCCACTCTGTAAAAGCCATAGACCTGCAGAATTAAAGACACAGCTATCTGTTACTTGCTAACTATAGAATTTTTGCTTGTGCAGGGTAATTTATATGTCAGCTTTATTTTTCCATTAATACAACCATTTAAAAACAATCTGATTGTTAATGTTACCCTTTTCATGTTTCCCATAATCCTTTATGGTTAGTGATGTAAGCTGGATTTGAGCACTTTGGAAAGCAGAGAAGGGGCAGGAGTCCCAGCCACATTCATTTTTAGGTGTTAGCAATTTAAAGTTAAAAATAAAACAGTTGAAACCCTTCCCATGTGTTTACATAGTGTTTATTTCTTCTTAAAAGCATGTTAACAATTTGTCACTCCCCAGCACACACACATGTACAAACTATATATATGTTAAAGGGCACAGTGTATGAAATAATGTTTTAAATTAAACTGAGGCATAGAAATAGCACTTATACAAGGCAGCATTAAAGAAACTGGAAACCGATTGGATTATTTCATAAATGTAGTTATGCAGCTGACCATGAATGTCAATGACAAAGTTGATTTAAAGGGGAGGTTCCACATGGTTTAGCAGAAATGAGCCCACTTAAGCTGGGTACACATTTTAGCGGTATAGGGCGATCTCGTTGGTACCGACAGGATTGGCCCTATATCGATAATGTGTGTACAGCAGAAACGTCCGTTTCTGATGCCGATGAATCATCGGAAATGGTTGTTATCAACAGAAAATTTCCCCTGATCGTGGTCGGCCCCCTGTACTAAAGTATAGAGAGACGATCCTGATCATAGGGAGTATGACAGTCACAAACGTTATCCCTATACTTTATATATACTTTATGTAGGGAGAACGATCGTGACTGTGTGTACTGCCATTTGTCAAAGATGACAGACAGAATCTTGCAATTCTGTCTGTCATCTTTGACAGATTGGTACTGTGTGTACTCATCTTAAACTAGAGTAAACAGAGAGCAGTCACAAACATGAGGGTGTTTTAATATAGAAACCATTGCTTTTGCATAAATAACCCTTTTAGACCTGTTCCTTTTGGTGGATTCCACCCCATCCTCAATCTAGAGCCTTGTACACATGAGCGATTGCATGTCCAACCTATGACACACGAGTATCAGACGAATGTCATGTTGGCCAACTATGGATTGGTGTATGGGCGCTCAGTTGGGCTGAATGGTTGTTCGTTACGGTGTCATAGATGATCCGACAAGTGGGTCGGGCTTGCGTTCTAACATATGTATGAAGCTTAACATCGCATAGACAGGCAAAGCTTTTAGTTCAGAAAACCCACAGGGTTGCAATTTGCCCATTGTTAGGCCAGCAGTAGGACATATATTTTTACTGCCTGATAAGAAGCTATTCTACTAAGATAAAGAGGTTTTCTTAGTTCTTCTGCTTATGAAATTAATAATTATAGCTGATTCCCTGAAATGTTTTTTTCCTTCTTGTTCTGACTGATCTAATTTGATCTGCGTCGAACTGACCTTTTGATGGGTGTCAGTCTGTTCTAGTTTCAACAATTTATTTTCCCAGTGGCAACTAATCTCAGTTTCCATTAACTGTAAGATTCCCTGCTGCTCAGATCACTGTCTGGGCATTTCCTTAATATTTGTTGGAGAACTTTGAATGTCAAAAAAATCTAGAAGAGATAGAACTGTCCAGCTGGCTCATTGTGTCCAGAGGCTGAAAACTCTTAATTATTTGATTATTTCTTTCTTTTATTTTCCATATAATAGGAGCAGAAAGAATAGTTTTCATTTCTTTTAGACCTGGGATATCCAACCAAGCAACTGTAAGGCTGGGTACACACCAACCAATATTTTCTGCCGACCGACCGATTTACGGCACTTTCGGTCGATCGGGCTAAAATATCGGCTGGTGTGGGCCGGGCGGTCGCGACGACATAGATCGTTCGTTCGGATCGGACGAACGATCAATCAGGCATATAGGAAAATTCCGATCGATCGTGCGGTTCCCTATGGGAACGCACGATAGATTGTTTGCAAATTCGTCCGTGGCCGTATTTGCCGCGACTGACGGACATTTGTCCCAGCCTAGTGCTCGCTCGGAACAAAAAGCCACTCCGTGTGTACCCAGCCTAAGGCCCACATTAGTGGTACTGATACTGCTGGGAAGTCTATTCAATGGAGCCCTCCTTTTAATATTATATTCTAGGGGACTGGGGCTTTTGGCAGATGAATTTGTCTCTATTTAACCAGTTAGCAATTCTGGGCTTATCTAAGCTATAAAATGTTTAAAAATGCAATGTATTTAGATTATATGTGTAATACTGTATGCCTAGATGTGTGCATGCATCATTATTTATAGGTGTTCTTAGAAAATCCAAAGACCATAGAGAAAAATAAAATCTTACTGTAATTGTAACTGTTTGTTGCCAGTAGGGGTTGGCTGTCTCTCTGTCTCAGGTCACTGACCGTCTCTTTATTTAGCTTTGATGTAGTCACTGTGATCAGAGTCATTCACTGCAGTCACTGACAGAACCAAAGCTATTCGGTTCCTGCCCAATATACCTTGACAAGGGCAGTTAGTAACAGCCTGGTCATGGCAACAAGAACTCACTAGTGATTGCGTAGCAACAAAAAGAAGTGCATTTTATTATTTATTTTATACTGATGCCTATTTTCCCATGCTCAGTTTTCAACCAGTAACATCGGTACCAGATCCGATCACACTGCAGTCGTGAAAACTGATGTGAAAAATGAAGGTTGGCAAATATTGGTTCTCATTATGGAGTTTAGGAAATTACAGATAATGATGAGAGAAAAGAAAAATGGCTTGCTGCTTAATAGCATTTCTGGTTTGACGCAAGACTAAATCCTAAAAGGGACAACGCTGTCCCTTTAAATAAGTTGCAACCGGCTGCTTCCAGTGATGCAAAATGTAATTTCATCAAATGTCCTGCCTTTCTGTTCAACTACTTCAGGGGTGCCTAACGTGACTAGGCCCCTTCTGTGGCTCCACCTCGGACCACCCAAATGTGCTCTTGGACTGACTCCATCCTGCATGACTCAGCCCCACACACCCAATGTCCAGTTTATTGCAATTTTTCTCGAAATGGCAGCAGGTTAGGCACCTTTGAACTAAGTGGTCTGAAACAGTCCATACGCGGTGCTGCAATGCTGCAGTCTATAAAGGGTGAATGGTACAGCAATGTTACAGGTTGTGTGTTAATTTTCTCTAATGTACAGGTTGTGGATGTACTGTTGTGCTAAAATCACACATAAATCATACATGTACTGTAGTATGGAGCTGAAATGACAAAGGCTTTAAAGTTCTGTGTGGCGCTGTAGGGAGACCAATGAACCTGGATCAATGAACCTGGACCAATGATCCTGGATCAAAGGGTCACAATTTCTTCTTTGCCCTTTAAATGCCCATTTTCTACCTGTTCAAAATCTTATTTCCTATAACTTTCTTGTGTTTGCCAGTAAAGCAGCCCTATGAACGAAACTAGTTTTAATTAAGTTCATGAATAAAATATCTCTCATTTCCTGTGATTTTTAATAAGGGAGGAAATATTTTTTTTTACAATGAACAGTTATACAGTCACCATGTCCTCTAGGCTGCAATATTTTTACTTGGCTTCGTATTCTACATCAGGTTTTGTACACATCAAGAAAAAACACATAGCAAAAGATTTAGGAAACATTACGTTATGTATAGCTAATGCAAATTCATACTTATTTTTCCCAGACCAAAATGCCATGTCCTCTCCACAGGCTGTTCTACCAATAACCAGAACATTTACTCCCCAACTCTCCAGCCACATCCTGCCCATTTCCTCAGTCTGTGGCCAGGCCTATAGGAAGGTGTGCTTCTTGCAGAATGCATCGTTCCACAGGTTAACCTGGCCAGCTAGTGAAAGGGTTGAGGTCAGATTGAAGCAGGACTTTTAAAGGGTAACTGCGGTACAAAAATGACTTTTGGTAAATTGCTTTCCTGAGGACTTTTGCAATTTACTCATTATTTATTTTACATAATTTTGAAGATATTTATATGTGTGATATGGTTGCAGCATCACCAGATCCCCTGCATTTCCTGCTTCCTGCACTGAAACCATGTGACAGTCCTTCTTCCATGTTTCCTCCTCCTTGTGGGCTCCCATGGCCCCTCCCCTTGCAGCCCCTTGGGCCTTTCTCTTGCAGCATCCCGTGGCCCCTCCCACTCATGTGCTCTGTGGCCCCTCCCACTCATGGCTCTGTGGCCCCTCCCACTCATGGCTCTGTGGCCCCTTCCACTTGCAGCCCCCAGGGCCATTCCCACTTGTGGGCCCCAGGGCCCCTCCCACTTGCGGGCCCCTCCCACTCAGGGGCCTCAGGGCAAGTGGGGGAGGGGCCACAGGACCCGCGAGTGTGCGGAGCCACAGAGTCTGTGAGGGGGAGGGGCCACAGGGTGCTGCAAGGGGAGGGGACACAGGGCCCACGATTGGGAAGGGCCAGCAAGTTGGAGGCATTAAAAATAGCAGTGCTGTGGGCTGTGCTGTTCTCCCCACCCCCCTCCTACCCTTCAGTCATGCACTGAGCATGTGCCAACCGCAGATTAGAGGAGGAAATAGTATTTCTGACCGCAGATTCAGAACCTCCCACCCCCTAACTTTCTGATCAGTGATTTCATTTAAAATTAACTTGTTTGGAGACCACAGTTCCCCTTTAAAGTAAATGTAATGGCTATTAGCTGCACACCTAGGGTATACTGTGTAACTGTGCTATATAGCAACTATAGCAACAAACTTTAAAAGTATATACCTTCATGGGGTGCGCACTGGCTGCCCTGTCTTTGTCACATCTTGGATTTTTTTTAACCAGCATGATATTATTATGACTATGCTCGCTGCCTGCTGATTGGCACCACATCTTATGCACTGAGTTATGCTGATTAGTAATGACGTTATTCACCTGTTAGCGTGCACCGTAACAGCAGAGAAGATCAAGTGAATTGAAAAAGATCCCAAGTGCAGAGAGATGTGGCAGTCGGCATAGGACCCCATAAAGGTATGGACTTTGCTTGCCCTTTAATTCTCCCTTAAGTATGAGGGGTCAGTTATTTTTAGCACTAAACACTCTCTCTCTCTCCATTTCCATTTATGAAAAGGAGCTGCCACATTGCTTGTCTTGGTGCTATCTAAGTGTCTAAAATGTACTAATCACTGCAATGGAAGTGTCAGTGATCTGTCACATGTGACTGTACTGCGAGTCACTAGTGCTAGTGGTTTACAGTAGAGTATCTGAACCCTAATGGAAATGTAGAGCTTTTTCCTTCCTTCTAGAGCTTTCCCTGTTTTTATATGGTTGACTGAGTGGGCAAATGCCAATTCCTTAGATTTATTACTGAAGTATAAAACTCATTGATCCAGATTAGGATCACTGGTTCTCAAGGCCAAACTTCTCTTTTAGTGAAGATCTCTAATTACCTGAATTGCAACACAATGGAGGGAATTTAATATGAGCCTCAAGTGCTCAATTTTGTCTTAAAGTCACACTTACCCTTTAACGACGGATTAGCAATTGGAATAGCGTTGGCTGTGTGGGTTCCTCAAAAGACAACCGTGTATATAATGCAAGCGATTGATTATTCCTTTTGTGAATGTTTTAGAGTCATCCTATAATACCAGAATATGGTGCCATATTGAAGGGAGAAGAGTGCTTGTGGATATGCCCCAGGTAGGAAAAATGATAATTTAGTTGAGTTTTAAGAATAAATCTATACATTCAATATCAGGATTTCTTTAGGCTGCAAACTGCAGTCGCATTGTTGTGTTATTATGCAGGTACATACAGCAGGTACATACAGCAGTATAGAGCCTATTGATAGCACTAAAAGGCTAAATCCATTAAATGCATAGAAGCATAGCACTTCTACCTTTCCAGAGTGCTTGCAAATGCAGTTGAAAACATATTGTTTATTATGTCTGCACAAATGGTTTCTTTGGGTCCATTTCATGCAAAACTAAGGCAAATTATTATATTGTGCAGCAGAAACAGCTCACTGTGTGACTGCCTTTATCACAAGTCACTCTGCCTGCAGCTTAGTTTTTAAAGGGAAAGGTCAAGATTGTTTACTCTTATTACAGCCAGAGCAAAGCAGGCAGGTTAACTCTCAAATCTTCTGTGCAGTAGAGGTCCCTTTGTAAAAATAAACAACTCTAAAGACGCTCAATAGAAAAGCTGATTAGTTGTAATTAAAAACAAAACCTTTTTAAGAAATCCCAAATTTACTTTATCTTCCATTTGAACAACCCACAAGGTGTAATAATATAACTGAAATTCACTTAAAGCCTGACATACACGGGATGCTATTTCCAGTAAAAAAAAGTCAACCTATGTCTATTCGATTGACTGTCTTGATAGAAGACTGCTTCTACTAAGAGTGCAATTGGAAAATGGTCCTGCTATACTATCGATGGCGCATTATCTTCACCTTGAAACCTGCCCAAGATAGATGGTGCAAGTCATAAAATTTTATTGGAATTTCGCAATTGACTTACCGATTGGCTGCACTATTTTGTAGTCATAGGCTGTGCATCGTACGTGTGTCCAATCTGGTTGTCTCGTGTGTACGAAGCCTTACGATTATCTGAATTTTATAATATGAGGTTTGTATAAACTATCATTTATATATATATTTGTGATTTGAAGTGCATGAAACCTCCATATTAGTAGAAAATATCAAGATTAGCCATTGGTTTGAGAATGTGGTCTGACAACACAGTAATGTTGAGCAATTCTTAATAGCTGTGGCTGACAAATTGTGTGAGCACGCTGATAAAATACCCATAACAACTAACCATAAAAGAATTCCTAACTCGTATCTCCTAACATTATTACTGCTCTAAAGTGTCTGAAAGTTTAGACATTTTATTGCAAAACCCAAGTTACATTCATGTGCAGTTTTGTGAATGAAATATGCTGTCTAGTCTGTAAGAATGTGAACTGGGAGATCTTTTTAGTACCGTTATATTAACCAAGTGTAACGTGTAACGCCTATCAATGCACGGGTACACAAACTAAAGCACAGAGGCTCAGTAGAATTTTTTTGTGCTTTTATGAGCAAAGTGTGATTAATAAGATATTGCCACCCCCAAACAATTGTTACAGTTCAGCTGTTGGTGGCTGGCAGATGGACATCCCTGGTGTTATCAAGGGATACATTCATTCCTAGAGGGAAATATTGCTGCTTTGCTGTAGTCTCATCTGCCTGGGTTTCCTTTGAACAGCTGCTATCAAAACCACGCACAGGGTGATAAATAAATATTAAATTAACATTATGCATTTTATAGAAACTTTCAAGGGTTTCCTTTAAAAAGGCTGCTTTTACCTTTGCATTGTGAATCACTCCAGCAAAGAAATAGTTAACCATTGCTATTCAAAGGCCCCATCCTGCTTGGCCTGTATATGTTTGAATAATGGACAGATCTGGTGAAACGCAGGTTATCACATTTCCCTTATCAGTACAATAATGTATCAATTTTTCTTGATCATTACAGGTCTAAAGCTTCATACACACGCATGATTTCACGTCCAACACACAACCCCCCGAGCGTGTGCACACGGCCAACAAACATCCGTTTCAACCCATAATTGCACATGTTTATACGTTCGGTTGGGCTTCATTGGTCAATCCGCCATGGCGGATCAAGAAATGACTCCTGACCAAATGCTTACACGCTCGTAACTATCACGTGGGTGTCCTGCGCTATGTTTTGTGATCAGAATTTTCGAATTTTAAAGGGCATGTCCACCCCCAAAACTATAATCCCCCCCACTACTGGCCCCACCATGTAGTGTAGTTTAATCCTTACCTCACATCCCAGCTCCATAGGGTTCTCCTGTAGTCCCCCCCAAAGTAAAAAAAAATGCCCACCAGGAGGCTAGCAGAGTCCATATATGACTCTGCCTGCTACCTGGCCTCCGGAAGAAGTTTGGCATACGCACTGCAGCCCTTCTCCCCCTCCCTCCCCCTCCCTCTCCCTCCCTCTCCCGATTCCCTCCCCCTAGAAGTAACAGACACTGCTCATTATTACTGTGTGAAGTGGTTTGGTACCAACGTAGGATTCCACAGTGATTAACAGTCAGACAAAAACAGTGTTTAATAAAAATTCATCACACATACATTTCAATAGTTGCAAATTTTAAAACTAAAATATAAAAAATACATCATCACCATATTTCTCTTAAATAGACTTAAATATTCTATCACCCCTACATCCACAGGAAAGCCACACACCCCCACAGAGCAGTTTTGATTGTGTTCCAGGCAAATTGTTGGTGAGCCCACTGCAGTGGTGATTTTACTGCTTCAAATCTGTGGCTCTGGGTACATTTCTTTTTAGTTTTACTCTTTGTGCCACATTTAAAAGTCAACAAAGGGTTTGCAACCCCAATATTAAATCACTAAACCCACATAGCAGCCACCATTTCTGTGTTAAAGTCATGCTAACCAATTGTTAATGCGGTATGTCATTGGCTAACAGTGGAGGGCTGGAATAACACAAATGGAGCTGGTGTCAATTAAGCAGGTTCGTCCATGAGGTGAGATGAAAAACTTGCTCAGGGCACCAGAACCCTATTAACTTTAGTCAATGACAGCACACCTCATGCTTGGGATCACTCACCCATAGGAGCACTTGTGAGGGGGCAGCACCAGTGTCATTTTGCTTACAGAGTCACTAATAAAAAGTGTAACAGCAATAAAAAGCAAATTAAACACATTCATAAACATGTATTTTCCGAAACTCATAACCACCACTCATCTAAATAAGTTACAACTCCAGGTAGTGTGAACAGGTGCAAGTGCAATACAAGTAACAAAATCCTTTTTTTAGAGCAGCATGCATACTGTATTTGGTAAGCCCAAGTTCGATTTATTGTTGATAACACAGCGAAATCACGCACGCAATCACAAGCGTTATCGCACTGCGATTTCTGTGTGTTGTTGTGTGTTGTGCCACGTTTGTGCACACGGTTTTGTAATTTAATATTATAAAAGCACGCAATTGCGTAAAAAATGGTGCATACAAAACGCATGCGCTAATGCGTGTGCATTGGAAATTGTGCGAATTTTTGTGTTTACGAGATTTCCATGTTAACCAAAAACGCGCTAAAAACACGTTAGTGTGGCCTAGCCCTAAGGGAATTGGGTATAATTTATAATTAAGACAAAGGGGGAGGAGAGAGCAGGGGTAACATGTAGTGTGTAATTAAACTAAAGAGTAACAGAGTTTTAAACCTCACTATATCTTTTTTTGTTTTTGCAAGGAGATTTTTTTTTTTTCCCAATAACATCATGTCATACAACACATTCTATTGGTTACATTAAATGGTACATCAATAATTCCATTTTGATTGGTTGTTAATTCTAAGATTAGATGTCATTTTACTCACAAATCACCCTTCGTGTAAAGCACGGAACTGCAGTTTTTCCACAGCCAAGAGACATACAGGGAGATTCAATAAAAGTTCTAATCGTTTAAAATGGTGCTAATTTTGCCCCAACCAATCAGATCTTATTTAACATTTGAAAGCTAACATCTGATTGGCTGGGGTAAAATTAGCACCATTTTTAACAATAAGAACTTTTATTGAATAACCCTGTTATTTTCTGGCTTTTCCGAATGACTGTGAGGCCGACAGTGAACGCTGTCCTTGGGATTGTTTGGAAAATGTGCTACACACACTAACGATTAAGAGCACTTAATTGTTACTGTGTGTACCCAGCTTAAGTGTAAAGAACAAAAGATGTTTAAGCAATTGTTTGTACTGACTGTGTGAATGTATTAAATAATCACTGTTTTATTTCTGGGATTGTTGCCTACGTGCAAGTAAATAAAAAACACTTTTCTCTCTCACTAGTAGGATATGTTGGTGGGATTTATTTATTAATACTTTTGGGATTGGGTTTCATAATTTAGCACAAAACATGGAACACAGTGCTCAAATTCTCAAACTAACAATATCTAAACCAAATATCAGACATCAATCTGTGCTCTATATATATATTCTGACTTACACTGTCAGTATAGTGACCCGGGTGCGAACATGCCCCGGGTCCGTCACTGAAAAGAAAGCACTCGTCTCCCAACGTAATCTGGTTCAGAATACACACAAACAACCACAGGGTTGAACTTACCCAAGGGGTCTGTGGTCCGGGTGCTGCACGCCCTGGACCCGTCGCTACTAGTCCTCTGTAATACTCGGCTGAACAACAATGTGGAACTTCGGCGCACACCGGAAAGCAAGACACCAGCGACTCTTCAATACAACACGCTTTATTTACACCAGTGCCATAACAAACAGGAAATTCCCATAGCCATACGCGTTTCGAGGGTAACCTCCGCTCTTAGTCATAGGCTGGAAAGGGCCGAAGTTCCACATTGTTGTTCAGCTTGGTTTCATAATTAACTTAGTGGTCGCTGTTAACTTGTATGGAGGGGGTGTGTAGAAAAAAAAAAGGAACACCTTGTTTTATTTACTGGTTGAAAGGCTGTGTTTAATAAGTTTAAATAAAATATTGTACACAATGAGTGGTATTCTATGGGTTGTTTTATCTTTGCTTTGTATTATTAAAAGGCAAGTCCACCCCCACCCCAACTGAAATTTGCGCCAATGTTGAGCACACTGTGTAGTGTTAAATGACACCTACCTTTCTCTTCCAATGGAGTAACTACCACCCCCACGGGGGGGTTCGGATGATAGTAGGGCCCGCCACAAGCCCAAAATCTCTGCACTTGAGGATGGGGGAAACCCTGAAACGTCGTGCACATATTATGTCACAATAAAGTTGAAAGTTTAAAAGATTTTAAAAAGTGAGTGAGTTCCTCGCCATATGTTATATCCAATTGGCTCGATGGTTTGAGTACCGCCGCAAACGTCGTTATTTGTGTCTTTAAGCAGTGTTAACCCTTGGTACAGCTAATGCATCTTTAAGATAGAAATAGCCAATAGCGACTCATAGAAAATAGATTATAGCGGTTTACATAGACATTATTCTCACTATAATTTCAATAACATCATGTCATACAACACATTCTATTGGTAACTAAATGGTACATCAATAATTACATTTTTGATTGGTTGTTAATTCTAAGATTAGATGTCATTTTACTCACAAATCACTCCCTTTGTCTTGCCCCTTCCTGGAACATGACACTCCTCCATACCCTTTTACCCAGGCTAGCAGACATACTTATACACTAATATCTATGCGTAATAGGCTTGAGACTTCTAAATTCAGTATAAAAATTCCCTTAACTAAATTCCACAATAATCAGCAATTTTATAAAGACAAACAATTTTCTGTCTAGGACAGCAATTCAAAATGCACAGAGAAAAAGAAATAAATGCATCCCAAACGAGACAAAATGGTTTTGACACAGGCCCGAGCCTAAAAGACAATTCTTGACACCTCAATGTCTGCTAATCTCTCCACACCAATATGGAAGCAACTGCTAATTCTTGTAAAGCAGTTGATGCTTTAAGTTTTTTTCCAGCCAGTAAATGGCAGAAAGATCATACGTATACTATAAACTTAAAGGGCATGTCCACCCCCAAAATTATAATCCCCCCAACTACTGGCCCCACCATGTAGTGTAGTTTAATCCTTACCTCACATCCCAGCTCCATAGGGTTCTCCTGTAGTCCCCCCCCAAAGTCAAAAAAAAAAAGGCCCACCAGGAGGCTAGCAGAGTCCATATAGGACTCTGCCTGCTACCTGGCCTCCGGGAGAAGCTTGGCATGCGTACTGCAGCCCTTCTCCCCCTCCCTCCCCCTCCCTCTCCCTCCCTCTCCCGATTCCCTCCCCCTAGCGTGAAATCCATAAAAGATAAGATTCCCCCTGGGCTCTCAGACCCAACCGCTATATTTTTACCTTTATAAAGCTCCCCAAACTCTTACTTACCTCTCCTCTTTCCTCCGCTGCACTGAATGACCGGCAGCCACGTCCGTGATTGGCTGCCGCTCAGCCAATCACAGATGCGGCTGACGGTCCCGCCCCTCTGCTTGCATTTTCTCGCAAGCAGAGGGCCGGGAGCACGGCGGAGGAAAGAGGGGAGGTAAGTAGAGTTTGGGGGGCTTTTTAAAAAAAAATATAGCGGTTGGGGCTGTGAGCCCATGGGGAATCTTATATTAAAAATTGCATTTTAGGGTGGACATGCCCTTTAAAGGGTCTCTCCACTGAGGAAAAAGCATTTTTTTGGGGGGGGTTTATTTTAAAGTACACCATCCCCCAACCCTCCCCCTACCTTTTTTTTCCCCAGAATTCCCTTTCGTTTGATTGCAGCAGCATGGGAAAGTTGTGCAGGTTCCTGGGGGTGTGTCTTCCCCTGTGCTGAGAGTGCTGTCACTCAATGTGCATCATCATGGTAGCAGACACACCCACTTGGCTGCAGTAAGAAATCCTTTCCTCCCTGACTCTCTAAGTTCATTTTTACAGCTGATCATGCAGAGAGAGACAGGGGAGGAAAAGTTAAAACCCTCTTCCCACAATACTGTAACAAAGGCAGGGGAACTTGTGTTGTTTTTAATAAAGATTTGTTTGTGTCTAACTCTGAGATTGGTTTCATAGGGGATGCTGGGAATATGAGGCAATCTGGTATGGGAGGGGGTGGGATTACCTGATTACTCCTCCATTAATTAGTGAAGTCAGCAAGCTGCTGTGATGTGTGTGTGTGTGTGTGTGTGTGTGTGTGTGTGTGTGTGTGTGTGTCGCTATATTTTTATCTTTATAAAGCTCCCCAAACTCTTACTTACCTCTCCTCTTTCCTCCGCTGCACTGAATGACCGGCAGCCCCGTCCGTGATTGGCTGCCGCTCAGCCAATCACAGACGCGGCTGCCGGTCCCGTCCCTCTGCTTGCATTTTCTCGCAAGCAGAGGGCCGGGAGCGCGGCGGAGGAAAGAGGGGAGGTAAGTAGAGTTTGGGGGGCTTTTTTAAAAAAAAAATATAGCGGTTGGGGCTGTGAGCCCATGGGGAATCTTATATTAAAAATTGCATTTTAGGGTGGACATGCCCTTTAACATTTCAGCATATTTTTGAGATCAGAATTTTCAAATTTGAGGGGTTTTCATCTAATTCCATTATAGATTGATTTTAGGGATAGGTTTTGGGCAGTGATTCATGTTCTCCAGACAGCTTCCTGGGTCAATATGCCATTGGTATAAAGCTAATATTGATATTAAATTTAAACATTAAACATTTTCGAAACTTGACTTCCCATTGACTTCTATTGGGTTTTCAGAGATCCGATTTCGTAATGAAATTTGGCGGTTTTGTTCATTTCTAATCATTATCAAGCAAAAATTATACTTTAATCAGGTTCACCAAACTTTGTGCTGCTGGTATAACAAGCCTTGCCTTTCAGAGCAAGTGCAGGAAACTTATCAGCCTTATGTGGTTCTCTGGGCTACTCCCTCCTATCTTTATTATATGGTTAGGGAGGAGGCACATAACCTACTTTCTCTATTCAGTTATGGAGATGGGTTTATGTCAAGGGAAAACTTAGTTGTGGTCACTGTCGTAGAGAGTTTTAGATTTTGTGTCCCCAGTAGCAGATGTTTCAGGCAAACCAATGTAGTGGAAATGGACCATCACTGAGCAGAAGTTTTCTATTACTGTAATCCTTTATTTCATCGGATGTCTGCAATAATTTTAACACATTTTCTTCCTAAAACAACATTTAGTCAGGGGCAAGTGCTACATGATTGGTGATCTGAAGACTCATAAAGATAAATCATAAGTAAATTAATTCTCAAATCTTGAGAGGTCACATAGAAAATACATACATTTTATTCCAAACACAGATCCTTCTGCCTCCTGCTTGGGTTCATGCTTGGAAGGTCCAGTTGTACCATATTTTGACTATCGTAGCTAGTGAGATAGACTGTCAGGACTTTGGGAAAAGGTTTGGTAGGGGAATAACTGATGTTGGATATAGAACAATGGCTACAACTACTAAACTTCTAGGTCCCCTTGTATGTCAATGAAGTCTTTGTTCTACTTTATGTAGTACACAGGCCTCCCATCATCTGCAATCCATCTATAAACCAGCTACACAATTTTTTTTATTGTTATTGCTTATTTTGCCTGTTAAAGATAAATAACATTTCCCTTCATATGATTGGTTATTTATATGTCAGGGTAATTTCTCTTCAAACAGCTAAATATAAATATAAGTGCTCCTGAAACAATTTATTTTGTAGCACCTGCATGAAAATTGAAACGAGAACTGCAGGAGTTAAAGGTACGTTGTGTTTCTATTAAAGAAATTTATGAACTGTGTGTCCCGTAACAGGAGCTGATATATATAATGCGTCCTGCGCAAACTGTTTTGATTGCTGCCTAAATTAGCATGCTGTGAGCAGAGGAGGCTAATACACATAGAAAGACATGCATCTAATTTTGTACAGCAAGCTCTCAGCCTGATATTTGCTATTTCATGGTCTGTCTCCATGCTGATTCAGCAACTCTCTGCCTTGTTTACAAATTAAAAAGTTTGATTTGTGTTAGTGAAGCAGGGATATTTCCTAACATTTGTCAAAAACAGTGGCCTTAACATCTGCTACCTCATCATCTCTTTTCATGAATCTGGTGTACGGAGCAAAATAATTGAGGGACACATCACAGTGTATCAATTGTCTCATAGAGTACCAGTAAAGGGATCATATACCAATATGGAAAAGAACAAGAAGACAATTATGGAGGAGAGTTGTCATATGTAGCCTCTGGCAACACTGATGACTGGATCATTCCTAATGCTGATTATCACTTTCACTTGAGAAGAGACTAGTTATTAGCTGCCTAACTGCTCAGACATTCCTATGGGCATTGATACTAACCGGTTCCTTATCCCATACTAACAACACTCTAGCTTAAAAAGATTGATACAATTTCATGTCATCTCAAGACACCATCCTTGGATATCTTTCTTGCTTTTAGGCCAGTCTCATTTTAGTCTGCAGAATGGGAATGTTCTTTCTATATTGGGATAGGTAGGGCTTGACAATAACTTGAAATCCTGACTCAGACCATTTAAATTCTGAAATTCAAAAGCCCCTGCTGTCAATATAAACCATACTGGAGATGGAATACAAACAATTTTATTAGTTTCAGTTTGCATAGAGTACAAACTCTGTTAGGACCTGTCAGAAGAACAGCGGAGGAGTTCAAGACCGGGTACATTCTGTATCTTTTCTCCTGGCTCCTGCAGGTTTAATTGAAGAATGGGAGGTAGGAGAGAGCTCTGGAAAGAAAATAAAGGCTAAACAAACTGATTGTTTGCATTTTATTTCTTTGGTCATTTTATTATTCAGTCTTGACAGAATATACTGTCAGGGAGATTTACCCAGAGTCGCACTTCCTGTGGGCAAATCTCCCCTAGCAGAATTACTAGAGGCTGCTTGGCTCAAATGTAAGTATTTAATGCTAGCTGAGAGACATACTTACTGTATGTGAGCACAGCCATGCAGCCTCAAGTATATTGCGTGTCTCTTCTAATACTCAACCAGCCTCAGCAAACTAAGGTTTAAATTCACACCAACTGAACATAAATCGGTTAGCACGGCTTTATCCCCTTAAAGGGGAACTGTGGTCTCCACACAAATGGCTTTTATTAAAAAGGGCATTGCTACCTTTAAAATGACTTGAATATCATTCTTCTAGCTTCAGTATATCCGAAGTTACAGCAGGATAAAGAGTGGATATTCTTGCTAGTACTGTGATCTGGGACATCACCATAATTTTGGGGTCTGACTCCAAATTTAAGGTTGGAGCATGCCCACTGCTGGGACAGAGCATCATCAGCTACATCATAAGCCCTGTCCCAAACTTATAAATCATTTTAAAAGATAGCCACAGGCCTGAAAAGAAAATGTTTCTTTCCCTAGGTAGAGGGAATGATATTGAATGGTTGCGGGTCTGTAACTAACTTCAGAAAAGATTGATTTTTGCGGGTGGGGCTTCTTACACAGAACATTATGTGACTGTCGCAGAGACTCAGACTGACAGGACAGACCAGGAACTGTAACTTTACAAGACAATAACTTAAGATCCATAGAAGCTAGAGACGTCACCCTAGGCTTGTTTGAAAGATGTAAACGATTTCTGTTTAAGAGAGCTCTATGGAGACCACAGTTATGCTTTAAAAGATCGCTGCAGTTCCTGAGCACACCTCTGTGAATGACCCTCTGTATGTCCATTTTCCTTGCATTACTTACCGTATATAGAAAAATCCTCAAACTAGATCACAAAAGTAGTCGTAAAATAGAGGGCGATATAAACATTGTAAGAAGGTTGAAATACTGAGATATAAACGTTGTAAGAAGGTTGAAATACTGAGATATAAAAGTTGTAAGAAGGTTGAAATACTGAGATATAGAAGTTGTAAGAAGGTTGAAATACTGAGATATAAACGTTGTAAGAAGGTTGAAATAGTGAGATAAAAACGTTGTAAGAAAAAACAGATATGTTGAACAGAGAATCAGTTCATGTTTCGGTTCCTTACTGAAAAACCTTAATCTTTCCAGTTTTAAATTTAAATGCACAGACAGAATTCGGGAGGGGAGAGTGAGCTGAGATTTTGTGTAAAGAAGTCTGTTTGTCTGCTATACACTGTCAATCACCTCATTGTGAGCTAGCTTGTCTGAGTTACCTTTAAAGCCTATGACAGCTTCCTGCTGTGCCTTATTTATAAATTAGGCTCTGAAAAAAAAAAGGAACAACAAAGAACAATATTTTAGCATCCCACTATTTTTACAGAACCCATACAGGTTTAAGTACCCACAAAAAAACTTTCTGCAGACCCACAAATGGTACATTTCTGCAAATGGAAATGATCTACTTTAACCTGGCAGTATAGACCTATTTTCATGTGTCATTGGTTTTCTATAAAAGGACACATGTTCCTGTACCGTATGATTTCTATTCCATTAATGAGAATCTAAATACTAAACTAAAGAAAGAATAGCTAAAAGTTTTGGTATTGGGTTGTAAAAGCTCCAAATTCCAAAAGCACCAAATTCTAGCCACACATTCTGCATGGTCTCTAGTCTCAGAATATCTCATTGGTAAGAAAACAGCACACATCAATTGTTCCTTAAAACAACAGCAAGATGATACCATCATGTGCAGGTATGTGCAACGCTCTACAAATACAAACACATCCATCTATGGGCGTTCAATCCCCAACTCACTAGATGGCAAATTCATCTTCCATTTATCATTCTTCGTGCACTGCACAGAGAATGACTGTGGTCAATTGATTTCATTATTGTTTGCATATTCCATTTTCACACCACGTTCTTTCCTGACCACCCTTGGCGTGATGCACCTTTACCACCAGTCATTTGCTCAGGTTAAATGTAGGTTAATTGTCAGTAGAAGTTCCAAACACCTTTCCCCCTAGGCTTGCGAGAACTCCTTCTGCTAAATAAACCTCATTTTGCATGGCCCATTTTTACATTTGCACAGTAAATTGGTAGCCAAAACCTGCCTATTTCTCATTCATAGAATTCTGACCTGAGGAGAAGAGTGTGGCAGTACAAAAGAGATTATCCCTGTTCCCGTGCAGTGAATTCATTACAGTAAAACTATGACAGGATGAACAGGAAAGGAAATAGAATCACACTTTATCTTGGAGCCCAATAAAAAAACGACTGCAGGCTGCGCTTCCCGGGAAATTGATTTATCATCAGCGTGCTGCAAAGTTTTAGTGGTTAACCAATTTTACAGAGGAGGTGTAGCCTGTGGGACTTTTTCCAAGCACAGGATAGTCATCAGAGTTGGTATAAAACAGAACCAAAGGCAGTTAACCCAACCAATAACATTATGGGCTCTATAGTACTTTTATATGCATTTAATTAGAATGTCAGAGTTTGTATGTTCTCCCTGTGCTTGCTTGGGTTTCCACTGGGTACTCCGGTTTTCCCCACATTCATAGGTTGTATGTGTAAATAAAGTGGTTTGATTGTAGGCTCTTCGGGGCAGGGACTGATGTGAATTGATTGAATTAATTGTAAAGCGTTGCGGAATATGTAGCACTATATAAGAAATAAAATACATACATACATACTTGTACTAGCGGTACAAGCAATATCCTGCTCATCTGGCATTGTCCTTGGTATATTTGAAAATAGGTTGTGCTACCTACAGGATTGTAATGTGATTTTCAATTTTAAACTGGGTGTCTGAGTACCTTATTGTATTCTTAATTTTAAAGGGTATATAAATTGAATAAAATGACTCTGCCTCATCTTAATTTATAAAGAAAAACATGTAAGCAGCACTTAGGCTAAGTTTGCAGTAGCACGCAAGGCAGCACATCCAAGATTTTTGCAATTCCTCTGGCGTGCATGATATGCTATCTGCATTGCGCTCTTGTACATCTGTCTTTATTGGAGCGTAAACAATATACACAAAAATTGGTGCATGTACAGTATGCGCCCCAATAATGGAACAGAGTGCAGCGCACATAGTAGGAACACTTTGATTGCATTGCATTGGCAATGTGAATAGGAAGCGGATTGTGTTCCAAAATATGCTAGTGGGACCTAGCCCTTACTCTGAGGTGTGTGTGTGTTGTCTTCAATCCAGTACTTGATTTGCTTAGGCTCAGTACTGCATCTTCCTTACCTTTTAACCTCTTTAATGTGAACTTTTAATTGTTTCATTTACTTACCTATTGGTGCTTTGTACATACCATCCTTTCAACACTACCGAATAGCTGCTATTTCATTGTCCCCTAATTTTTTCCCCAACCCCTATTGGTGCATTTTTATCTGTTACCGTATATACTCGAGTATAAACCGAGTTTTTCAGGCTGTAAAATCAGCCTGAAAAACCAAACTCGGTTTATACTCGAGTCAGTCACCTTACAATTGAAATCCAGAAGCTTCCACAGTACAATTCAGGCAGCCGCTCACTCCCACGCTCCCTATACTGGCACGCCGGCTGACGTCACTGCCCGGCGCCGAGTAGTGACGTCAGCCGGCGCTTAAGTATAGGGAGTGTGGGAGCGAGCGGCTGCCTGGATTGTACTGCGGAAGCTGGAACAGGAATGCTGGAACAAGGAAGCTGGAACAGGAAAGCTGGAACAGGGAAGCAGGAACAGGAAAGCTGGAACAGGGAAGCTGGAACAGGGAAGCTGGAACAGGGAAGCTGGAACAGGGAAGCTGCCACAAAAGCTACACACTGAACTGGGGGGAAGGGTGAGGGGTCATAAGTTCTACCTTCGACTTATACTCGAGTCAATTACTTTAAATGTTTTTTTCTGGTAAAAAATAGGTACCTCGGTTTATACTCGGGACGGTTTATACTCGAGTATATACGGTAGTATTACTCCATCTAAGGTACCAGCTGAGATAAACAATAAATATTCAACCAAATAATACCTCGCAGGCAGGTGTAATAGTTTAAGATATTGTGGTTTAACGTATATGGTATTTTAAGTATGTTGTAATAGAAGGTTTTTGATTTTTTTACATTTCTGGTACACTTACCTCTGGATATGCAATCTGGCTTTTGGGTTATTATTGACATTTTATTGGATAAGGTTTAGAAGGGCAGTTGATATAAAGAATATTGTAATCTGATTATTTTGACTTCTGTGAGGGCAAGCGTGCTCAGTAATCTCTATGAAGCAGCACGAGTGAGGGAATTTCCCACCATGCAATTCACACATACTAACTGTCACCATTCCAATATAAAATGCTTCAGATTGGATTGCTAAAGAAATAGGGGACAAATCAACAAGAAATTATACATTGATAATTGGAAGGTAATGGACAATTAAAAAATACTTTGCCAGTTTAGAAACCCTTTTAAAGTTATGTTCCTTTTCGCAGTAGCCCTACAAAAGGAACTTCCAAAAGGAATCCAGTTGCTGATTACTGTATAAGTGCAAAGGACTCTTCGCTCTCCAAAAGGAAAATCCAGTCTCATGCCCCTGTATTTGTTGTGTGTGTGGCTTGTTGTGTGGGTGGGTGGGTGCACATGTGCAATGGTTTGCTAAAACCCATTTGATGCCGGAGTGCATTTCAGCTGTCACTTCACTAAGATATTAGAGAAGATCTGTATTCACGTTGGTGGGAGAAACAGATTCCTGTGAAAGGAAATAGTGTGGTGTAAAGCAGCCCTGAGCTCCAGCAGACAATGACTATTGTTCTATGTCTGTTGCAGCAGCCCACTTGAAATGCAGACACTGTTCTAAGAGATAGTTCTGTGCTTTGCCCTTGCACTTAAATAACAACAGTTTTTTTCTGTTTTGCACACATATAAATCAGAATCCCAGCCACTCATCTCCGTACTCTCAAGCAGCAAAGCACAAATAGCCCAAATCAGCCCATTTGGAATGTAAAGTGCTTAGAACATCAGTGGAAAGTTACTGAAGTCATGAAATGCATTCCAAAGTGACTGCTTGAATAGGAATTTTTGCTCCACAGCCTCTCTGTCTGTCTGTTTCAGCCATGGCAGGTGTGCAGTGCAACATACAGATGCACTCTAGCCATGCTAAGTTATTCTTTATCAGGCGAAATAAGACATTATTCCTTCTTATTGTTGACAATAAATAGTACCAAGTGCTGCTAATATTTAGAAGATATTAATAGATTATTTTAGGAGATAAACAACTAGTTATAGTAGACAGTATCTGAGGACAGTAAGTGAATAAACACATTCTGGACTGATTAACCTTTGCTAAATACGCACACACATTGGGAATTTGTAGTGGATACAAGACAGATACTGTTGGAATCGTATCTGCTTCAAATCTGCAAATACTCCTCCTGTTAGAAGCACCAACCTCCTGTTGACCAAACAGACATAGATCCTCAACCTTTTCATGGGAAAGGGTGATTTGGGGGGTAATGTTCTAATCTAAAATAGTTACTAATGAATTGGAAGCACCTTAGTTGCAACAAAGATGCTTAATTAACTGATATGTTTCCAGAAAGTATACATTAGATAGTGTCCATCAATCAGAAGTTCCAATGCACACTAATCCTAACTGGGTACAGATGTCTCAATATCCAAGGGATAAATAAATTCTAACAGGCAAAAGATGAGAAAGTGTCACTTCAACAATCTAGCATTCTAATAAAACCATTTGCGTTAGACCTGGGTCTAATGCTATCCATTAGCCAATTAGATGTTAAAGGCAATAAGCCATTCATTCCAACGAACATCTAATCAGCCTTAACATCTTAACATTTAGTGGTTCTTACCTGTGGCGTTCCACCGGCCACATAACACTTTATAATTGATGTTACGGCTGTAATGTGGATCGTAAAGTTATTGGGCTGGGCTGTTGTACGAAACCTTGTGGGAATGTAGTGCATGGGCGCCTTAAGGAGAATAAATGGGTTAGAGTGCGACTCTCTCATCTTTTGCCTGTTATACCTTAAATAGCTTAAATGGTATCTCCACTGATCAGGAGCAGGCAGGGAAATAGTTAAACTTACCCGCTATCTCACATATAGTACAAGCCAGCGTGGTTGTAGGGCTGTAAGGGGAAGCAGCAGAGGAGCACAATTGTGGGTAACTTTAACCATTTCCCTGCCTTCACCTGATTGATTAATTGAAGAACGGTGGGTTAGACATAGCTCCTTTACCCTCTGTTCTTGAATTAAAGTTAGACCAGGATATCTATTTAAACAGCTGGTTGCGAGTATGAATGAAACATATGCGCGACCAGCTGTTTAAATGGCACGTCCACCCGTTTTTAGAAATTTTGCTGTAGTGTAGGGCTCCCTCCCCCACCCCAAAACGCTATAGTTATTTGCAGCAAACTCCCCCGATCATTACTTACATTGCCTCTTTCCCCCGACGTTCATAAAACTGCAAGCAGGGGGTCGGACCGGCAGCCGAGTCCGTGCTTGGCTGAATGTTTCATTCATATGTGCAATCAACTAAACACACATAGTGAGGCCTAGTTCCTGTGATTTATATTATAATTGTTTGTAGACACCAGGAAAAAAATCAAATAAACTTAATAATAATTTTCTTGTTTCTGAACATGTGACACAAAAAATACATCTGAGTATAGGGAGGCTTCCATATGTAAATATGTGAAATAATACAAATATTGTGTCCTTAGTAAATGCACAATTGAATAAAGATATGAACATCAAATTTACACGTGCTGAATATTCCTTGAATAAAATATCAATTAAAAAGCAGCCCTAAGGCTACATGCACACTACACACCACAGACTGTTTTGGTCTGTGTGTAGCGGTCCATTTTTCCTAATACGGACCTGTTTCCAGACAGGAATCCGTGCAGCAATGAAGTTATTTTAACTGACCTGGTTAATCCATTCAGTTAAAAAGGACAGACTGCTTCTGTGCAGTTTCTGTGAACGAGGCCTTGGAAACGTGCTAACGCATTGTCTTTATTTAATTCTGTTTCTTTCGTTTTCATGTGAAATGTGTCCTCAGGCCACTGTGCTAATGGGCTCTGTTGCCCTCAAACCTGCTCTGCTAATGACATTGACCTTTGCTTATATAGGGATGATGAATAAAATTGGGTCTTCAGGGACTTGCAAGCTTTGTCCCATTATGGCCTATTTTACAAGCACACGCACAAAAAGTAAAAATACTGCATTATTATTGCTGCGTCTTGCAATTTGTTTCTACAGTGCGAGATACCGTCCTACCTTGCCTATTGCTGCAGGGCATGGGCCTCTAAAGTGTTTGCTCAGCAGCCTGTTCGTATTAACTGGGCAGGTCTGTTGTGCACAATCAAACCTTGTCACTGCGAACTTTAACATACCTGCATTCTCCTGACTTCCTGGATTAACAAGCTATCCAGCAAGAAAACGTTCAATTAATCGGTTGCAATCAGTTGATTAAACATTGCTTCCACACGTAACCATTGCAGTAGGGAGCAATGAATTGTTTTAATTACATACACGCATTTCTTATTTTACTGTCACCACTGAATCCTTATTTCAGTATAGATCTGTATAAAAGATATTTAGGGACATACTAGATCCAAAACATAACATTTTATCTATGTGACATCACAGTGACAAAGTTATTCCTGAATTTAATTCCATCAAAATTCTAGGTCCCTTTTTATTTATTTTTTTGATTTTTAACCAATTTATTAAATTGGGCAAAGCGTTGATCCGTTTACTGTGGATTTTAAAATTGATCTGTAACCCTGTCGATATTATTAGTGTTATTGGGCAAATTATTCATCAGCCGATCAGATCCAATTGATCTCACCGTCACTGAAAATCTGCTGAAGATAGATGGCACAAGGTGGCATAGTTTAATTGGTACGCAATGATCAAAAATGGCAACATGCCTGCTAGTGTTTTCTTAGTCAATTAAGTATATAATATGATTATCAAATATACTTAATGATCCAAGCAATATGGCATCTCTGTTCACATCAACAAAATCAATTATACTGTAAAATATATTTACAACATGTAAACAAACATGTATATTCAATATGTAAACAAACATGTATATTCAACATGTAAACAAAGCAACTGTAATTCTAAAGGTGCCCGTAAACTAATAACTTACTCCCCAAATCGGATTTCCCAATCCACTTTACGGCCGATGGAAAGTATAATCAGGTAAGAACTACTGGGCAGAAAGATTGTAAAGCTTATTTACATCTTAAAGGGCATCTATACCAAAAAATAGGCTATTTTATATTGACCATACCTGGAAACTATAATTCTTCCCAACCACCATCTTTTTTTGTTGATCTGCACCCTATTTCTTTAGATATCCAATCTAAAACTTCTTATATTTCAGCTGTCAATCAAGTTCCTTGCTCTCAAAAACTATTCTTCTGTGAGTAGTTTTACTGTAGCTGGAATAGTGACAGAGTTTTGACAGTTGGAATGCTGTATGCTATGTAGGCTGTAGGCTTGACAGTTGGTTTGTCGGAAAAAAGTCAGGCCAGGTGGAAGTTGGAGTTTTTAGGGGGAATACTGCTCCTAAACAAAATGTGTGCTGGATTGAAGGCATGCAGCAACACACACAAATCAGAGTAAGTGCTACTTACATGTATTCAATCATAGATTAAGATAAGTAATTTTTTCATTATAGTGTCCTTTTAACAGTGTATAGCATTGTATCTTGAACCTTATAGAAAAAAATCTTGACTAGCTCCTATTTGATAAAACATAACAAACACATTAACTACAGTGTATTTACTAAGATCATAATTAAGTTCTAAATCTAAACACTTTATTTGATTGTCATTGTATTTAGCCAATTAGGTGTCACACTATACTGGATGGCATTGGTCAGAAAAGCGTGCTTGCAAAATTTCCCGCAAGTTTGTTTGCTTGCTATGCAATCAGAGCATATGCAATTTACACAAAAAGGTGATCACATGTGCTCCAATAAGCGTATCGGATCTCACCTAGTGTGGCCAGACTAATTGGCCAACACTAATATGTTCTTTTTAATGTCCGATCGAATAGCACCTAACACAGCACAACATTTCGAACTAACACCAGGGCCTGGTTTTCTATCCATGCAACGCCGTGGTATGATGACATCGTTCTGCTGTCACATGTGGTCGGCATTGGGTTACATTTCTAAGCTGTGGGACTATTTTTAGGACAATCTCAAACTTAATTTGTTGAGGGTAATAGAATAGTGCTGACCTGCTTAATAGATCTTCACAATCCAGAGTATTTAGAGCAGGGTCAGTTAAGGAGGACATTCTAAATATGCAGAACATCCAAAGCCCAGGAGGAGGAATACCCCAGTTTAGGTCTCTGGGTTCCATAACTACCACTCCCATGATCCTAAGTTAAAATAAATAAAAGGTTTATTAATAAACCATAATGCATGGAATATTTATACAATAAAAGGTTTGTTGTTCATATCCACATGGCATTTCTTTGGCAAATGTTAATTCATGTTCTTTTTCGTGCTTTGTAGGACAGATAAACTGAAGGTAAATGGCCACATTAACCCAGTAACAGTTCAGAAGTTCTAAAAAAAAACCATTAAAGTCAGTGGGGAGAAATAGTTTGAAAGGTTCGGATTAAATACAAAAAAATATCAATGGAAACTCACTGTAATGGCTGTGACACCTGGGAATTGGTCTGGGGAACATGTCCATATCACCAAAACACTTCTTTCCCCCACGATCGGGCAATTTTCGGGTTTCCGCATGCTACATTCGAGGGTTATGGCTAATACAAGGGTTACTGAATGCTACATTTGAGGGTTACCGAACTATACATTCAAAGTTTCCCAAAACCAAAGGCTTAATTCGAGGGCTACCAAAACTGAACGCTACATTTGAGGGTTAGTGAAATCGAAGGCTACATTCGAGGATTACCCATTCAAAAAATTTGATACTTGACAAATTTTTGATAATTATTGAAAATAAGTCAGTGAGTTCGAAAAAACCAAGCTAGTTCAGATAGTCCCGAACTCGGGTTCCGGTTCTAGTTTGGATCCATTACTAGTTACAAGTAGAGATGGGATCTGGGTCTGACTCGGACCCAGATCCAACACTGAACACCTCGGTTCCGAAATCTGAACGTTTCAGACAGATCATTTGGATTTTCAGGACTTCACTTTTTATCGAACCTTCAAGCTATTTTTGAGATATTTCGAAAATAACTCGAATGTTCGATAATACTTGTTAATACACTCGAAAATAGTTACCGATCGTATTTTCGAGTAGTATTGAACGTTCAAGGCTATTTTCGAAAATAGCTCAAACGTTCGATAAACGATTTTAAGGAACAAAACACCGCAGTTTCATCCATCTCTAATTACAAGCAGTAGAAGGGATTTGATATGTAATGTACTTTTAAATAGGATAGAGATTTATTTATTAGTATTTATTTGTTCCATTATGTTATTTCAAGATTTTTTGATTGATCTAATTTTTAAAGAGGCTTTCAGGATGAAACAGGATTACGTTTCCCGTGAACTGCTAAATAAAAAATGTATCACTTGCTCTTTTGTGTGCTTCACACACAGAGATACTGCAGCACATAGTCAGGAAGATCATCCCTTTTACACCCAGACTAAATTAAAAGATTTTAACTGCTGAATCTTTTAGAACATGGTTTTAGTTTGCAGGTATTAGTGTGTTCATTGTGTTTCATGGTGTAATAAACCCTTTCACACTTGGCCATATTCCCTGATATTTAGCTATAAGGCTGTCATTTTACTTCTATAATCAGAACTGATTAAACCAAACTCATCAGATTATTCCTTTTAACCAGTAACACTGTTATTCTGGAGCATGATTTCTTGTTAAGAGTTAATGTACTCATTCTACCATTCTACTATGGTTGCAGGGCTGTCCCCATGCTGAAACTTGAAAAGGGGGCTCATTAAGAGGAGCTAAATGTTGTCTGTGCTAAAACCCTGCAGCAGTTTTGCAAAGAGCTGCAAAACTTCTAAAGCAAATTACTAACTGGAAAATGTCTAAAGGTAATTACTTTTATAGAGGAACTAACGTCTCCATTAACAAAGATGTGCCTCACCTCTCCCTTTGCTGTGGCTGCTGGCCTGGGTGATCTATGAAATTAACCTGTGGGAACTAGGGGTCAGCTCCCATAATCCAACTAAGTGTATGTAGTACACTACAAAAGAAGCTGCAGCCTTGCTTCCTAGAAGCTGATAGCCAATCATGACACAGCTCAGAGATCATCAGTTTTTGTGTAAACATATTTTAATGCTCCTGCCCCTTAAAATGATAAATGGTGACAGAGTTTTGACAGTTGGAATACTCTATGCTGTGTGCAGGCTTGACAGTCAGGTCGGATGGAAGTAGGAGTGGTTAAAAGAGGGAGGGTGGATACTACTCCTAAACAAAATGTGTGCTGGATTGAAGGCATGCAGCAACACACACAAATCAGAGTAAATGCTACTTACATGTATTCAATTATAGATTAAGATAAGTAATTTTTTAATTATCGTGTCCCTTTAACAGTGTATAGCATTGCACCTTGAACTTTATAGAAAAAAATCTAGACTAGCTCCTATTTGATAAAACATAACAAACACATTAACTAAAGTGTATTGACTAAAATCATAATTACTTTCTTTGATTGGCATCCTATTTAGCCAATTACGAGGAGCTAAATGTTGACTGTGCTAAAACCCTGCAGCAGTTTTGCAAAGAGCTGCAAAACTTCTAAAGCAAATTACTAAGTGCAAAATGTCTAAAGGTAATTTACTTTTATAGAGGAACTAGAGTCTCCATTAACAAAGATACATTAAGCTCAGAGATCATCAGTTTTTGCATATACATATTTTAATGCTCCTGCCCTTAAAAATTATAAATTCCTTTCCTTATCATACAAAAAAGTAATCTTTGCATTTTTTTCTTAGCTAGCATGGATGTATGCTAGCTAAGAAAAAATTATTATTTTATCATTATCATATCATTTAAAATTATAATTTTAGTAAAAAATAATAGTAACCTGCAACCTCAGGTACTCGATAATTGATAAAAGCAGAGCTTTCTACCACTATTCCAACAGGGCTTCTATATATAAAATCTGTTGACTATTTTGTATTGTTTCATAAGTAAGAGGAAATTTAAACATGTGACCTCAAGTGCTGTGTGTTTCTAAAAACATGGGACATTGCGCCACCAGAGCTAGCAGAAAGAACATGGGTCCATTCAAAAACTTTACCTTTTGCTAGAAACAATAGCCCCCCCCCCCCCCCCCATAAAACATGGCAGTAAAATCACCTGACTATTTCTTATAGTTCCAGGCTGTCAGTAATGCACACTGGCTGGAAAATAAACTGCAGTATAACAAGCAGCTTTCAAAGTCTTATACGGAACTTCTACCTTTGTGTGGAGCCATCTGTATAGAAAATCTTTGCATAGAGACAGTGAACACTGTGGTCAGGAGTTGCGGCTCATTTAAGACTAGATAAGTTGTGAGTTGTACTGGCAACAACATGGAAACCTTTTTTGTTACAGAATCTTTTACTTACATGTACTAAATGCAACTTTCTAGGGAAGAATCTTGTATGTGTAGGTGTTCTGGAGATTTAGATTAAGATTAGTTCCTTTAAAGGGCATGTCCACCCCCAAAACTATAATCCCCCCCACTAATGGCCCCACCATGTAGTGTAATAAAATCCTTACCTCACATCCCAGCTCCATATCGTTTTCCTGTAATGTCCCCCCAAAGTCCCAAAAACTGCCCACCAGGAGGATAGCAGAGTCCATATAGGACTCTGCCTCCTGTCTCGCCTCCAGGAGAAGTTTGGCATGCGTACTGTAGCCCTTTTTCCCCTCCCTCTCCCTCCTTCTCCCTCCCGTTTTGCGATCCCTCCCCCTACAATTAAACCCCTTGCCCATATCTTAGTATATCTTCCCTCAGCCCCAACCGCTAAAAAATAATTTTAAGAAAGATCCGCGAACTCTACTTACCTTCCCTCTCTCCCCCGGCATTCTGAGAAGCCGGCAGCCGCGTCCATGATTGGCTGCCTCTAATCCATTCTAAAAGATATCTATTTCTTTAGATATCCAATCTAAAACATCTTTTAGATTGGATATCTAAAGAAATAGGGGGCAGATCAACAAAAAAACGATACAGTGGTGGTTGGGAAGAATTATAGTTTCCAGTTATGGTCAATTTAAAATAACCTATTTTTCAGTATAGATGATCTTTAAGCTCCACCCCTCTGGGATTTCCTCTGCTTTCTTCTGCTTGAGCTTCAAACGATAATGCCTGTGAGTCCCGTGGTATGGTTTGGGGGTCTGTGCCATTGCAGTGTTTGTCATTTTTATTGCATGTATGCGTCCAAAAAGGGATAATTTGTATGGAGTCCATTTTTGGAGAGTTTTTCTAGTATATCTAAAAAATAGGATGTAATTTGCATTATATGTTTCTAGAAGTGTTGTGTCTAGCTGGGTTCCTAGGTATGGTATAGGGCCCTCTGTCCAAGTGAGGTTGAGGTTAATCTCTAATAATTTCTGTTCACTTGCAGGGAGTGATACTGGTTTAGCTATGTTTTTCAAGGGTTACATTTAAAGCCTGAGGCTTTGCAGAATCTAGTGAGTTGTTCATATAGATGTGGTAGTGAGGTGCTTGATTTGCTTAATGCGAAGAGTGTGTCATCTGCAAATAGTGAAGTTTTGTATTCTGATGTTTCTACCTTTATTCCTGATATCTTAGGGTCTGTTCTATAAGTTCTATACAGAGGGAAAATAGGATTGGGGATAGGGGGCATCCCTGCCATGTGCCGTTTAGGGTTGGAAATCCATCAGAGGTGAAGCCCATGTTGTTTACTTTAGCTAGTGGGCTGGAATACAAGTCTTTGATTAAATGGAGAAAGCTGGAAGGGAATTTAAATGATCTCAGTACTTTGTTTAGGTATAATCAATCTATTCGGTCGAATGCCTTTTTCGACGTCTAGTGCTAAGAAGATTGATGGAAGAGAGTTAGAGTGAGTAATGTGGAGTAGTTTTAGGGTTCTTCTTACATTATCATTGGTCTTTTAGCCTGGTGTAAAAGCCACATTGGTCTAGGTGGATTGTTATTTGTAGGATTGTTGATGCAGGTGTGTTGCTATTATTTTGGTTAAGAGTTTTAATTCTATATTGATGAGTGAAATGGGGCGATAGTTTTTGTATTGGGTGGTATCTTTATTTGGTTTAGGAAAGACTATACTGTTTGCTCTAAGCATGTCTTGGGATAGTTGTTCTTGTCCTTCCATGATACTGTTGTATAGGCGGGTTAAATGTGAGGTGAATTCTTTGAATTGTTTGTAGAATCCGGCTGTAAAGCGGTCTGGGCCTGGAGCTTTGCCCGTTTTTAGTGCTTTGATAGCTTGTTTGATTTGGGAAGAAAATAGGTTATTATTAAACCTTTCTCGTAGAGAGGATAATTATCCGAACTTGATTGGGATTGGGCGGAGAGGTGTGCTTTTTCTGCTTCTCTTATTTGTGCTAGGTGTCAGCATTTTTAATGTGTTAGATACCTGTTCTTTTGTACACATTTTCTAAACTTAAACAAACCTTTTTTGTTGCTCAAGTGTGACTTAGAATGCAGCCACAGAGAATGCGTATTAGATTTTTAAATTGCATCTGCAAGACTGGTAAACGATGTTCACTTTGCGTTAATCTTTGTTATTATCATTGGTCAGTGATTTTACCATATCACAACTGTATACCTCCTTTACATGTGGACCTTTATGGACTTGTGACGAGCTGCATAGACATAGTCCTCACCTAGAGACCAGATATTTTTGTCTCCATGACCTATTTATAAGAACATAATAATGTTTTCTCTTATGGAATTAGCAGTGGGATTTTATTCCTGCAGCGAGGCCCACCAGAGCAGAAAATGTAGTCACTGTTATGTTTTCAAGTTGGCTGGAGCTTAAACTACCGGTACTGCTCAAGGTGCCTTTTAACATAAAAAAAAAGATTTTAATAGATTTCAGGTGCATTGTTTTTAATATGAACCCCTAGGTTCTCTTTAGGATAATACATACCTTGAGTTTTGCTCACAAGGTCCGTCCCCCACTTGTCCGAGGCCTGGCCTATGGGAATTTGCACTTTACTTCTTTCCATAGGGAAAAGAATAGAGTGCTGAATGGAGGGACAAACCTAAAGTGAGAACAACTTTAGGAATGTACTATATTTCTATTAAAACTTCAGGTATCTCCCAATACTTTGAGAACCCAGGGGTGAGGGACCACTATTATCGAGGAGGGGGGCTAGTCGTTAACACTACCCATGCTTTTTGTATGATTCCGGACAGAAATGTACATTGCAATATTTTTTTTAACAGATTGAATTGACCCTGTCCGTTAAAAAAACGCATTTCTGGAAACAGAACTATTTTCAGCAAAAAACAGATTGCTACAAATGTACCGGAAAAAAAAAATGCTACTTACAGCCCCTTCCTCCTGCAATGCTCTGATTCAGCTCCCTGCTTGCTGGAACTTGCAAGCAGGGGAGGGACCGGTCCGGCAGCCGTGTCTGTGAGAGGCAGCCAATCACAGACGCAGCTGTCGTCAATGGAGAGTGCTGCGGGAGAGAAGGGCTGTAAGTAGAGTTCTGAACCTTAAACTAACAGTGTTAACTTACTGTAAATAGCTGTGGCACCTGGGAAATGTTAAAACACTTCCTGAAGTCAGGCGGGCAATTGTCGGGTTTTGCGCAAGCTACATACGACAATACATTAGAGGATTATCGAACGAAAGAACCTTCCTGTGTTAGCGAACGGTGCATTTGATGATTATCGAACCAACGAACGATCCTTCCTGTGTAAGCGAACGGATTATTGATTGAACTAACAATCCTTCCTGGGTTAGAGAATGGTACATTATCGAACCAACGAACGATCCTTCCTGGGTTAGCAAACGGTACATTATCGAACGAACGATCCTTTCTGGGTTAGCGAACCGTACATTCGAGGGTTAGACCGGCTCGGTGGTTATTATATGGTTATTATATTACTGGGTTATTATATGACTAGGTTATTATACGGTTATTATATGACTAGGTTATTATATGGTTATTATATTACTAGGTTATTTTATGGTTATTATATGGTTATTATATGACTAGGTTATTATATGGTTATTATATGACATGGTTATTATATGGTTATTATATGACTAGGTTATTATATGATTATTATATGACTAGGTTATTATATGGTTATTATATTACTAGGTTATTTTTTGGTTATTATATGGTTATTATATGACTAAGTTAGTATATGGTTTTTATATGACTATTTTATTATATGGTTATAATAACCATATAATAACCCAGTCATATAATAACCATATAATAACCAAGTAATATAATAACTGTATAATAACCTAGTCATATAATAACCATATAATAACCTAGTTATATAATAACCATATTATAACCTAGTCATCTAATAACCATATAATAACCTAGTCATATAATAACCATATAATAATCTAGTCATGTCATAACCATATAATAACCATAAAATAACCTAGTCATATAATAACCATATAATAACCTAGTAATATAATAACCATATAATAACCAGGTTATTATATGGTTAATATATGACTAGGTTATTATATGGTTATTATATTACTAGGTTATTATATGGTTATTATATTACTAGGATTTGCGAACGGTACATTCAAAGGCTTGTGAAAAATAACAAACGATCCTTCCTAGGGTTAGAGAACGGTACATTTGAAGATTATTGAACGAACGATCCTTCCTGGCTTAGCGAAAGGTACATTCGAGGGATAGCGAAAACGAATGGTACATTCGAGGGTTAGCGAACGGCCTGTAAATTCGATAATTATCGAATTTTCGATAAAAATCAGAAACTCGAAAAATTCTAAAATTTGTGAAATCTGGGAGTTCCGAAAGTTTCGTCAGAAAATGGGTTCTATTCAAACCGACGTTACATCTCCGTTGGCCAGCAATGGAGGTATCTGGAGTGTGAGGGAGGGGGGGAGAGCTCCCCTTTGCATGTCACAATACCTCCCAGATGCTACAGAAGAAAACCTGCTACAGGCAGAAACCTTTTGGCAGGAATACCGCTCCTACTCTTCAGTTTCCTGGAATTTGGACAAGCACTGCAGGAGAGCCATAAGGAGCAGAGAAGTAAGGTAAGGATTTTTTTAAAAAATACAGTGGAGCCAGTTTCAGTGGGGCCAGTGGGTTCAATTTTAGTTTGGGGGTGGACATGGCCTTTAAGTGTTTTGGTTTTCTCATAGAAGTGAAGGAAGACAAGTTGCTCAAAGCCACTTTAAGACTTTTAGGAAGGCAATCTCATAATGCAGTCCAATGTGTAATGTGAACTATGGCATTCTTTATTAAGAATCTATCTGCCCATATTGTCAGCATCAATCAGATGTTTACTGACATGATGGCAAATTTAGACATTTCTTGGGGATCTTCTGTGTTTTTATTTTTTGCTTGAGCTGTACCTGAACAATTGTGCTGTAGACATAGGCTTTGTATGTCACTTCTTTGTGCTTAGTCTTTGCTCACAGTATAAAATATATAGCAGACATTTTGGTCTAAAGAATGTTCAGCTCACGTATGCAGCTTAAATACAAACTGCTGATTTTTATGTGTAATTTTCGTTTATTAATTAGTCTTTCTTTCAAAATATATGTAAGTACTGCTGATGTGCAAACTGCATTACAATAAGCAAAGCAGTGAGGATGTGTAACTGGGCAACTGCCAGAGAGTCGGTGTTTGGACATCCCTGGCTTAAAAAAATAAGAGTGGATCTACTCATTTCAAATTCTGATCATGGGCAGTGAGTCTCCATAGGTATCACTAAAATGTTGTGGGCTTCATTATGACAGCCACAGGAAAAATGATCCCTGGATGTTCGTGTCAGCAGTTTGCTTGGTAAAACAAACCTCTACAGTAAAACATCTTGTGTACCTTGAGACTCCAATTGAGCAAGCTGCACAGACTGTACATGTTAGAGGCTAACGTTTGTGTTTATTAACATCTTACATTGCATATAATACTGCTGATGTAGAGCAATCTGGTCTAGTTTTATTAAATAGGTTGAAACTCTCCAGTGGGTAACAGCATATATTGTATTTTTATCTTAGCCTTGGAGCGTTACATTGGAACCTTGGAGTAAATAAATAAATAAATAACAAAATGCACATTTTTTTGTAGGTAACATTAGATAATTGGAAAAAAAACCAGAAACCCAGATCAACAGTTATTTTTATTATTCTAAACTGATTAATGTGACCTAACCTAAGAAAAGGAAGATTGGATATTTTAACTAAATTCCATAGCTGTTTAAAGAGGGATCTATCCGGACAGCTGAAGAGACTGCCTTGCAATTCAATCAAGTTACAATAGGTGGCAGTGGACTGAAAGCCAATATCACATGTTATTAGAAACTGACCTCGGTTTTGTTTCAGTCCAATCATTATCCAAATTGAATTTCCCTGCAGCCAATTGTTGTCTGGCTATATGAAGGATGTATTTATTTACTGGTGCCATTAATGTGTTAAACCCCACATGTAGCTGTCATTAAAACAAATAGAATCTTCCTATTTCTGCTATACTCGGCCAACAAACATGGCTGATTTACCTTTGTGACTTAGACATACTCCTTGCAGCACATATTGATAGTGTGGTTGGTATAGGAGCTGAAGCTAGTGCTGGTGGGTTTGAGAGACTTAGTGTTTTTGAAAATTACAAGAAATATTTGGGCATCAAAGGGTTAACAGGCATAATGGGAAGGGTTCATTATAGCAGGGCATCTTTAATATAAAATTAGACCATGGTGCGCGTGGTATATCCCTATTGCAATGGTGCTGTTGGCTAGTCAACATGTACAAATAAATAGAAAGATGGAGGAGCTGAAGGCACTCGCCCAAAGTACCCACTAATAGCACTGGTACCACTAATAGCACTCAAATGCTTGTGGCTGTATCAGTAGTAATAAATCACTATATATTGCACATATCCATAACACTGGAGTGAACATCCCTTAACCCCATACATGGCATTTATTTAAATTCTAGATCTTATCATATAGTAAATAAAATCATTCCCTTAGGCATCCCTGGAATAGAAATTAAGATTCTCAAATTAGGGACACCCTCTGAGGCACGTGAAATCATGAACAGATACAGCTATATCAATTACAATCTATCTTGGTTATCATGCAGGTGTAGCTGTTTATCCTAGTTCAAAG
The DNA here is from genome assembly GCA_019447015.1 of Hymenochirus boettgeri. Lineage (NCBI taxonomy): Eukaryota > Metazoa > Chordata > Amphibia > Anura > Pipidae > Hymenochirus > Hymenochirus boettgeri. The sequence goes on along the minus strand of CM033477.1, from coordinate 107,024,643 downwards.
CCACCCTACAGGTGAGATCCATCCAGCAGATAGATTTCAAGATAAAAAAGTTCAAGACTCAGTATCATATAATGGGCTCATGAACAGGACTACCTGGTACTAGCATTACACCATGTGTCCAGGTGTAACCTGTGTCCTTTTTTAATGCCATTCCACTCTCAACTCTCTTTTAGTGGCTTCTTCACCCGACTGCCCAATTTCCAGTCCACACAGCTGCTAGGTGTCAATTTGTGGACATAAAACCACCTAGTGTCTGTGCCAACTCAAACACACTAGTTGCTAGTGTTTGACTGCAGACCAGGGGTGCCCAACCTACCATCTTCTGGTGGCATATACGTTACTGTCTTGGCCTATCTGTGACTTTGCTACTGGCCTTTCTGACTCCACCCCCCCATTTCACTTGATTCCGCAATTTCCATCTATAACCTGCCCACTTAATGAACAGCATTTTATTTAAAGGGCATGTCCACCCCCAAAACTCAAATTTAACCCCATACTAGCCCCACTCTGTAGTGTACAAAAATTCTTACTTTACATCCCAGCTCCTTATGGTTGCCATGCTGTGCCCCTCCAAAGTCCAGGAATGTGTAGTGTAGAAGGTCTGGGTGACTCATCCTGCGCCTGTCTCAGCCTCAACCTCGACAAGGTTGAGGCATGCGCAGGAGAGTCCTCCCTCTCCCTCCCATTTTTCTATCCCTCCCCCTAGTGTAAAATCCCCATTATATATTGATCCCCCAGCCCCAACCGCCGTAACAGAATTCATAGAAAGTGCCCCGATAGTTACTTACCTTCCCTCTATCCTCCGGCGTTCTGAGCAGCCAGCAGCCGCGTCCCTGACTGGCTGCCTTTCTGCCAATCAGGGACGCGGCTGCCGTTCCCACCCCCCTGCTTGCATTTCCGTGCAGAGGGCCTGGAGACTGCCGCAGAGGATAGAGGGAAGGTAAGTACATATCGGGGCACTTTCTAAGAATTTTATTACGGCGGTTGGGGCTGGGGGATCAATATGTATAATATATACATGCCCTTTAAGTTATCTACGCTGTATAATGTGTGTATATGTATTGCTCCTTCTAGTACAGTTCGTATTGTTTTTTTCTTTTCTGCATGAGCTAAACTACATGGTAGACATTGCTGGGATAGGGTGAATCTGTGCTAAGCAGAATCATGAGTTTGATAAAATGTTTGTCAAGATTCAAATTTGTACAAAAAATTGTACATCGTTGCTCAAAGACAAAGCCCTAAAATTACGGAAATATCGATATAAAAATGAGCTCTAAACACAAAAGAGCTTTTGTCGTGTTTGCTATCACCATCTTTTCCCATTGGCAGCATTTTTCCTGTAAACAACAAATCATCTTTGAAAAATCGGATTCCTTTGAAATACGCTTTTGTAGATATTCAAAGACAAGACAGACAAGTTTTCTTGACGCAGCTATTTTGAGATAGTGGGATAGTGAAATAGGGGTTTAGAAAAAACAATAAAAAAAAAGTTGCAGGAAAACTCACATTTTTTTTCTCTTAAGGAAAACTAGTGTCTTCTTATCTGATATTTTTGAAAGATGACATAAGTAAAACTAACCTGTTAAGCCACAAAATGTTCTTCTCTCCCTTCCCTTTGCCACTTTAAAGGTTTTTGTCTCCTCTCCGAGCTTGTTACTACTTTACACATGCTCAGAGTAGACAGCTAGAAAAACAGTATTCAGTCATTGGCTGTGATGTCAACTGTTACATCCATGACTGACAGCTGCAAACAGGAAGAATCAGGAACTAGAAAGAGGGGTAACAGTATTTCAGGTTAGTTTTTCAGCTTTCGAGCTATTGCCATTTTGGGTTTGGAGGTTGATTAACCTTGCCCCTTAAAGAAGAATGTTTTAAAGTTTTTTTCAAAAACCGTCAAAATTAAAAGTAACTGGGGCAGGGAGGTAGGATTCGTTCTTTCGACCTCCCAATATAAATTCTTTAAGGAGCGGCAGCATGAAAAAAACTGCATCTGCCAGGCTTCCCGAGTGCTTCAGCAAGATGATTAATTCTAGAAGGCCCAGGGCACTAACTTTGCAGATGCAAACTACCACCCTGCCTCAGGTACTTTTCATTTTTTAAAAGTAAATGTTTACAGTATAGTTGTCCTTTAAGCTCAGTACTCCAAGTTACTGAATCCAAGTTTTGCTAAACTACATGGTAGACTTGGAAAATGCAGCATTTTACAGAATATCTGGAGTCCCTGGGAAACTACCAGAAGATCTGCTCATGTAAAAGTAGACAAAACTTCTTTTGGATTATAAAGTTTACCAAGTTCAGAAAGTCTTTGTTTATGTTGTGTTATAAAGTAAAGTCCTTTCCATTAACACTGATCCGTCAATCACATTCCAGCACTGAATATATATTAATTAACAAATTAACTATTTTTTAATTTTATCAGTTAACACACTGCAAGCCTCTTTGTGTACAAAATTTACTGCTAGGAAAGCATTGGAATGACTGTATTTCCTTAAAGGGACAGTTCAGTGGAAATTATCAATATTTGTTAAATTGTTAGTTTGTGTAATGCCTTCTTAGTTATTCTACATATTCTCTCCCATTTTGAAAAATCAGTTGATTTCATACCCTTTGCTGTTCCCTGCTGTTGACATTAGTGAGCTGACATTTCAGGTTCTAATGGTCTTTCATCTTCATAGGATGCACTGCTACCTTGGAATGTTCCTAACAGTAATTTCTACTGATTGGCTGTTGCATGGGTCAAAGATGCTCAGATCTCTATTGAGCAACTGAATCAACCCAGGCGCCAGGTCAAGGGTCTCTACTAGGGGTCCTGCAAACAGGAAGTCAGTATTTCGGTTGCATTTATTTATACACAGACAAAATGCTGAACTGGCAGATTAAGGTCATTGGGATGAAAAATATTGCTATTTTTTCTGAAAAGCATATGCATTTGCACTGAACTCACACTTTAAGTGGAGGGAGAGTCCAGCCCCATAGCTATTAAAATCGCCTGCTTAGCATGCTTGTCCCCCATTGGGGACGGGGAAAGGAAGGTACTGTAACTTCCTCACAACTTTAATTCAAAGAAAACATAGCATTTTGTGCATAGATCCCTGGAATACATTCATATAGATAGGTGAGGGTTGGCTCTATTATTATTATTATTATTATTATTGTAGATTTATATAGCACCAACATCTTCCGCAGCGCTTTACAATTACATGTATACATTCACATCAGGCCCTGGCCCAAAAATCTTTCAATCTAAGCACACATTTATTTGACACATACAACCTATCAGTATGTCTTTATGATTGTGAAGGAAACCAGAGTGCCCGGAGGAAACACATGCAAGCACAGAGAGAACATACAAACTCTTTGCAGATGTGTCCAAGGGTGGATTCGGACACAGGACCACTGTGCTGCCCCTCTATTTAATTGGTTCTTTGTTCTCTTGCGATAGGGTTCATATTGGTTTTTGGGTGTTGATTTCTAATAACAGGTAGTGAATCTTGATTAATTTAATTTACATGCGGTGCAGTTCTTTCCTTATTTCTATATATGTTTTTTCCAGCTGGGGAAGAGTTAATCTTTACCTGTAATGGTATGTTGTGATAGAATTTTTTTTTACTGGGAACTGATTGGCTAAGCCCTGGGGGAATACTTAGAACTGAAAATGTTTTGTTTTGGAATATGAATAAATGACCTTATACAGTGAGTGTTTCCAAGTTCAAGTTTAACCCCTCCTTCCCATTAAACCCTCCAGAGAACGGCACAGCTTTTACACAGCAGACACTGCTGTCAGCTATTGTTTACTGCCATGTGAAAACACAAACATACAAACACTGGAGGACAGGTGTAGCAGGGAAATAGTCTATACAGACAGTTTTATTAGAATGAGAGCTGCCTAGGTTTGTTCTGGGAAATCTCGACGCTCTGCAGTCTGTTTGGTGAAAATATTACATTGAAGGAAATCACGCACAATTAAAAAGTTTTTGAAGACTTGTTGTTTTTCAACATATTCCTGCTTTAGAACTCACAGATTTGATTATGTTATATCTATCATATCATGATATTAGCAGGTTCCTGATTTTGAACATTACTGTATATATAGTTGCATTTATATAGGGTGCTCTCGGCAGATCTCACCAACATTCTATGTGTTCTGGTACTCAGGGGGTTGCCTCCCTCCCCTACCCTGATTAATAGATGACTGTTTGGAAAGAGGAATGATATTTGTTTGTGAAACCACATCAGTGATGGGTAGCCTTGGAGGAGAGATAGGGGAGGTCACAGCAGAGCGATCCCTATAATAATCATCATTCTTTCTCATATAGTGTTGGCTTCAAAGGTCCTTGTCACGGACACCTAAACAGTGCAGGAATAATCAGCAATATTAGCTACGAAAGGCAAAAGGAGATGAGGAAATATAGGGATATTCATAGCCCAATACAACTCTATTTAAAGCAATACTTTTATAATGCTCAACACTTTGTTTATCTTGTAATCTAGTTAGAAATCATATAATCAGCTAACTGTTTTAAATGATACAATACTTGATGATGATATTTTTACTTTAATCCTTTTAATCTTTGATTGGAGAAAGAATTTTCAATTATAAGATCATTAAATATTAATCTTTGGTAAATAAGCAGCAAAAGTGCATGCAATTCACATAAAAGTAATATTTAATAACTCTACATTAATTAACTTATTAACATGGTGCTGACGACTCTATTAAACCATACACAATATATCCATTAAAGGATATACACGTAAAGACTGGACTTTTTTCCAACTGTTGCAATGATGCCTTTCGATCATTCATAACAGCCTATCCATAACCAATCATGAGGTTACTATTGGCACATTAGAACCCAGGTTTAGTGCGCAAGCAGGCCAGTAATCAACCAATGGGGTTGTGACTAAGATCTCTCTTCATCTGTCCATTTATCAGTTCGTTGATCCGCTTAGCGGATCTGTGAACAACCCCCGACCGAACGCAACCCCCGACCTTGGGGGGTCCTTCCTTGCTCAGTGTGTGTACGAGCTTTTAGCTATCAGCAGCAATAAACATATTGTGCATTGTCTCATCAACCAAATGACTAATCCCAGACAAGATCTAAACTAATTAGAGCATGTCCAGGTGGTGATATTACTCAGTCACCTTTCCCCAGGTGACAGACGTAAATAGCTGTAAGTTGGTTTAGGCTTGGGAAATTGATTTGATTTGTCTTGGACAAAAACTACAGCAAGAAGTAAAAAGAAGAACCAGGAACAGATAGCATAGAGCATTTTAGGAATAATGGATGCAATTCCACTTTGGTTAACTAAGAATATGGTTCAGGAACAACTAAATAAGTTTAATATCAATAAAGCTCCTGGACCAGATAAAATAACTTTAGTTTTATCCAGGCCATTGTTTCTTATTCAGAAAAGGAAGTCATGCACTGCCTGGTTACATATTCTAAAGAATGTTTCAAGAAGTAATAATTTATTAGGAAATAAACTTGCTTGGCTTTTATGAGGAAGTAAGTAGGATTTTGGACTCTGGCATACCAGTAGATGTATATTTGGAATGGAGACTTCTGGGTAATTTCCATGGCAACTCTTGGGGCTCATTCACACTAGAAACTGACAGAAACGCACAGCATGTGTTTCTGTCAGTTTGTATCCATTTTTTAACAATGTGTATTCCATAGATTCCCATAGAAATGCATGAAAAAACGGACAGAAATGCTGCATGCAGTGCGTTTTTTAAACGGACTGTAACGGAATGGATTATAATGCAGAAAGTGTAAATGATATGAAATCCTATGGGGTTTTACTGTCTGTCCATTTTTTAAACGCACCTGCGTTTGAAAAACGGATACAAACTGATGTAGTGTGAACGAGCCCTTAGGAAATCTATACCTCTTACTAGGTTTTTACAGCATTCCACAAGCTAAATGCAAAACCAGAACACCAACTACAGACTTGGATTTTGCTAAGGTTTTTGATACAGTCCCCCCTATGTGGCTTTGTATACACTGAGGTCTATTGGGTTGGGGTGGCACATTTGTACATGGTTAGAAAGTTGTTTGATGGATCCGATGCATAGAGTAGTTGCTAATGGGGCTTCATCATTATGGACTAAAGTGCTAAGTGGGGTGCCACAGGGTTCTATTTGTCTATTAATGATTTGGAAGTGGGTATTGTCAGCAACAAGGGCAACTAAATTAATAAGGCGACTGAGGGAAAAGGCGCTTGTGTGAGGATATGGTTACCCTGTATAAATACAACAAACTATCTGGGGCATTGTTAACCAATAGAACATGTCAGAGGGCACTTGGACTGGAAGAAAAGAAGTTTTGTCTTTGGAAGAGGTTTTTCACTGTGAGAATGGTAAAACTATCATTGGATATGGTGATGGCAGGCTCATTGTAAAGGTTAACAAAAAAGAAACTTGATGAGTTTCTAAACACAAAGAATGTTGCATGTTACAGGTATTAATACATAAAGTTGGAGTCGTATCATGATCAGAAAATCTTTGTCTCCCTGTTGCAATAATATTTAAATTGAATGTCAATGATGAAATGGTATTATTGTTTCTTTGTTAATTCAGCCTGCTGTCCACATTACATAGTTGCCTGAGTATCTCCGTTTTGTAATGTAGCTATATTTCCATTTTATATATTTCTGGATGTGCATTTGGTTGACTGAAGCTTATTTTATGCTTTGAGATGCAAACACTTTTCTTTATTCTACTGTTATATTAAAGGAGTCCTGTTACATGCAGCGTTAATTGATTTAGTTCTTGCAAAGCTCAGGTGATTAACAGATCTTTATGTATGAAGAGAGCAGTCGTTATGTATGTCAACATCATTCTTTATTGGGAATTGTTTGTTTTCTGGAATAAAAAATATATTAAAGCCAATATGTGACTGAATGTAATACATTAACATCAAACGCAGATGTTTAACCTACCTTGATTAGCTCAGTCAATAATTCAATGCAGGTTTCAAAGGGGAATTGTGCCCTTCCAACCACTTTCCCTCCCATTAAATGCCCAGGCTAAGGATCTAAAACGTTTTGTCCTAACCCTTAGGTTTCCCCTAGTTAGACCTGTGTGATAGCAAGCTTAGGTAAGCATTGGCTAACCAGGGTAAGCATTTTACTCTCACCATAAGTAGAAATGGGAACCTTCCTCTTATCCTTTATAACAAGGTGCTGTCAGAAAGAGAGACCTGCATCCCACCACTATGGATTGATGTTGATTCTATTGATTGGGTTGTTTTAGAGCCAATCATGGTAGCCTAATGGCTACTCTCATGTCTGTGATGATTCTGCTAGTTGAGGCAAGCAATATGTGTCCGGACTTTCTGTTTTTGGCTGTACACAAATATCTGGCTTTTGTATAGTTGGGGCATTATTTATAAAGGGGCGGCATTATCTAGGCACATGCATCTTGTGAAAATAGTCTAACCAAAATTATTGCAAATGGTGCAACTGAGTGTAAACACATATTTTTGCCTTTTCTCTAAATATATGAAAAATATTCTAAAAACAAAAAAATGTGCTTTAAATTTGTAGCGCTTCTCTGATACGCTCCACCCTCTCAAACCCCAGAACACAGTTGGTTTATAAATATGCCCATTTGTTTAAATACAAATCTTAAATTATGGTATTTTTCTATTTCTATTTTTTCCCCCTGCCTACTTAAAGGGAGAAACTTCTCCACCACCACGGCACCAACTTGTTTAGTGTTCGGTATTTTACCTCTGCTGGGATGTTCATCACAAATGTAGATTACTGGGAAAAAACAGCATTAGCAAGCCTTCAAAGATCTTCTTCAGCCTTTTTTTTTGTAATGTTTTAGAGAAGGGATAAACAAACACAAACAGGTACTGAAAGTGATATCAAGTGGGATTTGGCTCTGTAAATATATTTTGGTTAATAATTCACTAGACAGCTCAGGGTCTATAAATAGCTTCTGATGGATTTACATTTACACTTTGGTTTTTTAAACATGCAGAACTTACTAAGAGGTTTTATTTTTGCAAGTTCCAATTCTCTGCTAGTTTTCTTGTGTGTTTCTTTATCGGTGTGCTATTGTAGTTGAGTACCGTATATACTTGAGTATAAGTCAAGGTTTTTAGGCTATAAAAATTGCCTAAAAATCGAGCCTCGACTTATACTCGAGTCACTCAACGATGGCAGCACCAGGAGCAGCCTCACCGCTGAATTCCCACAAAGGCAAGTCCATTGAACGGGGGGGGGGGGGGGGGGCGGTGGGGGGGGGAGTACAGTGCTTGCCGCTGAAAATGTTTGGAAACTACAATTCCAAGAAGCTAGAGCATGCTGGGAGTTGTAGTTTCCAAACATCTGGAGTGGCAAGGAATTGGGGGTTACTGTGTGTGATTACACTCAATTTAAAGGGCAAATAATGCTTTAAAACAATAGAAAATCAGGAGGATGGTATTGTTAAAGATTGCCTTCTAATTCTGTATTGTTTTGTGGCTTTAGTTGCCCTTTACATGGACAGAAGAATTCCCATACAGTAGTCCCATACAGTAATATCCATAATAGATTGGCTATTACTGTATGAGACTACAGTATGGGAATTCTGTTGTCCATTTAAAGGGCAACTAAAGCCTCAAAACAATACAGAATCAGAAGGCAGTAATGGTCATAATTTCTACCCTCGACTTATACTCGAGTCAATCATGTTTACTAATTTTTGTGGTAAAAATGAGTGCCTCGACTTATACTCGGGTCGACTTATATTCAAGTATATACAGTATTTCCATGGCATTGCTTGGCTTTTTCAGTAGGCAATAATAAACACACACATAAATGTATATATATATCTTTGCTATTGGTGAATTATATCATTAGGAGGTGTGGTTTAAAAAAATGGCCCCAATAAAGTTTGCTGATGCTCTACCTGATGGGAAAATGAATATGTGGTGTTGCCTAATATACTTCATTATGTCATTTTCAATTCTGAATTGAGAAATCCAGTCGGATGACTATTCTTTAAATGCCACAGAGAAAACTTGTACCTTGTTTTTGAAATGTGATTGCTCTAGATAAAGTTAATATAATGTAATTATGCATTACTTTTCTAAATCTTTATTTAATATAATAAATTGCTAACTCAATTATATTGCATGCTCTTTTTTTTCTAGAGCTGGCATTTTGCAGTATATTTTGTAGGTTCCAATTCAATGAAATGTTAATATTAAGTGAATGCCATTTTGTGTGTGAAGGAATTTCAGCACAGAAGTGGAAGGGACCCTTACTTCTGTCGCACCATTAATTCCGTCCTTAACCTCCACTATTCGTCCTTTTGTGTATTGATAGTGACTGCAGAACATTACACCTGCTAGAGAAAATCACTTAAAAGGATCAGAAAGAACTGTTGAAAATCACAGAAATTCAGTAGTTACCTGTACGATTGGATGAACTGCATATGACATTATTAGGGATGTTCCATTTTATATAAAACTTACTGTAATTAAATCACATGAACATTCTAAGTTTACAAAAACAGTAAATTGCAAAAAAAAAAAATTGCTTGCATAGACAATATATACACAATATATGCATTTTTAAGGGAATTGCCTAAATGTATGAATCATATTTACCTATTGGTTTAATTTTCTGTGTGTTTCCCCCTTGTTCTGTGCTGATACAGTTACTTCTGACAAGTAAGGCAAGGTGGACGTGCCAGGGATGTGGAGCAACAGTAGTATAGCAGAACAGTCTGTCTGTCAGTCAGTAGGAAATACTCTTTCCTACCTCCCTGGCAAAAACAGATTTAAAATGTAAAAATTGTTTTTAGGGACATCCAGCCAGAAACAGTCATTGACCCTGGTAGGGAGGCTACGACAATACTGGCCTTTTTTTGTCAAATTTTGTATTTTTTTTAATCTAAAATGCAATTCAGGTCCTCACTCTGGATACTTTCATTAGGAGGGGTGCATGGGAATGGGTATAATTGGGGTTCATGAAACTTGATAGGAATATTTATTTAAAAAATATATTTAAAGGGCCTGTACACCTTAAAAACAAAAAAGTGGTGACTTGTAAGTTATCTGCCGTCTAACCCAACTGCTTTTTAAATCAGTTTATTACTTGCATTTGTAACCAGATATTAATTGATAAGTTCTGTTCCTTTGTGGAAAAGGTATCTGCATATGCAAAGGAGGCAGGAGGTGAAACAACAGTCAATCATTGGCTGTGATGTCAGCAGTCACAGTTTTTATTGACTGCATGGAGAGAGAGGACAGCTTTAAGGTTCGTACACATGTGCGATCGCGGGTGCCAAACCGCGACGTGTTTTGCCTGTTTTGGACAATAATCACCCTGGCTATGGGCACTTTATCAGCCGAAACGGCCGTTTGTTCAGAGATTGTTGTCCGACTCGCTGGGCGGATCGCCAAACGAGCGACCGTTTCGGCCGATAAAGAGCCCATACATGGGCCGATTATCGGCTGAAATGAACCTTTACTCTGCCAGAATGGGGACAAAAATTAACCTTAAATATCTGGTTAGTTAGAAAGTGCAAAATATATTAGTTGGGGTTGGGGACAGGTTATGGACAATTGACCAGTACACCCCGCTTTTTACCACCAAGCTCAGTACTATGTCTAAGGGAATGTGCCTTGTGCTGATTTAGCCATTGAAACATTTTTTTTCTGCAGGGAACTCCATATTAATGCAGTGTCATGATGTCTTCCCAATCCACTATCACTTTAGCCATGAGGGAATGAAGAGCATAATTAATCCTAATTGCTTGTGCTAAGGACATGTAATCTGAATAAAACACTTGGCCTTGTACTGTCTGGAACATGTAGACAGCTTCTGGAATAAGAGTGAGGAACTCTATTAGAATAACCATAAGTAACAGAAAGGTTGTAATTAAATTATTTTTTATTGTTGCTAGTAAAATTGACTTTGCAATTTGCAGTTTATACTGACTGAAAAGACATTTGGCAGAAAATAAAAATAATTTTAAACAATTATAAATTAGTTGTATATATTTATTTACTGGGGAAATAAGTTGGTTTTTTTTAGACATTGTGTCCGTAATCTAGAAGTCCGTGGGAGGTAGAAGTGAGTATTCCTACTTCCTATTTTTCATTAGCAGCAGATGAAGTTGGTCAGGAGTGTCAAGCAGTTGCTGCACATTTTAATTACTGATGCTGCTGCAAATGAATGGGAGGTAGGAATACTGATCATTTTATGCCACGGCCAAAATATATTTTGAGATATTTGCGATTTGTAAGTTGCAAACTTTTTTGTTAATTAAGCACAAAAATCTTAGTAAAATTTATTTACCGGTAATTTTTTATTTTTTTAAAAATTGAACTGGCACAGGCAGCTAAAAACCCTTGCTAACGTGTAAGTACATTGGTAAGCATTATTTTCCCTGATTGCTGGGCAGAATGCCACATTCTATATGAATTTCTTTTTTAGGAGAAACATTGTTTACATGTACTCAAAGAATAAACAGATTACTACTCTACAAGTGTATTTTGTACTATATTTTCTGATATTATTTTATACTATATTTCCTGAGTCTGGACTCATCTAATGAGAAGATGTCCTTCTCATTAGATGAGTGTGCTTGTGAAGGTTCTCATTCATCCAGGTCATGGTATATCTGTTGTATTTAGTTAGATCAACTGGACTTAAAGTTTAGCTCTTGAAGAAGTTTTGCTAGTCATCCGACTGGCAAAGGAACAGGACTAGTTCAAGAGAGGTGTCTGAAGCCTGATTAGAGGTCCCCACACCAACTGTCTGCCATCTACAATGTTGTTTTGACACCTTACCCATGGCATTTTCAATAACAGCTTTTAGCCACAATGCTATCACACTTTGCATTCAAAAGGTCCCTAACACCTGGCTGTCATATGCTAATAGGGACTTTCCAGGGTACTTAATTCTGAATTGAGAAATCCAGTTGGATGACTATTGAAACGTCTTCAAGAATTAAACTTTAAGTCCAGTTGATCTAACTGAATACAACTGATATTATTGCAGAGTACATCTTCCTTCGGCCAGACTCCTGACACAGCCAGGAGGCAGTAAATGCAGAACCCGGGAAGCAAAAATTTTGGTATTTGGTATGGTTTTGACACAAATGCAAACCCAGGGCTGAGAACCTAGTGGCCCATTTCTTTACCCTGGATACTTCAGTGGGCGAGAGGTGAGAGTTTGTCCCTCTTTCGTTCTTGTAACCATAGCTTATTATAATAAGCTGCTTAATAACATAAAATAGTGACTAATTATCCTCATATATTTTTTGTACTGTGTTCTTAAAGTTTACATGATTCCTAGCTCACCAAAGAATTGAATGAGGCTCTCTATTCACTTAGGGAGAGAACACCACATTTTATAATAAATAGCTACCGTATATATAATGATGTTAAGTATCTAGGCAGAGATAACAAGTATGCCATATCATATAATTATGCCCAGACAATCATAGTAAGAACACAAAGCTGAAAATAAAGCAGAGACATAGAACAGAGATAATGAACAATGGCTCTGCTACACAATATGCCAAGCTATGTGCTGAATGTGTTCTTATTATACCATTCAGTACTTCTGTCACCTCTATTACAAACAAGGTGCTATGTGTAATATGAATGGGGACCTGCTATGTATGTTGATTGTTAGTATATTGGTTATTACAGATTAACAGTGGCAGGAGCTTCTGGGGTTGCTATGACCCTGACTCTTCCAAGCAAATGTAGTTCCATTATTGTTTTTAGGGAACAGTATTATATTTCCATCTATTCATAAGTAAATCGTTTTCATGGATCAGCATCTCATGTTTAATAATGCACATTATTTTTTTTTATAGCACATAACTCTGAAGTACATTCCAATACATTCAGATTTTTACTTCTTTTTTCCTAAACTGGAGATTCAGCATTTAAAACAGATAAAGCCTATATGGAAAAGAAATAAATGTCATGGGGCATGACCTCAAACGATGACCATCTCTGTCTAATACGATTATTCAGTGATTGTTTAAGACAATACACAGAGACCTTTTAGGCTGGGTACACATGGGCAAATTATTTTGGGCCAATTGACCGATTCTTCTTTGTATCGGTCGGTTGGGCCGAAAAATCTGTGCTGTTCTGGATTGGACGAACGGGCGATCGAACATGTTGGTAAATTGCTACGGGGCCACACGATTGGTCGCGCGAACTGTCAGCCATGGCCACTATTGCCACGGCCAACAGTCATTTGTCCCGGCCGAGCACTCGCTCGTTGCAAATGCTTGGTCGGGACAAAATATCCCTTTGTCCGTACACAGTCTTAGAAGTGTGACTATCACATAGTTTGCTTGAGAAAGCACAGAGCCGTGAAAAGGAAATATGAGTGTTAGTCTGTTCTGTTTTGACAATCAGACTCTTCTTATTAATTGCACACATGTTCACATTTAAAATTATGCGTTACCTATTTTTTTTAAATATTAAAGCAACTGTACACTAAAAATAATTACTTTGACGCATTTCAATTAATAAATGAATACATGTAAACAGCACTTACTCTGATGTGTTTGCATTGCTGCATTACTTCAATCCAGTACTTGTTTTGCTATCTGACTCTTTGTAAGGGCAAGCATGCTCAGTAATCGCTATGAGGTAGAATTGGGATAGGAAATTTCCCACCATGCAGTTCTCGTACCAACTGTCTCCCTTCTAGCTGCAGCAAAACTATACATAACAGACAAGATTATGATACTAAGGCACTTGATTGACAGCTGAAATGTAAGATGGTTCAAATTGGATATCTAAAGAAATAGGGGACAGATCAACAAAAAAAATAGTACAATGATAGAAGAATTATAGTTTCCAGTAACGGGCAATTTAAAAAAAAATCCCAGTGTACATATCCTTTAATAGCTGGGATGGGTTTTAAGTGATGGGGTAAAGAGTGGTTCCACACCCCACATAGCTCTCATAATTTCTAAAGCAACACATATACAAAGAGATGAGCAACATGTTACCTCCTCAAAGGGCATGGCCACCTTTCTCCAAGTAAAAACTCAAATCTTTTTAAACTCCAGATACCAGTCCCAGTCCCTTTACTTTTACTTTCTAAAATAATTCCAATAGCCTACACCACCTCAGTCCCTTTTCCTCCTCTGTCCTCTACAAAGAGTCCCACCACCCCCTGAGTTTGTTATAAGCTTGAGCATGTGCAGGGAAGTTTGCACAAATATTCACTTGAAGTAAAAGGTCATGGCCATGATTGATGGGTTTGCAGAGGCTGCAATTTTTCAGAAGGTGAGTAGAAACTTTGCTGATGTGGTGAGGGCTACATACATTTGGAAAGCAAACCTGAGGTGGTTTGGAGTCAGGAGCATAACATGTGGTGAGTTTTTACTCAGGCAGGGAACCACGTCTATGATGTGACTTGAAAACATAGGGCAAAAGCCATATCTGCCATTATGGACATGCCCACAGGAGCGATGGTGAGAGGGGCAGTGGTGGAGGCATTTCATTTCAGGTGCTAGAGAAAGGGTCATAGACTTGTGCATATGTGATATAATTCTTTATGTTCCAGGATGTTTTCTTCAGCTTGACTAATTCTGCAGTTTGTAGAATCCCTATGACGCAAATGGTTTAAAAGTTAATTATCTGTCTCCAGGTCTAGATAAACTTGTCCCATTAGTCCCAATCATTTAAGCTTCCCTTATTGAGGATCCTGAAGCCCTCACTAAAAGATCACAGTAGGATTCTGGCAAAAGGCAGTAGAGCTGAGTGAATGCAGCAGTGTTTCCCAAAGCCACAATTCGCAGGCTGAGCACGAATTCAGGGCGCTTAGAAAATGCCACGAATAATGTCACAACACTTTCAATTAGTTTATTTACTTCGCTCGGTTGAAAACAAAAGCAGCCTGTTGGTTATTTATTTATTTTGATTCAATTTGTCGATGTTCAGTTGCTTCCCTTAGTACAGAAGCTCATCTCATCAGTAATGCTCCGGTGAGGCTGTCATTTAAGAGAACAATAATGTCAAAATACATGCTATTGTTCAAGAAAAAGATCATGCTGTAATCTTAACAGGTCTTAATGTATGAAATGCAATCTAACAATTGATTGTCGGGTTTCTTCCAGTTCCTGAACATTTTTCCTTTCAAAACCAAAAGCAAATATTTGGATTTAACTATATTTTATTATTTTTATTAATTTAAAATAATTAAATTTTTGGATGTTTTCTAAAGAATTTTTGTTGAAAACCTGTATCCTAGACAGTAGACAATAGCTAAATATTGCCCTAAACATTGGGCAAGGAGAAGGTCGATATCCTTGTACTCTCTATGTCCAGCCTTTCCTTTAGATAGCACAGGACCACATCTTGACAAGGAAATGCAAGAGAAAATTGATTTCCCTGCTGAAGCAGAACATCCAATAAAGTTTTATTGCTTTACAATGCAAGTCTGTAAATGTTAAACTGAATTCATAAGGTTCAGCTTTTATATATGAGTATGCCTATTAACATATAAATTTACTGTTTTCAAGCATAAATATGGACAGTTATTATAAAGGCTGCCCTGAGAAAAGTTCAACACATTGGGCCTGATGCGATAAAAGGTGCAATAGTTTGCCCATGCTATTATTCTTCATAACCAATCAGATGTGATCTAACTGGAGTAGCCTAGTAAATAGCTAACTTCTGATTGCTGCAAATTAATATCACAAACAAACTTTTGCACCTCTTTTTGTAGTAGCCCTTTTGTTCTTTTAAAGATTCCGCCTCTGATTTTTCTCGACCTGCTGCCTATTCTGTTTTGTAATTCATCGTTTTTTTTAAGAAAACATTCTTCCAGGCACTAAGAAAGCGATGCGTATTTACCAACGATGTTTAAAGATTATTCACACAGTCTGCACGCTATTCTCCCTTATACAAATAATGTTTAATTTAATTAAATCTTGCCAACGCTTGAGTATATAAACCGATAGAAACAAATAGAACAGCTACTGAATTTTCTCTGCCTGCAATATGTTTAGAATGGTTCACCAAGTGTTCAAAGAGTGTTCAAGTGTTCAAAGAACAAAGCTAATTTTTTATTAACCTGTAATATACCTGTCTCCCATCATATCCTGATCTTTTTCCCCCTGTACATAGTTCGTTTCATAGTGCCTAACATTTTCTCCAGTCTGTATATTGACTTTTTTTTCTTAGCTGACATAAAAGAGTTAAACACGCTTCTGCCATAGGGATATTTTACTTAAGTCTCTGCCAGGAAAGATCGTACAGTGGAAAAAATGTGTTGAGCATTTTGATTTGCTGTTTTGCAAACCACATTGATTTATCTTGATAGCCTACAAGCACAGCCTTGTGTCCCAATAGAAAACATTCTATAGCCGCCAGAATTATCCATTCAGACCAGGAACATTTTCAATTTAGTTTCCAAATCTGATCATACAAATTAGAAAATAGTTTAGCTGCAAAACAAATACTGACCATATATTTGGAGCTATACTGAAAGTCAATATTGTACTGATAGCGTAGTATTACAGAGAGATTGCATCTTATTATAAATGTCTGACCCACTGGAAAGGAGTTAAAGAAGTAAATAATTTGCTTACTTTATACAAAATATTTTTGGTTAAAATATGAAAGGAATTTATCATTTTGATTAACAGTTTATGGGCTATAAATAAATAAAATGTGTTTTATTCCACAGTTCTACTTTAAACTAACATTGAAAGTTAATTCCAATCTTAAATTGGAACTTAAGTCACCAGAAAACATTGTCCCAATAGAGCGCACATTCACAATGACCGAACAAGCTGTGTCTTACCTCTTCCTATCCTGTGGCTGGGCTGTTAGTTGATATATTTTATTAAACTGTGTTCTAGGGGTCAGCTCCCATAATTCATCTCTCTGTGTTGCTGGAAGTCTTAACTGTACACTGTACACTTTTGAACCTGCATTCTAGTTTACAGCAGATTAAAACAAGGGAGCGACAGCCTGTTCTTCCTCCTACAAACAGACAGCCAATCATGTTAAATCACAAAGAACTATATAAGCTATATGTAAAAAAAGAAAACAAAAAAAATCATTTTCTGCATCTCCTTTACCTTCACTAACATACATTGGATTTTAAAACAAAAAAGTTTGAAAAAAGTTTATTTCCTTTCCAGCACGAATGGCAGAAAAAAGTCCATACGTAAGTCTAAGGATTTAAACCTGAAACCTCATGGATTCTGACTTTCTAAAAGAAGAGCATAATTCCACTAACCCTGCAGAGCTAACATATAGATAATATGTACATTTAAAAAAAAAAAAAAAAAAAGCTACGTACAGAATGGAAACAAAAAAGGCATTTAGTATTGTTCTTTTTTGTTGGCAGAGAATTACATACTGGGGTCAGGAGATATGGCCAATAGGTCACAAGTCTGCTTGAAAACTACATGAACATGAACTGGCAACAACATTGAAGCCTTTTTAGTTACAGAATCCACTTCATACATGTATGTAAACGCAACTTACTACATCCTACAATGAATAGGTTTTCTTGGGAGGAAAGCTTTTCACATTAAGAAAACAGTTAATTTCTCCATTAAAATCAAATTTCATTCACAGAAGAATGTGGTAAAAGGTACATTTTCTATTTTAAATTCTACTTTACTTCTCTTTTAAATACCTGTAGTGGCCTTTGTGTTTGAAGCTTGGTAGGTAATAGGATTTCAGATCATGGGATCTGTGTATTGACTCACTTTTTATGCAGATGCACATCCAGATTGAGCTATAGAACATATTTACATGCGTGATTTATCAGCCTGTTACATATTTTAATGGTGATTTATCAGCCTGTTCACTGATTGCCACTAGAGATGTCCGAACTTCGCAAAATCTGGTCCGCTCGAGGATCCGCGAATTTTCGAAAAAATTCGAAAATCCGCAAGCGGACCCGTTAAAATTAAAAATACCCTTGAAATAACGAGATTTTTCGTATTTTCGTAAATTTTCGAAATTACGAGTTTTCACGTATTTTCGGGGATTTTCGAAATTACGAGTTTTCATGTATTTTCGAAAATATGTATTTTCGAAAATACAAGTATTTTCAAATATTTTCGAAAATACGTATGTAAGGAATTAAGAGAAATCCTTGTATTTTCGAAAATACATGTTTTCCCGTATTTTTCGAAAATTTTCGAAAATACGTGAAAACTCGTAATTTCGAAAATTTTCGAAAATACGGAAAATCCGCGAATCAGAAGTTCAGAAGGCGGAAAATCCGGAAAAAATCCGCCGTTCGCGAACGGGATAAATCTGCGGCGGATCCGGGTTCGGATCCGCGAACCGGCCATCCTTAATTGCCACATCGAAGGATCAATGCTGATAACATACAGAAATGGGAATAGATCATTTCTAATAGGCATTGACATGATTACACACAATTGTAGGCATGTTTATGTAAATCTGGATTTTTTTGCATTCAATGGATTCAATCACCTTCAAAATTTAGTTCTCAGCCTCCACTATTTTATTCAGCTCAACCAACATTAATAAAAAGGCAGATATACATACATATCACATGGCTATTGCTGGTCCTTTACAGTATTCAGCCTATGTGTCTTGTTCCTAGACAAACAAGATAAGCAGGCATGACTTTTATTTAACCGGCCAGGCAGGGAACCCTATTCAACAGAATGCTAAGATACATGGCCTGAATAAGGGGGAAAAACTCCCGTGACCCAACCATAACCAACTTAAGAACCCAAAAATTACACACAACACTTGAATTGGAACAAAAGAGGCAACAGCATTTATTTATTTTTTACATTGAAATGTGAAAGTCATAGATAACATTTTGGATATTAGCATTTAAACAGTATATATGATAAAAAAAGTAACTATACTAAATAACCTGAATAACCTGTCTATACTAAAAGGAGGGGTGGCCAGGGGGCTAGCGCTAACCCAACCAAAACTCACTAGTCGCAAACTTCAACAACTCAGTGAGTAACTATATCTTGAAGTCCGCAGAGGGCTGACCACCATGCCCTCTTCTCGCCAGAGACCAATTACCTGTAATCTGCTCTCCCTTTGCGGCAGATCTCCTTCTAAACCGACACCAGCCATGCTCCCCTGACCTACCCCCCCCCCCCCCCCCCTTGCTGTGACAATTTGCTATACCCTCAAAAGGGAGGGTGGGTGGGACTGCTCTTCAATCTCGCCGAAACTCCTGATGCCCCTAGCTGCTTTCTCCTCTACTTTTATACCCCTCAGACCCATCCAAACCTCCAGCCTGCAACTGTTACTATGTATCCTAACCCCGCCTCCTTAGTCCCAATTACCGGTCCCTTCCTACCTTAACCTCTTGTTCACCCCTGCTACACTGTACTTTCGTTGTCCCCCTATGTCCTGCCATGCATCCTATTTCCTTATGTTCCTTTGGATGCCTGTATACACCAATAGGGTGATATGCAGTGCCCTTTATTGTAACATTGCACATAATACAATGTTTAGGCAATTCCCTTCCTCGTAAGGTAACATTTATATTTTGGGGGAGGCGCAGCCTCCCTAATCTGATTAGAGCTAATTCTCACCATTTCTAGGGACCAGTGCTAGGGACAGTGCCCTTCAGTTTATCTTGCTAATGTAAAAATGCTCTTTACAGACACAAACAAATTTGGGTAACACGTGCCTCTATATGAACCTTACCTAACTCTGAGCTTCTACCTTTGTATTAGATTTAAAGGAGGTTAGTGAATGTAGATATACCTGATGTAACTGGCTTATCTGGTGTTAGCAGCCTGATCCATTATCTTATTTTTCTTTATATGTGGCTGGTATGGTGCCGTTTAACCTGTTTTGCCATTTGCGTGGTTATTTTTAGCTTATATATTGTGTTTTGTTAGATTGTCTCCTACTGTTTTGCAGAATGAATAATCACATGTAGAGATGTTAGAGGAATCAAAAGGGAAAAATTAAATTAAAAAAAAATAGTAGTGACACATATACATATGTATATACATGAGAAAAGGAATGTTTCAATTACAGTTTAAGGCTTTAGGTATAAGAACATTATAAAAAAAATAATCTGCAAACTTCACAACCATCAAAATATGACTGGGACAAACCCCATCTGTCATGGTCATTGGGGCAGGGTTGGGTGGCTTAGGGTAGAACTGGGAGAAACTTCTATAGGCCCACCCAGGCTTTTGCTACCCATATTTGGTACCCTCAGATGTAAAAATCCATATAGAGAAAGAGAGCGAGACATAATTATAGACTGCTATACAGCTGTGAGCTGTTTTGCACAATTTTCCACGTGTTATGTTCATTATAGTTAAGCTATTTGCAGCTGTTTAATACCATAATGGAAAATATTGCATGTCTAATTAAAACAGAGTTAAAGCCTTAGATTTCAAAGCATTTCAATTCTGGTGTCAGTGGGTGAGAATATCTCATTCTGTGTCATTTCCATGGTGTGTCTGTAAGTGTCAGCATATTACAATCACATAGAACTTTTCTGCTTTTGTGTCAGCTGTGACATGACATGCACAATATGGAAGGATAGATCACATCCTTCATGGTCAAATTATTTAACATCAAAGTATAATAGTGGAATGCACCATAGTAGTTTATTAATGAGATCAGATACTGCCATTGTTTCTATGTTGGATCAATGCAGGGGAATCAGTTCTAGTCTATTTAGGCTGCTGGAGAAAGCTACCCTGAGAGCTCATTCACACTAGGAACAGACAAAAACGCAACTTAAAAACACAGTGCGTTTAGTGACGTTTTGACACATTTTTGTATCCGTTGCTAACCATTTGCGTGTGTGTTATTATCCATTTGTGTCTGTTTTTCTGCGTTTCTGTCCGTTGTGTTTTAACACCTTTTTCGACTGCATTTTCTGAATTTAAGGGGGTTATTGTTATTCGTTCTTATCCACTGTACCATGTTTTCATGCATGCAGACATATGTGCAGCAGTGCGTTTTGTCAACGGACTGGAACATCCGTTGACAAAACTGAATTCTTGGGGTTTGACTGTCTGTCTACTTTTTAAAATGCACCTGTGTTTGAAAAACGGATACAAAAAGTGTGAACGACTGTGCTTAGAGCTCTGACAATACTTATGTGAAATATGATGGAGGAATTGGTGTGAATTTTGTGATCTGTAGGTGGCATTTTTGTTCAAATTCCCCTTACTGTTCAACTGCCCATTAAACACAAATGAGACACCAACTTCCTTTGAATTGTAAAATGTTCCCTTAATAATACAGTGGATAATGTACCCCCTACTGTAAGTTATAAGGATATTAGAAGTCACTGAGGAGTTCTGTGACCATATAAGTGCATGACGTGACTTCTGATATCAATACAATTCATTGTAGGGGTACATTATCCATGACAATCTTCCCCTTCCTTTATAGACATTTCCTGCCTGCAAACCCAAAGGTTCCCCCAGGAATCACTGGCGCCCCTGCAAAACTATGATGGGGCCCCTATCCGTGCTTTAACCACAGTGGTTTTCTAGGAGGAGTCTATACAGCATCTATTACAGGAAAAATAAGAAGATGGGGCTCCAACCCAGTTTACATAATTCCCCACAGTCCCCCATACAAACAGATTTCAGTGTTGCACTGCATGATCCTGAACTTACAGGCATATGTAAAGGTTCAGATCAGTGATCTGGACCTGGGAACACGTATACAGGCATCATTGCAGTGGGAGGCAAATAGCTTTACATTGTAGGAACATGATCCAGGTTATAATTGATGTGCTACTACTAAGTAGTAATGGGTCCCATTAAGACCCATAAATGGGTTATATGAAAATTCGATTTATTTTTTGTTTTGTTTTGTTTTATTTTTTAATGATCTTCTATTTGTATATTAAAAACCTACAAGAAGCTATTTATTAAAGAGATTGAGGACTAGGCCACATTTGTCACTTGCATTTAATTGCGTTTTGTGATCCATTAGCACGAGAAACAAATGGCGGAAGTGGAAGTCGAAGTCTTTTATTTGGAGTGATACAGTATTTACACCAATAATATCTGAGAAAGTTCTGACCTCTATAGATTACTTGGCCTCCCTTAGTAGGAAGGCCTAGAGCATGCTGACCATACTATGCCAAATATGTCAAAATAAAGCACACAACATATAAGCTGCAAATTATTTATTTTCTGACGTGTGTACGGACATAGTCTTATAGCATATAAAGCCATAGCAAAGTTTTTAAAGTCAGCCCTCCAGTTCACCAGTCAGTGTTAAAGGAATAGTTCACACAAAAAGTGAACTATTCCTTTAAAGCAGTGATTGAAGACTGGGAGGTAAAGGACCTATTCCTTACCTTCCGTTCTTCAATCACTTCACCAGGATCCAGGACCGAAGGTAAGTTTAATTACCTTGTGCACGATCCACCGCTGCTCCATTGATAAATGAAAACATGCCGACTGCTTCCTGGTTTAGTTTACTATAGCGTGCAATATCGCGCATGCGCGCTATAGTGCAACTAAACCAGGTGTTTTAATGTCCTCTCACGAACTGTATTTACTTGTGTGTGCTGTCTCATGGGTAGTCTCCAAATCATCAGAGCTCTTAACAATCCTCGATCGCCCCCTATCTCAATATAATGATGTGCTAAGGTATAAAAACACTATCCCTCCTCACAACATCATATGTCCTTTTGCCGGGCTGTCCACTGCCTCTCATCGCAACCATATTTTGACCTCTTTAATAAAATTGCATTTTTTTAAAGCCATATATCCACAGGAGTGTACAGTTCTGATTATCATAAGGAGGTTTTTTTTTACTGTTGTTTTTAATCCACAACTAAACACTGTCGGGGAGATCCAATATCCCACGCCGCGTTACTTACCTTAGCCCAATCTCGCGATACAATAACTGACGTAAACGAGATTACGTCAGTTATTGCATCATGGGATCGGGCTAAGGTAAGGAGCGCGACCTAAACACTCCCAAACCTTTACCGTTGAGGTAGCACAAACCTTAACGGCAGGGGTTTTGGATCGTTAGCACAGCGCTGTTTCCAAAAAAACATTTGGAAATGGCGCTGTGCTCTAAATTCTGTCTAAAACCCACGTTAACCCAAAAAGCCATATATTGAATCTCCCCCTGTGTGTGTATATATATATATATATATATATATATATATATATATATATATATATACATATTGTTTTGTTCACACGTGCCCAATGGATTTATTATTCTGGCCCTTTGAACATGTTATATATAAAAAAAAGCTGAAAACTGCAGTATCCTTTCGTCCCTGAAGGATTGGAGCTGTGAAGCTGTGGAGATTTTAACCAATTGCATCCCTCTTTTTTTATTTCTGAACAGTAGAAGCCTCTGGCAGGATATTATTATTCCTAGTGCTTTCCAGGCAAGAAATAAAAACAAATGCATAAGTGTATAATTACAGCATGCTCCTGCAGATTCGCGCAGTGTCCTCGCTTGCTAATTGGAAAGGCTTTGCTTAATGTAATGCAATATTTAATAACAGAAGAAAGAAGAATCCACAAAATCTAGGAAGTCCATATTCATGCAGACAGCTCTGTCAATATAGATTATGCTGGGAAGGGTTGCCAGGTTGCTGTGTGTGTGGGTACACACATTAAAGATAAAGAGACAATTCTGTCAGATTCGATGCAATCGCTCCTTTAGCAGTAAAGTGTGTGAACCGCAAAATAATAATAATTTCCTAGGCTGACAAACGTTTACTGACGGCTTCAGGAACGATTTTTACCTCCCCGAAATTTTCTTTAGGCTGCAATCTTCCCCCTGTACTAAAGGGAGGTGGTCGTAGGGAGTGTGGCAACTCCTAACGATCTTTCTATACTTTATATGGAGAATGTTCGGGACAGTGTGTAGCCAAATCTCTCAGATTCTGTCTGTCATCTTTCAAAGACTGGTACTGTGTGTACCCAGCTTGAGGCTCTCTCTGATTTGGGATATGAAAGTGCTGTCCTGTTAAAGACAGATGTATGTTTAGTTATGCTGTCACAGCAAGTGGTCTACTTTTAGCAAGATAAGATCACAAGGCACTATACATCAGGTAGCATATCTAGTCTATCTGATCTAAGGCGTGTCCTTTCAAGTCCCTTAACTTAAAAGAACAAAACTACAAATCAAATTTATTTACAAGAATGAGTTGAAACAGTTATATTACTGTATTATTTAGAACATCAGGTGGATTAAGCAATATTTAGTGGATTTAGCATGCAAAGGAAAAAATAGTTTCTTATTCTTTCTCGTTTTTTTTTTTCTGCGTTCATGTGTTATTTTCAAAACACAGTGTCCCATACTAACTAGGGGAACAACAACAAAAACAAAAAAAAAACAACAGTTACCGTATATGAAAAGTACCTGGGGCATTTCATTGAGGAGCACTAGTATGAAAAAAACTGCCCAGGCTTCTTCAAAGAAGTTTTCCTGCTGCTGGCACTCTTCAACAACAAATATTGGAAGGTAGGAAAAATGAATCCTACCTCCCTGTCCCAGGTACAGCTGATTGCAGATGTTGTGGCGGGCCCTCTTACCATCTGGGCCCCCTCGGTGGCAGGGGTTGCGGGGTCGGTAGTTACGCCACTGGAGGAAAGTTCATTTTACAGCATTGCAGTCCTTTAATTCTTCTATGTATTATTTTATGTAAAATGACGAAGTGAAAGACCAACCTTCTATTCTATAAATCAGCTTTTTGCCCTTACTACCTATGCCTTATGCGTTATTTAAACTTTAAGGGGCTAAAGGTGCCCACACATTAGTACTTACTCACCAACCAATCCGCGACATTCAATAAATATTCCTGGAACTGCCCTTCCCATTCAACATCGCAACCGACATCGCAAGGTCTCGTTTGGCCCCATTCATTTTGCGATTGTATGTTAGGCGCAAAAGAAGAACGAGAAAGGCGGTTCCAGGAATATTGATTGAATGTTGCGGATTGGTCCGATGGGTAAGTACTAATGTATGGCCAATTTAATAAGAAGTGCAAACCTTTGCTTGTGATAATAATCTGATGTATTCATTTTATTTATTATGTTTTCATTATTCTCAAAAAAAATCTAATTTTCAAAAAATATACCTTTAGATGCACTTTAGATTCCACTACTTAAAAACTTTTTGGGGATTTTAAATCTGAGCTGTAGATTCTGAGAAATCATGATCACAGGGAATGCCACCCCAGAAGCAGATTTATAAAATGTGCCCTATCCCTGACCTCTTACTAGGATCTATGGCTGCCTGCCAGCACGTTTTTGCAACAATTAAAACAACTAGAATCAGCAAAGAAAAGAAGGCAGGGGGAGAGAGTCAGGACTGTGTAAGCAGAGCAGTGTCTATGGTGAGTCTGTGCAGATCTTGTCGCAGATACACAAGAAGGCAGTGATAAAGGGAGAGTGGGGGCAATAAAGAGCACTAACTAAACATTAAAAACTAAGCATTAAAAGTTAATGAGAAAGCAAGCAAATTTAAATATGTGTGTAACACCATTTTACTTCTATCAAATTGTAGTTTCAATGGCAGCAATATGCGTTAACGCAGCAAATTGCTGCAAAGCACTGCATCGCAGCTCATATTGGTGCCATTGAAAATGCACATGTTTCGCTGCATTACAAATGCGCATAGTGTGTACAAAGCCTTACTACTGAAACAAAAAAATAACTGTGTGTATACCTGTTAAATAATATACAAATGGCAATATATTCGATTTTCCATGGTTAATTGTAGCTAGTCAGATACAGTACTTGCTCTATAATATTACTGTGTAATAGTCCAGTAATAAAAGCTCCTGATCAGTTTAGGAAACAAACTACGCTGGACGGTAACACATCAGAAAAGCGCGCGTGTGCCCACCTGCACTGCGATCACTGCAATGTTACGCTGCAATTCATGCAATGTTGCAGTGTAACCTTAGCTTAGCCCTTGATATTCTTCAAATGATTTAATAGTATTAGAAACCTGGGAAAGTTCCTTTTTTCTTTTACAAATCTATTGATACATTTTGTGAAATAGCAAGCTTTAATCAAAGATGAAACAAATGTTTGACAGCTAGACTGTCTATAGGTTGTTAGTTAGCCAGGTTTGTATTAAAGTAGTTCTACAGTTAACCCCATAATTGAAGTAGCAGTGCCAGGCCAAGCTGCACTTTAGTCTGGTTATGTGTACCACTGTAAGCCAAATGGCTTTTAATTATTATTACAGGTGGTAATATAACAGCTGGTTAATAATTCATTCTCTGAAGGAAACTCTAAAGAAGCAGAGAAGCAGGTAGTGAACAGGTAGCGTAGTGGAAGGAATATTTTGTAGCAGTTACATATGCTCATCTGTTTTTTTTTTCGCATTCAACCCAAACCTGCTTCGGCAATCAATGGCTCTCATATCCGCTACGCACTACAAGCATCTTGAGTGCATGATTGACAAGCAATCTGGCCTATCCATACGACCATATGGTTTTCCTCCCTTAATTAGCCTGGTCCTTACTGCGCTGGTAGGAGAACAGATGCAAGAAAAGAAAATTACCTTCATCTCGACTGAAATAAAAATGGCACTCCTGCTTATAATTGGGTTTTATGTCTGGGCTGTTTGAAGCATGCTTAACCCATCCACTGCAGAGTGTGATATCACTATTCAGATGTCCTGGGTTTTCAGTTTGCAAGATTTCTACACTCTGTATCATTTTAATTTCTCCTGTTCATTTAACTAATGATTGAATATAAGGTGTACTGGTGCTCAGCCAACCACTTGGCTAATGGTGGGCATAGATGCTACGTTTGCAGTCTTGCGATCCATGGATCATATGGCCCGTGTATGGACGATCAAATATTTTTTCGTATTGGGTCAGTTGGAAAAAAACATTTCACCAGCCAATCTGATCCATGGACCGATAGTAGCGTTTATAGCCACCTAAATATATTTTATCAGGAAGTAAGTTTGTCATTTCCTTCTCAACTGCAGGTTAAATGACTGATGGATAGCTATTATTCTGGTGTGGCACAAAAGCTCTTATTAAAAGACCATATGTCGACGCCAACAATCTAGCGGTGCCTCAAGGGGTATGAGTAAACTTGTACAAACATGGAGGTCAAAAAGTGGCCCCCGAAGGCAGACCCCCCCAAAAAAAGGCACTGACAATAAAGGTCAAAAATAAACAAAGCGTTTAATGGCGTCCAAATGTGTTATATAATGTACCCCTATTATATAGTAAAGTGCAAAACAATGTGATTAAAGGACAGCATTATACCCTATAAATATACACACACATGATTAAAAAATCTGGTGTCTGGGCGTCCCCAGAGACCAAACACTAAGTGAATCCGACTCCACGCGTGCAGTAGACAAAAAAGCAGTCCTGAGTCCAATTCAGACTTAATAGTGGAGAAATACCAAGGTATCAGTTACTGTTGATCCTAATGACGACACCTAACCTTATGAGAAATATTATTTCGGGGACTTACGTGAGAAGCCAGGACCCCTAACGGGACGGACCACACTCTTCACCCGATTCGGACTGGTGCATCAACGAATTCCTTGGAAACACTCCTTGCTATGGTTGCCACTTCTACTGCCGCGTGGACGCCGTCGTCTCACTCCATCTTGTAAACAACCTACGCGCGTCTCACCAGCTGCGCAACCTAGCGCTATGGCTTCTTCAGGGTCTCGCGATATCTTCGAGTGAGACCTTTTTATCCCAGAATACCTAAGAGAATAACGCCCCTTACTGCTCGTTTGGTTAAACAGGTGGCGCTAGTCTCAATTCAATGACCACAAGTATATTTTAGCTGTGTATCATGGGTATGGATGATCATACATACAATTTGTGTTCTCAGAGTCACAATAAATCTTATGTTAATATACAAGCATTTATCCCGGGGTACAAATCACAATATTATGGATAATCCTTAATAATATAGGTGTTACATTACAAAATCAGTGAACCATGTCGACTCGTTACTAAGGCCAGATTACGCATATCTGTCATCCCTTTAAACATAATATATACACAGGAATAAGTCGGATCTCATATATACCTGTACTTAATAATGCAGACCAAAGGAGATTGCTATTCTCCAAATCAAATACAAGTACAGTATTCTATGACATAAATCATATAAATAAATTAGTACAATGCAGGAAATCACCTGGCTTATATCAAATTATTTATTATGCATATAATTCAACATCATCAAGTCAAATAACATTTTTAAGAGCATCTCTAGTTTTAGGAAGACGATAAGGAAAGGGACATTATACAACCGTTACTCAAGTGGTAATTAGGACGAAAAGGAGATCTACTATCAAGGACTTATATCAAGAAATTCACTTTGCAAAATTGCATATCGTAATCCACCATACCCAACAAAGTGGAAAACGACACCCATTATCACTCTTCAATCAACATCCTAGAAAACATGCAAAATGCATTTCTTCATTAAGGCCCATAGGGCTTAGTGTCTCCAATTTATATATCCACCGTAACTCTTTTTGTAACAGACATTTGTCTATATCCCCTCCCCTTATGCCTAATGACACTGTTTCTATACCACAAAACGACCAGGTCACTGGTCCATTATGTTCTTCAATCATATGTTTAGCAACCGATGATCTATCGATTTCCCTTTTCCATATTGCTCTTTCATGTTCCAATGTTCTTGTTCTCAACTCCCTTTTCGTCTTTCCAACATATTTTTTATTTCACATACATGTTATTAAATAAATCACTTGCGTGGTTTTACATGATATATATTGTTTTATCCTCCACTCTTTTCCATCCGAACCAACACATATATCTCTTTGGGTCATATACGGACATATTCGGCATGTGCCGCAGCGTTTATTCCCCAATTGCTTTAACCAATTACAACCTTTATTAACAGGGTTGATGTAGTGGCTGGGTGATAGCTTATCTTTTAAATTGGTGGCTCGACGTGCTGTCATTTGTGGAAACCTCCCAATATGACTTTCCAAATCTCTATCACCTGCAATTAATCTCCAGTGTTTCTGGAGTATCGTTTTCATCTCTCCCCAATTTTGGTTGTAATTTGTAATAAATCTAATAATTTCATCCTTTTTATTACTTTCCTGT
Source organism: Hymenochirus boettgeri (assembly GCA_019447015.1). Taxonomy (NCBI): domain Eukaryota; kingdom Metazoa; phylum Chordata; class Amphibia; order Anura; family Pipidae; genus Hymenochirus; species Hymenochirus boettgeri. The sequence goes on along the minus strand of CM033477.1, from coordinate 106,995,579 downwards.
TTTTTACATAATAAGGATTTACGGCTTCTTTTTTTCGATTTCTCGAAGCCTCTACGAATTGCTGATTCAGTATAGCCTCGAGCTCTGAATCTTTCTGCCAGTTCAAATGATTGGGATAGCCACCCTTCTCTGGTGGAACAGTTGCGCTTAATGCGTCCAAACTGTCCTATGGGAATACCATTAATAAGGCTCATAGGATGGTGACTGTCTGCCGATAGTAAAGAATTTACCGCTGTTTCCTTTCTGTGAGTCTTAGTCACCAGAATTCCACCTTCAATTGAAACATTTAAATCCAAGAAGTCTATTGACGTCTTGTTATATACATATGTTAACTTTATGTTTAGATTATTCATGTTCAATTTTTCAATGAAAGATTTTAATCCATCCTCAGAGCCCCTCCATAACATGAGGACATCGTCCACATATCGTAACCATAAGGTCACCTCTTCCCTCATCGGTAGATTGTTAATAATCTCATCTACAATTGAATTTTCCCAGAAACCAAGATGGAGGCAAGCGTACGTAGGCACGCACGCCGCCCCCATCGCGGTTCCTCTTAGTTGTCTGTAGTATTTGCCATTGAATACAAATACATTGTTCTCCAACACAAATGTCAACAATGTTATCACAAAATCAGTATGTCGTTGATAACGGGTTCCTCTCGTATTTAGGAACATCCTAGCGGCACTAATTCCTGCCTTGTGTGGAATTGAGGAATATAATCCCTCTATATCTAGAGCCACCAATATTGTGTCATTTTGGATCATTAATCCATCAATTTTTCTCAAAACATCCCCCGTATCTAAAATATAAGAACTCAAGGTTTCTAAATAGGGGCGTAGCATTTCATCCACATATTTACATACATGTTCTGTGGGCCCCCCACAGCCCGAGATTATTGGCCTTCCTGGTGGAAATTTTTGTTTTTTATGAATTTTGGGGATGTGATAGAACGTCGGTAATTTTGGGGATTCGGTCCAAAGAAAATCATATTCCTTTTGACTTATGACTCTATCATTTTTACCATCGTCAAGGATATTTTTCAGAATCTTTTGTAATCGCGGCAATGGATTGGTGGGCAACACTTCATATTGTTCTCGATCACTTAACTGTCTGATCGCTTCCATTTTATATTGTAATTTAGTCATTATGACAATGTTGCCCCCTTTATCCGCCACCTTAATCACCAGATCATCTCTGCCTTCCAACCATTGTAAGGCCTTGAATTCTGCTCTAGACAAATTAGAGTTTTGTATTGGAATATCTGGTAAGGATTCAATGTCTTGAGATACCAGGTTTACAAACATGTCAATATTTGGGAAGCCTTTGATAGAGGGGAACCACTTGGACTTATTTCTCAACTGGGAACAACCCCCCACATAGGCATCCTCTTCTCCACCCTCCTGTATCTCATTTGCAAGAGCCTGAAGGTCAGCTAGGGCCCTAATGTCACGATCAGAGTTTAAAGGGGGAGTATCTTTTCTTGCAAATATCTTTTTTAAACACAATTTTCGAGCGAATATATGAAGATCTTTTATGCACGTAAATTTGTCTAATTTACAGGTGGGGGCAAAAGATAGTCCCTTAGACAACACCGAGACCACTTCTGGTCTCATAATTTCCCCAGTTAAATTAATCACCTGTAAAGTATCCGAATGGGTCAGAATCTGGGTGTCCGCTTTTTCCTCAATATGTATCTCTCTCTCTGCGGACGGGGGGATGTTCCTTTTCTTTACCTCTCCTTGTTTTTTTCCCCCTAAAGGGATAAAATCCTTTCGTTTGCCCTTTTTTTCCCCATCTGAGTTTATTTCTTTATCCTCATGTTTATACCAACTGTATGCTTCTCCATTTCTGAAGTCTTCACTATCTCTTAGGAACTTTTTCTTTTTCCTTTTCTTAATTTCACTCTGCATTCCATCAATATCCTTTCTAAGGGCCACATTAAATGTCTCAAAATCTTTTTCCCCTTTAAAATGATCTAACTTCTTTTGGAATTCTTCTATTTCTTTATTAAGTTTTTGCAACCTTCCTGTATCAGCTTTTACTATTTTCTTCATCAGACTCAAGGAACAATTAGTCAACTCATCTTCCCATTCCTGTTTGAAATTTGGTTCACTTTCACTTAGGTTCGCCCTAGGTATTAACCTAATGCGTAAACCACGAGGAATCAAGTTATTTTTTAAGTAATTATCCAGACTTGCAACTTCCCACTTTGCCCTTAATTGTTGGAAGATGAGTTTTCGATATTGCTTCTTGACCTGACGAAACCCTTCGTCTGGTTCGGAGGTATCGGACGCGTCCCCACTAGAGAACACGTCAGACATATCCGAGTCCCAGTCTAATTCATCTAACGTAAATGCCATAACGAGTCGACACGAACCTCACAATTGGACGCCAGAAAAACTAATTACCAAATATAATATGGCTAAGCGTGCTCAAAACAAACCAGAGAAAAAAAAAAAAAAAAAGCGAAAAAACGGATAAAGTATCCGCAATAATAACTATTATTCTGGTGTGGCACAAAAGCTCTTATTAAAAGACCATATGTCGACGCCAACAATCTAGCGGTGCCTCAAGGGGTATGAGTAAACTTGTACAAACATGGAGGTCAAAAAGTGGCTTGATGGAATGACTGATGGAAACTTGACTGGTCAGATATTTAAAAGATAAACCAATATTTTTTATATGATCTGAAAACATACCCCAACCCCAGTGCAAATAATAATGAACCTACATAGTCATGGAAATAATAATGAACCTACACAGTCATGGAAATAATAATGAACCTACACAGTCATGGAAATAAAAATGAACCTACACAGTCATGGAAATAATAATGAACCTACACAATCAGGGAAATAATAATGAACCTACACAGTCATGGAAATAAAAATGAACCTACACAGTCATTGAAATAATAATGAACCTACACATACAATATCAAACTTCATCCTACATTGTGGAGCATTTTCTTACACAATACATATTTCATCTTTGCATTCTATATACTGCTGGAAGTCAGTATTTCCCATGGGGCTATTTGCCTCACCTTGCAGTATTACTTGGCTTCTGGAAGGACCAGGTTTAAACTACAAACCTCAGTATCTAAAAAAAATCTCTGTACAAATATTAGGTTTTTCAAAAGATTTGATTGTTCAGATCACCAACCAATGACAAAAGGACCCGGTGCACAGGTTTGAATTTTAGCCAATCTGATCTATTTGGACATTTGCCCGCTGCTTCAGATGACAATTCTTTAATGTGTGTACAAGGCTAAGTACGTCTTGGGACTAGTTTGTGGGATTCCTAATAAGCTTCATGTAAATATAGAAGGAAATGGACCAATAATTGTGTTTGTGTGCAAACTGAGCAGTTCAGAACCTGCATTGCTGGCCCATAGAATGGACACTGCAGTGTGTACAGTAGTAGAGTAGTTTGTCTATCAGCTAGATTTGATGGGAAATTGGGCATGTGTCTACACAATTATTCATGCCTGTGGCCCTATAACGAGTGACAATGACATGAAAATTACAGGGCACTATTAATTGGCGTCAAAAAGCTCTGGAAAATTTGCCACTATCTGCAAATGTCCTCGCTTTTGGCTGCTGCAATGCCTGCACAACTTCTGCAAAAATAACATTGTTTCTTTCCATTGCTGACTGGTGGTGTATCACCCTTTAAGTCTCCTTTTAATACCCCAAAATACTGCATGAATTAACCTACCTGCTACTTACTATCCTTGTAGAATGGTAATTTTTTTGTGGTTAATAAATGATATGCTTTTCTTGCCTAATCATAGGATGACTGCTAGTAGCAAAAATGCAATGAATAAGTTAACAGAATCTCATTAGGGGAGCTGATGTACAGCAGCTCTCAGAATAAGCAGGAGCCAATTTGGTTAAATAGCTGAAATCAAGCATTGCTTCAGGCGCATCAGGGTGGAATAAGAACAAATAGCACAGTACAGGTTTTGTTTTACTCTGCAAGCTCCCCTTCTCCCTAAATCAAGTTGTCCATTCACCTGGATAATCAGGGTGAAGTCCTATTTCACACAAAATGACCTTCTTTACTTACGTTTTTCATTGCATTTTTTTCTAAGGATTTATATTTTATTTTTCTCACAGGGTTTCTTTTTTAACTTTACCCGCATTAAATGAGACAGATGGCAACAACTTATTAACCCATTTATTGATGAAGAAGTGGCTGGCCTAGAAAGATGTTCTGCATATTGGCTTTGGCAGAGAAGCAGTTAAATATCCGAGATCCAATACCACATCCTAAAGATGTCAAAACTTCCCATGATACTTCCAGATTTGTTAATCGCCACACTCTACAGTCGAGTGAAAGCTGACATAATTAAGGAAGCTGCTTTGCATGCAGCATGACTTAATACTGATAGGCTTTCCGTGATCAGACTTCCACTTTGTTTAAATCCCTCAATTTCTGGGTAAATATTATGACCTTGTTTTAAAGTAGTAGCACCTTGGGAATAACATGTTTATAATTTCTAGGTTAGGTGAAATGCAGTCATTAAAAAAATTGGCTTTTGTTAACTGATTAGAAAGAGCCAATGAGGCTTTCAGCATGCACTTTGTAGGGTATGGTGATAAAATGTCCCAGCATAATTTTCGAAAAAGCACCCATTTAAATATTAAGTTTTCAATTCAGTTCTTTTAAGTTCAGAGTAGGTCACAGACAAAATAAATACCATATATACTCGAATATAAGTTGAGATTTTCAGGCTTTAAAATTAGCCTGAAAACTTAACCTCGGCTTATACTTGGGTCAAGTTCTAATTTAGATCCAAATGCTGCAATTACGGATAGTTACAAGTAGGTGGCGCTGTGTTAAAAAAATCCTTCATCTGCATAGAAAGTTACAGGAGCTGATCTGCCTTTACACTCCTTCCTGCTTCCTGTAGTCTGGCTGCTGGACTCACTCAGCACTGTCACTGCTCATCTGGATGCTGCAAATCTGATGGGTCTTCTCAGTTACGGGAAAAAAATGCCCAGGCGACACTCGCAGGTGACACTTAACTAATGGGGTCAGAGTGCCCTTTACTATATGGGAGTCAGGAGAATTGAAAATGAGCTTAATTAATTAATTAATTGATTAATAACCTTAATTAAAAGTTTATTGAACCTTGCCACTCCAAAGCATGCTGGGAGTTGTAGTTTCCAAACATCTGGAGTACCAAGGAATTAGGGGTTACTGGTACTGGATTTGGCCATTACTTTATGGGATTACTGTATGGGAATTCTGCTGTCCATTAAAAGGGCCACTTAAGCCACAAAACAAAACAGAATCAGAAGGCAGCAGTGGTCATAGTTTCTACCCTCGGCTTATAATCGAGTCAATCACTTTTCACTAAATTTTCAGGTAAAAATAGGTGCTTTGACTTATACTCGAGTATATACGGTAGAACATGCTCATTAAATTATCTAGAACTCCCACCCCCCTCGCTAGAGCTGTCAGGTCTACATTATGTTTTTGTAAGAATATAGAAATCAGGAAAAGAAAGAAACCTGAATTTCAGATAATTTCTCCAGTTTTAGGGAGTTAAAGGGCATGTCCACCCCCAAAACTACAATTTAACCCACTACTGGCCCCACTGTGTAGTGTAGTAAAATCCTTACCTTACATCTCTGCTCCAAATGGTTCTCCTGTAATGTCCCTCCAAAGTCCATAAAAGTGAACACCAGGAGTCTGGTAGAGTCCATATAGGACTCCTCCTTCTGTCTCTCCTCTGGGAGAAAAATGACATGCTCAGTGCAGCCCTCCCCCCTCCCTCTCCCTCCCGTTTCTCTCTTCCTCCCCCTAACTCCAAACCCCTTTTCTGTAGTGTAGGGCTCCCAACCCCAACCGCCATAGTTATTTGCAGAATAACTCCCCCGATCTCTACTTACATTGCCTGCTTCCTCCGACGTTCAGTACAGCCGGAAGCTGCATCCATGATTGACTGCCTCTCAGCCAATCACAGACACAGCTGCCAGTCTGGCCCCCTGCTTGCAGTTTCATGGAAGCAGAGGGTCGGGACTGAACGTCGTTGGAAAGAGGCAAAGTAAGTAGAGATCGGGGGAGTTTTGCTTTAAGTAACTATGGTGTTTGGGGAGGGAGCCCTACACTACAGAAAAAGTTCTAAAAATGGGTGGACATGCCCTTTAAATGGCATGTCCACCCTTTAAAAAAAAGGTTACTTGTCAGTTACCTGCCCGCAACCCAAACTGCTATTTTTACCAGTTTATTACATGCATTTGTAACCAGATGTTTAATGGTAAGTTCTTTTCCCTTATGATAACGGTATCTGCCTCCTCCCTCTGCTCAAAGAGCTTTTTATAAGCTTGAGCATGTTCAGAGAAGGCAGCAGGTTAATCTCATTGTCTGTAATTTCAGCAATCACAGCCTTGATTAACTACTGCATGGAATAAGTAATGCAGTACAGTACAAAAGGGCAGATAACTAACAGTTTTTAGTTGTTAGGGTGAACATGCCCTTTAAGAGAGCCCGACATCTCACAGCAAACTAGAGATGGCCGAACTTTCGAAAGTTCGGTCCGTTTTCAAACTTTCTAAATATATGGAAAGTTCTAGTTCGAAAATGGACCCAATTAAGTCAATGGAAGTCAAATAGTTCGAAAAGTTTGAATGAAATACAATTAAAATATCAATGGTAACTTTGCTGTGGGACCTGGGAAATGGTCTGGGGAACATGTACGAATATCAAGGACTAAAATCGATTTTACTCTCACTCGCGCTACTTTCGACTTCTCGCGTTCGAACATTTGAAAATTATCCCATGAACGACTCTCGAATTTGATAATTCGTTATTTACTCACGTATTGCTATAATAGACATTTTACTCGCGGATTTGATAGTTCGATATTTACTCGCGTATAGATATAATAGACATTTTACTCACAGATTCGATATTTACTCGAGAATAGGTATAATAGACATTTTACTCGCGGATTTGATACTCACGTATAGGTATAATAGACATTTTACTCGCGAATTCGATACTCGCGTATAGGTATAATAGACATTTTACTCGCGGATTCGATATTTACTTGCGTATAGATATAATAGACATTTTACTTGCGGATTCGATACTCGTGTATAGGTATCATAGACATTTTACTCGCAGATTCAATACTTGCATATAGGTTTAATAGACATTTTACTTGCGGATTCGATACTCGCTTATAGGTTTAATAGACATTTTACTCGCAGATTCGATACTTGCGTATAGGTTTAATAGACATTTTACTCATGGATTCAATACTCGCGTATAGGTATAACAGACATTTTACTCGTGGATTCGATACTTGCATATAGGTATAATAGACATTGTATTTGCAGATTCGATATTTACTCGCGTATAGGTATAATAGACATTTTACTTGCGGATTCGATACTTGTGTATAGGTATAATAGACATTTTATTTGCGGATTCGATATTTACTCGCGTTTAGGTATAATAGACATTTTACTCGCAGATTCAATACTTGCGTATAGGTTTAATAGGCATTTTACTTGCGGATTCGATATTTACTCACGTATAGGTATAATAGACATTTTTACTCGTGGATTCGATATTTGCGTATTGGTATAATAGACATTTTACTCACATATTCGCACGTCTCGAACGTTCCAACATTCGATAATTATCGAAAGTCTGGAAAATATCGAAAGTCCGAGAAATCCGGGTCCGGGATAGTTCGAGAAGTCTGAGTCCGTTTGAACTCGGTTTCGAGTTCTAGTCCATCTCTACAGCGAACAGCAAATTGCATGTATGTAGTAAATGTACGTGCAATAGGCTGTTTTAAACTGCTTGCCAGTCTGGTACTGGTGTTTTATATAGTTGATCTTGTGTACCTTTACTACATACATGCAAAACAGCTGATAGTGGTGCCACTGGGAAAGGGGTGTGTGTCAGGGACCCGCCCATGAATCTTACAGGGGGCCCCGGGCCCCTGCAGTTTGCTAGTGTTACTGATGTACAGGACTGTATGTTCAACAGGTTATATTATTGAGAAATCTGTTCTTAAAAAGTGAACTATTCCTTTAATTTATTGATTGAAGCCCAGGAGGTTAAGGAGCTATGCCTTACCTCCCATTCATAGTAACATAGTAACATAATAATTAAGGTTGAATAAAGACATACGTCCATCAAGTCCAACCTATTCACCCTCTTTTTTTAACCCTACCTAACAGTTGATCCAGAGGAAGGCAAAAAACCCCAGCTAAAAAGGGGGGGGATTCCTTCCATTCTTCAATCTATTGAGCAGGAGCCAGGGATGAAGGTAAGTATATTTACCTTTGTGTGATCCACCGCTGGAGAGATGAAAATCTAATCCTCTATAGGATTCTCTAATAGAGAATTAGAACCAGGAATTGGAACCAGGAATTTTCATCTCTCCAACGGTGGACCGCGCAGAGAATGGGAAGGTATAGCTCCGTAACATCCCAGGCTTCAATCAATACATTAAAGGGCATGCCCACCCCCAAAACTATAACCCCCCCTTACTACTGGCCCCACTCTGTAGTGTAATAAAATCCTTACCTTACATCCCAGCTCCAAATGTTTCTCCTGTAATCGCCCCCAAAGTCCAAAAAAGTGGCCACCAGGAGTAGAGCAGAGTCTGCATCCTGTCTCCCCTCCGGGAGAAGTTTGCCATGCGCAGTGCAGCCCTCCCCCCCTCCCTCTCCCACCCACTCTGGTCTCCCTCCCCTAGCGTAAATCCCTTTATGTATATAATATTAAATGTGCCCCCAGCCCCAACTGCTATAATAATTTTCTTAGAAAGATAGTTACTTACCATGCCTCGCTCCTTCGCCCGCACTGAGAAGCCGGCAGCCGTGTCCGTGATTGGCTGCCTCGCAGCCAATCACAGACGTATCTGCCGGTCCCGCCCCCTGCTTGCATTTCTGTGCAAGCAGAGGGCTGGGCCAGTGCGGCGAAGGAGCGAGGCAAGATAAGTAACTATCTGGGGATTTTCTAAGAAAATTATTATAGCGGTTGGGGCTGGGGGCAAATTTACTATTATATACTAAAAATGTAAATGAAGGGTGGACATACCCTTTAAAGGAATAGTTCACTTTTCCAGTGAACTATTCCTTTAGCTCTGAACAATTCCCTACATGCAGTTTGATTCTAAGTGATCATTTAGTTTTAATGCCTGATATTAAGTTCCTCGATCCAGTCCAGGAAAGTTAATGTAGCCATTTAATTCCTAGCAGCTTTGTGTTTTTTTCTGCTCCCCTTATTTGTTTGGTTTTATCGGGAAGCAGTAAGTGCCAGTGCAGCTAAAATTCTCTTATTAGCTCCAGAAAGGAGTATGAGATAAATAGAAAAGATTGGAAACAAAACCTCCTCTTCCCGAGCCTGGCAGTAATAATTAAATCTTATCAAACCTTTCTTAAGAGGATGCCAATCCTGCAGTAGGAGTGAAACTTATTATTTTGAGATTTCCAGGGGTTAGTGGTGGCACCTCATGCATAACTAATCCATAGAGCATCTCTCCAGCTAGTTAAATGAAGAAAGATTTTAATATTCTACTGTCTTAGGTGTTGAAAGCTGATAGACAAGTATTTATGTGCATTGAACACCACTGGGTCATTGCAAATAAGGGGATTGTTTTAGTGCGGACAGAGTTTGCATACCAATGCCCTTTGCTTTTCCTTGATTCCTTTAATATCTTGTTATGGCCTAAAGCTCTGCTCCTGTGCAATATAGAATGAGTCCCCTGAACCACCTTTTGGAATGGAATCTACCAACTAATTGAGAGTATTAGACTGGGTGTCAATGAATGACAGGAACTGGCTTGGTGCAATTTTCTCCACTACATTTATGGACAGTAATCTAATGCAAAATGACAGGCTTTATTTCATTATTAATCTATTGACAGTGTCTGCAGCTTTAACTCTAATTCCTTAGCAAGGCTGAATTAAGACTACAAAATATTCATAGCACAGATGACAGCTGAAACTATACACGCTAGGAAAGATATGGGAAAGATTTACCAAGAGCTGCTATCGCCCTGGGTAAATCTTTCCCTCCCAATTCAATATGCGCTTTGCACATGTGGGTAAATGCCTTAAAGGGACGACATAAATGCCAGCTAATAACTGTCGTTAAAAAGTTTCACAACAATATGTGCAAATTGCATATTGAATTCCGCACCCGGCACAATGAAGAAGTTAAAGTCTCATTAACCAATATTGAATCAGTTAACGTGACTTTAAAGGAACACTAAATACTGTTTTTTAAGTATGTGCCATCCGTTTCTATTATTTACAGGTAGGTGAGAAGGCTTATTCTCACTTCCCTGTGAATAACAGCACACTCGGGGGACACTGGATCTTACCTTACCACCTTACCACTGCAAGCCACTCCTGCACTAACAGCTGTTCTGTCCCGATTGCGCACCCTATCTTTTGTATTGGCGCGCATGCAGGACAGAACAGCTGTGCAGGAGCGGCTTGCAGTGGAGCAGCGGTAAGGTAAGTTCCAGGTCCCTCGAGCGTACTATGATTCACAGGGAGGTAGGAATAAGCGTTCTCACCTCCCTGTGAATAATAGAAACGGATTGCACATACTTAAAAAACAGTCAAGGGGAGTTTAGATGCCCTTTAACTCCTGAGAATCGCACACCACCTCCCCATAGATCCGTCTGTTTTTATTCCATACGAATGCTGCAGAGAGGGTTCAATTTCATTGGGTTTGAATATTTTAATCATCTTGACACTGACAGCTGCAGAAGAATTTTCAAGTATCTTTAAATGCGGCAAATCAGGGTATAAATCACATATACAATATGTTTTATGTGTGAAAGTTTTGATTCATGGAGAAACTTGTTGAAGGCTCCTATAGGCAGCCCAGACCGAAATCCAACCTTGTGAAACAAAGTACCAGTGTCCCTTTCATGTAGCCATGTCTCCTGTGATTGGATGTTGGATTTACATAACCAACCATCCTCTGAAATTACTTGTGTGTATTTATGATCATTAATACATTCCACTACACTGAAGCTAATAATGAAAGAGAAATAAATCTCTTAATGTGAGCTTATTCTAATATATGTCATTGTCCCTTTAATAACAAAATGATATATTTGCAGAAGACAAGCTTCAGCTTATTACATCACTGCCAATATCACCTGCTAAATGTAATCACAGCACAGAAAACATAAATGCTGCTTTGAAGGAGTGTTGGCAACCCTGTATAATGTTACAAGATTTATATCCCCAGTTTATTCCGTTGTCCCAGCACATTTTACATCTCTGTAAATAAACGTAGATTACAAGCGTGCATGTAGTGTAGTGAGAGTGTTGTTTACTGTGTTTATAGGGCAGTGATGTCAAGCCTTGGCACTCCAGATATTTGAAAACAATTCCCAGCATGCCTTGGTTGCAAAATGCATGTTAGACCCATTCAACAGCCATTCCGTACAAACTACTGGTAAGAACAAATGGATAGGGCACTGGTGTAGCGTTCCCTGTAATAAGGGAAGGTGCAAATATGGATCTCTTACAATATATCCTAACCCAAAAAATAACCATATTGCAACACTGTGGACTACGTATAAAAATCCTTTATTAAACTGGGATATCAATATTTAAAAACATTAAAAAACATTGCATACCCCTCCTTCCTATGTCCATCATCACAATAAATATAGTCAACAGGTAAATAGACAGTCTAACGTGTACCTAACTGCATGTGAACCGTCAGTCATAGGTATCCAGTCCATTCAGAGGTCCATGTAAGGGTCCAACAGTGAAAGTTACAGACAACTAGGTAACCAAGTTAGTGCTGGAAGGCAGAGGTTAGCATTAAAGAACAGCCAGGTAGGACGCATTTTGCTCCTCCGAGGTACGCAGAGCTTTCCAAACTACTGGTAAGAATGTTCCAAGGCAATGTGCTTTCTTGAAAGAAGGACCGTTGCAGAACCTAAACTGATGGCTCACTGTTTACCACAACAAATCACAGCAGGGTCTAAAAAAAAAAAGGGTCTAAAATCAATTAATATTTCAAAAAAGAAAGACAATATATAGAATTGGTAAGTATGTGTAAGGGCTTGGCCACATTAGGTCATTTCTTATGCACTTCCAATCACATTTTTTTTTCTTTGCGAATCCCATGCGCAAAATTGCACAGTGCAAGCCTACAGTAATGCTCATGCTCGTTGCCATCTGGCATAGTTTGGTCTCAGACTAATACGGATAAATAAAACCATGCAGTAACAGTATTTGAGGTTGATTAACAACATACAGTACGTCCATCTAGTCCAACATTTTTAGCCTACTCATGAACCCTACCTTACTGTTAATCCAGGGGAAGGCAAAAAAAAGCTGTATTTTAGAATAAAATTAAACGTTTAGAATAAGTAATAATAATGTTTTCCCACTGAACTTCCTTCCCCATTTTAATTATGTTTATAATGTATATTTGAAATAAGACAATATGCAAAACTGTAATGAAGACAACCCCCTTTAAACATGTAACCGCATGCTGTATGTTTAATTTTAAATGAAACCAAATTGTGCGTGACAAATCACCTAACTTAACTTTCCCCTCATTCCTACTATTGGTAAACTTCGTAACTTCATACTGGTCAACCTATTGCAAAGCTTGTGAGTCTTCCCTGTAGTCACTGTTAACCCCATCTATGCCTATCTATTTATTGTGTATCCTTTGTGTATCAATTATTCTAATTTGATTTCCATATTTCCATTCTTCTTGATTAATATGCCTGTAGTTTCCTCTCATTGCTTGGAAATAAAAATGGTAAAATTCCAGTTTTGTTTTTCTTTAAAGGACACGTAAACTGGGGCAAATCATTTTCACACAAGTAATCACACAGTAATTAAGATTAATTACCACCAATCTTAAGTATGCTTCTTTTTTTCTTCTCTAACCTTCCTATCCCTAGTTTTTTTTAGCTCTGGGAGTTTTACTTTTTAAAGAGGGCGGGGCACAGCTAGTCAGTAAAGAACTGTCACTCACCCAGCCCCCCCCCCCCCCGGCCCCCTACATGTAGAATCTATCCATTCTATAAAAGTAAAGCTTATTTCTCTGTCACTGCATGCATAATTGATTCAGCATTAAGATCAGGAAATGAAATACGCATTGTCTGTGCTCTTTCTGTGCAGAAAAACCCAATCCTGCAGATCATCTCCACTGCACATGCTCCACACTTTAGCTGTGCCTCAGTTTTGGGAGGGGGTGTATACATAGAGAGGAGACATGTATACTAACTAGGAGTGAGCTGAATAGGAGATGAGGAGATCTAGTGAGAGCAAAAAGGGATCAAGTTCCTGAAAGCACTAAAAATATAGAAATGGAAAAAGGCACTGACACCCCTGTCAATATATTTTGATGCGCTGGAAGGACGGGGCTTGCATTGCCACTGGGAAGAGAATGAACTCTATTGGTGGCAGAATAGTTTGGAATAGAGAAGACTTGGGCGAAATTCCCAAAGCATTACCTTGGTGTTTGTAGTTGCTTGCCAGTGGAACATTATGATTTTACAGATCATAAAGAAAATATAGATTTCCTGCAAAAACTTTTCCAATAAACTCATCGCACTCCCATAAACACCTCACGGCTTAATTTGCATTTTGTTATTGCAAAAAAAAAAAAAAAAAAAAAAAAAATAACTCGTTTATATTTTAAAATGAAGGGCACTGTTGACAGTTACCAGTCCCAATGAAAACGATTCTATCCCCAATGAGATTGCTCTCTTAGTGTTAGGTTATGACAATACATTTTCAAGCGGTTAAATGTATATTGTTTAACATTTTTATTCACTCAGCAATAATCAATTTAATATATTCATCTCCTGCAGAGAATAGGTTTTGCTTTGGTGCACAGAATATATTTTCATTACAAAGAGAGGTATTTTAACGGTTCCATTTGTTGTTGCGCATTAACTTATGGCACGGTGAAGAAAAAAAATCCCATTTAACAGTAGCGTTTCTTGTGTTTGGCCGAAAGGGAAGCGTTGTGTGGATATTTGTATTGATGTGTCAGATCAACATTGAGTTTGTGTTGACTGGTCCATCCACAGCATGTTTACATACTAGGTAAAGGAATCGTTCCTGTCTTGGTAAAATATTTCCCTATTACTGGAGGTAGCGAAATTTTCACTGAAATGATTGTAATGTGTTATGAAATAAACATGACAGTCTTTTGCAAATAACATAAAATGAAATTAAATGAATAGCAGTGCGCATCAAAATTCACTTTGCTCTTATTACCATCTGGGAGAAAAATACTAATATTCAGAGGAAAGAGAAACTAGCTGGAAGACAGACTTCATACCGGGGAAATAACACTGAATTCTGATTGGTGGATCACTTTGCACAAACAATTTCTCTATAAAATGAGTAGTAAACAGTAAACATTGTAAAATGTGGCTGAAATTGCATTAGGAATAATACTTTTATATGTTATGTAGGTTTTATACATGCCTACTAACATGGATATGCTATGTGTCAAACTACATGCAACTGACTTTTAAAGAACAAAATTGTAATTTGCCTATGCAAAAGAAACATATATTAATATTCTCTACTCATAACTCTATGTGATGTCTGGATTTCTATACTACATTCAGAGTAAAAGCCATATGTTAACATAAGTTCTCAGATGCTTGGGGAAATATAATTTTTGTATACTGTACAAAGTTTTAATGTGGCCATAGACATTGGTGTGCCATACATGTTGTTGGACATTGAATTTGTTTGGCGATGAATGTCTAATGTTATCTACATTTACAGTTAATCAGAACTTGAAAAAAGTGCTACGATCATTTGACTAATTTGTCACTAGAAGTACAACTAGAGATAGCTGAACTAAATAAAGTTTGGTCCGTTTTCTAATTTTTGAACTTCAGTAAAAGTTCGAAATTTCGAATTCGGACCCATTAAAGTTAATTTGAGAGTGATAAGTCAGGATGATTTAAAGCTAAACTAACAATGGTAACTTACTGTAAATGGCTGTGGCACCTGGGAAATGGTCTGGGGAACATATCACTATAACCAAAATTTGTTAAAACACTTCTTAAACACGAGCAAGTAATTGTCAGGTTTTGCGCAAACTACATTCAAGGGTTACCAATCGATACTTTCGAGGGTTAGTGGAAATAGAACGATAAATTCAAGGGTTACCAAAATCGAACAATACTTTCGAGGATTACCGAAAACAGACAATACTTTCTAGGGTTAGTGAAAACCAACCGTATATTCGAGGGTTACCGAAAACGAACGATGCTTTTGAGGGTTACCAAAAATCGAAGGCTACATTTGAGGGTTAGCGAACGGTACATTCTAGGGTTAGTGAAAAATATCCGTACCTTCGAGGTTTACCGAAAACGAACGATGCTTTCGAGGGCAACAAAGAATGTTAACTTTTCAGTTTCTTTATTTCTTTTATTAAGGATGTAATTATCTAAATAAAGATACACAAAATGAAGTCTTCAAACTAATATGTGTAAATAAGAATTTTGTTTACAAGTGCTGTTCTCAATGTTTTAGCGCTCTCCTTAGATACAATGGCTCTCAAATTTTCTCCAGCAAAGTATATGCTGTTAGTAGGAGTGAATGATACAGCCAGTATGTCAAATGTCCCCAAACTGTTGCCATTTAAAAAGCTATATATAGTTGTCTGCTAAGGATTGGGCATATTTTCCACACAATTTATTTTAGAACCAATACTGGGGGGAAAAAGAATTCCCAATCTTTTCTACTTTCTGCCTTTATATAAACTTGAAAGTGCATCACGTAAATAGCACCACTTGTAATGAAAGCAACCACTTGAAATGAAGGACTTCTGTATTTTTATTGAAGTCCACAAACTTTAAATCATAACTTTTAAATTAAGCATCAGCCAGATAAATAAATCCATATTTTACTTAACAAAAGGTCATACATAATATTTTTTTTTATTGTCACTTAAACCTAGATACCCAGCAAGATCATAACTAACTAGAACTGTAGGCTTGACTTTTCCCTATTTTGTTTTTAAGGGCATGTCCACCCCATTTATAAACTTTTGCTGTAGTGTAGGGCTCCCTCGCCCACCCCCAAACGATATAGTACTTTGTCTAAAAACTCCCCCGATCATTAGTACTTTGCCTCTCTCCTCCAATGTTCTGTCACAGCCTTCTGCTTGCATGAAACTGCAAGCAGGGGGCCAGACCGGCAGCTGTGTCCGTGATTGGCTTAGAGGCAGACGCGGCTTCCGGCCGCACAGAACGCCGGGGGAAAGAGGCAAAGTAAGTATAGATCGGGGGAGTTTTTAGACAAATTACTATAGCGGTTGGGGTTGGGGGAGGGAGTCCTACACTACAACAAAAGGGTTTATAGCTAGGGGGAGGGAGAGCAAAACAAGTGGGAGAGGGAGGGGGGGAGGGCTGCACTGAGCATGTGCAAATTCTCCCGGAGGAGAGACAGGAGGCAGAGTCCTATATGGACTCGGTCAAGCTCCTGGTGGTCAGTTTTCTGGACTTTGGAGGGACATTACAGGAGAACCATTTGGAGCAGGGATGTACGGTAAGGATTTTTATACATTACAGAGTGGGGCCAGTAGTGGGTTAAATTATAGTTTTGGGTGTGAACATGCCCTTCAAGTTATTATACTGATATGTATTTAAAGTACCTGCCTCTACTTTTAACTGTTTTCTAAATGCTTGTGAAGGTTCTTATTCTTACCCACAATGCAATCAACACCTTGAGTAGGTCCCTAAGACCTTGCTGTTAAATTCTGATTGGGACACAGTCCAGGGTATTTATTGCCAACAGATTCTTGTTATTCTGAATGTAGAAAAACAGTTGAATGAATAGTGAAATATCTTCAAGAACTTATCCATTTAATCTAACTGAATAGTAGATATTCTAAATAACATTCCAGTTAATTAGAACCTGCATTAAAGGGCATCTATACTGAAAAAAAATGTTTTTTTAATTGCCAATTGATGTACAATTTTTTGTGGATCGTTTTATTGTTGATCTGTTGCCTATTTCTTTAGATATACAATCTGAAGCACCTTACATTTCAGCTGTCAATCAAGTGCCTTATCATACACTCTTCTGTTATGTGCAGTTTTGCTGTAGCTGGAATGGTGACAGTTGGTATGTGTGAATATCATGGTTGGGAATTCCCTCTCTCTAATAAATAGTCTGGCATGATATAGGGGGTGTTGGTAAAGAGTGGTAGGGGGATACTGTACTGGATTAAAGGCATGCAGCAACAAACACCTCAGAGTATATTAAGAGTCAGTATAGTTACCTTGCCTTTTAATTTCCCCTCCTCATGTTTACACCAATAAAGCCATTAAATTATTACAGGGTGAGAATCATTAAAGGTAAGGATTGCAATAAACTTACGCTAAATAAAAGTGCAAAACTTAACTTTAAATAAATTTGTAAAATTGTATAAATTGAAAAATGATGTAACTCAATCAGTGCAGAACCTACACTAACCAATTAATTATTAGATCAGGTAGCTTAGGTTTTGCACTGAATGGTTGTTAAATATTGCATCTCCTTCTTACGTGTATACATACTGGTCATCAGGCCAGGCCGAATATGCTCAACACTAAACTTGCTTAGACCTAACATACACCCAATACCTAGGGGCATATTTAAAACGTTCGTTAAGTTTTTGCGGCCGTTTTCACTGACATTAACGCATAAATCGTGTTTAACGCGATTTATAAATGTCCGAAAACGGCCGCGAAAAGTTAACGAGCGTTAACCCTTCGCGGCGATACTTACCTGTTACCGCCGCTTCTATTTATAAAGCGGCGGTACTGGTTTCGCTCTGATATACGGCTGTTTTACTTGGTCAATTTTTTAATGCTTGGTTTACATGCTTTACATTAACCAGAAATCTGATTGGTTAATGTAAAGCATGTAAACCAAGCATTAAAAAATTGACCAATCAGAAACAGATTATGGATTTCTGCAAACCTATATAAAGAGGAGCTTTCCGCCGCGAACTCAGATGCCATCGCAGTAGATGCTGAAGAAAGAAGCGGCTGGCAACATCGGCTCCGCTGAGCCGGCGGTGCCAGCGGGCTCACTGGCGGCGCGCATGAGTCTGCCTGGCATCGCGACCTGAGTGGGGTTGGTGTCGCCAGCCCGAAGACGTTGCGTCGGATCAGACGCCAGCGACCTCGTCGAGGCCGATGTTGCCGCGTCTTGATCCGGCCGCAGGGTACCTTCTCGGGGGTCGGCGGCCTCGGCGAGCTGGTGTCGCCGGACTGGAAGAAAGAAGACGCCGCCCAAGGGCTCTTTAAGAGCCGCACAATGGGGGTCCCGGTTCGAGCTCGGGAACCCCCGCCAAAGGCACTTGTCAGTGCCGCAAGGGCCCTTACAAGGGCCGGGAGGGGGGTCCCGTTCGAGCTGCGGGACCCCTTAAGCCCCAAAAGGCCCTTCTCAGGCCCCGCTGGAGGGGCCTCCACCCCTCCAGTGGGTCCTCCCTTCCTCCCCCGGGAGCGGCCGGGGCGGGGGGGCTGGAGGGGTTGCTGGGGAGGGGGTGCGCAGCGGGTGGTCGCGACCACCTGCTGCGGCCCCTTCCCGCAGCCCCTCCTAGCCTCCCGTTCCGAGATTGCCGCGAGCGGGGAACGGGTTGGGAGGGGCTGCTGGGAAGCGCGGCGGGTGGTCTCCGCCGCCGCGGGGGGTTGTGGGCGTATGCCCCGCCCCTTAGGAGAGGCGTCGGGTAGGGATTTTAAGTCCCTTCGCGGCGATACTATACAGTATCGCCGCAAGGGGCTTAATTACCGCAACACATCGCGGGAATGCGCTCGCCGTATAAAATACGGCAATAGCGCTATTTTCGCGGCCGCGATGTGCGGCGGTAATTTTTTGGCGCTATTTTCGTTTCTTATAAATATGCCCCCTAGTAATTCCAGTAGAGAAGCAAATACAGTAACCAGACATCCTGCAGTAGCTACACTCTCTCTCCATGTGTTTTGCATTCCTCCAACACTGCCTTTTGTCAGCTGAACACTCGGATGCGATGGAAAGATGCAGCCAGACTGGGAAATTAGCACATTCCTCTATTGCCCCTGGTCGTCTGGAGATTTCACTATCCACTCGGATGTCACTTCATCTGCCATCATCTTCACCTCCAGCTTCTATTACTAATCGTAAGAGACAAATCTAATTTTTGCCTCGCCAGTTAATAAAACGTGTGTTGACTCTAATTTATAGAGCAGTAATCTTGTTCAACTTAATGCCGTTAAGTGTTCCATTTAGGACTGAATTCAGCTCAGCGTAAAAGAGCGTCTGCAAATATCTAATGGAACATGGTTTGAGCTGGTTGATTTGGGAATCATCCACATTAACAAATATCGCTGCAGCTCCAAAAATATATTCCAAGCTGCAAAGTCCTGTAGAAGACAAAGCTAGATTACTACGATTAGCCCCATGAAGTCTCCAACCATGGCACCTAAATGCTCATTTAGAAAAAATAATGTGCATTGATGTTTTCTTTATCTGCCAGAATACTTGCCAGTGGAATTTGTGTCATTATATCCTGCAAGTTGCTAAATATTGATCTTTTATATCTTTTAGTTCCAAGCCAAAGATACATTAAAAAAGTAGAGAACAAGAGGAGAAAATAAATAGTTTTGTAAAGGAGAATTAAAAGCAAAAAAAAAAATAGATCTGTTGGCTTGTTACTAACCATGAAGACACCATGGATTTGGGTCTTTATACTTGTTTTCTTCTTCCGATGATTCAGATGATTCCCTCCTCTATTTTCCCATAACCTCCTCAGCTTCTTGTTAGACTTTCCAGACATCCAAATCTTTTGTTGGCACCTGCCCCAGATTTGAATGGAACTGACATTACTAGACACAGCGAATCATGGGGAACAAGACTATAGGTAGCATCACTGATTGGATTGTTTTTAAACAATGTACAATATTATCTTTTTAAAGGGTTTAAAGGTTTGCTCTTTGATATAAGGCTTATCACAGTTCTCCTGGGCAGTAGGGTGGTGTGTGAACGTGGGAGTGGGGGTGCCACGGGGACGATTATGTATAGAATCGAGGATTTGCTGTTTTTTATACATTTGCCTTAGATTTGGAATTTTTCATGAACTATTCTCAGTGGGACCTACTAAGGTAGAGTTGATGGTTTAAAAGACAATTGTACTCATCTTTTCCCCCGATCCATGGCAGCATAGTTACCAGGATGAGGACCTAAAATCACTAAGTCCTCACCCTGGGTACTTTCCCTAACTCCTGCATTACGGAAAATCTGCTTCGGCGATCCGCTCGGTCCCTCCTCTCTTCCACTGTCAGTGACAGTCGCGGTGCAGCCAATTGGAAGACACGCCTCCTTGCAGAGCGTGTCTTCCTATTGGCTGCAATCACAATCTTTCACTGAAGTAGGAAGATCTGAGGAATGGAGCGATCGCCGAAGGATATTTTCAGTAAGTAGTGCAGGAGTTAGGAAAAGTACCCAGGGTGAGGACTTAGTGATTTTAGGTCCTCACCCTGGGAACTATGCAGCCATGGAGGAAGAGGAGCAAGGGGGAGGTGAGTTGAATTGTCCTCTAATATTTTCATCTAGGCTTTTTCTTCTGTTTAGTAATCTTGGCCATACTCTGATGTAGCTTGAATATACTTATAAGTAAAGTGTAGTGTATGGATAGCTGGGTTAGCTTTAGACATTTAAGTTAATGCTCAATTGGTTCATAGTGGCACAACTCACTGTAAATCCTGTTGCAATGTCAGTTGACCTTGTGACTGAAGCCCTGTGGCGTCCTGCCCAGTATTTATGACCATTATATTAATAGTTGCAAGCAATGGTACTGCAAACATGTCTGCAGCTAGTCATAGCATTTCTGAAAGACATATTGTTTCATATTTCCAGTTGACTATATTACGGACAGACTAGATTGTGTTCGCTATATCAAATAACAGTCGACATGTTGCTTAAGCATTAGGTTTGTATACAGATTCCAGATAGAGTCCACTGTTGTACAATAAGGTAGCAGTAGGAAGAACTCTCTCCTTTGTTTATGATTGAGCTTCTTGCACATATTGTGCTTTTATACTCCCCTTTTTTGAGAGGAACCCAGTACACATAATTTAACAGATGGGAAGCAGTAATTTGTACAGTAATTACCAGAAACGCGCTGATATAAAGGTATTGTAGTCCGCTTTCAGAAGAGCTGGCCTGTTTAGTGGCAGAACCACTTAAGGAATCCAGCTCTGGCTCAGCAGTTCCACCCACATTCAATATGTTGTGAAGATTCTCTTTGTAAAATGAATGAAAAACCATCTTACACTGACACGTGAGATACCCAGGTAATAGCTGTATTGCCATAACAAAGATCAAACTGTACACGATGAACAACTCTAGCCAAATTAAAAAAAAACAATTTAAAGATTTTAGCATTATGAAGACATTTTTGGAGGTAGTAGAACCTTGATAGATGTGACGGGAGATTCAGTATATATTATACTATTAGAAAAAACAAGTCTCTAGAATGTCAATAACTCATGGAATATTATTAAGATAGGAAACAGTGGTCTCGACCTTTCTGTCTGTACTAGGTTTGTGAACTGGCTAAAGGAAATATTAAAAAAGTTACATGACTACAAGCTGACCACACAACTACAGCTGCTGAAAGCAGGACATTTTATTGCGAAACTTTTTGAACAATGCAATATTTGAAAACAGGATGGAACACACAATACCAGTATTGATATAACAAAAAAGGTATCTGCATTAAACAAGTCTACTATTTCTAGAAGACACACTCCAGTGCATTTCTTACATATGGCTTGAACACGACACACAATCTAATTTCTCGCAGACTGCAGTTGGAGATCTCACGATAAGACCAAAAATTGGCCAACCATTGGGCCCATGGACGATATCACAATATTGTACAACCGGAGATTGGATTGTATATAGACCTCTTGTCAACCTTGGAATGATGTGTTTGATAGTTGCTTCCAACAGGTGGTAAGCTCATCAGGGTGAGGTCTTGTGAAAGTTAAAGGGCATGTCCACCCCCAAATCCTTAAATCCCAGCTCTAAATGGTTCTCCTGTAATGTCCCCCCAAATACAAATGGCCACCAGGAGCAGTGCAGGGAGGGAAATTGTTTCCGCCTCTGAGGCTTCCTCTCAGAGGTTTTTGGCATGCTCAGAGCAGCCCCCCCCCCCCCCCCCCCCCCCCCCCCCCCCCCCCCCCCTCCAAATTCCCTCTCCCCTAGTGTAAAATCCCTTTGTTATATAATAGCTCTCCCTCCCCAAGCCCCAACTGCTTTAATAGATTTTCCAGAGACTCCCCCGATTATTACTTATCTTACCCCTCTCCCCCACGTTCTGTGCAGCCACGTCCGTGATTGGCTGCCTCTCAGAGGGAAGGTAAGTAAAGATTGAGGGAGTTTCGGGGAAAATCTATTCTAGTGGCTGGGGGAGGGAGAGCTATTATATAACAAAAAATGTTAAAAGGGGTGGACATGCCCCTGATTGTAAAGGGCAACAAACTAAATGTGCAACATATTTCCAATCAATTAATGCTTTTAAACTTAATGAATTATTGTCTCTTTATTCCAGACAGGAAAAATAAGTGCTTAGAGGTCTTACAAAATGTTATTGTGAAAATAATGTTGATATTGTTCCAATAATGTCTTGTCCAGTTTAGGCATACACTATTAAAATGTAAAATCTGGGGTTGATCTGGGATCTACAAAGTGGATTTTTAACAGAATGAACTACTGTAAGCAGCATGTTAAATAATCCTAGCTAATTCCATTGCCAGGAGATCCACTATTATTATGTATTTTACTCAATGCTTTTTGTACATCAGACACATTGACAGATGAATTTGCAGCATTAAAGAGATGGAGGTTTATTACTAAACCTCTCATTATAGCCTGATTGGCAGTGTTAGAATAAAGAAGACCACTTTCTTGGGAACAAACGAAAATACAGCTAATACATGGCACGCCAGGCAGCAAACTGTTTATAGTTTAGTATTTTATTTATTTCTGGTTTAAAAATAACACCTCTAGCAAATTTAATTAGTCCCACAGATACAGAGAAAATAGTTCCCGCACAGCAACATTAGTCAGCGCATTCAAAGGCTTCTGAGACTGGGTTTTCAGGCTGGGTTGCTTTAGAAACTGAAAATTCCTGTATTTGTGTGATTTCCAGACTCATTATGCTGCGTTTTGCCTTCACCTAGGACACAGCACAGAATGTAACACCATTGTAATCTAGGTACCAGCGCAGGCTGCGTCTTTTGTCAGGGAGTCAGTCCTAGAAGAGTGCAGGGCTCATATGCACACACCCAAAGGAAGACAACCACACACACAGACCTTTAAATATTCTGGTTACTTACCTATTGGCATTAGCAAAGCCATATTCTACTGAGTAGCAGTCATTACTGACCTAAACCTTCTGGGCTTCCAGCATCAATGGCATCTCTATGAAAAATAGTGTTTAGAGCCCTTGCAAATTATTAACCGAGTGCACTCAGTCATGCTGCGTCTTGTTCATTTTGTTTTCTTCAGAATAAAATGATTTTTCCATCTATTAACTGGAAAAAAAAGGCAGAGGATCCAGCTGTGTTAAATAAAAAGATGCCGTCAGTATTTGCTTCTTCAATAACATTTCTGCTTTACAAACATCAGTTAGGATTAGTAGAAGATCGAGCTCTTCACTTTAATGATATTAAGTTCGCTTTCTAATGCAGGTCCTGGACTGCACTAGAATAGCACCGTCAACTATTTATAATTAAATACTACTGATCTCATGCCGTTTATTGTGAATGCCTCAACTGTGACAAGCAGTATGACAGTTCCCATGTATTTGGATAAAGGTAGTTGCACAATGGAGGAATGTTCTGTTCACACAATAGCTAAAACCATGACTGTCTATTTAAAGTGATATGAATGAGTGAACATTATAGAATGCTTGGTAATATGCTGGTGCTGTGTAAATACCGGATTATAGTAATAAGAATATTGCCTTTGGATAGAATGCAGAACTAATCGCTGAATAACAAGAACTGATCCCTATATGTAGAAATCTGGACTCGTCCTTCTATTAAAGTGCATAAATTATACAGGTGCTTCCAGGAAACACAACTCCATTCATTGTGTGATGCTTGCTTACATCCAAGACAAGTCTTGCAACACTGTAACTATTTCGATACTTCTCAAGCCTTCTTCAATGGCACAAACAGGTTTGTCCTGATAAAGGCTTCTGAGCAGCGTTGAAATGAAGTTGATTTATGATAACAGTGAGTTGTCTTGGATGAAATCTGTAAATAAAATTATTGGCCTGATTTGAACCATTTTTGTGCAGCCATTTTAATGTAGAATCTTACTGGTAAAATGAGTATTTGGGAAATAAAAGAAGGAAAAACTGTTACAGGGATTTAAGGAACTACATAAATGTATACAACTGGATTAAATAATCTGTAAAAATGTTCTAAATGGTAAAGTTTGTTTTTCCTCTGTGATTTACTCCTACTTCCCATTGTTACCTATAAAGCAGTCATGGAGCTGTCATTGCTCTTGAAGGACGACCCTTCTTTTGCACAGGCACCACCCATCAGTAACATTTGTTGGCAGAAAGTGAATGAGGGGACAATTGGGTACAAGCTGTGTGCTGCTGCATGAGCACTTTCACTGATAGCCCGCTTTGAGGGTAACAATGGTGTACCAATACCTCCCCAAGAAATGTACTTAAATTTTATCTTAAATAAAGTTATCTTTCGAGGGTTACCGAAAACGAACGATACTTTTGAGGGTTAGCGAACGATACATTCTAGGGTTAGCGAACGGCCTGTAAATTCGATAATTATCGAATTTACAATAATAATTATAAATAAGATAATAAAATAGAATCGTTCAAGTTTGTCCGAACTAATAAAGTTCGGCTCAGTTCGAGTCCATCCCTAAATCTCCCAAACATACAGCATTTCAGGTAATTTCTGCACAATAACTTTAGAGATAGTTGTTCATATTCATAACCTGCACCTGACCCTATTTCCCTATTAAATAAACAAATTGTGTCTCCAATAGAGTAGTTTTGTCTATTTCATTAGTAGATGCAAATGATAAAGTTATAAAGTGCAAGATTTCAAACTCTTTAGGAAAATACTTGTGGGAAAAGGGACCAGGAGAGCCCTTACAGGAAAGGTTTAGTCTCATATTTTCCTGGTCTTTCAAGTAAATGACTACCTTTATTATGGGGAAATTGCACTAGACTGCCAAGTCTTTGCACTTCAGTAGGAACAGATTTTGGTAATTAGCTGCAAAGGAAAGAAAACAGAATGGAAAATGAAAATGGACATAAAATAAAAAATAATTAAGACCAAGAATGGTTTATTTTCTGTTGCCAGCTGCATCCTGAGTGTTTGAATGGGAATAATGGGAAGATAATTGCTACTTATGGATGTTCTTTCTATTAAACACATGAACAATATAAGCATCGGAAAGTTTTCCTAGCTCTGTCGGAAAGACAAAAATGGTGGCAGCCCTTTTATGAAACCATGAGGGAATGTGCTAGATCCCACTGCACACAGTGTCTGATTTCTAGATTAACAAGGCACATGCACTTAATAAAGAGTCCAGGGAGAAGTAGGAAACTTCAACCAGCCCCTTTCTGCATAGCACTGACTCGTATAGGTGCCGGTGTGCCTGACCTTGGGGGATGGTATCTCTCAGACATGCTCCATTTGGCTGACATCTTCTGGTTCTCACTGCATCGCACGCACTGACGACATTGCGCGGTTCCGCGGGGCTTGGCAGTGGAGGCTGCGGCTCTTGCGTGAGGCGTGATCTCAGGGGGCGCGTGACATCATTACGCGCTACGTCTGCCCACCCTTGAATGCCTAACCCACATGGTTACCGGCGCCATTTTGTGCTTTGGTGACTGGGTAAGCAGTGTTCCCCTCCTTCCCTCCCTGGTGTTTATCATGTGGATTTAAGTCGGAGTCACAGTTGGTTGGCGGGGAGGGCATCCTTGCAGGAAATGGACTATTGGGAGCTGTTACATGCCCTCTGGTAACACAGAGGTTGGCATCCAAGATTAGATCTACATCTAGATGATTAACATCAATTGAGTGATGGAGGTTGCAAGGATGCCTAGTAAATTTAAGTTGGCCATAAAAAGGCCTGGTTAATAAGATTTTTCTATAAATGAAATAATCTGTGGTCGATCGTTTTTCACCCAAATAACATCTTGTCTGTGCCTGATTTGGAGCTAGGGGTAATAATATGAATCTAACATAGGTGGTGTAAGTAGCGGCTGGATCTTATTCCCCCAAGGTCAGTACATCCATTGATTGTTTGTGTGGTACAGTATGGCTTTCCTTGAAGCCATCGATTCATAGCAAGATCTAAAAAAAATTAAACTTAAAGGGCATGTCCACCTTTTATACAAACTTTTAGTATAGTATAGTCCATGTTCCCCCAGCCCCAACGGCTTTAATTATATTCTCAGAAAGTCCCCCGATCATTACTTACCTTACCTCTCTCCTTTGTCGCACTGCCCAGGCCCTCTGCTTGCAGGGAACTGCAAGCAGGGGCGGGACCAGCAGCCGCATCTGTGATTGGCTGAGAGGCAGTCAATCACGGGCGCAGCTGCCAGCTGCTCAGAACGGCGAAGGAGAGAGGTAAGGTAAGTAATAATCGTGGGACTTTCTGAGAATTTAATTATAGCAGTTAAGGCTGGGGGAACATGGACTATAATATACTGAAAGGGTATTACCCTAGGGGGAGGGAGTCCAAAGCATTCTATTTGGACTATGCTATCCTCCTGGTGGCCACTTTGGGGGAGGACTACAGGAGAACCATTTGGAGCTGGAATGTGAGGTAAGGATTTTATTACACTACAGATTGGGGCCAGTAGTGGGGGGGATTATAGTTTTGGGGGTGGACATGCCCTTTAAGGCACCCATACACGACATCGATATTCCGTTTGAATAGATTGGAATATCAAGGGCATTTTTCTGTGTTTTTGATCTTGCTATCAAATAAACTATGATCGGGCATCGAGTTGAAATTTTTTTCCCATTAACCCTATCTTCCAGATCTACGAAAGATCAGCGTTGCAAGGTGGGAAATTATGATGGGTTCTTCCGATCATATTTTCTATAGTTTTCGTTGATCTTAAATCCAATGGTAAAAGCAGTCCTTGTATGGCTAGCTTTAGTCTGTATAAATATTAAACTATTTTGTATCTGCCTTGCCTTTAGGTTAATGCTTGTTATAGTTAAAATTGAGATCCAAGGTGATTTGACAGATAGGACAGAGCTGTGTGAATATGATCTAAATTTCAATAAAAAACAAGAAAGGGAAAGTTTAAGTATAAACTTTGAATTTGGCTTGAAAGACTACATTTTGGAAAGGAATGTGTGTGTTTGTGCTGCAGATTTTAAAACTCAATAATGCCAATGATGAGGACATTGTTGCTTTTTACTTCCCTTAATCTGGCTGTCAAATGAATAAAGGCAGGTAGTTGGTGTGTGTACTCGTGTCAGGTTGGGGGATAAAAGACATACAGGGTTATTCAATAAAAGTTCTTATTGTTTAAAATGGTGCTAATTTTGCCCCAACCAATCAGATGTTAGCTTTCAAATGTTAACTAAGATCTGATTGGTTGGGGTAAAATTAGCCCTGTAATTTTTTTGATGATTGGTCAAAATGTGTTTTTTTTTTTTTTTACTATAACTACTTACCCTTTAAATATGATTGCCACATGAATGAATAGGTACCTCAGTTGGTGTATGTACCCGTGTCAGTTTGGAAGTTAAAAAAACAAACGTTTTGGATTATTGATCAAAATTTATTTTTGACTATAGTTACCCTTTAAGTATGTCTGCCACAGAAAGGAAGAGTAGGTCAGTAGGTGTGTGTAGGTTGGGGTTTAAAAAACCAAACTTTTTTGATGATTGGTCAAAATAGTTTTTTTAACTTTAGTTACCCTTTAAATATGGCTGCCATGAAAATGGAAAGGTAGGTGAGTAGGCGTGTGTACCTGGATCAGGTTGGAAGTTAAAAAACAAACTTTTTTGATGATTGGTCAAACTTGATTTGATCTTAGTTACCCTTAAGTATGGCTCCAACAGTATGGAGGGTGGTTCAGTAGGCGTGTACCTAGCCCGTGGGGGTTAAAAAAATCTTTTTTGATATTGATCAAAATTAGTTTTTTTAACTTAGTTACATTTAAGTATGGCTCCCACATTAATGGATAGTAGATCAGTAGGTGTGTGTGTACCTTGTGGGTTAGGGGTTAAAAAAAACAAACTTTTTTGATGATTGGTAAAAATTAATTTTTGACTTTAGTTACCCTTTAAGTATGTCTGCCACCGTAATGGATAAGTAGATCAGTAGGTGTGTGTACCTGGGTCTGGTTGAGGGGGTATGTCTTTTTTTTTGTTTACAACCATAAAACTAACTTTTATTGAGGATATATCAAAATTAGTATTTTTACTTTATTTACCTTTTAAGTATGGCTGCCATAGGAATGGAAGGGTAGGTCAGTAGGTGTGTGTACCCAAATGAGGTTGGGGGTATGTGTTTTTGCATGTATGACTAGGATAACTAACTTTC
Organism: Hymenochirus boettgeri; assembly: GCA_019447015.1. NCBI lineage: Eukaryota > Metazoa > Chordata > Amphibia > Anura > Pipidae > Hymenochirus > Hymenochirus boettgeri. The sequence goes on along the minus strand of CM033477.1, from coordinate 106,966,978 downwards.
ATTGATGATTGATCAATAGTTTTTTGACTATAGTTACCCTTTAAGTATGGCTTCCATGGGAATGGAAAGGTACGTCAGTTGGTGGGTGTACCTCTGTCTGTGTGGGGGGTTGGGGGTATCACTGTTTGTATTTATGACCATGAAACAAACTGTTTTGCAATATTCACATTTCTATGGAAAAAAAATGGCCCAAAATTTGCAGATAATGCCGTAACGCTTCTACGTTCCTTAGCTAGAAGATAGCACACTTCTCCTATATACCCTGCACGTCTGTACCAAATTTCATGTCTCTAGCTCAAAAACTGTGGGAGGAGATACAGTCCAAAAAAGCGGAAGAATAAGAAATAAAACAGAGAAGAAGAAGAAATGAAAAAGAACAGGAATTTTGCTTTTAAAGGACAACAATATAAAAAAAAAACATACCCCACACTTCCAGCAGCTGAAATCACTACTCCATTTACGCCTTGCTGCCCTCGCTTGATATCACACAGAAAGATGAGTGCTAAAATCCCGCTCCTAGAGGCCGGGGCCATGATTAACATAACAACTGTCATTGGCTGGTGGGAGTGTCTCTTACAATCTCTCTCCTCCTCCTCTGCCATTTAAACAAACTTGAAATGTCCTGTTGCTAGGATACAGCCTATAAACAAGCTGATCAATGGTGGGTGAAGGAGTGTTTTCTCCCATGCTAGCTTTAAGTGATAGAGGCAGACTCGAAATCAGGAGGAAAAAAATGTATGGGGAGGGCTGCATACCTTTACTCTTTCTAAAGGAATTATAAAAAAAAAATGCATTGATGCAATAGTTATCCTTTAATTTTTAAGCCAAAATATTAATGTTTACCATTAGAGATGGCCGAAACTCACTAGTTTCGTTCCTTTTTTTGGATTCTTGGATCTTGGGAAAATCCTGAAGATCCAAAAATACGAAGACGGAATGAATTTACGATTATTATCGAATGTTCAAGGCTATTTTCGATAATATTCTAAACTAGCCTTGAATGTTTGATAACCCTCAAAAATACAATCGGAGAGTACGTTCGAGTTTCCGGATTTTTGAGAATTCTTGAATGTTCGATAATTATAGAAAATAAGCTCCGAAGCCCGAAATCTGGACGATCCGTCCAGATTCGGGGTTCCGTGTTGGTTCCACGTCAGATCTGGGTCCCATCTCTATTTACCATGCATTTTAATTGCAAGTTTAACACATACAACAGAGTATTTATAACACACACCACATCACATTGCTTTACTGAAAATGCTAAAATAGCATTTAGAGGAAAAATGCAAACACCAAGAATATTTATTCCCAATATCGCAAAAACACTTGTAAAGTAAATGAGCCCTTTACCACCAGTGTATTTTACTCTTTTTGAGTCAGAAATGTTTGTTCCTGCACACTCACCTGTGCACACACACACTCATTAAAAGTATTACACAGTAAGCGCAAGCATGGCTCACTTGTGTAAAAAAAAAAAAAAAGCATCATGCAAACTGCAAATGGCTGTGCATTGCATGGAGGGTAGAAATTTGCACATTTTATTTTTAACCGTAATTTTGAGCTGATTTCTAATATTTAATGGTTAGAGGAATGCAAGTAGCTAGGGATGACTCCAAATAATTGGTCAGCTACAGACCCCTGCTATGTCAAAATACAGGCTATACTATCAGGGAGATTCAATAAAAGTTCTTATCGTTTAAAATGGTGCTAATTTTGCCCCAACCAATCAGAACTTATGTAAGATTTGAAAGCTAACATCTGATTGGTTGGGGCAAAATTAGCACCATTTTAAAGGATAAGAACATTTATTGAATAACCCCCTATGTGTTTTCCAATCAGCCCCTCACATTAAAACAGTAAATGTACACTAGAGTCCTTGCACACACACATTGGCTGTACCTACTGTGGATAATACTTTTCCGCCATTTATAAATCTAAATGAAAAATCAAAGTTTGTGATTACTCCCTCCCCCACACTGTACGGAAGAAAAGAGAAATTCTGTAATGTTTCACTGCTGACAGGATATCGTTAATAAATCTATAGTTAGCATTTGGATTTATTCATTCTCATCATTTTCCACAGAAGGTAAATGACATTTTGAAACAATATTGGTACAGGCTGTGGCTTGCCCTTTTCTGAAACAAATCCTCCTCCAGCTTTCTATTCTGTTCAATATTAAACTAATATCAGGAGGAGATACTCTGCATTTAGGAATTAGCTGTGCCCACCAACACAGGGGTTTTCTGCAGGCATTATTTGCTGAATTATAGGAGAGTCAACATCTCATACAGTTATTTCTTTTCTTTGTAGTGCTCATGTGTGAAGCAAAATGATGTTAAATACTAATTGCAGTGTGAATTACAAATATTTACTTGCAGGTTGTAATGTTATATAAGTAGATTTGTGGGTTCTGTGCCAATGTGACCTGTTGGCCCAACCAGCTGACTGCAGTCACATCAAACTGTACCCAGGGGACAGAATTAAAGGAAAACAAAATTGCTGATAATGTATAGGATTTGTTTATCCATCACTTAGCTAATTTACTTCAGTATCAGAATGCCTTGGCCCCATTACCTGTGTTCTTTACAGGAAGCGGTCAAGAAAAGTGAGTTCAAGGCTGAGGTCACACTAAATGCATTATTACGCACGCGCTTGGTGTGCTTTGGTGGGCCCTTGCGAAGCGATACCTGTCATTTTTGGGGATTGCACCAAAAATGGAGATTGTATGCGCTCCATTGAGTAAGCACTTCAACCTCCCCAAGCGATTCCCATTGGCTATTTACTGTACATAGTCTGAAAATTGCGCTTTCCAAAACACAGCACTCCGTTCGCCGTCTTCTGCCTTTCTGACTTTTAGAGATTTTTCGTGCTCCTAATTGATTACTTTGAATTGATCATCCTAGAGTTCCATACAGCTATGGTTATTTCCACCTGTGCTACAACAGTTATGGGTTAACTACTATCAGATAATAGTGAGTAAGGAAAATGTATTTAACATACTGGACTTAAATGTAAACAAATCACACCTCGCACTGTAGATGAATAAATATTGAAGGAAATAATGTTCATTTTTCTCTCTATTTAAATTATCGGTCTGGTTCTACTGTTCCAGTTGCATGTCCAGTCTGGCCTAATGGAAATGACTGTGGATGTGCTAATAATTCCTTCAATTGTAACAAATTATACCCACAGCAAGACTTCGGAATGAGTTATTTTCACCTCCTTCTGACTTGCACAGGCTGATTTGCTGATTTGCCTGTTAGTTCTAAACACACAAGATTTCCCTCTGAAGAAAATTTCATTTTCATATAAAATATAGTTTAGAAAATGAGCATTTCCCTTCTTCCAGTATTAAGGAAAGAACATTTCACTATATGTCTATTCTGTATTATGTTTATTAATGTTCCGAGAAGTCACCATCGCCCCAACATATTTTTCGGTGAAATGGATGCTACCAACACGTTAGAAAATGATTTTACTCCATGCTAAAGCAGCACAAACAGCTGTATTTTCAATCTAGTATTCAGTGGCATAACTAGGAATCACTAGGTAAAACAGTATTATATAAATGTATTTCTCCTATGACAGATAGGGGCCCCATCTTTGTTTTACTGGGGGCCCCTATCTGTCATAGGAGAAATACTGTCATGTACTGGATGTGCCTTGCTATCATAGTATGAATGTTTTCTTTGTTGGTCTTTCTGTTGCCATGTGTGAAAGGTTAGATAAGGACAGTGGTTCCTAAATATCTCCTATGTGGAATGTGCATTAGACTCACAGTGCATTTTATTGTATTTTGCCACAGGCCTTATGCATCTCTTGGCTAGTGTAGCACGATAGGCTTAGCAGCACCTGTCATGGAATTTTGAATCTTATAGTACTACATTCCAGCCCATTCTCTCATCACCACCAAAATAACTAAATACACATATTATTTTAGGCCCAGGGCCCTTGTCCATTATATAACCTTTGTTAATACACACATTTTTTTGTTGTAACATTCTAGAACAACAGAACTGCTTTGCACGTGTATCAGGAATTTCCAAATTATGGCCATTTTGGTTGGGTGACTACAGCTGTTCACTGCTCTACAGTAAACTGTAGGCCACCCAAATTGGAGCCCCAATAACCATGCATAGTATGAAATACTTATGATCATGTAAATTGTTTGTGAACAATGAAGATAATATAGGGACCTGGAGATCAGCAGTTTATTTATCTCTTTCTTATTAAAATGTGTTATTTGGGAAGAATAAGTTCCGATTGAACTCCCAGTCTGCCCCTGCCCCTCTCACAGTCCAGGACTGTTTCCAGACTAGACAATAGGAATAGCTATACTGCCTTTTACTACATTTACTAATATAGCACTTGCAGTAAGTGACTACAGTATCCTGCTATAGCAGAGCAACTATTTCTATGTACCGAGAGCAGGTATCGCTATCTATTGCCTACTCTAGGCAATTCATTGAGCCGATAACGGCTCTCGGTTCATTGGTGAAACAGGGTTTTTCCATTCCAAAACTTTAACCCCCAGCTGTTTGCTGCCATTAAAGTTTCTGTCTTAAAGAGTCCTTATTGGCTCGATACATACCGTATATACTTGAGTATAAACTGAGTTTTTCAGGCTGAAAAATCAGCCTGAAAACTGGACTCGGTTTTATACTCGAGTCACTAGCTTACCTGAGCATTCCGGCAGCCGCACGATCTTTCTGTTGTACTGGCGCGCCGGCCTGACGTCACTGCCCGGCGCCAAGCCCGGCGCCGGGCAGTTGACGTCAGCCCGGCACACCAGTGCACAGTGACACGAAAGATTGCGCGGCCGCCGGAATGCTCAGGATAACGCCACCGTACCTGCCAGGAAGGATGGAGGAGAGCCCACAGGGAGAAGAGACCGCCACGCACAGGGAGAAGAGACACAGGAGAGAAGAGACAGGTACAAACTGAACTGGGTAGGAGGGTGGAGGGGGCATTCAAGATGTTTGGGAACACACTCCCAGCATGCTTTATTAGCTGGGAGTTGTAGTTTCCAAACATCTTGAATGCCAAGTTTCTACCCTCGGTTTATACTCGAGTCAACAACTTTTATTAGGATTTTAGCTGAAATTGGGTACCTCGGTTTATACTCGGGTCGGTTTATACTCGAGTATATACGGTAGCTTTGCTCATAAGTTATGTCTTTAAGTCATGTTAACACTTTAAGACAGAAAAAGCAGATAACGGATCTCCATAGATAGCCCTGTTCATGTTTAATAATAATAATCAGGCCACTAGGGGCACTGCACTTTTTCTTTTTTGGGGGGATTTGTTTGCTGTATTTAATTTATTTGCTGCAGATAAAATGGTTTAGGAGCTAAACCTTATATATAATGTAATAAAAACTAGAAAATAAATGTTACTTTTTGTGTTGAATATTCTAATGGCCTTGTGATCATTAAAATAAAATAGAAATAAACCTTACTTATAAATAACAGAAAGCAATAATTAATGCCGGTATTACAAAACATTCTTTCCTAGAAACCAAAACCTCACTTCACCTTTGGAAAGTACCCAGGGTGAGGACCTCACTCCTGGGTTTGCTTTCTAACTCTAGATTTTTTCACCTAAAGTTTCCTTCGATGCTCCAATACTGAAGTCAATTGGTGACTTGGCCAATGAGGAGATGTGTTTTGAAAGAAGTGTGTCTTCTCATTGGTCGAATCGCGAACATGGAAGTGGGACCAGAGCTCCGAAGAAAACTTAAGGTAAGTAAATCTAGAGTTAGAAAGTGAACCCTGGGTCTATAGGTTTAGGAGAGTATAATTGTTTATTAATGTCCTGTCATTTTTTCCCTCTCTTCCTTTTCCTCTAATAAAACTGATAAAATGCACTAGATTGTTTAAAACAAATAGCATAATAGAAGAATGTTATTAGTTACCAGCATATGAGCTGAAATACAGTGCATAGATGGAGTTTTACAACTGGGTGACAATTGATCCAATCACTCTGTAAAAGAGGGAAAAAAAAAAAGTCTCCCCTATACATTTTGATCCTTATTTCTATTTTGGCATAAACAAGTTTGTTTTATCGCTAGGCCACTTCTCAGATCTCTGTGTGTGTGTTGCAAAATAGAGTCTCCCCTCTCGGATTAAACAAAACAACCATAGACATCAAAACAGAAACAAGAAGAATTCTACACTGACGTTTTATGCCAAATTCATTTTTTGTTTCATTAAGTGCCTTGTTAAGGTCTGAAATTGTCAGTTAAAAAACAAGAGACACTTTCTACCCTTCCCAACCTTCTAACACACCAACAGGCTCATTTGCTCTGGGTAAATGCTCCTTTCACGGTTCAATATCGTGAGAATTTAACGCCAACTATTTGCTGGCGTTAAAATCATGCGCTAACGAGATATTGAACCACGAGCATCGGATGTGCGGGTGATTTTTGCGTCACACGTCACGCTAACCGGTAGCGAACCATTTAATGCGACTTTAACTCCATATATTTACCCAACGAGTCTGCGTAAATCAGCCCCCATATGTTTTACAGCCGAATAAGACCACTGCAAGTTAAGATATAGGGATGCCATGCTATTGTGTGATGTGTGTTGTGGCTCTGCAAGCCAGTCAGATAGGTACTGGTTCTTTGGTAGCTGTGTGCTGCTAATAATATCATGTCTGGCTTAGCCATCTAGTGTTAATTAAAGTTGTAAAAGGGCTTAATTAAAAGGGCTGTTGATGTACCCATACCCCCCCTTAATTAAAGGGTATCTAAACTATAAAAACAAAATGCCCATTACTGGACATCATTAGTTGGCATCATTGTTGCCAACTATTACTGTATTATTATTTTCAATAAATATCCAATCTGAGGAATCTTACATTTCAGCTATCAATCAAGTGCCTTAATATTATAAACTATTCTACTGTGTGCAGTTTGTACAGCTGTATGAATTTCACGGTGGGAAATTTCCTCTCACACAAATCCCCTTTAATGTATTGCTTTATAATCTCATTAATAATTGTCTGATTCTTTTGATTCCTAATTTTATTTTTTCTTAAAGCTGACGGACAAGGAAATATTGTCTTTATTTATTTTATTCTCTTTGTCCTTCGGGAAAGTACTGGATTTGGAATGTTGAATGTTGAGAGCGCAAAGCCATTTGTAAAACATGATATTTTGTAATATATGATGTATCCAGAGATTCCCTGAGGAATACAGAGGACGGAACACTTTTCAAGGTTATTTACATTGTACAGAGAGCACGATCGCTTGTAATCTGCAAGGTGTCAGTTACACTCATTGAGCTGCGTGTTATAAATCACTCCTAGCGTCCATACAGTGGAATCCATTCAGTCCAGTAATCCAGCACATTGTGGTTTCCTCTTTTTCTGAACAATAGCAAGGATTGTGTCAGTGTCGTCAGTGTCATTACTTCTCTATTCCTGAAAATCTCAATGACATTTTAATTGGAGGCTATAGAGTTTAACACTGCATTGCTTTCCGAGTCAATAGGGCTTGGTTATCATAGAGCTGCAGCCATACTGTAGACATAATCTTTACATATGCTAAATATGTGTTAGTATTATAAGCTGGTACTAACAATTGGTGAACTGGGAACTATTGGGAAAAAATATTTTTAGGCATTTTGTGTATTTTTACAATGATTTTGGGCCTAAAGATCTTTGGGTCTCAAGATGTTTGAAAAACGTCAACTCTCAGTGTGAGGGTAGCGAAGGAATGGAGAGGTAGCTGGGGAATGGAGGAAAGGATGGACATCTCTGCACGGCAGACCCTGCAGGGCATACCCACCTGCTTTTTTGGGTGTTAGCCATTAATCATGGCTGTGTCAGTGACGTCGCAGCCAATGACTTATGATGGCTACACAAGCTTTTTCCTCTATGGCTGCCCATGCTTGTGATGAACCATTTTTTTTTAAATTTAAAATGGACAAAATTATTCATTATATTTTAAAAATTCACCAAATGCATATACACACTTGAAGACACCCATATACACAAAGATCCTGATCATACAATATAGGGATATTTCAATATCATATGGCATTTACAGGGAGATCCAATAAAAGTTCTTATTGTTAAAAATGGTGCTAATTTTGCCCCAACCAATCAGATATTAGCTTTCAGATGTTAAATAATATATGATTGGTTGGGGCAAAATTAGCACCAGTTTTAACAATAAGAACTTTTTATTGAATAACCCTATTAGTCTGATGTCTTTTTATCAGACAGGCTGGAAAATGGTATTATATCAGGATTGTGTGCGTATCCTGCTTTACTCATTGATTAGTTGAACAGTAGAAATCTATAGAAGGATCTATAGTAGGCTTGAACTCATTTTGCTGTTTTTTATTTTTTTATTTATTGAAAGCCCGGTATGTGCTTTCGTGCCTCACACCACAAGTGAACACACAAGTGCTCGAGTGGTAGTCAGGACCATCTTCCCCTACCGGTTGTCCAGCCGCAACTGGACCCACCACAGAGGGGATCTTAGGGCTTCTCGGCGCCGTAAGGGTATGGGAGTCCCACCAATACTACCCCCCCCTTTCGACTCCCAGCTGCCACCAGGAAGTCTCCAGGGAGGGTTCGATTGGGAAAGCTGAAGATCCTAAAAAGGACCCAGCATGTCCCGCTACAAAACGTGACAAAACCAAACGATAAACAAAAATTTAGTGGGGAGTGGGGATAGGTGCTAAGTGCAATAAATAAGGGTGCCAATTTATCCAGGTAAACTAATCGGGGTGCGCCAATAGGGCCTAAGCCTCATCCAGCAAAGGCAAAAAAAATTATCCGGTCCCCTTTAATGGGGAACCAGGATGTGCAAGGAGTAAAACCACAGTGACCCAGTGAACATATAGTGCACAGGGTAAGCCGGGCTTTCAAGCCACCCCTCGACCCATGACCTCGACCAAGCATAGTGTGCAGACCTGTCCATTATCAGGCGGGAACTTGAGAGAGACTTCCCTGGTTTGGGACAAGGATGCCTTCCCTCTCAACCTTCAACTGATAAGAACAGATACTACATTTGATCTTAGCCAAAAGGCAGAGAAGCGGCACTTTGCTGTTTTTGTTTGACTCAATCAGGGGAATTTACAGAGAATCCAAAGTGCTCTTCTAATGCAGACTTAATATTGTGTTTGTGGGACACTTTTGGTGGATGACTTGCAAACCTGTGCTAAATTTGAGTTAAGAATTGGATTTTGCGTCCAGCTCCCCTCCATGAATTTCCCTGACAGTTTTTGATGATGTCAATTGTTCATAGACTTGATGACAGTGCTGCAAGGGTTAAACATTTTATACTTTTATATTTCCAATAAACTTGCCAGCAACTCAGGTGTCAGATCTATGCCCCATTAACCACTCCTTCTCATTTGCATGATAATGAGTCACCCACAAGCGATTTAGCCTTCTATCTTGCATCATAAATAACAGATCATTTGCACAGCTAATTACTGTAATTTCCATATCAATAATACAGTGCAGTACAAAAAATATAGTCAAAATGAAAACATATTAACCGTGTATTTATGTCAGGTAGATATTATAGTTAAAAATGAAATATTGAATATTTTCTTTTAGTAACATTACAGTGTTTTGTATTATTTTTTTGCGGCTAAAATCAAGGTGCGGTAATGACACTGTCAATGAGAAGAGAATACCCAGTGAAAACGAGAAAAAAGAACGATATTAGTACCTTCCTGTTGGTTCGGAAATTGTCTTTTCAGTGCACATTTCCCGTGGGTGTAATAGGATACTTAGACATAACAATAGGCTGTTTTACTGGTTGTAATGGTAATGCGGGAATATCGCAATACTAGGAAATTGCCTTTATTGCTAAAGAATAGGAAAACTATTATTAAAATATGAGTAGCCCATATATAAGGGAATGTGTTCTAACACTTCCAGATTTGGGGTAACTACATATATTTGGAAGTTCATATGTCATATATTTAATAGTATATTAAAGTGTTTTTTTTCATCATTCCTTGACCACTTTCATATCCAGTCACTGTTACAAAACCAATGAAACTGAATAAAGGCAAAATTTTAGCACATGGTTATTTATTCTCAAGGCCATAGATAATGTGAAGCATTAGAAATCCTATCAGGGTTTGAAAAGTGGTACTATATGTATGTTGAGAAAGGAAAGCTTTGTATGGAATAGCATTTTTATTATTGGGTACTGTTGGGTTATTCACTCACCAGCGTGCTTTATGTATAAAATGTATAATACAAGCAAGTACTAATTATAATATAATGTAAGAGACCATGTCCACAGGACAGTATTTTTGTATTACAATGCTGAAGCTTATGGAATGGCAAATTGATCAAGTCCAGTATTTCTGTTCAGTGGTTTAGTGCTCTGTGACAATGCATTTCGCACATGAAAGCAGAGGAGTTGTTTGCAAATCTCTGTAAAGAATCGCAGCAAATTGTTCATTAAACATTGGACATAATCCACTGGTTCCAGCAAATAACCATCCAGGGTCTAACAGCTTTTCTAATAATAGCACACAGTACACCCCCTGGGTACACACATAAGCAGTAAAGATCCCATCTTGTCGGTAACAATGGGATTGGCCCTTTATCGGTAATGTGTATATGTCTGTTACGAATGGGAAAATTCCTGTGGCCAGTCTACTGTACTAAATTATATGGGGTCAGCTGTGATTGTGGTGTATTATTATCTCGAGTGATCTCCCTATACTTTCTTTAAAAGTAATATCAAAGATGACAAAATATTACAAATTTTGTCTGTCATCTTTGAAAGATTGTTACTGTGTGTACCCAGCTTTACTTTAACATGCATATTAAATAAAACTCATGTTCATCCCCCTGGAGCTCTCCTACTCCCACCTGAAAATCTTTGGTCCTATATCTCAAATTAAGCCTGTCTAACTCCTATTATCTGCACAGGATTACAAGTTGGCTAATTTTCTTTACAGTACAAACAGCTTTATAATACTCCATTAGACTGTCTGGTCGGCCAGAAAACAATCTGTGATTAAATCTTATCTGCTTCGTCCTGAGCATCATATGGGCAGAGGGAAAGTGAAACAAATCCAGCTTATCATCTCAGCTCAGATCCAGCATGGCTGCGAATGCTAATGTACCGATTTCTATCTGTTACAGCAGCGTTGGGGAAGTGAGCAGCCGAGCGGAGCTTGCTGTTCCTCTGCAGCAGCTTTCCAGTCAATTTCATGGTGTAGTCTTACGCAGATGAAGAACACTGCAAAGGAAAGTTATGCTACACCTATTCGGCCGCACTGAATTTTTAGGAGACTGACAGTATGGCTAGGGCCAGATGGTTCCTGTGAGATAGCTGCTAGCAGGCTTGGTAGGTCACTCTATGGCTCTAACCACTTGAGTGATTGTCAGTTGAAACATGCCCCGCTTCAGGCATTATTCCTAATTTTTATAGCCTGATACAAGAGGCAATGGCACTTATTGAAGATATGAGAAAAATATAGCACCTTGATAGCTCAGCTTGTGAGGAAAAGCTTCGAGCCTCTATCCCTTCAAACCTCTGAACATTATGAATAATGAGCCTAGGCCTCCCCATTGGGGCACTAGCTACCATTTTATGTTTTTTTTTTTATGCAATGTTATTGCATTGCCTGTAGATGAGTCTTATTCAAAGGAATGTGAAAAAAATATCCAATTTCCACCTATAGAGCTAATGGTATCTAGTGTAGTGCTTCTACTATTGCCTAGAACATTGGGAAGAACACAGCATAGCGTTTTAGATTAATTTGCAGGCAACCACATGCAGGTGATCTTGAATAGTCTGAAGCAGGCAGGTGGTTCCACTTACCTACTATGACCTAGATTTCGAAGATGGGATTTAAAGCAAAATAACAGAAACTGCAAGGTTCCATCTTGGATTTTTACATTTATTATACATTCTTTTTCCATTTTTGGATAGCATGCACATTAGTCTAAAGTATTTAGTATTAACTTTGTATTTAGTTCTGGGAAGCCTCTTTATTGAAACATGAAGTGATATTGTAAAATGATATACTTAATTAAAGGGGAACTGTGGTCTCCAAACAAGTTAATTTTAAATGAAAGGCCAGGTCCTACCTTTAAAATGAGCCATCAACCACCTCTCTACATGCTGCACAGCCCATGATATGAAGAAATCACTTATCAGAAAGTTAGGGGGTGGGAGGTTCTGAATCTGTGGTCAAAATACTACTTCCTCCTTCTAATCTGCGGTTGGCACATGCTCAGTGCAGGAGAAAGCAGAAAAAAACAGTTAGAGATTGAGTTACAGTGACTTATGGAGGCGTGGGAGGGGTCAGAGGGGGTTTCAAGGGGACTGCAAGGAGAGGGGTCATGGGGGCCCACAAGGAGAAAGAGACTGAGGGAAGATGGATTGTCACATGGTTTTAGAGCAGGAAGCAGGAAGTGCAGGGGATCTGGTGATGCTGCTACCATATCACACATAAAAATGTAAATATCTTCAAAACTATGTAAAAAAACAATAAATGTAAATTGCAAAAATACACAGGAAAGCAATTCCTGTCATTTTTGGACCACAGTTACCCTTTAAGTTCCTAAAGTAAATTGTATCTTAATAATCTAAGGTGTTAAGCTAAGAAAAAGATCCTAGATTTACTTAGTTTGAAGGCCATAGATTGGACAATTTTAGATAATGTATTACAAAAGCATCCTTCCATTAAAAAGTGTACGCAAATAAATTCCCACTTTAACACCAATACAATATCCATGTCTTGGATAACCGCTGCATAAAATGAGTTCTTAGGGGAATATTTATAAATGATCGCTATTTTCCCCATTTCGCTATCGTAGAACATCGCTATGACAAAGGGCGCTATTTTTGCCGTATTTATAAAAACACTCACTTTTGTGGAAAAATATCGCTGCAGTGATTTGTGACGGTAGTCTTAGCCTTATGCATTACGTTAAGTGTGGTATCACGGCGAAAAGAGAAATTGCTCTCTAGCATCTGCCATTACCAGACCAGAGAGGGTGAAATTTCAGATCTATTGTTGTCGGGTTTTTTTTTATTTAAAGCTATTTATAAATAGGTGAAATTTTCCCTTTTCTACCTTTTTTTTTGCAGTTTTTGCAGCTTTACCAGAATTTTCACCTAACTTCATTTTTTAATGGAATGTTCCATTAATATGACTATTTCTTACACAGCACTATGGTATGTTCCTATATTAATGGAACTGGTTTGATAATTAGCTGCAGTTTGCTGAAAATAAGCAATACTAAAAAAAGACACTCCCAGGCTGTGTAAAACTGCTTACAATCCCACGCTCCAGCGCCGGTAAGTCCACGCCTGTGCTTCTGCTGCACGTGCCCTTTACGTGCCCGAGCAGCAGAGACTTGTTTGGGAATGGCAGTCAGCCATTGGCCATGATGTCATTGGAGTGAAGTAGGGGTAGGGACCCTTTACACCGGTAGCAAGAGAAGTTCCTATATGCTACACCGAATAGTTCCTCCAATCCAAACACAATTCAAGGTAAGTAAAATGATGTGTGTAGCATATAAAAGCCACAGACTGGATGCTGTGAAAATAGTAGACTTTATTGTAATAAACATGTGTGCTACATGTTTCGGACCAACGTCCTTTCTAAAGCACTGTTATTGGAGCGTGGGATTGTAAGAAGCTTTACACAACCTGGGAGCACCTTTATAAAGAAGTAAAACGAAACCCAGATCTGGGAGCACCTTTGTTAGAAGTAAAACGAAACCCATATCTGGGAGCACCTTTGTTAGAAGTAAAACGAAACCCAGATCTGGGAGCACCTTTGTTAGAAGTAAAACGAAACCCATATCTGGGAGCACCTTTGTTAGAAGTAAAACGAAACCCAGATCTGGGAGCACCTTTGTTAGAAGTAAAACGAAACCCAGATCTGGGAGCACCTTTGTTAGAAGTAAAACGAAACCCAGATCTGGGAGCACCTTTGTTAGAAGTAAAACGAAACCCAGATCTGGGAGCACCTTTGTTAGAAGTAAAACGAATCCCAGCTTTTCGTTCCGTTTTCGAATTTTCCAGTAAAGTCTAAGGGAGAAATTTTTAAAAAAGTTTCTGTCCATTTTGAGGGACAAATAGTGATAGTAGGTTACTGTAAATGACACAGAGACCTGGGGAATGGTCTGGGGAACCCGTAAATATAACCAAAACTTATTTTAAAACTATCTTTCCTCACGATCGGGCTGTTTTCGAGCTTCCACATATTTTTTAGGGTAACCGAAATCGATCATTACTTTCGAGGGTTACTGAAATTTTGATTTCAATAATCGGCTACTTTCGATTTTCGATAAAAATCGATAAATTTGGAAAATCCGGGTTTCCGTGAAATCCGTGAGTTCCGAAAGTTTCGTCAGGACTTCGAAACCCTCAGATTCGATTCAAAACCGGGTTCTATTCTAACCTTATTACATCTCTATTAACCAATTTGACTCCAAGGAGCATTGCCTATTTACCATCATATGAGCTGAACTTTTTCAGCATTATTAGTGCTAACAGAAAATAATGCCCCTTTATAAATATGTCCCTTAGACCCGCCCAAAAAAGCGACCTTAAAAAAAGCAGGAAAAAAAACTTTAAAAAGTGAAATCTCAAATCGTATTACAGTAAATGCTGAAAAATAGTCTAACACCCCCCTGAGTACTTGAGTATTGAGAAACACTCCACAATGTACTGACACCTCCATGGACCCATTGGCAGGCTAAATAAATGGCCACCTAAGGCTTGGCGAATTTGAATGGCTGAACTTAAAACAATAAAACACTTTTTGCCATTTTATAAATATACTTGAGCGGTTTCCGCAGCGATGTATGGCGAAATGCGAAAAGTAGCGGTAATGACTTTTCTCCACTGGTTATCACTGCTTTATAAATTGTGAAAAGTCCAAATTTGGAGAAAATGTGTTGTTAATGGCGAAAAATGTAACAAACCTTTAGAAATATGCCCCTTAGGGTTTCTTAGTCATCATTTTATTTGAATTAGTACAGTTCCTGTCACTGTCTCTTGGGGAACTCCTAGCAGCCTCTCCGGGAACCCTATGGGTCATTGCTTAAGAAACATAGATCGGACACTTTATGAGGTCAATGTTCTGCTTCTTGTCTATTTCCGAATAGCAGTATTCAGTATTCATGGAAGAACCAGAAGAGAGGCGGGGATCAAAACAGATTTTTCCTATTTAGGTTTTGGGATTTACTTGCATACTGGAGGGATAGACTTGCACTATAAATCAGTCCCATTCATCCCTGGCATTCTTTAAGTCTTGTTCACTTTTTGCTCTGATCTGTGAGATTAAAGACATTTCCCAACTATAAAATTGACATTGAGAATGCACCACCCCGCCGCCCCCTCGTACTGGAGGTTGCATTGAAAAGACACTACATGTTATGGCACAGGTCAGCCAATATAGTTATTTTCTCCAGACAATTATAAGAAAAAACACGATTGCCTCTAACTGCGCATTTTAGTCTGAAGAGCACAGGAGAGAAGAGGAGGTAGACCAGAATGAAGGTGAAAGTTTGTGCCTGAAGTTCTGACCGAGCCCCCTGCCCACAGAGAATTTACATGCTTTCCTTTTTCCACCCTAATTCGCAGAAAGTCAAAATGCGAGCCGCAACATTTCGATTGAATAGCGTCCCTTCAGGACATTAGACTATAATAGAAGGGCAGGTGAGCGCTCAGTTCTCTCGGTGACGTGCTAGAGAACCCGGGAACAGCCCCTCAGGCAATGAAATGTTATGTAGATGTTTTAACTGGCTTTGTTCTGCTGGGATTTGATTTTAAAGTGCTATTTCCTCTGAGAGCTTGCTGTAGCAGGAATCATTTTGACTTGCATTGTTTAACAATGTCAAATATATCGGTGCACGTTATAGGTACAGTTCTTGGCTGATGTTTGCATTTTTTCAGAATATCTGACCTCAGAATTTAACTCCCCCCACATTTATTCTCATTGATCTTATTCAGTGTGTAGCCTTGGGCAGTATAATGAGAAAAAAATGAGTTGGGTGAAAAATGGTAAAACAATTATTGTACTTTAAAACCAGCAGAATATCTTTTGTTTTCAGTCCTTCCCGTGATCTCAAATACTGCTATGTTCTGGCATTTTTAGAACATTATATAAGCCAGTGAATTTTAACTGGAGATTGTAAATAAGGAACACTTGAGAGATTTTCAAAGAAACACTTCACAAGAATTTATTGATTTATTGATGCAAAAAAAAAAAAATTCTACTCATGGATTCTAATACACAGAAAATTCTATTTAATCACATGTAATGGGGGAAACATAAGACAATGATTAGGATTTGGATATATGTCTATAGCCCTTATGTGCCTCTATCCCTCCATCATGCAAAGTGCTTTATTTAATTCAAAACCCAGCCCTAATGCTACATAACCGTTCTGTTAATGAGCTATCCTCATCTTTTCCTTTTCATGATAGGATATAAAAGGGCATCAATTTGTTATCTTACAGAGATGCGGCAAGTCCATAAACTGAGAGTTGCAAACTGATGTAATATAGGTTACGGCAGGTTTTGCAGCAAACTTTTGGAAACGCAAGCCACTGCATGATGAAATAGCATCAGCTTTTTCTGGAATGCAGGGTCGACCATTTAGGTGTTCAGCCCAAGCAAAAATATGTGCGTGCTTGGGCCTTTATCGTGGTTATTGGAGCATCTTCCTAAGTGTTTTTAGATAGTTTGACAAATTCACTGGTTCTGCTATCTAAATATCCACAGAGCAGGCACCATTGGAAAGACCAAGACTACAGAGTAGATATTTGTATTCTAAATCACACTGCTCTAGTGCCTGCAGAATGCGGGACATTTAATAAGCGCTCTCTTCTGGTCTTAAACTCACACTAACCCTAAACAAATGTTTATGTGACTGGAATAGCGATAGCTGTGCGGCTGTTGCAAAACCCTTGCAGGTGCCAGAACCAATTCAATATCACTTTTAAAGCAGTTATAGCAAGACTTATAGCTGGATTTAAAGTCACCCTAAATTCAGATAGGGGTTTACCCAGAGCCACAAAATCATAAAAAGCAAAGCACTTGCAACTGCGTAAATCTTCCCCAAACTGACTCAGTAATACAACAATTGCTGGTATTTCCCGGTTATTCTTGGTGTGATCTAATTATTAACTAGCACTGTTTATATTAGCACTAATAGATTTTAGCTTTGACCATCCTATGCAAACACAGCTTAATCAGTGTTTTTATTAAATCTTTTATACTCTGCGTTTCCATTCTATCTTGTGCAGTTTAAGGGTAATTAAAGAGATTATGTGCAAAGAACCTTGGCTTAGACTGGCAGTACAATCTAATTAACATTTAGCTGATCATTTTAGTGTTCAATATTACACATGGGATTTTCAGCATGCTACATGCTTGGGTCATGTCCTACAGTATAAATGGTAAAATAACCCCTTCATTGCCATAGTAAATATCTGATACATCCCGATTCTTGAAAATAAATAAGACAAGCCCCTTTAGTTTAGACATTGCACATGTACTTGATTTAAATAAAGTTTTTATGTGTAAATGTCACACAGGCATGTGAGGTATGAAGGTTGGTCACCGGCTTTCGGCATATAAAGGCAGTGATTAGAGGGGATCTAACCCCAGTTATAAGCAATTATATGTGTCATGACCAAATCCAATTTTAAAAAGGAAATCTACTGTTGAAAATGGTGTATAACTGATTTCATGACAAAACATAGATATATATTTAAGTACATAGATACAAATACTGTTATTATTATTATATCTGTTGTATTCAATTAGATCAACTGGACTTGAAGTTTAGTTCTTGAAGACATTTCGCTAGTCATCCAACTGGCTTTCTCAATTCAGAATGACTTGTACAAGAATCTGTGGCAATTATGTACCCTGGAAAATCAGCATTAATCAATTAGCATATCACAGCCAAGTGTTAAGGGTGTAATTAGATAGTGGCTAAGAGGTGTTATAGGGACGCCCAGAGTTAGGTGTCAAAACAGCATTGTACATGGCAGACAGTTGGTGTCAAACCCCTCCACCTCTATTTAGGCTTGAGTTCAATATTTTACATAAATAGCCTCTTAACCTATCTTGAACCAGTCACGTTCCTTTGCCAGTATGTTAACATTACAATCTTTAAAGGTGTGTCCTTTATCCTTAAGATGCATTGAATTATTGATGATTGAAGACTGAATCATTGATGATTGAAGATTGTAATGTTAACATATTGGCAAAGGAACATGACTGGTTCAAGAGAGGTGTTAAGGAGGCTATTTATGTGAACATAAAGAAACCAAGCCTAAATAGAGGTGGAGGGGTTTGACACCAACTGTCTGCCATGTACAATGCTGTTTTGACACCTTACTCTGGGCGTTCCTATAACACCTCTTATAACGCCCTATAACGCCACTATCCAATTACGCCCTTAACACTTGGCTGTGATTTGCTAATTGATTAATGCTGATTTTCCAGGGTACATAATTGCCACAGATTCTTGTACAAGTCATTCTGAATTGAGAAAGCCAGTCGGATGACTAGCGAAACGTCTTCAAGAACTAAACTTCAAGTCCAGTTGATCTAATTGAATACAACAGGTATACCATGACCTGGATAAATGAGAACCTTCACAAGCATATTATTATTGATTTATATAGCGCCAACATCTTCTGTGGCGCTTTACAATTGCATACATTACAAACAGGGTAATGCATGATATACAAAGTCATACATATTACATACACAGGTAATACATAATATAAGTAAACAGAGTAATGAATTTCTTACAGCAATACCTTGATACTATAGGAGAGAGGACCCTGCCCAAAGAGCTTACATTCTAGAGGAAATGGGGGTGAGACATAAGGTTGTGGAAATCGGTAGGCTGTAAATAGATTGGCATGGAGTGTGAAAGGCGGGTTGGATCATATTGGGTAGTAATAGGGGTAATGTCTAGGCCAGGTTATATGCTTGCTTGAAAAGGTGGGTTTTAAGGTTACTTTTGAAGGTATTAAGGGACGATGATTAACGGACAGACTGAGGAAGGGAGATCTAGAGCAGAGGGGCAGTACGATCAAAGTCCTGAATACGGGCATGGGAAGAGATGACAAGGGCGGATGAGAGGAGGAGATTGTTTGCGGAGCAGAGGTTGCGCCTGGCACTATATCAGTGGATCAGCTCTGAGATATATGAAGGGGCTGTGTTGGATAGTGCTTTATAGGATAGCGTAAGCAGCTTGAACTGGATCCTTTGCGTGATGGGCAACCAGTGGAGGGACTGACAGAGAGGAGAGACATTAGAGAAGCGAGAAGAGAAATGAATGAGCCAGGCAGCAGAGTTGAGGATGGGTTGAAGCGGTGCCAGGTGGTTGTTTGGTAAACCTCACAGTAGTCTAGCCGGGATATGATTAGGGCATGGACTAGCATTTCATTTGAGAGGAAGGGTTGAATGTGGGAGATGTTTTTGAGTTGGAGCTGACAGGAATTGGCAAGTGGATTGACATGGCGTTTGAAGAAAAGATCGGAATCAAAAGTTATTCCCAGGAAGCGGACATGTGGAGATGGGGATATGGGTGTATTGTTAATATTAATAGTAAGACTAGGGAGGGGAACAGATCATAAGGGTGGGAAAAGGACAAGTTCAGTCTTGTCCATGTTGAGTTTGAGGAAGCGGGAGGACACAAAGGCAGAGATGGCACTAAGACAGTCGGGGACCTGGGATGTCAGTGTAGGGAGGTCTGGGACAGAGATGTAAAATTGGGGTATCACCCGCATACAGGTGATAATGGGTTAGGGATAATGAGTTGTCCAAGGTGTAGATGGAGAAAAGAAGACCGAGTACTAAGCCTTGTGGGACCCCCACAGGGAGGAGATGAGGGGTGGAGCTAATTCCAGAGTGGAAAAAACTAAAGGTCCTACCAGAGAGATAGGTGGATACCCAAGGAGGCCAGAATATGAAGAAGTAGAGGGTGATCAACAGTATCAAAAGCAGAGGACAGATCAAAAAAAATGAGCAAAGCATTGTGGGTACAGCTAATTTGGTTGCAATATTCTGTAGATCTTTGTATTTTGTATTATAAGGAACAAAGAAACAAGGTAAAGCCATAGACATCATTAGCATTGTACAAAATAAGAAAAGAAAGAAACGTAGATGTGTGTAATGAAGAGGAATTAACTATGGGGCGATTACAGGGAAGTATGGCTGTGTTGCATGACGTTGTACAGTGAATGATTGTGATGCAAACAATTAGAATTTTAGAAGCCATGTCAGCAAAGGAGTTTTTTACAATTATGTAGCAATAATATATACAGGCAACACATTGCTGCTTTCAATACATAGAATAACAAAAAAATAGGTTGCAGAATAACAAGATTAAGAATCTTTTACATTGACTTAAAAAAAAGTCTACATCTGTATCATTCCAGAGAAAAGAGACATCTCTTAGTGATTTCCAGAGAACACAAATATTTCTAAGTGATTTCCAGAGAAAAGAGACATTTCTTAGTGATTTCCCCAGAGAAAACAGACAGTTCTTAGTGATTTCCAGAGAATACTGATATCTCTTAGGGGCATATTTATAAAGCATCGTTAACTTTTCGCTTTTCCCGACCTTTGCGCATAAATCGCGTTTAACGCGATTTATTAATGTCGGGAAACGTCCGCGAAAAGTTAACGAAGCATTAACCCTTCGCGCCGATACTTACCTGTTACCGGCGTTTCTATTTATAAAGCGGCGGTAACTGTTTCGCATTGCTAGTATCGTCTGATTTTGCTTCGCCACCTTCAAGGGGGCGAAAGCAGCCGATACTAGCCGCCCTGCGGCGGAGATGGGCAGACAACCCACGGTGGGTGGTCGCACCCACCCCGGGAGGCACGTCCACCCCGCCCTCGCCGCTCCCCAGCAGCCCCTCCAAGCCCCCTGCCACGCCGGAGGCCCCTGCTGGAGGGTGCCTCCACCCCTCCCAGCGGCGGGGCAGGGGGCTTGGAGGGGCTGCTGGGGAGGGGGTGTGCGGCGGGTAGTCACGGACCCCACCCGCTGCGGCCCCTTCCCAGCAGCCCAGCAATGTGCAGCCCAGCAGCAGCGATGTGCGGTGGTAATTTTTTCGCGTTAATAATGTTTTTTTATAAATATGCCCCTTAGTGATTTCCAAAAAACACTGTCATCTCCTAGGGATTTCCAGAGGAAAGAGAGATTTCTTATTGATTTCCAGAGAAAAGAGACATCTCTTAGTGATATCCAGAGAATACTGATATCTCTTATTAATTTCCAGAAAACACTGACTTCTCTTAGTGATTTCCAGAGGAGACACATTCTTAGTGATTTCAATAGAAAAGAGACATGCCTTAGTGATTTCCAGAAAACACTGATATCTCTTAGTGATTTCCAGAGAAAAGACACATTCTTAGTGATTTCCAGAGAAAGGAGACATCTATTTGTGATTTTCAGGGAACAGAGACATCTCTTAGTTACTTTCGGACAAAAAAGGACATCTGGTAATGACTTGCAGAGAATGTAGACATCTCTTAGTGACTTCCAGAGAACAGTGACATCTCATAGTAATTTCAAGAGAACAGGGACATCTCTTAGTGATTTGCAGAGAACAGGGCTATCTCTTTGGGATTTCCAAAGAAAAGAGACATTGCTAAGTGATTTCCAGAGTAGAGAGAATCTCTTATTGATTTGCAGAGAACAAGGACATCTCTTAATGTTTTCCAGAGAAGTGAGACACCTCTTAGTGATATGCAGAGAACTGAGACATCTCTTGGGGATTTACAGAAAAAAATAGATATTTCTTTGCAATTTACAGAGAACAGAGACATCACTTTGTGATTTGTATAGAACAGAGATGTTTCTTAATAATTTCCAGAGAACAGAGACATCCTTTAGTAATTTCCAGAGAACTGAGATATCTTTTAGAGATTTCCAGAAAACAGAGACACCTTTTAATCCTCTTATAGGTTTCCTGAAACCAGAGACACCCCTTAGTGATTTCCAGAAAACAGAGACGGAATGTAATTTCGGGACTTTGTAGCGCATTTTCGATGATTCTGAATGTATGAGGTTATTTTCGGTAATCCTTGAAAATAACCCTCGAAATTCCAATTGGAAAGTATTTTCGAGTTTCCGATTGTATTTTCGCAGATTATTGAACATTTAAGGTTATTTTTGAGGATTACCAAAAATAGCCCCCGTACATTCAATAATCATTGAAAATGCGATCTGAAGTCCAAATGATCCACCTGGTTTTGGACAGTACATTTGGATTTCAGAACCGAAGGGTTCCGTATAGGATTGGATCAAGAGAACAGAGACATCTCTTGTGGGATTTCCAGAGAACTGGACAATCTCTTAGTGATTTGTAGAGAACAGAGACATATTTTAGGGATTTCCAGAGAACATAGACATCTCTTTGTGATTTCCAGACAGCAGAGATATGTCTTAGTGATTTCCCGGAGAACGGGAAAATCGTAGGAATTTCCAAAAAAGAGAGACATATTTTACGATATATGTTACAACATACGATTATTTCCTTTTTAGGCTGGACCTGCTCTTTAAGGAAATATATAAAAATTATATGTGAGCATCCACAAGACACAACCAACCCCACCCCAGGCACTGCATGTTTGTTGGCCAATTCGGCTGGTAAATATCTAATGTGTACAAGCCTTGAGGGTATCACTTGGCCACAGACTAGACATCGGTGATAAATACATCTACAAATAGTCTCATACTATAGCAATGGGCCGTTTACATTATTATCAAGGGAAAACTTATGGTCGATTAGAAACTGCAGTGAAGCAAATTCAGAATCTGACACAATGCTCTCTCTCTAGAGACTTTTAAATTTAGATTATAATCTCTATGGGATGGGAACTCAATGTGCTTAAAAAAACTCCATATGCAGCGTGCTGTCAATAAGTATAATGGTAAAATAATGTTTGTATTTTAATGATCATCTGAAATAATTAATTACAGATTCATCAACAACAAAATGTGTGTAATTTAAATTCTTATATAAAATACACTGTAGCTTATAAAATATTCATAATTTTATGGATAATTACATGAGCCCAGCATTACAAAGAAAAGTATGTGGTAATAGAAATATGCACACATGGTCTGAGAGAGTGTGTGACCCACTAATCTAGTGCAGTTATTGTTATATTAATTTTACCATAATGATGTTAATGCTACATTCCCCAGTAACTCCCAGCAACCACTGCTGGAGGGCTTGCATTTTGGACTCCCCTTCATTCTGTGTGTTGGGCGCATCAAGATTGGTTTGACCCAGATCAGAGAATTGACCAATTGTGCCCATAGAAAATTTCCTTTTAAAAGGAATCTGGTATAAGATTTCTGAAATACTTGGAAGCTTGCTGTTTGTGTCTGCCTCAATCTGCTGTATTTGCTTGCAGTGTGACAGGATCACATGTTCCACATAACACCATCTCATTATCATGCAGATAGATGAGAATATCCTTGCTGGGTGCTTAATGCCAATCTGTAAATAGCAATTCTGGAAAGATTACGGCGCAGGAAAGATAACACATTTGTTTCTTTTATGTAATCAAGTAAATGCGGAAACTGATTGTGTTTCTGATGAGGGTTACAGTCTATAAATGCAGGCTAGACACTTGCGTGCGGCTATTAACTATGTATATGTGTTTGTATTCCTATTATATATAGCATCAACCGTGTACTTAAAACAGACTGTACCCATGGATATATTTTTTAAATGATGGAGAATGATCCAGAAAAGTCTAGTAATGGGGAGAATGTGCTCATATTTTGACTTAACCTAGTATTGCTGGTAACTCAAAAAAGAATAATATAATTGTAACATCCTTTTCTAAGTGAACGTAACATACAATCCACTGATATGATTGATGCCCAACCAATGTTCTCTCGTTTGCAGCCTGGTTTTGTAGCACATATCTTGGTAATTAGTATATAACATACAGAAATTCCACAATACCGCCTACCAGAGATTTGGCTGTTGCAATAAGAGGTGATATTAATTGTCACTAACCAATCAAGTGTTCGCTTTTACCTGGGCTACTGCAATTAGATTATATCTGATTGGTCGCTGCAGATTAATAGCGCAGGCAAATTTTTTCACCCTTTATTGCCCTCTAGGAGGCCTAATTATAGAGTGGGCAATGTCTCCTCTTGCAGAGATTCAATATCACGCTTGCAGCTTTCTTAGATACTTTCAGACGAGCACTGAAACGGCAGATGAAAACTGTATGTGCTCCTCAACAAAACAATATTGAGAGTTAGGAATAATTAATACTACCGCTCATCCTTTTCCCATATACTTTTCATTTCTAAAAAGTGAATATTTACAGAATAGTTGCCCGTCAACTATTTTCATCACTATTCAGAAATTGCGCTTTGAAAGTGACAAAATCCTTGGTGATTGTAAAGCAATTTGCTATTTTGCTGATCTGTGAAAACTGAAATTGCCTCAGTTCGTTTATTGGGAGTGGGCTAATTGTAATCAGACCTCTTTGCTTGCTCTTTAGTAGTTGTTTTTTTTAGTTCTATGATCACGCACTATGGCAAACATGGGTTGAGCCTTAACCTGCCAAAGACTAAACCTAATTATCACAAACCCCTCCCACCAGGTAATAATATTATTAAAATGTGATCAATGAAAAATGATATGGAATGAGTCAAATTCAATTGGCTCTCTACAGAACTTTGCACTGAAGGTCTCTGACCTGAGCAATGAATGGGTCAATAGGAGGAAAGCTGGACGTTTTCTGTTGAACTCAATGTCCAAGTTAATTTAGTGAGTTCATTAATAGTGCAAAGTGTTTCTATTATCTTAACTCGGCCCAGAGTGCCTTGCAGTAGTTTCTGCTCTCTCTGCCTCCAGCCTGCTCCAGTCTGAATGTTAATGAGTAACACAGCAGCTTCCCACCGGGGTTGGAAGCAATATAGTTAAGTAAGAAAGCAATGGCTCGGATAAAAAGGCCTTAAATCAGGCTTCAGTAATGCAGCAAATGTCACTTGAAAGAGGATTCTGAAGAAAGAAGTCGGAATCCAAGAGAGCAATTTGAGGACAATTTGAAAATAAATGAGATCTCTTTGCCATAAAGTGAAGCAGTCTTAACAAAGAGAGTATAAACCTGTAATCGTTTAGGTTTAACCACACGAAAAAAGCTAGGTTACAAGAGATTAGAACTTCAATTACAACTAAACAGTATGCTGATCTTTGTAATGACTTCTTGATATTTAAAAAGAAATATTGATGTTGCCCTTTAACACGGTCCTTTAAGATGGGGAGGTTGTACATCTTAATTCTCATTGGCTACTGATACTGTAAGCTAGAGATTAGGGAATTCTCTCCTTAATATATAATTAGACAAGCAATAGGTTTGTTGTAAATAGCATTTGAAAAACAGCCATATTTAGGGTAAACTGCTATCAAGCCTGCACAGTGCAGATCACAGGGCCCGGGTTTTATAATGATTCAACTTCATCTGGACCTTATTGTGATAGCAGGGACCATTACAGGAATTCTTCACAAATATTATATTGTTATGGCAATATAATCACATCACATCACTTCAAACCTAGATCCTCTGTTGCTCTTTTTGGGGTGAATGTAGAATTTTGTATCATAAATCTTCTACAAAGATGCACATGCTACTTACATTAAAGTATTTACTGCAACATTGCTGAGGTCAGTGTTTGAGGTGCTGACAAAGGAATTTAATCCTAAATCAATGGCTGTGACCAGTAAAGGAATTTTTATTGAGTGAATGAATTAAACTGACATGCTGTCATGTGTGAAGACCCCTCATCATATAAAGGAGAAGGCAGCGGCTTTAAAATTGGGAGCAAGGCAGCAAACCAAGTCAGCTTTTTTTAGTTTTTTTAGTTGCTGTAAAATAACAAATTAACTGCTACGTATAAAAAAAACTTTACAAAGATGAATCGAACTTTTCCCTGCTTTTACTGTACACTAAATGGACATTTGCAGAATCAGTCAAGACTATTGATTGCAGACACATGTAGGCTTATTTTAACACAACAAGAGGTGTCCTTGTTTAACCTTTAACTGACTTTCTTCTTGCAAATTTGTGTATTTTGCATGGGGCAATCATGAGGTTATTGGTCAATATTGCCTATTAAGCAATCCACAGACATACGTTTCTCATGAGCTGTGACGGTTTGCGACTTCTGTTGGCCCACTGAACGTCTGCTATGGGTGACGTATGGGCATTCAGTAGTTCGTCTTGAATGACTGATGCCCAAAAGATCGCTCCTACACAAACTGATTCTCAACCATGCTGGATGTTCGTAGTCCCACAGTTGGGAAGTGTGGGAAACATTGTGTATCTATACGTAGCTTTAGCTTAAAACTGATTTAAAACTTTTAAAAGACTTTGGGGATTATTTAAAAAGAAATACAAAATGTTGCCAGGGCTGCTAATCATCAGCAACCAGACAGATTTTTTTCTAAATCTGGGCAGATTTTTTTCTAAATCTGGGCACACACCATACTATAATTCGGCCCGTCCCACTGACATTTCAGTGTTTTGGTTGGTCGGGCTGAATTATTGTATGGTTTCCTGAATCCCAATTGCACAAACATGCAATGGCACATGTCTGATAACCACGGCTGATGCTCTATTGACGGCACACTCAGTCGTGGCACACTATCGCCGGGGCCACTATTTCCGTGACCGACAGTCCCTCCTCATAGCTGACCGTTCGGAAGTGCTGAATGGTCAATCAGGAGGAAGAATCTTATGATGTGTATATAGCTTACTGTAAAGCTAGGTACACACAGTAACGATTTCTGAAAGATGACAGACGGATCTGAAGATCTGTCTGCCATCTTTCAAAGATTGCATACAAACAGTCCCGAGCGTTCTCCCTATAGGGAGAACGCTCGGGACTGTGTGTTTCCATCGGCCGCGCTAGACTCCCTATAGGAGTCTAGCGGGCCGATGGAAATTTTCGGCCTTTCCCGAACGAGCGTACGGCCGACCCGATCGTTCGCGGCCGCGCGCTCGTTCGGGAAACGAACGTACACACAGTAACGATAAAGCCCCGATACCGTCGGATCCGACGGTATCGGGGCTTTATCGTTACTGTGTGTACCTAGCTTAATAGACCAATGCAATCAGATCATCTGGTTGTTCCAAATTAGCAGCATGTTTGCACCTTTTGTCAAATAAACCTGATTGTTCTTTGGTGTCAGCAATGATATTAGCTTGCTAGTGTTTAACTTTATTGACTTAACCCTGAAAACACAGGTCATTTCAGAAAACATCCATAATAGACATGCTAAACCCACTGAGCTAAGGATCCAATGCAGAAGATGGATGTATACATTTATTTATATAGCGGCACTTGGAGACAAACAGCTAGCAAGTATATGTATAATTAAATACAATAAGTATTTGCATTAATAAGTATACAAGTGCTTGCACCCTGAAGATGAGAAAATAGGTCCGCTCTGTAAAGATTTACAAATACAGATGATTTTGTTTCTTAATTATTATTTTTTTGACAGCTTTATGGGACCTGCCTCACTGGTAACCAGGGGTTTGCTGACATCTTTTTCCTTCACATAAACAGCGTCTCTAAAGTGGTTTCCAGCTGCTGTAAACAATATTTAGGGTTACACCTGGACTACTAAAACACGTACGTGGCAACAAAAGATCCAGCAGATACCTCTGAGTCCCCTAACTCAGAAAACAAAGGGAGGCCCGACAGATCAGAACCTCAAAAACAGAAAAGAAAGATGGTACTCTGCTTGTGATATCTCCCAGTAAACTTACATATAATAACTCAGTAACCAAATAATATAACAATATTTAATATCCAAATGATGTGTAAAGCTTACAATACAGATGATTTTGTTTCTTAATTATTATTTTTTTGACAGCTTTATGGGACCTGCCTCACTGGTAACCAGGGGTTTGCTGACATCTTTTTCCTTCACATAAACAGCGACTCTAAAGTGGTTTCCAGCTGCTGTAAACAATATTTAGGGTTACACCTGGACTATAAGTTTGTTACATGTTTGCTCTTCAAATCCCATTAAATCTTTTCTTTCATACTAGTGTACTGTGTCACAGCTCGATCTCCAGTGCATGTTTGTATAAATAGATATACACACATATTCAGTGCATGTTCTTGTTTATTTTTCTCCAATATTAAAATCAGCGTACTGATACTTCTTTTTTATAGCGGGTACATTTTTAAGCAAATCATTTAAGCAGATCCATTATGTAATTTCAAGCCACATTAACTCTGAGAAGATCTTGCAGTATACATCATTTTTACTGCTTTCTAGATCTCAAATCAAGGGTTGTTTAATTAATATGTGCAGAAGGAAGGCCCTGCAGGATCAGACTGCCTATCAACTCTACTGCCAGAATTCAGGGGAAGCTTATGCCAAATTCAGCAAGTCAAAGCAAAATTGCAATACAATTTTCTCTAAATTGCACATTACTGGCAATTAGTGTCCCAATCAGAAATATATGCTAGCTTCACTTATGAACCTCCCTAGGGATAAGACAATTTGACAGCATTCTTAGAAAGAAAGGCAGGTGCAGGGAAGCTTCTGCACATACTACACCTGGTCTGGAAGGCTCAGTGTTCATGCACCTCACCTTTTTACCAACTAGAATAAAGGTTTAAGGCTGGGTGCACACGGAGGGACTATTTGTCGGCTGGGACAAATGTCCGTTGGGCGTGGCAGATTCGTACGATCGTTGGTAATTTTCCGACATGTCCAATCATGTCCGATCTGGACGAAGGAACGATCAAGATCGGTCGCGGTCAACCGCCCCACACCAGCCGTTATTTTCGGCCGACCGACCAAAAGTGCCGCGAATCGGTCGGTCGCCCAAAAATATCAGCTGGTCTGTACCCAGCTTTAGACATGGTTGGCTTGATACTTCCTTGCATTTCATTTCATTTTTGAACCAAGAATAAAAACAGAATCCAGTGTGGAAAAGGATAACTAAATATTATACTCTATTTCCTAGCACCATGAACATGTTACTGTGTGTCTGTTACTCTGCTAGTAGGGGAGAGGATGGGAAATGAGGAAGATTTTACTTCCTTGGCACAGGTTATCTTTGGTTAGAAATTATTTTACATAATTTACTAACAAGCGTTTTACGAATGGTTGCACAGCAAGATAAGATGACTTACTTGCCATAATTTTGTAGAGAGGCAGTTGTTTGAAATTACGGTTTACTAGTCTGTTTGGTTGCCAAAGCTTGAGAAATTTTGGCAAAATGTGTTAACTTTGCAGTCAAGTTGAATGGTCAAATATTCTGCATGGGGTCATGCTGTAATTTCCTAGATGGTGTGTTCAAGAGCAAGGGGATGGCCAGTATTAGGGAAGTTTCTTACTCTCTCCTTGGGCTCACAGGATGAACAAATGGAACCAATGGCTTGTCTAGGGATAAGTGCTTGACTTGGGAATCATTTGGATACATTATTTTAAACAGTGTTTTGTTTACTCTGAAGATTCAACCCTTAAATAAGGATTGGTGTGTACAGTTTTCATCCCATATATGTTCATTTGAAGAAGAATTTGTGAAGTAAAGGGGCTGATGCAAATAAAGGAGCAAAAGTTTGCCCGTTTCAATTATTTGCAGAAACCAATTAGATGTTAGATTCTTTCTGAGCTACTGCAGTTTGATAAAATCTGATTGGTTGGTGCTAATTAACAACATGGGCAAACGTTTGAGACTTTTTCTGCATCTGCATCTAACTAGTGTTAATTCAGAAATTGAGAAAAAAATATAAATAATGTATTTATGTCATCTGGAGATATACTCGAGCTATTGGTTGGTCTATCTCCATTAGAAACTGCAAACTATTACTGGCTTGGAATTGTCACTAGTCATGCCAACCGTATAGCAGGATACACAAAGACATTTACAGGGTTATTCAATAAAAGTTCTTATCGTTAAAAATGGTGCTAATTTTGCCACAACCAATCAGATGTTGGCTTTCAAATGTTAAATAAGCTCTGATTGGTTGGGGCAAAATAAGCACCATTTTAAACTATAAGAACTTTTATTGAATCTCCCTGTTAGGGTCGAATGCTGTAAAAGGTGCAAAGTTTATCCATGCCATTTTTATTTGCAGCAACCTATCAGTTTGTTTGCAATTCCATGTACGTATTGCCATAAACCGTTAATAGTAAGTGTTAATTTTTTTCTTTTTGCTGCAGGCTCTATACTGTGTGAAAAATGCTCTGCTTTTCCGCTTCATTAAGTTTACATTTTCAAAAGCAATCGGACTTTAAAGGGCAAAAAACTAAATTGTATAGCACAATTTCATTCCCACCTTCATGACCCTTCTCTTTGGGGTTCAGCTTCTGAGCCCTTCCAATTTATCTTTTTTTCTATTTTTTGTAGAAATTGCAGGAACCTTTGCATCATTTGTAATGTTGTGCATAATTGTTTTTTAATTTAAAAAAAAGCAGCTATTTGGTGCATGCAACACCTTCTGTTGAGTTTTTATAGCATTATGCAAGCTGGCCACTCAATTAGAGCACCATCTGTTGCAGCTACATTGAGACTCTTAAGTGCAGAGTGGGCAACTCCAGTCTACATAGTAAATTGCCATTTTACTGACATCACAATTCTCTTTACTGAAGAGGTTCAATGCTCTGAATGCCCAACACAACTAGGCAGCATAACTAGTGACTGACAGTTACAAAACCCAATTAATTTATTTTAAGAATGTTCTGGAAACATCTGACTATTAAAGGAGAACTAATGCATTAATGTTTTTTTTGTTTAAAAATGTGCTTGAAAACTTGGATCAAACAAAATCCCTGTACCTTATCTCACATTCTTCAATAAAACCTGTAGGAGCATGGAGAGAAGGTAAGGTACTTACCCAATCGCTCGCTCCTCTGCCGCGTAGTCTGACAGGTTCCAACGGACTACATGGGGGTGGGGGGTGGGTACTGATCAGGTAAGTAGCTTACCTTCTCTCCTGGCTCCTGCAGGTTTTATTGAAGATCAGGAGGTAAGACACAGCTCCTTTACCTCCCATTCTTCAATTAAACTAAATGCCATTTTTTTCCCCCAGTGGAGATACCCTTTAAATAAACAAAATGCCTCCCACAGAATTTTTTAGCAATCATCACTCAGGGTGTAGGAAAGATTCTTCACCATTCTGTGAATCCCATGAACCATACTGGAAAAGTGTGAATATTGAGATTTGCTCAAATAAAATTGAAGCGTAATATTATATTAAGCTGTTAGTCTGCTCAGTGAATAGCTTGATGTGTTGTCGATAGCTCGTTGTTCAGTGGAATGTAATGGTTCTAACATTCTATTTATCAAGGAACCTTTAGTGCCTAAGAAAGCTTACGTTGGTGAATGGGTCACCAGGCAGTACTAACAGTCTCTTTCTACCAGACATTCTCACCAGGAACAGATTGGGATAATGCCTTAAACACAAAAATACGGCCCGTAAAGGCATCGCGGAAACAGTTGTTTTCATTAATAAAGGCAGCACTGAGAATTCCTAAAGAAATCTCTACAGCGTCCAAGGGAGACATTTATGTCCAGAATCTGGCAGCTCCACTACCGCAAAGAAATAAACCAAACAGCTTAGCACTATAAGCCAGACATTAAACGAGAACACAAGTATGCTCATTTTAAAAGACAAGTAAATTCAAAATGTAAGAACAGTTGTGATGACCCTGTTCTGACATTCTCAGATACTGTCCCCTCCTGCCCCTCCTCCCATTAGGCTCAGGCTTCTAAAGATTTAACTCTGCATATACCATATCCCTAAATGTAATAATCATTATTTGTACAAAAAACGTAGCAACCCACCCTTGTGTTAGGAAATACCACACAGTTGTTTAATGATTGGCAGGTAGGGATCGACCTGCCTGGACTCCACCCAGTCCGGCTCAAACAACCACAAAACTGTGCCATAGTATTGGATCTGACCAAACCATGTCCCGATGTACGATCTTTTGAACACAAATGGACCTGTTTAAAGCAAGATTTCCCTGTCTTTGAAATGCTGTATTGTTGTTAAGGATTACACAGAAAAACAAACAATACATATTAATATATATATGTAAATATTATATATATATATAAAAATATATATATATATATAAATATATATATATATATATATATATATATATAATACGCATTATATATCAGCATCAGTCAGGAAAATATGTATTTAACCATAACATTTTCTTTTAAAATCTTCCTTTTATCATTCTAAACGCCACAGCTCAACCAATAATCTCTGCTTAAAATATTTCTATGAGAATAACCAGTATACAATTATATAACGAATAGTGTTGTCTCTTCAACTCTGCAGAGAGTTATAGTTCTGAAGCAGCTCCTGTACCCAATGCTCTGTTTCCCTTTAATGGTTTCCAGCTCTCCTAATATGTAGTCTATTTTTGTTTCAGCTTCATTAGCTTAGCCAATAGTTATTAATTCTAGAAGGAATTTTAATATACAGTGCTATACAGTACACACAAACCATAGATGGGAATAGCTGAGATTCCAGTTCTGTCACTAGCAAAAATCCAGTATTGATCTCGAGTGAAAGAAGTATTATTCGTTGTCACTTGTATTGTGTTTGAAGGGAGAATTTCATATCATATTTGAAGTGTTTGAGGGAAGGTTTCCTTCCTGTGGCTTTTATGGACATGGTAAGACAGCTCTCTGCCATGGATGAACAGGTCTGATAGATAGCTCTGCCTCTGTGAGCTGGATACTAGAACTGTTCCAAGTCTTATCAGTTCCTGACTGAAATGAACCTCGGAGATCTTTTAGTAAGAGCGGAGACACAAACATACAGATATTATCCAGTATGTCTCTCATGCTCTCTGTATTAGGAGTGTTTAAGATTTACAGCTATTTAGCGCTAGCCTAATGTCAGGCTAGTCTGTGTATATCCACATAAATATACATTGTATTAGCTGTGAGCAATGTTTCTAATTTTCATTTACCTTTGTATTTTCATAAATAAGATGTATAGCAGTTTGCATATAACATGGGTATTAACTTAGCAGTTAGGTTCAGTCACTCCTACATTCAGATATTCATAGGGATAACACACAACTGCCAAGTTGTTTGGGCAGCTTACATAAAATTGTTTATAAAATTAAAACCTCTATCACCGCTAGGGGGAGCAGCGCCAGGAACAGATTTCCTCCGGAGCTGCTCTCCGTACAATAGAAGTCAATGGTACGCTTCCAATCACAGGAGCACATCACCATTGGCTTGTATTGTATAGGATCACCGCTAGAGATGGGCGAAACTCACTAGTTTCGTTCCGTTTTCTGATTCGCGGATCTCGGGAGAATCCCGAAGATTTGAAAATCCAAATCTGGAACGAATTTTAAAAACATTTTGAATGTACGGAGCTATTTTCGATAATTTTCTAAATTAGCCTTGAACGTTCGAAATTTCTCGAAAATACAATAGGAGACCATTTTCGAGTTTCTGGTCGTATTTTCGAGGATTTTCGAACGTTTGATGCTATGATCGAAAATGATCGAAAATTTATTCCGAAGTCCCGAAATCCGGACGATCATTTGGATTTCGGAAGCGAGGAGTTTCGTGTCGGATCCGGGTTCGTGTTGGACCTGGATCCCGTCTCTACCATGCCATGAACAGGATTTTGACCCTGCAGAATCCCTTATTCTAACTTAGAACCTTAACATAGAGGAATTGGGAAATTGTGTCATTGTCCGTGAATACCTTTTTCATGTTTTTTAACATCCGCTATTTGGTTTGCATTGATATTTTTAACACAAAACTGGGGCCATTGCAATATTAAATATTACTTTTTTTTAAATGCGCACAGCAGATGCAATTCTGTACCCGGGTGAGGACCTAAAACCCTTAAGACCCTTTGAAGTTCTGATCATCAGCTTGGTAAATGCCATCCTTGGTTTGAGCAGACATAGTAACATAAGCATAACATAACACATAGGATTACATAACATGGGATTTCTTTTTTCTTGACTGACCGTCCGTCACTAATGGCAAATATAGCAGCGTCTGACAGCGGCCACCCCCCCCCCAAAAAAATCTATTATTGGATAGTGTCAACCCAGTCATAGTATTGGAGGTTGTATAAAGACATACGTCCATCTAGTTCAACCTTTATACCCTACCCATGATTCTTGTTAATCCAGAGGAGGGTAATCGGAAAGATTCCCTGAATTAACAACAATATTTTTACATTTTAGAAACTTATCCAACCCCCTCCACAGCTATTTAATGAACTAGACATTCCACAGTTTCACTGTTCGCACTGCAAAGAATGCTTTCCTAACCTGAAGGTGGAACATATACAGTAAATGTGATTCCAAGTTAACTGCAGTGATGCACTTTCCTTCAATTGACAGTTGATGTCTCAGAGGAACCATTAATTAAATAGTTACACAAAACTGTGAAAGAGTTATGTTCAAGAATCGGATATCTTCTTGCGTACCAGTGATCAGGGGCAGGTAAGTCTTTGATCTCAATTATCTTTACATCTGCGAGAAATAACCACAATTGATAACGTCTCAGGGCACTTGAAGAAAATCAATCAGATGTCTGGGTATCTGATCTCCATTGCTGCACTGCATGAATAGGCGAACATTTATCTAAAGAAGGTGAGAGAGTTTGCATGAGAGTAGAAAGGGCGTTTTTTGTATTTAATTGGTATCTCCTGTCAGTTACATAAACACACATATAACATAAAGTTGTCTGCAGATTTCTAGTCCATTTAAAAAGCTACTGCATGTTTCCATCTCTTCTTCTTAAAGGGCATGTCCACCCCAAAACTAAAATTTAACCCATTACTAGTCCCACTGTGAAGTTCAGAAAATTCCTTACCTTACATCTCTGCTCCTTTTGGTTGCCCTGCATCTACCATACAGTAAAGAATGAATTTTGTGTGGACATGGCCTGCTCAGTCCTATGATTCCACTGGGGTCTGTGATGTTTCATGGTGGAATGACTTCCTAGGTTCTGAACAATTATAAGAAGGGGAATTCAATTATTGTCAACTGATAAACTGAAACCAGCTATCAAGTAAGGGCTCGTTCACACTAGAAACTGACAAAAGCGCACAGCACGTGTTTCTGTTAGTTTGTCAGTTTTTTGCATGCATTTGAGTCCATTTTTTCACAATGCCCTTTCCTTAGATTTATATAGAAAACAAGTGGAAATAACGGACAGAAATGCATCATGCAGTGCGTTTTTTAAACGCAACTGACCAGAGTGCAAACGGACACAATCAAACGCAATAGTGTGAACGTTACTATTGAATTCTATGTCCTTGCATTTTCAACGGCCTATTGCAAAAACGCACCTAAAAACTGACCTAGTGTGAATGAGCCCTTAAAGGACACAAGGATCTTTTTTCAGCAATCTTTTCATAAAATATTTTATAAAAGGAAATATTTATAGATGGGTGTGTAAAATAATAACCCATAGCATATGGCCAGCAGCAATCTTTTGTTAGACTAGAGAATTTAAAATTTATTAGTGGTTGGGGCAGCCAATACTTGTTTTTTTTGGAGGAAATTGTTGGCCTTGGTCAGCACTAGAGAAGGACCCAAATCTGAACCTGGTTTGGAAGCTAATTTTATGGATTAACTTGGACTTCGCGGATTTCTGTCAGATTTTTACAAACCGCAAACTATTTAGAAAAAATTGTGATTTTGTAAATTCGAAATATCAAACATGCCACAAGAAGGGCATGATGTTTTCTGGAACTGGACAGTGTTTTTTTTTTTTTTTTTTTTTTATAGATTTTGCCCATTGATGTTCCTCAGACCATTTTCTAGGTCCCGAGCCATTTACAGTAAGTAATCATTGCTATTTATACCTTAACTCATAATTTTTGTATTTTTTAACTTCTATTGACTTCAATGGGTCCGCTTGGGGATTTTCAGATTTCATGATGGATTTTAGTGAGTTCAGCCATCTCTAGTCAGCACTTAGCACTGACCAGCTTTTTCTGTGGAAGGGTTAGTATGATTGTATATTAAAAGTTATTGGGACATTAGAGTTCTTAAACGTTGGAGAAATTCCTCCTGGATATGTTGAATATAATATATTTACTTGATGAATATGACACAAAGGATATGACACAGTAAAGTGTCATATATACTGAAACACTTCATCCAGTAAAATTGCATTTGTTATAGTTTTTAAAATGTAGACCCATGTTGTTTTATTTGCAATGATGACTTATGAGTCTTTGTAATAATGTCCTTGTGGGAATAGAGACGATTTGTAGAATGAGGCGTTATTTGAGACTATTGGAATATAAAGGCTTTTTCTAGATGCGTCAATTCCATTGCCTTCATCCTAGGGAAATAAATATCCAATAGGAAGCCCTCCGTGTGTAATGAAACATCATAATTCATTCTTTTCAACTCCTTCATTGTTTGTTAAGCAGAAAGCATGTGAAACAGATAAAAACATGGATAGTTGCAAGAGAAGATAAGTAGGTAGTTATTGATGAATGTTCACCAATGTAGGTTGACCACAATAAGTTCCATAACAAGCTGCAGTAAAGCTTGTACACACAGTATTTAAAATTGCTAGGTCTGATCCTCAAATGATGGGTTCAACAATCTATTTAAAGACAGGCCGATCTGCATCAGCCAAGCAGTCTTTTTGAGCTAAGAGTGGAGACCCTCTGTCAGGACAGGTCCCTAAATAATGTCTAGGGGTCACCCATACATATTAGGTTGTTGGACGATTTGGCTACTTTAGCCACAATAATCTAATGTGTGTACACAACTTAATCAGTAATGGGAATGCTACACAGAAAGTCCATTGGTAATGTGCATAGCAAATAGCAAAGCAAAAAAACAACAACTGTATACTTAATACTCCAAAACACTAGGGATAAAGGGATGTAAAACCATGCTACATTTTTATAAAACAATAAAGTGTACGTGTTTACCAGAGAAATCCACATGATTACAGTTATAGGGTGTCTAGATACATTCTCATGGGAATAATTGAGAAGCCAGTTTTCCCTTTAAAGTATCTAAATATGGTATAATAGTTCTGTCGTTTTATTTCTAGAATTTAAGACCATGAGCACTACTTCTGGGTGCAAGGAAGCTTTCAATTGACTACAAATAGTTCCACAGTAGTGTAAAAAAGTTGGATTTCTTCAGTTCTTCAGTTCAGTTTCCCTTTTTCCTAATTTGCCTCCTTAAAACATTGTAGGGGTTTCACAGCTCACAAGAGGGCCGAGTGATATCTTACCTCCCCTGTAAGACTTCCCTGTTCTAAGACTGTCAGTCCAAACAGTAATGTGCTCCCAACATTTAGCAGTTAAGCAGTTAAGAGCACATTTAATATTTAATAATACAGAAAATCTGAACCCCCCTCCCAACTCATTGTCCCTCTGAGATATAACAAGTATTAGTATATTTATCCCCTAATAGCCATTTCTTCCCCTGGAGTCACAGAGCGTCTTGCATGGAATTTATTTCCAGGCTTTAAATAAGTAAATGA
Organism: Hymenochirus boettgeri; assembly: GCA_019447015.1. Classification (NCBI taxonomy): domain Eukaryota; kingdom Metazoa; phylum Chordata; class Amphibia; order Anura; family Pipidae; genus Hymenochirus; species Hymenochirus boettgeri. The sequence goes on along the minus strand of CM033477.1, from coordinate 106,929,451 downwards.
AGTAAGTGCCTTTGATCATTGAGAAGTGACAAAGAATGTTAGAAAATCTTCAGCCGGTGAGGTTCTTTCAGATTAACCTCTTCATTTGGAATTCTGAATAACAAATCCAACTCAGGCAGTTGCTGCAATAAAATATTTAAGAGTCTGCTTTAAAATATTCTAGAAAGATGGGCAAATGGTGTAAAAAGCAAAGTACAGCAGCTCAGCTATTGCAGTGTTTAATAAGCCCATCTGTAAGTACAACTTTGCCTTCCATAGCTCTGGGCCATCTTTCTTACAAGCTTTCAAAAATGAATGAATCTTCCCCAAATATTGTAATTATTTGCTGACTAGAAAAGTGTTTTAGTTTTTTTAATAAGGTATGAAGCATTTTACATGGATTTATGGATCCATTTCTAGCCCTGAAATATGCATTATGGTTTGTTTTTAAAATTCCCTCTTATTTGAGTTCAGTATATTATGAATGATTCATGTGGACCTGGTTCCAAGGTTGTCTCAAATGTCTTTACATGCAGCTCTGTTTTGAAAGGTACATACAGTATAAAGGAGAAATATAACAGGTACCTTACCATTTAGTCACTGCCATTAAGCCGAGTATGATGAGGTTTTTGTTTACAGGGTATCTCCACTGCAAAATTGTACTTACCCTTTTCCACTTTAATTGAAGAATGGGAGGTAAATGAGATACCTTACCTTACCTCCAGTTCTTCAATTAATTCAGCAGGAGCCAATAGGGAACCCTTTAAACCTACCCACATTCATGTAATGTAGCGTGGATAAAGTCGGACACCTGACTTTATATGATCACTTTGTACTGTGTAAATGTGGCCATACATCATGATTATTTCCCAACACCTCTCATTCTTTGTTGAGAGAAGGCACCATGATGACATCCCCACTACCCCCACCATAGGCGTTATGGGGATTGGTGGGTGTGCGCCCATACATGAGCCAATGATACCAGCTCCCTTTAATTTTAAATACAATTTTCAGTCCAGATAGACCACAATGCCAATGACGGTAGTTCGTTTGCATCATGGTCGGTCGTCCATCTGTATGGCTGCCTTAAGAAACAATGAAAAAATTGTTCCCCCATTGACAGAAGGGAAATCAAACAAAATGATCCAACAGATCTTGGTGCCATCAATTTAAGTGAAGTGATTCCATGAAAGGACCTTGAGAAACCTAATGGCAGGTTACTGAAAAGAGCTTTTCCATTATATAGCCAGTTGTTTTAATGAAATTCTAAGGTTTAACAACAAACACATTTCACTCCTGCCTTAGTTTAGGTAGTTTACAGCTGCACATTTTTTGTAATAGATGTGTCTTAATCTCTATAATAGCCATCTGAATAATAGCCTTGCAACATTTCTTTTGACAAAAGTATATTTGTATGAATTTTGCCTGAAACTTTGTCATATGATGTGATATTGCATTGTGTAGATCTGGGATCATGGTCCAGTTTCTAATGTCCTTGTAGATCAATCAATACTAGTATTGTTACTATTCAGCTCATTTTTATGAGAAAATAATGTAATTTGTGGTCTTTAGCCCCAAGAAAAACAGGAAATTTGCTCTTCCCAAAATTCTTATATTAAATGCTAAAGAAAACAGGAGGGGTTGCCTAATTTCACAATCCTCGTAGTAAGTGACACTTTGTTGATTCAAATAAATGTTTTGGAAAGTAAACAAGTTAGCAGAAGTTAATAAAAGGAATACCAATTGTTTGAATTCTCTGTCTCCAATATGTATGCATTGGTCAGGGACACCAAACAATGAAGGGAGTGTGGGGCCTCATTTCATATCCTACCCCACCCAATATTCTTGAATATAACTTGTCCCTTTTGAGGTCTGGTAATTTAAAAATAATGGTTGAATGTGCATAGGGTTGGCCGAAACTGTCAAGTTTTGTTCCATTTTTGGATTTACGGATCTCGGGAAAATCCCAAAGATTTGAAAGTCTAAAAATGGAACATACTTTTGGGACTTCTGAGCCCATTTTATTGAATGTCGAAGCTATTTTCGAAAATAGCCCCGAACATTCGATATTCCTCGAAATCCGAATGATCCAAGGAATGAACCGAGGCTCCGAAGTCCCGAAATCCGAATGACCCGCCAGAAACATGAACATTCGGATTTTGGAACCAAGGGATTCTGTGTCGGAACCGGGTCCGAGACGGACCCGCATCCCATCTCTACTAGGTGGTAATAGGAATAAATATCATTGGGGTTGAAATATAAATGAAAATGGTTAAATGGACTTTATGCACTGCCTATTTTTGTGAATCATTATTCATGTGTAAGTGTAAGCTCCTTTCACGGGCCATATTCCCCCTCAATGTTATTGTATTTTGTGTTACTTTAGTATTTGCATATTGTTGGGCTAATTCTTTAAGAAACCTACTTCTTCCTTTTCCATGTCACTGGAGTTCACATGCAACTTTGATCATGCTGTCCTTCTACTTTGATGTCCTTTAAATTGGTTTTAATGACCTAACAAGACATTAATGTGATGCTACATTTTTTTTTATTAATCAGCATCTGTCAGACCCAAAAGGAAATGCCTTCATACAATGTCACATACAAGAGCAAATGTTGCATTCATTCACTTGATTTTTTTTCAGTGCTTTGATTTGGAAATTAATTCAGTGGATTAAGTAGCATGAATTTCAATAGGTGATGCTACGTGTATCTACATAGCATGGGTATTTGTGTAGCTGCACTTGATACTCATGAGAAATCATACAGTTCTTCAATTTAAACAATGGTAAATACCAGAAATAAAATGGGTATGAAATATTTAGTATAAGTTGATCCGAGTATAAGTCGAGGCACCTGTTTTTACCTGAAAAATTAGTGAAAAGTCATTGACTCGAGTATAAGCCGAGGTTAGAAACTATGACCACGGCTGCCTTCTGATTCTGTATTGTTTTGTGGCTTAAGTTGCCCTTTTAATGGACAGCACTCCAGATGTTTGGAAACTACAACTCCCAGCATGCTTTGGAGTGGCAAGGTTCAATAAACTTTTAATTAAGCTTAATAATTAATTAATTCAGCTCATTTACAAATCTACTGACCCCATATAGTAAAGGGCACTCTTACCCCAATAGTTAAGTGTCACCTGCGAGTGTCACCTGGGCATTTTTTGCCTGTAACTGAGAAGACCCATCAGATTTACAGCATCCAAATGAGCAGTGACAGTGCTGAGTGAGGCCAGCAGCCAGACTGCAGGAAACAGGAAGGAGTGTAAAGGCAGATCAGCTCCTCTAACTTTCTATGCAGATGAAGGATTTTTAACACAGCGCCACCTACTGGTAACTACCCGCTATTGCAGCATTTGGATCTAAATTAGGACTTGACCCGAGTATAAGCCGAGGTTAGGTTTTCAGGCTAATTTTAAAGCCTGAAAATCTTGACTTATATTTGAGTATATATGGTAGTGATAATTTTATTGGAATTAAGAATAAACAAGATAATTATAGTATAGGTTAGTGACTCTGGAAGTGTTACAGAAAATCTCCTTAAAGGCATTTTAAAGCCCTACCACAGCTTGCCAAGCCAACTTTATCCCTATTCAAAGTATTACTTTATATTCAAAATGTCTTTAGTAGGCAGGTCGAAGTACCCAGCCTAACATTAAGGTAGCTAATTGATAGAGATGGACTAGAACTCGTACGAGAGTTTGAGCCAAAACTATTTGAATTCAAACGAATTCGGACTTCTTGAACTATCCCGGACCCGGATTTTCGATATTTTCGGACTTTCGATAAATATCGAATGTTCGACCGTTCGAATATGCGAGTAAAATGCCTATTATACCTATAAGTGAGCATCGAATCCGCAAGTAAAGTGTCCATTAAAACCTATACGTGAGCATCGAATCCACGAGTAAAATGTCCATGATACCTAGGCGCGAACATCGAATCCGCGAGAAAAGTGTCCATTAAAGCCTATACGCAAGCATCGAATCTGCGAGTAAAATGTCCATTATACCTAGGCGCGAACATCGAATGTTCGAACGCGAGAGCTCAAAAAGTAAAATTGATTTTTCTAATGTCCTGGATATTCCAACATGTTCCCCAGACCATTTCCCAGGTCCCACAGCCATTTACATTAAGTTACCATTAATATTTTATTTGTATTTCATTAGAACTTTTCGAACTAGTTGACTCCCATTGACTTTAATGGTTCTGTTTTCGAACCTACCATATAGTTTGAAAGTTCTCTACTAATTAATAGGACTCATTGCTGCTTAAGGTACCATTCTGGAATCTAAAAACTTGTAGTGAAGGATTGGAACTTGATAGGGTTTCAACAATTTTGTTTCAGATGTTGAAGCAATAGAAAGGACTGTGGAATAAAATCAACAAGTAACAGTTATGGCAAATCTATACTAAATGTGCCCATACATAAAGCTGGAAGGATAAAAAAATGGATGATATAATAATGCAACAATAGATCCTTCTTCACCATCTTGTACCAGTGATCTTGAGGAGATTTCATCCTGAAGTTTATCAAAGGTGTATATTGATTGACCTTTTCCACCTTCTGTTGGAATTTATGGTCAATATTGTCAACTGGTCTATGGAGCAAAAGTACGAATGGGAATCGAGTTTTAAAAAATTAAATTGAAATTATCAAAAAACATTTGATCCCCATACCAAATATTTCCTAGTTGCCTGAGCCATCTAAGTTACCGTATATACGCCTTAGTTGATTGTAGCTGGTGATATCTGCAGGCAGAACATTATAATAGCTCTTTACAAACCCCAAACTTTGACTGCATATCACCTTCTTTAGATTTTCATTGAACAATAAAACTATACACATACATGCCAGTAAAGTTAGACTGGAGTCACCAGAGAGTCCATGTCAAGCAAAATAGCAACAGAGAATAATGTTGTGATGTCGCAAAGTAAAATGCCATCATAATATAAAAGTACTTATTTTAAATAATGCATGGCAAGGATAGATATGGAAGGTAATATATGGAATGTGTGAGAGCCCTTTAAATGTGATAGACAAACCTCTAATCTATCTAATGTCTTCTTAGTGCATATATATATATATATACTGAGCCATCTACTGTAAGTTACCGTATATACTTGAATATATAATGTAGATAATGAATCAGCGCACTCCTTAGTCTTGCACACAAATGGGTTTATTCATATCACATCAAACGGCAATGTTTCGGTGCCTGGTCTTGGACCTTTATCAAGCCTTGTAGATTGGTCCTGAAGGGACCTAATTTTATAAATCCTGTCACTGGTAAGCTCTTTCCCATTAGGGGATACCAAAACTGCAATTCTAGTTTTGTTGTCTATGCTATCACTTGCCCTTGTAAGCTATTATATATTGGGGAAACAATCCAACCTATAAAATTTAGGATTACCCAACATCGGTTGAGTATTTGACTTAAACATGATAAATTCCCTGTCCCAGCACACTTAACTCAACTGGGGTACATAGACTCAGATCTACGGTATACTGTGCTAGAACAGGTCCAGGTACCCAAAAGGGGAGGGGACAGGGAATTGCTACTTAAATGCCAGGAGGTCAAGTGGATCCACCGGTTGGGGACCCTTGAGCCTCTTGGATTATAATCTGTATTTATTTATATAGACTTTGCTGCCTGTATTGCCTTTGTCAGTGGGTGTGTTCACTGATCTGCACATGCATGTCATTTTTAAATGTATGTGCAGACTATATTACTTTTCTTTTGCAGTGTCTTTACCGAGCATATCCTGGATGTATGTGATATTTATCTACTAATAACAGTAATGTTTTTGTTTATTATCATATGTAACGATTGTATGGGGAAGGCTTATTGTGAGCACCTTACACTCCCTGTTGTTACCTATAAAGCTCTATTGGTGTAATAGGGAAACATATTTTGTTTGTACTACCTGAGGAAGGGGGAGGAGCCCCCGAAACGGGCCATTGCAGTGTTTATGTGTGTTAGGAGTGCTACCTAATAAACACACCTGAAACTGGAAATAGTGAGTGCCATGTTCTTCTTTTTTATTTTTCATTTGGGAGTTTCAGCTTTGCTCCCCTTACACTGGCACCGAAGATTTGCTTATACTGGTGAGCCGGTATTTTCAAGCCATCTATTGTAAGTTACCATGCTTTTACCACCCTTACTTTACTTATACTTTTTTCTCCCTTCTATTGGTCTGTTTTTGGATTTTCGATTTCTTTGGAATTCCGAAAATTCAAAAACGGAATGTAACTCGCCAGTTTCAAACATCTCTATTAGTAAATATGTGTTCCAAGGTTTGGATAAATTGGTTCAAGGAGAACTTGTTGCTTTATTTTGCCTGAAGTATAATCTGTGAAAAGTCTATGACCTTGTTTATAAAAGTCTCATCTCCAGGTATCTGAAATTAACACTCAGTCCTTTAATCTGAATTAATATTTTCATCTTGTGTGTTATGATTTGTCATGTGCAAGGGATGAAGAACAAAAGTTGAAAGGCTCAACTGCAAGGACAGTGATAATAGCCATATAGGTGACTTATTAGTTATAGCCTTGCAGGGAAGCTGCAAATGTGGCTATGACAGAGGAAACATGATTGGTATTAATTACTGTCCTGTAGGTCAGAAGTTAGACTGCTGCAGAACATGTAAGATACAAATATCTGGAATTAACTATGGAAGGTTTAATGTGACAGGCTAGAATGTTTTTCAGCAAATATATTGCGTATTGTTTTTTAATGTGTCGGTTTATATATTTCTAGATGGGTTTACAGAAGTTACTTTTCCCCAGTCCCGTACCAACCTTTTAACACACTAGACCAAGAGAGCTGATTGGTTGCTATATGAGTTCTATGCAAATTTAAGTACCCTTGTTTCATTTGTACTTAGTTTCATAAAGGCAACAAGGGAGTTGAGGGTAGAGTGCTCAGTTGGCCTGGCCAGTTGTTAGAGTTTGGAAACAACATAATTGCGTTAAGCACTCATTCTAAACTCATCATGTTCTCAAACACTTATGGTAGCCTGGAGCTGCCTGGTTGAATTAATTTGATGCAAGGTCCTGCAACCCTTGGGTATCCTCAAGAGAGGTCCACTCTGTCAGAATATTGGTTTTGGAATTTCATTGATCAACATATGGATAAATAAAACATTGATCTTGTGTTTCTTCGAGACTATCCTGAAACTAAGTGCAATGTTTGGGGTGAAGGAAGAGACTTGAGGCACCTGGGAAATTACCAGATTGACAGGAAATCCATGTAACAATTTACTTTGCATAAAATGCTAAATTAATTAGACACTGTACACAGGCTGGTTGCCTTAGTTGATTGTAGCTGGTGATATCTGCAGGCATTATAATAGCTCTTTACAAACCCCAAACTTTGACTGCATATCACCTTCTTTAGATTTTCATTGAACAATAAAACTATACACATACATGCCAGTAAAGTTAGACTGGAGTCACCAGAGAGTCCATGTCAAGCAAAATAGCAACAGAGAATAATGTTGTGATGTCGCAAAGTAAAATGCCATCATAATATAAAAGTACTTATTTTAAATAATGCATGGCAAGGATAGATATGGAAGGTAATACATGGAATGTGTGAGAGCCCTTTAAATGTGATAGACAAACCTCTAATCTATCTAATGTCTTCTTAGTGCATGGCAAGCTTTAGACTTATATATTCCTTATATTTTATAATGTGTGTTTTATTAAATCCTAATGCTATTTGCCTCAGTGCAAAAAGCATTTTTGACATTTCAGCATGTCCAGATTGAATCATTTCCTCTTTACCAAGTTTTTAAATAGATAGGGAAGAGTACAAATAGTAAAGATGAATTAAAAATGGAAACAAAAACGAAACAAGCAAACAAAATAAAGGTAGTTTATGATATAGCAGGTACAGTAGGAGCAAATATTTCAATCTCCTTTTCTGCTTTAGTTAATGAGCAATTACATTATGAAGTTTGCCTTGACCACTTACAGCTTTCAGTCTCCTCGTGTGACTCAATGCAAAATAAAGTAATAAGTCGGGGAGTTGGACAGAGAACTGACGCCCTTTGGTGCTCTTGGCGAGTAGTTGTAATATTTTCTCGATTCTCGCATGTAATTACAGATTGCAGAGGAAGGGGGCGAAGTTATTCCCTAGCTATATATGTCCTTTAATACCAATGGATTATTTTAATAAAGAAAGACATGTTTCCTGTATGGTTAAGCTATGTGTAGAGTATCACTACTGAATGATTTGTACATTCAAGAACACAATGCAGCCTTTATGGTCTATGAAATTATAGTTTGAATGAACTCAGAAATTAGAACTGTTCTTTCTGTCTAGTGGCCACTGGTAAAGAGCTTAGACCTGGCGATGTTCTTGTTCAAATTTTCCAATTGCTTCGGATGTCGTTAAGTCCAAGAAAATGAACCGTTTGGGTATTGTTTAACAAGATTTAGCTGAACCATTATCCCAGTCTTTCTATTTTCTTTCTCTCTGTAGTATTTTTACTATGTTTCTCACCTTCTCTGTTTCAATAGTTGTTAGATATATAAAACAGTAACTGTCCCCAGATATGCGTATAATTAAGGCTACAATAGCATTTTAGGTTGGCAGTGACATTCTGCAAATGATTGACCTTCTGTCTAGTATTTTATTGTGTCACAAGATATGCTAAATGCCATACTCAGCCTTATTATGAATACAGAGGGACACGCTTATTGCCATTCATTATAGCAGCAAATCCTTGTGTCCATTTGGTTTAATGTCATAGTTTGGTAGTTTGATTTCTTTGCGCTTATGAACAAATATTGCCTGTTTAAGCTTTAGCTCCTCATTGTTTTTGGAACAAGAGAAGCTGGACATTCTATTCTTTGCAGAAACAGATGCTAGATCTATTGTCACCTATCTCTATAACCATAAATCTATTATGGAAATCAAAATTGCTGGGCAACAAAAAAAAGTAAACTGGAAAAAACAGTCTCCTCTTCTTTGAGGGCCAATGTCCAAAATGAACTTTGATTGCTACTACTGTGTTAAGTGTAAACACTGGAATACATTATTATTATTATTATTATATATATATTTTAAATTAGGTTGAATTTGGGGGATTTACACTCCTTAGAAATCAAGATCTTCTGTTGCCATATAATGAAGTAAAATAGCTTTTTAAAAAAAAAAATATGAGACATCATCTTTCAGTTTGCTAGCAACAAAAATAGACCAACATCCCCACATTTACTACTTTTCTATGCAGGTTGTTAAATTCCGTATTTTTCCCAGCCCTGCAATATGGGAGCCACGTTTGGCAGAATCACTTAACCAGAAGCCTATGGCCAGGAGATTTGTGGGTAATTTTTTTTATATTCTAAGGCTGCAAGAGGAGCACACTAAACCACACAAGTGGTTACACTTTTTCTTTAACCAGAGAACTGCTGCACAGTAAATTCATTTGTCATTTTACAGTCTATTTAATCTTAAATGCAGTTGGTTTTGCCAAAAGCACTTAATAGCTCAGGAGAACGTATGGTGACATTACTCTGCTCGTTTGGTTGCTTTCTATATCAACAAAATTGCTACAGATACAAAATGTTTTGACTGTCTTCAGGTCCATGTAAAGTACTAGTTGTTCTAAAGTATTTTACAGATGGACTTAGCTGTTTATGGTTCCCTTGCCATGATGGTTTTACAGGTGGACTGATTTGTTGTGGTTCCCCTGCCATGGTTTTTAAACACTATGGGGCTGATGTAACAAACGGTGCAAACATTTACCGTACCCAGGCTATCAATCTGCAACACCCAATCAGACGTTGCCCAACTGCAGCAACCTGATAAAGCTAACATCTAATTTGTAGATTTTTATTGCTTTAGATCCATTTCCTCACCCTGTTGATCCTTGCCGATAATCCTGCTCTGCACATTGCCTCATTTAAGTTCAGACAATGAAGGCGACTTGTGGCAACACTAGAGAATTATCACTTTGCAGGTTGTGATTTACTTTGATTCTCCTTTAATAAATAAAACCTTAAAATGTGGACTTGGACTGTATATTTGAGATAGAAGGAATCACCCCTAGATCACCCCGTAGAATATCATGTGGTAGTAAACTACCGCAATGGTATTTTATGATTGAGCTATTTTAGACCATAAAATTACCTTTCTTGATAATTTAAATATGGCATGGACAAAGATGGCAAATGTGTCCCCATTCCTCCCTCCCTGTACCCCTAATATCACCCTGTAAAAATCCCAGTGCCTTCAGTCCCCATTCCTCCTTCCCCGTACCCTTAATATCACCCTGTAATAATCCCAGTACCCATTCCTCCCTTCTCGTACCTATAACCTGCTCCAGGTCCCATTCCTCCCTCCCCATACCCCTAATATCACCCTGTAATAATCCCAGTGCCTCCAGTCCCCATTCCTCCTTCCCCGTACCCCTAATATCACCTGTAATAATCCCAGTACACATTCCTCCCTCCTCGTACCCCTTATATAACCTGCTCCAGTTCCCATTCCTCCCTCCCTGTACCTCTCATATCACCCTGTAATAATAATAGTGCCCCAGTCCCCAATTCCCTCCCTGTAACCCTCATGCCTCCCTGTAATAATACCAGTGCCTCCAGTCCCCATTCCTCCCTCCCTGTACCTCTCACATGACCCTGTAATAATACTAGTGCCTCTAGTTACCCTTTAATACCAGTGCCTCCAGTCCCAAAATCCACACTCCCTGTACCCCTCATGTCTTTCTGTAATAATACCAATGCCTCCAGTCCTCATTCCTCCCTCTCTGTACCCCTCACATCACTCTGTAATAAGTGCCACAGTCCCTAATTCCAACCTCCCTGTACCCCTCATGCCCCCTGTAACAATACCAGTGCCTTCCGTTTCCTATTTTACTGTACCTGTACCCCTCATGCCCCCCTATACTGTAATATCAGTGCCTCCATCTTCTCATTGCACTCTCCCTGTCACCCTGTAATAATACCAGTGGATCCAGTTCCCTATTACACTCTATGTCTGTACCCCTCATGCCATCCTGAGGGGTACAGACATAAGGTGTGTGTTGCTGCATGCCCTCTATCCAGCACTTATTTTGGTCATGCTAGCCTGGGGGCATAGCAGCAAAAAAAGGGGCATAATGGGGAGGAGATTCAGGACTCCTACCCCGCGGGAGCGTGGAAGACCAACCCAACTCATGGAAGACTCCAGGAGAGGTGGAATACCTGCAGTTATATTATAATCCATTTTTAAAAACAAAAATTTTTTCCTGTAGAGATGCTCTTTAACTTTCCCTCGCTGGTCAAGTCTCCTTAGTCTGACACAGTAAAACCCAAAGGAAGACTCAGCAAGAAGCGTTTCTTCCCTTTGGCCATAATGTAGACTGACTAGGGAGCCATTGAGGTGAGAAGAATTGTCCTTTAATTTACAAGTCTGCATGCAGCCACAAAGAATTCTGCTATCCTCCCAAGTTTGTGCACTGCTTTCCTTGGATACTTTTTAAGTATTTTTAATGTAATGTAAAGAGTTAGGTTTGTAAAACTGGAACTATTTACAAAATTTATATTTAATGGGAAAATATAAAAAAAAATATTTATTTAAAAAATATATATATATATATATATATATCTTTTACTATATTTATATTATTATTTTTTCCATGTATATAATATAATAGCATGTATTAAATGTAGTGGGAAGTCTGAGCCACTGTGAAAACTGTTTTTTGGAACTTGCCAAATGGTGCCCTGCTCAATCTCATATCTTTTTTTATTCTGGATTAACAGACAAGGCTGATTCCACTTGGCCTACTAATATGATAAGGGCTTTCAATGTCATTCTAGAAATAGAGCATGTATCTTAGAGCCTAGCAACCTGCAACTGTTTGTTGGTCTCCAGCTTAACCTCGGTTAGATATAGGTTTCCTGTAACCTCATGTCTCCTGTTATCGTTATGCTTGCAATTTTGTGCTTTTTGTTTGTATAATTTATTAGATGACATTTTTTTCCCCTTTAGCATTAAGTCACATTAAGTGACATTGTGCAACACACACATTGTTAAGAAAAGAAACATAATAAGAAATAAAGAAAAAAGAGAATGTAATTCTTTAGCATGTGTTGGATACCTGCATTTAAAGGGCAAGTAAACTATGGGAAATGGTATTCCAAATAAGAACACCTGACCAACATTGAATCAGTAGGTTTTTTCTCCTCTACTCTTCCTTCACTTTGTATGTTATGATACTACATTACAAGTGGACTAGGCCAGAAACATAAACACTAGGGTGATTGGCTGCCTTTTTTGTGCTATGAGTTGAAAGGGTCAAGCCTCAGTGACACACCCTTTTCTAGGTAATGGAAGCTTTCTATTATACGTTACAGCAAAGTGTAATTTGGGACTTTAGTGCTCCATTAATTTGAGGCTAGAGGTTGTGCAGAATTGTCATACATACCAGTGGCCCTGGTAAATTGTATTTACCTTCTAAGTGCCTGTCCCCCCTAAAACTGGCAATTCAACCAATAGAAAAACTAAAGGTTAAAATAAATATGGGTTACTTACCTAGCAGTTATACATAATCAGTGTCCCTTACCTTACCCATAGATACCTCCATTCCTTTACTTCATGGTAAATACTTCAAGGGAAAATGTATGACCTCTTGCTACTTGCCTTTGTGACCTCTAAATTAAAATGGCCAAACATGGGTGATCAGGGGCGATAACATCAATCTCTTAAAATTTTGTCAACAAACATGATTTATGTCGACATACACCATACACAGGACGATTATCGGACGATAATATCGATACGTATATAACCACCATAACTGGCCCTAGAATCATCAGCCCATATTCTAGAATTGATTATTGTGGATGACCAATGACCTGAATGACCAATCCTCATCAAGAAGTATTGGGAGATGCCATGTAATCAAAGAAAGGTTTAATAGTGTACAGTAACTACAAAATGATTACAGTTGTTAAAAATACATATAAAAATATATAAAGTATATTTACTGCACATCTATCTATTTATCTGTCTACCTACCTATCTATCTATCTATCTATCTGTCTGTCTGTCTGTCTGTCTATCTATCTATCTGTCTGTCTGTCTGTCTGTCTGTCTGTCTATCTGTCTGTCTATCCATCTATCTATCTGTCTGTCTGTCTATATATCTATCTATTTATCTGTCTGCCTATTTATCCTTATTTATATATAAAATATTGAAATCACTGTCTAGCAATTGGCTTTGTCTGCGCAACACCATCTTGAAGTCTTTGTGATTACCAATAAACTCTATGCAGTCTAGCATCTTATACTGTAAACGACATTGTAAATCTGATCTGGAGATCTCCGGAGAAATAGGAAAATAAAACCTCCATTTCATTTTGTTCTGTGTTTATAGTGTAGAATATATTTAGAGGTTCTAATCCTTATCCGCTCAGAAGGTTTAACGTCTGGTTGGAATTGAGTTCTCATTTAGCTAACGCAAATATAATTAACCCTTTTACTGCCAAAGTGATGCTCCCTGCTACCTGCCTTGTTAACCTTGTAGGTACAACAATTTGTATTGTCGGCTTCCCCTCTGGAGGTAGAAACAAGCAGAGTCGGTAGCCCTGACCGAGCCATCACCTTCCACTTATGATTAACTGTTCTACCCCTAAGGTTTCCCCACACAAAACCTTCGCTCAGCACATTTCTTATCTGCTATCAGGGGACTGTTTACAGTAGCTAAAATTCTTAAGCGCCTTGTCTGGGAGACTGATGGGGGTAATTAAGGCCTTGTTTTGCAGTTCTTGTTCTTCTCTATTGGATGCGTTGAGGGGGTTGCCGTCGCCACTACAGGAATTTAGGAAAAGGCTTGTTCAGCGGCTTCAGTTCTCATTATAATATACTCTTGCTTTGTTTCTCTCGTCACCTTTGCACTGCTGTTTATTTCTGTGGCTTCTTTTGTGACATCACTGGATTAGATTACTTGTCTGTCCAATGATCCCACAGGATCTGTGTCCTGAAATGTGCAGACGGAAGAATAATGTGCTGACTGTCAGTGGGTCAGATCCCACTGGAGTCTGCTGTGTCTTTCTTTAATAGAAGAAAGTGACTTAAGCCAGAGTTCACTGCATCTTCATTCAGTAGGTAAAGGAAGTACATTTACTGGACTTGCTTTGATAATATGACTTACAGTTCCCATCAACTCTCCAACACTGTATCCCAAGTTTCTTATTCCAGGCTAAATTTGTAGATACAGCAAAGAATAATTCTAAATGGCAAGTTTGGAAAACTATTCATCAAACCTTGCCAAAAAAGCAATGATTCCACCTATATGTTCCAGAAGGGACAATGATTCGACCTATATGTTATTGCTGTGATAAAACACAGGTGAATGACACTGGTTACTTAATTAAAACAAAGATCAAATTGTGATTGCTTATAATAACACGCTATGTCCACCCCTCAAATTAAATTTATTGTTCATGTAGAGCCCTCCCTCAAACCCTGACCCTGCTCACAAGTGCTGCTTGAGGGAGTTATTCGGTCTGATTCCTGTGGTCCCTGTACTGCATCTCTTCCAGGTAAAGCGTCAGTTTTGGTTGTGGCATATTACGTCACGACTGGAGACTGGAGGGTCTATCTGGAGAGAACTCCATTGAACATGTATGAAAGCACTCTGAGCTTACTCTGTGCCCCCGTGGAGGTGAGGGGGCAGTACACATGGGTCTGAACAACTCCTTCTAGCAGCACTTGTGAGCATTGTGAGCATTACAGTTGCATAGTTTGGGGTGGGGGCTGCTTAACATGTACAAGAAATGTTCCATATTGACTAACTGTGGAAGGAGGCAGCACCAGTTGTGGGGACCTAGAGGTTTACGTTCTCCCCCTGAGTACTATTAGGAGAGGGGGTGTTGTTTGGGAGGGTAATGGAGACGATAGTTATCCTATAATAAGGAAGTGGCATAAACTGTGTAAATTTACAGTAAAAACTGTTATTTAGACCATTTCAACAATCCCTAAAGAACAGAAAATAAGCAGGTGAAGCTCCATGGATGACACTTGACAGACTGCCAACTAACTTGCTAGTCAGGATCAGGAAATATGTGTTTGCATTATCCACCTGAACCTATTGGAATTAAGTATATGTGTTATTTTCCTGCCACCATTGTCTAGAAAGTAAACGCTGATCCATCTGTAAGATCTGAACTCTTATATATGAGCAGCCTAATAAGGAATTTATAACCAAGATGAAAAATTGAGAAAGGTGCATAAAAAATGCAATGGATAGAAAAGTGATTAAAGCACCCGGGAGTGAGGAGAGGGGACAGTGGAAAAGGAGAGATGATTAGCATCCAAACCAGACAGATAACATTCAGGAGATCATGCTTGGGTGTATCAAAGATACATCATTCGCATACTGCTTTAAACTTGACATAGACTGCACACGTAGCTTGGTTCTTGTGTTCAGTATAGCTGGATCACATTTCTCTATGTAAATCATAATCACAGCTTCAAAATCCATGTCTGTATACAACTCACTTCTATAGGATTCCGTCAATTTGTCTGAAATACTGACAATATTGAACTCAGATAGATGTATATGCAGTAATACAGTGCTATGTTCTATGGACTTAACAGTTTGATCCTGTGGACTGATAATAAGATATATTGGCTAGGTAGCCTTGATAGATTAATGCCATAGAGATCCATAGGGAGAGGCAAATAGTGTGTCAGTGATTCATAGTGATATTATAAGGTTTGATTCTACTTTGAAATAGTCCCATTTACGACATGGACCTTTCGCATTAGAAAATGTACCTGTATGAAGGCACCAATGTAGATTCTCTATTTTACAAAAAGCATTTTGTGCACTGAAGACACAAGTAGTGAAATGTTTTTCCCTTTATTCACTTACAGGGCAATGTAATAAAAGTTATTATTGTTAAATGGTGCTAATTTTGCCCCAACCAATCAGATGTTAGCTTTCAAATGGAACCTAACATCTAATTAGGTGGGACAATTCTGCACTAAGGTTACCAACAACAATCTTTGCAAGTATGAGAAATGCTCGGGAACGGGTGCAACTACAAATTAGAGATCCCCCCACAGAACACTTTGATTTCCGCACATCGCACATGCTCACTTTCATGCACGGTTGCGATCCTAGTTTTGCATAAATGAATGAATGTGCGAGCAGGGGTCTGTTTCAACCAATGATATTTTGCTTGGAAAAGTGGCTTGTTTTTGGTTGGGGTATAGGATGACTGGGGTGGATTTCTCTTTATTACTTATTATTACCCTGAAAGGAAATCTTGAAATGAATAAGTAAACATGGCACTATTGTGCAACCAGAGAGAGCGAGGGAAGTATATATGAGCTTCTGTTTGTGGGCATGCATTTGAAGCAGCAGGCAAATGGCTTCTCTGATGTACTGCCCACATCTGAATGTGCCAGTTCAATGACCCTGAGCACCAGTTAAATGTGTTGCTATTTTTCTTCTGGCTTTCTCATTGCTGGGTACAAGAGCTGTACCGGGTTCTTTTATTCTAAATAGCAAAGATGTCCCAATTCATAAACCTCCAGTATCCAAGGGGTCAATACTTGGCCAACAGCTGAATGCTTACTGTAATGAGAAGATCAATGCAGAGGCTAGGGGTAAAAAAATCAACAGGGTTTGTTGTATAATCTTTATTGCATCTGGCGCCTGTGCTGTTAATAGAAAACAATGCAGGTCATGGAAAAATACACGCTAACCTGATATTACATTGGGAAGCGTGGGTTTACCTTCATTTTACCCTCGTACCACACGTTACAGCTTCCTGTAAGTGTAGGGCTTCGCTATCTTTCATTAACAAAATGGCTGCATGCTGTTCATGTAAAAGTAGCCTTAGGATACTCTAATGGTGGACATACAGATGTTCAATTTTACTTCCCTGACTGAGCGCTCCAGCGACAATTGATCGATCCTTGCGGAACCGCCTCTCCCGTTCTTCTATGCGACCGACATGCGATTGCAAAATGAATGGGATTTGCGATCGCATGTTGGCCGCATAGAAGAACAGGAGAGGCGGTTCCGGCAGAATCAATCGAATGTTGCAGGAGCGCTCGGTCGGGTTAAGTAAAATCGAACATATGAATGGCCACTTTAGCTTTCAGTTCCAGAGACAATCAATATTGAAGAATGGCATTTTAGGGTCTCATTCACTGACCATTGATTTAGAAAATAAAGTTACCTAGCACCTAGCACTGAACTAAACCTGTACTAAACACTGCTCTTTACATTACTGTAAGCTCTTATTATCCTTTCTTCCCATACTTAATATTTAGCCCCACAACCGAAAAAAATATTTTACCAAATTCAGAATGTTAACACATACCAAATGCTGTAAAGAATTTCACTTAATTGCATTTGATTGCATTTGATACAAATGACCCATTATCAAGCGAGCAGCTGATCGGCTGGAATCCAGTAGTGGAGACAGAAGAGTTCAGATTAATTTTTCTTGTGATAATAAAGCCCTTTTGCTAGTTTTTGGAGGCTGAATCTTCCCATTGAATTGAATTACTGATAAATGATTCTAACCATATGCCCTTCAGTTTAACTATTCTGTGGCCAAACGATGCACAGAGAGATGTTTGAATGGTTAGCTCTGCACTCACTCCGAGCTGATGTTACACTTATTTCTTCGATATTTGGAGCCAGAATCCTCTTGTGTTTCGTTCTAGCTGAAACTTCTGATGTTTTCCCTTTCTGTAAGTTGTATGAAGCTTAGAGATGCAACGTAAAGAGCTTCCAGCTGGGGTCTCTGATCTACTGTACCAGCGCAATTTGGACTTAAAGGAAATCTTGGCAGTGGGGAAAGTAACTTCTTCTTTGCAAAGAATTATATGTCCAGCTGTGGGGATGTGAACTCTGAATAAAAAACAAAGGGGCCTATGTATACAATGGTTGAAAAGGAAATGTGTTTTTGCCCCTAAATTTAAATTTTTTTTGTATTCTCAATAAACGTTTTAATTTGGTCTAAACATAAATAATATCCATACAAACGACAGTACCTGTATTGTTAATCCAAACAGTTGAGTCCTTTCAGAACTTGTCAGTCATTCATGAACTACATTGCCCAAGATCCTTTGAGAGAGTTTTGTGTAAGATCAGCGTTAGCTGGAGAAATGATAAATGAGGTTTCTAATCTGTAAATCAGTGGCAGAGCCTGTTATACAAAATTCCAAAAACACAATTACATTGAGTTGATTATATGACTTTGGTTTGCAGAATGATAAAACGTAATTATCAGGTAAACTTAAGGTAACTGTTCACCAAAAAAAAAAAATACTATTGGTAGATCACCAAGCATTATTTAAAGGACATCTAAAGCCTCAGAACAACACTGAATTAAAAGGCAGAACAGCTTGACATAAAAATGGTAATGAATGTCCAACCTATTGCTTTGATGTGGGTGATGGGATATTTCCCACACTTACATGGGGTTTGTGCTTTATTTCCCAGCATCCAAATATCACAGAGTTTGGTCACTGACCACAATGTTCTATGCTCACGACCATTCCTAAGCTTCTGCAGGAACTTGTTACAGCAGGTCACACCCACTAGTTGTCACACTTCAGCACTAATCACATATTTATGGATGAGTGGGAAAAAATGTGATCTTCAAAATACCGCTATATCAGTAAATAGCACTACAATCCTAATCCTGTACAGTTTTGAATGTGTTTTTCTGGCAGGGAAAGCACATTGATAAACAGAGGGCCCAGTGGAAAAAAGGGGACGTTAACCTAAACTCAAATAAAACAGCATTTTTTGCAAATATCTTGGGAATCATAGCTCACAGACATGTGACAAGTGACTCTAACTAACATGGTCTATGCATAGAACTGAAGTTGTTTCTTTTAAATGAACAACTAAATTCCAGAGATAGAGAGATCAATGCATAATGCTAAGAATCCGGGCCTCAAACTTTAGGAACTGTAGCAACGTTACAGGATAAATAGAAATATGGGCACTTCACATTTACCAGTGATATTTTGCTGGCAAGGCTGGTGGTCCATGGGGAATGCCCTAAAAATGGCCATAGGAAGCGTATAGCAGTGACAAGTTAGATGCCTAGTTTAAAATTGAAACAAAATATGATGAAACATTTTGGTTCCCATAGAGAGAATTAATTTATCCAATAGAACCTTTAATGTACAGAAATGTATTGTTCGCCCAATGCTTGCTGCTGTTTTTAAAGAGAGACACTTGGCAGCTTCTCAGAAAGACTGCTGGCTAATTATGTTGTAAACAGCTCCTGCATTTTCTTTGAAGGTGTATTTGCTTGGCGAGATGTGTCCAGATGAATTAAATATCCAAGCACGGCATGTCCTTCACATTCCAAAGCTTAAATGGGTCCGGTCTAGGCTTCATTCACCTAGGAGGAAAAGATTTGTAGCTTTTGATGGTACCTACATACCTCTGAGTTAATTCATTAACCATAATGTCAGGGTCCTCCAAGCCTAAAGAATATAAAATTCAGCTCTATTTTAATGGGTATTTTATTGCTGTTATAAACAATGTAGGAATAGAGATGAAATATGTCTATACTAGTAAATGTTAATAGCTGGTATAGACCACCTTATGCTCAAACCTGCCCTTGATCTACCCTAGGACACCCACAGAAGTGACCCCTTCACTAGTAAATGCTGTTGGTAAATATTGGTATAAACATTTTAAATTTAAATGGCAATTTACCCAGAGCCACAAGCGATCGGGTCCTAGTGGGTAAATCCTGAACAGGATTAACCTATGCATGACTTTTCATGTCATGCCAGGCCGTCATGAGTTACAGGAAACATGTACCGGTATGTCTGTGTGTAGCTTTAGGAACATCCAGTCCACAAATTCCTGGATTTTCTTTTAGATTTCTTGATTTTTAATGTTTTATGCTATTGCTGTTTAAATATCTTGAAATAGCTTTATTATTTACATAGCTGTCATTAATGCATTGCTATTGGTAGTTGACCCTGGTAACAGTTGAAATTGGCAAAGAAATATCCTTGTTAGGCAACAATTGAAGTTTTTAGAAAATAAAAAGAGTAGAGTTGGACTGGATCACAGATCTGAACCTGGTTCCGAGACAGATTTCTGAGATCTGTGGTTCCCAGATTTTCAGGAATTCCGCTTTCCGAATTTTTCCGAACCGTGTTCCGAGGATTTCCGAAATTGTAGAAAATTTTCAATTTTGTAAATTTGAAATGTCTAGAAATGTCAAACATTTTCGAAAATATTTCACAGAATGCAAAAACAAGAAGCGCATGAAGTTTACGATACTAGACACCATTTTTAAAATCTTTTTTAAAGCATTGATACGTGTTCCTCAGACCATTTCCCAGGTCCCTGAGCCATTTACAGTAAGTTACCATTGGAATTTACACCTTTATTTTAGGCAGATATTTTCAGATTTTTCCCCCCATTGGTTTATTTTTTTTTTTTCCTTTCAAAAATTTTTCAATCCTCCTCAAGCGGAATGGATTATCAGAAAGTTTGTCCATCTCTATCAAAGAGGGCTTTGGGCTTTTTACAGTTCACGGGCAGAGTTGTAGGTTTTAAACATTCTCATGTAAGGAAGATCTCACATACAGTATTTCTATTAAACATTTCTCAAGAAAACCACAGGTTTATTAATTTGGGTATTTGAAACCTTATTCTTAAAGGGCAACTAAACCCACATAACAACACTGAACCAGAAGGCAGAACATATATGCAAACAAACAAATGGCCGCTCCAGGGTCAGTTCCGGCATGGAGGTCCGGGAGGGAAGAGACAAAGGGTTCGACCTGAACCGGGTGCAGACTCAACGGCTCCAAACTCCGTTCACTCAATATACAAAACCAAAGAACAGGCCGCACTTCCGGATCTTGGTAGAAAAAGCTTTATTGAAACATGTTCATCTGAAGACACACGCAGTACCCAGCATCCAACGCGTTTCGGGGAAACACCCCCTTAGTCATGGATGATGCTCTATACACACTCCCCCCCTATATATCAGCGGGGGTGTGTCCGGGGTAATATTAACCCTATCGGATATACAAATTGGCATAGATAAAAACATTCATAGGTGCAGTGAACATAATACTTGACAGTGCTTAATAAAAACACCAAATTACATAAAAGAAGGAATCAGA
Source organism: Hymenochirus boettgeri (assembly GCA_019447015.1). NCBI lineage: Eukaryota > Metazoa > Chordata > Amphibia > Anura > Pipidae > Hymenochirus > Hymenochirus boettgeri. The sequence continues at coordinate 106,908,321 of CM033477.1, read as the reverse complement.
CGAAATGGGTGACATCCCATCGGGAATTCAGCCCCAATGGTTGTCTCGTTTGCATTTGAAAAATCCAAAATACCTCTCTCTTCCCTATAAGTTTGAGAAAGTCACCCCCTCTTAAGGGGGATTTCACTCTCTCTATTACCTTGACGCTCAAGCGCCTCCAATTTGAGGCCGTACAGGCCGCAAAATGTTTCCCTATAGGAGTTATAGGATTATCGCTTTTTATGGACAGGATATGTTCCCTAATCCTACATTTCAGGCTACGTGTGGTATATCCAATATATTGTATTTTACATTTTTGACACTCAAGTAGGTAAATGACTGATCTGGTGTTACAATTGGCATAACATCTGTTCATGTAACTTTTTCCTGTGACCGTGGATTCAAAGGAGGAACTTGTGGTAATTACTCCACATTTTATACATCTTGAACTGCCACATTTAAAGGTCCCATAGTGACCTAGCCAATTGCCCCTAATGTTTACATTACTAAATTTAGAGACAACACTAGGGGCTAGGATCGAGCCTAACGTAGGTGCTTTTCTGGATACAAATTTTAATGAACACTCATCAAGGACGTTTCCGGCACAATTATCCCCATACAATATGGGTAAGTTTTTCTTGACTATATTACAGATCTGACGAAACTCGCAACTATATTCTGTTGAGAAGTATATACCATCCCGATTTTCTCTGTTCCCACTAGAACATTCCTTGTGACCTCCCAAAAGGGAGCATCTATCTAGACTACTGGCTTTTTTGAAAGCTTGATCAGTAAGTCTCTCTGAGTAGCCCCTGTCAAGTAGCCTTGCCTTTAATGCTTGTGACTGAGTTAGAAAGTCTGAGTCACTAGAACAGTTTCTGCGTACTCTGACAAATTGACTATATGGGATGCTATTAATTGTATGTTTGGGGTGGCAGCTACTCGCCTTCAGAATAGAATTCCCTGCCGTTTCCTTTCGGTACAAAGTTGAGTTAATTTGACATGTCAGTGGGTCAACATATAATTTTAGATCCAAGAAATCAATTTCCCTGGGATTTGACTTCCCCACCAGAAAAATATTACAAACATTGTTATTCAAATAGTCGACATATGATAGGAGGCTTTTCTCTTCTCCCCTCCAAATAAACAGCAAATCATCAATATAGCGACCATAGAAAATCACTTTGTCACAAAAGGTTAAGTTACCCCCAGAGACGTGGGACTCCTCCCACCATCTCATATTGAACAATTTCATAATCTAATATCGCCCTGTATATATGTACTATACATGTTGCACACTCTAATTGTATTGTGGTATATCAATGTTGACTACTCGCATTATGCAAATATATGTAAAATGATTTGATATGACTTTTTTATGTGATGAGCTATTCCCCTTTTTTGTTTGAATATAATTTTTTAGTATATATATTATTGCCTATGATTGGCTTTTTAATATCACTCAGCTTTTTATATCACTTAACCTTTTAATAGCGTAGGTGTATATCATGGTGCACTATTGGTTTTGCTTTGTGAACACATATAATGGTCTAGATTGACTTTTATAAACACTTATATTTATTATAGCACAAATATTTATTGCTCTTTTATATTACATATATGTATTTTTTAGTAAGAAATTGCAATACAGCACTTTTAAAGTGGATATACAATAGTGATATCATTAAGACTAGATGAACATGTTAAGGGTTACAAATATGGCCACAAGTTTGCACTGAAGGGGTGGCACTAGGGGTGTGTCTATGAGTATATGAGGTTGAAGCACTGTGTGTCACATTGTTCTGATGAAGGTGCTCTGTGAAGCACCGAAACGTTAATAAACTTTTCGTGTGAAGAAGGAGTGCTCGGAACTTTTTTATTTTTTTGATTTATATATATATATATATATATATATATATATATATATATATATATATATATACATATAGTATTCAGATGCCATATGTTTTTTATGTACTATAAAAGTGAAAGGCACAGCATATCTTTATAATCACCATTACCATAGTGACTAATTATTTTACTTCACATGGCATGATTTAGAATCATTTAAAAAAACGGCTGTTCTTTTTTGTGAGTCCATTGGGTTTCAGCATATCTCAGAGCCAATCTGAGCTCACTCGATTTCTAATTAAATTCCATTTTTTTATCGGAGTGGAGGGAAACCAGGAACTCTGGGGACTTTTATGTTGTTTGACTCAGTCGGACTGTGGAGTGACTTATTGCATTGTTAATTGCTTCCCTTTAATCAGACACTAAAGGGGCTGCAGCCCGCAGTAGACCAAACTTAATAAAGGTAAAGGGAGTTTTGGCTTTTGCATTCAAGGCAGACTTCATTGGCAGTCAAAGAGTTACAGGCTGGAACATTTTATTGCACAGTTTATGAACCGGATCAAATGAGGTTATTAGCCACTTTGGCTGTAAGATCTCTTAGGGCAGGCTGCCCTTCCTCTTGGTGTAATGTGCCTTCTGCAGTAATGACAGTTATCAGAACTGCTTCAAAATGGCTTTGCAAGCTTATAAGGAGCTGTTCATTTTGTTTTCATATAAACACAATCAATAATTACATATAATAGTGGTTGCCTGTATATACATATACTGCATAGCCATCTATCACAAGGACACGTACCTGAAATATCACTCCATTATTTCATTATTATGGCAGGGGGTAATGAAAACATTCTAACATTTTCTATTTAATGTATAGTATAGTAAAAATAAAATGAAATTCAATGTCAGATAACTAGCATTATGATATGTTCATGATTATGATTATATGTTCATTTCCCCGTTTCAGAACAAGCCAGACTAACTCTAAAATTCCAGCAATCTGGGAAAGTTGCTTTCTCTTCCATTTAAGGCTAGGGGAAGAATGCTTAGCATCATCTCAAGGAACTATAGTAGTCCCCAGACCCTTTTTTATATTAAATATTAAGAAATTTTTATTGGAGTTAAACATCTCATTAAATAGGGAAATTATTTAAAAGGGGAAGGAGGGGTGGAGATTGGAGCAAAGTGATGAGCGTTCAAGGTCTTAACTTTGGTCTATGGTGTGATGTGGCTTCCAACCAGGTTGTTTCCAAGGTTTTAGAATGATTTATTATTTATGTGGCTAACTAAATGGTTATTCAGAGAAAGTCCAAAAAAAGTCCTGTTTGAAAGCATATCCAATTAGCAACAGAAGGACCTCTTCTAAAGATTTCTAATGACCCCAAAATGCAATTTTCATCATATCTGAGTGACATGTAGAACTTGGAAGCAGAGAGTCTCTCCCCTCCTCGTATTCCTACCCTATCATACCCACCCAAATAGTGCCAAATAAAACGAATGACACAGGGAAAGCTTTATATTGTTATAGGTTTTATTAAAACTAAGGCCTCCATACAAGTGTCCATACCAGCTCTATTGAAAAGCTATGTCATATAAGCCCCTACCCCCAAAATCAATGTCTGAGTCTAGTTACAGTCCTCCAATCATTCTCTGTCCTTTTCTCTACCAATGGACACCTTTGGGGGAAGAAACATTTTTCTTTTCAGGCTTGTGGCTAGCTTTAAAAATTATAAAGAAGTTTGTGGCGGGGCTTATGATGCAGCTGATGATGCCCTGTCTCAGCAGTGGGCATGCTCCAACCTTAAATTTGGGGCAGACCAGTGGTGCTTTTGAGGGCACAGCTCACAGGGCTTGCATAAAAAAACATCCTTCATACTGCTAGAAGCATGATACTGGAGTCATTTCACTTTTACATTTCTTGTTTGTATTGGTTTTTAATAATAATATTTCTGATACACTGTGTTATTATGCAATTGGTATTACTGTATTTCATTTTAAAAAAAAAGTTCAAACTTCTTAAGGCTGGGTACACGGGCAGATTTTTCAGGCCCAATCGACCGATACTTCCGTTGATTGGACGTGTCAGTTCAGTAAATTACGTCTGATTGTGTGGTTCCCTATGGGGAACGAACTGTCAGCCTCTCCCACTATTGCCACAACCAACAGAGATTTGTCCCAGCAGAGTGCTCACTCGTAGCAAACAACAAATGGTCCCCTTGTGTGCACCCAGCCCACATGTCTCTAGGATGAGAGAGATACCCACATGTCTCTAGGATGAACCACTGGTAAACAATTTCTATACTGTTGCGTGGCAGGAACATCCCACCAATAGATGAAAGCTGCCAGGGATATTTAGGAATTTGTAGTTTTGCAAAAAATGTAAGGGTGATGTTGGTTGTAATGTTGAATGTTTCACACAATGCTGCTAAACAAAACAAAGAGAAAACTAAAAGCACTAAAAGGGATAATTCAGTGCCAAAAGTAAACAAAATAAGGCAGGAAATTGGTACTTGTTATTAAATCCACTGGGTATAATTTAATCTGGGCCATACACTTGAAAAGGATGTACGTGATATATCGTACAGATATCCCTGGAAAAACTGTTATTTCCTAGTGATGCCTTTTGGAAAAATTCTTCAGCATGTACCGTAGTCCTTTCTAGGGGACATGCAATCTTTCACAGGTGGTGGAGTTAATCTACTGAACAGCTTGTAGAAGAATCTGCTCTTAGTCTTTCTGTAGAGAGCATAAACCAAACTCGCAGCGCTCTGGCTCCAGACATGGAATAAATTCCACTGCCCATTGAAAATAATTTATTGAGTGTATTACAGAAGCTGATAATTAATTAATTTTCAGTGAGGGATTGAGCAAGAGACATAAACAAGGAAAATGAAAAAGTCCGTCTTTCTGTGAAGGCACAGAAGCTTTATAGATTTCACCATACATAAAGCACAGGGCGGGATCTTTATTTTTATTGCTTTTTGAAAGTCATTCATGGGCAACCAAAGTGTTTGATGTGTGCACTTGAAATTCTTCTGACAGTCTCTGGATACTATGTCCCTTTAGTGCAGTTCTAAAACAAATTGAAAATGGTAATTTTGATGCATTGCCCCACACTTCAAATATTTTTTTATGTGACCTGCAGTCTGTGAGGATTAAAGTTTTTGTGAAACAGTAAAGACAAGGTTTTAAGAACAAAGAAAACATATTGACAGATTATGATCTTGAGATTCTTAAGAAGTCGAGAATGATATGTGCGTTTCTGAGGGAAACATGGTGCATATATCTCGCCTCCCATACTGATCCCACCTCGTAGTTCCCTGCAGCACAGGCTAGTTTGGGTAAAGCCTAGGGAGGGCCAAGCAGGGCAATTTTTCCTCATACCATTGAAAGTGCCAGACCCTAAATTATGCCCAGTGATCAGCTTCTTCTTTTTATATATGAAACCTACATGATTTTTTTGAGGGAAGCATTGCCTAATAAAACGTAATATAATTTCCCCTTAGTAGTTACTTTTATGCTGTGTTTATAGTGAGATTGTTTTTAGTAAGATAAACGGGAAATTTCCTTGAGAGGCTTGCATTGTTTTCCGACTAGATAAAGAAAGGTGTTGAAATCTTTTTATCACAGTACAGACAGACATAAAGTATTGCATACAGTAGCTGCTGCCAAGACAATGGAACATGAAAACCTAACCATTGGGGAAAATAAGACTGTAATCCTGAGATGCTACCTTAAGGTACATACACATGTGCGATCGTAGGGGCCGACCGGCAATGCACAATGTGTATGCACAGCCAATAATTGTGCCTTGGGTGGGCACTTTGTCTGCCAGGCGGATCATCAATGAGCCCTGACCGAGCAGCCGTGCATGTAACAAGGCATGATTAATGGCTGAAAGGGCCGTGCATTCACATTGTGCATCGCAGGTTGACCCTCGCGATCGCATGTGTGTATAAGACTTTACATTATGAATAATACTAACATTGGACCTTATACAGTGTTTCCACAAAGCTAAGGAACTAACTGTGCATGTGCAAGCTTCCCTCTTTAACCAGTGAAAAGTTGACTATTATCCAGGCAGAACTGGGTGACATCAGCCTCAACCCCATAGGAAAGTATCTAGAAATATAAAATATTTAGGACAAACCATCATATCTGTCATTGATTTTGAAAATGATTTATCAGCTGAGAACCCTGGGAAAGCTCTTTAGCTGATTTACACAAACACATAACTCTGGGATTGCAGCTCCATTCCTCTAGATACCAGTTATAATATATTTTTGTTATTTTTTAGTATCTAGTCCAGTTTTTTTTTCAGTGGATTTTATTGTTAAATGGATCAGACACCTCTTTATGTCCAATCATAAAGCTGACCTGGAGTAGATAAAGGGTAAGTTGTAAATGAGTAACATTGTATGAGGTGAGTCTAATTTCAGGAAAGACCTCACTAAATGTAGTTGTCTTTCTGAGGCTGGGTACACACCAGAAGATATTTTCAGCTGACCGACCAATTCACGGCACTTTTGGATGGTCGGGCGAAAATATCTCCTGGTGTAGGGCGGAAAATCCTGATCGATCGTGCGGTTCCCTATGGGACCGCATGGTCGATAGTTCGCAACTTCGGCCGCGGGCGAATTTTCCATGACCAATGGACGTTTGAGTTGCCTGCAGAATCACTGAAAACCAGTGTCGCACTATGGCAGTGAATTAGAAGCAACCTGTTTCTTCCATTATATTGCACATTTAAGAGCCCCTTTTTTAACCCAGCCTGCTTCGGGCAACAGAGTGTATACATTTGAAAAGCGTCTGCCTTGGAAAAGCATCCAGTGTAATGGCAGCTATGCACTTGCAGGGAAACCTTTTACAACAGACTTATTTTCATCTAATAAAACCTTTGCCTGTGGTTACACTGCATGCTAGGAATGTTGTATGAGATTTGTAATGTACGTGCTAAGATGTGTGATGAGACGGATAAGGCTTAGCTGTTCCAAGATCCATTTAAAGACAAGTTGTTATCATTGTAATCAGTTTTTAATCACATCTTCTTTCATTTTTTGGCATATAATGAGTTTTTAGAGTTGAGAGGTTATACATAAAAATTACTGTTTGCTAGGATCAGTGAAACGGCTTTTTAAATAGGGGCAGGATATAATTAATGGAAGACACTAATCCAGTAACCCATGACACACATGATGTTGGTACTGACTAATGGCACTTTAAGGCCTCTGCTGATGCAGAACCTCTTGAGACATAGAGGTATCCATCATTGATTATATCTTTTAATATTTGGTATTTAAGACCATACTGATCCCATTGAATTCATCAGACATATTAATCATCAGGTTAGGGGTTCTGCTGGTACTATTCATGTACATGATTATTTTCCATTGTGTCAGCTTCAAAAGTCAAAACATTAATACATCAAAATAGACCTAAAAGTAAAAAAAAATCTGGTATATGGTGGGTTACACACACTAGCAATATTGTACATTTCCTTTTTTTTAGTGGAGGAAGCTGTACCATTACAATATTCTATAGAAGACAGCTTGCCTCTAAAGCATCACATACACAGAGACTTGTGATTTTTATAAGTGAACCTCTGTCACCTGGTTGGGCCAAACACATATTCCAAGGATGTTGTCCATTTATTTTTGTGGTCAATTATAGTCCTGAGATTTGGCAAAATAGCACTAAATGGTGCTCACATATCCCAGACTACTATAGTTTGCACTTCCATTGAGTGAAAAGTTCTCCATTTAATCAATTTAAACGTGTTTGCAATACTGATCAGTTATTTCGTTATAGTTACACAACACCGAAAATTATTTTTCAAAAATGATCCAGTCACATGACCTATAATCACCAACCACAGCATTGCCAACCCCCGTGTGTAAAAGCCCAAATTCCATTTTTTCAGTGTATTTTGCTTTACCGTCCATTGCCCAATTTAGCGCAACCAGAGTGCATGCCATTTGCAAAAAAATACTGACAATGCACTGCATTGTGATTATCACGTGATGACAGATCACAATCGAGACTGTTAGCACACGAGAAAATGTGCCAGTGTGGCACCAACCATTATGGTGCTGATGATACACGCTACAAACTTGTTGTTTTGTATGATCCATGGATTGTATGGACAAATGGTTGATAATCGCTCGATATGTTTCCCTATCGGGACAATTTATTTTCTAAAAGAAAGTTTAATTTGTCTAAACACATCTGTTTTAGCAGTGATAGAGATGTGATTGTGTACAACCATTTTGACTATTCCATTTCAAGGGGTACCAGCTCTGTAAGTTCTTTTATAACTTTATATATTTTGTCTTGTATCTAATGTAAATCAGCACTATACTTTAGAAACATTTATTTATGGTCATTTAGATGGTAATAGTTATACATTATTATTATACATTATAATACTATTTTATTATTTCAAATACCAAAATGGTCTTGTTTATTTAGAAACTCCTAGTCATTAGAAGTGGAAATCGCTGGTTTTAGGGTTTTGGATTTGCCTAGATATAGAACCGAGATGAACTGGGTCTTCCATACTCTAAAGAAGGGCAAATCTACCATCAGTCATGAATGTGACAGTTGTCATCACAGACAATGACAAATTCTTCTAGTTGCCTCCTCTGAGCATGTGTGAGCTTGTAAAAGAGAGGCAGAGGAAAGGGAAGAACATTTACAGTATCACTTAGGTTAGTCTTATATCTATCTGCTTTTTAACTATTGGAGATTTGGGAAGTGAATTACCTATACATAATTTTTCATTTGAATATTGTTTTTGGCTTGAGCTGTGAACATGCACAAGAAGCTCTGTAGATGCCAATCGTTATTTAATGTCATATTGCTATCACCACCCCTGTGCATTTATAGATTCAACAGTTCAACAGTTTTCTTTTTCAAAAAACTAGATCCTAATTATCCAGTTCTATCCTTTCCCTTAAACAGCCAGAAACAAGCTGAACAACCAAGAGAAAATGTTTTCCTAGCTAGTTATCAAGCTTTGATTTGAACATATTATTGTATGTTTTCTGCTGATTGCTCTCTGATTAATCTATCCTTGAGAAGATGCAGACAGGTAAATACAAGGTCACAGATATCTCTTGCCTAATCATTTCTGCCTCTAACAAAACAACAGCTTATATCAGCATTAATAGATGTCTCAATTGTTTTTATGTTGTTATGGAAGTTTATTTAAGCATGTATACATGTCAAGAGGGATAATTCTCGTAGATGGAATGCAGAGTCACTCCAAAGAAATTGGATCGCAAATGGAAGCTTGTAAAATGAACTATGTATTACTAAATGTAAAGGCCATCACAAAGGGTGTGGGAATTATTTATTATTACCAAGTGTGACTTGGTAATAATATGGTATCATTTCAAAATGAAAAAAATAACTTTATTGTTTCTTTAAAGAAGGGTGAATCAATTGAAGCTCTAAAGAGATGTTCAATTAGGTCTGTTGCAAAAGCACAGCAGTGTTTGAGTGTATAATACTAAGATAATGTCTCAGTAAAATGAAAGACCATTAAATGTGCAACTATAATAAGATACCAATTTAGTAATACAAACACAAGTTTAAATAACTAGCTCCAGGGTTCCAAACAGCAGTTTGTGGTGTCTAGTTTTGCAAGTATAGATGAGCCACAGTTTGGCCATCCCTGATGCATGTTTATTATGTCCAAAGTTGGGGCAGCAGCAACCAAGTGCTTCCATAATAAATGTAGCCAAAGTCACACACACAAACACACACAGACACACACCAGTATGAATAAAGTCCAAATGTCCCTGCCTATACATAAATATAGTACGAAATAGTTGGAAAGTGGGAAAAAGTACAAAATATACTTGGTGTTTGGTGTTGTGGACTATAACAGGAAACCAATTCAGTAATTCAAATGAAAGATTAAAGGACAACTTAACTCCCCTATGCCCAATCCTTAAGTTTCCCCTTTAAAAGGACTCAGGGTGAGGACCTAGATCACTTGGTCCTTACCCCTGGGTTAAGCTTCTAAATCCAGTACTTACCTCCGGAAGTTCCGATGTTCCCTTTTTTCCTGGAAGACACATTGTTGAAAATGTCTTCGTATTAGTGAAGATGGATAGAGGAAGGCACGGGAAATTGCACCAAAGATTAACCCAGGGGTGAGGGCTAAGGGGTTTAGATCCTCACCCTGGGTTCTTTTAAAGGGAGGAGGGTTGCCAAGGGACTCTATAGTTGCCCTTTAGCTCCTGGGCCTTTATCGTGCATTAGTTAAAGGGTATCTCCACTGAACATGAACCTCCCGATCTTCAATTCAACTGAAAAATAAGTGACGTTTTTGAGTGGAGATACCCTTTAACATGTTATATACACTGTATCCACACAGCTAAACATACACACACATAATTCCCAGTATGCACCACCAAAGGGCACATAAGGAATTATTGTCTCTTTGTACGTAGAATGTTTGAAGAAATATTTATCTCTTTCTGCATCTGTACAGTGATAGCATCTGCTTCTTTGTTTTTCTAAAGTATCAGTGCCCATGTGTTCATATGTGTTCATATCAGGCTGCATAATGTGCATATACTCTAAATTCCCTAGCCTGTTATGTGACAGTTATGCAAGAGAGCACACAGGGAGAGTGTGCCTGTGCTTGGCAGGAGTTTGATTCCCTCGAGTAGCCTGGTGTTCTCAGTTTCCGAGAGAAATTTTGAAGCTAGCGCAGCGTCTGATCCAAATGATGAGTGCTTTACAAAGCAAAGATTCCTTTCTCCTTTTTTCTCTCTTTCCCGAGTTAATAATTGATGTCTTATCTACAAATGGCAATTTGTGTTGAATATGCATGTGCTCAATTAATGTGTGTGTAATTAAAATCCAGCTCTAGGGCTTTATAAACTTTTACTCCTCTGGGTAGCGATACCTCTTGTATTAACCCTGTGTATACTAGAAGTAAAGTCAGTTGAACAGCTGAGGCTTAATTTAGGCATGATTGGTTTATGTTTACTGAATGTAGAACAATGCTATGTGGTATGCTAATTATTTTGCAGTGTTTTGTTTTTTGGGAGGAGAGGTTTCTGGTAAAAATGCTCCGTTATCTATCAACTTACCCTGATTGTACTTTTCCTTTTAAAGGGATAGAGTACACATTAGTATCAAACATCTTTATGTTTGGAAAGAGATGTCAGAATTGGTTGATTCTTTGGAAGCTTTGAAATCAAATGTGTTCTCCAGTGTGTCGTATATCCAAGGGGCAGGTGCATTTCTGGGACATCATTGATGGTGTCCTGGAAAATCAACATAACAAGTGGTCAGGGCTGCTTTGGGGCATCATTGCTACAATCCAGAAGTCAGAAAATATGAATCCCTTTTGACTGATGACAGTTATAGCATAGATATGGAATTAAAAATTTGAGACTTTGCTCTGATATTAAGTTTTTCTCATCCCTAAAAAACTGATCATGCTGCCTTAAAACATTGTTTCAAAATCCTCAAAGAACATATTGAGGTTGATGCAATAAAAAGTACAAAACTATGCCAGAACTAGAAATCTACAGTAACCCAGTAATAAGCTAGCATCTGATTGGTTTGTGTGAATTAATTGCACAGGCAAACTTTTGCACTTCATATCAGGAACATTAGAGAAATTCAATAAAAGTTCTTATTGTTAAAAATGGTGCTAACTTTGCCCCAACCAATCAGATCCTATTTAACATTTGAAAGCTAACATCTGATTGGTTGGGGCAACATTAACACAATTTTAACGATAAGAACTTTTATTGAATAACCCTGACGGTCTTTATTGCAAACAAGGGGTTAAAAAAACCTTTATCATAGAAACTATAAACTAGCTTTAAACCTCATTAACAAGCTCATTTCTCATACTTGCAAAGATTGTTGTTGGTAACCTTAGTGCAGAGAACACAGTGTCGACTCGTCAAACATTCCAGTTAATAATGAAATTTAAATAAGTAATTAAAACATTGAGAAGAATTAGAAAGTGTAAATGTATGCACACAAGGCAATGTTTAGACTGGATTTAGAATTGTGTTTCTCACTTTACGGGACCTGTGCAAGGCTGCAGTTTGCCACAGTTATTTAGGGAGAGTCACCTGTGCAGGTCTGGGTACATCTGCTCCCTTATGCGAGTATCTAACGCCAGTTATTAGCTTGTGCATAGACCTGCATAGCTCTAAATCGGTTAGCGTTACTTTAACTCCGGGTGAATGTGCCCCAATATGTTATGTGTTATCTTTGGCGACTGAATAAAAGTAAATATATATTGCCCCCTTTTACTGTTAAAATATTCCACCATTTTCCATGTGCACAGACACATTAAGAATAATATGAATTTGTAATGTATATAGCCAGAAAACCAGTCTATTATTACTACTTTTAATGACCTTGTTAAATAGTTAGAATAAGGCTTGCAATTTTACAATGTATATTGTAAAATTCTCATTTTTACATTAACTTTATAGTAGAAATGGGTCTAGTTACTGGTCATGTGACCAATGAGGGTCTGAGCATTCTAATGGACAGTCATTTGTTATCCTGCTGTCTTTTCCTATAGAGCCCCTGTAATGAGAGTTCAATTCCAGCTGGTATGATGAGATGATTGGGAATGGAATGGCAGAACTGATTGCTCAGATCGGACAGGTGTTGTTTAATCAGTGTATCCAGCACCCTAGTCAAATTTACTCTTCTTGGCGTATCTCAGCTCCCTGCAGACACTGGGCATCAAATCCCCAGTCATGTCTCTCTCTGATGAAAGAGGATTGAGTAAAGGTTAACTACGCTTTATTCAGGTTCTGTGAACATTTTCTATAGGTTTTCCTTATTATTAAATAAGAAAATATGAAATAAAATGTACCATCTATGCCGGACCAGACTAACTTGAGACTGGTTGTCTGGGAAGAACATTTGGCGGAAACTTCTATATTCAAATTCCAGCTACTGATGCCAGAATTCTAGATGACCCTGCAGCCCAGCTAATAGTTAAAAATAGTTTTGTCCTTACACTGTTAACTATATTCTTGGTTCAATATATATTCTTGGTTCAATATATATTCTTGGTTCAATATGTGACAAAAGTGGATTTTTGGGATGAACCAGTTACCAGTAGTAATTTTCCATTGTTGGTTTTCTCCAGTAATACGATGTAAGCCTTAATGATGCAATACTTGATGATGTATGGGGTTTACATTATTCTATAATTTCAATGTGAATATAAATATCTTTCTGTTCTATTTATCTTGGTATATCTACAGGAATTTTGCATTGTGAACCTTTACAAGGGGGAAACTGAGGAAGCAATAGGCCACAGCTCGGTATCTTTATAAATGGGAAATATCCTATGTATGTAGTCCTGTGCAAGTTATTTATAACTGGTAAAAATAGTTTTGTGAATACAATGAAATAACTCACAAAAAAAGTTGGACTTTCACTTCTAAGGTTCATTTAATAAGTGTGGAAAGTTAAAAACTTGTACTTGGTGGTGGTTATTCAGTTTTCTTCACTAAGATGCATTTATATTTGAAAGAAATAAATTCTACTTGCTTTGAGATTTGTGCAAGTCTCAAAGCACATGATGCTTTATAGACATTTACGCAAAAGTGCCCAACATATAATGCTCCTGTCTGCTTGTGCTACACTGATGTTTGCTGCCTTTATTGGGAGGTTAATGTAGGCCGAACAAAACTGAAACAAGGAATTAATTTTGGCACATTGCCCATACCCTCTCCAAAGTGCTGGACAGCCTGTGACTGCTGATTGTTTTACATTTGACTTGGTCAAAAGGTTTTACCTCTACAACATCTATCCAGTTCATTGCTTAAAATTATTTAGAAGTTGAAGAGATTTACTTTGACAGAAATGGTAAATACACTTCAACAAAGGAATTACTCCTAACATGTTTAGTAGTGATGGGCCCAAACCTGACTTCGGGCCCAACTTTATGAGTTCGGACAAAATATTAGAACTAGTTCGGGTTCAAACTAGTTCAGTTTTCCGAACTTGCGGACTTAGTTACGCTAATTATCAAAAAACTCGATAATTATGGAATGTAACGTTCAAATTTGGTAACCCTCGAATGTAGCTTTCGATTTCGGTAACCGTCAAATGTATTGTTCAGTAACCCTTAAATGGAAATTTTTATAACCCTCAAATGTAGCGGTGGATTTTGGTAACCCTCGAATGTAGCCTTTGATTTCGGTAACCCTCGAATGTAGCGGCCGATTCCTGTAACCCTTGAATGCTGCCTTTGAATTTGGTAACCCTCAAATGTATCGTTCGATAACCCTCAAATTGGCTGTAACCCTCGGATGTAGCGTGCGGAAACCCCACAATAGCCCGATCTTGAAGAAAGAAGTGTTTAAAGAGTTTTGGTGATATGTACATGTTCCCCAGACCATTTCCCAGGTGCCACAGCCATTTACAGTAAGTTACCATTGCTATTTTATCTGTTATTCATCCAAACATTTCGAACTATTAGCTCCCTACTGATTTCAATGGGTTTGTTTCCGAGCTTTTGCTGAAATTCGGAAATTTGGAAATGAACTGAATCTTAGTTAGTTCGGACATCTCTAGTGTTTAGCCAAAACTAGTTAACAGTCGCTTATATAACACCTGTTCCTTGTCGTTTAAAGGGCAACTGTGGTCTCAAAACAAATTAGGGTTAAATGAAAGCCTGCAGTATATCCTTTACACTAAGCCAACAATCACATCTCTGGCTGGAGCCTGTGAGAAATTACATTGGGGTGAATGTTCAAACTTCCTGCTTTCAATAGGTTGAGTGACATCACCTGACTTCGGCCGGCCCTTTTCCCCCAGGGAAGAAGCATGCTCAGTTATGACTTATTGCTGGGGAAATCAGGAAGTACCTGAGGAAATGATTGACAGTTAAGAAGGGGAGCCTATTAATGCAGACAGGCTGGTCACATGACTACAAGCTGGTCACATGGCTAAAAACAGGAAGAGTTCAACCAGGAAGTTACATTGCTGAACCTTTCCAGCAATAACTTTTTTTATCTAGAGATGTGATTTAGGTTTTATTTTGAAGGTGTGATGGAAAGCTTTTTATATAATTACTATAAGTTTGGAAGAATTTAAGACCACAGTTACCCTTTAACACATGATCCTCTGGCACATTTAAGTCTTTCAGCTTACAATAAACAATAATGTAATCGTAAAGGCTCATAAACACGTGCGATTGCGGGGGCCAACCAGCGACGCACAAAGTGTATGAGCGCCCATTTCAGCTGACTACCGTGACGTGTATGGGCGCTTCACAGGCCGAAACAGGTATTTGGTTGGGTCCTGTTGAGCGATCCACCGGGTATATCATCAATGTGTGTATGAGCCTTAAGTCTTCATCCTAAATCAGCACTGTGATGAACTGCATTTTCTTTGTTTATCTCATAAAGATAGACTTTGTTCTGATAGCCTTTGTGTTCATAGTCATTTAGTCAACCTACACATTGCAAAACCTACCTATTGATTTAGCCTTGAAGAAGAAGTTGAAGAAGAACACCCTGACCCCAGGCATAGACTTCACTAGACCTATGTTAGTATGCTATGTGGTATCTGGCACCAAGCCATCAGTATCAGATCCTTTAAGTCCAGTAAGTTGTGAGGTGGGGCCTCCATGCATCTGATAGATTCCAGCACACCCTACAATCGCTCAATTGAATGAAGATCTGGATACTTTAGAGGCCAGATCAACACCTTAAACTCATTATTGGGTTCCTTAAACCAAGGTCAGCATTGGTACCCTGACTCCCCATACATGACAGACTACATTGGTTTGGGTTTAACTGTTTTGGACTATGTTTTATGAAACCTTTCTATAGGAATCAACGTGAACATTTTTAATTGTGAGCTACATTAGTTCCTCTACTGACTAGTACAACACAAGAAAAACTCCCCATGTTCTTCAATAAGTCTTGTCTGTCCATCACCAGTGTTCCTTCCTTGGACCATTTTCGTCCTGACCACTGAACACCAAGAACATTCCACAAGTACTTCAGTTTTGGGGATGCTCCAACGCAATTGTCTAGCCATCACAGTTTGTCTTTAGTCACTCCTATTTTTTTAGCTAATGCAATAGAAATACAATTTCGGTACTGGGAAAGTAATTATTTGTACCTTCAGTTTCCCTTGCAGATGCATTTTTCCAATCCTTGTTCTTGCACTGATCAGTGATGCTAATTAGGATTATTCCTATCTTTTGTTCTAATGTTTTATTGCTCCAACAAGCACAGATTCATTTGTGAACATCGGTGAAGCCAGAAGGTCATGCTGTGGTCATTTTAACATAATGACCAAGCCAGCCGTTTCCAAGACACATTTGTTTTACTCACAAATCCAAGCAGTGCCATTAACAGAGATATTGCCAGTCAGCATCTGTGACAGTATTGGCTGGTAATTATCTTCCTCCTCTTAACCCCTCTGCTTAGAGGGGGCCTCAGTAGTCCTCATGCTCTGGGCTAAATGCTTATACTTACAGAGATAACATTGTAAGCTCTTAATGGAAAATCATAGCTAAAATGCCAGATGCTCCTCAATAGAACTGCATTTTGTAACAATTGCGGCCATTTTTAAGAATACGATTTATTTTCTGACAGATCTGCACAAGTCTTGAATTGCATGCAAGTATCTACGGAAACTGACAGAACCATGTAAAGGGCATTTGAAATTTGCCCCAATGTTGAGCATACTATGTAGTGTTAAATGACCCATACCTTTCTCCTTTGCTGCATATGGTTGTCCTGCATAGCCAAAATACAGTACAGGAAACTGAAGAGTAGGAGCCTTTCCTCCTAGAGGTTTCTGGCATGTGCAGTGGAGTCCCCCCCTCCCTGTTGCTGCTATTCCATGCACTGAACTTTAATTTTGTAAAAAAATTAGGATCTTGTTTGAAATGTCCCCATACCTAGACCTCGCTAGGTTAAATAGTGCAAATTTTGATTCTAAATATATTTTATATATTTCTTCTGTTGCTGCTCAGTTTTTTCCCCAGTACTTTCTCCTGTCCTAACATTAATACAATCCTTTTACTTTTCATACAAAAAAAGGAAAGTAATCTTTGCAGTGTATTACTAAGCTAGCATGGATGAAAGAAACAGGATTTTAACATTTCAGTAAAAATAAAAAGTAAGTCTGGGGATTTTAACCTGCAACCTCATGTACTCTATCTTGCTAAAAGCAAAGCTTTTACCCTTATCCTATATATAGAGATACTATATGAACACTAGTACATATAGGAACTTTATATTTTGCTAGGAACACAATGTAAACACACACAAAAAAAACCTGTGACCTTTTGGACTGTGTGTTTCTGAAATATGTGATTTACCAGTTGAGCCACCACTGCAGATGCAAATAACATAGATACATTTAGAAGCTTTATCTTTTGCTGGGAACTGAATAATAATAAGAATAAAAAAAAACTTAGCTAAATATTTTGTATTGTCCCAGGATAGCTGTATGTATCCCATACTAACTGCAGGTTTCAAAATCTTATAAAGAATTTCCATATTGGTGTAGAGACTGTATACAGGCCTATGTAATAAAGGTTCTTATAATTAAAAATAGTCTAATTTTAATCAGATGTTAGCTACAATTTGAAAGCTAACATCTGATTGGTTGGGGCAAAATTAGCATTATTTTAAAAAATAAGAACTTTTATTACATAGGCCTTGTGCATGGAGACAACGTGAATACTGGAGTCGGGTGTGTCTCTTTGATGACTACATGGACTGTGTAGTAGAATCTTACAATGTATAGGTGTTCTGGGGAGAAAAACTTTCACATTAGCATAAAAAAAAAGTTTATTTCTCATTTAAAGGAACACTCAGAAAGTTTTTGCATTAATTAAAGAATTTTCCAACAGTTTCCGCCCTATAGTTTAGTTGCTGAAAACAGTCGGGATCTGGCCGAGGAGCCAGCAATTGATTACACTTTGTGGATAAGATTTCTATCTTCGTTCCTGGATTCTTTTAGATTAATTGAAGAACGTGAGGTAACACATAGCTCCTTTACCTCCGCTTCTTCAATTAATGCAAAAAGGATAGATTGACTAAGGATACAAGGATAGTGGGACTTCATTTAGATAAGTGAGTAGTAAAATTTGTGAAGTGTGTATACCATAAACAATATAATAGGTACAAGTACTGTAATCCCATAACTATAGCTGACACATGAACTGTCACTTTCTATTCATGCTGCCATTAGAAGCTCTTCTATGAAGTCTCTGCCTCTTCATCTTCATACATTCACATAAACAGGAGCAATGTGGAAATGTTTCCGAAGTGATTGCAGTCAGTGGCGTAACTAGGAATCATTGGGCCCCACCAGCAAAATTATGATGGGACCCCTATCCCTGCTTCATATACAGCGGTATTCTGGGAGGAGGCTATTTTTGCCAAAGAAAAACTAAGAAGATGGGGCCCCATGGCTCCCATGCCCCCTGTGGTTGCAGGACCTGCTCCTCTGGTAGTTACACCCGTTTGCAGTGTCGTTTTCCTGTGCTTGTTAGAACTATGAGATTTAAGCATTTTTGAAAAATAATCTTTTTGAGAATTTATGAAACAATTTTGCTTTAAATGCCTTTTTTGTATTTGAGCCGTTTAATGAAATGAGACTGCATAATTAGGTTTCTTCCATACTGGGAACCGCTATATTCAGCCTTGAGCAAACATTGTAAGTTTTGTTTAGCACCGCACACAATGAACCGCACGTTGATGATAAAGTTGGAATTCTATTAAAATAATGGTAGAAAGCCCATATCTGTGACTTCAATAGCATACAAGGAATGACTGATAAATAAAACTGATCCACAGCATAAATTCCACAACATTGGTCACATGAGACAAAAACAAATGAGTTTTACACTCATTTTACACTAATGCTATACTAGGAGAGCCTACATTGCTACATATACTGAGACAATTTTGGTAAAAGAGAACTAAGGCTGGGTACACATGGGGAAACTATTTGTTCGGTTGAGCGTTCGCTACTGGCAAGAGCTCGGTCGGTACAAATGGTTGTCGGTCGCAGCAGCAGTGGCTGGGAACAACACGATCGGATGTGGTTTACCAAACGGGCCTGATCTTGGGCGACCGAACTCGGTCACTGCCACCCCGCACACACGGTAAGATATTTTTGGCCCGCAACCAATACACGGCACTATTGGTCGGCCGTCCGAAAATGTCTTACTGTGTGTATCCAGCCTTAAGTTAAAAATCCATGTTTAGGAAAACCCTGGAATCCGTTATTCTGTACCACAAGTTTATTTTTTTCCAGTTTTATGCTATAGGAGAAATGAAACTCCCAAAAAAATGATGATGGGACATGATATCACCCGGTCCCATCTGCAGGGCAGTGACTGGGCAGGCCTTTGGGGAAGCTGGATTGTGCATGTTACAAGTGAAGCAAGACTGTGGCTGGGTTTTAATCCTATGGAAGAAGACGGTGGTGATCCAGATTGTTGGATTACTTGCTTATCTTTTGTAATTTTTGCATTTCCTATCTTTGGTTCTCCTTCTAAAGAAGTAATTATGTTCTTACTGTCAGGCTGTTACTTAATGAAAGAGTTAAGGTAAGATGTAAGCACATGGCTACTTCACAATGAAAAAGCAGCATAACATGGCATAGAATTTACCACAACTGTAATGAAAACAGATTATTTTATTTGGCCAAAAACACAACTTGCAATATATTGGCCACAATGTAAAGAACGAGTGTCACGCTCACTGGTAAGTATACACCTGCACCACTCCATGCATACTCCATATAGGAATGTGCTCCCCTACCTAACTGAGAACCCCCCCCCAACACTTTCTTTAAAATAGGTTTCTGCCCCTTTAAGGGGCAAGTCCAGCCTAAAAACAAGTTTGTTTTAAAATGATTATCGACCCCCAAAACCTCACTTTCGCGAGGTTCCTACAGTTCCAAGATCGCCCAGAGCTTATTTACCTGACCCAGACCCTCGCCGGATTTTCCATGCCCCCTGCTCCTGTGGAGGAGCTGTGGAGGAGAAGTGGCGAGGGTCCGAGTCAGGTAAGTAAGCTCTGGGGAATAATGGAACTGTAGGAACCTCGCGAAAGTGAGGTTTTGGGGGGTGATAATCATTTTAAAACAAACTTGTTTTTATTCTAGACATTCCCTTTAATGTCCACTGTAGTACTATACTAAAGAATAGTGCTATCAGAGCTTTCAAATTAGAGGTTTAGTAGTAAAAAGTGAAATTTGTTATATATTACTATATATTGTTAGTGCAATATGCTTTTTAGACATTGCATGCTTTCTGAAGACAAGGTCTTCAGCATAATAAACATTGACCTTCAGCAAGGTATTAAGCATAATAAACATTGTAATAACTTTTACCAAAGCAGGAATTAGTGTGCAAGAGCTTGCAGAGCCTTCTCTGTAGAGCGTGCGTAAAGATAGGAGCATGCACTGTCTAATACAATCTCTGTCTGTAGGGGGCGCCTTGAGCCTCTTACAACCGTATTGTTTGATTTTATTTTGCTTATTGCAAATTAGCTCATAACTGTATTCCAGTTCCGGGCACATCTGTTCACAAACAAATAAATACATATTTACACAATGATGCAGCTCAATTTGACTTGATCTCTGTGGGTATGGTGAACAGAGGTAGGAAAATCTCAGACGTTCCTGGATCACCATTCATTTCTAAAGAAACGTTAATTAAATCATTAATGATGCTCAGGTTCTGAAAAATGTGACTATGCTTTGGATGTAAAACATGGCATTTATGTTTTTTTTTGTTTTCTTAAGCAATGGCAATATTCCTAGATAGAGATTCCAACTGTAGTTTCCACCACTGAAATTTCAGCAACAAAATTGGTAGTTATGCTCTGAAACCAGGTTTGACTACTAACCTACTCTTCTGGGCTGTTTATTGCTTATGTTCTTCTATTCCTGGTACCTGGTTATTCCTCCTACCTAATGATCAGCTTCTGACCTTCTTAGCCATTCCCCGGGGAATAGACTCATACTGTTATTATATGTGACACATTTTAGACAATGCAGTGGTTTAATTTTTGTTCTTTGATCATTGTAGCTGGAACACAAAGACACTCCCCAATAAACCTCTTCTATAAACCTCTATACTCACGTCAGGCCCAATCCTCTTGTTTGGCTCTTTAAAAAAAGTACCCAGGGTGGGTACCTAAACCGCGAGATCCTCCCCCTGGGTTTAGCTTCTAAGTCCTGTACTTACAGTGCATCCAGAAAATATTCACAACTTACTTGTTAGTATACTTTTTTCACATTTTGTTATGTTACAGCCTAATTCAAAAATGGATTAAATTAACCCCGAATTCTACACATAACACCTCATAATGACAACGGGAAAAAAAGTTTACTTTAGGTTTTGGCAAATTAAATTAATATAAAAAAACCTGAGACATCACATGTACAGATAAGTATTCACTGCCTTTGCTCAATACTTTTTTTACAGCCTCAAGTTTTTTTGAATTTGATACCACAAGCTTGGCACACCTATTCCTCTTCGCAGCACCTCTCAAGCTCCATCAGGTTGGATGGGAAGCATCAATGCACATCTCTCCAGATCTCTCTCAAGTCTGGGCTCTGACTGGGCCGTTCAAGGACATTAAGTAATACAACTGGAGGTGCACTCTTGTCCAAACTTTGAGTGCAGATGCCTCAAATGGTTTTCCCTTCAACCATAACTGTTATAGCAAGCATAAAGAAGCAGAGGATTGCACTCCATTCGATTTTAAGTCTTTATTGCTCAAGGACATTCACTGATTTGCCCTGACGCCACTACTTTGATATCTTGGCTGTGTGCTTAGGGTGGTTGTCCTGCTGAAAGATGAACAGTCACCCCAGTCAGAGTTCAAGAGCACTCTTGAGCAGGTTTTCATCCAGGATGTCTCTATATATTGCTGCAGTCATATTTCCCTTAATCCTGACTAGTCTCCCAGTTCCTGCTGCTAAAAAGCATCCCACAGTATGATGCTGTCTCATCAGACCAGAGAATTTTGTTTCTTATGGTCTGAGAGTTCTTCAGTAAGGATGTCCTTCTAGAAGGTTCTCCTCTCTCCCCAGAGGACCTCTGGAGCTCTGACAGAGTGAAGATTGGGCTTTTGGTCACCTCTCTGACTAAAGCCCTTTTACCCCGAACGCTCAGTTTAGATGGTCGGCCAGCTTTAGGAAGAGTCCTGGGGTTTTTGAACTTCTTTCACTTAGCAATTATGGAGGCTACAGTGTTTGTTGGGACATTCAAAGCAGTAGAAATTTTACTGTAACCTTCCCCAGATTTTTGTCTCAAGACAATTCTGCCTCTGAGGTCTACAGACAATTCCTTTAATTTCATTCTTGGTTTGTGCTCTGACATGAACTGTCAACTGTAGGACCTTATATACATAGACAGGTGTGTGCCTTTCCATATCATATCCAATCAACTGAAATTACCACAGCTGCAGAAACATCTCAAGGATGATCAGGAGAAACAGGATGCACCAAAGCTCAATTTTGAGCTTCATGGCAAAGGCTGTGAATTCTTATGTACATGTAATTTCTCCGTTCTTTTATATTTATTGAATTTGACAAAACCTCAAGTAAACTTTATTCACGTTGTCATTGTGGGGTGTTGTGTGTAGAATTCTGAGGGGAAAAAAGGAGTTACTCCATTTTGGAATAAGGCTGTAACGTAACAAAATGTGAAAAAATTATGTGCTGTGAATACTTTCTGGATGCCCTGTACCTAAAGAAGTCACAATCGCCAGTGTGCTGTTCTACACTCCGAGCTGACTAATACTTAGATATGCTGTTGAAGAAATGAGTCTTCCTATCAGTGAAGCCCCAGCTGAGGAGAGGTAGGCAGGGAACAATGTGCTGGTGATCGGAACTTCAAACAAGAGGATTGGGGCTGAGGTGAGCATAGTTGTCCTTTAATACCTTTAAGGGGGGAGGAGGTCCAAAGGACTGTATTGTTGTCCTTTAAACTATAATACTTAAAACATCATTTCCATTTGGGTTTCATAATATTTGTATTTTTGGGGGGCACTTTTAAATTCCTATGTTTTATTTTGTGTAGATGTCACATGACATTTGTGTCATTTAGAAAAGTTGCCCCAAGGGAAGATAAACCTTTTTTTCTATTCCGTCTTGGAGAATAAAAAATTACTATCAACTAAACAGTACAAGTCACAGTATTAAAAAATAAACAATAGTTTATCATCATTATACTAGAGTCAATACTCTCTAGTCATGTTTTTAAACAAATAACAAAGATTGATTCTATAAACAAAAAATGCAAACAAACAGAAGGATCAAGCAGAACTTAACAATTGTATGGTTTCCCAATGTAGAAACAGGAGAAACATTCTTTTTTTTCCTTTGGACTGGTGCTCCAGTATTGGGAGGTAGGAAAACCAGTCCTCTATCTCTGTACTTTTACTTTTCATTTTAACTGTTTATTAAATAAACTTTATACACACTTTAGTTCTCCTTTAACATTTTTCATTTATAAAATCTATATAATCGCTAAAATGGGATTTTCTCAACACAAGTTTTCAATAAGAATGGGAATGCCAAATTGCCCATTTCAAGACATTTTATAGAGGCAGGACACCATTATTCCCAATAGAGGTTCATGCCTTTTGACAAGGTTGATCTCACAAAAAGAGGGGGGATAGAGAACTGTTACATATTTTTATAAACTTCTGTTTTGCCTTCATTTATAACATGCATAATAGGAATTAAATGTTTGTAGCATATGTATGGGTCTATAGTTATATAAGATACAAGGTATATTATGTGCCAGATCTGGGGTTTAGCCTTGGAGTGACCTATTTCCTGTTTGCGCCTTTAAATAGAACCACTTCTTTTTGTGTGCTTTTACAATATATATAACCCTGCCTGATGAAGAAGTGTATGGAGACTTGTATGGAAACAAGTATTTGACAGGATATTTTGAATATCTCTTTAATACAGGGATGTCTGGTTTCTTTACTTGAACAGTCAAGTGATTTATTATCATAAAACAACAAAAAAAAATATCTCATTGAATTCTTTTAAATTATATTGAAAGATCAGGGGTTAAACGTACTGTTTAGCTGTATGGAAAACGGTTTAATGAAGATTATTAAAAGATCCCCGGTTTTCTATTACATAGCTCATTTATCATACCAATTAAGTATGTAATTAGTTGAATTAAGTCAGCACATCCACAGCCTGTTTGCAGTCATATAAATTTCAATTTAAAATTTGTAGTGCATATCATTTTATTCCATATGGTTATTTATCTTAAATTAAAAAAATTGGGGGAAAGTAGAAATAAAAATAGATAAGGAAAAACTCTAGTATTGGGCAAAGGGTTGCAGTCTTAGGGCTAGTTAGCATAAGGTTGCCAGATAAGTGAAAAATCAGAGAACATATGAAAATAGCATACAGCAAGGCTGACACCAAACTGCTTCCTGACATATCTGAAAGAATATTCTCTATGAAGTCCACCGCTCCCTCTTCTGTTTGTCCACCTCCTTTACTGCTTTATGAGCCCTTGTGTAGCATTCGTAAGTCATTTGCCACTGACACCCTGAAGATAAAAGTAGAGGCACTAGTGGATTTCAAGGAGGATGTCTTCTTTCATGAATGCCAGGGGAGCCAGTGAAGCAGTGCGATTCAACTTGCCAATTTCCATGTCCACTTTGCCTCCGCCATCATATTTAGATGTACCCAGTCTTTATTAAGCACAATTTTGGGAACCTGTCTGGGTACCTCAAAATAAGGTTATTTAACTCTTTAGTTCCCCTTGACGTTAGGAAAATGTGTTTTTGGCAAAGCTTCCCCTTTAACTTAATGCCAGAGTACTTGGAGTAGTAATATGTCAGAGAAGCCAAAGGGTAAATTTGATCTCATGCATCTGAAACCCTCCTCACATCCGCACTGTCAATTGAGATTGGAAAGTAAACAGCGTCCTATTAAACGTGGTTAGAAAAACAAGTGTTATCCCATTTCATTCAATTTGCCAATTTCCATGCAATAGGACTGTGACTTTATAGAGTGGATTTGAAAGGGGGGGGGAGCAGCTCTGTGAATTGAAACCTAAATGAATTCAAGTCTCCTGTGTTTGTCTCCTCCACATGCTAGACACATGTGCTCCCTAATAAATATTGAATAAAAAAGGAGGTGAAGTTGGGTACACGCGTTTTGCAGGCAATTACTGCAATTTATTTCACTGCTAAGTTGACAATTGAAGAAAATGCAAATTTGCCTTTTTTACATATTTAATGTTTTTTTTTTTAGATTTTTACATCTCTTTTTTGTGGGTAAAACCCCTTAAGTATTATGTAAAATAACTTGGAGAGTAAATGTTTTCACACAAGCCTGCAAGGAATACTTGTATTAATGATCGTAGTTTGTACAGATCCCTTTTAGTTACTGAATATTTAGGATGTATTTTTTTCTTTATGGCATGGATGCCCAGATGCTGGATGCCCCAGAATTTCCTGGCACCAGGTGATTGCAGAACTACAACATTACGCATTCCCTGGCTATAGGTTACATACTGCTCATGTAAATACTGTATCCTGAAGAGTATAGAGTATTCTATAGTAATGCTAATGTGATACCTCTCTTAATATACTGACAAAATGTCCCATTTAGGCCAACAATTATAGCAGTTTACAATGCACATTTTATGGCTAAGGTTATACCAATGCAGCCTACACCATACCTTTATTAGAAATACTGACCATAAGAATGCAATTAACGCCACATATAGCATTCATTGTTAAAGGGTAACTGTGGTCCAAAAATGACTTTAGGTAAATTGACAGGAATTGCTTTCATTATTTTTTTTTACATAGTTTTGAAGATATTTACATTTTTATGTGTGATATGGTAGCAGCCTCACCAGATCCCCTGCACTTCCTGCTTCCTGCTCTGAACCCACATGACCCTCAGTCTCCTTCTCCTTGTGGGCTCCCATGGCCCCTCTCCTTGCAGTCCTCTTGAAACTCCCTCTGGCCCCTCCCACGCCTCCTTAAGTCACTGTAACTCGATCTCTAACTGGTTTCTTCTGCTTTCTCCTGCACTGAGCATGTGGCAACCGCAGATTAGAAGGAGGATGTAGTATTGTGACCGCAGATTCAGAACCTCCCACCTCCTAACTTTCTGATAAGTGATTTCTTCATATCATGGGCTGTGCAGTACGTAGAGATGTGGTTGATGGCTCATTTTAAAGGTAGGAACCTGGCCTATCATTTAAAATCAACTTGTTTGGAGACCACAGTTCCCCTTTAAGTACGGCTGAGGCCACAATGTGAATAGCACAAAAGCAATGGCGTGCTTTACCATCTGTGCGCTGTGATTTATGCAATATTGTGTTATCAGAGCACATGCAATTCGCAAAAAATAAGGTGATCACGTGCTTCAAAAACCGGATCATAGGGAAGCACATGCAATGTGGCCACCCACATTGTCCTGGACCGACATGCGTTTCTCGGGTGAGCAAGAAATTGTATGTTTCTTTAAAAATGATA
Source organism: Hymenochirus boettgeri (assembly GCA_019447015.1). Lineage (NCBI taxonomy): Eukaryota > Metazoa > Chordata > Amphibia > Anura > Pipidae > Hymenochirus > Hymenochirus boettgeri. Next base: position 106,881,961 of record CM033477.1, on the reverse strand, counting down.
AATGGCTGTTCTGATAATAAACAGTATTACATCTCCTATTTATTTAACAATCAAAAAAGATATTATATTATGGTAGTTTAGTCTTTTAACTTCAATGTTAAAATTGTTCTTTTATTGAGCATTTAAACTACATAGCACATATATAGCACACCCCCAAGGTGGAATTAACCAGTCACCTGTAGGGAGTCCTCCAGGTACTCCAAGAGAAGCAGGAAGTGGCAGCCACATCTTTTAACACTACACACTGGGTACAAGAGTGGGGCAAATTTAACTGAAAAGCTATCGTACATTATAAAAACACAGTCTCTGTCTATAGGGGAGGCCTTGATGAACAGCTATTACTTGTTAGAGTCTAGGGAGCACTGTGCTGCTGTTCATAAATATTGACCAATAGAGTAAAGTAGTTTCCATGCATCTAAATGTCTCCTGCCACAATATGTTCTGTCATCCCTCATATCTAGATGACCCACAACAGTACGTTTGACGATTTAGTCCCACCATCCACTGTCCTCTAGCTACCCTCTGTAACATTGTTTGCATGAAAGTCTACATAGCAAAATACTGTAAGTGTCCTAAGGGGAAAAGAATGATTGAACACAATGATTAGCTATTTAAATATTTTATCACAATGTAAAGGGCTACTAGATGGTGGGGGAACGATATTAACATATCAGTCTTTATATATTCTTTAATAAATGCAAATAAATGTGGCAGAATTACATCTCACCCTGGGCAATACTAATCCTTTCCAGACACAAAAAGGTAAAGCTAAGCCCACTTATTAACAATGCGATTATTCTGCAGATTACAATGTATTATTTATCAACATTGTAAGGATTTTGGTGCTGAAAAACTGTTCATTACATATTTTATTGACAGTAAAGGAAAGACAAGTTTGATTTCAAGTTCTTAGTTCTGATATGTAAGAGCAAGTTCATTCAAGGTCGTTAATGAACCCATTGGACTTGATATTATGGACAACAACACATCTTGATTCGTCAGAGGCAATCAATGCATCAGCTGTTTAATTGACAGTGCACAGGACCTGCTTGTGATTTATGGTCCGATTATTTGCTTCGCTGATCATGCTCGGCCAATCCAATTGGCAGGAATATTTTGGGCACAGATGGTGTAATATCCTTAGACAGCTGGTTCCCACCATGCTGTCATATCATTGGACTATCTAGTTAATACAGTACACTGGGTCACGGAAGGATATTTTCACCCTATGTTCTGCTCTTTTCCTCCAGGCAAAAAATGATTGTCTGAACTATAATGTCCCTTAAGAATTTCCTAGAGTTGTTTGTATTACATAGGCACTGTGACTTGTGCAAGAAAGGCTTTCCCTGACCTTTTATAATTGAGCTGAAATTATTTTCTCTAGTTGAATTGGCTTCTTGACATCCACTGTTCTGCATTTTACAATCCACTGTATTTTGCAAGTAAATAGGGAGTGTTTTAGACGGCACAGCTAGAATATTTTCATTGGTCGGTTCATTTATAGACATTGACCCTGTGTACAGTTGGCAGTTTATTAAAATCTAAATTATTGCCATTTCATTATCATAAATATTTTGGATTGTTTTAAAATGCGACAAACTCAAAGACAGTGAAATTAGAAGAGGCAGCAAAAGGAATGAGCAGTCAATGATTGGTTGTGATGTCAGTAGTTGCAGCCTTGATTGACTCCATGGAGGGAGGAGCCAGATTACTCTGCTAGAATGGAGGCAATAATTATATTTATCTGATTAATAATACATCTAATATCGTGCCTAATATGTTAGTTTGGGTTGGGGAAAAGTAACAGAAATTTGGCCAGTTTTATGTTTTTTAGGGTGGACATGCCCTTTAAGGAAGGACACTGAATATTGCTTATATCTACCTTAAGAAAGTAAAATTATTTGCAAGGGCAAAATCTCAAAATCAAACCAATGCGTGATTTATACTAAATGAACATGCTGGTCTTTATTCTATGTGCTGGGGAATATGTATTTATTGGAAACCAGTTCATGCTTGGCCAGTACAACGACTTCCCCCTAAATGAAAGCTTCATAAAAATATTCAGCACCTCTATCCCATGAATTGGCTTCCTACCAGATTACAGATGTAATTTGGTGCTATGTTAGTGGTAATATTTTAAACTGGTGTCTTGAACCGTGAAAGAAAATAAAACTATTATTCTCTGTTATTCTTTTAGTATTTTGGACTTGCCAATAAAATTTCACTGGAGCCCACCAATCCCAGTGTGCTCACAGAAGGTGTTACTTCAAGTTCTGTGGTTCCTCTGTGTGGTGACATGGTTTTAAAGGGGCTGCACCATTATTTTATTGTAAAAATAGAAATATTTTAATGGGTCTAGGTTCTGTTTTAAAGGGGAACTAAAGTACTTGAATAAATGAATGCTCACATATAAACCAAAAATAATACTTCACTGTAACAGGGTATTTGTTATACCTGGGAAATTGCTTTCTGTACAAACATATAAATATTTGAATCATCAAAAAAAAAAAAGTAAAATAAACAAGAGCCCATGGGACTTCCCAGGCTTAAGTCCCCGTGCTAGATATTAATTGATCCATGCATGGCAGGTAATAATTAGTTCATTATCTGCAGGGAGGGTCACTCCTGATACACCTTTTTTTCTGCCTATAGGGAATATTGCCGTAGATGGTGGGTAATTAGATGAAAGCAATTTGTCAATCTATTTTTCAGGGTCTGCTAGAAAAGATCGCCCCCACATAATAATACTGATAATCAATTTAATAATATCCAGAGAACTAGATTGTGTTTAAAGCAATATCTGGAACCCATTCACCTTGCCTCTTGCCCATATGTACATTGATAATATCTGGGGCAAAATCCACGGAGTAAATATGTTTGATTGTATGTTTAAAATTTCAGTGGAACATTTCCTCTATCCAATATTCTTTCCTCCAACTCTCTACTAGTCACGGCCCCCTTCCACCTGTAGCCTGACTAGTGATTACCAGGCTTTATCGGCTCCTGCCTGACCTTCCACCTGCACACAACATCTGCAATGGCCCAAAACATCTGGGAATGTTCTGTCCCCAACCTTCAAGGTAAATGTTCCAACATTGCAATAGTTGTTTAATTATCACATTTTTACATTGACCTCTTTTAGAAGCCACCATTCCCAACAATACTTCATTTTTCAGTATTTAGAGTTTCTATATTATACATGTATATAAATAATGCACACAATATATCGCAGTCAATATTTGATTCTGGAGAATTATTGATTTATTTTATGAACAAAATGGATAACATCCCCTTTCTTTTGTTATTTTACGTGTTTTGTGTTGTAAATACGAAAGTTTCTTAAAGATTGCACTGCACAGTTTGATAGGTGCACACTGACTGCTTAATGGAATTTACATTCAATCAAACCGAATTAAGCTGGTAAAAGACAATTCAACAAGCAATAGCGTAAATGTGGATGACGGAGGAATTAAATGTTTGTGAAAACAGGGGCAGCAGATCTATCAACAACTAATTAGACAAAGAGTTCCATGACAGACCGGGAAGTAAACAAGAGCAACAAAGAGTGGAATGAAAGGAGGAGGAGGGGGGAAAGTAGGAGGGAGAAGAAGCCTTTTGTGTTCTGATAAAGCCAGTACTAAGCAATCTGCCTTAATTGGCTGGAGAAGTTGATTTGCGCTGTGCTGGCGGAGCTGGATTCACTGGTACGATCGCGTGCATGGGAAAGTTCACCGAAAACAAATTATTCCTTCAGTCAAAGCTTTTTCCTATTTCACTTCAAACCCATTGTGGGTTGTGCTCATATCTATCAAAAAAGGATTTTGACAGTAAGGTCTCATTTAAGAAGAGTGTCATCATAATTCAGTTTGGATCCATCTATTCTCTGCGGTGTTTATTGTGTGGTCGACAGTATATTTACTATCACAGCTCTATAATTATTAGCAATAGGACCACGTACCGGCTGTGTAAGAAACAGAAATGCCACATTTAAATATTTAAATATGGATTATTTATTATGATTTTGGAATCAATAATTTGCTTCGCCCTTCTGCACATTTTGCCAAAGGGCCTCATCAGCTTGAGACATTGTGAATTATTTTAAATGTATTGGCATTTCCAGATATTAAACTAACAACAGACATAGAAAACTGCAAGGTTGCTTTTTAGCATATTTCTGGGAGTCAGTTGGCCGTGACTAAGTTAAAGCGTTGACCATTAGAACTTTACTACATGATAGTAAAATAATGTTAATTCTATTTAATCATTATTAAGGGAGAGAATACACTGAAATGATCGTTATTTTAAATCACAGGTGCCCAACTCACTGCCTGAATTTGGGTTAGTCAAATAGTGTTGGGCAGGCCAGGGGAGAAGCCATGGATGTGTCCCAGTATTTGCCTGTGGTACCACTAGTGCGGCGCCCAGCCTGAAGCAGGTTGTCACCCCCTAATTTAGGTGTTTCCCTACTGTATGGGGTTTAACACAACCACCAACCCAAACTATGATTTCATCCTCTTTTTCCCTTTTCCTGTTTTCCTGCTTATTCACCATGGGGGTTACAATAACTTTTATAAACCCCCAACTCTCCAGCGCATAAACTGGTAAAAGTTTCTCAAGCTGAACTTTTGCCTACAGAATACGTTTTAGTAAATACTACACGTAACAACTTTCTACAGAGCACATGAAAATCCATGAGGAAAGCATTAGTCCTTCTGGAAAGCCCTAGTCCTTCTGACATTTAACATTCTTATAGACATTTCAGGTCTGTCAAGAATTGTATCCAGAATACTAGTCCTGAAAAAACATGCAAAGTGAACCTGCTATGAATTAAAGGTTTAGTTTTAACCTTATGGAGCAGAGAGCTAAGCCATGTCAATTCCCAGTAACTGGCAGATTCAGTCTGTTGAATCTGTTTGCATGAAGTAACAAGAAAAGAGCTGTGTTCATCACGCCTTGCCGTTCAGTGTACCCTATGAAATAAAGCTCCTGTATTTGACTAGGCAGGAAATACAAATCCCTAACGCTTGTTATTGTTTCCCTGTTGTCCTTGTTAGAGGTGGAAGTTAGCACACAGAGGCTTTGTTATGAAAGCCCTTGCAGCAGAACATCTCAACAGAGATCACGGAGTGCCACATTAAGCTGTCAGGCCTTTGCCTATTTGTCCTATCCTGGGGAAAGGTTACTTGAGAAGATTGGTTTGTGGAATTTAATGTTGAGCAAGAAACTTTTGAGTAAAAAAAAATCCTCTTGCTTACTAAAGGACTGAAGTATTATTAAGTCACCCTTTGATCATAGATATACACAGTCATCAGACTAATTGAAATGTCCACAGTGGTGTATCTACCAGAGGAGCTGCCCATGTCTCAACTAGCAAAACAAACGTGGTGGAGGAGAAAGACACAAATTATAGTTTAATGGCCTAGCACAGAAAGAGCGCTGGTTATTTTTTATATCATTATAATATTCTATTACTATTCTTTTATTATTGGCTATTGTGTTTTCAATATATAAAACAGTCTTCTTAATAATTTGAACAATCAGACGGCTTTAGATAGGGATAGGGATGCACAAAATTCAGGATACAGTTGAAATTCACACTATGGGGCTGATGCAATAAGAGGTGTGAAAATTTGCCTGGGCTATTAATTTGCAGCATCCAATCAGATGTTACTGCAGTTAGATTACATCTGAATGGCTGCTGCAGATAGCACAGAGAAACTTTTGCTCCTCGTATTGTATTTGAACCTTAAGCTAGGTACACACGATACAATAATACGGCCCAACAGACCGACATTTCAGTGTCTCGTTCAGTCGGACCAAACTATTGCATGGTTCCTGGTGGCCACAACCGACCACCAACCGTTCGTTTGTCCAAATCGGACGAACGAACGATCAGAGAGGTCGTAAAATCACAACCGATTGTGCAGTCCTCTATAGACCACACGATCAGTCGCGCCTAACTGTCGGACACGGCTGCTTTTGCCGAGACCAACAGTCCTTCCTCCTGGCCGACAGGTAGGTCAGGAAGAAGGATTGTCTGCAAATATCATTCTTGTTCAGAAAATTTACCTATGTACCTATACCTGCTATGGCACATTTAAAATTAGTAGTAACGGGCAATTAGCTTTGATTTTTCATTAGGGGCAGGGAGTTATTTAACTATTATGATACCAAACAAATTTTAATAGTAATGAATAGTATCTAAGTAATCTAAGTAATGGTTAAAAAAAAACACCCCCAATCACCTTCTAGAGTTTTAAGATCCTTAAAGGACAATTCCACCCCTCAAATGAAAAATTGTAGAAAAGTTAATTACCCCCTCAAACCCTGAAACTGCAATAGTTTGAAGGCTGACAGATGTAGGACCAATCTGCTAGGCAGCAAAAAGTTCTTCTCCACGTTCCCTCTGCCTTTCACAAGGTTTCTGCCTACTCTCCAAACTTTCTGGGCTTATTAAGAGATTGCACATGCTCAGAGGAGGCAGCTAGGGGAATAGCATTCAGTTATTGGTTGTGATGTCAACTCTCATCCATGAGTGCCCATTGCTAATTGAAAGAACCAGGAAGCAGAAAGAGGGGGTAACACCTTTTTGCAGTTTTAGGCTGTAGCCTAAAACTTCTTTTTCCCTGACACAAAAGTTTTCTCTTAGCTCATTGAGCTTGCAAACAATCATAGGTGATTGAATCAAAGCGAGAGATGTGATTTATCCAGTCAGTGACTTCTTTTTTGTGCTAATGGGGGAGTAAAACTAGTGAAAGTAACCGAAGGGCTTTCTGTAAAGAAAGATTTTATTGATTTCAAACAGGTGTATATTTGGTTAAGAATGGCAAGTGATGCATTGTTTTAATCAGATGTTCCTGGGCTGGTGAGGTGGAGCTTTCCTAAAAAATGAGCTGCTTCGATTTCAGGTATCACTGTGATAAACCTTGCCAGCTGTGTGCATCCTGTCCACTTTATTACTGCGTTTATTGATATCACAACACAAAGCATATTTTGTCAACATCATATACCAATACGGTAATTACAGTAATGCTGCCAATAATGAAGCCTCCTTATCTTTATGCTCCCCCTCTGACCCGCGTTCCATTGACTCATGTGATATATAACACGATCTCACCAAGGTCAGTAAGAAGGACCTTTTTACATATGCCGTAAATTTTACCCATGTGCCAGTGATGTGAGATTAATGTAATGGCAGAGCAGTAAGCACTCAACCTTGTCTTAATTATGCTTAGGTTGCTGGTTCACTGTTCCTCTTCATCTGTCTCCTGCTTTAGGGAACACTAAACACTATGTCATTAGATTGTCTGTTCCACAACACTGGCCTCCTCACATTTACAAAGTCATCAGCTAGTGCCTGGGAAACAGCATCTTTTATTATTTTCAAGCAGGAGGTGGAGAATGCCTTCATATTGAAAACATGGATGTATGGTGGTCGTAAATTGGGAGAAGACAGAGGTTTGATTTACCTTTGGGTTCTACATACATTTATTAGTTTATGGTTCTAGAATTTGCAGATGCCATATGTGCATCACCCACCAACAACTCCACTCAGCAGCAGGGCTATCGCTGGGTTTTCCATAAAACATTATAAGCAAGATACTTAAAGCATGATGATGCTCAATATTTCAAATGGATTTTTATGCTGCGCTTTAATTGAAATCAGAAAAGATGATCATTGAGATGAACCAATCCAAAAAGAATCAAGAGATCTAGGTTACATAGGGGTTAGTTTCAATTATTTTATACATATCTGTATCAAGAGTTTGTAAAGAAGTATTGGTAGCACAGTTATATTGTTACTTAGCTAAATGCTGTTGGGAAGACCTTGTTTAGTTCTCAAGGTCCTTTCAACAGACTGTGAAGCTTTTTAGTGAAGTGAAACTAAAGGGTCAACCTCAAACTGAAATATTATATACAGGTTAAACAATTCCCTATTCCCCCTAATCCTTCCTATTCCAAAGAAACTCCTGAAAGGACCAATCCAACCCTGTCCTTCACCAGCACTTCCACTTGTTTGCTGCTGCTTCTGGGTATCGGCCATCAGCCAAAGCCTGACAGTCATTATCACAGCAGCCTCTTCTGCTGCTGTGCACACTCATACAAAGGAGGCTTAATGTGCCGATCATCAGTCAATTGCTTCGATTGATGGCACATACTCAGAAACATCTAGATAGAAGGCAAAGTGCTAGTGAGGGTTTGGGTTGTGCATGGTGCATGTCCTTTCAGGAACATTTTTGAGGGGATGCTTAATATATCCATAATATATATATATATATATTCATCTGTATAACAAAGCGCACTCCAGAAGACTTGTTCTAAGATATCAAAGCTTTTATTAATACATGTTAAAAAATGCTGCTAGTGGATCTAATTGGTTACCTCTTAGGAAAATAGGTTGCTTCAAGTGTAGTGGATATCTTACTTGCTGGTCGATGCTGACAGGCAGCGACTTCCCGCACCCACATACTGGGCGGAGATTTAAAATTGGCCACCTTTAAACTGTCAGTCCACATTTGTCATTTATTTTTTGGTATGTCCGTGTGGACTATATTATGTAGGGAAGACTACCACTAAAGTAAGAGAGAGAATGGCCAACCACCAATCGTCCATTCGAACGATCGGTCGGTCTCCAAATTTGGGGAATTGACGGTGGCAAGACATTGCCACATTGCCGAGAGGCCAAACATGGGGTAGCCTCCCTGAAATGGATGGCTATTGACCATATCCCAGAAGGGGACAGAGGTGGCGACCATAAGCAGCAACTGTTGAGAAGGGAGGCCAGATGGATACGGACTTTGGACACATTGACCCCAAGGGGCCTTAGCGAACACTTAGCATTATCATGCTTTTTAGCTCTTTTTTTAGCTTTTTGAGCTCTCAGCCCCGTAATGAGTTTCGGCTCACTAATAAGTAATATGTAGGATGTTATTGAATGTCACTGGCCACCGAGTTTAGTCTGGTGAAGCTGTCATTTGATTTGTAGGGTGATTAGATGTAAAAGAATAAGAATGAAAAAAAAGGGGGGGAGTGGTGATGGGAGGGGCAGGGGTTGTGGCACTGGGAGTGTGTTGTATGTTTTTAAGGAAGTGATGTATGAAGTGACGTTATGCCTGATGTCAGTCACAAGATGGCCGAAACGCGGCAGCGTTTTTTAACATGTATTAATAAAAGCTTTGATAACTTAGAACAAGTCCTCTGGAGTGCGCTTTGTTGTACAGAAGAATATTCATATATGTAAGCAGCACCGGGGCATTGGATATACCAAGCAAGAGTGCGTCCTGTGGCTCTATGTGTATATATATATGTATATATGTCGTATATACTCGAGTATAAGTCGATCCAAGTATATGTTGAGGTACCTATTTTTACCTGGAAAATTAGTAAAAAAATTGATTGACTCGAGTATAAGCCGAGGGTAGAAATTATGCCCACTACTGCCTTATTATTCAGTATTGTTCTGTAGCTTAAGTTGCCCTTTAAATGGACAGCAGAATTCCCATACAGTAGTCCCATACATTAATAGCCAAATCCAATACCAGTAACCCCCAATTCCTTAGCACTCCAGATGTTTGGAAACTTACAACTCCCAGCATGCTTTGGTTGCTGGGAATTGTAGTTTCTAAACATGTGGAGTGGTAAGGTTCCATAAACTTTTAATTAAGCTTACCATCATTTACAATTCCCCTGACCCCCTTATAGTACTCTGACCCCAATAGTTAAAAGTGTCACCTGATAGTTGTAGTTTCTAGCTGTCATTTGCATTGAACTAGCAGCCATTTTGCCCCAAACTGAGAAGACCCATCAGATTTACAGCATCCAAATGAGCAGTGACAGTGCTGAGTGAGTCCAGCAGCCAGACTACAGGAAGCAGGAAGGAATGTAAAAGCAGATCAACTCCTGCAACTTTTCTAACACAGCGCCACCTACTGGTTACTATCGGCAATTGCAGCATTTGGATCTAAATTAGAACTTGACCCGAGTATAAGTCGACATTAGGTTTTCAGGCTAATTTTAAAGCATGAAAATCTCGACTTATATTCGAGTATATACGGTATATATATATAATGTCAATCTGAGGGTGTTAAAAGAATCATTGGTATTTTTATAGATCTTTATATATAAAACGAATCATAAAGAGGTGATAAGATACCCAAGGGGACCACTAGTAAGCACAAGGGTTACAAGGCCATCGCACTGAAAATTAGTGATGGATGTAGACATTAATTCAAATTAGAAAGAACAATATAATAGCTTTAGGTAAGGCAAGTATCTTTTTAATACATGTTTATTTGGGAAGGGCAAACTAGAAGAACCAGTGTGCTACTTTCAGGTGCGTTTTTTGGGCAATCGTAAGATTTACCACAACCAGGAATTAGCTTGTTGAACAATATCATTTATGATTTAAAATATATAATTATAAGTGCAGATTCCAGTGGATTTTTTTGTGCATTGATAAACCACAAAATCCGTATCTGCAAAACATTAACAGGGTTATTCAATAAAAGTTCTTATCGTTAAAAATGGTGTTAATTTTGCTCCAAGCAATCAGATGTTAGCTTTCAAATGTTAAATATGATATGATTGGTTGGGGCAAAATTAGCACCAATTTTAACGATAAGAAGTTTTATTGAATAACCCTATAAATGTCTCAATAATTGAGTCTACAGGGGTTTATTAGATCTGCATTTTCTTAAGCACAACTAATAAGACCCTGCTATGTGAAATCTATATTGTACCCATGTGTCTACATTCAAACACAATCCCACAATAATAAGCGTTTATATTGTTAGGCCCTACAGATTTGCAGGCAAGCTTAAATCACAACTCTGCTGTCTGCTGGAATTTTACACCTCTAACATTCTCAATGGTGTAATCTTTAAAGTCTCTGAGATAGTGTCATTACTGTTATTATGGTTTAGGTATGATATTCCATTACTAGACAATGCAACTAGGAGCAATAATTAGAAAATTTTAAATCAGAGAAACTGTTCATAGAGATGCAGACAAAAAGCTTCCATCAAGTTATTTATAAAATACATAAAAAAATCCTGGTAATATTTTTTTTTTAAAAAGTATATAAAAGTATATAATTGTGTGCTTAAAGCGACACCAAACCGTCCTATTAATGCTCCTTGGAGAATGTATCTATTATTCACTGTGAATAATGGAATGCCCAGGTAACAGGGTTTAATTTACCTACTACCACTCCACTTGCATCTTCTCTCCAGCAGATGGTGCACTGTCATGCTTTGCGCATTTGCCCCAATGATAAAGATAGGAGCACTAGTAGGTATGTTAAACTCTGTTACCTGGGCGTTCCATTATTCACAGGTAGGCGGAATATGAGGAATATAATTTCTGTCCAATACATGATTAGTAATACCATTAACACATGTTGCAATATTTCGACTCAATCAAATGAAATATCCCCTTGTGTGTACCCAGTGTTATATTATCTGGTTGGCATTGATGTAAAATCAGGAGCCTGCAGTGTTGGGTTTTGATAAACGAAATGTTCTTAAGCACACACTTTATCCAGCCAAACCAATCCCAACTATGAAAATTGGCACTCCTAGTTCACACCATTCCATTTTTTCTCAGTTTCCCAATGTTTGGATAATGAAGGTAGTTTAGGACTATACACACCTGCACACACCCATTAATTGCATGATTCCATTAGAGCCTGCCTGTAATCTGTGGTAACATTCCAAATACAGACTTCTGATATATACTCTGTATAGGGAGAATTGTTTTGAAGGCCACACACGCAGTGATTGCTATTGGCTATGTATAGTAATTAAACATTTAATTGCAATTAACCGATCTCGTGGCTAGCAGTAATGGGCCATACACAATCTGGCAATCCAATTGGATCTGTTAAGTCATGTGTGTATTCAGCTTGCAGTAATTTGAGGAAGTTCTCGTGATTAGATCAGAATTTAGAGGGAGGAATGTCAGATGGTAACTGAGTTACTGGGTTTCTCAATCTGCATAAAACCATGTTAATTTATTGCATCAATGTTTTCTCCAGCAACAGTTCCCGTATCCACAATGTAGTTGTAATTCACAAATGTGACTTGCATTTCATAAATAATCCCATCAGTATTACTGTACTAGTTACTGTGCTGTGTACACAACGTACAGCAATGAAATAATTCATCAAAATTACTACTCATTCAAATTTATTTTGGAATTTGCCATTAGCTAATCCCGTCCAGATGATGTGAACTGGGTTTAAACAAGCATTGCATCTGCTCCATTGCATTCATTCTCAATATTACTTATTTCCTACGCAGTATAGTGTCCTTGGTTTGTACTTTTTTCTCAGTGACTCATTGCAACATGCTGTAGTAGATCAGAGTGGTGTGAATATTGTGCATGTTCAGACAAGCCATGAACTGTTCTCTCTTCACACTTTCCTGAAATTAATCTCTTTCCACTTCTATCCTCTCAGACATCCATCACATTTCTGCTCTTTCTGTTATTGTCGTATTAAAAAGAATTCAAGTTACCCTAAGTATTGTAAGGGGAATCATATACTGCACTTATTTATAGTGGAATATAGAAATCCCATTTCCTCCAGTCTCCTTCCTTTGTAAACCTTTACTGTTCTATCTTTGCCGACTCATAACCTTTTGCCTCTCATATTGAAGGTTAACTAGTCTCACCCAGTTGGATACATTATAGTTTGCTAATAGATTTAGGGACAGTTTAGTGGTTCGCTGTTCATAATGCTGCTGTAAGAAGTGTAATATTACTGTATATAATGTTTGTGATGCTCTAAATTAAGTCCCATTCCAGTAGGTGGGTTTCACATGGGAATCTCAAAGTACCATGGACAGCTCTAGATACAGATCTCTAACAGATACAGTAAAGTTGACCATAGATCTTGCTGATATTTGAGTCAATTTGGCAAACCCCTTTGGATCTGAAGGGATTTCTTCTACCTATGAGAGAGCTTTCTTCTACCTATGATTAAGTGCCTTAATAGGCACGAAACGCGTCAGGTGACTCACTGGCTCGTGCTATGGAACTTCAATAAAGGTGGATTTTGATTTTTACTTCGGTTTGCTGTGCTGATTTATTTTAAAACTGTGCACGCTCTTCAAATATTGGGATTACTGCTATCGTGGATGAGCTGTGGCAATGGGCTCAGAGCTAGCTGCACCTGAACCACCCTGTTTAAGCGGTGAGGGCTTTACGGACACCTGTTTTTTATATCAAGTGGTTTCAAATTCTCGGAGGGGTGATACTAGCGAAGGGTCTGGGACCATACTTCATTTGGTGTGAGTTTCTATATTAAAGTCTTCTCACACTTTTTTTACCTGCTTTCTTTCTGTGCAGGCTTTCACTTCCTTTAATACTACCTTTGAGAATAGATACGTAGGGTATCAATAATAGTGATGCTACGATTTGTTACCATATTTGGTCACTTTGTTAGCATATGTAATGTGTGTCTTTAGCTTTTTGGGTGGTTAATCACTTACACACAAAGCTGTTTCTGTCATATACTTTGTATCTGAAGGTGTTTGCCTAATATTGGCAAGGTTTTTTGTCTGAAAATGACCAACCACTATGCCAACAAACTATCGCCATTTTTCAGTGTTCAGTTTGTATGGGCTGAAAATCTCCATCTGTCCTTATTGGCTCCCATGTAGAGGTAGGCAATAGGAATGTTCTGTGTACATACGTTTGACTGACAGATCCCTCTATAGATTATAGTAGGCAGGTCAACTTTGTGTTCTGTAGCAGAGGCAGATCAGTTCCTGTACATTTACGTGTTAAATAAGCATATTGCTGGATCTATGTATAGGACATGTATCTCCATTTTTTTCCATTGGTGATTTTGGTCAATTTCAATGTTAGTAGTTTTCCAGGGGTTTAATTAATTGGTGGTATTACACGCAGTAATGAGCATTTGTAATTTCACATATATAGTACAACCGTAATATTTTATTATAATAACATTATTATAATAGGTTATAATATGCTGATGCTAAAAAAATGTTTAGAAGATTAGCCCTTGAACAAATGCTAAAGATCATCTAGTAGAACCAGAGGAGGCTTCTGTAGGGACAGCTTTGTATGTAAATAAAATTGATTTCCTTTTAATAATTAAAGTCATTTTACACATTATTGGTGCTCACAGTATTGCAGACATTGATGTAAGTCTGAAAAACAAAGTACAATACATAGTCTTACTGGAACTAACCTGTTGCCTCTGACATCTACTTATACTCTGTAGGTAAAGGATATTGTGTAAAAAAGTTTGAATCCTAATATTCTCTCCACCAACTTTGACCCTATGTGTAGCTGTTAAATAAAACCCTGTCAATCCTAATTTTAATAAAAATGCTCGGCATGCTTTGATATGTGCCTGCATGGTAATGGAATGCTTAGTGAATATTGAAAGCAGCTAATCTGCAGTTTTTCCCTGTGTTTGCTTCTGCTTGTGTATTTCCTGCTCTCTATGGAAGTGGCCATCTGTTTGTTATGCTAAGTTCCCCTTTACTTGCTCCGTGAATGGTTTCCATGCAGCAGTGGGCACATTAAATACAGGCAGCTACAGCAATTCAATAATATGAAAGTGCTGGAGAAGCTGGCGACCAGTCATTCTTCCCATAGCTCGGTCATCTTAGGTATAGAGATGAATTCATTGTTATGAGGGCCGAGGTTTTCCTGTATAAACACCTTATCTTGTGGCAGCATGGAGTGCTGTGTGATAAAGTCTGGCCATTGTACCTTTGGTTTGCCATAGAAATGTTTAGAGGCCATCAGTGATCAGGGAAGAGGTATACTGAACAGGCTGGCATCCATGCTGTATCTTGGGCTGATAATGAAAACAGACAATCAAAATATAAACATAGTCTGGGTTAGGAAATACAAATATACTTGTTTAGCCATGGAATTTTAATGGAGGGGCACAATTTTTTTATATTTTTAAGCTAGAAACAGTTGTTTCTGTGCAGTCGCTACATATAGAAGGAGCAATGTTTGTGACTGCACCCAGAGAACCTGAGACAAAGAAGACAAAACAAACCTAACTAATCATATATAATCTACCTACCCTCCTGTTTTCATTTGCATGTTTAGTAAATACCATTCCACCCACATCCAACCAGAGAGTCTTTTGACCCTGGGACTACTTTATTTACTGGCAGAGGCATTACCACCATGGGAGCAACTCCTACAGCCACAGGGGTGCCTCTTCCTCCCGGGAGGATTGGAAATTAATATATAATTCACTGGAGTACTGGTAGTTGTGTTCTTTACATTTCTGACACTTTTTAAAGAAATGTGATTATAATGACATCAGATTGTGAATGTCTACAGTGTAGGCTATTTGGACTGAGAATGGATGATGATGAGTGTTGCACAATACAATAAGTTCAGGAAAAAACCTATATAATGTGTAGTCAGACATGACTTACCTTGTAAATTTATCTTGTCGTGGTGTTTAATAACTTCATTATGCATGGCTTTTTATTGCTTATGGAAGCGGTCTATATAGTGAATAATGTACCCCTTACTGTGAATTATAAGGATATTAGAAGTCACAGAGGAGTTCCGTTACTATAATGCATGCAGACCGAGTGCTTTTATAAAGGGCACAGAACTCCTCCCCTTCTAATTATAATTTTTAGAAGGGGGTACATTATTAATTATAATTCACATCTTTCCCCCTCATTCTAAGGCATTAGCTTTTAACCCCAGAGTTTCTCAGTTTTCCCCAAAGTTTCTGTGCCCCTTATTTAATCAATGTTACTCCCTTGGTGTGTTAACACTCCCCCCTCAACCCCACCAGAAAGCTACTACTCCCCCCCACACACACCTCATAACCAGTATACATATTCACTTTAGAGCAGGTAGAAAAAAATTCTTTCCAGGCTTCACAAACTAGCAAACCTTCTCTCCTTCCATCCCCATTCCACACATCCAACTCCATTCTCAGTTACCTCAGAACATTTTCTAGTCAGGTCAGTGAGTGGAGGGGATGTTTTGTTCTAGCACATTACTTTGACATCTTCCGGCAGAGAGAAGGTATGTCTGTGAGTCTGCAAGTTCACGGCTCTTGCTTTAATGACCCCAGCTCTCAGATTTACAGGTAAGTGCCGGTGGGGGGAATCATGGTTTGTCTCTTGGGTTGCAGGCTTCACTTCCTGGTTATAATCGGTGCTACGTAGTAGCGCGCCGATTATAATGAGATTATTTACAGATGGATCCTATTGGGAGCAGCAGAAGGGATGGATTATATCACTATAGTAATTATATGCCTTATATTATTGAATTCACTTGAGAGAGAAGGGACCCCTTATAAATCTAGCTGTAGTCACGAGTGGCATATCTGATAACAGTTTTTGGACCTGAACTTTGTGTGAGTAGGGAAAGGATACTACCCTTACATTGGGTTCATCTATCCAGACCTGTTTTTTAGCACTATTTATCTATTATATATTTTTATGTTTTGCTATATCCGGATGATAAATTACTGGCCATTTTATTCTAGTATCTAAATGAGTATATTATATTAGGACATTATTGTGTTTATTGCTATAATGTTTATTGCGTTTTTTTGTTGTATCCATAGGATGATGAAATATGATCTCTAGAGATATTTATCCTAGGATCTGTTATTGTTATTATTATAATCTAATAATTAATTGATATTTTACAATCTATGTATATATACAGTAAACATCTATTGTGATATTCATTCCCCTTTGAGATTTGGAAATTGGTCCTCCAAACTATATTGATTTTGATACACAATTATATCAAACATTTTTGTGAAAAGAGGAAAGCTAGACTTGTATCTTATTTACAAATCAAAGGTTTGCCAGTTAACAAGTGCCAACCAATATGTGGTATGCTACAACTTTAATCAAATAAGCTGGACCTTGTGGATATGTAGGCTGAGATTTCCCAAATGATATCATACTGTATAGGCATACTATAATCTGCCCATTTCTGCACCCCAGATGTAGGCCTGAATCAATTACAAGTCATTTACAGTATTAAGGCCATGTCAGTTTTATTAAAGAACTGCATTAAATTGTATGTAATGTTACAATAGGTATTTCATGATATTTTGTATGGGGGTTCTGTTGCTCCCGCAGAGGAGATGTTTTTTTGGTTTTTTTTTGGTGTTGTGTATTTTACAGTTAATATACTTTGGTATCTAGAATATTTTAAAGGTAACTGTGGTCTTCATACACATGACCTATTTCTATTGAAAATATACCTTTCAAACAAACCTAGTATTATATCTCTAGCTGTTGTCAATGTCAAATGTATAGGCTTCTAAAGTCTCTCTTCCTACTTTGCACTGTCCCTGTGTCAGGCATGTGTTATAAGCCCCAACCCCAAGAATAGATCTTTTTCTGAGGCTAGTTGCAGGTTTGTGATCATTATCTGTGCTTTCCTCTTTTCAGGCCTGTGGCTAGCTTTAAAATGATAGAGACATACAGGGATGGGGCTTATGATGCAGCTAATGGTGTTCTCTCATAGCAGTAGGATACAAGTGGACATGCTCAAGCCAGGGACTTGCTTGGGCTGGTGATGTTACAGCCCCATGTGTAAGCAGAAAGCACCACCTTTAACACTGCTGTAGATCTGTATAGACTACAGTTAAAATCATGATCCTGGAGCCATTTTAAAGGTAGGAGTGTGCTCTTTTTAATAGAGGGCACTTGTATGGAGACCGCATCTCCCCTTTAAACTCAGATTCAGTTTACACATCCATTTTTCTATAACAAGAATATGTGTTCTATGACATGATCCCATCATTTATGTACAGAACTTTTCCCCAGATGAA
Source organism: Hymenochirus boettgeri (assembly GCA_019447015.1). Lineage (NCBI taxonomy): Eukaryota > Metazoa > Chordata > Amphibia > Anura > Pipidae > Hymenochirus > Hymenochirus boettgeri. The sequence goes on along the minus strand of CM033477.1, from coordinate 106,864,143 downwards.
AATAGTGTTGTAAATAACTATGTGTAACTCTGGATTAGTCACCTTGAATGTATCTGCTCTGAGCGATTTTGCATGCAATCAAATGTCACGTGTGATTGAATTTCATTTCCATCTCTTCAGCTAAACAGTCAATGATCCAGTAGAACAAAACTGAAGGACAGCTCTTGTGACTGTTATTTCCTTTGTGTGTTCAGTGCAACTGATCATTTCCTAATCTGGTGATTAGCACTTGATTAGTCACATCTGCATTAATGAAGACAGGATTCCATTGTCCTGGCAGTTGTTCAGTGAGATGGACTGGACATGGGAATAAGCTTGTTGTGGAGGGAACACAATAACAATAGAACACTTTGTCTAAGTCAAACTGAAACAAATGCAGTGTGACTGTAAAAGCAAACTGTCCCAGAGAGCCTTGTACTGCTGCATCCTTTCACAGCATTGGCAATAAGTATTTCTTATATTGTTTCACAGTTAAATATATTACAGAAATGTTGCTAGATGTCTTAATACTTGCTCATACAAGAGGTACAAATATTTGCTTTTTATTTGCAGCAACCAATCAGATGTTAGCTTTAAAGCTGGGTACACATGATGAGATATTTCGGTCCGATCGACCGATAGTTCAGATTAAATTATCGCATCTGAATGCTCCCATGTCCGACCGACCGTTCGTCCGAATCGGACGAAAGGACGATTGGACATGGTGGAAAACCTCGTCCGATCGTGCAGTCCTCTATGGACTGCACGATCGGTCGCGGTAACTATCGGACGCGGCTGCTTTTGCCGCGACCGACAGTCCTTCCTCCTGGCCGACCGGTCGAAAGTATCGACCGGTCGGTCAGGAGGAAAAATCGCTAGGTGTGTACCTAGCTTTAATGGGTTTCTGCAGTTAAGTCACATCTGATTGGTTGCTGTAGAATAATAGCATGGGAAAACGATCGCACGTTTAGGCTTCGTCGCATTCCCATTTTCATGTGTTTTGTGCATTTTTGAGCATTTTCCATTGTATGTAAAAATCACGAACTAATGATTGTGAAAACATCACTTATCAAATGTTGTATAATAAGCACAATTGTTGTGCGATTTCACCACAGTCCCATTGACTTTTATTGGTGTTTGTTGGTGTCCGCAATGTAATAATGCATGCAGCTGTATGTTATTGCAGCACTATTCAATGCAACTCACTGGTAGGAACAGGACAAACATTGTGTTGTATAGAAAAAATGACTGCCTCTGCCTTATCCCGCACTGTATGCGTTGCTAAATGAGTTACCGTGAACATGCATTAGTACACAAAGCAGCGTTATGACAGTGTCTGTATTCAAATGTAGCTACCCACCAATACTGCAGACATTCTTTGCTATGTAAGATTAGAGTGTCTTTTTGTTAATACAATGATCATGGCATTTCTAACATGCTGTCTTCATTTTGCAGTCAACCACATTTTGGTAGAAGTAAAATAAGAATCTGACTTTTATCTCCCAGAATCCTTTCTTTAACAGTTCTCTTTGTATTAATGTGAGAGATACGTTTATATGGTGATGGGTGGTTGAAGAGTAGAATAGCACATTTTATCTCACCCAGTCTGCTCCCAAATGATGTATTAATAGTGTGTTCTGTATATTATACATGACAGTGAGCTCTTATATATCACCAGATGTAAAGGGCAATGGCTTTTGGAAGTGCTTACTATTACATAACAATAGAAACAAGGGACAGGCACCTGCTTTAGGAGAAAATAATGCAGTTGGAAACCTGAATAAAGTTAAGCAGTCAGCAAAATCTCAAAAAAATGAACCATATGTATTATACAGTTTGTGTCAAATTGGCAACTCAATGCGTGTCATTGGGGAAGCATACAATGACAAAAGGTTTTCAATAAACTGCTCTGAGGTGCATTGAGGAAGCTATTGACGGTCAACAATTATGAGGTCAAAGGTCAGTATCTCACAAGTCATAGCAGGGAGTCGGTGCATTTAGGAGTTAGGTAACTATATATTCATCATTATTTAGGACACGCTTGACCTTGCCCACTGTACTGTGTCTGCGCCACAAAGTTCCACAGAAATTAGGAAACAAACAGTTCCTTATTCTTTGCTGTCATAAATCCATGGGCTAGGTCAGGATCATTTTAAATGAGCCTGAAAACTCTGAATCATGGCAGTGCTATGGTTTGACATGTAGTTATGCATCTTTGTTCATTCCAGAAACCTAAGGTGTCTTGGTCCATAAAGATTTAAATAACACCTGTAAATATAAATACAAATCATGGGTGCCCAACACGTGGGCTCATGCAGCCCTCATAAGAATGGCAGAGTTGGGTGGATTTATGGGCAGATCAGGGAGTTAATTCAAATGTCCTAAGTCCTTACAAAAGTGACAAAAATGTGGTTTTTATACTTGGGTAAGTTAGGCACCATTATCTTGGTATCTGTTAATTAGTAGTCCAGAGACTCATCCCACTTTTAATTTCTGTTTCATTCATTTACTCCTCTATATCATGATTGGAAATTTACAGCCCAAGTAAACCTGTAAGCCCAGAAAAGTGACACGGTCATAACAACAAACAGATATTTAAAAGCTAGAGAATATACATCTAGGATAAAGCAGCACAAAGGAACAACCTGCATTTTAGACATTATTAACCAGACATGGATCCAGGGCATGGTAATTATACAAGCAATGGGGTTCATGCAATTTTGGGTGACGTTAACAAAGACCCACACACACACTGGACTTTTCTTTACTGCTGAATTGTTGCTGTTATGTTTGTATGTGTATGCACTGATCATGTCACTGTATCTATGTATACATGAATATGCCATTCAGGGTGCACTAGGTGCATGCTTTCTGCAGTTGTATAAATATGTATTTGATGATCTTTGCAACACAGAGCACCCTGAAATACCAGCCAGTTCTTTGCAACACGAGAAAAGGCCCAAGGCAGTATAAACAGCACGTACATTATGCTAGACCCACACATAGCCAAGCCAGAGATAAAAGGTTTCCTAATGAAATTTAGGTAAATGATGATAGATGATATCTAGTGTCATCTCAGATGTTAAAGCAATAAGTTCCATAAATTTCCTTGGCAAAATTTCACATTCCTGTATTATATATTGAGCATTTGTAAGAAAATAAATAAAGGTAAATATGCTTTTATAGAGGGTTTGCTTGCCCTTAAAAAAACAAAACTTACTTTTGCAGTGACAAGTTCACTTTACAATGCTTTGTGAATTAAAATCAAAATGCCATACTGCTGGGGGATCATTGGGAATCAGTTACTAAAGGTACATAGCATTAATCTGCACAAAACTAAATGTCATGTTCATTTATTTATTTCTTTTACGTAACATTTTGTACTGTGGGCCTTCGGTAGATACAAATATAGGGGAACAGGCACGACTTTGTGCTGCATGCTAACAAAATAGTCACAGATTATGCCAGGGTTAAGTCAGAATTTCCATAGCCCAGTCTATTGGTACCTAACAGTAAACAGTAAAAACTTTTGAAGTTTTAGATAAGATTTGCTGTAGGATAAATAGAGGGCAGTAATTGCAGATTATCAGCAGATACCCCTTACTTAGTCATTATGCAGTAAATGGGTTAACGCTCCAGATTCCAATGCTTTCAATAAAGCTCGAATCTTAGTTAATTGAATTATATTTCAACAGGGATACTTTAATTATTAATGATATTAACTGGATTAGCAAAACTCTGGCTGGAGCAGCGACCACACAGGGTGCTCATGGGTCAGAATGGTGGAGATACAAAGTCATTGCACATCCATGGGGGAATTTTTGTGAACAGTCCAATATTGGGCTGACATTTCCTGGAGATTATCCAACAACTGAGATGTTTTTGTGTTTTTCCAGTCATGGTAAATACTGTGATTCACATTGCTATCCTAGGTTCATAATTAGTGTGCGGCTTGCAGCTTTTAAGGACATTTATACTGTGTGTTAATAGGAAACAGTGTAACAAATAGAAACTTGGAAATGAAAAACGGCCTTTTGTTTATATTACCGTAAATTCATTTTAGCACCTTTAATGCAGTACATGTAAAAAAAATCCAGTTTTACTTAAAATGAATCCAAACAGCTGAAAATTAACCTTAATGTTCAAACCATTTAGGCCAATGTAGTTTGTACAATTCAATGAGTTTTGCCATTTTTCCTACCCTGTTCCACAAGGTTCTCACATCTTATCATTACTATTGGCACAATTCAATAAATATTTTATGTTCATTCTAACTACGTTCTCAATATGCTGCCATTTGAACTGTTTTATTACACACATTCTAACCACGTTCAACCCGATAATGCTGGCCAACAGCTTTACCTATTGATATATTCATCGATAATCTATTGCTTGAAATTAGTGACACAGCCAAAATGGAAAACCAGATTCACATTGTATTACTAAATTATATCCGGTCATTCTCTTTGGATAAATGTTGAAATAAGTGTATACATCCCCAATTCATATAAAGCCAAGCCATCCCATCATGAGAATGTTGCATTTGTTAGCTGGTTATCTAAATACACATATAAAGGAATCTCATAAGAGAGAACTCTTTGGGCTTGTTCACACTAGGAACAGACAAAAACGCAACTTAAAAATTCTGTTGGTGTCTGTTTTTTCTTTGTTTTAGTCCATTACGTTTTAATGCGTTTTAGACAGTATTTTTTAATTTAAGTGGGTAGGACCAAAGATCACTACAATCTTGATGTCACTTCCTGGAAGTGTGGAAGTTTCAGGAGCTTTTGGAGAGAGGTAGCAGATAGTGTTGTGGAGAGAGATCTTGTGATTTTTCTGGTGATTTTGCTATTCTTCAGAGTGTTTCCTATAGCCCAGAAATGGCATCACAGGAGTTCCCAGGCAGAACACACAAAGGCGTGCCTTATTATCCGTTGTTATCCCTTGTACCGCGTTTTAGGTGGACAGAAATGCGTGCAGCAATGTGTTTTTTAAAACGGACTGGAACTGAACAGAATACAGCGTAGCAGCGTTTTACTATCTGTCCGTTTTTTAAAACGCGACTGCGTTACAAACTGATGTAGTATGAACGAGCCCTTAAGGTGAACAGTTTAAGTTTGTTACATCCCCCACTTCAAAATCTTGTGCAAAAGCCAGCTCAACATTGTGGGTGCAAATACATTTGCTAGAGGGTTACGATCGGTTTGCAGTGGCTGCGTGAGTCCCGAAAGAGGCACTCGCGCAGCCGGCGCAAAGTGATTTACCAGAGGCTGTGTGGGTCTTAGCGTGTAAGTATTTAAAGCCGGCTAATGCTCTGGGCAAATCTCCCGTACGTACTCTCATAGGGAGTGAATCTCCCTATGAGAGTATTACTCTAGTTTTCTGTCACTGTCCATGGTACTGAATGTCTCCCATCTCTAGAAAATCACTGTTTAGATTGAATGCTGTCTTTTGATTATTAAATTTTGTAGCTTGGCAAAAACATTATATTATTGTAATATCAAAGCGCAGAAATGTAAAATGTCAGCTGCAGGAATGAAATATATTTGGGTAAGATTTGATGGTCTAATGGTTTCTATCACATATTAAACTGGGCCATCTCCACCATTTTGTAATCAAGTAATCATATGTCTTGATAAATATTCTCCCACTGCTGCGCAGCACTATGAAATGTGTTTAATACAGATGTAAATCATAATAACTGTTGCTTATAATTTGTCTTTTGGACAGAGAGGAAGGCAAAAATATTGCAGTTTTGCTTCAGTTGAGGGAATAACTAAAAAATTGCTTCCCAGCATACATCCTATGACAGTGGGTTATTTAACCCCATTAATAATCCTTGGTTATTAAACAAAATAATTGAAATGCACCCAGCGTGCCACAAGTATTCCTCTTTGTTTGTATTTAGTCCACTTCTAAAAAATTTTTTATACAATTTAAATTTTTTTTTAGGTGGGGGATTTACACTCTAGCACCACAATATTTTAAGGTGCATGTCCCTCAAATCGATATGTGTGTGTGTGTTTGTGTATATGTGTTAAGCAGTCACCCACCTATTTCAAAAAGAAGCTTCTGAAAGGCCTTGCAGAACTCGATCTCCTTTGATCCTGCGGCTTCCAGGTCTCGACTGTCAGTCGAAATTATCACATAGCACAGCCTTTCCCTGTATGTATCTCTATTTGTGAGTAACATTTTTGGTTAAAATATATTAGTTTAATCAATAACAACAAAAAAAAGAAACCAAATCAAATAGAGAAGTAGTCTCTCCATATTGTGGCAGCTCTTATACTTTATGTAGGAAGTTTAGCTTAATATACAAACACTATTCCTGGTACTCGGAATTCCCATCTTTTCACCCGTGTTTTATTCTGTGTTACCCGGTGCCAATATCCTTGTCATTTAGTGAATCACTTTTAGTTTTTCCTGTATTCTGGATTCATGTGCACGATTTGTGATTAACCTTCAATTCCCATGATACGTTCTCACACACTATGTGACAGATATTCCCAAATCTAGCAAGCTGACATATAGTTGTAGAGCGTACACAGGTGACAAACATTTATTATTATCTCCTAGAGACAGATTGTTATGACTATCCGTGTTATTAATTTCAGACACATTGAAGAAAGTTATTCCCTGAGTGGGCCAGTAGGCTGCACTTTTACTGTGTATCTCCTTTTTGTTGGATGCTGCTGATGGTAGATGCAGCTAAGGATTTAATATCTGTGACCGATTGACATCTGTTGTCACCTCATTCAATATCCTTTCTTCATGAGGAATTCATGAAGAGCCTCGGAGAGCGAAGGCTCTGGTTTGGCTAAGAATATTGCTGCCTGGAAGGACTTTCTTTAAATTTCTTGTGAATCCCTCGCTAGGTCACATGAACAAAAGAACATAGAGAAAAAAGAGGAAGAAGGATGGAGAGGTGACACAACAGAGAGAGAAGAAAAATGTTTTAGTGAAAGAAATGGAAGAAAAATAGTAGAAAGATAACAATGTGTTGGAATGTAATAGGCTGACAAGGAAGAGAGAGAGTGGAATATTGGGTGAGTGGTAGAATCAGTTAGAGAGGAGTCAAATGCTTTTAAGACATGGTCGACTTTATAAAGTCATTACCACATATATTTTGGTTGGAATTGCTGCTGAAGGTTGTGCTGTTACGGAACCATTAACAACTCCTCACCGGTCTTCATAATAGGCAACGGTACCAGGCTGCAATGGGGATCACTCACTGATATACACAAAAAGTTAAATTCTAGTAGTGCACCACTTAAACCTTCCTAAACCTTCCCTAGATTAATGGAATGAAAGGTCCAATTTTCTTGTTTAAGATCCTTGTTCAATGGGCACATTATGATGGTGTAACATGCCCCTTTCTACAACTTATAACAGCAAAATAACGAAATAGAAATTGACCAGGAAACAGAGAAAGAGATGGATGATGAGTTGAAGTAAGATGGAGAGAAATCAGAATGTGTGACAGTAAGAACAAGACTAAACAATTCCTAAAGCAATAGGCTGAGAAAGAAACCAGACTATGTGACTGATAAGCCTAAAAGAATGAGATACTGGAGTATAAAAACTCAGCAGATAAGAGAGAAGAAAGAGAATGGGTAGGAGGAAAGAAATAAAAGAAGACAGTGGGAGGAACATCAATCATACTGGAGGGTCCTGGTGTGTACAGCTCCTGTGATTTACAAGCTAAGCAGCAGTGTGCATGTCTCCCTTCAGCACACTCACAGTAACTCTCTCAATTAAACTGAACAGTTTGAGCCAATATACCCTGCAGGGGAAAGGTCTCTCTGACTCACTCCCTGTCAGTGAGGACAATGCGCTAGTCATTTCATAGATAAAAAGGGGAAGTCATCTATTAGTAGGATACATGAAAGGCACCTGACTTTAATTTAGAGCCTTATGTTTTCTTCCTCATCCTCGCTGGATAGCAGAAACATTCTCCGTCTCAGTGCTGCACTAAGCATTTAAGCCCCCTGGGGATGCAATGTAATATAGTGGAATCTCCAACTGACAGAATGTTAGGCTTCATTACTTGTAATGTCTGCCCTTCTATCAATAAATCAAAAAGTATACTTTACATTGAATAAGGGGCAATTATCCTGATCATCTGTAAATATGAAATATCTGCCATCAACTGTTTTATTTAAGTTGGTATTATGTCACATAGATTATCAACCTAGGATGGGAATCCCATAGTGGCTGAAATTGCCAAAATAGGAAGTGGCATATGTGCAATTCAGCTCGCCAACTGCCCATCCTGATGACCTAGAAAGTAATGCCCCTAGCAGCAATTTTTTAGTGGATTTTTCTAATGAATTGGAGCAGATTAGAGTGAGGCAAAGTTGCCGAGCCATGTCCCATTATAAAGTAGAAATATCACTGGGTAGTGAGTTTCAAACAGTGATTTGCTTTACTGCTTATAAGTGGTATTAACCCCAGTATGTAAAATACGAATGCAAGTAAGTAAGTCAATCCAGAAGAGTTTCCTTTTTTTTGTGTGTGTCGCTTTTGGAGTCTTTGCCTCCGTGTCCACACTGCTAAAATTGTTCTTTTTTGTGTAATAGTCACTTAAGGGCAACATGCATAAAACTGACAGGCTGCAAAGCTTTGTGTATCTGGATCGTCAGGGCAAAAAGCCCATGGGAGTGGCAGGGACCTGGTGTTACGGGAACAGCACAGGCCTAAAGGGTGCAGCTGCAGAATAGTTATGAGTAATGAAAAAGGGCAGAATGTGTGTGTCTATTTTATACAAAATAGAAAAACATAGCAATAGCAATAGGGGTATTCACTGCAGATTGGGTTTTATTAATAACACAAATTACACAAAACTGTTTTCTTTCTTTGAGAATAGGTAATGTATATGGGAAACCTATGTTTTTAACCACCCAGTCCCCCGAACTGCTACACCCCACTCTTCTGTCCAAGGTCTGAGTAATGGAAAGATGGTCTCTGCAAAAAGTTATGGCCATTGGCCAAGCTTAGGACCCAGTGTGGTGACAGAGATAGCCTGGACCAGCAATCAGAACTTTGAAGGAAGATTGCCAACAAATTGAAGGTAACTCCAGGAATGGAGACCTAATGTTTAGCATTCCCCACCAATTATGGAATTAATATGGCATTACAATTTTGTTAAAGAGAACAGGATTATGTGTTGGATACCCCCTGTTTATAAAGAGATGGATATGATAATGTGGCTCTCTGATTCATCTACAGTAACTGTCTGGGGGGGAGACTGTATCTGTCATAGAAAAAAGTTATGGCCCTTCCTGGCACCCTGCATTCTCAGGGGCAGTTTTGTGGTAGTTACAATCCTGCTCTTCAGACCTATTAAAATTAAACTGCTGTTCTGTGATTCACACAGTAAAAGACACCCGAGTAAACAGGCATTTCAGACGACAATTGGTCCATGTATTGGCATTGGTTGTAAATAATCCGACGCACCCAGGGCCATTTCTAGCCATTTTGGTGCCCTAGGCGCCCTGCCACCTACGTGCGCCCTCCACACAACCCCCCCCACACACACACGCAAAAACTTGGCCTGTCAAACTACAGCTGGGTTTCTTCTTTCTGCTTCTGACACTGTCTATGGCGACTGTTCTTTATAGTTGAACCGCTTTACTAGTTGATAAGGGGCACACGCTGTACCAGGTGAGGCGGGCACTAGCATAAATCCCTTTAAGTATATTATAGCCTATGTTCCCCCAGCCCGAACCACTATAATTATAGTCTCAGAAAGTCCCCTGATCATTACTTACCTTACCTCTCTCCTTTGCCGTTCTGAGCAGCCACGTCCGTGATTGGCTGCCTCTCAGCCAATTACAGACGCAGCTGCCGGTCCCGCCCCCAGGGTGGGGCATTGCGGTGAAGGAGAGAAGGAAGGTAAGTAATGATCGGGGGACTTTCTGAGACTATAGTTATAGCGATTGGGGCTGGGGGAACATGGGCTATAATATATTAAAAGTTTCTATAAAGGGTGGACATGCCCTTTAACCCTTTAGTGCCAGCAGAGTTTCCCCATGGTATTGCCATTAACACTTTCTGTGCCAGCAGAGTATTACCTTTAACCTTTCCAGCTGCCAGCATTGACATGATACACAGTATATACCTGCTTTCCATGTCTCCTCCACTGAATTGTTCACTCCTCACCTACTCTAAGTTCTAATTGGAGAGTTGGGTGGAAGGAAGAAAGAGGCAGGGATAGGGATCTCATGGCTGCTAGTCACAGGGGCCACTGTTATAAAGTCTGCAGCAGCTTTTACCTAGCATTTTAGATGTGTTCTCCTCAGTACTATTAGCTGAGCTCATCCTCCCCCCTCCTTCCTTCACCTTCAGTTCATTTGCGAATTGCAACTTTTGTTGCTATGTAGAGTGTGTGGATTTCAGGCTCGGTACTAGATACAATGTTGCAGGTTACAGCTGACAGGGAGAGCAGATCTAACACAGCAAGTAACAGCTGACAGGGAGATGCTAGGGAGAAGAATAGGTGCCCTGGACCAACATAGGCGCCCTAGTTGTTTGCCTCAGTGGCCTATGCCTAAAAACGGCCCTGGACGCACCTGACTTACTGCTCTTACAAATTGTCAGCTTCAACGGCCGTTCGTTGTGTACTTGGATGTTGGTAGTGCATCTCTGCCTCTTTACCTACCTTTATTGTAGTAGATTAATGGCACAGACATCTTTTTACACCTCTTTTTAAATGAGCCTGAGTGTGCCTTTAAATGTCTTTGGCAGTGATATTCAAAGCTAAGCATCCCATTTTGGTTTGGGGTTGCTTCTAGCTTCTGTGAGCTTTAGTTCTCGAATCGTAAGAGAAACATACGTTGCCATGTTAGTTTCCTGCTTCTTTGGTCTTGTATGTCTCTAATTTTCCAAAGAATAAGACTTGGGGATAATAAATCAGAGTTTCTTTGCTGCAGGTAATCACTTTTGCAGTAATCAAAAAAATTAAACTAGAAATTGCACAGTATAAAACATTGAGTGTGGGGGGGCAGCCAGGGGGTTGGTGTAGTGGTTGTCATCTGGCTGATATGAGATCTGACACTTTGATACTTATTCTGTGCCACCTCCTGCTTCTAAATATTTATTCTTGCTGCTGTGCTCTGTCTAATGCAATCAGACCTTATCTGAGGTGCTGCCACATCCTTTTATGTCTGCAGCTGCCCGACAGTTCTATAAGCTGCCACCTCATTGGCTACATGTGAAATGTTATCCACCCTTCATTATTAGAGCATCTTTAAAAGTGCATTTCTTTTTCACATAAATAGAAAACTGAGCGAACAACTTATTGTCCATTCTAAACACATTAGAGAGTCTAGATTTATATTTCTCTGATACAACTGTCAACTTATCAAGTCCTAAAAAAAAGTGTGGTGTTTGCACTTTTTTGTGTTCTGATTGTATCCTATTTGTTTAGCAATACGTAGGGGCAGAAATAAGAGACCAATTGTTCACATCTTGCTGTAATGCTGCTTTGTGCATGACCCATACACTGTAATGTAATTAAAATAGAAGCAAATGTGAAATGAAATTATAGACTGTTTTGTGTTACATTGATCACATAAATATGCAGTGTTAAGCTGAGGCCACTCTGTAGCGCATCTGAGTGCTCAGAAAACAGGCACACAAGCGCAGGCATTTCTGGTGTGCTCATGGACGCGCAATCGGAATGTATGCAATTGCGCAATAACTGCTGATTGCGTGCACTCTGATTAAATGATTGCAGCGCACAGCAGACCACAATAATTGGGCCACACTAGTTTACTCCTTTTAACATGCGATCGGATTGCAATCGTTATTGGATCGCGTGTTAATTATGGTAATTTTAATTTAGTCTCTCTTTTTAAATTATTTTCTATTTTAAAGTTTTCGTTTTAAATTACCATTTAAATATCTTTCTAGAACTTCCTTTTAGGCTCATTTACACTTTGACTGTGTTTGCTTTTTGGTTTTATTCTGTAAATGCCATACACAATAAGGAATATCCCAAATAGTCATATTTTACCTTTTAACTAGACTCTTGACTCTGATTGGTCATTGCAGATTAATAGCATTGGCAAAATGTTACACTTTTTAAATGTACCCCTTATGATTTCATTCAATCGACCTATCTATTGAAACAAGTTATAAGCTGGCACAGTTTTGACTACATAAGCAGCTTGTTATTTTTACATAGTTTATTTATAATTAGACACACGGGTCCTGGTTATTTTTTTTACGTTACTGTGGTCTCTATCTATTAACCATGGATGAGGATTTAAGACTGTGTAAACATGTTCTGATATTTTGTCCCGATCGACTAGTGCAATCAAAATGCAGGTCCAACAGGTTCAATTGGACATGGTGGTAAATTTAGGCCAATCATGGACCATACTCTCAGTCTAGACAAAATTTCTACTGCACTTCATTTGCAGGTGACAAACGACCTTTCTGACAGTCTGTCGGGTCAAAATATTGGCCTGTTACATTAAAGAGTTGTAAGGATTTTAGCATTGTGTCTGTACCCAAGCCATGTAAATAATATTTAATAATAGGAGACATTTCTGAATTATTTAACAATCATTCTCTATGGTGACAGTTTAACTGAACTCACATGCTAAAGTGTTCTTTGTGTTTAGTACCGTATGTTCTATATCCACTGTAGGGATTAAGCTTTCACACCATGCAAAGCCTTCCTTATTATCAGTGTGGATACACTTGCCAATGCAGATAAATGAACTGCTTTCAGATGCTCTGTAATTACAAGCTCACAGTTCACTGTATTTACCACCCAGGGTTAGCTCTGCCGTTTGCTTGCTGATGTTTTAGCCACCAATAATATAAAAGCCTCTGCCATAGAGTGACATAATGGAAGCCTGGCTATGGGATCTGCTGCATTCTGACATTGTTTAAAGGGATATGGTCTTGTGGTTTAGGGCAGTTCTGTATTTATAAAAATAAATGCTGCGTTGTATTACTGTTAGAGGTCTGAGATTTCTGAATGGGGGGGACCATTCACAAGTTTCAGTAATACGTTTTATAAGTGACAAAATGAGTGAACACAATTGCACTTTTTATTAGCCAGAGTACTATATTACTTAATTCTTATTATTGTACTCAGAAGAGTCAGAGAATAACTCATCTCTGCTGGGAAATGTCTATAATTTCCTGCTGGTTTAATGCTATGGGGGCTACATACAATCCTCTAGAAATGTAGAATGTATTGCCATATTGTCGCATTATGCTACACTGTGTATTGTGTCCCAGGGTTCCCATAAAAGCCCCAGGCACGGCACAGCTCACTTTCTGTCACTGTCATGGACACAATTGTTTTTGTCACAGCTCAAGATTTCAGAAATGACTCCTGCAGGCCTGTCAGATCTAGCTATATAGTATTAAGGGTCTATCTAGACAGATGTGCCATTAAACTGACACGCCAAGAGAAGAAATACAGCCATTTAGATCCTCACTTTAGTTTATAAGAGAAATGGTTTACAGCAGGATTATTTTAAATGTAGTGTTAGTTTAGAACTGGGATATGGATCTTATAAGCTCTTAATATTTGTTTACTGAAAATCCTGGCATCCACGGTCAGCAGTAAGCTTACCTACTCCGGCTGATTTCACTCAGAAAACTCAATATTCAATAGCCCCCATTCAGTATTATCATTCCTTTAATAGAGAAAATAAGGCTGGGTACATGCAGGCAGTTTTTCGGGCTGACTGACAGGGGCATAACTGCAGTTGCCCGAGCCCCCCCCCCCCCCCCGTGAGATCGGAGGCCGGGCCCTTAACCTATCCCCCTCCCCAGAGCATCACGATCTGCTGTTTTTAAGCAATCAGCTTTGTAAAAGCGGGCCCTGATGTTATGCCACTGCTGACCGACGGGTATTTCCGTGTAATGGTAGGTCAGCCCAAAAAAATCATTCATCTGGATTGGGAACATGGACGATTGGGCAAGTTGGTAACTCAAGGGTGCACCTTCAGACGCCTTTCTCCTGCACCTGAGGAAGGGGGCGTGGTCTCCCTGAAACATTGTGAGGTTTTCAGCTTGAGAATTAAAGCACATTGAAGTTGTGTATGCGTGTGCCACTTTATTTGCACGTGCTACTTACCTGCTGTGGCACAGGTTACAAAGTACACTATTTTTCCTACCTGGACTCTATACTGGTATATATCGACTGCATTTCTTCTACTATATGTATTTGTATGGCTGCTGTATATGTTCTTAACTTACTTACTGTAAGGATCTGAATGTCCCTAGATTCACCCTAACAGAACAATTTAGATTAAATGGCACAATATTGTAGTTTCTATTTTTCGTTTTACTGAAAATGGAAACGCCCCAACAGGGAGTCTGTTATCTATATTGGCATGTTCTTGTAGGATAGATATTTGTAGTACAAAATAGACAAAGGAATGTTGAGTGCGCACTGACGACATCCCACTCAGTGTATATAATGTACACCCTTTTTTGAATAAAGTAGACAGCCTTTGATACAACACCGAGTGTCTTTTTCTTGGGGCTGTCTCTGGGTATACCCACCGGAGAATCACAGAGGTCAAATTAGGCTTAGGGTACATGCAGAGGTCTCTAGTTGGGACTCATGCGCACTATGCATTTTATGGTGACCCAGCTTGAGCCTGACAAACATCCAACTAATGGACGTTTAGGTTAAGGCCACACTATAGTGCGTTGCGATTGTGCACGGTTTTCTGGCACACACATGCCCTGCGACCAGACAATGTTGCACAATTGGAGCACATGCGATTGAGCAAAAAATTATGATTAACAGAACGCGTGCACAGCTCGAATGCGCTTATTAAAGTGTGATCGGATTGCAATCGGATCGTGCTTAAAAGCGCACTAGTGTGGCCTGGCCCTTAAGCTTATATAGCATCGAATGACTATAGTATATGGTATATCTTTAAAGGTACACTAAACTCCCCTAAAGCCAGAAGAATAACTATTTGCCATTCGTTTCTATTATTCACAGGGAGGTGAGAACGCTTATTCTCACCTCCCTGTGAATAATAGTACGCTCGGGGGACCTGGAACTTACCTTACCGCCGCTCCACTGCAAGCCGCTCCTTCACTGACAGCCGCTCTGTCCCGACCGCGCGCTCTATCTTAGGCGCATGCACGCCAATACAAAAGATATGGCGTGCTATTGAGAGAGAACAGCTGTTCAGTGAAGGAACGGCTGCGAGTGGAGCAGCGGTAAGGTAAGTTCCAGGTCCCCCGAGCGTAATATTATTCACAGGGAGGTGAGAATAAGTGTTCTCATCTCCCTGTGAATAATAGAAACGAAAGGCAAATAGTTATTTTTCTGGTTTTAGTGTTCCTTTAATCCTATTATTTGTTATAATTGCATACACAGGGATATTTACCCAGTACCTTTAAGAAAAGACACAGTAGAGAGGATAACAAGATGATAAATGACAAAATAGCATTATTAGGAATGTGATTTGTAGAAACATGCTTCACTGGGAACAGAAAAAAACAATGTACAACAGTCAACAGATTACATATCTTTAAATGCTTGAGGACTTACTATTGTGCTCTCATGACATATTTACATATTGTAGGATAACTGCAACAGGTGCGCTGTCTGTACCCCGCAGAGCACAGTTGGATACCCAGTGGGAATGCATTATGATTTGTAATATATTTTATCAGAATTGTTAGCTTACATAGGAAGCCATCTTGACAACCAGTATTAACTGTAGAGCATGTTTAATAATGCTTGCACAATCCTTTAAAGAAAATAATGTTTTCCTGACAGGGAGGAGGGTGAATGCGCCTGGGCCCAGTGTGAAATTAACTAGTGATCCAGTGTTTTGTGTCAGGGTCATACATTATGCCTCATCATTGTGTGTTGAGAAGCAGGTAAATTGAACCAGACCAACCTATTGCATTGTGTGATTTTTATCTTCAAATTATATAGTGTCATTGGTTAAAACTAGACTACAATTACGTCAATTACAATACCAGGAAAAACCATAGTCTATTAATATATTCCATGCTTATAACTCTCAAAAGATTAGATATTTTAGCCTACAGTGGATTATCGCTGCTTTCATTTTTCTGTGATCGACCCATTTCTGCAAAAGGTCTGCTTAGAATATTAGTAGCTGAATGTGCTTTAATTAGTATTTAATTGGTGGCAGGCAGACATGACTAAACGAGTAGTTGTAATTTAGGGCCTTGCTTTGGGCCATAATTGGGCCAAATGTTTCCAGTGTCTGGGCAGGATCACACCTAGAGAAAAATCTGTTGCAATCTTACTGCAGTCTGATTGTGGGGCTTTCTAGACTATAGAAATTTAGGAAAATCATGAAGGGTTTGTTGGCAGATAAAATAAAGTAAATAGCTGGTATAAAAATGCTGGAGAATTCTACAGCCTACAGGTGCCACCTCGATACTAGCTGACACACGACATTCCTAGGCAATGTTATCCTGATAGACAATTCTACTGTTGCTGGCTACAATGCACATGTGTGCCACCTAACCTATGAATATATAGTAAATCCAATATTGGACTCAAGAATTAAAAGTATACATATATCCAGGTAATTTTGCATACATTGCTTAAAAATACATATGTCATTCAGGAAATAATATATAAATGGCAGACCAACATACAAAAACATACAGACACAACATACAGCTTTTTAAAAAGGGCATATTCCCCCCAAACTGAAAATTGCACATACAGTAAGTTGACCCCACAAACTACAATTGTTTAAAGGTCTTTGATGTTATACCTGGTAGACAGCCCAATGTTCAGCTCTCCCTCTCTCTGCCTTTCGAAAAAGTAACCATGCTCAGATGGATAACAGCAGTCATTCAGCGCCTGTTTAGAGAATTGTTTGGGGTAATCAAGTCAATGTGGACTATAATGCATGGATTTGAGAAATGCTGTATTTGAAAGGGTATAACATGTTTGTGTTCTCGCTTCCCTTTACATTTACTGAAAGGCTGTGCATATTATACCTAGTGTTACCCCTTTGTGTAATTTATGTGGCCTCATGCTTTAATATGGCCCCGGAACTCTTGGCGTGACTTCTAATAATATCAATATAAGTACATTATCCAGTATAATTCACCCCTTTCCCTTAAAAACCCAGAGTTTCAACCCCAGTTTCCCAGTTTTTCCCATATAAGAGTGTGGGTGGGGTTTAGGTGTTGTGTCTGGAGTTGCATGTTTCACTTACTGGTTATCTGCAGGCTACTACATAATATCCTGCCAATTATAAGAAAATTATTTACAGATGAATCGTATTGGGATCAGCAGAGGGCGTGGATTACATGTTTATTATTTAGTTTCTAATTAAATAAAATACATGCTCTAGAACTGTATTGATTCAAAGGCCACGTGACTGTCAAAGTCTATTGATCAGGGGTGCTGCTTAAAGTTGAGATATCACTGTGGCTGTAGGAGACATACAAGCGTCCAACACAGCCCAAGACACCCACATATAGAGGAAAGATAGAAAGAGTGCCATTAATGCATTTGCATGGACTGGGAGCTCAGTGATCCATCACTGTCACCATTCATTATGTGTTCGGAGACTGCTGCCTGCCACGGTCACTGCTTCTTTCCTCACATTTAATTGTCCCTTTAGAGTCATTTACTAGGGATCCGGCTGGACAGCAAGATTTAATGCTACTTATTTTTCATTCCACCTCTTTTCTTCCCACTGATTCTTTCCCTTTTTTATTTGTAACAGTTTGATGCGCCGATCTCTCCTTCCTTGTCTCTTTCTGCTGAGCTGGCAATGGAAGATAATTGAGTTTCATTTTTATTTATACTTACAACCTTGGGTTTATTATCGTCCGCAGTTAAAAGGCCTGGCTGTGCAGCTAGAGGAGAGATAGTCTGGCTACTGTAGTGTTTAGCTTTGGTCTGAGACAACAACATGATTCTCTGTGGTTTGGGTGTTAAAGAGTGAACTCCGTTGGCTATTCCTTGTGGGTTACAGATGAGTCACAGTCAATGTTTAGAAAATCATATTGCAAATAGCAGTTTACACATCCCTTACTAATCTTCTTGGCTGTCTGCTGTACTTATTCTGATTCTATTTAAAATTCTGCTTACTATATTGGCTCTTGCTTATTCAAACAAAAGAAACCAATAATTACTGTAGTGAACAAGTTGTTTAATTAAATATCTGGAGAGGAACATACAGTACACAGTGTACTCCCGTATTAGGTAAATAAGCTATGCACAGGGAGACTGGTATATTGATCACTGATATGAGTTTGTTATTCATTATGGTTAAGCTGCACCAATTTTCTTTTGTGACCAAACCACTTGATGCCATAATTCAATGATATGATGAAATTAATAGTTTGCATTAATCATGAAGGGACATGATTAAAAGGGGCCTATAAAGTATATGTGTGTAAAGAGATAATGCACCACTTACAGTGTAATATAAGGGATAATGAGCCCCTTACAGTGTAATATAAGGGATAATGTGCCCATTACAGTGTAATATAAGGGATAATGTGTCCCTTACAGTGTAATATAAGGGATTATGTGCCCCTTACAGTCTAATATACAAGGAATAATGTGCCCCGTATAGTCTAATATGTAAGGGATAATGTGCCCCTTATAGTCTAATATAAGGGATAATGTGCCCCTTACATTGTAATATAAAAGGGATAATGTACCCTGTATAGTCTAATATACAAGGGATAATGTGCCCCGTATAGTCTAATATATAAAGGATAATGTGCTCCTTACAGTGTAATATACAAGGGATAATATGCCCCGTATAATCTAATATATAAGGGATAATGTGCCCCTTACAGTGTAATATACAAGGGATAATGTGGCCCGTATAGTCTATGTGCCCCTTACAGTATAATATACAAGGGATAATGTGCCCCTTACAGTCTAATATAAGGGATAATGTGCCCCTTACAGTGTAATATACAAGGGATAATGTACCCTGTATAGTCTAATATACAAGGGATAATGTGCCCAATATAGTCTAATATATAAGGGATAATGTGCTCCTTACAGTGTAATATACAAGGGATAATATGCCCCGTATAATCTAATATATAAGGGATAATGTGCCCCTTACAGTGTAATATACAAGGGATAATGTGCCCTGTATAGTCTAATATATCGGGGATAATGTGCCCCTTACGTGTAATATACAGGGATAATGTGCCCTACAGTCTAATATAAGGGATAATGTGCCCTTACAGTGTAATATACAAGAGATAATGTGCCCCGTATAGTCTAATCTATGGGGGATGATGTGCCCCTTACAGTCTAATATAAGGGATAATGTGCCCTTTACATTGTAATATACAAGGGATAATGTACCCTGTACAGTCTAATATACAAGGCATAATGTGCCTCGTATAGTCTAATATATTAGGGATAATGTGCTCCTTACTGTGTAATATCAAGGGATAATGTGCCCTGTATAGTCTAATATATAAGGGAAATGTGCATCTTACAGTGTAATATACAGGGATAATGTGCCCCGTATAGTCTAATATATAAGGGATAATGTGCCCCTTACAGTGTAATATACAAGGGATAATGTGCCCCGTATAGTCTAATATATAAGGGATAATGTGCCCCTAACAGTGTAATATACAAGGGATAATGTCCCCGTATAGTCTATTTAAGGGATAATGTGACCCTTACAGTGTAATATACAAGGGATAATGTGCCCCTTACAGTCTAATATAAGGAATAGTATACAAGGGATAATGTGCCCCGTATAGTCTAATATATAAGGGATATGTGGCCCTTACAGGTGTAATATACAAGGATAATGTGCCCTGTATAGTAAATATATAAGGGATAATGTTCTCTGTATATATTCTATATAAGGGATAATATGCCCCTAGAGTGTAATATACAAGGGAGAAGTGCCTTGTATAGTCTAATATATAAGGGATAATGTGCCCCTTACAGTCTATATAAGGGATAATGTGCCCCTTACAGTGTAATATACAAGAGATAATGTGCCCCGTATAGTCTAATATATAAGGATAATGTGCCCCTTACAGTGTAATATATAAGGGATAATATGCCCCTTACAGTGTAATATATAAGGGATAATGCGCCCCTTACAGAGTAATATATAAGGGATAATGCGCCCCTTACAGTGTAATAGATAAGGGATAATGTGCCCCTTACAGTGTAATAGATAAGGGATAATGTGCCCCTTACAGTGTAATATATAAGGGATAATGTGCCCCTTACAGTGTAATAGATAAGGGATAATGTGCCCCTTACAGTGTAATAGATAAGGGATAAGGTGCCCCTTACAGTGTAATATATAAGGGATAATGTGCCCCTTACAGTGCCATATAAGGATATTAAGCCATTGAGATGTTCCAATCACTGGCTGAGGCTGAGAGTGATTTGATACAGGTTAGGGAACTTTGAGTTAATTTAATATCCTTGAATAGTAAGGGGTGAAGTATCTTTATAATACATACGCTTTTATTATTATAGTATTTAGGTTAAAACGATTTTTCTGCCAATTTAAAGGGATCTCATCTTAGCTATGTCACGTGTCATTTGATAATCCTATTTTACTTTTTTTAACATTAAGATTGTTCTCATATAATATAAACCAGTGTAGATTTTAAAGGGACAGTTCAGTGGAAATTACAATATTTGTTAAATTGTTAGTTTGTGTAATGCCTTTTTTAGTTATTCTACATATTCTCTCCCATTTTGAAAATCTGTGATTTCATACCCTTTGCTGTTCCCTCTGTTGACATTAGTGAGCTGACATTTCAGGTTCTAACAGTCCTCCTTCTTCCCAGAATTCACCACATCCTTGGAATGTTCCTAACAGTAATTTCTACTGTTGGATGGGTCAAACATGCTCAGATCTCTACTGAGCAAACTGAATCAACCCAGGCCGTGAGTCAAGGGCAAACCATAATAGACTCTAATAGGGTCTCGCAAACAGAATCAGTATTCGGTTGCATTTATTTACAACAGACAAAATGCTGAATTGGCATTAAAGTCTGGGATGAAAAAATACTGCTCTTTTTTCTGAAATATTTGTCAAGGGATAATGTGCCCCGTATAGTCTAATATATAAGGGATAATGTGGCCCTTACAGTGTAATATACAAGGGATAATGTGCCCTGTATAGTATAATATATAAGGGATAATGTGCTCTGTATAGTCTAATATATAAGGGATAATATGCCCCTTAGAGTGTAATATACAAGGGAGAATGTGCCTTGTATAGTCTAATATATAAGGGATAATGTGCCCCTTACAGTCTAATATAAGGGATAATGTGCCCCTTACAGTGTAATATACAAGAGATAATGTGCCCCGTATAGTCTAATATATAAGGGATAATGTGCCCCTTACAGTGTAATATATAAGGGATAATATGCCCCTTACAGTGTAATATATAAGGGATAATGCGCCCCTTACAGAGTAATATATAAGGGATAATGCGCCCCTTACAGTGTAATAGATAAGGGATAATGTGCCCCTTACAGTATTACGGTTGTTAAAGATAAGGGATAATGTGCCCCTTACAGTGTAATATATAAGGGATAATGTGCCCCTTACAGTGTAATAGATAAGGGATAATGTGCCCCTTACAGTGTGCCCCAGGCACGGCACAGCTCACTTTCTGTCACTGTCATGGACACAATGTTTTGTCACAGCTCAAGATTTCAGAAATGACTCCTGCAGGCCTGCAGTCTAGCTATATAGTATTAAGGGTCTATCTAGACAGATGTGCCATTAAACTGACACGCCAAGAGAAGAAATACAGCCATTTAGATCCTCACTTTAGTTTATAAGAGAAATGGTTTACAGCAGGATTATTTTAAATGTAGTGTTAGTTTAGAACTGGGATATGGATCTTATGCTCTTAATATTTGTTTACTGAAAATCCTGGCATCCACGGTCAGCAGTAAGCTTACCTACTCCGGCTGATTTCACTCAGAAAACTCAATATTCAATAGCCCCCATTCAGTATTATCATTCCTTTAATAGAGAAAATAGGAGGGGTACATGCAGGCAGTTTTTCGGGCTGACTGACGGGGATAACTGCAGTTGCCCGAGCCCCCCCCCCCCCCCCCGTGAGATCGGAGGCCGGGCCCTTAACCTATCCCCCTCCCCAGAGCATCACGATCTGCTGTTTTTAAGCAATCAGCTTTGTAAAAGGGGCCCTGATGTTATGCCACTGCTGACCGAGGGTATTTCCGTGTAATGGTAGGTCAGCCCAAAAAAATCTTCATCTGGATTGGGAACATGGACGTTGGGCAAGTTGGTAACTCAAGGGTGCACCTTCAGACGCCTTTCTCCTGCACCTGAGGAAGGGGGCGTGGTCTCCCTGAAACATTGTGAGGTTTTCAGCTTGAGAATTAAAGCACATTGAAGTTGTGTATGCGTGTGCCATTTATTTGCACGTGCTACTTACCTGCTGTGGCACAGGTTACAAAGTACACTATTTTTCTACCTGGACTCTATACTGGTATATATCGACTGCATTTCTTCTACTATATGTATTTGTATGGTGCTTGTATATGTTCTTAACTTACTTACTGTAAGAGATGAATGTCCCTAGATTCACCCTAACAGAACAATTTAGATTAAATGGCACAATATTGTAGTTTCTATTTCGTTCTTACTGAAAATGGAAACGCCCCAACAGGGAGTCTGTTATCTATATTGGCATGTTCTTGTAGGATAGATATTTGTAGTACAAAATAGACAAAGGTGTTGAGTGCGCACTGACGACATCCCACTCAGTGTATATAATGTACACCCTTTTTGAATAAAGTAGACAGCCTTTGATACAACCACCGAGTGTCTTTTTCTTGGGGCTGTTCTGGGTATACCCACCGGAGAATCACAGAGGTCAAATTAGGCTTAGGGTACATGCAGAGGTCTCTAGTTGGGACTCATGCGCACTATGCATTTTTGGTGACCCAGCTTGAGCCTGACAAACATCCAACTAATGGACGTTTAGGTTAGGCACACATAGTGCGTTGCGTTGTGCACGGTTTTCTGGCACACACATGCCCTGCGACCAGACAATGTTGCACAATTGGAGCACATGCGATTGAGCAAAAAATTATGATTAACAGAACGCGTGCACAGTCGAATGCGCTTATTAAAGTGTATCGGATTGCAATCGGATCGTGCTTAAAAGCGCACTAGTGTGGCCTGGCCCTTAAGTTATATAGCATCGAATGACTATAGTTATGGTATATTTTAAAGGTACACTAAACTCCCCTAAAGCCAGAAGAATAACTATTGCCATTCGTTTCTATTATTCACAGGGAGGTGAGAACGCTATTCTACCTCTGTGAATAATAGTACGCTCGGGGGACCTGGAACTTACCTTACCGCCGTCCACTGAAGCCGCTCCTTCACTGACAGCCGCTCTGTCCCGACCGCGCGCTTATCTTAGGCGCATGCACGCCAATACAAAAGATATTATGCGTGCTATTGAGAGGAACAGCTGTTCAGTGAAGGAACGGCTGCGAGTGGAGCAGCGGTAAGGTAAGTTCCAGGTCCCCCGAGCGTAATATTATTCACAGGGAGGTGAGAATAAGTGTTCTCATTTCCTGTGATAATAGAAACGAAAGGCAAATAGTTATTTTTCTGGCTTTAGTGTTCCTTAATCCTATTATTTGTTATATTGCATACACAGGGATATTTACCCAGTACCTTTAAGAAAAGACACAGTAGAGAGGATAACAAGATGATAAATGACAAAATAGCATTATTAGGAATGTGATTTGTAGAAACATGCTTCACTGGGAACAGAAAAAAACAATGTACAACAGTCAACAGTTACATATCTTTAAATGCTTGAGGAATTACTATTGTGCTCTCATGACATATTACATATTGTAGGATAACTGCAACAGGTGCGCTGTCTGTACCCCGCAGAGCACAGTTGGATACCCAGGGGAATGCATTAGATTTGTAATATATTTTATCAGAATTGTTAGCTTACATAGGAAGCCATCTTGCAACCAGTATTAACTGTAGAGCATGGTTAATATGCTTGCACAATCCTTTAAAGAAAATAATGTTTTCCTGACAGGGAGGAGGGTGAATGCGCCTGGGCCCAGTGTGAAATTAACTAGTGATCCAGTGTTTGTGTCAGGGTCATACATTATGCCTCATCATTGTGTGTTGAGAAGCAGGTAAATTGAACCAGACCAACCTATTGCATTGTGTGATTTTTATCTCAAAATATAAGTGTCATGGTTAAAACTAGACTACAAAACGTCAATTACATACCAGGAAAAACCATAGTCTATTAATATATTCCATGCTTATAACTCTCAAAAGATTAGTTTTTAGCCTACAGTGGATTATCGCTGCTTTCATTTTTCTGTGATCGACCCATTTCTGCAAAAGGTCTGCTTAGAATATTAGTAGCTGAATGTGCTTTAATAGTATTTTATTGGTGGCAGGCAGACATGACTAAACGAGTAGTTGTAATTTAGGGCCTTGCTTTGGGCCATAATTGGGCCAAATGTTTCAGTGTCTGGGCAGGATCACACCTAGAGAAAAATCTGTTGCAATCTTAATGCAGTCTGATTGTGGGGCTTTCTAGACTATAGAAATTTAGGAAAATCATGAAGGGTTTGTTGGCAGAAAAATAAAGTAAATAGCTGGTATAAAAATGCTGAGAATTCTACAGCCTACAGGTGCCACCTCGATAATAGCTGACACACGACATTCCTAGGCAATGTTATCCTGATAGACAATTCTACTGTTGCTGGCTACAGCACATGTGTGCCACCTAACCTATGAATATATAGTAAATCCAATATTGGACTCAAGAATTAAAAGTTACATATATCCAGGTAATTTTGCATACATTGCTTAAAAATACATATGTCATCAGGAAATATATATAAATGGCAGACCAACATACAAAAACATACAGACACAACATACAGCTTTTTAAAAAGGGCATATTCCCCCAAAATGAAAATTGCACATACAGTAAGTTGACCCCACAAACTACAATTGTTTAAAGGTCTTTGATGTATACCTGGTAGACAGCCAATGTTCAGCTCTCCCTCTCTCTGCCTTTCGAAAAAGTAACCATGCTCAGATGGATAACAGCAGTCATTCAGCGCCTGTTTAGAGAATTGTTTGGGGTAATCAAGTCAATGTGGACTATAATGCATGGATTTGAGAATGCTGTATTTGAAAGGGTATAACATGTTTGTGTTCTCGCTTCCCTTTACATTTACTGAAAGGGCTGTGCATATTATACCTAGTGTTACCCCTTTGTGTAATTATGTGCCTCATGCTTTAATATGGCCCCGGAACTCTTGGCGTGACTTCTAATAATATCATATAAGTACATTATCCAGTATAATTCACCCCTTTCCTTAAAAACCCAGAGTTTCAACCCCAGTTTCCCAGTTTTTTCCAATATAGAGTGTGGGTGGGGTTTAGGTGTTGTGTCTGGAGTTGCATGTTTCACTTAACTGGTTATCTGCAGGCTACTACTAATATCCTGCCAATTATAAGAAAATTATTTACAGATGAATCGTATTGGGATCAGCAGAGGGCGTGGATTACATGTTTATTATTTAGTTCTAATATAAAAATACATGCTCTAGAACTGTATTGATTCAAAGGCACGTGACTGCAAAGTCTATTGATCAGGGGGTGCTGCTTAAAGTTGAGATATCACTGTGGCTGTAAGGAGACATACAAGCGTCCAACACAGCCCAAGACACCCACTATAGAGGAAAGATAGAAAGAGTCCATTAATGATTTGCATGGACTGGGAGCTCAGTGATCCATCACTGTCACCATTCCTTATGTGTTCGGAGACTGCTGCCTGCCACGGTCACTGCTTCTTTCCTCACATTTAATGTCCCTTTAGAGTCATTACTAGGGATCCGGCTGGACAGCAAGATTTAATGCTACTTATTTTTCATTCCACTCTTTTCTTCCCACTGATTCTTTCCCTTTTTTATTGTAACAGTTTGATGCGCCGATCTCTCCTTCCTTGTCTCTTTCTGCTGAGCTGGCAATGGAAGATAATTGAGTTTCATTTTTATATACTTACAAACCTTGGGTTTTATCGTCGCACGTTAAAAGGCCTGGCTGTGCAGCTAGAGGAGAGATGTCTGGCTACTGTAGTGTTTAGCTTTGGTCTGAGACAACAACATGATTCTCTGTGGTTTGGGTGTTAAAGAGTGAACTCGTTGGCTATTCCTTGTGGGTACAGATGAGTCACAGTCAATGTTTAGAAAATCATATTGCAAATAGCAGTTTACACATCCCTACTAATCTTCTTGGCTGTCTGCTGTACTTTTCTGATTCTATTTAAAATTCTGCTTACTATATTGGCTCTTGCTTATTCAAAAAAAAAGAAACCAATAATTACTGTAGTGAACAAGTTGTTTAATTAAATATCTGGAGAGGAACATACAGGACACAGTGTACTCCCGTATTAGGTAAATAGCTATGCACAGGGAGACTGGTATATTGATCACTGATATGAGTTTGTTATTCATTATGGTTAAGCTGCACCAATTTTCTTTTGTGACCAAACCACTTGATGCCATAATTCAATGATATGATGAAATTAATAGTTTGCATTAATCATGAAGGGACATGATTAAAAGGGGCTATAAAGTATATGTGTGTAAAGAGATAATGCACCACTTACAGTGTAATATAAGGGATAATGAGCCCCTTACAGTGTATATAAGGGATAATGTGCCATTACAGTGTAATATAAGGGATAATGGGTCCCTTACAGTGTAATATAAGGGATTATGTGCCCCTTACAGTTAATATACAAGGAAAATGTGCCCGTATAGTCTAATATGTAAGGGATAATGTGCCCCTTATAGTCTAATATAAGGGATAATGTGCCCCTTACATTGTAATATAAAAGGGATAATGTACCCTGTATGTCTAATATACAAGGGATAATGTGGCCCGTATAGTCTAATATATAAAGGATAATGTGCTCCTTACAGTGTAATATACAAGGGATAATATGCCGTAATCATAATATATAGGGATAATGTGCCCCTTACAGTGTAATATACAAGGGATAATGTGGCCCGTATAGTCTATGTGCCCCTTACAGTATAATATACAAGGGATAATGTGCCCCTTACAGTCTAATATAAGGGATAATGTGCCCCTTACAGTGTAATATACAAGGGATAATGTACCCTGTATAGTCTAATATACAAGGGATAATGTGCCCAATATAGTCTAATATATAAGGGATAATGTGCTCCTTACAGTGTAATATACAAGGGATAATATGCCCCGTATAATCTAATATATAAGGGATAATGTGCCCCTTACAGTGTAATATACAAGGGATAATGTGCCCTGTATAGTCTAATATATCGGGGATAATGTGCCCCTTACAGTGTAATATACAAGGGATAATGTGCCCCTTACAGTCTAATATAAGGGATAATGTGCCCCTTACAGTGTAATATACAAGAGATAATGTGCCCCGTATAGTCTAATCTATGGGGTGATGTGCCCCTTACAGTCTAATATAAGGGATAATGTGCCCTTTACATTGTAATATACAAGGGATAATGTACCCTGTACAGTCTAATATACAAGGCATAATGTGCCTCGTATAGTCTAATATATTAGGGATAATGTGCTCCTTACTGTGTAATATACAAGGGATAATGTGCCTGTATAGTCTAAATATAAGGATAATGTGCATCTTACAGTGTAATATACAAGGGATAATGTGCCCCGTATAGTCTAATATATAAGGGATAATGTGCCCCTTACAGTGTAATATCAAGGGATATGTTGCCCCGTATAGTCTAATATATAAGGGATAATGTGCCCCTAACAGTGTAATATACAAGGGATAATGTGCCCCGTATAGTCTAATATATAAGGGATAATGTGACCCTTACAGTGTAATATACAAGGGATAATGTGCCCCTTACAGTCTAATATAAGGAATAGTATACAAGGGATAATGTGCCCCGTATAGTAATATATAAGGGAATGTGGCCCTTACAGTGTAATATACAAGGGATAATGTGCCCTGTATAGTATAATATTAAGGGATAATGTGTCGTGATAGTCTAATATATAAGGGATAATATGCCCCTTAGAGTGTAATATACAAGGAGAGAATGTGCCTTGTATAGTCAATATATAAGGGATAATGTGCCCCTTACAGTCTAATATAAGGGATAATGTGCCCCTACAGTGTAATATACAAGAGATAATGTGCCCCGTATAGTCTTATATATAAGGGATAATGTGCCCTTACAGTGTAATATATAAGGGATAATATGCCCTTACAGTGTAATATATAAGGGATAATGCGCCCCTTACAGAGTAATATATAAGGGATAATGCGCCCCTTACAGTGTAATAGATAAGGGAAATGTGCCCCTTACAGTGTAATGATAAGGGATAATGTGCCCCTTACAGTGTAATATATAAGGGATAATGTGCCCTTACAGTGTAATAGATAAGGGATAATGTGCCCCTTACAGTTGTAATAATAAAGGGAAATTTTTTTTTGTGCCCTTACAGTGTAATATATAAGGGATAATGTGCCCCTTACAGTGCCATATAAGGATATTAAGCCATTGAGATGTTCCAATCACTGGCTGAGGCTGAGAGTGATTTGATACAGGTTAGGGAACTTTGAGTTAATTTAATATCCTTGAATAGTAAGGGGTGAAGTATCTTTATAATACATACGCTTTTATTATTATAGTATTTAGGTTAAAACGATTTTTCTGCCAATTTAAAGGGATCTCATCTTAGCTATGTCACGTGTCATTGTGATAATCCTATTTTACTTTTTTTTAACATTAAGATTGTTCTCATATAATATAAACCAGTGTAGATTTTAAAGGGACAGTTCAGTGGAAATTATCAATATTTGTTAAATTGTTAGTTTGTGTAATGCCTTTTTTAGTTATTCTACATATTCTCTCCCATTTTGAAAAATCTGTTGATTTCATACCCTTTGCTGTTCCCTGCTGTTGACATTAGTGAGCTGACATTTCAGGTTCTAACAGTCCTCCTTCTTCCCAGAATTCACCACATCCTTGGAATGTTCCTAACAGTAATTTCTACTGTTGGATGGGTCAAACATGCTCAGATCTCTACTGAGCAACTGAATCAACCCAGGCGCTGAGTCAAGGGCAATACCATAATAGACTCTAATAGGGGTCCTGCAAACAGGAAGTCAGTATTTCGGTTGCATTTATTTACAAACAGACAAAATGCTGAATTGGCAGATTAAAGTCATTGGGATGAAAAAATACTGCTCTTTTTTCTGAAAATCATTTGTATTTGCACTGCACTTCCCCTTTAAATAAACCTTATAGTATAATTCACATTAAGAAACAACACAACTCTTTTATGTGGTTATATTTGTTTCTCTAAGGCATGTTGCAGCTTGAGGTAAAGTCCTGTGGGACTTTAAAGTCCCTAATTCAATATTAAATTGCATGTGGCAGCTGCATGTGTTTTCTGAAACACAGCCACCGCATATCCCATATTAAAGCCACGTTAAGCCTTTGTAAATGGGTTAGTGTGTCTTTAACACAGGTAATTCTGTTTTGAGGTTCTCTGTAAATTTCCCCAATGGGCTTTTTTATAAATGGGCAATACAGGATCAATTTTGACAAAACTGAGAACTGACAGTTTTCTCTTTAGAGTTACAGTAGTATCTCTTTATCTTTCTCTCAAAAAACCTGTACTGGTGGAAATGAATAGAAACGATGGCATTATACACCCTGGCATAGCAAGTGTACCATCCACCAACATGTGGATGAGCTAAGCTCTCTCTGTGCCTGTCGCAGCATTCTGGGCAATGACACAAAAAACAGAGAGACACAAAGTAGCCGCAGCACCAGAAGCAGCAGCAAATCTTTTTTATTAACTGACTTGAACTTTAAAATTATGTTATGACCAAAAATCAATAAGGAGATACTGATTTAAGCTCATCCGAGTGTGAAAGGGTTTATTACCAACGTGCATCATTGTAATGATGTCCTCTTAAAAATTTGTTTTCATGATGTATTACATCTATTATCACTAAAAGGATAAAACTGCAATGCAACTCAGGGGATTAATAAATCCATTTAAAGGACATGAGATTGTGAACCAGTAGTGGGAAGGGCAGGTTTGGGGTCATTTTTTTCTTTTTCATTTTTTTTTCTATAGTTAATAATGGTGAAAAGTTAAATGAGAGTTTTGGATCTATGTTATATATATATTTGTTGTACAGTAGAAATCCATACTGAAAACATCTAGGGACTGATGCAACAAAAGGTGCAAGGTGCTACATTTCTATTAATCTGCAGCATCCAATCAGTTGTTATCTAACTGCAGTAACCCAGTAAAAAACATCTGATTGGTTGCTGCAAATCAATAGCAAGGGCAACATTTTACACTTCATATTGCATCACACACCCCCTCCCCAGTATATTACTAGAACGGATGCACAAATAGCATATAAAAGTACCAACGTGCCCTTGACATTTAAAATGCTTGCAGGCAATTGTTTTTATTCACATTGATTTTTTTTTTTAAGGAAACCAGTATACATTTCAAGGAAAAAGCTATAACATAGCAGATATATTCAGCTTTACCAAAATCCTGTTGCCCATAGCAATCACCAGTTATTTGGGCAATTGTTGTGCAGTGTTTATATTAAAAGCAGAACTTTAGATTTGGGCATAAATCACTCAAATGCCCAATCAGGAAGTTTGCATTGCTTATTACATACTTTGCCTGTGTACAGTATACGTCTTTTACCTGCACGTTGCATGCCTATTTAGTCTCCAATAAAATATTTATGCAATATATTTCGCTATCGCAACCTACGTGCACTCTTTTCCGCAATGTATTAATCACTTTGCGACCGTTAATATATTGCGAAAACGCTAGTGGTAAGTTGCGACCTTTTGCGTGTATTTTAAAGACACCGTTGAAGAGGCGTTAATTTTCACGTAAAGAACTAGCGCAAAAGCCGGCGCAAAATTTGCATCGCTTTGAGCTGGGCAAAGAAAAAAAAATTGCAACATGGTGCAGGCAGTGCAAAACCTTTGCTAACACATTAGTACATAGGTTAGCTTGATTTTAGCCGTTATTTTCTCGTTAGCGCGGTATATTGCATCTCCCTTCTAATGCTTATTTGAAGGTTGATAAATGAGAAGTATGTAATTGTTGGGGACATTATTTTGAGAGCATGTGCATTGCACCAGAGGAGAAACTGTTTAGGCTTGTATACCATGCAATTCTTCATCCAAAACGACCTTTTGCTATTTGCAGACAAATCACTGTGGCTGCAAAAATAGCCACGGCAGACAGTTTGATGGTGCAGTGCTTAGGAGACCGCACTATTGGCTGTGATTTTCCAGCAAGTCCGATCCAGCATTGCCCATGGCAATGCTTCTGATTTTTTGGCCATCCAAGCAATACACAGAAATATCCTCTTGTGTGTTAACAGTACTGCCAGTTCTACTTTTATCAGGGGAACTGTAACTTCAATACAAAGGGCTGTCATATGAAAGTTCTCTGTTTTACCTTTAAATCAATACTTCTGTGATCTAAAGAACCCAACACTACTCCAGGGCAGTTATGGCACTGCCATTCCTGCCATTTGTCGTTCTACTGACGATTAACACATCATTATTACGCTATGATGGGAAAGAAGCCCAGGATTCCCATTATAAGGAAAGTCACAGGCTAAAACAATTCACACTTGATTTTGTCTTTGCATAGTAAACTTAGTCAAGCTATTACAACATGGACTTGAAACATATACATTTATGCATGTATGTATAAATGTGTGTGTTTGCCTTTTAAAAGTTTCTTTAAACTCTGCCTAAAAGAACAGAATGAACCAACATTTCAGCATTTGTCAAGAACCTGTGTTAAACAGACCTTACAAAAACATTTATGTGGTTCTTTTTATATTACAGACTTTAAGATAACAAAATGGAGCGATCCCATTCTTTTTATATCACAAGTCATAAATAAGTCTACTTTGTGACAGAATATGGATAATGTTCTGTATAATCAGCAGAATACTGATGATTTGATGTTCTGTTTGCTTAACAATAGCTGAATAATCAGCCTGAATAGGGGAAAATATTACAAAACTGACTTTTTAAGATTAAATGGTAATTGCTTTTTTGCTCTTTTTCTGCCCAGATTGGGTTCAAATCTGAATAGAGCAGTTGTACTCAAAAGACTTTAGTAAGAGAAGCTGGACTATTTTCTAGATACTGTAACATTCAACCTAAATTTAATGTATTATTAAAATGGATTTATATTATTTATAAGGCATAAAAGTTGTTAGCTTGGCCATTATCCATGTTGGATATATTTCAGACTTGTTTCAGTGCTTGCTTGCCAAAGATGACAATGCCCTAATCTATTAGACCAAGCATACATAGTGTGTATTTTTTACTGTAGTATGCCTGCTTGTGTGATATTTTTTTCTTGTTACGAAGTATATTGGGAATTGTATTATTTTTACCTTTGCACTTTCCCATATTTGGATTTTTCAGAAAGCACAGGGTATTACATCCCTTGACCTTTGTTGTGTTTAATGTGTCACTATAAGTGCAGTAAGTTATTTGATTTAAATAGTTTCTACATACTTAGCTCACAGCAATGCCAGATTTGCATTATTCTGTATAGCTTTACCTGTAAAACATGCATATTTTTGTCATTAAAGGGGAACTGTGTAGAGATGTCCGAACTTCGCAAAATCCGGTCCGTTCGAGGATCCGCGAATTTTTGAAAATTAGAAAATCCGTGAGCGGACCCATTAAAATGAAAAATACCCTCGAAATTACGAGATTTTTCGTATTTTCGAAAATTTTCGAAATTACGGGTTTTCGCGTATTTCTGAAAATACGAGTAATCCTCGTAAATCCATGTATTTTTGAAAATTTTCGAAATTACGAGGATTACCTGTATTTTCGAAAATACGTGAATCGGAAGTTCGGAAGGCGGAAAATCCGGAAAAATCCGCCATTCGCGAACGGGATAAATCCGTGGCGGATCCGGGTTCGGATCCGCAAACCGGCCATCCATAGAACTGTGGTCCAAAAATGATTTTTAGGCAAATTGAGGTAAATTGATAGGAAATTCTCTCCTGAGAATTTTTGCAATTTATTGCCATTGTTTATTTAGCATAGTTTTTAAGATATTTACATTTTTGTGTGTGATATGTCAGCAGCATCACCAGGTCCCCTGCACTTCCTGCTTCCTGCTCTGAAATTGTCAGTCAATCTGTCCTATGTCTCCTCCTCCCCTTTGCAGCCCCCCTGGTCCCTCCCACTCATGGACCCCATGGTCCCTCCAGTTGCAGGCCCCCCATGGCCCATTATCTTACAGCCCCATGCGGCCCCACCCACTTGAGGGTGCATAAGCCCTGCCCACTCACGGGTGCCTAAACCCCGCCCACTCATGGGTGCCTAAGTTCCGCCCACTTGCGGGTGCCGTGAGTTACTCAGAAACACCCCCCTCACCCTACAGAAAACTCTGTGGAATCAGCCTTTTCAGGCAGCGTGAGAACCCTGCCTGAAAAGGCTGTTTTCACACAGTGAAAGAGAAGGGCTGTAGATTCCCTTACCTTCTCTGTCAGGACTTTACACAGCAGAGAGGAGGAGGGACTTCCTGTCTCCCTCACAC
Source organism: Hymenochirus boettgeri (assembly GCA_019447015.1). NCBI lineage: Eukaryota > Metazoa > Chordata > Amphibia > Anura > Pipidae > Hymenochirus > Hymenochirus boettgeri. The sequence continues at coordinate 106,830,482 of CM033477.1, read as the reverse complement.
ACTGAGGGAGTCTGAGGCTGTGCTCACCGGCGGCACTGTGCAGGAGAAACCTTAGGAATATCACATGTCAGCCTCCCACCCATTAACTTTCTGGTCAGTCATTTCTGTATACCTTGGGCTGTGGAGCACTTAGAGAGGTGATTGATGGCTCGTTTTAAAGGTAGGAAACTGGCCTTTCAGTTAAACTTAACTTGTTTGGAGACCACAGTTCCCCTTTAAGAAGCCTGTTTTTGTACAAGATGGAGCAGACAAGGTTGACACTATATGAAACCCTAAGCTGAACAAGCTGTGCAGATCTTGAAATTCCCAGGGAGTCCTGCTGCTATGTGGTGATTTCTAGGCACTTTCCATCTACAGCAGCGATACTCAACTCGCAGGCTCTTCGCAACTTAATGGGTGGGTGTGGTAATGGAAATGTCTGTGGGCATGTTTTGGGCAGATTGGGAGTTCCTCCGAACTTCCCCAGTAACTAAGGACAATATAGGGCACTGCAACTGCAGTAAATTGACAGAATAGCTAGCCATACAAATTTTGTTTTTCTGATTTTCTAACATTTCATCCAATCTGAAAATCTGAAGAACACTTTGCCACGCCAATCTTCTGTAGGTTCCAAAGATCGGTATCGCTCATCGTTCCATTGAACAAATCATTTTTCAACCGATACGATCAAATTCTCCCGACCGATTGAAATATCAATGCCGTGTATACTTTAATGTTGAGATACTTAAAGTTTCTAGTACAGGACAAGGGTCCACTTAGAGGAACAAGGAATCTCCTACACTGAAGGTTCCAGAAAGTAGAGTAACCAGAATCCCAATTCCCAATAAGCGCCACTGATACAGAAGGTGCAGATCTTGCTTGTGGGATCTTGAAATGTCCAACGAAAGGTGTCCCACATTAACAATGAATTAGGAATAAGGAGGTGATAAAATCAAGTGCTGATGGCAGATTCATGGAGTTTACACAGACTGAAACCTCTAATGAAATAATTTGATGAAGATGGAGATAATTTGCTCTGAAATTGTAATTTTGAAAGGAAATAATGCAATTTCCCAGTGAATTGTTTAAAAGCATACACTTTCCAATGTGGATCATCACCTGGACAATGTTCTGTGAACGTGCCGATGAATATGCATATTTATCACAGGCTCAATGAAAACAGGGCCGTCTCTAGGCTTTTTGACACCTGAAAAAAATATTCCAAATGCTGCCCCCCTCATCGCTTCGTCGGAAGGGGTGTGGTTTTATAATTGAAAGTGGGTGATGCTTTGTGTGGAAGTGGGGTGTGGTTTATCCAAAAGTCGGCGGTGCTTTATACACATGACTGGTAAATAATACCCACAAAGCCTGTTAAGAACTGAATGAAGTATCTGTGTGTTTGTGCAGTGCCAGGCCACACCTCCTTACCTCAGTTACATGCTTTCTTGCTTTATCTGTCCTGTAAAAGTATTGGCTAGAGATTATTAATGGGTGTGACCAACTGTAACAAGTTTCTGCCATAGCTAAGGACTGAGCATGTGCAGAACATAATAGTCGTTGACCAAACTGTGTGATTTTAGAATGCTGTTAAGTAAAGCACAATCCATATGTTATTTAGGTAAATTTCCCAGCGCCTGTATCAAAATGAGAGGTAAGATACAGATTACTAGTTATATATCAAGGTGTTCTGCCTTCTGGTTCAGTGTTGTTCTGAGGCTTTAGTTGTCCTTTAAGGGTTGAAAGCCCTGTGTGGCTCAAAACATCATGTGAACATGTATAAAAAGTATATTTGCTGTGATTTTGCCTGTTACTGTATTTTTATGACTATCAGTGATGTTAATGGCTTTGGGACTGATGCAATAAGAGGTGAAAAAGTTTGCTCATGCCATTAATTTGCAGCATCCAATCAAGTGTTTCCTTTTTCCGGGTTGTTGCTAATAGTTACATTCTGATTGGTTAATGTAAATTAATAGCGCTTGCAAATTTTATTGCATCAGTCCCTTTATGTTTGCAGTGGATGGATGCAAAGTGGTTGAAATAACTTGTTAGGCTTTAGTTTTTTCTGTTGCTACATAAAGCAATGAAAGTGTCCTCTTCTTCGTTATAAGAATTAGAATGAAACTGACCATATCTGCTTTAATCAAAATTTCACAAACAAATCCAAGATTTGATTTATTTCTAGTTGTTATTAGGTTTGGTCCATTTTTCACAATCTAGTTATAGACTTCTGTGCACATGACATGAATCTGCCATTGTTGGTGCAATTAGCATTGGGTTCCATTATAACAATAAATACCTGAAGCTAAAAATGTGAATTTGTGGATTAAACATTTCCATACAAATATCATGTTTTTATCACAGAGTATGAGAGTTTTAAACCATAATTAGTGGTGCACATGTCAAAATTCTGCTTTCCGTGTTCAGTTGCTCTGTTTTTTGGCTGTGGCTGTGAGGTTTGCTAATACATTCATTCTCTGTCCCTGCTTCCTATGGGAGGATAGCAGAACAGAGGAGACCTGAAAGGTCTGTGATCGTTCAAGCATTTAGGCACGAATCACAGTTACCTTGGTAACTTTCGGTCTGCCCTCTAAGGAAATCTATTGAAGAGAGAGAGTTACCTTTTGCTGATTGTACAGCTGCACTGAACATGTGGGTTCTGTCCTAGGTGTTCCAATAGAGGTTTTAAAGGTCAAGTCCAGCCTTTAAACAAAAAACTGGTGACTTGTCAGTTATCTGCCTGCAACCCCAACTGTTATTATTGCCAGTTTATTGCATGTATTTGATAAGTTCTATTATCTACCTCCCCCCTCTGCTCAATGAGCTTTTTATAAGTTTGAGCATGTGCAGAGAAGTGAGCAGGTGAAACAGCAGTCAATCATTGGCTGTGATGACAGTTGTCACACCCTTTATTGACTGTGTGGAGGAAGGGGCCAGCTTACACTGCCAGAAGGGGGACATTGATTAGCCTTAAATATCTGGTTAGTAATGAAGGTAAATAAGTGCAAACTATATCAGATTGCCTGACCATAAACCTGGACCAACCAAACCCTGCCTATAAAAGGAGAAATAAGGGGGAAACAATATAACAACTATTTTAAAATAAAGATATACATTCAAAAAAGCCAAATCCTCATCTGTTTCTCTTTGTTTAAGTTGAATAGTCAATAACCCTTCTTTCACGCAAGGCCGGAATTTTCACTAGGCCGCCTAGACCATGACTGAAGTCAGCATGACAACTGGGGTTGGGGCTTAAAAATGTAAATCATCGTCCCCTTCTTCTTACAGTTAATGTGGAGCATTACCCAGCATTACCATTTTCAGATATATGTACATATATAGAAAGAGAGCTGCAAGTGGAGGTTGGGGTACAGCAGCAAGCTAGAAATTATAAACCCAGCCCATGTCAGAGAGGTGATATTAGTACCGGAGACTCCATTGTAATATCCACATATTAGTGGTAGAGTCAAGATTTGATTTTGATGCTTAAAACAAGTTGTAAAAACCATTTCACTGCATGTTCATTGTTCTGACTTTCCAAATGAAGTGCCCTTGAAATGCCCCCCAGTCCAGTTAAACAACCTAGAAAAGATCAGTGTCCGACATTCTTGTCCATAATGAAATTCATTTTGAGATGTGTGTGATCTCTCTCTAAGGATGCCATTTTAATTTTCTACCTTCATGTAGCAATTAGATTTGTGCAATTACAGCCCAAACAAAGAGCCCATTATTGCAATGTGAATAGGTTGGTGGGATTAAGTAACAGCCAGCGAAATGTACAGCGCTAATCAACAGGAACACTCACCACTGTCAGAAAGCTTAAATATCAAGTGAGCTATTGTCAGGTGGAATGGATGCCGTTTTCAGTTAACATGTTTGTTCCTGATAATAAATCCTTTTTTCTTTTGATAGAATAGGAGGAGAGCCATGGGGTTAACTCTTTGATAACGAAGATTTCTTTGGTATCAGTCTGTCCCTTTAGCAAAACCTTAACCCTGTTACTGCATTGGTTGGATAGTTCGTGGTTACAGATTAATGGGGAGCTTTGTGAGACCTTCAGCCGAAGAACGCGCATATAAATATTATAAGGCCTCTGAGTAGTGATAAATAGCAGATGGGCCAGTTTTTATTCCCATGATAGCTTCTTTTTTGTTTCTGTTTTTACTGCCTAGTTGTAACTTTCCTATTCATAAACATCTTTGGTAAGGCATATCTGTCTTTTTATCACTCACTCAGGGCATATAAAGATTTAATAGTCATCTTATAATTTTAGTAGCATTTATGCTGTAAAAAAGCAGAGGGTACTGTAAGGTATAATTGAATGTATGTCTTGTCTCCTTTAACTCCTTGTAGTTCAGCACAAATCAGAATTTCCTGACAATATAAAGCGATGATCAGAAATATTTTTCTGCATATTAAAAGAAGTAGTTAAAGGGCATGTCCACCCTTATAATAAACCTTTCACATATAATAGGTTGCCTTCCCCCAGCCCCAACCGCTATAAAATAATTTTAAGAAAGTGACCAGATCTTTACTTACCTTCCCTCTCTCCTCCGACGAACAGCCCGGCCTTCTGCTTGCAAGACACTGCAAGCAGGGGGCGGGACCGGCAGCCATGTCCTTGATTGGCTGAGAGGCAGCCAATCACGGATGTGGCTGCTCAGAACGCCGGAGGAGAGAGGCAAGGTAAGTAGTATTGGGGGGACTTTCTTAAAATTATTTTTTAGCGGTTGGGGGAAGAAATACTATTATATGGCCAAGGGTTTTTATGGTAGGGGGAGGGATCGCAAAACGGGAGAGAGGGAGGGGAGGGAGGGGGAGAAGGGCTGCAGTACGCATGCCAAACTTCTCCCGGAGTTGAGACAGGAGGCAGAGTCCTATATGGACTCTGCTATCCTCCTGGTGGGCAGTTTTTGGGAATTTGGGGGGGGGACTACAGGAGAACCATATGGAGCTGGGATGTAAGGTAAGGATTTTATTACACTACATGGTGGGGCCATTAGTGGGGGGGATTATAGTTTTGGGGGTGGACATGCCCTTTAACCTGACAATGATATATTATTTTTTATTAATGGAACATCAATCTAATTAAGAGACAGTTATTTCGTAGGAACTGCTTGTTGGCAGTTCGGTGGCTACCATGAGGCAGAATAAGACTTTTGTCACAGGCGTTGGTCCTGTAATAAATTAGAAATGGGCACTTTCATAAAAGAAAAAGAAATCCCACATTATGCTACGACATGCTTTTCCTGGATGCGTACTCACTGGGGTTACAGTGACACTGTTAGGTTAGCCCTCCAATTCACAATTCACCGGCCACTCTTAGCCCACTGTTTATTGAACCCTCCTGTTCTCCAGTCACGGCAAGGTCAAACAGTGGCTGTTGAACTGGAGGGTTGACCTAAAAATATATGCTGAACTGAAGAGCTGACCTAAAAGTGTCTTCTGAACTGGAGGGCTGTAGAGTTCAGTAGTCATTGTTAGGTCAGCCTTTCAGTTCAACAACCACTGTGAAGTCAGCCATGGATTTCACCATTCATGGTTAAGTCAGCCCTCCAGTTCACCAGCCAGTGTTGACTTAACAGTGGTTGGTAAACTGGAGGGCTGACCTAACACTGGCTAGTGAAAGGGAAGGCAGACCTAACAGTAGCTGTCACCATTTCATCAGTATCTGTTCAGTCAGCCCTCCAGTTCACCAGCCACTGTTAAGTCAACACTGGCTAGGGAACTGGAGGGCTGATTCAATTCACCAGTCAGTGTCAAATCAGCCCTCCAGTTCACAAGCCAATGACAAATCAGCCCTCCAGTTAACTAGCCAGTGTTAGTTATCCTGCCACATCTACCTCTACAAGCCATGCCCTCTTTTTTGCTTTGCATGCCCCAGGAAAATATAGGAGGCAGCTTTAAAAAGTTTGGCAGAGTTGCTCCCTCCTATAGGAGGAACCAAGTTCAAATATCCACTTTCTAATTATACTGCATTCTTTTGTGAAAATAAATGCTTTGTCTCCATTAGTGACCCGTAACCAGCAGACAACTGTCCTATGACCTTATTGGCATTCACAAATCATTTTCACTGGCAGCTAATCACGCTTATCAATAACAGTGATGAGTGAGCAAATTTCGTGGCCAGTACACATTCATTAAATGATCATCAACCATAAGAGTTTTTTCATCCTTCTTAAAGACAATTTTTCTTTTTAAAGGCATTTATCCTTTAGACAGCCTGCATTAAAAATAATGAATCCTTAGCTACTCTTTGAGAGCGGTGTTTGCTTACCCTTACAACCTCTACGAGCACTAAAGCAATAATTAAATGTTTGTTTGCAGGCTTGACCTCCAGAACAGAAGCTAACTGGGCAATATATTGAAGATAATTCTTTTCCTGATCTAATATTTATAGGCATGTATTGGTGTCTCTTCATAGAACATACAAACTCAGTCAAGGAAGTTATATGCAAGTTTTACTTGTTTATAATGTATGCTTGGACAGATCATAAGAATTCATTTTAATCAAACTTACAGTATATGATTCCTTAATATAGGGCCCAATATAAAGAAATAGGTAAGATACTAAAACAAGAAAGATATATTTTTTTGTGTCTCTCAATGTTAGACATTAAAGGGCAAAATGCTTTTAACATTACTTACACATCCAGATCCCTTGTCAGCTGGTAGAAGCTGCAGAGGAGAGGAGCACCTCTTCTGCTGTATGTGTAATTTATCTGCCCCAAAGCAGGGGAGGCCTCTCTTCAGTTTCAGGTATGGCAGTCATCCATTGGCAGTGACCGGCTTTGATTGACTGCCAGACCCAGAAGCTGCAGAGGAGAGGAGAACGCTGTGGAGAGGGATTGTGCTGTGTATGATGTTTTATGCGTAAGCCATTGGTGTAACTACAGGGGACCCGGGGACTAAGAGGGCCCACTGATCAGCTGTTTTTAAACAGCTGATTGCGTGTGTGTTAGTAAAGGTATGCATGATCAGCTGTTTTAAACTGCTGCCGGTCTGGTCACATTTCTCCATGTGTACCTTTACTACATATGCGCTATTAGTTGTTTAAAAACAATTATCACTTAACTTGCTTGCGCTGGGTAGAGGAGGTGTGTGTGTCAGGAACCCATGAAACTTGCATTGGGGTCCAGGCGCCTGCAGTTTTACTAGTGGCTTAAGCAGTATGAAAAGTAGAGTTATGATGTTGGACCTGCCCTTTATTTTTCCTTTAATAGTTGGCAAATAAATAAAAATGCCATGCTCTTTCTCTAAGATTAAACATTCATTAGAGAACTTGACCTGTTGGTTTATTAAAAATCCAGCGCAGTTTAAAAGAATTGACTCTTTACTTTTGTCACTCTAAATAAATTTAACATACTTGATTAAATTCTTGGGAAACCAACTATTCTGTGACCCTAGCAAAATTCTGTAGAGCCCCTAGGGGCTCACTTATTATTGATCTGTAAACTGGTTTGGGATTGCCAACTCAAAACATCAATATTGCATTTGCAGCTTAGAATCAAACTCATAAGATTTTATTGGAACTCTATGAAGTGTAACTGTTTTTCCCAGTTTAACAATGTTGAAAGTCTGTCTTTAAAAATTAATTTGAAATGCAAATGTTAAGCTGAGGGCAAAAAATGAGATAGTTTCAAGTATATGAAAATTGTCTTGCATATATCCATTTATATGGATTTTTGAGGGCTACAAGGTTTGATATATACATATACAATGTTATTTTATGGTCGAACTTGGATGCTTAGGGACTAATGGATTAAGTGTAAAAGTTTGACTGTGCTGTTAATTTGCAGTAACATCTGATGGGTTGCAGCATATTAGTAGCACAGGCAAACATTTGCACTATTTTTTTTTTATCAACCCCTTAGTATGGTGACTGGATCACTGGATTTTCAGTAAATTGGCAAATTAGACCTAGTAGTACAGCCAAATATCATTTGTTAAAGATACTCCGGGTAAAAGATTTTAGTGTTTACATTGTAAATTCAAAGGGGGGCTTCAAACACAGATCAGGTGTTTATATAAACTGTCCAATTTCCCTGGGAGTCTTATCATGTTCCAGATGGAGGCAGGTTTCTCTCAGCTTAGTACAACTTAATTCATTATCTAACATTGGTGTTTCAATGATGGGAGCGCTAGGACTGTAATTCACCAACAGAAGGAAAAGATGGGGAGCAAATTCTTAACCTATAAACCCTTTGTAATGTAATTTCCTGCAGAGTTTAGTATGGAAAAGGATGACAAGATATAGAGCTTTAAAGCTACAGCAGGAAGGTTAATTATGGGCTCTTTGTTACCATTATTTATATGCAGTAACAGCTAGGGAACTTCTGGAGTAGTTAATACATCACAAATATAGAGAATACCATGTTTCTCTGCAATCATGTCTGAGGACTGCTCCCTTTACTGCCTGTTTTCGAGGAAAAAAAACCTTCAGCCTGAAAAATCAGAGAGCTAAGACTTACCCAGAAAACACCAGAATGAGGACCATCTGGCCTACAGTCATCAAACAGTGAAATTATATCACACCTGAGACACATTTTAGAAGACAGATATGACTGCTGAAAATGAGATACTAACGTCCATGATTCCTAGGAACATGGTACTCTCCAGTAGCCATGTGGTGCACAGCTTTACTTATAATAACACTACCTTGCATCCCATATGTTCAGTAAATGAGATACTATCCAACAGACTAACATTATAAAGCTGGTTTTATATTTATATATATATTTTTGTGTGTGTGCGCTGGGATGTGTCTCTTTCTGAAAGAAAAATAAATCCTCTAAATTAAATAGTTATTTCTAATAACTATTTATTTCTAAGCCGACACATTCTCAGTGTTTTAGCAGTGTTTAGATCTTCTACAGCCCAAAAAAATTACACACTATTAGACTTACCCTGCGACAGTCCAAGAGCTACTTGGACATTTATCCTGCAATAGACATTATGATTGCAAATGAGTGGGCATGGTCATTGGAACCTGAGATTTGATAGAGCTGATGTTAATGTCTAGTCGATACATAGGACTGGTATACATGGGCCAATTTTGTCCCAATAATTCCTGACAACATATCTACCACATGATAAATTGATTAATAGTCTGTCAGACAGAATTTAAGTGGTACCTGCTAATATTTTATACAGACCAATCATAAGGGACTTTTGAAGCCTGCACTATTAAATATGATTTTCTGATTGGTGTGTGAAATCAGAACTAAACACACAGCCAAAGAACCAAAAGAAAGGTCCGAGTGATTAAATGGTCTGAAATATTGGCTCATGAATATGAACCCTTAAAAGATACAATAAGCGCAACAACTTCTTTATTTACAAACTCGCAAACATTGAATTGTTCCCGTCTGTGAGAATGTCAGTAAACCAATCTATACGTTTTATAAGCAAAATGACTTTTTAGGAAGGAACAATATTCTATTGAAGTATGCATATTGCAATCTGCTCAAAACATCTGAACATCTACAGTTCTATTTAAAATATGACATCTTTTTAATCTAATAGGATGTGTTAAATATAACAGTTCTCTATAATCCAGAATCCCAGACTACCCTGGAAAAATATAGATTAAAACAAGAATGTCAATTTTCACTGCTATTTAAATGTGGTACTGACAGTTTTATTACATTAGTTCCATCACCTGCATTGTTGCCCTTCTCCAAGTATATCAATTGTACGATACAGTGGCAGATCTTTTGTCATCTTCACTGAACACAGGAAGACATTTGCAAATGCTGTTTTAGTTTAGAAATGTAAATCTTGGTAGTTCTGTATTCTGGCTCTGTTTTCTATAAAGCAACAATTTCAAGTTCCAGTTATCTGGAATATAATGGTATTCTTGGATGTGGTCTATTCAGTAGATATAGTGTAGATGTCATGTGATTATTTGTAACTTTTCAATCAAATCAAACGTTTCTTTAAAGAATTCAAATAAAGTATGACACGTTTTACTGAGAAACACAGTGGAACAGTAGACTGGCATCCTTAAAGTGTAACTGTGGTCTTTGTACAAGTGCCCTTTATTGAAAAGTTCTTGTATACCTTTCAAACGAGCCCAGGATAATGTGTTTGGTTTCTCTGGATCTTAAGTTTTAGGCTTGTAGAATAACAATCTTTTGACTGTCCTGACTCTTTGTTACTGTGGCAGGCATGCTGTAAGCTGTGTGATAAGCCCCACTCACAAAAATTGATCTTTTCTGAAAAAAAACATTTTCAGCCTCATGGCTAGCTTTAAAAAGGAATTAGAAGTCTGGGCATGCTCCCACCTTAATCTTGGAGCCAGACCCCACGTTTTATTGATGTCACAGATATTGTACACACTGCTGTAACTGCAACTGTGACTTGCTGGGAGTGGAGTAAGTCTTGCTGGGGGCATGGCTTGGGCTGTCTGGGCCCTAACAGACATTCTGAGGGCATAGCTGGGGTAAAGTTGGGGGCTTGGGCCTGCCTTATCTACATCCTGGTCTCCTCCCTTTCCAAACATGGGAGGCATGCAACATTAGCTTCCAGTATTTATTTTGGCTAAATGATTTACTTACCTGTATTATTTAATATTATTTTATTATGCAAAATTGCTCCTTTAATAGTGCAAATATAAGATATAATTGTGACTAAAATGTCATTGGCATTGTTGGTGGAGAGGACCAGATAATACAACCATGGTGAATAGGCTGTTCTGAATATCCAAGGGACCTAAGAAATCAGCATATGTTTTAGAATATGTCCCTGTCATGGATGTACAGAGATCAGGTGTATATTGACTTTGTGGATACAAGATTCATACTGCAAAGAAGGCCTTTGCCATAACAATATGAATCCTATTTCCCCAGAACAAGCCAATCTCCACTACACTGAACAGAGCATTTCCTCCCATCACATATATACCATGACAAGTAATTATCTGGAATGAAAAACAAATCACAATTAATAAAACTCAAAACTCACACCTATTATATCCAGTTAATGATTTAATGAAGTAAGAGAAAGACATGTAAACACACAAATTCCATTTTCAATTAGCGTTTACATCTATGGTGCTAAATGATATAATAGTTTTTATTTAGTAACACAATATTTCACACTCTAAATGGATTGATAATGTAATATAATGTATAATATAAATGTCCCTGTAGACATTAAAAATGTATGAATGTATATCACTATTCATATATATATCACTCAGCTAGAAGGATGCGAATTGAAATACGAAATCTGAAATAGCTCATTAGAAAACCATTAGCAATGGGCACACAAACTATTTTCACCAATACAATGGGCTTACATAAACATTTATTTTCTTTAAAGGGCTAATGAAGTTATCCACCATGGCTAAACTGACATCACTTGCCCCCAGGAAGCTTAACCTGCCCATCAATTAGAAAACTTACCTAGTGACTTTCCCATGATGTTAAAAAGTGTCTGGGCCAATCATTTTGCAACTGACATCCAATTTCAAAATAAATGGGCCAATATGGGGAGAAGGAGGAATATAGGGATGTTAAACTGTTGGTGTTTTTAGATATTAAAGAGCAATTATGTACTACTCATGTCCAAACCTCACCACCTTCCAGCTGACCCAGGACCACGCTAGTGCAACTTAAGGTAACCTTTGGATATAATGTGAACCCAAGGGTGAGGACCTAGCAGGTCAGATCCTGATTGGAGGAGAGGTGGGCTGGAGTTGTTATTTAAATGTATACCTAACAACTTTGTTGACTTTGTAATGATAATCATGTGCAGAGCCGCCCAACATGTCCACTTTCTTTCACATCAGTCATATCCAATGCTTTATATCTGATCTTAATCCCAAAGTTGTGTTATTAAAAGGGTTTTTTCTTATTTCCCCTATCACACACTTTTGGGGATATTTACCCAGAGCTAATTGGGACTTAACCCTTTATGTGTACATTTTTTTTTCTGAGATTAACAGAAACTACCATGATTTACATAGCAACATAAATCGCTTACCTGAGCAATATTTCAAAAGTATTTTATAACAGATATGACAAGGGGCTTTAGGGGATATATAATCTCTATCTCTCTCTCTCTCTCTCTCGCTCTCTATATATACATTATATATATATATATATATATATATATATATATATATATATAATGCCAATAATGTTCTCGGTGGCTCTAACAGGGTTGTGAGAACCAAGTGTAGTTTCTGTTTACTCCTCTGTGACTGTGAATAATCATTTTTAATTGGACAGGACTGACGTATAGCCAATCAATGATCGCAAATCTTTCACGGCGTTACCAAACTATGACGCTAGGAAGAATTGTAGAAGGTGAAAACAGCAATGAAATGGAAAACATTCAGTTAAACATTAATCTTTTCCTAATTCAGAAAACTGGCAATAAGGTGTAATATTAGATTAGGCGATTTATTACGAAAAAATAAATGAATAAAGTAGAATACTTTGGAATTGATATTCTTCCTTGTAGCCGGATTTGACAGCTTAAATGAAAGGAGAATGCAACTGTAACATAGGGAAAGGGGAGATAAAGATTTGATTTATTCTGTGTAATTGGGGAGAGATCATTTTTCAGTGGCATCTGACAGCAAGAGATGGATTGGCAGCCTACTAGTGTTTACTTCCTTCTAAACATCTTTACTACTGGCTTGGTTAAATAACAAGTAAATGTCCAACCTGCAATAGTAGAGTGCATGTAGGGAATTCTGGGAGTTGGAGTTTGCATGCATATTGAGGGATTCTGGAAGAAGGACATCTACTATAACTGTATTGTAGATAGTCTCCTACAGAATGCACTGGTTCCACTATGATTCTTGCATTACGCGGTAGATGACGTAGGTCAGTGCTTTTGGCTTGGTCTTGGCAAGGTTCAGATTTATAGGAATTCTATGCAAGACTTCACAGGTGACTCGTGTGCATAATAAATTACCTGGAAATTCCTTTTTGCTGTTTTTTTTAAATAATACTTAAAGGACAACCAAAGGTAAGATGCAGCTATTTAACAAAGAGTGAGAGCATTTTAGTTCTGTTTATTTCTTCACAGTGTAAGATTTTCTTTCTTTAATGCCTACCGGTAAATTTGATCCAGATACTGTACTCTACTATGCAAAGACACAGGGGCAAATAGAAACAACTGAAAAGAAAACAGAGATACTAAATTGTTGAATGTTTATGCAGCCATTTGGCACAAACGTACACGCAGCATTCCCACAAAGGTACCTATTGTCCCACACAGGTACCTACTGTCACACACAGGTACCTACTATCCCACACAGGTACCTATTGTCACACACAGGTACCTACTGTCCCACATAGGTACCTACTGTCCCACACAGGTACCTACTGTCACAAAGAGGTAGCTATTGTCACACACAGGTACCTACTGTCACACACAGGTACCTATTGTCCCACACAGGTACCTACTGTCACAAAGGTACCTTCTGTCACACACAGGTAGCTATTGTCACACACAGGTAGCTATTGTCACACACAGGTACCTACTGTCACACACAGGTACCTACTGTAACACAGAGGTAGGCTATTGTCACACACGTACCTACTGTCCACACACACAGGTACTTACTGTCCACACACAGGTACCTACTGTAACACAGAAGGTACTATTGTCACACACAGGTACCTATTGTCCCACAAGGTACCTACTGTCACAAAGGTACCATCTGTCACACACAGGTAGCTATTGTCCCACACACAGGTACCTACTGTCACAAAGTACCTTCTGTCACACACAGGTAGCTATTGTCACACACAGGTAGCTATTGTCACACACAGGTACCTACTGTCACACACAGGTACCTACTGTAACACAGAGGTAGCTATTGTCACACACAGGTACCTACTGTCACACACACAGGTACCTACTGTCACACACAGGTACCTACTGTAACACAGAGGTAGCTATTGTCACACACAGGTACCTATTGTCCCACAGAGGTACCTACTGTCACAAAGGTACCTTCTGTCACACACAGGTAGCTATTGTCCCACACAGGTACCTACTGTCACAAAGGTACCTTCTGTCACACACAGGTAGCTATTGTCACACACAGGTAGCTATTGTCACACACAGGTACCTACTGTCACACACAGGTACCTACTGTAACACAGAGGTAGCTATTGTCACACACAGGTACCTACTGTCACACACACAGTACCTACTGTCACACACAGGTACCTACTGTACACAGAGGTAGCTATTGTCACACACAGGTACCTTATGTCCCACAGAGGTACCTACTGTCACAAAGGTACCTTCTGTCACACACAGGTAGCTATTGTCACACACAGGTACCTACTGTCACACACAGGTACCTATTGTCACACACAGGTACCTTCTGTCACACTGTATTACTGGTAGTAACACAAAATAAGCTTTGATGTGCTTAGTGATAACAGATTTGCCTGGCAGAGAATTGGTTAATGTGCCCTTTACCTCCTTGCTGCATCCAGCAGTTTGCAGCCTACATGCTGGTAAAACCAAACGTTATTAAAAGGCAGCCAGGGCTCATCATCATAAAAACACATCCCAATGACATTGAAATCATGGAAGTAATTTTACAGAACATTTAAATTGTTGCATCAGCCAGAGTTCCTAATAGCAGCATGCCCATTCCCGAGGTTCCTGCTAGGCCGCGCTGTGAGATTCCCCTTCATGGTACAGTTCCTGCGGCAGATAAATCTCCAGCCAGAGAGCAATGCGTTAGGACAACATCGGACGTGTCTGTGGTACATTATGTCAATCACTGGACAGACTTACACAGATATTTACTTTAAAATGTTCTATTACATAGCTATTGTCTGCTATTAGCATGCCTTTATTACCCATTTTATATCTTTTTATATCAATATATTCAGATTATAGGTGAAGATGCACAGATGTATAAAATAACTAAATAGTGCCCTACACATAAGCCATGGGAGTGCCAGGGGGCCCAGGAGGTATGGTAATTATTTGGCCAGAAAGGTAGAGTTGGGGTATTAATTGGGGTGGGTTATGTTGGCCTGATTCCTTTTCAAGGTGGTGCACAGTGTGATCAAGCTGTTCTAGATGGTATTGCTGTGATGGAGCCTATGGCAAAATGCCTCAGACCTAGCCCCCTTCAAAGCCCTCCCTATGGGCTATCACTCCCTATGGGCTGGCATCCTGAGTGTGGTGCCCCTGGTTCTAGAGGATATCTACTGTAGTCCTTAGTGTCTTCCTTAAAAGCAGAGCAAATTCCAAATAACCTTCTCTTGATTTGTAGAGCTGTTTGTTGATTTCCCCGAGTTAGTTGACCATGGTAACAGCTTATGGATTAATCTGATTGCCTGATGATGACATTGGTCACTGCTGTACTCAGACTCAGTTCTTCTGTAAGTTGTTCCACTACTATAGTCAGGCTTCATAAGTGCCTAGTAGGCTGGGGAGCTAATGCTACCCCATACCTCAGCAGGCAGCCCAACTGGGAAACTTATCTGCTCCTGCCCAATTAATTATGACTTCTGATCATTCAGTGTGACATTAGTCCCCCATGTTTTGGGCAGAATAACGTTATGCCAAAACAAGGGGGACTAATGTCTAATGTCAAAATAGTTGGTGCCAAAACTGCAGCGGTTTCAAAAAAAAATCTACTTAATTTTCATGTCGGCCTTCTGTCTAAAAGGTGGCCATACATGCAAGGATAGTACATACAGTACCATAACTGGGATAGCCTGATATAAAACAATTGGATTGTGTGTCGGTCCAATTGTTTTCCTTGGGGAAAAAAACCCGATAGGGCCTAAAATCTGATCTAATTGTTACAAAAAATTCTTGCAAACTACTTATGGATCCCCTTGTCTTTTCAGATGTGTGACATGTTTCTTTGTATGTGATGTTTCACTTGCTTTTAAAGTAGAATACTATTGGGGTTCAAGTGTCCATATTTAGTGAGCTGTCTTTAAAGGACTGTTCCCTCAGAATGACCATAGGTTTTTTTTGCAGGATGTTTCTCTTGCCAATCGTGTGCTTATCTTCAGGATTTCGGTATATTAAGTAACTTCCAGATCTACAGAGCATTGTTCTATTTCATTTATTCCCTGACAGGGATATATTGATCTGTTTTCAGACTTTATTTTATTCAGGGATTGCCTGAAACTGAAACCTGAGTTTATTCTGATCACTTACTATTAAAGTAACATTTTTCTAGTGGGATCCCACTGCAAATTTTCTTTAGGATCTTGGTTCTGACAGCATTGCTGATTGCTAAATAAGTAGACTTGTGTTGCCCTGAAATAAGTGTTTCCCTGGGATGGTCAGAGGGTGGTATACACCATCTTAAATTTTCCCTCCAATTCAATACA
The DNA here is from genome assembly GCA_019447015.1 of Hymenochirus boettgeri. Classification (NCBI taxonomy): domain Eukaryota; kingdom Metazoa; phylum Chordata; class Amphibia; order Anura; family Pipidae; genus Hymenochirus; species Hymenochirus boettgeri. The sequence goes on along the minus strand of CM033477.1, from coordinate 106,814,163 downwards.
GTATATCTAATCATTCAATCGTTCTGTTTCTTTTAGTCTTTGCATTTCGTTTTTTATTCTTCTTATTCCATCCTCTACTTTAAATCCTGTTCCTTTACCTCTATTAGTTCTCCTCTCCTTGTTTAGTACTTCCGTTTTGTGTTTCCATTATTTTATTTTATCCTGAATACAATGTCATTGTAAAATGTTTTATAATTATCTTTCTTTCTCCAATGAACTGAGCAGAGCTCTCTAAAGCCCATATATTCCCCATTGAAATGATGGTGTACTGCATGGTATTTGCCACACAGTGAGCCAGTAAAAATGTAGGTATCTTTCCATTTGTTCGGTCTGCTGGGAGGGTTCATATGCTGCCCATCATAATAGATGCCTTGCTAAGAACGGTGACATCTGTCCCATCATCCTGTATGCTCTGTCCGCCATTCCATTGTCATATTTCTTGCCGTCTGGTGTTCTGGAAGCTGTCACGGACTCAAGGGAGGGTCTGTCTAATATCCTTTCATTCTCATTATTATCAAATTACATGTGCTAACCTTCACTGTCATCCTGCAGTAAGGTGTGATTGGATTCAAGGGCAAAATGTGTCAGCATAGGTATTAACTATATAACAGCTGTACAGTTATCACATTCATTGTCCACTATTGTTTGCTAAGCTCCTCGTCACGGTTCTTAGTAAACCCATTTCACAGGGTAAAGCTTGTAGCCAAGGATGTTCATCAATTAAAATTCATGTGCAAATAAACACACGTGCTAGGATGGAGCTTTGTTTGGTCTATTACATGTTGCTTTAATTAAATAAAAAGTACAACAGTTGCTGTGGGTTACTGATCTTTCCTTTCTATGCATCTCTTTCCTTAATTTACCTTTGCTGGGTGATTTACTATAGTTTTTGTTATGTTTACAGGACTGTTAAGAAACACAAGATGCATTAGACAATTACTAGGACAATAGAGGTAGTACTTAGTAGGCGATACAGTTACAAGACTTCTGGTGCTTTGCAAGTAATCCCAATGTGCGTGTCTTTTTACAGGTTGTGTCAGTTAATAGGGGACACACTGTAACTCAGGGACTTTCCTTTCTCAGGTGAATCTTTTACCACCTTTTTTGCTAAACTTACAGTTAGTGGGTCTGTAGCTTTCCTAATTCTTTGTGTGAAGTCTTTCCTGTTTATTGGCTGAAAGCTAAAACCAAGGGGAAACAAACGTTTCTCAACAAATTGCTTGGGATGTTGCCAGGCTCAAGCTTTTCCCAGGGAATGGTGCCAAATATCTTTACCCTGGTGGGAGTTAAATGTCTTGGGGATTGAGTGAGATTTTTTAAAATTTTGTGATGAAGTTAAATAATCCCAAGAGGAGGATTTGTTTGTGTTCCATTAGTAAGTGTAATAACTCTTCACATGGCAATCTGGCCTTTGATAATCTAAAGGAAGATTCTTGCACAACATATGTAGAGTGAGTGTAGCCTCTCCACTTTGAGGGCAAAAGGTAAACTCCAAGAAATACTTTTTGTCACAGAAATTGTTAATGTTCTAGAAGTCTATAGCCCTCTATCTGTGGTAGGATTCAATGGTTCTGACTGGTAAGATACAGGGCATGGTTTATACAGGCTGGGCGTGGTTCACAATTAGTAGATATAAAAGATTGGGAGATATGAACTAGAATCATTTCAAGAACTTTTTTTGACAATACCATACAAATTTCATCTTTAAATTTCATCCATTCTCTGTGGTCATGTGATGTTTCACATGGATACCAGTAACTATCTTCTTGTTGTGCTGTACACCAACCAGCCAATGCATGGTTGGTGTACAGTCACTGCTAAAAAATAAAAAAAATCCATTGTTAACAAATGCATCTCCTATTTAAATGACAGTGTCTGAAAGCAATGGTAGAAGTGTCGGACCCCCAAATGGTCAATCAAGATAAGGTGGTATGAAGAGGTCCATCAGGGTCTCCTTCTACTTACAGTTTTGCCCAGTGGCCAGGGGTGTCTCTAGGGTTTTTGCCACCTGAGGCAAACTGTAAATGGCGCTTCTATGCGGCGCGCGCAGCGCGCCACCGCCAGGGCTTGGTGGGTGTGGCTTAAAGGTGGGCATGGCTTGACATGGGCGTGTCTCCGCCCAGTGGGCGAGTCTCCGTGGGTGGGCATTTTGAACTTTGCATTACTGAGGTATTTATTTATTTATACAGTTCCTCAAATAGACATTTATCCTCAACATAATTACTGAAGAATAAAATATTTTGGCCAAAAGATTTGTAAGCCCTGCTATCACGTCAATGTAGACTCTATCAGCAGGGACCTAACTAGACCCCCCCCCAAGGCCAGACCCCACAAGGTGTCTCTTACCCTTACCTGAAAATACAGACAGAGACAGATAGTTGTCAACTTGAACAGACCAGGCAGTTGAACAGCTTACAGCACAGCCACAGGCAGACCTGGCAGAGGCACAGGACACCAGCCCAGCAGCAGCACAGCACAGATCAGATGATACAGTCAGCAGATGAGCAGACCTCTACCACCAGCACAGCACTGCACACAGCACGAGGCTCCTGCAGGCAGCTCTGGCCTTTTCTAGTAGCAAGGGCCAAGGCCACGCCCCCGCACGCATTCCTGCTCAGAGCCCGATTGGGCTGCCACCATGATTGACACCAAGGCAGTGGTTGCATACATTTCAAAATCCACTGCCTTGGTTGGTTGGTTGAATCATGCTGGAACAGGCGGGGCGGTGCTTCCTTCCTCCTGGTCTGAGGTCTCCTCTCCAAAGTCTCCATTGGCCTAATTAAAAGTAAATTTTTAATTAAAAGTAAACCTACAAGTGGGCAGTGGCCTCTATTAATCTGCTGCTGCCAGATCTTCTGTCACCTCACCATAATTATTATGGTGAGGTGACAGAAGATCTGGCAGCAGCAGCACCTAATCTGCATTACAATTGCAAGTGCTAATAATGTGCTCGGTGCTCCTAGTCCTATGATCCATCCTCCTATTTTGTCCAAGCCAGGCTCCCAGGAGGTGATCACAGCCACACTCACACACACCCCACCTCCACCCAACTTTAACTGGGGCGCGCGGTGAGCTACAGCCAAGGCTGCGCAAGGCGCGTGCGGTGCGCTACTACTACTCCTCGGCTCCTCCTCCTACATTCAAGACCGGCGGCCTCAGCCTCTCCAGCAGTCAGACAGCTAGAGCCAGTGCAGCATCATCAGCGCCCGGCTGCGCTGCAGCGCAGCACCAGCGTCCCGCACGCTTCCTTCAGTTCTTCTTTCTCCTCCCAGCTCCGGCTGACCGGCTCGGCTCCTCCACTGTCCACACAACACAAGGCAAGGCACTGAAGGCAGGCAGGCTGTCAGTGTCACATCACACCACAGGCCAGCCAGGTAAGCGGAGCGTCGGGCAGGCATAACGCAGGGCAGCTATAAAAAAAAAAATTCGGGGGAAAAAGGCCGCTTTTTTGAGCCTGAGACATGATGCCGCTCTGCATCATTGTCTCATTTTGGCTCATTAGCGAGACGGCCCTGCCAGTGGCGTAACTAGGAATCACTGGGCCCCCTGCAAAACTATGATGGGGCCCTTATCTGTGCTTCATCCTCTACAGTGGTTTTCTGGGAGGGGGCTATATCTGTCATAGGAAAAATATGAAGATGAGGCTGTCTTGGCTCCCAGGCCCCCCTGCGGTCACTCTTCTGGTAGTTACCCCCCTGAGTTTGTCCTTCTTCTATTTGGTTTAAAGATACTAAATCCAACACTTGCTGTATTCTTTTTTGTGGTGTAGTGAACTGTGGATATGGTGTACAGTATTCTAACTTTTTCTGCTTGTAAATTCCTGCAGAAGTCCCTGTAATTACCAGTGAGCCCACATATCTCAACAGGGTATTATCATTTTCTAAAAGTATTTCATGGTCCCTGAGGTCTACAAATATATACTATAATAATCCTAGACCATGGTGCACTTTGTGGGGGTGGTTGCAGCGGTGGCACTGCAATCAGCAAACAGTCGAACATTTTTCTTTTGTTCTTATTATAAACCATTCAATCTGAATGAATGGATTCTGAATGAATGGATCTGGATTTTAGGCCATTGTGTGGTGATGTAACGGTCTCATAGATGAGTGATCTACCTGGTTAAAAACAGGTTCAAAATAAGGGCAAATCCTACTTAATTCTTTTGTTTGATATTTTGGAAATTCTCCAGATTTCCTTTTTTCCTGTTTTATTGTTGAAATATTCTAATAGTAAAGGAACACCTGAATGCATAATATATCCTTGTCGGTTCTGCAACGGTAAATGCACATGGAGGGGTAAAATAAAAAGAGCCCAGTAGGGAGGAATGATAATGAGAAAGTTGCAAAACATTTACAATGTTACCGAGCTGTGTGATTTGTTCCTTACCCTGGCAGAAGAATAGACAATCACAGAAGGAAGGGGGGTAGAGATACACAGCCTTGATTTTGTGCTTTGTTTTAGACAAGAGAACAGAGCAATAGATAACTTTGAACGATTAGATGTGTGCTTTATGCTGACCCAGGGAGAATGAGACTCAACTAGAAGATGAACTCAGGCAGAGAATTACGAAGACCGGACAGCCAGTCTAAAACAGAGCCAATAAGTGATAAGTGTAATGAGTTCCACATGGGCCTATGATTGGGAAACAATATATTTTGATTCTGTTTCCGTAAACTTGTCTTGAAAACCGGAGCTGTAAATCAGGTTGGGAGGTTTAAATTCCCTTATCTTTTGCATTTTCTGCTTGCCTTAATGCATAATGAACCCCTACATTATCCTTTTCTGAACAAGCCGCATATTTTCTGCTCGCATTAAAATAAAAGAGATTTATACCTATTTACTTTTTTGCTGGAATAGATAAAATAGGAATAAGTTACTTACTGGTGTTTGGACCTTAAATGAATAATACATAAACATTGGCGGCATTTGTAATAATTCTGTAACCCGTTGTAACCAATCAAATGCTGGCTGTAAGAAGTACTGTACTAAAGAAGGAAAATTAGCCACTAATATCACTATATGTTGTTTTTAGTGAACTTAAAAAGAAAAAGGACAGATTATTTTTGCTGTTAGTACTAACTGCAAATACAAGCTTACCAGACCGTGTGTGTATGTTTGCCAGTGCTGATGTATATGTCCACTCCAGATCACAAGGACTGAGCAGTGGAACAATTCATAAGTTCCATTTATGTTATGTGGGTGGCGCAGGCTTTCACAAACAGAGGCTGTGACTGAACTGTTCCTTGAATTTATGGGTTTGTCACTGTGGACAGTGCATCCATAAATCAGAGATACAAATGAGCAGATAAATGCAGAGAGATGGGAGAAGACACTGCAACAGATTATAAGAAATATTAGTAGGAGCAGAGATTGTTGTTAGACTGGACGTAGCACAAGAATATGTGCCATGTGACGTGGCATGAAGGGGTTTTGTGTTGGGTGCCTCATAAGAAGACGAGAGGCTTGAAGATGTATGTATTTTATACAATCTACATATCTTATATCCAATCATCCTGAGACTAATACTTTACATAAGGAAATTCAGGGGTATTAATGCCAGCTCTAGATTAACATGAATCTGAAGTACACGAATGCCTTTTGTTTTTCCATGTACAAGAGAACAAAGAGGAAGTTATCTGTCCCCTTACTGTAAGCTAGTAGAATGTCTGCTAGAAGGTTGACAATAGTTAGCTAAACATACTGACTGCTTGTGTAAAGCGAGGAGTGCATTTTTTTTTTTTTGCTGCTTTAAATGGGTGGGATGCATAGAAATGAAAGGGAATGCCCACCCTCCCAACTAAAAAACGAACCCCCAAAACCATGTAAGCATGGCTCTTACCTCTAAGCCTTACCTTATATGCAACTCTAGACATCAATGACTGACTGCTGGAGGGAGAGAAATCTTTGGGTGGACTGCTTCATTTGCTTAGTAAAGTAGGTTAAATAATCATTTCAACCGATATGTGCTTAGAACATAGGAAGGGTAGTAAATGATTTACCTTAAAATCATGTCCCTTTGCCCACTTATTTATTCATTTTTACCAAGATACGAAGAGTCGCCAAGAAGGGCAAAAATGTTGGTTTTGTTTTTGTTTCCCCTATTCAACTTTCTAAGACAAGCTCCTCAGTGTTTCGTACAGTTTAGGTTTTCATATTCATATGATATTCATTGTGTATTAGTTTGTCTGGGAATGTGGGACTTTGTATATTGCTAGATCTGTGGTTTACAAGCTGGTGTGAGATGGCCATAGGACCTCTACCATCTGTTACTGTTTTCGTTCTGCTTGTATAAATCAGTATGAACGTATTGTGAAGAACTGCAAGTTTAAGTGTTTAACTTTTCTTTTTTAATGTTCTTTGTTAGGCCTGGCACACCCAGAACGCAATTAAAGAACAATGGAATTAAAGTGGTATGCACCAATATTTCAGGCTGACCAACTGCGAAGCCCAATAAAGTTTGCATACATTTCTGACATGTCTTATTGTTTTTACTGACTATTAACACAAACCGTCTCTTGGCTTAACTTCTGACTGTTGGCAATTCTTGCAAATTATAGTTCCATGGCAGCTCAAGTAGCTTTCACCTTTTCTATAAGCAAATCCATCAATAAGTGATTTTATTGGAATTGTCTGTGCGGATAATGGAACCCACTGCTTCCTTGTGCGGACTGGAAAACTGTAGAGACGTAAAAAGTTTCTTTAAAGTAAGAAAATCCCTGTACAGGTTGAATTACTTTAAACAGTTCTTTAGCAGTCATTGGACTTCACCATTTCATTTAAACATAGATTAGGATTGTAATTAAATCACAATTTATCTTCAATGCTTTGGGTGGCACTGATTGAAAGTGCTATTGGGGACTAATAATCAGGCTGGGATTTTGTTGGAAGAAAAGAGAGTCTATAGTGGTATTAGGGATGAGTAAATTCCTTCTTATTATCAATAGGTTTTATGCAGTTATTCTATTACATATTCATGGAAAACCATTACCCCTGTACTGTATTCTATTGCTGTATTACCAATCACACAGTGCTGTGTAACTCTGTAATCCCAGGGATTACCCTATCATCATGCTGCTCTGAAGTCTAGCAGGTTTTGTCTAATTAGAGCCATTCATTATTTAGTGAAATGTAATCTGATGATATAATAAGTGTAACATTTGGAATGTGTAGCTATAATAAATGGGCCACAGCTGAAAGCACTAAACAAAAGTGCATTTAATGAGGGAATTAATGAAACAGAAATATCCTTTCATCACCTTAAATTTAATAAAAGAAAATGAAGAATTGTCTAGTAGTATTTAGTTGGCATTTTTTTGCCGCAGAGTTCTTAACTCATGAATCACTGTAGACTAAGCTAGGCTATGAAAGGTCTCTTGGTAATTGATATGTGTGCTGGTTCTGTCAGGGTTCTAAGCCAGCGACCTGCAACCAACTAGCTCTAGCACTGGGTTAATTGGACAGACTACAGGTCAACAGGTTTATAGACGGAACTCTATTTTATCATTGTAAAGTGAGCTTAGTGTATTGGATCATCAACAGGCACTGAACAATTCTACCCAGTCAAGCTATACCACTGTTCTGTGTCTCTTATTTGCATTGTATACAGTACCCATATTTAAGGACTACTAATTAGGTCAATTCTACTGTTTTGATGAATACACAATGTACATTAAACAAAACAAAATTACATTTAGCAGCTGTGTAACCCCCTCAATTCATAGCAACTACCAGGAACTTGCCTGGGCCAGGACCCCTCTATTGTGATCTGTAGCCTAAAATTCACCCCACAAAATAAAATAGCAAGGATGCAAATATTATCTTTTCAAGATAAATAGTAGCTGTGGGCATGTACATGTTAATCCTGGTAGGGATATTCCCCTAAATATAGGGGAGACTGAGTGGGTTCTATGTTTCTAAAAGGCTACCTCCAGGGGTGTTCCTAGGGTTTTTGACACCTGAAACAACTTTTAAATGCCGCCTATTGGCAGACGGGAAGTAGCACATGAACCGGGTGTGGCTTCATCAGGGAACATAGACGTGGCTTGTGGAGGTGGGAATGGTGGGCTGACTTAACACTGACTAGTCGACTGGAGGGCTGACTTAACACTGACTAGTCGACTGGAGGGCTGACTTAACACTAATTGGTGGACTGCTGCTGAAATGTGGTATTGCAGGAAGGAGGATTTTTTTTAACTGCCACCTTTTAAGTGTTCTGCAGGGGGCTAGCCCAGTTTGCTTCATGGTAGGGGCACCCCTGGGTACCTCCATGCTCATAATAATAAATTACAACTGTGTACTGTATCTTGGCAATTGCTTGAGAATGCTGCTTGTTCCCTATTCATGAAACTTAGAACAATTTCCACAGTGAAAAGGTAAATTCCCATAACTCTGATTACCTATATAACACTTACAGGCTCAGTGAATTTCTTCTTTGCATTCCCCTAAATAATATATTCTAGACTGACTATTCCTATATCATTGGATGATCTAGTGGGTTATTGGCAGAGAGGTAAACCTGCTACACTAAACAAATAAATGTGTACATTTTGAATGGAATGAGGATGGAATCAAATAAATTACCTAATTAACCCCCATTTTTTTTTTAAAAGACACATTTTATAATTGTTTCCGAAACATGTTATGTGGTACATACATATATAAATAAGGAATATTGTTATACAACACAGATAACGTAGTACTGATGTGTTTCGGGGTTATTTTGCATGGAAGTTGTCCAGCAGGTTCAGTTAAACAAAATAAACTATAACATTATAAAATCAAGCCGTTAAACTATTCATTTATAATTTGCCTACCTGTATATATTCCACAGTAGAATATATACACTGAAGGATAGATTGGTGTTTATAAGTTTGAGCCATGTTATAAGCTTGGGGGCTTTATATGACATCCAACACGTATTAATTGTTTTCTTTGCATAGAATAAAGTGGCCTTCAAGTTCCCCACCAGACCACACACCTTCCTCAATCAGACCAAATAAGCGGGTTGAAGGTAGAGATGTTCTAACTTCGCAAAATCCGGTCCGCTCGAGGATCCGCAAATTTTCCAAAAAAATTGAAAATCCGTGAGCAGACCCATTAAAATGAAAAAATCCTCGAAAATACGTAAAATCCTCGTAATTTCGAAAATTTTTGAAAATACGGGAAATCCTTGTATTTTCTAAAATTTTCGAAAACATGTTTTTTCCGTGCATTTTCGAAAATACGAGAAATCCTCGTTTTTCTAAAATTTTCTAAAACGCGGAAAATCCGCGATATCCGCTGTTCGCGAACAAGGTAAATCCGTCGCGGATTCGGATTTGGATCCGCGAACTGGGCCATCACTAGTTGAAGGCAAAGGTTGGATAGGGTGAGGTGTTAGTTGCTTTAGGAAGTGGAGAATTTCTGCCCAGAATGGGGAGATTTTGGGGCACTCCCAGATAAGGTGTATAAAGTCCACATCTGTTTGGTGACATTTGGGGCAATTTAACATGTTTGTGTTACCAATATGTTTCAGTTGTTTGGGAGTATAGTAGGCTTGATATATAATGTTGAATTGGATAAGTTTATTGTTGACTGCTGGTGAGATTATGGTGTGCAAGTTGTACATGTCAGTCCATTGATCTTCTGGGAGTGGTCCGATTTGGCTGAAAGAAGGTGCGTGTATAATTTTGATATGACGCCTCTCACTCCCTGGGTGCGATTAATGCCTATAATGGGGGTGTTTTGATATTGTGTCGTAAGAGGTAGGGAAGCTAACTCTCAAGGCATGGTGTATCTGCAGGTATACTGTGAATTAACCCCCATTTAAAACAAATAAAACTTCAGCTGATGACAGCTCTACACAGAAAACAACGGAAATACCAACCCATATATACCAGGCCTAATATATTGACACATAGTTCCAAAATGTGGGGCTCTGTCCATTGGATTAAAAAAATCTGGAGCAGTGCTTATATCTCACGTGCTTCCAGAGCCGTACTGTATATCTCATGTGCTTCTAGAACAGTACTGTATATCACACATGCTTCTAGAGCAGTACTGTATATCTCACGTGCTTCTAGAGCCGTACTGTATATCTCATGTGCTTCTAGAGCAGTACTGTATATCACACATGCTTCTAGAGCAGTACTGTATATCTCACATGCTTCTAGAGCTGTACTGTATATCTCACGTGCTTTTAGAGCAGTACTGTATATCTCACATGCTTCTAGAGCCGTACTGTACATCTCACGTGCTTCTAGAGCAGTACTGTACATCTCACGTGCTTCTAGAGCAGTACTGTATATCTCACGTGCTTCTAGAGCCATACTGTATATCCCACATGCTTCTGGAGCAGTACTGTATGTCTCACATGCTTCTAGAGCAGCACTGTATGTCTCACATGCTTCTAGAGCAGTACTGGATATCACACATGCTTCTAGAGCAGTACTGTATAGCTCACGTGCTTCTAGAGACGTACTGTATGTCTCACGTGCTTCTAGAGCAGTACTGTATGTCGTATGTGCTTCTAGAACCGTACTGTATATCTCACATGCTTCTAGAGCTGCACTGTATACCTCATGTGCTTCTAGAGCAGTACTGTATATCTCACGTGCTTCTAGAGCCGTACTGTACATCTCACATGCTTCTAGAGCAGTACTGTATATCTCACATGCTTCTAGAGCCATACTGTATATCCCACATGCTTCTGGAGCAGTACTGTATGTCTCATGTGCTTCTGGAGCAGTACTGTATGTCTCATGTGCTTCTGGAGCAGTACTGTATGTCTCATGTGCTTCTGGAGTAGTACTGTATGTCTCACGTGCTTCTGGAGCAGTACTGTATGTCTCACATGCTTCTGGAGAAGTAATGTATGTCTCACGTGCTTATGTGCTCACTGGGTTCCTCTCAGACATCCCACCCTGCCAAAACTCATTTCAGGGAGGGTACCCACACATATCAGGGAGGATACCTACCCCCTAAATACCCACCCTAAGATTAATGCATAATCCATGTGTACAGACACACACATGTATACAGTCAGACACTCTTGCATACAAACACAGGCATCTCAACAGACACACACTCATGAAAACAGTCAGACACACATACATACAACACGTCATGTCACTATTAAGTGTTTTTGTCACTTGTTTACCACTAAAAGACTCTGACATCATTGTACTCCCTCACTCTAATTCAATACAACACATTTCAGGAAGATAGTATATTATTTCAGGGAGACAGGGATCTGCCATTTAAATCAGGGAGACTCCCTAAACTTCGGGGAGAGGTGGGATGCCTGTCCTCTATTTGGACTTTTGGAATATGGAAACCCTTGTCCATAAAGACCTAATAAATAATAAAACATGGTTTTATGCTCAATTTACAATAAACATTAAAAGTTGAACTATGTATTAGGAGCATAACTAGAGGGAAGCAGGGGGAACAACCACAGGGGGTCCCGGAAACCAAGGGGGTCCCATCTTCTTATTTTATTATGGGAGATATAGCCTCCTCCCAGAAAACCACTGTGGATGAAGCACAGATAGGGGCCCCAACATGGTTTTGCTGGGAGTTATTCCTAGTTACACCACTGCTATGTATTATCCAGAAACGTAATAACTCTTGCATTCCTAGTAAAAAAAGAAAAGAAACAGAATATTGTTCTATTTCTAATTCATTAAGAAAATTGAAATGGTTATGTAGCCAGTCACATTTACTGTGTGTTGGTTCCATCCTCTTTGCTTTAATCTTGTTCATTATATTGGCTGTATGTTGACTAGCAGCTTGTAATATACAGGATATGCAGTAGTCATTTTAATTTCCCTTGTGGCATTCGAACAACTGTAAAAGCTAGTGGCTGGAAAGGAGGAAGCAAGACAGAAACTTTTGTTTTACACTTTAATTTATATCAGTCATATTATTCATAAAAATCTCATGATTGTGTATGGCCAAATTTGTCCAGAATAATTTTTTTTTTATAAATCTACTTAACCTTTAGTACTGAAATGGTTAAAATAATGAAATAATTTAGCTTACCTACATAGGGGGGTTATTTAATAAGAATTGCTGTTTATCTGCAGCAACCAAACAGACGTTGTTTTTTTTTAGTAGACCCTTAAAAAGATAGAGAAACCACATACCAGGTACTGGACCAGGAGCGCTCTCGAAATAGTATCCGTGCGGCAACCACGTTGGACTGTATCCTGGCGTGCAGATCCGACCTCCCAGAACGAGACTTCAGCGGAGTCTCACGGGTGCATATCAACTTCAGTTTATTCAAACCACGCACATAATCATCAAAGGCTGTGCCCAATACAACAGAGGCGCAACCAAGCAGTGGTCTTACGCGTTTCACGGCGATCCTGCCGCTTCATCTGAGACCCACTGAGAGCGACGAGGCCAATAAGAAGGCACCCGTCCTCCCCGTCAGCAACGAGGCCAATAGGAAGGCACGCTTGTTGCAGAGTGTGCCTTCCTATTGGCCTCGTCGCCGACGGAGAGGAGGGGGCAGAGCCTACCAGAGCAGCGTTGCTCTGAGACTCTGCTGTAAGTTACGCAAAACCCAGGGGTGAGGACCTAGCGGTTCAGGTCCTCACCCTGGGTAAAAGCTAATGCACAAAGAAGAGAAGCGGAGGGAAGGTGAGTATAATTGTCCTTTAAAATTGTGATTGTAGGTAAAATAGCTTCTGAGTACATTGCTGGATTTACAAATGAAATTTTTTTTTCTTTTCGGTTAATGTGGAATCTCAGAGGTAAGTTTAGGCCATGTTACACAACATTCCCTATACCGAATAGCAGAAGGCCACAAGAGTCTGTGCAGGCTCTAGGCAACATGAAAAAATTATGTTGGCAATTAGTGTGTGGACTAATTAGCTTGTGACAGCTCCTTTCCGCCAGCGAGCTGTGAAACACACAGATCCCTTATCTAAGATCTACGATAACTTTATTTAAAAGCAGTTACAGCTTTCTCATTGGCTGATACACTTAATTTCTTTGTCACGATGATGATAATATCTCAGATTTTACTCAAATCTGATTCTAGAGTGCAGTATGCTTTATGGATGGTTTATGGATGGTTTGATCATGAATATTGTACATCATTGTTTCTCACTTATATGATTTGTCCTTTTGGCCTCTTCTCAGTAATGGTCTCTCTAAAACAACAGATATCTTAGGCCAAGAAACTTTCAAGGAGATTCAATGAAAGTTCTTATCTTTTAAAACGGTGCTAATTTGGTCCCAACCAATCAGATCTTAACATTTGAAAGCTAACATCTGATTGGTTGGGGCAAAATTAGCACCATTTTTAAAGATAAGGAGGGAGATTCAATATATGGCTTTTCCGTCTAAAACCCACGTTAACCCGAAAAAATTTCGGGGTTAACGGGGGTTTTAGACGGAATTTAGAGCACAGCGCCATTTCCAAATGTTTTTGGAAACAGCGCTGTGCTAACGATCCAAAACCCCTGCCGTTAAGGTTTGAGCTACCTCGTAGCGCGAAACTTAACGGTAAAGGTTTGGCAGCTTAAGGCCGCGCTCCTTACCTTAGCCCGATCCCGCGATGCAATAACTGACGTGATCTCGTTTACGTCGGTTATTGTATCGCGGGATCGGACAAAGGTAAGTAACGCGGCGTGGGATATTGGATCTCCCCGAATAACTTTAATCGAATCTCCCTGTATGTACAGTTAAGTTGTTTCGGCCATTTATGGCATGTTTACGCTTCATTTAACTTTTCATTTACTTTTATTGCCCTTTCATAATTTTCTCAGGCTACGTTCACACTAGAAATGGAGCAAAACGGACCACAATGGACAGTCCATGTTTTTTCTCTGTTTTTAGCTCAAAATGCATCCGGACAGAAATGCATGCAGCAGTACGTTTTTTTTAATGGACTGGGTCAATCCGATCCGTTAAAAAAATGGACCACAACGCGCGTTTCTGTCCGGAAACAGACAGAAACTGATCTAGTGTGAACAAACCTTTAGAAAATGTACCATTGATTCTTGCATCTGGCTAGCTGTCACAATCATTTTTTTTTTTTAAATAACTAAAATCATGCTTTTTGATGTATTATAAAATCAATCTTGTCAGTTAGTTGCAAAATGTAGATACGGTATGTGTAAATCTCATAGAAACAAACTGACAGTCTTAAAGGGTCACTATACTCACTGAAACAACTTTACATTTTCTGAAACCACAATTTGAGAGAAGTAAAATGGAGGTATTCACATATTTATCTGTGCTTGCTTTGTCAATAATTAATGTTTGTGAAGGTTTTCATTCATCCAGGTCATGGAATATCTATGGTATTCAGTTAGGTCAACTGGCTGTGATATGCTAATTGGGACTTTCCACGGTACATCATTTCCAACAAATTCTTGTACAAGTCATTCTGATGACTAGCAAAACTTCTTCCAGAACTAAACTTTAAGTCCTGTTGATTTAACTGAATACAACAGAAATTTTAATTATTAATGTTTAGTGAGTACTCCTAATTCCCCCCACCCTCCCTTACTTACTGCCTTCTTGTAGTGTCTGTGACAAGTTCTGCAAAGCCTCACCATGGACACTGCTCTCCCCCTCCATCCCCCCTTCCTTCTTTTCTCTGCTGATTCTGTGAATGTTGCAGAAGGTGTGCTGGCAGGCAGGTAAAAGGGTCAGGCATGGGTCACAATGCTGTGTTTTTAAATTATGATTTCTCAAAATCTACAGCTCAGATTTAAAATATGAAAAATGTTTTGGAGCAGAGGAGTCTTGCTGTTACTAAAGTTACACTTTTTGAAAATTCGATATTTTTTTTAGAGTAAAGATACCCTTTAATAAGCCATACTATATTCTACAGTCCTGTTCCTTTGCCAATATGTTGACATAACAATTTTCAAAGGTATGTCATTTTTCCTTAAAGGGCATGTTCACCCCCAAAACTATAATCCCCCCCACTAATGGCCCAACCATGTAGTGTAATAAAATCCTTACCTCACCTCCCAGCTCCATATGGTTCTCCTGTAGTCCCCCCCCAAAGTCCCAAAAACTGCCCACCAGGAGGATAGCAGAGCCCATATAGGACTCTGCCTCCTGTCTCGCCTCCTGGAGAAGTTTGGCATGCGCACTGCAGCCCTTCACCCCCTCCCTCCCCCTCCCTCTCCCTCCTGTTTAGCGATCCCTCCCCCAAGCACAGAAACCCTTGGCCATATAATAGTTTGCCTTTCCCCAGCCCCAACCGCTAAAAAATAATTTTAAGAAAGTCCCCCAAACTCTACTTACCTTCCTTCTCTCCCCCGGCATTCTGAGAAGCCGGCCGCCGCGTCCGTGATTGGCTGCCTCTCAGTAAAGATCGGGGCACTTTCTTAAAATTATTTTATAGCAGTTAGGGCTGGGGGAAGGCATACTATGCTATGGGGAAGGTTTATTATAAGGGTGGACATGCCCTTTAAGATGCAGGTACAAGGAATTGGCTCTTCTGTGCGGGGCCATACATTGGTGCAGTTGCACTCTTCACTGCACTGTGTATATGATGTTGCTCTTTTTTTGTAATGTCTACACCATGGCAAAGGAACAGGACTGGTTATTTATGTGAAAATAAAGAAACCAAGCCTGAATAGAGCTGGGGGGTTCGACACCAATTGTCTAACATTAGAGATGTGATCCGGTTCCATCCAAAACCAGGCAGATCTTTCGGATTTCGGGACTTAGTTTTTTGATGATTATTGAGCGTTTAAAGGGTACGTCCACCCTTAAACATGATTTTTAATATGCTGCTCCCCCATGTCCCCCTGCCCCAACCGCATATTGTTTTTCAGAAAGCCCCCCAAACTCTTACTTACCTCCCCTCGTTCCTCCGCCGCACTGCCGGCCCTCTGCTTGCGAGAGGGGCGGGACCGCAGTCGCGTCTGTGATTGGCTGAGCGTCAGCCAATCACGGACGCGGCTGCCGGTCATTCAGTTGCAGCGGGGAAAAGCGGAGAGTAATGTAGAGTTTGGGGAGCTTTTTGAAAAAAAAAATATGCGGTTGGGGCTGGGGGACATGGGGAGCCATATAAGGGGGTTTTGCGCTAGGGGAGGGATAGTAAAACGGGAGGGAGAGGGAGGGAGGGGAGGGAAGGAGGGGGGAGAGGGCTGCATTGCCATGGCAAATATCTACCGGAGGCTAGATGCAGGCAGAGACCTGCTATCCTCCTGGTGGTTAGTTTTGAGACTTTGGGGGGGGGGGGGTTTACAGGAGAACCATGGAGCTGGGATGTGAGGTAAGGATTAAACTACACTACATGGTGGGCCCAGTAGTTTGGGGGGATTATAGTTTTGGGGGTGGACATGTCCCTTTAAAGCTATTTTTGTGGTTTATGGAAATAACTTGATTGTTCGATAATCATAGTAAAGCTTTGGTTAGTATAGCTTTATATAGTATAGCTTTTTATACAACAGCATTTTATGGTACTGTATAGTTTTTTTTATAGTATGGCTTTGGATAGTATATCTGTTTATAGTATGGCTTTAGGTAGTAGCTGTTTATACTATAGATTTGGATAGTAAAGCTTTTTATAGTATAGCTTTGGATAGTATAGCTGTTTATAGTATGGCTTTGGATAGTATAGCTGTTTATAGGATGGCTTTGGATAGTATAGCTGTTTATAGTATGGCTTTGGATAGTATAGCTGTTTATAGTATGGCTTTGGATAGTATAGCTGTTTATAGTATGGCTTTGGATAGTATAGCTGTTTATACTATAGATTTGGATTGTAAAGCTTTTTATAGTAAAGCTTTGGATGGTATAGCTGTTTATAGTATAGCTTTGGATGATATAGCTGTTTATAGTATAGCTTTGGATGGTATAGCTGTTTATAGTATAGTTTATAATAGCTTATAATCCCTTTGATTTTTTTTAAAGAGATGGATAACTAAATTGCTGATACTTCATGTTGCCATTGGCTGTTTTAGTGCCACTAACATAATAGGCACCAAATGTGGTAATTTATTGTAAGGACTGAACACTGCTTCTGTAACATGGAGTTTTCTATTCTATGACTTCTGTGACTCTGAGACTTTTATTTAGACATTGTCCAGGAGACAGTGCAGTTGTCCATTAGTTGTGACTTTAAAAGCTGTAATTAAGCAATAAACTTTGCACTGTATGTTTGGACCAGTTATTAGGACCCTAATATGGAACACAGTGCTATAGCCTTAATCAGTGCTGATTTGTAGTATTCATGTTGTAAATAAATAACAATACTTACTATTAAGTATTACGCATGAAAACCCCATAAACGCCATATAAATGTTGAAATTTGCCTGTCCGGTATGAAGCGGCCCTTAGTAGGAACCAAAACAGTAGAACTGGGAGAAAATAATTACTGTCTTCTACATACTCCCAGTTGTATTGATGGGCAAAGGTCTCTGTTGGTTTAAAGTATCATGGAAAAAAAGATTTGTTAGAATGCTCTGAAACGTAGACGTCGCTCAGTTGTGATAGACACATGTCAGGTATGCAGAGTGTATTTTAATTTGGGAAACTGCAAATAATAATTCATCTCTAGGTCAGGATCCTGACATAAATTTCCATAGGGCTTTGTGTTCTGCAGCCAACTAACGTCACAAAGTGTTTCTCAAACAGGACATGATTATTAGTCTTTCAGTCATACGCACCTGTTTTATTTCACTGTAAAAATTAAATAGTGCAGATCCAGTGCAGATCCAGTAAGCAAAGGCATAGCCATGATAGCCATGCCATCTTATATTGCAGACAAAAACATGGTATAAATTACAGACACGCAGAGCTGTCATAACTGTGTACAGTATCAGGTATGTAACTGCAGGGGATCGCCCCCCCCAAGATTGGAGGCCGGGCCCCTGACCTACCGCCTTCCCCTCCTGAGAGCATCTGCGATCAGCTGATCACACTTTTGCAGTAAAGATACACATGGTCAGCTGTTTAAAAGATTGGTACCGAACCAGGAACCAGCTGATCCCACGTATCTTTATTGCATGAGCTCTGGGAAGGGGGTTGCAGGGACCTTTCCATTGTTAAATCTAAGTATAGCGAAAATTGTGTTGGGGGTTTGATGAGGTGGCTTGGGCTGCTGGTAAAATAAAGTGTTGGTCATGACCTTAAAATGTATGCTGAAATTCGATTAAAATGCATGCTGAAATTCAATAAAAATGCATGCTGAAATTTGTTAATGAATAGTTCATATTAATTTAAGTAAAATTTTTGCTACTAGTTACAGACCTCAGGTTTACAAACTAGGTTTTCTAAGGGGAGACAAATAATGTCATCCAATAAACTGTGCTGCCATCATATAATATGGTATAAAGAGGAGAGTTTTAAGGACAGATTACACATCAGTTCATAAGTAATTACCTTAGCTGGGGTTAGAGAAAAGAAATCAATCTCCCATTGGGCCAATTTCTTTGAATCTGCAAAAAGAAATTAACAGGCCGAACATTTCACACGACAAGCAAAGGTGATTGTATTGAAAGTTCTTATGATAATGACAATGTTTGTGGAGCATTTGATCCAAAAAACAGCAACTAGGTACACAGTATATGTGTTAACATTTTTATGCCTTGAGATGTGTATTTATAGCATTTATAGTAAGTATCTAAAGCTGATGGTTAATCTATTTTTAATGGGAGAAAGGGTGAAACAACAGGACAATTATGAATGAGGAATTAAATATTACAGACATTGTGAGATTATTAAAACAGATAATTCTTATCACAACACATGGGTGTTTTTTTATGAACTGCCTTGGCCCCCAGCAGGACAAATCTTGGATTAAATAATCAGAAGTCTGGGGATTTGGTAGGGATTTAAAGTGACCCACGGTGATGGAGATATTCCATCAATGGCATCAGGCTGTGTGCCATCAGCTTAAGCAGGGGACATTGGGTTTACATATGTCATATAGTTTGAAAATAAGGCTAAGCTATTATCATTGATCAAAGTGGTGAACTAGTTAGGAGGCACCTATAAAACCATATTATTTTGATGATGGTCCCACAAGTCCACAGATTAATCAAACAGACCAGCTGGATAGTGGGTGTCATTTTAAGATTAGGCATGGTCTGGATTCAAGGAATTATAGGTTTGGTTGCCTTAAATTTAGTAGATCTTCTCATATTGTGATATTTCTGGAGTTCTATCATATCAGGTTTGGGTGGGTTCATTGCAGTTACTTCTTAGACTGTTGCCAAAGTAGGCCCAAGTGTTTTTTATTCTCTGTAAAATGCATCAAGCTGACAGGTAGAACTGCTGCTAATTACTGTCCTTTACCAAAGATAATGATTTGGCTCCTCTGCAAGTTTAGTGGCCAGGCCCCTAACACACATCCCTCCCCAGCGGCACCACAATCATCTGTTTTTAAACACTTGTCAGCACGTATGTAGTAAAGGTATGCATGATCAGCTGTTTAATACATGGTTATCGGACCGGCAGCAGTTTAAAACAGTGCTTACCTTTACTAACACCCGCATTATCAGCTGTTTACAGCTCTGGTACACATGGTCGATTGACCGAACAGTGCCCCGACAAATGAGCAGTGATGTGCATGCGACTTATTGCGACGTGTGGCCATTGGGTGTTGGTCTTAGTCCAACCCGGTGAATCAACAAACAACAATTATTGATCATAACGGACATTTAAGAGGCGTCGTATTTACTATGTGCCAGGAGTTTAAGCTCTTATATGCTAGAATCTCATGAATAGAAGTCATGACTTTCGGGCAATTGTGACTTGTGTAAAGGTGCCTATGCATTAGAACTCACCCCCCGACCGATCCCGACATACGATGGCAAAAATGAACTTGAAAGGTTCCTGAAGAATTGATTAAATCTAGTAGGCGTGTTCAATGTTCAATTTTCAAATTTTCAACTTAGGCTGGCCATTCACTATTTAGACGTTTGATAGATTCAACTTTCAAACATCTAAAGGGAGAGTTTGCAGAATATTGTAAATGTGAATGGATAGGCCCCTTTACTACAGTAGACAAAACAAACAAAAACATTGGACCATGTATGGGCACATCAACAATTGTTCTTAATAAACAATAATGATCGTTCCTGTGTATTTGCAACAATTATTCAGCTTAACTTATACAAATAATACACACATTTCTACACACAAAATACTGTACTATACCACCAGGACTTCTCAATATTCCTCTTTCTGCATCACAGTGGAGTGGTACCATCAAACATCCACCATTTAAAACTTAAACCCTCTGCACAGAGATGTACTTAGATCAGGTTCAGCTCTTCTCCAGGTTGTTTATATAATTATCCCGATTAATGGGGGATGTTGGAGGGTAGGCAAGTACTTTATATATAAACCCAGTCTCAGAAATCACCTCTGACAGCTGCAGGGTTAATGTTAATATAGTTCTCTATGTCGCTGTCAATCACAGGGCAGACTGATACTTTATTGAAACAATAATATGCTGCTTCTCACTCACAGCTCAATTAACAATGTAACAATCTATGTAACAGTCTGTGTAACAATCTACATTAGAGTCTGTGTAACAATGTATGAGCACCAGGAGGAGAAGTATATCAACAGACTACACTAAGTAGGCAGAAAGGGGGGATTGCAGGCACCAGTATTCACCCTTAACATGCCACTGAGCAGGGGCCAGGTGACTCATCCTGGAGGGCCATATCCGGCCTGCGGACATAATTTCAGGACCCCTACTCTAATGGGTCCCCCATTGTGGTAGTGGGGCTGTAAAAGTAAGATGTTGGGGCCTCCCTGAAGTTGCATGGGTTGCTTCCATGGTGTTTACGCCTCTGTAGGGTTTTGCAATGCAGAACATATTGAGACAATACAGGTAACCTATAGCCGTACTATGGCAGTACAAAGAAACAAAATGTGTGTAGGGGATTTTTACGTGTGTTTTTCCTGTATAGAAAATGGTATTGCCAGTGTAGTCAAAATCCTGGCCCCCAGGATATGATGTACATATAATGTAGTCTGTAGCTCTATATAATATGGATAAATTAGGAAGAAATATCTTGTAAGCATTCTAAACTCCTTAATACGGTGGACAGAGGGTCCTGCAGTTTCTGCAAATGTGCCATATTGATACCAATGGCAGATCATATGCTGGAGGGCACCTCCCTTATAAACACAAGTGGAGATAGAAGGGGAGACCTCAAGAAATAACAGCTGATGGCACAGATGGCAGATTGCTTGTTTGGCAGTGTCTGACTTGTGCAAATCTATTTCCTTAATTACTTGTCAAGTCCATTTTTAATAACAGAGTTAAGAAACCTGGAAAAAAAAAGGCAAAGAATTAAAATGTTTAACTAAATGAATGGATGTAAGTACTGTAATTCATAAAAAATATATTAAATAATAAATAGATTAAATACAACAATCTGAGCTACCCTGTTACGTGCATTTCTTAATATTTTAGTTTCATTCAAAGCTAGCACTGTCAGAAAAATAAAGCAAACTGTATATAATGAGAAAACATATTGAAAAGTGGCACATAATAAAAACATGCAGGTAACTACAAGATGATGGTTAATTTTAGAACCGAGCCACCTTTTTCCTAATATGAAACTGTAAAAAAATATGTTCTCCTTTACTTTCACGTGCACTGCTTGGATGGCCTCTTTGGTAATAAAAAGGTTAATCAATTTGACCTTTAAGCTTAGTCTGAGTTGTTACCAGAAATAAAACCCTTGGCTGCAGAATGTCTTATAGTGACAATTTCCCCCTGGGAATGGATTTGGAATATTATTATCCCAGTGGCTGTGCTACTTTCAGTTGCATTAGATTGGGTCAGTGGAAAGTTTCTATAAAGTGGGATTAACCTAAACAGCACTATCACTGTAACTAGAGATAAAACTGTTGTGATACTGATAAACAGTCACAGAGAAGACAAGGTGCTTTATTTCAGAGGAAGAAACGTATTGTGGTCAGAAATACATTTTCGCAGGGAGCAGATTGGGGTGTAAGGTTAGACACCCTTTAAACCCTTTCTTTAGTGTTCCTTTCATTGGGTTAGCCTGCCTCTTTCATTACATAATGTTAGGAAACAGCAGTTATTGTAAGGAATATATACAAATGTACTAATGTGAGCTTAAGTCATTTTTATTCTGCCTTTTCCTTTCTTCTGTTTACCCATGTACTGCAATGCTGGTAAAGTCTAGATATTCCAACCTAAACTCTCTATACAGTGCAAAGAATGACAAAATATCCAATATCCACCCACTACACCGTATCTTTTTAGGGCTGTGTAAATTGGTGCATTGCAATGTAAGTGTATGACTTACAAAACCCCTAAAGTGAGGTCTAGCCACTGGGCTACTCTCAGCTCTACTGCCCTGACTTTAAATTCAAATGGAAACATCTGGGCTACTGTAGTTTTCAGTATAGCTCCGTACATAATACTGTAATATTGTTTACTGAATGCTGAGTTTGGCAGCGTCCTCCTGTTAAAGGGAAACAGAATTTAAATTAGGTTCCTTTCAATTTGCCAAGAATTTGAAAGCATGCTAGGATGAAGGCTATCATTTTGGTATTTAACAAGAAATGAAATATGATATCAGACCCATTCCAATTACTTAAATTAAATTACAGGAAATAAAAATGAATTTGGGTTGCGGTGGGTGGACAGAAGTGTTGATTGTTTTGAAATGATGTTCATTTTCTTTGTATTGCAGTGTGTGCTGGCACAGAAAACAAGCTCAGCTCTTTGTCCGATTTAGAGCAGCAATACAAGGCTCTGCGCAAGTATTATGAAAACTGCGAAGTGGTAATGGGCAACCTGGAGATCACTAGCATCGAACATGGACGGAATCTAAGTTTTTTGCGGGTAATGAACGACTTTTATTAATCCCACATTTGGGATTGTTGTGTGGTGTTCTTGTATTTACGTCATGGTCTGAAAAGGACTGCTGATTTAAAATCAACTATGTTTGTGTTATATAGAAGGTTCTGTCTAAAAAAAGGTGCATAAGAAGATAAAAACCACCAAAGGTAATGTGTAACCTGAAAAAACACTAACTCTGTATCAGTAAGGCTTTATACAATGATTTTAAATTCTATGAAAATATATTCTTATGTCATTAAAAAAACTATCTTAAGCATTGAATTGGTCCGGGTGCCTATGCCCCAGACCTGTCGCCACTGTCAAATCTCTAAGGATAACAAGCAGCCTCCTAAATACAATTAGACTCACCCGTCCACCTGGGTGGCCCAGGTGCGAATCTCCCCGGACCCTTCGCTTCGTCCGCGTCCTATTCGGAATTCACAACACAAACACTGATGGGCAGCAGCGCACACTGGAGTCTGGACACCAACGTAGTAAAATAAAACTTTTTATTAATAATCTATTCGAACAGAAGGCACACACATGGCCTAACGCGTTTCGAACCACAACGTTTTTTACTCATAGGCACTATGAGTAAGAACCGCAGTGGTTCAAATGCCTTTATTGGCCATAACGTTCGAAGATCTGTCTGGCCAGTCGGGCAACGATCCCCGAACGAACGGCCATTTGGGCCAATAAAGTGCCCATACATGGCATGATTATCAGCTGACTTCATCTATAGACAAATGTCTAATCTATCTAAGAACCGCCTAGCCCGTGCTTTTCAACTTGAGATCACAAAATTAATGGGCCAAATTGGATTATCTCAATATTAGAAATGCTGCTTGTAAAATCCAGCCTTTAGACATTTGACAGATTAGACGTTTGGCTGTAGACAAAGGTCTGATCTATCTAATGTCTGCCTAATGTATGGCCAGCTTAACTCAAATACAGAGAAAAAGCCACAAGAAAATCTTCCATTAAAAGCAGGCAATCCAGTCTCACAGATTTGCCTCACAGACTGCATCTGTATGGAGCTTAAAGGGAATGTCTAGCCTTAAAATAACTTTTTATACTTATGTTCATCTACCATTTTTGCATTATTAAAAAGTTCCAAAGATGCCCCATAAGAGACATACCTGACCCTTTCCCTCACCAATTCTCCAATTAAGCTCACAAGCATTACTGTTTGAGGATCAAGCAGGAGAGTGCACGGAACTCACAGGCATTACTGTTTGAGGCTCAAACAGGAGAGTGCACGGAATTATTATTATCCAGTATTTTTAAAGCTGCAGCTTTCAAATGAACATAACTTGATTTTACAGCGCACTTATCCTTTAAATAGATGTTGGGAGAATAATACATGAAGCACTGGTGCACCAACTTATATTATATTGGTGCATTAACCCCTCAATAGGTAGGTGCTTGGCGTCTTTCAAATATTCAAATATAGAAGTAATAGAAGGTAGTGCAGGTGAAGAACCTTCAGCCAGTACCCTTTATTAGCACTTGCCACCAAAATCTAAAACGTAATCACAGAGATCTTAAATACCACCTTATAATAAATTCTTATCACAGGGTGGCTCCTGTTCAAAAGATTATAAAAAGTCACCTGCCTAGGGGGGCTGCACCCCTGTGTCTCTTAACCACTGCTTTGTAGTTGACCATCAGTTCAGGGGTATTTCCTGGACAAGGCAAATAATATGACTTGTCACATCACTGACTCCTTTTTCTGACTTTGGAACAGAAGATAGAAAGAGGCGACAATTGTGGGTTCCTCTTGGACATTTTTTTTAATGCAGTTTTTCTATAATAAGTATATGCGTTATATCTTATATCTTTTGTTAGGATTGACACATGGGCAGTATTTCATTGTCCCAGCCAGAAATCTGTGCTTTTGCCAGTAAAAAGTTAGGCCTGACTCCATGTCCCAACCATGCCACCCCTCCTAGAACAGTGCGCTGTATTTAGAAAGGAGCTTTTTATGAACACAAGGGTTGAAAACAAAACCTATATTAGCAGTAATGTTTTTGGACGGTATACAGGAGCAGTATCAGACTTTACTGATAACACCCTCTTTTTTAAACACAAGTATCTCCATGGACCAAAAACTGAAACTGGACAGCATTTTGACACTACTTATTATTATTAGCCCATAGACATCAATTGGCCAATAAGCTTTTGATAGATTTCACCATGGTCAAAACACAGCCGGCTAAATAACCAATACTAGTGGTTTTTGCACAGTATAAAGGACATCTGTATTTTAAAGCTTTGTGTTGACTTGACCCTTCTCAGCCAGAATGCATGGATGGTTGCCCTGCCTGCCCTGCTCAAAAACAAGTCCTGTATGTCATTCATTTACTAAAAATTATTTCCCAACAACAAGTAGTTATCCATTTGTTTTATATACACATTACACCTTCTGAGCTTTGCAGTTACTTATAACATTTGTTTTTTCATATTGACATACAAGAACCAGAGGTTGGAGTAGTATATCCCACCTCCCAGTTATCTCAATTCCATTCAATTTGTATCTGACAGTAACATGAAATATTAAAGGGCTTCTCATACATTTACCGTAAGAAATAATAGGTTGAATATAATAAATATTATTTTCAAAATAAAAAGTTTCCAAGTTTTAATAATAATTTTTCTTTGACCGTTTTCATAAAATAATAATAAACCAAATATATGTAAACATGGTGTTCCATTTTTCTTGCTCCATTCTCATTTAAATGTTAAAGTCGGTGCTTGTAAAAGCTGTGGGCTTATCCTAGTAGTTTAATATCTCTTAGTACTTGGCAAGGCATGCGACTTTAATGGGGTGTTTAATCACTGCAAGAACGTTTAATTAAAATCAGTTGTGTTGGCTGCTAGTACTAGGTGCTTTTTCCATGTTTACCTCTAAACACTGTTTTTGTGAAATGTTGATAGTAGTTGACTAGAACTGTAGGCTGTATACTTGACAAAGGCCTGTGTGCCGAAACGTTGTGTGTTTTTTTGCTGTGTCTGCACCAATAAATGGGAGCACCCCAAATTGCATCCTAAAGTACTGGACAGCCCTCATTTCTTTACCTACTAGAACTGTAGGCTGTACATAATGATAAGATTTCCCCCTAGCATCCTGTCCATTATGTAAGGACACTGGTTTTAAACTTGGAAACTGCTTACTATAACAAATGTAATGGTTGTGACTAGAGATGGCCAAAACTCACTGGTTTCGTTCCGTTTTCGGATTCCTGGATCTCGGGGAAATCCCGAAGATCCGAAAATCCAAAACCGGAACAAATTTTCGATAATTTTTGAAAGTATGGGTCTATTTACGATAATTTTCGATAATTTTCAAACGTTCGAAAATTGTCATAAATACGATCGAAGACCATTTTCGAGTTTCTGATCATATTTTTGAAGATTTTTGAATGTTCGAGGTTATTTTCGAAAATTATCGAAAATAGCCTCGA
Organism: Hymenochirus boettgeri; assembly: GCA_019447015.1. Lineage (NCBI taxonomy): Eukaryota > Metazoa > Chordata > Amphibia > Anura > Pipidae > Hymenochirus > Hymenochirus boettgeri. The sequence goes on along the minus strand of CM033477.1, from coordinate 106,787,901 downwards.
ATGTTTGATTTTTGAAAATACGATTCTCATTTACTGTACCCGGAGCCGCAATCGCTCCGGGTAAATGTCCCAACGCAAATTTAATATCCCTTTAGCATTCGAGATTTAGTCACATTGTGATTTTAATGGCAGCTAATTGCTGGTGTTAGAACCTTGTGCTAAAATGTAATGCAAACACGATATTAAAACGCAAACACTGTCGCTAAGATGGAATTAAAGTCCAACTGCAAGAGATATTAAATCGGTTAGCGCGACTGTAATTCCAGAAAAAAGCCCAGCACCTCCCTTTATGAGACTGTAGGTCTTCACCCCTGGTAAAGCAGCTGCAAAGTATACTTACCTGGTGTCTCCCTCCCTGTGAACTCTGATCCGCCTTGGTCTTCCCCACTCCCCCAGGACCAGTGAGTCCAAGGATTGTGCTGCCTGTGGGAATGCATATACTGCAGTGCATGCTTTCAACTAGGTTGGCCCGTCCATCTATTAAAGTTGGGTGATCTGAATCAGACCATTGCTGACAGGAGGGAGCAAGACTAAGGGGCATATTATAAAGAATCGATATATCGCAAAAAATTACCGCCGCACATTCGGCCGCGAAATAGCGCTATCGCCGTATTTATAGGCGAGCGCTATTCCCGCGATACCTATCGCGGCCGCGCATGTGCTGCGGTAATTTTAAGCCCCTTCGCGGCGATACTGTATAGTATCGCCGCGAAGGGACTAAAATCCCTTCCCGACGACGCCGCTCCTAAAGGGGCGGGGCATACGCCTACCCCCGCCCACACCCCCCGCGGCGGCAGCGGCGACCACCCGCCGCCGCCGCTTCCCAGCAGCCCCTCCCAACCCTTCCCCGTTGCGGCAATCTCGGAACGGGAGGCTAGGAGGGGCTGCCGGGAAGGGGCCGCAGCAGGTGGTCGCGACCACCCCCGCGCACCCCCTCCCCGGCACCCCTCCAAGCCCCCCGGCCGCTCCCGGGGAGGGGACGGGAGGGAGCCGCTGGGGGGTGGAGGCTCCCTCCAGCGGGGCCCTGAGAAGGGCCTTTTGGGGCTTAGGGGGTCCCGCAGCTCAAACCGGGACCCCCCTCCCCGGCTCTTACAAGGGCCCTTGCGGCACTGACAAGTGCCTTTGGCGGTGGTCCCGCAGCTGAAACCGGGACCCCCATTGCGGCTCTTAAAAGAGCCCTTGGGCGACGTCTTCTTTCTTCCAGTCCCCGGCGACACCAGCTCCGCCGAGGCCGCCGACCCCCGAGAGGTACCCCTGCGGCCGATGTTGCCGGCGTCTTGATCCGACGCGACGTCTTCGGGCTGGCGACACCAACCCCCCACTCAGGTCCCGATGCCAGGCAGACTCACTGCAGTCGCCAGTGAGCCTGCTGGCACCGCCGGCCTCAGGGAGCCGATGTTGCCAGCCGCTTCTTTCTTCTTTCTTCAGCCATCTACTGTGGATGGCATCTGATTTCCGCGGCGGAAAGCTCCTCTTTTATTTTGCAGAAATCCATAATCCGTTTCTGATTGGTCAATTTTTTAATACTTGCTTTACATTAACCAATCAGATTTCTGGAAAGTTCTGAAATCTGATTGGTTAATGTAAAGCAAGTATTAAAAATTGACCAATCAGAAACGGATTATGGATTTCTGCAAACCTATATAAAGAGGAGCTTTCCGCCGAGAACTCAGATGCCATCGCAGTAGATGGCTGAAAAAAGAAGCGGCTGGCAACATCGGCTCCGCTAGGCCGGCGGTGCCAGCGGGCTCACTGTCGGCCGCAGTGAGTCTGCCTGCATCGGCGACCTGAGTGGGATTGGTGTCGCCAGCCCAAGACGTCGCCCAAGGGCTCTTTTAGACCGCACTGGGGGTCCCGGTTCGAGCTGCGGGACCCCCGCCAAAGGCACTTATTAGTGCCGCAAGGCACTTGTAGTGCGCGGGCACTTGTAAGTGCCGCAAGGGCCCTACAAGGGCCGGGGAGGGGGTCCTGTTTCGAGCTGCGGGACCCCTAAGCCCCAAAGGGCTCTTGTAGAGCCGCAAGGGCACTGTGCAGTGCCGCAAGGGCCCTTATAAGGGCTGGGGAGGGGGTCCCGGTTCGAGCTGCGGGACCCCTTAAGCCCCAAAAGGCTCTTGTCAAGCCGCAAGGGCACTTGTAGGTGCCGCAAGGGCCCTTATAAGGGCGGGGAGGGGGGGTCCCGGTTCGACTGCGGGACCCCCTAAGCCCCAAAAGGCCCTTCTCAGGGCCCCGCTGGAGGGAGCCTCCACCCCCCCAGGGCTCCCTCCCGTCCCTCCCCGGGAGCGGCCGGGGCGGGGGCTTGGAGGGGTTGCCGGGAAGGGGTGCGCGGCGGGTGCGCGACCACCTGCTGCGGCCCTTCCCGGAAGCCCCTCCTAGCCTCCCGTTCCGAGATTGCCGCGAACGGGGAACGGGTTGGAGGGGCTGCTGGGAAGCGGCGGCAGCGGCGGCAGGGTCGCCGCTGCGCCGCGGGGTGTGGGCGGGGTGGGCGTGTCTCCCGGGCGGTGCGACCACCCGCCGCGGGTTGCCTGCCCATCCCCGCCGCGGGAGGTTAGTATCGGCTGACTCTGCCTCCTTCAAGGTGGCGAAGTAAAACAGCCGATACTAGCCGAGCGAAACCATACCCGCCGCTTTATAAATAGAAGCGGCGTAACAGGTAAGTATCGGCGCGAAAGGTTAAACTTTTCGCGGCCGTTTTCGGACCTTTATAAATCGCGGTAAACGCGATTTATGCGTTAATTGTCCGCGAAAACGGCCGCGAAAAGTTAACGAACCTTTATAAATATGCCCCTAAGTATAATTTAACAGCTGCTTTACCAGGGGTGAGGAGCTAAAATGATTATAGTAGATGGGAGGGAGGTTGTTTATTTAAAGTTTGTTGAATATAAATAGATACATTTATGCTTTAAAGCAGAAGCCCCAAACACCAGGTTGCGGGCCAACAATGCTCCGTTGATCGTTTAGTACAAAAGTTTTTGCAGATAAATAGCCTGAGCCCCTGTAATCGAATCAACCCCAAAATGCATTATTTTTCTGCAGTCTATTTATCTATGTAATGAAATTAGTAATATGTAGTTTTCTAATTGGTAGGGTAACAAACCATTTTTTCAGAAGCTTTTATTCAATTGGAATCTGTGTTTTCTTAAGCTTGGGAACACACATTAACGATAAAGGCCCAATTCCATTGTTACCAATAGTTCCATTTTCGGAAACGGTTGCTACAGAACTAGAGGGAGATGTCTGGGATTGCTAGGGTCTCTGTCAATCTCCAACTATTTACCTATACTTTATATAGGATGAAAATTTGGGACTGTGTGTAGCCACATCTTGGAAAGATGACAGACAGAATCTTACATATTCTGTCTGTCATCTTTGAAAGATTGTTACAGTGCGTACCCAGCTTAAGCCGTATGGACTCAGTGATGTGTTCCTTTTCTTCCAGGGTGTTTTAGACACAGCAGATTTCAGAAGAGGAAGTACAACATAGATAAAACCTTGCCTGCCACCAGCTGACATAAGCCAAATGCTATTACACAATTCCCCTGGGGAGAGTCAAAACTTAGGGAAGATATTGTCAGTTCAAATGACATGTGCGCCACGTACTTCATTCATGCTGATACAGAAGCTGTACCACCCAAGTTGTCCTTTCCGCCTCTATAAGAAAAATTCTCTCTACTGGACCTTGTGAGGGAGGCCAAGAATAGTCATTGATGAGACTATGCTTTAAAGAGTAGTCATTCATGTGCTAATAATCATGCCGGCTCAGGGTCTTCCCTAAGCAGTAAATGTAGCACTGCAGCCTTTTCATTGCGATCGCTGTCTAATTAAGGATGAAATGAAACTACAAAACTCATTATACATATCATTTAAGCCAAGTCTAAATCGCTTCTTCCTTCCCAGAGGTAAAGGTAGCGAAATGGCTGTGGCACTCGTAGATTGTTTAAATCTAATAAATCCATTTCTCTTTTTAATACCTCAACCACAAGAGAGAGTGTTTTTCTCTCTGCTTTTAAACAAATCATTTGCTAATACAGCACATGGCGTTTTAAATTTAACCTTCTGCAGAAACTGCAAATCCTTTCTCGTATGAAAATAGTTATGTTTGAATAACACTCCAGTGGGTAAACTTATGGGACTCTTAGGCAACAAAAGCATAAATAAAGAAGCTTAGATGTCCAGTATAAAACTATGGAACATGCACATTCACCTGGCACTTACCCAAGACATCTGCATTCCTAAAGTAGCTGGTAGCTGTTTTGTTCTATTGAGTGTTGCTATGCTGCTGACCTCAATTTAACTGAACCAATATTTTCTGATTTGCTTTTGGACTGAATACAACTTGTGTTGGCACCTATTAAGCCTTTAGCCTCCCTAATACAGAAATTCAGATTCCACTTGTAGTTTTTAGACACATGGTATGGGATACGTTTAAGTTCATGTGAGACTAAAGCTGTGCAGATTTCTGGAGTGGCTTACAATAAGTGGTTGTAGAACTTGCTATCAATGAACTATTAGTTACTTTATTGCACCCATGCACCAGGCCTGAGAACGCACAGTGGCACATATGGCTAGGGCAGGTCCTGTTATGGTGACATCCATGATCCATGCAGGTTGTGACCTGCATCTGGTCCAGGTCACCCACTCATGGACTAAAGGAGGCAAGAGAGCAGTAGCTAGGATTGATATCTCAAGTGACAGAGGTAGTATAGGGATTGCAGATGCTGGTTTATATAGTAGGTCAAGGGCTGTAACCCCTGCTGGTCTCTTGTGTGAAGAAGGACAATGTTACTGATAGCAAATATTGAAAACAATTTTCAGCAAATTATTATCTATATAAAGGTGTTTATTGGAACGTGTAGGCACTTAGGATGGTATTTAAAAAAAAGACTATTAATGTAAAATGATATTTCTGCAGTAACAATGCAGTTGTTTTTTACACAGTGGTTGTTATTTTACACGGTAGTTGTTCTTTTCCGTGGCATTGTGAAATAAAGATGTACTTTGTGTCTTTATTATTTTACATATGTACTGCTGAATTCTTTTAAATATGGCGTGTTTATTTCAAATGTAGCCAGTTGTGTGTTATTTTGAAAGATGTGAGTTAGGGTATTAGAATACAGCTGCAGAATAGTACCACAAAAGAAATGTCTACTTCCCATCCTTCACTAAGTACACAGCTTGAGAAGAGCCAAGTCCATGTGTGCTAGCCAGTCCACAAGCCTGTCAGTCATTCTTTCATTTAGAAAAGTTATATTATCTCCAGAAATAACTTTATTGGAGAGGTGTCCCACATAGATAGTAGTCAGAATGTGTGCAATACGATCCATAGTGTAGGTCACCCGCACCAGGAGGTATAGCCTAAACCTGGATGCAAATGATACCATGAGTGCTAAGTGGTTACATATGGACTATGACTGTGACTTAAATGCATCAAGTCAGATGCACACTGCTTCAAGAGAGACAGTGAAAATACTGACGAATGCAAGAATATGTTGGTATAAACTATAGTGCGTATACATATATATATTTTTAAAACATTTAATGTAAACATACTTGGGGAAGGAAGGTAGGATTGGTACTTTCTACCTCCCAATATAATTTATATGAGGAGAGGCAGCACAAAGAAATCTTCTTCTGCCAGTGCTTCTTTAATACAGGAAGGCCCAGGGCACTAATCTGGTAGATGGAAACTGTATCTGCTGTAGCTCCTCAACAATCAATATTGGGAGGTAGGAATCATCAATCCTACCTCCTGGTCCCAGGTATTTCATTTTAAACAGTATAGTTGTCTTTCACCACCTACCTTCACCAGCAGGTCTCAACCTGATTAATATTCTTACGATTGGGATGTTACTACACAATTGTAGGAAGTGAGATTACCATACTGTTTTTATATAGAGTATTATATATGGTGTCATGGATGTGTAGAATTTTGGTAATTAGGTCATTTTTTTTTATGTGCAATAAACATTTTTTGTATGAATGTAGGCATTGTTTTATGTCTACCCACATAACATAGACCATTCTATATTTTGGACATCTAATTGCTATTAACTTAGATATTTTGTGCTGTGCATTATAGCAGTATTTTCTCTAAGATTTGTCTATGGAGAGTGTCATACACAATGTTTCAATATGTTAAGTGAACTCCTTGCACTACCCTAATTATTGGGTGAGACACAACAGTAGTTTAATAATATACATGGCACTCCATTCTATTATTTTACTTGATAGCTTCAATCAGTGCAGTAGTTCCATTCAGTGCATAAGCCAGCCTGTCCCCTAATCAGCATGTTCAAAAGCCAGCCAGTCAGTGTACTAGCCAATCTACTTGCAAGTGAAATAGCCATTTCACTTAGCAGCCTGCTAGCAAGTGCATCTGCCATTCAATCCACTAGCCTACAAGTTTAGCAACCATTGGCTCCTCAAGGTAGCCAGTCAGTGTACTAGCCAGTCCATCTTCCAGCCTATTTCTTTGTCAGAATGTCCATCATCTGACAACCAGTTTACCAGCCAATCAGTGCCTTATCCACTAGCCAGTTTACTAGTTTGCTAGTCTGTCTGTTTAAAAACAGCTGATTGCAGATCATTTGGGAAGGGGATTGTGGAACTTCTTCCTCCCTCCGAATTGCGGGACCAATTGTTACGCCACTGCTATCTATCTATCTATCCAATATACCGTATCTATCTAACTTTGTTATATTAACCTTTGTTAACGATATAGACAGATACTAAAAAATGTGGCAAAAATAGATATATGTGTATAGCTCAAAATTTTAGTGTGTTTTGAGATTAAAAAATAGGGTTGTGACTAACCTAAGGAAACATTATGTGTTGTAGGGACTACACCATTCCACGCTCATAACTTATCCTTTGTGAGATTGGATGCAGCTCATTGTTACCTCTTATACAAATAATAATTATAGATCAACTCATAGTGACTCACTTGCAATTGTGTCTAACAATGTCAAAAAGTGCTAGTGATGCCCTTAATGACAAGGTCAAAGATGTCTTCATTATGTGAAGTACACCAATGCCTTTCTTTAGAATGTATTTTTTTTACGAGTGCAAAATACCTGCCACTTTATTTCAGTAATGCTAATTATTTGTTTTCCCTTTCATGATAGAAGATATAACACACTCCACTTTGGCCACCCATGTATACTGTACACGATTTCTATATTAGCACACCATCAAAGATTTATTTATATATATATTCACAACACAAGACTTTTTAAGGAGAAAGCCAAGTGTCAATTGCATTGCATTATTTATATAATAAGGTGAAAATGTATGTGTGGTTCCGAGCTGTGAAATCAGATCATGTAGTGGCACACTGTTCTGAAATCACAGCTTTGTCATGACTACTCGCTTCCTAAAAATTATCTACAAACGCCACAGACAAAAGATGCCGCTATTCTTTGGGGTTTTTTCAAAGCGCGGGTCTTTAAAAAGATTCTATGGCTACTGCGTGACATGCTTCTTAAAGGGCTAAATGCTACTGACATTGATTGCAAATATGAAATGCGGGATATATGTACAAAGATGGGGACTTTTTCTGCTTCCATTGCTGTGGGACCAGAAAGCCTTGGGGAACCATTGACAAAATGCAGCTTGTAGCAGTTTCTTATAGAAATATAACAGCACTCACTAGCATTTCTGACATTAGGGATTTTCACTGAACCAAGAGGTCCTGGTTTAAAAAAAGAACCAAAATGTGCAATACATTGCATTCTCTGTAGCTTTGAGCAAATGTGTATCACAGGTCAGTTTGTTCTTATTTCTTCCCCTCTCTTCAGGCCTTATTCGAACTGGCAAGATTGCAGCTACAATTGTGTGTACTTGAATCACAAAAAAATTAACAATATCCAATTGCTCAGGAAGCATTTTTCATGGCTTGTAAGATGTATTGCAGTTTTTTTTTTTGAAGAAGAAGAAGATCTAGATGTGGCATTGATTTCAAACATTGTTTCTACATTGTAATGGTGAATATACACTAGTTACTTAATTTCAGATCGGAAAAAAGGGCGATCAGACCTGGCAAAAAATTTATGACTGATCATGCGGTCTTCTATGGACCGCACGGCCAGTCTCACAAATTATTGGAAGTGAATAATAATGCTACTGCCCGACAAGTTGGACGCATGCAATGCTTGCAAATTGACATCATTAAGTCCAGAAAGAAAGAGATTACTACATGTGAACTTTTTTATTAATGGGACACTAAATGATTCTCAGGAACTACCTGTGTTCAATAGAGCTAACCCCACGCAGCGTTACTCATACCTGCTTGCACCGCACTTTCAGCTGATGGGCGGGTTGCCCTGACAACTCTCCTATCTTTCCTATGGGCTCACATGCTCAGAAGATATCAGAGATGTTGGGACAATCAGCAGATCTGTGGGTTTGGTGCTGGCAATTAAAGGGGAACTAAAGTCTCCAGACAACATTGTCCCAACAGACAGAACACATTTACAAACATACAACAATCTGTGTCTCACCTTTCCCTTTTCTGTGGCCATTGGGTCATTTGTGTAAATAACCTGTTAGTACTAGAGGTCAACCCCCAGCTAAGTGTCTGCGTACAGGCACGTGCTCTGTAGAGCTCAACAGATCAAAACAAGGAAGTTGCAGCCTTGCTTTCTAGAAGCTGACAGCCAATCACATTACAGCACAGAGATCCTCCCTCTCCCTGACAGAAAACAGGGATTTTATTTTACTCTTGTCATAACAATGATATAATCCTTTACTTTTCATACAAAAAGAAAAGTAATCTTTGCAGTGTATTTCAAAGATAGCATGGGTGTAAGAAACGGAATACGAACATTTCTGGGGAATAGAACCTGCAACTTGTACATTTACTCTGTCTCGCTAAAAGCCCAAGATGCCTCCCGCGATCAGCCATTTTAAACAGCTGATCGCGCGTATGAATGAAACAGATATCTCCACACTACTATGGAAGTCCCTGAAAAGACTTTGAAAGCTGCTTGTTACCCTGCAGTCAGGGGCGTACCTGCAGGGGCCCGGGCCCCCCGAGAATGGAGGCTGAGTCCCTAACCCCCTCCTAGATGCCTCCCGCAATCAGCTGTTTAAACAGCTGATCGCACGTATGAATGAAACATATGCGCGATCAGCTGTTTTAAAGACTGGACCATAACTTCAAGAAGTCTGGGGCCCGGCCTCCATTCTCGGGGGACCCGGGCCCCTGCAGGTACGCCCCTGACTGCAGGGTAACAAGCAGCTTTCAAAGTCTTTTCAGGGACTTCCATATTGGTGTGGAGACTGTATAGAAAATACTCTGTGCATAGACAGTGAGTACTGGGGTCAGGGGGCGTGGTTCTTTGATGACATCATGGGCTTTGGGTTGTACTGGCAACTACATGGAAGCCTTCTTATCTACAGAATCTATTTCTCACATATACTAAATGTAACATACTAGAGAAGAATCTTACAATGTATCGGTGTTCTGGGGAGAAAAACTTTCACATTAGGTTTTACATTTTTTTAAATTTAGTTCTCCTTTAAGTGTAATGCTGCATTCCATTCTATTAAGCACAGGGAGGTAGAAACATCCTATCTTACCTCCCTTTGAATTATAGGTCAACCTGGCAGCACTTTTGTATCCTTTAAAATGGGTTTTTAATGCTTTAATAAATTATAAATTTAATAAATAAATTCTCATCATCACAACATTTTGGGGAGACATGCCTTGTAAAGTAATTTATTTCTTTTAGTGTGTTAGCATTACTACTAGTTTCTGTCTGGTACAATCAAAAATCTATGTAAAATGCATGCTGGTAAAACTGCCCTATACATTTTCTGGGTAATTTAGAGGAATGGTAACTTACACACATGACCTAAATGGATACGATAGCTAAACATCCATTTCTTGTATACAGATTGCAGTTAGTTACTCCAAATCAAGAATTTATTGAGTTGATGCCAACAATGCTGCAGGTGACAACTGATGGACCATGTTTTCCATGCTATCCAGTAGCTTTGCTCTATAAACCAATTGATTTGATTATTTGTAACAAGCTTTAAAACATTGGAACTGTCCAATCAGATTGCATGAGAATTTACCTTGTGAGAGTGAACTTAATTTTGCATTAGGTGCACATTTGACTTTTTCATTTCATCTTGTTTTTAAGTAATAATTGTATCTTTTGTACAAGTAGCCATACAGCAGCATCTATCTGATGATTAGTCCCTCGTGAGCATGTAAAATGTATATATAACCACACAACCACCACAAGCAATGCTATATGCCAATAGCAGATAACCATTTTGATACTTTTAACACTAGCAAGTAGCTCGTTTAGAGAGCTGCTATTAGCATATATAGTAAGATTGCTGTGATCACACCCAGGAAGCCAATAGCGGCTTTTGCTGCAATTCCCTGGTAATCTGATAGCATTCTTACCTAGAATACTTGTGCACTGGTCAACTACTCCACGTAATAGTTTTTAGTTACATGTAAATTATACAGTATGTAAGAATATAACTAACTAACTGTCAGTGCATTTCAATGTTTATGTGATCTTCAAACAGTTTTGTGAGGATGTACACCTGCCACACACCCTGACCCCTTCTTTTTTGACAGCTAATTTGGTATACAGGTGTTTCCTCAATATGGAATCCCTGATAAGACTGTTGCTCTGCAGTTTATTTCCCAGCCTGCATGAATCACAAAAAAGAAAGTTACGCCATAAAAAATGCACATTTAGGACTTGAGAATAGAACCAATAATCGTAGGGACTAAATAATTTACATTGTAAAATCAGCAAAACTATTAATGTTGTTCCTGGAGGAGTACAAAAAAAACCCCCAAAACAACAACACCAAAAAACACTGAGTGCCTGATATAGAGTTAATTCTCAAATCTGACATTTTTGCTACTTTTCTTTCTCCCCCTTATAATACAAAAGTATGATTCTCCTGCTGTCATAACAGCCCCAGTTTATAGAGGGGGGATCTGTTAATAGACACACTGTAAAAACTCAGTTCTCTGTGTCTAAAAAGAGAAATGCAGGTATGTGTGCTGTAATAGGATTACGGCTAGTAGACAGAAGAGGTAACCGTAATTCAATATGATCTATTTGGAAGTCAGAAACATTATAGGTGCCTCATTGCTAATCCTGGTGGCCTGGGTAAAGTTGTTTAGAATTCAAATAATAAGGCAGAAGCTTACTATAGTGCTGCATAGCAAACATGTTTTGGGGGAGACCCCTTTCCTCGGGAGAGGTCACAGCACTGTTTTGATCTACTGTATAGGAAAACCAAGAGCATGTGCTAAAAACAGTGACCTCACACAGTAGAGGCATTAAAAATAAAGATAATTTATGGGAGGTTATCAACAGTAGCTACAGGTTAATTAGATAAATCAGTCAACAACATCCAAAGCAAAGAAAAAGGAAAGACACAGCATATTGTACAAAGGTGGAATGTGTTCTATCTACTGAGACTGAGAATTTTATCTGGTGACTTTTGTTGCCTTTAAGAGCAAATTTCTGAAATAGTAATCGTCATTCTCATCACATACATTTTAGGATTTGCTCTCAGACTTTTTTGGTCCGTTGAGTGGCTTCACAAGGTGAGACGAAAAAAGACATTGTCTTCCAATGTTAGACACTAGTTCTAATACTGATCACATAAAGTCTGTAAACAAGAGTTAGTTTACTAGGAGAATATTAAAGACTATTTGAAAAATTTAGCTAATTTTTAACCTAGGAACCCCATCACTGATGTGTGTTGGTTCATGTGGCATTTCTTTCTTATTGCTATGAATGGAAAAGGATTACAAACTTTATAACTGTAAAACGTCGTTAGCAATGTTTCCGTAGCAATCAGCCTTTCGGTTTGCTATTGGATATTGAAGTATACAAAGGTATAAAAAATGCTTTTTAATACACAGCTTATTAAAATGTAATTAGAGGAGTAGGCAGGTCAAAAGGCAGAATGGACAAAGATTAATGGCAAGATTAATATTCTTCCTGCACAGAATAGGAAATGTCAGAAGGATGGGGAGAAAAAATACCATGTGGAGATAAATAACTGGAATAAATGAATCTATTTCTTTGCTTACTTTAGCTAGGGTATCTCATTCATTTAAACTGCTGAGCCAAAACCTGGATCCCATAAATGTTGCTCTACTCTGCTGGGGTGGAAGGGGTTGATTCCATCAGGAGGCAGATGACGAGACCATCCTTTTGTGCGCACAGGTGGTTCTCTGCTCTGATGGATGAGCTGAATTTAAAGTGATTAGAGCCTTACAAGCAATGTGAACTTGGAACAAAGGTACCAGTCAGAGCTCGTCAGCAGGACTAGTGATTAATTGCCCTATTGTGTTCAGCATTCCAAAACTGCCCTTGTAACTAACAGATTAGGGTGAGTGGATGAAGCTGAAGGACTTTTTCTTTTGTTCCATTGAAAGAATCCCACCAGGGTTTTTCTTCTTGTCTTTTCTCAGCCTCAATGAGCAAGTTCCCAAATGTTTAATACTTTATGAAGGAATCTAGTTCCCATTTAAAGCATTATAAAATAATGGCACAGATGAAAAGATAAACTGCTAATAGATGTGACATGTATTTATGTTCCTGATTGCTGTGGGAGATATTGTAACCTACTGTATATTGATCATATTATTATTACTATTACTATTATTATTATTGATTTACATAGTGCTGTGATATCTGGGTAACCAGGTTGATAGTATAGAAGAAATTCAAACTGGGACAGCAGGGCAGAAACTCTGTAAACTCTGTAGATTCCCCAAGCTTTCTCTCAAAAGCTTGTCTGTAAAAATGAACTGTTAGTCCATAATAAAAAGGTATCACCTTATCCTAAAGTACTCACCTCTTAGTATATGCTACTGGACTAATACGGCTACAACCATTTTACCTAGATTCCCCACCAATTCACTTCACTATCCCCTAGCAACACCTGCTTCCTTAAAGGGCAAGTCTAGCCAAAAAATAAGTTTAGCTAGAAATGTAGAAGACCCCCCCAAACCCCACTTTCGAATTATTAATTTTATTAATAATTATTAATTGTGCCAAACATTCCCCTGAAGGCACTTACCTGACCCAGTCCCACATCGTCTAGGCCCCGCCTCCTCTTTTGAGCTTGTTTCAAGCAAAAACAGGAGCAGAGGGTTTCTGCAATGACACCTAATTCCTGGTCGCGGATGTCAGTCGATTGGGCGTGATGTCACATTGCGCCTTTACTGACAGCCACAACAGGAAGTGGAGCTTCTGCCAGCCGCAGAGCAAAGAGGAGCAGTGTGGGACCGGATCAGGTAAGGAACTTCAGGGGTATCTTTGGACCAAATTAATAATGTGAAAATGGGGGTTGGATGGGGGTGATCTACATTTCTACCTAAACTTATTTTTTGACTGGACATGCCATTTAACCATTCCTTTGTTCCTAGTTAAACATGCACGCTAAAACAAACAGAGAACACATTAAAGGGCATGTCCACCCAAAACTATAATTTCACTCACTACTGGCCCCACTCTGTAGTGCATAAAAACCCTTACCTTACATCCCTGCTCTAAATGGCTGCCCTGCTATGCCCCTCCAAAGTCCAAAAAACTGTCCACCGTATGCCTGGCAGAGTCCATATAGGACTCTGCCTCCTGTATCTCCTCCGGGAGAATTTTGCCATGCGCACTGCCACCCTCCCTCCCTCCCCCCCTCCCCCCCCCCCCCTCTCCCCCCCCCCCCCCCCCCTCCCGCCCCTCCCCCCCTCCCTCTCTCTCCCTCCCCTCCCTCTCCCACCCATTTTCCTCTCCTCCCCCTAACGTAAAACCCCTTTGGTTTTTAGTAGTTTTCCCTCCCCCAGCCCCAACCACTATAATAGGTTTTACAGAAACTCCCCCGAACTCTACATACCTTACCTCTCTCCCCTGGCATTCTCCACTGCTGGCCAATGTTCCCTCATACCATCACATGCTTTAGATCCTGTACCAAAAATCTGAGGCCCTTAGAACCTCTCTAATATAAGGCACAGCTACAGGCAGATCAAAAATGGAGAGTTCATCAAAAACTCTCCATCAAAGTAATTTTATTGCTTGCAAAGTTATTTCTAGGCAAAACATTTTTTTTACTGATCGAATACAGTATTAGTACAATATTAGTATATGGCCTGCTAATAGCATACTTTTATCCAGTGCTATTCTGTTATTTTCGATATAATGCCCATTAATGTTCTTATAGACAAAAGCTTAATTAACCCTAAAACACCTACACCTAAAACTGTATTAGAGGTGCATGCTTCTGTTCTTTCACTTCAATCTATTGATCATCCCACATTATTTTGCAATGTTCTGCACTCAATTTGCCACTTGACATATATATGTGTGTGCCTGCAAGCTACTTTGTTAAATATTGTCACAAACTCCAAACTAAACTAAAAAGTGACAGTTTAACTTGTTCATGGCATCAATTGGCTGACTGGTGGTTTAATACCAAATAGCTTACAAATGTGCTTGTATACGAACCCATTAAAGTCAATGGGGACCAAATAATTTGAAAAGATCATATTAAATATAGAAAAAATAACAATGGTAACTTGCTGTGAATTGCTGTGGCACCTGGGAAATGGTCTGGGGAACATGAGCAAATCACCAAAACTTCTTTAGACATTTCCTTCCCCCACAATAATCGGGTTTCCACTAACTACATTCGAGGGTTATGGCCAATTCAAAGGGATTACCGAATGCTACATTCAAGGGTTACCAAAACTGAAGGCTACATTTGAGGGTATCCTAAATCGAACACTACATTTGAGGGTTACCGATTTGAAAATTGGATAATTAGCGAAAATAAGGTTATCAGCATAATACAAATAATAATAGAACCTCCTTGTGTTAGTGTATTCTGGCTGCAATATTTATTATAAACAAAGAGGAAACCAAACTTGCACCCCTTGTTTGGAACAAAAACTCCCATTACCCTTAGTAATCCTTAACACTTTATAGCTGGATAGCTGCTGGACAGTCTTTTAAGAACAGTTTTTACCCTTCTGCTGTACGTGTTTTAAACTCAATGTTGTAAGGTAATATACTGTGCTATGTTTTTGTACTTTCAGCCTGTTTATATAAGAACTATGTGAGTTTTTCACTGACTCAATGCTGAGTACTGTGACTAATAAATCAAAACTGAATCTGAATCTGACAGATGCTCTTACAAATATTTGTCAGATAGAAAAAGGAAAGGTTTGCTAGCAAGCAGATGTCCCACATTTAAGCTATACAATACAATATGTGTAGGTATTTTATATGACAAAGTCTGCTCCTACCAGGAAGGGTATTTTACTACAATAGTTAAATTCATAGTAACTTTAGGTTAAAGCTTTAACAAAACACACATATTAAAAGGAACACTATACCTGTTAATAAAATATCTTGTTTATCATTAACCCACCGCTCTCTGCCACAACTACTAAGCATGTTGAATCCCTTATCTTTTATAAAAGGTTTATAGAAAAACAGTCCTGCAGGATGGATGTTACTTAAGGGAATAGTTCACTGCAAAAGTGAGCTATTCCTTTAATGCATTGATTGAAGACCAGGAGGTAAAGGACCTATGCCTTACCTCCCATTCTTCAATCAATCAACCAGAAGCCAGAAACAAAGGTGAGTATATTTACTTTGTGCACTATCCACCGCTGGCTCCATTGACAAGTCCCGACTTCTTCCGGGCTTAGATTAACTATAGCAAACATGCACCATAATGCACAGTCTTCAATCAATGCATTAAAGGAATATTTCACTTTTTCAGTGAACTATTCTTTTAAAAGTAGTAATAGCAACCTGTACCACAAGACTGCAGATTAGAATGAATCATCATTTTCACCGCCTTTATTAAAACTTTTATTTAAGGATCATACAGTACATTAAATCTTGTCTGGTAAACACAAGAACATATAAATCATGATGATGTATGAATCCAGTAAGGGCAGGGCCACACTGCATCGCATATAAAATTGCGATCTTTTTAATACACGCTTTTAAAATGCGATTTTGCGGTTTTTGGGAATTGCGTGTATGCGATTTTCATTTGTTTGTGTTTTTTCCCCAAATGCATGGGGCAGTTAGAGGGGAGTAAGACATCAAATTTGTATTAATTGTGCACCTAAGGTACAACAAATTATTTATACTAAGAAGTCATCAATAAAGAAATACAGAGGAATATATATTGGTTTAGGGGCATTATGGCCACTTAAAGATTAGCACTAATACCATGACACTCAAACATTCCATAATTGCTGCCAGGTTTAATGTTCTTATATTCACTGAAAGATGTCTTGACACGAAGACATTTCCTGGTATTTCTTTATTTTCCCCTTCGTTTCATTTTTGCAGATAAAGAAAAGCATAGCAAGACATCACACAGCTCTACCAGAAAGGATCTGATTAAAGCCAAATCTAAATCACAACATATTTACCAAGGTTTATGAAATATTAGTCTAACATCTATCATTCTGTTAAGACACAGATAGAGCTTGCTTTGTATAAAACCATTCTGAGCCATGGTAATTACATGGTAATCAAACAGCAATTAATTTATATGATTTTCATCTTCGCACATAGAGTAAAACAAATGTGGGAAGCATGAATACAAGTCTACTGAAGCTTGAGAAGATAAACAAGTCTTTCAGGAATAGGAAGGTCCTTCTGTCTTTATGTTATCAGGGAAAATGGTCTTCCCTGTTGCCAAAGAGGTCCATAGCACTTCAACAGACATCATGGTGTTAACCACCCATTATATTTATAAGCAGGTTATGTACATTTCTTGTTGTTATAATCTTATTAGTTTATCCTTGCAACACTGAAGATTTTAAAGAATTTTGGTGCTTGTTCAAGTGTAGCCCCAAAAGATCCAAACTATGCTCTATTAGCTACTCGGTTCACAGTCACCCGTCTATGTAAGTTTCCTTTTTGTGTGTGTGTCAATGATTTTACTAATTCTTGGGCTTCTTCTATATACATGGATTTTAGGCTTCTTGGGGCATATTTATAAACAATCGCTATATTCGTCATTTCGCAATCACAGGATATTGCCGTAGCAAAGACCGGTATTTCCGTCGCATTTATGAAGTATCCCCACAACAGTAGTATATATATATATATATATTTTTGGCCGGTGCACTCCGTATACCATACAGTTGAGTCCTTTGAGGCAAAAAGAGAACATCTTTTTAAAACTGGAAATCGCGATGGTATTAGAGTAATTGCTGGAAAACACCCCCATTGGCCATTATAAGTATTTAGAAACACTCCACAATGTACTTGCGCCTTCTAAGGACCCACTGGCAGGCTACATATATGTTCACTTGTGCATTTTTGTCACTTTCAGACTTGGCGATTTTAAATAGCCAAACCCAATGCAAGGAAACACTTAAGCAAAGTTTTTGGGAGTAATGACTTTTCACCATCGGTGATGAAAATTTAACAGACCTTTATAAATATGCCCCTTTATCATTAGTTTTTCCATTGAGGTGCGTGTTGCAATAAGGAATGAATACTTAGGTATTCTACATATTCTCATTTTTTTTTTTAAACGGTAAATTTTACCTCATTGCTTGCTGGATAGGTCAAACAAGCTCAGATCTCTACTGGGCAAGTCAAGGGCAAGATCATAATAGACACTATAAGGAGTCCTGCAAAGGGAAAGTGGATAATTTGATAGCATTGATTTGCACATAGAGATATTGATGGATGGGCAGAGTAAGGTTGCAATCAGAAAAATCTGTATTTTCACTTAACTTACACTTTAAATTGATGCTCGGCATCATCCACAATTGTGCACATAAGAACTTGGTGGAAAAGGTAAGAAAAGTGATGGGGTGGTTGAAGTCTCGTGAGGTCCTGGGAGACTTCCAGTTCTAAAGTTCTGGCAGCAGGACTTGTGGGGTAGCCGGGTAAGTAGGAGCTAGGATCCCAAACTCACTCCCTATGTTAGGTAAGATGTAGAATTGGTAAGATACTGTACCTGTTGAATATTGTTAATTTATTTGTTATTTGTTAATTAGTTAATTTATATAATATACCGGAGAAGAGTTTTATAATAGTTGGGGTAGGGGTTGTAGCATCATTGACAAAAAAAGTTTGTCCCTGATCTACCTTGTTTCTTAAAATAATGAATGTACGTTGTGCTATTCATTAGAAGCAATACAAATACATTCATCAGTCTGTATAGTGACTTTTAATGCTGCACTATTTTTAATAATTTAGGTTTGGTGCATTAGGTAAAGAATTACTGTATGTTACCTTTCCAGTGTCCTAAAGAGGTAAGAAGTTGTCAAACTGAACCTAACTCAATCCAACAGTTTTCATCTTTTTAATTACTCTGACCAGCAGAATGGTCTAGACAAAGTGCTTAGATTTCTTAGCATGTTCATTACCATTTCTGCCTCATCCTGTTTTACTAATAAGAGGAAACTTGGCAGCAGATTTTTGCCTCATGCATGTGCCTGCAAGTGTATTGGTTATGGATATTTTCACAGCCTGTTTGGCTTTCATGCACTAGGAAACCCGTTAAAGTAAAGCGAGTGTGTCTCAAGGCTTGCTGCTTACATGTACATCCTACTTCATAAAGACATAACACACACAGCGGGTATGCGATTTGTAATTACGGTTTGCTTCTAATGTAACTCAGAGGTAATTACCCCAAGAAGATTACAGCCAATTGTAAAGCATTGATAGGATGCAGGCAGGGTTTCTATCACTTAACATGAAAACTGGTATTTCTCTTCCTCTGACACGTCTAAAGTAATGAATAAAAAGAAACCTTTTCAGTAACAGAGAGGCCTTTTCAATTCATTTACCAATTGCAACTCAGTCACATTATCAAAATACAGAGTTCAACTGAACGTTAACTCTTTCTGTGACCAGAGGAATACACATGCCGGCTCATATACCTAGAGCTTCTAGGCAGATATGTGGAGTTAAAGCCGTACTAACCGATTCGCACGAGTTACACAAGACACCCACGCATCTGGTGCTCGCGATTAAATATCTTTTAGCACAAGATTTTAACGCCGGCGTTATTACTCATGGGAGCATAGATACCTGGAGCAATAGTGAGTCTGGATAAATCTCCCCCATAGTATCACCAACATGGCAACAGGCCACAAGGTTTCACTATCCTAAATCCATTCACAAAACTGCAATAACTTGTGTTATATCTCAATATCCTGACAAATCTAATAAATGTATTTAGTGACCACAACATTTTTCATTTGTAGACACTAAATAAATTTCTTTGAATATATCTTGGAGTAAGACCCTCAATATATACTTTTTCCCTGGCACACCTGACAGAGGGGACCAGCAAACTTCAAAGGGTATGTCCAGCAAAAATGTAAGTTTGTTTCTAATGGATTTACTGAAGAACAGGAGGTAAATGCACTATCTCTTACCTCCCGTTCTTCAGTAAATCTTACAGGAGAGGAGGAGACACTTACCCGCTCCAGCGCCCAAATCCCTGACGCCTCCGACGCATCTCCATGAGGACGAGGAAACTGTCAGTGAAGTTGGCGCTGGAGTGGGTCCGTGGGTAAGTGTCTCCTCCTCTCCTGTAAGATTTACTGAAGAAAGGGAGGTAACAGATAGTGCATTTACCTCCTGTTCTTCTGTAAATCAGATAGAAACAAACTTACATTTTTGCTGGACATACCCTTCAAGGTAAGATTCCTTCTATCTGGAGTGCTGGAGAGAAAGATAACTATTGGGAATGTGGTGTTTGGAGGTGGGGGGTGTTATTAGTGGGGGATTAAAAGTTTATTCTGGGATGAACATGCCCTTTAACAGATAAAAAGTACAAACAGTAATGTTTTGTTTGAGTTAAAAACACAGAAGACTTGGGATGTTACAAATCCTGTAAAACCTAGGAAATAGCTTGCAAGTTCATTTTTAACAAGTTATGGTTATATGTGCGTGTTCCCTGACCACTTCCCAGGTCCCTGTGTCATTTACACTAACTTACTGTTACTATGTGTACATTAAATTCAATGTGACCTTTCAGGTTGTTGGTTTTTTTTTACTTCTATGGATCGGCTTTCGAATTTTTGGATTTTTTTTTTTTTACTTTTCCAACATTTCCTGTTGTTATTGGTTCCCAGGTTCTCAATGTATTACCATTGAGATTTCAATACAAATAATTTTATAGTGACTAATAAATTGAACGGAATAAAAGTACTTCACTCTGTGGCAATGTTTCCCTTTTCCTAGCAAAAAAGGCCACATTAGCCTACTCAGCTGTATGTCAGAGATTTGCAATAGCTTATGTGCTGTGGATTTTGGTGAATTGAAGCTGAAGAAGCTTTGCGGAAAGTCTGAGGGATTTAAAAAGAAAAAAAACCAATAAAACACTTAAACAGGTTTCCCAAGGTTCACTAAGAAAATATTGTTTAAAGCTTCTTCCCTTAAGGTTGAGAAAAGTAAAGTGAAATCACAAAGCAATGGGAGGGAGAATACCGAACCAATGTGCCGCTGCCAGGGAAGAGAACTAACACTACTGGAATAATTTAATTGCTCATCAGTTAATTATACAGTATTATAATGTTAATGTGTCTTCACGGTGACAGTATAATAGGTATAGATTGGTGCATATGAAAAAGAAAATGTTTGGTGCAGTAATTATAAGCGAGAGCAAAGCCGTTAGAATAATTATAACGCTTCACCGGGGAATTAACATATTGTTCAATTTAAGATGGGAGAACAAAGAGAAGTGAAGTTAAATGTTGAAGGACATGGATCTGAGCACAGAAATGGGCAATCAACACTTTTTGGTCAAGGTGGGTTAGGCAGACAATTCTAATGGGCTCAGGAACCTTTCTATTCCTCCGCAAAATCCTCGTAAAATGATCAAGCTAGATGTTTGTTGGAACATCAGGAAGTAAGTTTGTGTATGGCCAGCTTAATACTGACCATACTTTAGTAGACATACAGCCTCATGGCTTTCCTGCAATATTCCAACGACTATCTGGGATGATTGATAGTTCAGGTGTTGTTTGCTGATCTGGCAGGATGGGCCAACAACGTTTATCGGTTATGCCCGAAATAGCCAGTAATGACTGCTCGCCTCTACGAGCCTTTACTGTTATCAAAAACATAATCTTGTTTTCTCATCACCATCATCACTTCTATATAAGATTTTCTCCATGCCCCTTAATTTATTAAACCTTTGTCTCTTTGTGCATCTACAATTATCACTAGGTACAGTTATTGGAGTTAGTGTATCACTTATTATGCACATTCAATTAGTTTCAGGTCTGTTTGCGATGAAGCAACATACATGGAGTTTTCTCCTTTTCACCTAAATTCTAAATTAGAATGACAGTTAAAATACAAACACCAGTACATCAGTCTAATAGATCTGTGTACCTGTGGGAGAAATGTGTGTGTGACTGGAACAGGAGTCTTAAAGCTAGGTACACACCATACAACAATTCAGCCTGACAAATGTTTCAGTGTTTCAGTTGGTCGGGCCAAATTATTGTACAGTTCCTTGTGGCGGCCGCGACTGACCGTCAATTGTTTGTTTCTTCTAAATCAGACAAACGCAGATCGGAAAACCACGGCCGATCGTGCGGTCCTCTATGGGATGTGGCTGCTTTTGCCACTACCAACAGTCTTTCCTCCTGACCGACCTGTCGAAAGTCTCGAATGGTTGGTCAGGAGGAAGCACTCTATTTCTAAAACCCTAATACTAACCGTACAATATGTCCTGTACCTGCATTGTTCTTGGGCAATCATTTTGCAATCAACTGATTTGTCAATCAAATGCAAATCGACCTAATATCTATTTGCATTATGACCAGCATAATGCCTCCAAGAAAGGGCAAACAATTGGGGATCCACACAGAACAGCAATCAGTTTGGATTTTTATCATTCTTGCGGACAATAGGGATTCCTCCCATTTGTGTGACTTAGTAGTAGTTTATCTGTTTGTATCAATTAGATCAACTGGACTTGAAGTTAGTTCTTGAAGACGTTTCGCTAGTCATCCGACTGGCTTTCTCAATTCAGAAATTTTGCATTGAGAAAGCCAGTCGGATGACTAGCGAAACGTCTTCAAGAACTACATTTTAAGTCTTGTGAAGGTTCTCATTCATCCAGGTCATGGTAATCTGTTGTATTCAATTAGATCAACTGGACTGAAATGTAGTTCTTGAGACGTTTCGCTAGTCATCCGACTGCTTTCTCAATGTACAATTCATTCTGAATTGAGAAGCCAGTCGGATGACTAGCGAAACGTCTTCAAGAACTACATTTTAAGTCCAGTTGATCTAATTGAATACAACAGATATACCATGACCTGGATGAATGAGAACCTTCACAAGCTTAGTAGCTTAGTAGTAGTTTATAGCAGCATTGTAAAGTTGAGCTAAAAGTGATGCAATAGCGATACTATATCACTTATGGTGACTGTGTAGGTGTTTTTTTTTGTAAAACCTGCAAAGCCTTTGCTGTTCCCTTTTTAAAGTCATGGTAACCCAGTGCAAATGGGTTAGCGTGACTTTAAGATGGAAAGTCGGCATTATCGTCTCATATTAAATCTCCCCCACTGAGTCAGTAGACCTGGTATACTTTGTTTCCATTCAGATTATTTGGCCAGGTACTAAATTGGGGTTGAAAACATCCAATGAAGCAACTTGATCTGCCTTGTGGTAGAATTATTATGAATCAATGTCATTGTCCTGCTGTACTCTTATCTTCTTAATGAAAGAACAGTATTAATACATGAGTAATAATCAGATCTGTTTTGTGTTTCTGGTTTTGTTCCCAGCCACGGATGTAAACATGAGCTTGTTTTCAAACAGTGGGGTACTATTACTTGCAAGACAGCCTATTATATTAAATGTTTTCACTTCTCTGCGTACAAATCCATAGCAATCTCCCACTCTGTATCTTCTGACTCACAGTTTGCTGCCAGTCAGAGCTTGGGAAGCAGTTTGTTTACATCTCTCCAAGAGCACGTTTTGGAAAACACAGTAATCAAAGTCATTTTATGAATGGGCTTTAAATGTATACTGGGATATTGCAAATGGAGACAAATGCACCCCTGTAGGATAGGAAACCTCTAAACTACACCAGTTACTGCTGTAATCAATTTGTATGAAGGAGCATGGATCTATCATATATAACTGCTCATACTGCTCTTCCTATTGACAGATATGATTACTTAACAGAGACTCCATTTGCTCCATAGGTCTTACTGTAATCCAACATCTTGACCTTTCTCTGCTAACCCCTGAGATATGATAACCTTTTAGAAATAAATGGTACATGTGGACGAGGGATTGACTCTACATAAGGGTGCTCTGTGCTGACATATCATGTCTTATTGCAAATACTTGCTAAATGCAATACCAGATTGCTACATAACAAAAATCCTTAAAGAGACATTAAACACCCAACACAA
The DNA here is from genome assembly GCA_019447015.1 of Hymenochirus boettgeri. NCBI lineage: Eukaryota > Metazoa > Chordata > Amphibia > Anura > Pipidae > Hymenochirus > Hymenochirus boettgeri. The sequence continues at coordinate 106,764,473 of CM033477.1, read as the reverse complement.
ATTCTTCTTTGCTGGCTGTAGTCCTGTATGTTCATGCCTCCTCGGACAGCTTTACAAGATTCTTCAGGGACATGACATCACACAGCTGCTACCTGAAAGAACCAGGAAGGAAGCACAAAAGCTGGGGAGGAAAAACAAGAATATCTCTGTCTAGAGACAACTGACAGCATGCCGGTGTGCTTTTTTTATTCTTTCCAAAGGTTAAGAACTACTAAAGGAAGGTATTTAAAGGTCATTTAAACCTGCTGTGCATCCTCCTTAAAGGGCATTGCAACCCTCAACCAATGTTTTACCCTACAACCAGGATCCCCCCACCACACCCCTATACCCTACTTTCACAATACTTGTCTTGTTCCCCAGCTTTCCTGAAAGAATCCCACAGCAAACACAACAATTTGGGATAAAATCTCCAGCCATGTTCAATCTATTTTCTGTACAATTTTTTACTCAAAAAAAAAAAAGCTTGCTCATGGCAAACATTTTAGCTGATATTTTATTCCTAGCGACTGAAATATCGGCCTGTGTGTACACAGCCTTACTGGTATCTTGCTGATTGCTTTGGTTTACCCTCCACCCAGGGGCTTTCAGGAAGCTAAACCTAACTTTCCACAATCATAATAGACATTGGTAGTATGTCATAGCCTACTTAGATTGTAGGACAGGTCCTAAAATGAAAGTAAATACAATACAATAATGTGAAATAATAAGATGGAGAAGGTATACTGCTGAAATAACATTGAGGGATTACGTAAAACATTGGGATTACATAAATATATAAATGTAAAATAGTAAAAGGAAAAATGCACAGAAAAACTCTTTTTACATTACCCATTACTTGTAATCTGTAGAGCCTGCCCTGAGTTAGACATAGATCTATTAATCTATTAATGAATATATATTCATTCTCAGTCTAGCTTTCCCTACTCAGATTTGTATCTCTCTTTTTATTTTTCCCATCTTATCTTTGATCAGGCTTCTGTTTAACTACTGCTACACTTTCTCAATAAAATGAAGGTCTCTTTTAACTCAGTCCAGATATAATAAACTGATTGTTGGGAAATTCTACTCTGAGCCCTACCAGTGTATAATGCAGGAGCAGCACTTCTGAAAAGCAAAGAGAATTAGAAGCAATGATAATGATAATATTCTGCTGTAGGATTTCACAGAACATCACGTCTATACTAACTACACTATACTATGCATTTGACAGAATGTTTTAGTATCTTTAGCATAGTAGATTTTCTAGTTTCTAAAATTCCAGTTCCTTTCATGGGAAAATGTACATTTTGGTACCAGAGGGGAAAAAACAAACAAAACAAGAAGCAGTAGTAAGACTTAGGGAACTTTTGGATGTGAAAGTCGGACCATTTCGTAGATTTGTTTTTCTTGTTTGTTTTCTATTGTCAGAAACAATTTTGGTTAAACCTCATTGATGCTGTACGGTACTTTCTAAACATAATATAATGTCTATCGAGCAGAACAGCACAAACTGAGACTCCTACTATACAGTAGTTAAGACCCCTTCTGCACATGCTCAAGCTAATAAAAACCTCTTTGAGCAGAGGGAGGAGGCAGATACCTTTGTCAGAACTGAAGAGAACTTATCATTAATTATATGGTTACAAATTCATGTAATAAATAGAGATGTCCGAACTTCACAAAATCTGGTCCGCTCGAGGACCCGCGAATTTTCGGAAAAATCCGAACATTCGAAAATCCGCGAGCAGACCCATTAAAATGAAAAATATCCTCGAAAATACGAGAAATCCTCGTAATTTCGAAAATTTTCGAAAATACATATTTCCCGCATTTTCGAAAATACGTAAAATCTTCGTAATTTCGAAAATTTTCGAAAATACGAGAAATGCGTGGTTCGGAAGTTCGGAAGGCAGAAAATCCGGAGAAATTCGCCGTTCGCGAAAGGGATAAATCCGCGGCAGATCCGGGTTCGGATCCGTGAACCGGCCATCCCTAGTAATAAACTCATAAAAATAGCAGTTAACTGACAAATCTATATTTTTGTTTTAATGGTGGGCATGCCATTAATTATAAATGAATAAATGCACATGGCCTGCACCTGCCCTTAGAAACATCCTCACTTCTCTGGTTTCTTCAAGCTATTTTACATTTTTTTAAAAATTGCATAAGGCTATTTTATACAGGACACATGCATCGACAGAATGCATCAGCACCAGCTCAAGTACTGTCACCAAAAAGTGGTGTAGAGTGAACAAACATAAGTGATGAGAATGTTTGCCCTGTGTTTACAAAGTGTGGAGCGCAGTTGCTATTACATCATTTTATTTAATGCATTCTGCGTTTAAAGAAAAAAAGTTTCTTTTAGAGCTCGCATGTGTTAATTATGTGCACAGAACATAGCACCAAACCAATGCCATGTTAAAGAGCATGTCTACCACTCCCAACATGAAAAAACATACTCATCTCCCCCGCCACAGAAAATCTTAAAATTGCATTAGTGGCTTACCTACCACCATTCCTGAACTGAGATATTTGATCCAGAATTTGCAGTCTTCCTGGTGCAGTAGTTAACAACTGCCATGATGAAGGACATCACAGCCATTAACTGCTGCAAACCATGCAGCCTCCTTGCACATGCGCAAGCGTATAATGAGCTTTTACAGCTTTAAGAGGAGACAGCAACATTTGGGAAAGAAGACAGCAAACTTCGGATCAGATATCTCCGTTCAGGAACCCCAGTAAAGTAAGTCACTTTTGCATCTGATCTCCCCTGTTAGAGGAGGTTAATTCTAGTTCTGGCCAATTCTACTACACATTTGTTATCTCTGATTTTTTTTTGGATTCTATATTGTATTACTATTAATACTGAGGTATTATTATTATTTTATTTTTTACCTAGAAAGAGTAAATTTCCTGGGCACACTGTATTTAAATTAAAGAATTTTTATTTTCAACGTTTCAATGTCACACAGGACATCTTCATCAGGACAAACAAAGTGCAAGTGCATGTGCATATTTTTATACAACCCAATCATGTGACATGCCACACCCTCTTAGTCAACCAACATACATATTCATTGCACAATAAATAGAATAAACAACTGTTCAGGTACCTAGAATATACCCAATTTATACGTCACTCGCCATCACTTCACATCTTCAAACGCACCCTCAAAACCCCCATTTTCGGCAGTTTACAATCTGGACCTGGACACTTCTACCCCTCTTACTGACCCATCACACCCCCTAGTTATAATCCACACACCTTGTTAGCTACTGATCTGCTTTCCCTTTTGTTCATCCCCATCTCCTCTAGAACTTAAGTTCTCGGGGCAGGACCCCCATCCTATTGTACCACAGTTATGCTGTAACTACCACACTGATGCAGCTGGGACAGCACCTCGATTATTTGCACATTGTTTACTTCACTACCCTTTTATGTAACAAGTATGTTTTCCTTATGTATATTAATGTAACTGTAAAGCACCATGGAGATGTTGGTGCTATATAAATCTACAATAATAATAATATAATAATAAAGAAACTGAACTTTTAATCAATTGGTCTATTGAAAAGCTTTTTGGTGTAAACTTTGTTAAATATATTGTGGTTAAAAAAACTCTCAACCTAATCAGATTTTATAAATAACAATAGGAAATCCTATATGAAGAGGTTGTAGTAGGGCATAACTACAAGGGAAACAGGTGTGTGCTGCACTGGTACCCAGGGCCCTAACTTATACCCTCCCTCCCACAGACACAGGCATCACCCAGAACCACTCAACACAGGAAGAGTGGGCCCATTCTTTATAGTTACACAACCCTGATGAATGTGTTGACTCTGTGTTGACTCCTGTATTTTTTCTTACAGGATGGGGTAGGTACAGGGCCAGATTTACCATAAGCATGGTAGGGCATTCTCGCCTAGCGGTTACGGTGTGTACCTTCATTTGCAGCATTGGTGTGTTATTTTATTAAAAGCATCTCACACTCTGTGTACAGTTTGCAAAACTTCATTTTAGCATAATTAATTATGCATGAAGAGCCAAATTACTGTTCTTCAATTTCTTCTTGTTGTTTTTGTTCTCTTTAATTCTTCACTTTTTTGGACTTATCTCCCCCCACAGTTTTTTAAAATCTAAAGCTAGAGACACAAAATTTGGTACACACAATTTGGACACTGGGAGAAGTATGCTTTCTTCTAGCTAAGAAAGTGTTAATGGCGAATTTCGACAATGTTTCCCCTGTTAAAGGGTATCTCCACTGAGAAAAAGCTTTTTTTTTTTTTGGTTATTTTAAAGTACACCATCCCCCACCCTCTCCCTACCTTTTTTTCCCAAGAATTCCCTTTTGTTTGATTGCAGCAGCATGGGAAAGTTGTGCAGTTCCTGGTGTGTGTCTTCTCCTGTGCTGAGAGTGCTGTCACTCAATGTGCATCATCATGGTAGCAGACACACCACTCTTGGCTGCAGTAAGAAATCCTTTCTCCCTACCTCTAAGTTCATTTTTCAGCTAATCATGCAGAGAGAGACAGGTTGGAAAATTTAAACCCTCTTCCCGCACTACTGTAACAAAGGCAGGGGACTTGCATTGTTTTTAATAAAGATGTTTTGTGTCTAACGCTGATCAATGATTGATTTCATAGGGGATGCTGGGAATATGAGGCATCTGGTATGGGAGGGAGTGGGAGAGAGAAAAAGATAGTACCTGAGTACCTAATTATTGAGGTCAAGCAAGCTGCTGTGATGGTCATGTGATTATTCCTCCATTAAGCAGTGAACTCAGTAGCTTGAAAAGTGTTTGTTGTGTGCGCGTGCGTGTGTGTGTGTATGAATCGACCAACCATCAGATCACACAGACAGCAGTCCCGACGGATCCTCTCATGTTCTGCGCCATGCACTAAAGAAACGCGTGTCGGACATTTCCCAGACAGGCAGTCACTGAAATGGGTGGACCTGCACCATCCACAGCGTTCTGGGGAAACTCATTGGATTCTTCTAAACACTGCTGAAAACACAGGATACTGCAGGTACATATACACCTTACACATATCTATCCTTACAACCCAGGTGCCTTTTATCAGTGGAGATACCCTTTAACTATAATGGGAACAATCTTCAAACATAGACATTTTGAGGTTTCAGGGTTATGTGATCAAAACGTCATAAACACACCAACACTCATACCCCCAACCCTCACAAGAACAGACCCAGAGCACACCTACTTACCTACCTCCTTCCATTCCTGTGGCAGCAATACTTAAGGGTAATTATATGTAAAAATAATTTTGACCAATCATCCAAAAGAGTAACCCCCCCCACCTGACAAGAACACACCCTACTGTCCTAGCCTTCCTTCCGTGTTCATTCTTTTCTTAAAGGGTTACTATAGTTAAAAACCAACAATGTCTTCTTTTTTGTTATAGCGATGGTTTAAAAACCTGCAGCACAGACAGACATATAGCTTCCAAAATGTAGCCTTTCAAGCCAAATTCAAAGTTATACTTTCCCTTTCTAGTTACTTGTTCCTTTTTCAATCCCTGGCAGGTTCAGCCTTTACCAGTTGTTACATTTCACCCACTCTGCTTTTTCTGGCTGGCTGCCCAGTTTAGGAGATATATTTAATAGATACTTTGGGCCAATTTACCCAGACTCGCGGGGCAAATATATAAGTTCCGGTTGCTTTAACCAGTTTGCTAGAGGTTAGCATGACTTTAACTCCATATTGGTTAAAATACAGCTCTAAAACTAGTGCAAACGCAATATTGAATCCGAACTTCGGATGCACGGGTGATTTTTGCGTAACCTGCCCACCCAATTCTCAATTTGTGCTAGTTTTAGAGCTGGATTAACCAGCTGGGTTTAAAATCCGAGGTGGGTAAAATCCCTTACCGGGGGACATGTACTTTTTTTAATGTCTAACATACCTCCCGCCTGCCCCCCCCCCCGCCTAGATTTTTGCAATTTTCTAACAATAATAAAACACATTCCAGTTTTCCTTGCTTGTGAAGGTTCCTCCTCACTCAATCCAGTTTCCCCTTTCTTTCCTACATTGGCTATTTAAATTACGAAAAAAATTAACATGTAAACACTGTTGGACAGAGGTCTGTTAAATAACAATATTCTAGTTGTGGCAGCATTAATAAGACTCAACTGCTGCTCAACTGATTTTCCTCCAAAATGATGGATAATAAAGTTTAGAGGAAAAATATGTAATGCAGTAATTATGGATTAAAACATTCTATAAATACATTTAAATTACATGAATGGCTTGCTGTCATATCCTGATCTACCTACAAATGAAACAAGAAATTATTGTTTGCAACTCTAAAACAGAATATGCAGGCAAAGAGAGGCAACAGTTGCACGCAATGTATTCATTAAGCAATACATTCTTATATCCCAACATTCTGAAAACTGCCCGCCCGCCCTTATTTTCGACCAACATTACAGCTCTCATTTCAATCAAAAGCCATGATCTGTCTGGGAAACACTCCATCAAAATGTTGTCAATCCAGATAAATTAATGTAATGTTGGATGAGTGTATGGCTACTGAGATGCAATATTGGCCATGCTCACCTAAATAATAGAAATAGAGATGGCCGAAACTGCTGGTTTCTTTCCATTTTTTGATCTCAGGAAAATCCCGTAGATCCGAAAATCTGAAAACAGAAATTTGGACTTTCTGTTATTTTCGTAAAATATCAAAAAGGCCTCGAACATTCGCTAAAAATCGAAAATGGGCTCTGAAGTCCCCGGAAATTCGAACAATACATCCATTTTGGGATGGAACATTTGGATTTTGGAATATCAGAACCAATTTGGAACCAATCAAACCATTCCCATCTCTACTAAATGTGCAAATCACCATCTACGCAATGTAATATTAATTTAGCATGGGTTCTGCACTGATTGTGGGTACCCTGCATTGTTTGCACATGTACAAATAAAACCCAAAACAGCACAGCACAGAGGAGGCACATCTAAAGCTATACTTACCTTTTTTGCTTCTGAAATGTACATAGCATAAAAAGAACTACTCGTCAGGGAGAACATAGAAGCTAAATATAGTAAGGAATGCATCAACCTGTAAATTTACAGTGCAGTTTTAGGGGTAATGTACAAGCAATAAAGTAGGCCTCTATGTCCTATAAATTGAGCAAATTCACAATTTGACCTAGCTAGCAGCACAACATTAAAGAACAAGTTTACGGTTCAATAAATGCCTTTCTGTAGTACCTTTAAAATAAATCCTGGATCACATATCTAGGTAAAATGGTGGTGAAGTTACATTGCTGAAAGGTTCAGAAAAACGTCCCAACCACTACCGAGCTTTCAAAGCTTGTAGCCATTGACCAGTCTCTCTCTTCATGCATTAATAGCCCCCTCCTCTCAAGTGTCAATTGTTAAATTTATTTATTTTTATTTATTTATTTTTAAATCTGTGCAAGTACTTTCTAAATTTCCCCAAATTAAGTCTTAAGTGAGCATGCTCTTCCCCTGTGGATAGAGGAGGAGCAGAGGGTCAGGTGATGTCACTCAACCACTGAGACGGTAGGTTTTTATATGCAATATCATTTTTCAAAGGCTGCAGCCAAAAATGTGACTCATTTTAGAACCACTTCAGGCTTTTATTAAAATGTAAAGATTTTTATGTAAAGAATGATCGTATCATTATTTTAGAAATCACATTTACTGTGAATGATTAACATAAATGTTTCTATTATAAACTAAGGCGTGATACTAGAACTTATTCCAGTTCTTGATGTTTTGGGAAGTAATAAAAAAAAACATGAAAAGAGACTGACCTCCGTGTGACCAATTTTAACTTTCTAATTAGGAAAAAGCTGATAAAGCATTGTTTGTCATTAATTAACATCAGGGGTAATTAGAACCAATGTTTTTCATAATTAAATACACTCGTCTTTTATCAATGTTTTCTTCTATGTTCTGTTTTAATTTGTTGGATCCACCAGAGACAATTTACACATAGTTCATCCTAATTCTTTTCTGTGGATGGTACGTTAAGATACATTTGCACCATTGGAGTGTAGCTAAGGCGCACATTTCCCTAAAACACAGGTATAGTCAAGCACTGTTTATTGCAGGACTTAAATGGTTGGCATTAGCTGTATACTGTAAAAAATAAGTTCTATACAAGTTACAGCTATAAAAATATATTGGTACATGGGTGTGAGAAAAGCTTCAGAGTGAAAATACACCCAGGAAATAAGTAGCTATTAAAGACAAATTTCCTTCTGTTTGAAGAAGGATTAGTCTAGCATGTCCATACTGGAAGCTATGACACCAATTTGCAGATACGTATTAATTGTAGCAGCTACAATCACCAACTGTGAAAAATAAATGTTTCCCTGAAAGATCACATGATATTTAATTGTAAGAAAACTGTTGAACAATGTAGTAATGACTTTCCGTTTGAGGAAATGGGTACGACTCATATAAATGTGAAGTATCCGTTATCTTCACATGATAACAATAAGTCCGTGGGAGGCAACTGCTGATGTGTCTGATGCAAATAAACTTTTTTGCATTTGATTTCACTGCAATATACTGCTATATGTAGTCCACTTATTGGGAACTTTCACAATTGTGAGACAAGGAATCTTATAATTCCTCCCAAATATCTTTGGTATAATTTATTTGTTATCTGCCCCTATATTTATATCAAATAAACATCTTTTTTCAGCTGTCATCAATTGCCTTATTAATATAACTCTTCTGTTGCTGGAACTGGAATGGTGACAGTTGATTGTGTGAATGCATGGTAGATTCCCTCTTCCAACGCTGCCCTATAGGATTACTGAGCATGCTTGCTCATAGAGGTCTGATCAGATAAAAGGAGGTGTTGGTCAGAGAGGAGGGGGGATACTGAGCCTGAGCCAATCAGACTGGATTGAAGACCTGCAGCAACACAAACACTGAAGTAGTAATAGTAAATGCTGCTTACATGTATTAAATGATAGATTAAAGTGAGGCAAAATACTTTTTTAAGTATACATACTTCCTTTACCTTCCGAGTAATGGTCTTTCAAACATTAAAAAAATTATTACTGCAATTTATAGTTTTAATTAAATGTTAACATAATAGACAGCAACAAAATATATAATACTATATACAATTATTGATTACTTTATGCCACCAAGTACAAAAATGTATTCGATAATGTAAAAAATATTTTTTTGTCTAAAAGACGTCTCTCCTCCCCCTCCAGGTAAGTTCTCTTCTGCCGTTCCCAGTAATGCATTGCAGGGGAATGACTGTCGCCATCCCTCACTCGGAGCTAGCTACTAAGCTGGCATAAGCTGGCAAGGCTCATTTTATTTCATTTATTCAAAATGGCAACACCATTGGCCTACCTTCCTGGCCACTTCTGATAGGCTTTTTCTTATACAGCTGGTTTGGTAATTATATATTATAATGATTTATTTCATGTTTTAATTTGTTGAATGTTAATTTATATATTATATATATATATATATATAATATACCGTATATACTCGAGTATAAACCGATGGTACCCAATTTCAGCTAAAAATCCTAATAAAAGTTGTTGACCCGAGTAATAAAAACGCGAGGTAAACTTGCATTCAAGATTTTGGAAACTACAACTCCCAGCTAATAAAGCATGCTGGGAGTTGTAGTTTCCAACATCTTGAATGCCAAGTGAGGGTGCGTTCCAGAGGTTTGGGAAACTACAACTCCCACATGCTTTATTACTGGAGTTTTAGTTTCCAAACATCTTGAATGCCACCCTCACTTGGCTTCAAGATGTTTGGAAACTACAACTCCCAGCTAATAAAGCATGCTGGGAGTTGTAGTTCTTAAACATCTTGAATCCCCCCTCACCCAGTTCAGTTTTTACCTGTGGGCTCTTCTCCCCTCTCCTCCATCCAAGGCTCTGCTACATCCAAGGGCTCTGCACATCCAAGGGCTCTGCTACATCCAAGGGCTTTCTGGCAGGTGCGGGTATCCTGACATTCCGGCAGCCACGCGCTCATCCATGTACTGGCGCGCCGGCTGACGTCACTGCTCGCGCCGGGCTTTTGCCCGGGCAGTGACGTCAGGCCGGCGCTCCAGTACACAGAAAGATGTGCGCTGCCGAATGCTCAGGTACCTACTGACATCGAGTATAAACCGAGTCCAAGTTTTCAGGCTGATTTTTCAGCCTGAAAAACTCGGTTTATACTCAGTATATACGGTATATATATATATATATATATAGACTTTGGTAAATTCAGGAGCACTCTTATATATATATATATATATATTATATTTTTAAACTTGTTCGTCCATTGGTCTGTAACCCTGATGACGGGCCGAAACGCGTAGGTTCGTTTGATCTACATGTGTTCAATAAACTAGATTTACCAGTCCTCGGAGTGCTCACGTCTCTATCGAATATATATATATATATATATTAATAATATAAAAAAGATTGTTGTTCATCACAGATGGCGATGGTATGGTTTACATGCCTCCCTAACACGGGAGGCTGGCATACTAGCAAACTGTTTTTGGAAAAAATGGTTTATATCTGGTTGGGGGTTGCTATGACAACCATGGTTATGGCAATTTGCAAGGATCCTCACTGACATCATAAAATCAATAAAACTGTGGCCGTTTAATTTCACCAACACTTGGTCCCCTTCGTGTTATTATATAGGTTTTAGCAAGTTATTGTAACCAAGAAATGGGAGGGTTGGGGACCTCCTCCTATAATCAGTCTTACCAAATGAATATTTTGTCACATGAAATCATTTGTGTTATTGATTAAAGGATAATATACTCAAAAAATAAGTTAAGTGTAATTTGTATCAGAAGCTTAACTATAAAATGCACTTAGGAGATATCAGCCTACTTTTCAAAATTACACCAAAACTCCTCGGTTCCAAAATCCGCATCTCCCAGATTTCGGGACTTTGGAGCACATTTTCGATAATTTTCGAATGTACGGAGTTATTTTCATAATTTCGATAAAAAGTTCGAAAAACACTGAAAATACGACCGGAAATTCGAAAATGGTCTCCGATTGTATTTTGAGAATTTTTTAATGTTCTGGCTATTAAATTTGTTCCGGTTTCGGATTTTTCCTAATGTTGAAAAAAGGTATTTCAGAAAGGCATTTCTGTACTACGTCTATGTCAATCCGAACTTCTCCTTTAACCAAGCTTTATATTTTCACTGCAAATGATCAAGCAAAGCATGACAAATATATTTTAAGGGCATGTCCACCCCCAAAACTATAATCCCCCCCACTAATGGCCCCACCATGTAGTGTAGTAAAGCCTTACCTCACATCCCAGCTCCCTATGGTTCTCCTGTAGCCCCCCCCAAAGTCCCAAAAACTGCCCACCAGGAGATATGAGGACTCTTCCTCCTAACTGGCCTCCGGGAGAAGTTTGGCATGCGTACTGCAGCCCCTTCTCCCCCTCCCTCCCCCTCCCTCTGCCTCCCTCTCTCTCCGTTTTGTGATCCCTCCACCTACATAAAACCCCTTGCCCTATAATAGAATATGTTCCCCCATCCCCAACCGCAAAAAAATAATTTTAAGAAAGTCCCCAGAACTCACTTACCTTCCCTCTCTCCACCGGCATTCTGAGAAGCCGCAGCCACGTCCGTGATTGGCTGCCTCTCAGCCAATATCTTGTCTCAGTGTCTTGCAAGCAGAAGACCGCCGGGTGTCGAAGGAGAGAGGAAGGAAGTAAAGATCTGGTCACTTTCTTAAATTGTTTTATAGTGGTTGGGGCTGGGGAAGGTATTCTATTATATGACAAAAGTTTATATTAAGGGTGGACATGCCCTTTAATACCTAGAAACTATTCTGTAAAGTAATAACATGTGATTTATACTTTTACCAATAGGATTATTATTGGAGCATAGAAAAATGTCCTCTATCAACTGCTCTTAACCAAATACTAAAGGCATTCAGGGTTTCCAGTTATTACTAACGAATCTCACAGAATTATCCGTGATTCCCTTTTATTTCATACATTCTCAGGGAGATTCAATAAAAGTTCTTATCGTTTAAAATGGTGCTAATTTTGCCCCAACCAATCAGAACTTTTGTAACATTTGAAAGCTAACATCTGATGGTTGGGGCAAAATTAGCACCATTTTAAACGATAGGAACTTTTATTGAATAACCCCCTCTGTTCTCTAAGTGAAGCAGTTAAACAGGACACTCTAGTCTGTTCTGTGTATCAAAGCTCTCTATAGCCAAACCTCAGACACAGAGGGATATTTGTGGACTTTTTGTTCTCTGTGAGTAGCAGCTCTGGAAAGCAGCAGGTAATGTTGCTGAAAATCATTGCCCAAAAAAATCTCCTACACAGATGGGATTTGAAAGCATGACACGCTGCTATCAGCTGCATTGTGAGCTGCGAACATGCAGGCTGATGCGAATCCTTGTCATTGCTATTTATTAGCAAACAAAAAGGGTCAGCATTGAAAGGAGGAGGGGTGAGGAGGGTGACTGGGACTGAAGATGAAACGATTATATAGTGCAACAGATTGTAGTAGAGTCAAGGAAATGGCAGGGAGGTATGATAGAAAAAGAAAAGAGACATTAACACATTCATTACAAGGGAAATTAAACTATATAATTCTATAATTCCCACAATATATGGTAGAATAGACAGTGGCAGCAGAGCAGGATTACCAACAGGAAACCTAGAAAAACTGCTAGGGCCCAGCAAACATCAGGGGTCCCAGCTTCAGCACAACAGTCCATTAAATACAAGTACTGTATACAGAACAATGTATGTCTGATGAAGGTGCGTTGCACCGAAACGTCACATGGTGTTGGACTGACGTCTGAATAAACACTGTTAGTTTATAAGACTGGAGTGCACAGTGTTTTTTATTGATTGTATATAGAACAAGGTGGCTTGTCTAGGGCCCTATTTGATCATAATCCATCTCTGCACAGTGGGGCTCATTTATGATCTAATCCAATGACATCACTAAAGCTCAGAACTGAGATATTGGTTTTGTTCCATAGGAATCCAGGACCGTGACAATTTTAATATCTTTTATTAGACTATAAACTATAATAATGATAAAACATGATGGTGTCACAGGAACACAAGATGGCACCTAATAATTCGAATTACAATTCTTGTGATGGTTCTCTTACTTGGATTTTAGTTTTACTGGAAATCTACTATTCAGTTACCAAGTATGTTTCAATGCAAATTTTTGCTTTCAATAAACTGGGATTCCAGAAGCCTTAAGAATGTGCCAAAACTGCGGGAGAAAAACACAAACACAGACAGGAATGTAGCAAATCACATACTTTATTTAATTATTACACACAGGCTACATTTAAAGGCAAGCAATTGTTCTTGTGCCAAAGGGAAAACACTATTATTTAGCCCTTTATCTAAATCCCTTTATTCTGTATCCCTCATCTTTGATTGAGGGATACATGAACAAGCAGCAACGCAAATAGGACAGGAAATCTCTGAAACAAGGAGGGAACGTACTAGGGAAAATGGTTAAAATACAGGTAAAACAGGGAAGGGAGGAGACAATGAAAGGAAAATGTGTTTTCTAGGTGGCAAAAACCGAATAATAAAACACTCTGACAAGACAAATCCTTCTCTCTAATCAACTTATTTGCCATGTAGGGGGCGCGTATGATGAAGTGTGTGGCCTGTAGCAGGCTCTGCATGGATACTGTCCATTCTCTCACAGTAAAAATTGCTCTTTCTACAATAGCATGGCCAGAGGATGGAGAAAGCTGATAATGTCCTCTAGAGTAGATGAATAGCTGCATCAAGCATGCACCATACTGACATACTACTGGATCGGCATGGTGTGAGTGATATATGCAGTGAGTAATGTTGGAAAATAATAAAAGGGTAAGTAAAGACGAATTATTTTTTTAAAGGCCACAAAATAAAAGCATAATGTTTACAAAATGTTTCATAAACTGTTAACCCTTCGCCCTTCATGTAAATGATAATTGCTATAGTTTCATAGCTCATATGATGACTGCAACCTGCAAGTTTGCACTGATTGCACTGTAAAAAACACATTAAAATACAGTCATTCTGAGTGAGTTAAGAGACCCACCACCCCTCCTTCTATTCTTACTGTACATTATATAAGGAATAATACGCTACCTACCATGTAATATAAGGAATACTACACACCGAGGAGTCCATGACCATATAGAAGCACGAGGCCGCAGGCCGAGTGCTTTTATACAGGTCATGGAACTCCGAGGTGAAGTAAATCCATATATTCATGGTAGGTAGCGTATTATTTCTTATAATACATAAGGCCAGCCAAAAAAACTGCCCACTACCACTGTCTCTCCCCCTTCCTGTATAATCATTTATATAGGAATCCCTGTTTAATGTATAAATAGTTAATTACTGTTCCTATTGAAAAGAGAAGAAGGTGCGAACATTGTCTGAGTGATTGTAATATAAATTCTCGCCACTGCACCTCCCCATTAAAAATGCCTAGCCTTATGTATTATTCAGTGTTCTTCTACTTTTTAAAGATGTACAGGAAGATGTAATAAATGCTCTTATTGTTACAAATGGTGCCAATTTTGCCCCAACCAATCAGATGTTATTTAACATTTGAAAGGTATCATCTGATTGGTGAGGCAAAATAAGTACCATTTTTAACGATAGAGAACTTTTATTACATCTCCCTGGTAGTGGTGCTTCTTTGATCCTCCTAGCTTTCCTTTCTCCCTCTCTGCATGCGTCTAGTGTCATAGACAAGAGGATGTATCAGCAGCACCGACCATCTTTGAAGAATTGATGATAAAAGTTGAGAACTGGAGGTAGGTCTCCTACCTCCCTGCTATTTAGGCTGCGGCCACAATGTGCTGGATGGCAACGAACGTTAAAAAAGCAGGCATAAATTGGTATGCGTTTCACGTGCATTATCATCCACTTGCGCTCAACCATGCATAGAGTTATTTTGCATAATCATATTGCGTATGATGTGCAAAAAAATAGTGAGCGCATGAACTGCTCTGCAATTTTCACAGATTATCAGGCCCTGTAGACAACCATAAGGAGCAGAAGTGAATTTTTTACACACTACACGGGGGGACCAGCAGTGGGGCAAATTTTATTTGGGGGGTGCAGAAACCTCAGATTTAAAGGGCATGTCCCCCCTTTTCCACTTTATTATGTTCAGAAACTCCCTCTCGACCTTCCTCTGCTGCACTGTCCCGGCCCTCTGATTGCATGAAACTGAGAGGCAGCCAATCACGGACGCGGCTGCTGGCAGTTCAGAACTCCGGATGATAGAGGGAGGTAAGTAAAGATCGGGGAGTTTCTGAACATAATAATAATGCGGTTGGGCTGGGGGGAGAAGCCCTATAATATATACAAAGGGAATTCACTAGGGGAGGGAGATGAAATAGGGAGGGAGAGGGAGGGGGAGGGGGGGAGGGCTTCTCTGAGCAAGCCAAAAACCCTAAGAGGAAGTCTCAGAGACAGAAACAATTTCCCTCCCTGCACTGCTCCTGGTGGACAGTTTTCTGGACTTTGGAGGGACATTACAGGAGAACCATTTGGAGCAGAGATGTAAGGTAAGGATTTTATTACACTACAGAGTTGGGGCAGTAGTGGGGGAAATTATAGTTTTGGGTGTGGACATGCCCTTTAAGCTGATATGGAAATCCTAGAGTAGCACCTCCCCTATCTGTTTATTTTCCGAACAGAACCATATTCACCATAACATCCAAACATTGACACTGTGCTTCTCTGCGCGGTTTTGCTAATAATGCATTTTGAAAAAACACAAGGACATTTTTTTTCCCCTTTGGAATCCATTTTAGTGTTCCCACTCTATAGGGAGATGTGATACTTAACCTCCGCGCCCCTCTTCTTCTGGGTTCTAGCAGTGCAGTACTCAGAGGGTAACACGGGCTTTTTAATACAGTTTTCGTGCTACAAATCAAATGATTTAAACCCACGCTGATCTGATATTACATAGGGAAATAGGGTTTAACTCATTTTCGTCCCTTTGCAGACGATATTGCATCTGGCTGTTTTTTAATTGTACTTTTTGCTGTGCGTTTGTGTTAAGTAGTTGTAAATGAACCTTTATGCTTGCCATACATTAGTAAGCTATTTGCCGAGATTAATTTACAATCTATATTTTACAGCACAGTATAACATATCTAATTGTGTGTATGGTCAGCATTAGTCTCCCTTTTAAATACGAGCACCTCACATTCTACTCTTCCTGGATAAAAACAATTCTGATCATTAGAACCGAATGATTGGACTTTAAATGAGCTTATCCTGGTCTCCAGCTATAATAAAGTTTGTACTGCAATGACCCTATTAAAAACTTTAACACTGTATATTTATACTGATCATATGTCCCTGCCAAACACAAGGATTGCTCAGTACAGACTGAATTCTGTGAATTCTTACAATTCTGTTATTTAAAGGGAGAAAAGCAATTTAGTGAACACTAGCAAAAGGAGTTGATCCTTGCCCTCGCTGACAGTATAAACAGCAAAACAACTCCCCAACTTTTAATAGTATCCTGGGTGGAATCTCACCCCAGGGTTTGCCTTAGTTTCTACAAATGAGTCCTTCAAGTCCAGCTTGTACAGCCTGACCCTGCTTCCTCTAAGACTTAGGGGCATATTTATAAGTGCATTAACTTTCCCGCCAAAATCAGACTAAATACAATTTGTAAGTGGCAATATCCGGCATTGGAAAGTCATCATCTCCAGGATTGCCATTTCACATTTCGCCACCATTAATGCTCAATCGTATATTTATAAAGCACGCGTTAACGGTGTGTCACATTTCAATTTGTCAACTTTGGTGGAAGAACGGAAGAAGTTGTTGCAGTGTGTGCGACGGCTGCTAGTGGGGGGGTGGGGTTCGTGGCACGCAATCACATTTAATTGCTTAAAATTTTAATCCTAGAATTCAAATGGTCACATATTAAAGGGAATGTCCACCCCCAAAATTATAATCCCCCCCACTACTGCCCCAATCTGTAGTGTAAAATCCTTACCTTACATCCCAGCTCCCAAATGGTTCTCCTGTAATTCCCCCCCAAAGTCACAAAACTGGCCACCAGGAGTACTGCAGAGTTCATATAGGACTCTGCCTCCTGTCTCCCCTCCGCAGAATTTTGCCATGCGCAGAAGAGCCCCCCCTCTCCCTCTCCTCCTCCCAATTAGGTCTCCCTCCCTAGCATTAAACCCCTTTCCCATAATATAGATATTGGTCCCCCAGCTCCAACCACATTACTATTAGAGCAAGAAAGTCCCCGATCTTTACTTACCTTACCTCTCTCCTTCGCCGTTCTACAACTTACTGGCAGCCGCATCGGTGGTTGGCTGCTCTCAGGCAATCACGGACCAGCTGCTGGTCCCACCCCTGCTTGCAGTTCTATGCAAGCAGAGGGCCATTTTGTGCAGCAAGGAGAGAGGTAAGGTAAGTAAAGATCGGGGAATTTCTTGCTCTAATAGTAAGCGGTTGGGGCTGGGGGACCAATATCTATATTATAGGAAAAGTTAGTTTAAAGGATGGACATACCCTTAAACAATCAAAATATTAAATATGATTGGAATATGTGACCTTTATGATTGCTGGGACTGAAATATTAAGCAATCACAATTGGATTTGGTCCTTTAGCAATCCTCTATTAAGAGGTGCAAACTTGCACAGAACTGAGTGATGACAAGAAAAAGACTTCAGATCAAGATGCCGTTGTGATGGTGGCAACATCAGCAAAGTTACTGGTGGCCCCAAGACATCACCAGCATTGGTGACATTGGCAAAGTTATGTTGGCGGCAACGCCAGAAAAAAGAGACGTTGTAGACCTGAAAAAGTTCATTTTAAGACCAGGGGTGGTCCTGGTTTCGAGTTCAGGACCCCCTTATCAGGAAGGCCCTAATTTAGAGCCACAAGGGCTCATTCTGGTTTCGAGCTGTTGACTGAACAACCAAATACATATATACCATGACCTGGATGAATGAACCTTCACAAACAATATTTATGAGCATCAGGCCCCTTTAGGTAGGAGATAATTAAACTAAACTTTTTTTTCTACTTTACCTCTCCTTTAATTGTTTGTTAACTCAGAAGGGATCAATCTTGCTACTTCAGGAAAACATCTTTATTCATAACATTAAAAACAATGTACCTTAATCGATTAAATACAAACCTACAGTGAACAATTCATTTTACTAGGTAAAGCCAACATTTTCCTGCCAGACACCTTGCCAATAATGGGAAGATCCAATGCACACCAAGTGTAAAAATACATAAATCTTTGTATAATACAAACTACATTAATAATAATATAAAAAAAAAAACAAAACATATTTAACAAAATTACACAGCCACAAGTCAAGGTTGGATGTCTACAGCTATCTCATACTGGTGATTCTGGGGAACAATTTGAATACCACTTGTAACATGTTTTCTCATGTTCTCTTGCATATAGATGTGATATGTGACTTTTTTACATATAAGGGCATGTCCACCCTTAAAACAAAAAATGGTGACTGCGTAAACTGCCCACAAGACCAATGCATTTTACCAGTTTATTACATGCATTTTTATGAGATATTCGCTGCTGACATCACAGCCAATGATTGCCTGCAGTCTCCCCTGCTGCCCCTCTGCACATGCTCAAGCTAATAAAAACCTCTTTGAGCAGAGGGAGGAGACAGATACCTTTGTCAGAACAGAAGAGAACTATAATTAAAGGTCACTATAATCACTGAAACAACTTTGTATAATGTGAAAGTACAATGTTAGGGTAGTACTTTGTTTGTGAATTTTCAATGTTTAGTAACGCTCCACAATGGCCCCCACCTCCCCCACCTCCCCCATCTCCCTTAGTCACTGCCCACTTGTAAGCCACTGGATACATTAATTTACACAATAAGAGCCTATTCAGCCCCGACACTATGCACTCTCATTAACATATCTTCCTGGCACTGCTGAGAGTGGTGTGGCTGCTGCTGTGTGAGACACTTCTCACTCTCCCTTTCTCTAAGGCCAAAGCCACAATCCGCAAGAGTTATCACATGCAATTTTGTACTCGATTCTTTGCGTATGCAATTTTCCCATTTTCCGCTATGGAAACGCATGCGTTAACGCACAAAAATCATGAACGCATGCGTTACCAAAACTCAAATGGACGCGCAATCGCATGTGCAATCGGAAATTGCAGGAATTTTCGCATTCCCGCGATTTCCATTTTGGTGGAAATCGCTGACGCAGAACACAGACGCAAGCGCGTTAAAAGCGTGCTAGTGTGGCCTAGCACGAAGTACATGCTGGAAAGTGGGTGGGGTGGGGCTGCTGCTGCTGTGTGAGACTTCTCACTTCTGTAGATAGATAGATAGATAGATAGATAGATAGATAGATAGATAGATAGATAGATAGATATTAATTGAGACAGATAGAGAGACCAACACAGACAGTCAGATAAATAGGCAGAGAACAGCTAGATAGATAGCTAGTAGATAGACAGATAGATATAAAATGGAAAGACAGATTTAGATTGTTATATAATAGGCAGACAGAGCGATAGATAGACAGATATATAGATAGATCAGACAGAGAGAGATAGATTAGACAGATAGATAGATAGACAACAGAGAGATAGATAAGACAGACAGAGAGATGATCAGACAGACGATAGATAGATAGATGATAGACAGACAGACAGACAGACACAGACAGACAGACAGACACAGACAGACACAGACAGACAGACAGACAGACAGACAGATAGATAAATAGATAGATAGATAGATAGATAGATAGATAGATAGATAGATAGGTCACTGGAGGGACACAAATTAGCATACCTGGTTTGAGTGATAGGTGTACATGCTGTTATTTTAAAATGAAGATTTCTGACTCTAAGAATCTACAGCTCAAATTTCAAATCTGAAAAATGTAGGAGTATGTACTGGACCATACACTATATAAAGGTATGATTTTTGAAAAATGATTTTTGGAAGTATAGATACCCTTTAATATATTTTACAAATTCATGTAAACTCATAAAAATAGCAGTTAACTGACAAATCTCTATTTATTTTGTTGTTTTAATGGTGGGCATGCCCTTTATTTATAAATGAATAAATGCACATGGCCTTCACCTGCCCTTAGAAACATCCTCACTCCTCTGGTTTTTAGAGCTATTTTAAATTTAGAAAAAAAATTGCATGCTATTTTATTATGTCCAATAGAGACATTATGAAACCTGTGTTTGGAGTAGGAGTTTGGCTACAGACTGGTATGTGTTCAGCATTCCAACGTGGGCACATCTTCCTTCCATTTCGTACAGCTGGCTGAATATTAAGGCCTATGTCACAAGAGAAAACATATTTGAGGCTGTAGGAGTTTATGTGGTTTGGTTCATAAATATCCCTTTCAGTAAATGTCCCTTTCTATAATCTTGCTAAGCTTGCATGTCTACAGAAATACAACTGCTCTGCATGTTACCTGTATATTCTGAGTTCTTTTATAAGGACAAATGTTTAGAGACTCCTGTATTTCAAAGAATATAAATGTTCCCTACGACACTTTATAGTTCCATTGCATCCTTTTAGGGATGTTTACTGTTTTGCTGTACTGTGAATTAAGACTTACTGTATCTTTACAATCATGTATTACATCTAACCTTTTTCTAAGGCTGGGTAAACATGGCGAATTTTTCGTCCCGACCAACCGTTCATCACAACGAGTGGTCAGCCAAGATGAATCACTGTCACCACGGGAAAATTGCCATGGCTTAGTTTGCCGTGAACAATCGTGACAGCATGATCACCTGTGATTTACTGTCGCATCCGATTGACTGATCACCCGATCCAGTAATTGACCAGTTTTTTTAAGGAGAACTAAAGAATGTAGAAAGTTTTTTTGAAAAGTAAGATGAAAAGTACTTGGGACAGGGATATAGGGTTGGTAATTCCTACCTCCCAGTATTGTTTCTGTGAGAAGCACCAGCCCTAAGAAAACTGATTCCCCTACCTCCCAGCCCCGGTTTAGTTTTATGTATAGTTAAGAGTGAACATGCCCATTAAGACTAATAGAAGCCAAAACTTGACCTGCTGCATGGGTTATTACCCTGATTATTTTTTTTTATGTTTAATTATTGATTTACAAAAACTGGGATTCTCATGTTGTTATCTTTGCACTGACAAACTGAAAACCTGGTAACCACATACCAGACTATGCAATTTCTTGAGACAGGTGCAAGCTGTTGGATTCAATTTTCCATGTTAACATTAATTGGAACAACTAAACTAGCATGCAATAAAGCCAAGCCAAGCCAGTGTGGTGGAAAAAAAACATACTGTATATTACATATAGTAATAACTATGTAACTATTTCATAAAACTTATGATTTAAAGGATAAGTGCACTGTAAAATCAATTTATGTTCATTTGGAGCTGCAGCTTTAAAAATACCGTTGACATATTTTTTATTACCTATGTACCTCACAGCCTAGCTTTGTGCCTTGGAAGTTGCTGACATCTTGTTACTGTGTTGCTGAATGTTAAGCTCCGCCACTCTGAATTTCCTCTGCTTTCTCCTGCTTGTGCCTCAAACAGAATGCTTGTGAGTTCCATGCACACGCACGTGCACAGACTCGCAGGCATTACTGTTTAGGCTCAAGCTGGAGAGTGCACGGAACTTTCAGGCATTACTGATTGAGGCTCAAGAGGAGAAAGCAGAGGAATCTCAGAGGGGCGGAGCTTAACTTCAGCAAACCAGTACAAGATGTCAGCAACTTCCAAGGCACAAAGCTAGGCTATGGAGGGCAAAGGTAAAAAAAAAATGGCAACGGTATTTTTAAAGCTGCAGCTTCCAAATGAACATAACTTGATTTGACAGTGCACTTTCCTTTAATGCAAGAAGCTTTAAGCCCTATTTCTAAAGTTTATTTTTCAATGGACTTGAGGATTCTACCACAGTTGGACAATTTGCTCTCTAATAGGCCCCCTAAATGTTAAATATTAACAGGGTTATCAATAAAGTTCTTTTTGTTAAAAATGTGCTAATTTTGCCCCAACCAATCAGATGTTAGCTTTCAAATGTTAAATAAGATCTGATTGGTTGGGGCAAAATTAGCCCCATTTTTAACGATAAGACCTTTTATTGAATCTCCCTGAAAGTACTAAATAAGCAAAAGTACAAGTTGAGAGGATGTGGGAAGTGGACACGTCCTATTTACCAGCAAACATTTAACTACTGTATAATGATCAGGACAGTCAAATAACATCTGTTATAACTTTTATTCTTTAATCTACAATGAGCCCATGTACCGAAACACTAAGCAATAACATTGTGTATGCACGAAGCCATACACAATGAGATCTTCCGACCCTTTCAAATCACACTGGGGAAAAGTGTAATCAAAAAAGTTTCCTGAAATGACAGATGGGAACAGAGAATTGGGTTGTGAAAAATATATGGTACCCACTGGATGGACAATGACAGAAATAAATATCAGAGAAACCACTACATGCAAATAGCCAAGAAGGAGCATAAGGGAAACAACGGCATATGGTGACATGATACGAAGGGACAGCTGAAGAAAAAAAACAGGAGCCATAAAAATGTCAATGACATGAAATTGAACATTTACCGTAAATGAAAAGACATGTCCACCACTCTAGCAGATAAATAATCCCCAGATTGTATCATTATCTCTCCAGGAATGTTTATAACTTCACTTATTTATATATATTGGCAGTTAGATCATAGAGTCCACAAAACCCCCTCTATATCCCTGGGGAAAAGGCTCCGCTATGTAAAAACCGTTCTCATCATAGTAGTACACAATTCACTCTTTTAAATCAGTAGCTCTTTACGGTTATAGAATAGAACCTCTATGTGTGAATAGTAGTATAATAGTAATATAAACTATATGTGTGAATAGTAATATAATAGTAAATATAAACTATATGTGTAAATAGTATATAATAGTAATATACCTATATGTGTTAATAGTAATTTCATAGTAATATAACTTATATGTGTTAATAATAATATAAATATAACCTATATGTGTGAATAGTAATATAATAGTAATATAACTATATGTGTGAATAGTAATATAATAGTAATATAATCTATATGTGTGAATAGTAATATACCGTATATACTCGAGGATACAACAAGGTTTTCAGGCTTCAAAAAAAGCCTGAAAATCAAACCTCGGTTTATACTCGAGTCATATACTTTTCTTCCCTGTCCTGTGCCTGCTCGCACTGCATCCACAGCGCTTCCGGATGATGTCAGTACGCGTTGCCTCTCATTTCCCGTCACCACGTAGTGACATCATCCTGAAGTGCAGAGGATGCGGAGTGAGTGGCGCCAGACCAGTAGGAGATGGCAACAAAGGAAGAGGAACACCAGTCAATACTTTCAAATAAGAGTAAAACCTCCTTAATTTGTGCATACTGTATGCACAAATAAAGGATTTAACCCTTTTTGCAAGCATTGGCCACTGCGATGTTTGGAAACTACAACTCCCAGCAACTTAAGCATGCTGGGAGTTGTAGTTTCCAAACATCTGGAGTGGCAAGGAATTGGGGGTGACTGTGTGGATTTAAAGGGCAACTAAGCAAAAATATACAAAATCAGGAGGATGTATCTATTGTTAAATATTGCCTTCTGATTCTGTATTCTGAGGCTTTAGTTGCCCTTCAAATGGACAGAAGAATTCCCATACAGTAATAGCCATCTGGATTTGGCAATTACGTATGGGACTACTGTATGGGCTGTCCATTTAAAGGGCAACTAAAGCTTTAAAACAATACATAATCAGAAGGCAGTAGTCGTTATATTTTCTACCCTCGGTTTATACTCGAGTCAATCGCTTTTTTCCATTTTTATGTAAATTGGTATCTCGGTTTATACCCGGGTCGGTTTATACTTGAGTATATGCGGTAATAGTAATAATGTGTTACTAGTAATATAATATTAATATAACCTATATGTGTGAATAGTATATACCGTATATACTCGAGTATAAACCGAGTTTTTCAGGCTGAAAAATCAGCCTAAAACTGGACTCGGTTTATACTCGAGTCAACAGCTTACCTGAGCATTCCGGCAGCCGCACGATCTTTCTCTGTACTGGCGCGCCGGCCTGACGTCACTGCCCGGCACCAAGCCCGGCGCCGGCAGTCACGTCAGCTGGCACGCCAGTAAAGGAATGAACGCGGCTGCCGGAATGCTAAGGATACCGTACCTTCAATGCTGCCAGGAAGCCCTTGGATGGAGGAAGCCCTTGGATGGAGGAGCCCTTGGATGGAGGAGAGCCCACAGGGAGAAGAGACCACAGTACAAACTGAATGGTGGGAGGTGAGGGGGGCATTCAAGATGTTTGGGAACTAAACTCCCAGCATGCTTTATTAGCTGGGAGTTGTAGTTTCCAAACATCTTGAATGCCAAGTGAGGGTGGCATTCAAGGTGTTTGAAAACTACAACTCCCAGCTAATAAAGCATGCTGGGAGTTGTAGTTTCCAAACATCTTGAATGCCAGTGAGGGTGGCATTCAAGATGTTTGGAAACTACAACTCCCAGCATGCTTTATTAGCTGGGAGTTGTAGTTTCCAAACATCTTGAATGCCAAGTTTCTACCCTCGGTTTATAACTCGAGTAACAACTTTTATTAGGATTTTAGCTGAAATTGGGTACCTCGGTTTATACTCGGGTCGTTTATACTCGAGTATATACGTTACCTACCCCCTTAATGGATCCCTATGTGACCAAATTAGCTGATAATATCCTTATATACCAGGAAGTGCATTACAAACCCCCCCCCCCAGCCTTACCCCTTAACTCCTGCCATGGCAAACTCATGGCTGCCCACGGCTAACAATTACATTTTTAGATGAAGAGGAAGCCGCCATCACCTTTGCTATATGAACCGGAGTTGAGCTGCACCAGTAACTGTAAGCATACAACCGATAGCCGCCTTGTGCTTTTATATGGTCACGGAACTCCTCGGTGACTTCTAATATCCTTATAATTTACAGTAGGGGTTACATTATCCACTATATAATAGTAATATAACATTATGTTAAATAGTAATATAACCTATATGTTAATATATAAAAATAATAAAATACTGTGTACATGGTCAGCTGCACTCATTCAATATAACAGCCTTTGTTCACAGGTCCTCCAGGCCATGCAGTTTCCTTTTACTGCATCTATTTTACTCCTAAAAGAGTAAATTTCCTGGGTACACTATATTTAAATCAAATAATTTTTTTTCAATGTTTCGACGTCACACGGGACGTCTTCATCAGGACAAACAGCGCAAGTGCATGTGCATATTTTTATACAACCCAATCATCTGACGTGCCACACGCTCTTAGTCAACCAACATACATATTCATTGTACAATAAATAGAATAAACAACTGTTCAGGTACCTAGAATATACCCAATTTAGTTTCCTTGTAAGTGCCTTATATAACCCAATAACAATTTTATTATGAATAGATGTTTTTATTACACTTAGCACTGGCACTTTAAAGGTTATTTATGATATACATATGATAATGGAACTTTAGAAATAATGCACTTTGATGGCACTTTATATATAGGGCACTTACAAGGAAACTAAATTGGGTATATTCTAGGTACCTGAACAGTTGTTTATTCTATTTATTGTGCAATGAATATGTATGTTGGTTGACTAAGAGGGTGTGGCACGTCAGATGATTGGGTTGTATAAAAATATGCACATGCACTTGCGCTGTTTGTCCTGATGAAGACGTCCCGTGTGACGTCGAAACATTGAAAAAAAAATTATTTGATTTAAATACAGTGTACCCAGGAAATTTACTCTTTCTAGGAGTAAAATAGATGCAGTAAAAGGAAACTGCGTGGCCTGGAGGAACCTGTGAACAAAGGCTGTTATATTGAATCAGTGCAGCTGACCATGTACACAGTATTTTATTTTTTATATATATAACATATAGGTTATATTACTATTTATACATATATGTTATATTACTATTATATAGTGGATAATGTACCCCCTACTGTAAATTATAAGGATATTAGAAGTCACCGAGGAGTTCCGTGACCATATAAAAGCACAAGGCGGCTATCGGTTGTATGCTTACAGTTACTGGTGCAGCTCAACTCCGGTTCATATAGCAAAGGTGATGGCGGCTTCCTCTTCATCTAAAAATGTAATTGTTAGCCGTGGGCAGCCATGAGTTTGCCATGGGCAGGAGTTAAGGGGTAAGGCTGGGGGGGGGGGTTGTAATGCACTTCCTGGTTATATAAGGATATTATCAGCTACTTTGGTCACATAGGGATCCATTAAGGGGGTAGGTAACTGTATATACTCGAGTATAAACCGACCCGAGTATAAACCGAGGTACCCAATTTCAGCTAAAAATCCTAATAAAAGTTGTTGACTCGAGTTAAACCGAGGGTAGAAACTTGGCATTCAAGATGTTTGGAAACTACAACTCCCAGCTAATAAAGCATGCTGGGAGTGTAGTTTCAAACATCTTGAATGACCCATCACTTGGCATTCAAGATGTTTGGAAACTACAACTCCCAGCATGCTTTATTAGCTGGGAGTTGTAGTTTTCAAACACCTTGAATGCCACCCTCACTTGGCATTCAAGTGTTTGGAAACTACAACTCCCAGCTAATAAAGATGCTGGGAGTTGTAGTTCCAAACATCTTGAATGCCCCCCTCACCCTCCCACCCAGTTCAGTTTTTTACTGTGTCCTCTCCCTGTGGGCTCTCCTCCATCCAAGGGCTTCCTCCATCCAAGGGCTTCCTCCATCCAAGGGCTTCCTGGCAGCATTGAAGGTACGGTATCCTTAGCATTCCGGCAGCCGCGCATTCATTCCTTTACTGGCGTGCCAGCTGACGTGACTGCCCGGCGCCGGGCTTGGTGCCGGGCAGTGACGTCAGGCCGGCGCGCCAGTACAGAGAAAGATCGTGCGGCTGCCGGAATGCTCAGGTAAGCTGTTGACTCGAGTATAAACCGAGTCCAAGTTTTCAGGCTGATTTTTCAGCCTGAAAAACTCGGTTTATACTCGAGTATATACGGTATATTACTATTCACACATATAGGTTATATTAATATTATATTACTAGTAACACATATATTACTATTACCGTATATACTCAAGTATAAACTGACCCGGGTATAAACCGAGATACCCAATTTTACCTAAAAAATGGAAAAAAGCGATTGACTCGAGTATAAACCGAGGGTAGAAAATATAACGACTACTGCCTTCTGATTATGTATTGTTTTAAAGCTTTAGTTGCCCTTTAAATGGACAGCCCATACAGTAGTCCCATACAGTAATAGCCAAATCCAGTATGGCTATTACTGTATGGGAATTCTTCTGTCCATTTGAAGGGCAACTAAAGCCTCAGAATACAGAATCAGAAGGCAATATTTAACAATAGATACCATCCTCCTGATTTTGTATTATTTTTGCTTAGTTGCCCTTTAAATCCCACACAGTCACCCCCAATTCCTTGCCACTCCAGATGTTTGGAAACTACAACTCCCAGCATGCTTAAGTTGCTGGGAGTTGTAGTTTCCAAACATCTGCAGTGGCCAATGCTTGCAAAAAGGGTTAAATCTTCCTTTATTTGTGCATACAGTATGCACAAATTAAGGAGGTTTTACTCTTATTTGAAAGTATTGACTGGTGTTCCTCTTCCTTTGTTGCCATCTCCTACCTGGTCTGGCAGCCACTCACTCCGCATCCTCTGCACTTCAGGATGATGTCACTACGTGGTGACGGGAAATGAGAGGCACCGCGTAGTGACATCATCCGGAAGCGCTGTGGATGCAGTGCGAGCAGGCACAGGACAGGGAAGAAAAGTATATGACTCGAGTATAAACCGAGGTTTGATTTTCAGGCTTTTTTTGAAGCCTGAAAACCTTGTTGTATCCTCGAGTATATACGGTATATTACTATTCACACATATAGATTATATTACTATTATATTACTATTCACACATATAGGTTATATTACTATTATATTACTATTCACACATATAGGTTATATTAATATTATATTATTATTAACACATATAAGTTATATTACTATGAAATTACTATTAACACATATAGGTTATATTACTATTATATTACTATTTACACATATAGTTTATATTACTATTATATTACTATTCACACATATAGTTTATATTACTATTATACTACTATTCACACATAGAGGTTCTATTCTATAACCGTAAAGAGCTACTGATTTAAAGAGTGAATTGTGTACTACATATGCATGAGAACGGTTTTTACATAGCGGAGCCTTTTCCCCAGGGATATAAGAGGGGGTTTTGTGGACTCTATGATCTAACTGCCAATATATATAAATAAGTGAAGTTATAAACATTCCTGGAGAGATAATGATACGAATCTGGGGATTATTTATCTGCTAGAGTGGTGGACATGTCTTTTTCATTTACGGTACATGTTCAATTTCTATGTCATTGACATTTTTATGGCTCCTGTTTTTTTCTTCAGCTGTCCCTTCGTATCATGTCACCATATGCCTGTCTGTTTCCCTTATGCTCCTTCTTGGCTATTTGCATGTAGTGGTTTCTCTGATATTTATTTCCTGTCATTGTCCATCCAGTGGGTACCATATATTTTTCACAACCCAATTCTCCTGTTCCCCATCCTTGTCATTTTCAGGGAAACTTTTTTGATTACACTTTTCCCCAGTGTGATTTGAAAGGGTCTGGAAGATCTCATTGTGTATGGCTTCTGTGCATACACAATGTTATTGCTTAGTGTTTCGGTACATGGGCTCATTGTAGCTTAAAGAATAAAAGCTTATAACAGATGTTATTTGACTGTCCTGATTCATTATACAGTAGTTAAATGTTTGCTGGTAAATAGGACGTGTCCACTCTCCCCACATCCTCTCAACTTGTACTTTTGCTTATTTAAGTACTTTCAGGGAGATTCAATAAAAGGTCTTATCGTTAAAAATGGGGCTAATTTTGCCCCAACCAATCAGATCTTATTTAACATTTGAAAGCTAACATCTGATTGGTTGGGGCAAAATTAGCACCATTTTTAACAAAAAGAACTTTTATTGTATAACCCTGTTAATATTTAACATTTAGGGGGCCTATTAGAGAGCAAATTGTCCTAACTGTGGTAGAATCCTCAAGTCCATTGAAAAATAAACTTTAGAAATAGGGCTTAAAGCTTCTTGCATTAAAGGATAAGTGCACTGTCAAATCAAGTTATGTTCATTTGGAAGCTGCAGCTTTAAAAATACCGTTGCCATTTTTTTTTACCTTTGCCCCTCCATAGCCTAGCTTTGTGCCTTGGAAGTTGCTGACATCTTGTTACTGGTTTGCTGAATGTTAAGCTCCGCCCCTCTGAGATTTCCTCTGCTTTCTCCTTCTTGAGCCTCAATCAGTAATGCCTGAAAGTTCCGTGCACTCTCCAGCTTGAGCCTCAAACAGTAATGCCTGTGAGTTCTGTGCACGTGCGTGTGCATGGAACTCACAAGCATTCCTGTTTGAGGCACAAGCAGGAGAAAGCAGAGGAAATCTCAGAGTGGCGGAGCTTAACATTCAGCAAACCAGTAACAAGATGTCAGCAACTTCCAAGGCACAAAGCTAGGCTGTGGAGGTACATAGGTAATAAAAAATATGTCAACGGTATTTTTAAGCTGCAGCTTCCAAATGAACATAACTTGATTTTACAGTGCACTTATCCTTTAAATCATAAGTTTTATGAAATAGTTACATAGTTATACTATATGTAATATACAGTATGTTTTTTTTCCACCACCACTTGGCTTGGCTTGGCTTTATTGCATGCTAGTTTAGTTGTTCCAATTAATGTTAACATGGAAAATTGAATCCAACAGCTTGCACCTGTCTCAAGAAATTGCATAGTCTAGGTATGGTGGTTACCAGGTTTTCAGTTTGTCAGTGCAAAGATAACAACATGAGAATCCCAGTTTTTGTAAATCAATAATTAAACATAAAAAAAAATAATCAGGGTAATAACCCATGCAGCAGGTCAAGTTTTGGCTTCTATTAGTCTTAATGGGCATGTTCACTCTTAACTATACATAAAACTAAACCTGGGGCTGGGAGGTAGGGGAATCAGTTTTCTTAGGGCTGGTGCTTCTCACAGAAACAATACTGGGAGGTAGGAATTACCAACCCTATATCCCTGTCCCAAGTACTTTTCATCTTAACTTTTCAAAAAAACTTTCTACATTCTTTAGTTCTCCTTTAAAAAAACTGGTCAATTACTGGATCGGGTGATCAGTCAATCGGATGCGACAGTAAATCACAGGTGATCATGCTGTCACGATTGTTCACGGCAAACTAAGCCATGGCAATTTTCCCCGTGGTGACAGTGATTCATCTTGGCTGACCACTCGCTTGTGATGAACGGTTGGTCGGGACGAAAAATTCGCCCATGTTTACCCAGCCTTAGAAAAAGGTTAGATGTAATACATGATTGTAAAGATACAGTAAGTCTTAATTCACAGTACAGCAAACAGTAAACATCCCTAAAAGGATGCAATGGAACTATAAAGTGTCAGTAGGGAACATTTATATTCTTTGAAATACAGAGAGTCTCTAAACATTTGTCCTTATTAAAAGAACTCAGAATTACAGGTAACATAGCAGAGCAGTTGTATTTCTGTAGACATGCAATCTAGCAAGATTATAGAAAGGGACATTTACTGAAAGGGATATTTACTGAACCAAACCACATAAACTCCTACAGCCTCAAATATGTTTTCTCTTTGTGACCATAGGCCTTAATATTCAGCCAGCTGTCACGAAATGGAAGGAAGATGTGCCCACGTTGGAATGCTGAACACATACCCAGTCTGTAGCCAAACTCCTACTCCAAACACAAGGTTTCATAATGTCTCTATTGGACATAATAAAATAGCCTATGCAATTTTTTTTCTAAATTTAAAATAGCTCTAAGAAACCAGAGGAGTGAGGATGTTTCTAAGGGCAGGTGAAGGCCATGTGCATTTATTCATTTATAAATAAAGGGCATGCCCACCATTAAAACAACAAAATAAATAGAGATTTGTCAGTTAACTGCTATTTTTATGAGTTTATTACATGAATTTGTAACCATATATTTAAAGGGTATCTATACTTCCAAAAATCAATTTTTCAAAAATCATACCTTTATATAGTGTAATGGTCCAGTACTCCATCACATTTTTCAGATTTGAAATTTGAGCTGTAGATTCTTAGAGTCAGAAATCTTCATTTTAAATAACAGCATGTACACCTATCACTCAAACCAGGTATGCTAATTTGTGTCCCTCCAGTGACCTATCTATCTATCTATCTATCTATCTATCTATCTATCTATCTATCTATCTATCTGTCTGTCTGTCTGTCTGTCTGTCTGTCTGTCTGTCTGTCTGTCTGTCTGTCTGTCTGTCTGTCTGTCTGTCTAATCTATATATCTATCTGTCTGTCTGATCTATCTCTCTGTCTGTCTTATCTATCTCTCTGTCTGTCTATCTATCTATCTGTCTAATCTATCTCTCTCTGTCTGATCTATCTATATATCTGTCTATCTATCGCTCTGTCTGCCTATTATATATCAATCTATATATCTGTCTTTCCATTTTATATCTATCTGTCTATCTATCTAGCTATCTATCTAGCTGTCTCTCTGCCTATTTATCTGACTGTCTGTGTTGGTCTCTCTATCTGTCTCACTTAATATCTATCTATCTATCTATCTATCTATCTATCTATCTATCTATCTATCTATCTATCTACAGAAGTGAGAAGTCTCACACAGCAGCAGCAGCCCCACCCCCACCCACTTTCACAGCATGTACTTCGTGCTAGGCCACACTAGCACGCTTTTAACGCGCTTGCGTCTGTGTTCTGCGTCAGCGATTTCCACCAAAATGGAAATCGCGGGAATGCGAAAATTCCTGCAATTTCCGATTGCACATGCGATTGCGCGTCCATTTGAGTTTTGGTAACGCATGCGTTCATGATTTTTGGTGCGTTAACGCATGCGTTTCCATAGCGGAAAATGGGAAAATTGCATACGCAAAAGAATCGAGTACAAAATTGAATGTGATAACTCTTGCGATTGTGGCTTTGGCCTTAGAAAGGGAGAGTGAGAAGTGTCTCACACAGCAGCAGCCACACCCACTCTCAGCAGTGCCATGGAAGATATGTTAATGAGCTGCATAGTGTCGGGCTGAATAGGCTCTTTATTGTGTAAATTAATGTATCCAGTGGCTTACAAGTGGGCAGTGACTAAGGGAGATGGGGGAGGTGGGGGAGGTGGGGGCCATTGTGGAGCAGTTACTAAACATTGAAAATTCACAAACAAAGTACTACCCTAACATTGTACTTTCACATTATACAAAGTTGTTTCAGTGATTATAGTGACCCTTTAATTATAAGTTCTCTTCTGTTCTGACAAAGGTATCTGTCTCCTCCCTCTGCTCAAAGAGGTTTTTATTAGCTTGAGCATGTGCAGAAGGAGGCAGCAGGGGAGACTGCAGGCAATCATTGGCTGTGATGTCAGCAGCGAATATCTCATTAAAAATGCATGTAATAAACTGGTAAAAATAGCAATTGGTCTTGTGGGCAGTTTACGCAGTCACCAGTTTTTTGTTTTAAGGGTGGACATGCCCTATAATATGTATAAAAAGTCACATATGCACATCTATATGCAAGAGAACATGAGAAAACATGTTACAAGTGGTATTCAAATTGTTCCCCAGAATCACCAGTATGAGATAGCTGTAGACATCCAACCTTGACTTTGTGGCTGTGTAATTTTGTTTAAAATATGTTTTTTTTTTTTTAATTATTATTAATGTAGCTTTGTATTATACAAAGATTTATGTATTTTTACACTTTGGTGTGCATTGGATCTTCCCATTATTGGCAAGGTGTCTGGCAGGAAAATGTTGGCTTTACCTAGTAAAATGAATTGTTCACTGTAGGTTTGTATTTAATCGATTAAGGTTACATTTGTTTTTAATGTTATGAATAAAGATGTTTTCCTGAAGTAGCAATGATTGATCCATTCTGAGTTAACAAACAATTAAAGGAGAGGTAAAGTAGAAAAAAAAAGTTTAGTTTAATTTATCTCCTACCTAAAGGGGCCTGATGCTCATAAATATTGTTTGTGAAGGTTCATTCATCCAGGTCATGGTATATATGTATTTGGTTGTTCAGTCAACAGCTCGAAACCAGAATGAGCCCTTGTGGCTCTAAATTAGGGCCTTCCTGATAAGGGGGTCCTGCAACTCGAAACCAGGACCACCCCTGGTCTTAAAATGTAACTTTTTCAGGTCTACAACGTCTTCTTTTTTCTGGCGTTGCCGCCAACATCAACTTTGCCAATGTCACCAATGCCTGGTGATGTCATTGGGGCCACCAGTAACTTTGCTGATGTTGCCACCATCACCAACGGCATCTTGATCCTGAAGTCTTCTTTCTTCTGTCATCACTCAGTTCTGTGCAAGTTTGCACCTCTTAATAGAGGATTGCTAAAGGACCAAATCCAATTGTGATTGCTTAATATTTCAGTCCCAGCAATCATAAAGGTCACATATTAGCCAATCATATTTTAATATTTTGATTGTTTAAAGGGTATGTCCATCCTTTAAACTAACTTTTCCTATAATATAGATATTGGTCCCCCAGCCCCAACCGCTTTACTATTAGAGCAAGAAATTCCCCCGATCTTTACTTACCTTACCTCTCTCCTTCGCTGCACAATAATGGCCCTCTGCTTGCATAGAACTGCAAGCAGGGGGTGGGACCAGCAGCTGCGTCCGTGATTGCCTGAGAGGCAGCCAACCACGGATGCGGCTGCCAGAAGTGTAGAACGGCGAAGGAGAGAGGTAAGGTAAGTAAAGATCGGGGGACTTTCTTGCTCTAATTGTAATGTGGTTGGAGCTGGGGGACCAATATCTATATTATGGGAAAGGGGTTTAATGCTAGGGGAGGGAGACCTAATTGGGAGGGAGAGGGAGAGGGGGGGCTCTTCTGCGCATGGCAAAATTCTGCCGGAGGGGAGACAGGAGGCAGAGTCCTATATGAACTCTGCAGTACTCCTGGTGGCCAGTTTTTGTGACTTTGGGGGGAAATTACAGGAGAACCATTTGGAGCTGGGATGTAAGGTAAGGATTTTTATACACTACAGATTGGGGCCAGTAGTGGGGGGGATTATAGTTTTGGGGGTGGACATTCCCTTTAATATGTGACCATTTGAATTCTAGGATTAAAATTTTAAGCAATTAAAATTGGATTGCGTGCCACGAACCCCACCCCCCCACTAGCAGCCGTCGCACCACACTGCACAAACTTCTTCCGTTTCTTCCACCCAAAAGTTGACAAATTGAAATGTGACATCACCGTTAACGGTGCTTTATAAATATACGATTGAGCATTAATGGTGGCGAAATGTGAAATGGCAATCCTGGAGATGATGACTTTCCAATGCCGGATATTGCCACTTTACAAATTGTATTTAGTCTGATTTTGGCGGAAAGTTAATGCACTTTTATAAATATGCCCCTAAGTCTTAGAGGAAGCAGGGTCAGGCTGTACAAGCTGGACTTGAAGGACTCATTTCTAGAAACTAAGGCAAACCCTGGGGTGAGATTCCACCCAGGATACTATTAAAAGTTGGGGAGTTGTTTTGCTGTTTATACTGTCAGCGAGGGCAAGGATCAACTCCTTTTGCTAGTAGTTCACTAAATTGCTTTTCTCCCTTTAAATAACAGAATTGTAAGAATTCACAGAATTCAGTCTGTACTGAGCAATCCTTGTGTTTGGCAGGGACATATGATCAGTATAAATATACAGTGTTAAAGTTTTTAATAGGGTCATTGCAGTACAAACTTTATTATAGCTGGAGACCAGGATAATGCTCATTTAAAGTCCAATCATTCGGTTCTAATGATCAGAATTGTTTTATCCCAGGAAGAGTAGAATGTGAGGTGCTCGTATTTAAAAGGGAGACTAATGCTGACCATACACAAATTAGATATGTTATACTGTGCTGTAAAATATAGATTGTAAAATTAATCCTGTCAAATAGCTTTACTAATGTATGGCAAGCATAAAGGTTCATTTACACTACTTAACACAAACGCACAGCAAAAAGTACAATTAAAATAAACAGCCAGATGCAATATCGTCTGCAAAGGGACGAAAATGAGTTAAACCCTTATTTCCCTATGTAATATCAGATCAGCGTGGGTTTAAATCATTTGATTTGTAGCACGAAAACTGTTATTAAAAAGCCCGTGTTACCCTCTGAGTACTGCACTGCTAGAACCCAGAAGAAAGAGGGGCGCGGAGGTTAAGTATCACATCTCCCTATAGAGTGGGAACACTAAAATGGATTCCAAAGGGGAAAAAAATGTCCTTGTGTTTTTTCAAAATGCATTATTAGCAAAAACCGCGCAGAGAAGCACAGTGTCAATGTTTGGATGTTATGGTGAATATGGTTCTGTTCGGAAAATAAAACAGATAGGTGAGGTGCATCTCTAGGATTTCCATATCAGCTTAAAGGGCATGTCCACACCCAAAACTATAATTTCCCCCACTACTGCCCCAACTCTGTAGTGTAATAAAATCCTTACCTTACATCTCTGCTCCAAATGGTTCTCCTGTAATGTCCCTCCAAAGTCCAGAAAACTGTCCACCAGGAGCAGTGCAGGGAGGGAAATTGTTTCTGTCTCTGAGACTTCCTCTTAGAGGTTTTTGGCTTGCTCAGAGAAGCCCTCCCCCACCTCCCCCTCCCTCTCCCTCCCTATTTCATCTCCCTCCCCCTAGTGTAATTCCCTTTGTATATATTATAGGGCTTCCTCCCCCAGCCCCAACCGCATTATTATTATGTTCAGAAACTCCCCCGATCTTTACTTACCTTCCCTCTATCATCCGGAGTTCTGAACTGCCAGCAGCCGCGTCCGTGATTGGCTGCCTCTCAGTTTCATGCAATCAGAGGGCCGGGACAGTGCAGCAGAGGATAGAGGTCGAGGGAGTTTCTGAACATAATAAAATGTGGAAAAGGGGTGGACATGCCCTTTAAATCTGAGGGTTTCTGCACCCCCCCAAATAAAATTTGCCCCACTGCTGGTCCCACCGTGTAGTGTAAAAAAATTCACTTCTGCTCCTTATGGTTGTCCTACAGGGCCTGATAATCTGTGAAAATTGCAGAGCAGTTCATGCGCTCACTATTTTTTTGCACATCATACGCAATATGATTATGCAAAATAACTCTATGCATGGTTGAGCGCAAGTGGATGATAATGCACGTGAAACGCATACCAATTTATGCCTGCTTTTTAACGTTCGTTGCCATCCAGCACAGTGTGGCCGCAGCCTAAATTGCAGGGAGGTAGGAGACCTACCTCCAGTTCTCAACTTTTATCATCATTCTTCAAAGATGGTCGGTGCTGCTGATACATCCTCTTGTCTATGACACTAGACACGCATGCAGAGAGGGAGAAAGGAAAGCTAGGAGGATCAAAGAAGCACACTACCAGGGAGATGTAATAAAAGTTCTTATCGTTAAAAATGGTACTTATTTTGCCTCAACCAATCAGATGATACCTTTCAAATGTTAAATAACATCTGATTGGTTGGGGCAAAATTGGCACCATTTGTAACAATAAGAGCATTTATTACATCTTCCTGTACATCTTTAAAAAGGTAGAAGAACACTGATATAATACATAAGGCTAGGCATTTTTAATGGGGAGGTGCAGTGGCGAGAATTTATATTACAATCACTCAGACAATGTTCGCACCTTCTTTCTCTTTTCAATAGGAACAGTAATTAACTATTTATACATTAAACAGGGATTCCTATATAAATGATTAATACAGGAAGGGGGAGAGACAGTGGTAGTGGGCAGTTTTTTTTTGGCTGGCCTTATGTATTATAAGAAATAATACGCTACCTACCATGTAATATATGGATTTACTTCACCTCGGAGTTCCATGACCTGTATAAAAGCACTCGGCCTGCGGCCTCGTGCTTCTATATGGTCATGGAACTCCTCGGTGGTGTAATATCCTTATATTACATGGTAGGTAGCGTATTATTCCTTATATAATGTACAGTAAGAATAGAAGGGAGGTGGTGGGTCTCTTAACTCACTCAGAATGACTGTATTTTTTAATGTGTTTTTACAGTGCAATCAGTGCAAACTTGCAGGTTGCATGTCCATCATATGAGCTATGAAACTATAGCAATTATCATTTACATGAAGGGCGAAGGGTTAACAGTTTATGAAACATTTTGGTAAACATTATGCTTTTATTTGTGGCCCTTTAAAAAAAATAATTCAGTCTTTACTTACCCTTTTATTATTTTCCAACCATTACATCACTGCATATATCACTCACACCATGCCGATCCAGTATGTCAGTATGGTGCATAGCTTGATGCAGCTATTCATCTACTCTAGCAGGACATTATCAGCTTTCTCCATCCTCTGGCAATGCTATTGTAGAAAGAGCAATATTTTACTGTGAGAGACATGGACAGATATCCATGCAGAGCCTGCTACAGGCCACACACTTCATCATACGCCGCCCCCTACATGGCAAATAAGTTGATTAGAGAGAAGGATTTGTCTTGTCAGAGTGTTTTATTATTCGGTTTTGCCACCTAGAAAACACATTTTCCTTTCATTGTCTCCTCCCTTCCCTGTTTTTACTCTGTATTTTAACCATTTTCCCTAGTACGTTCCCTCCTTGTTTCAGAGATTTCCTGTCCTATTTGCGTTGCTGCTTGTTCATGTATCCCTCAATCAAAGATGAGGGATACAGAATAAAGGGATTTAGATAAAGGGCTAAATAATAGTGTTTTCCCTTTGGCACAAGAACAATTGCTTGCCTTTAAATGATAGCCTGTGTGTAATTAAATTAAAGTATGTGATTTGCTACATTCCTGTCTGTGTTTGTGTTTTTCTCCCAGCAGTTTTGGCACATTCTTAAGGCTTCTGGAATCCCAGTTTATTGAAAGCAAAAAATTTTGCATTGAAACATACTTGGTAACTGAATAGTAGATTTCCAGTAAAACTAAAATCCAAGTAACCTGAGAACCATCCACAGAATTGTAATTCGAATTATTAGGTGCCATCTTGTGTTCCTGTGACACCATCATGCTTTTATCATTATTATAGTTTATAGTCTAATAAAAGATATTAAAATTGTCACGGTCCTGGATTCCTATGGAACAAAACCAATATCTCAGTTCTGAGCTTTAGTGATGTCATTGGATTAGATCATAAATGAGCCCCACTGTGCAGAGATGGATTATGATCAAATAGGGCCCTAGACAAGCCACCTTGTTCTATATACAATCAATAAAAAAAACACTGTGCACTCCAGTCTTATAAACTAACAGTGTTTATTCAGACGTCAGTCCAACACCATGTGACGTTTCGGTGCAACGCACCTTCATCAGACATACATTGTTCTGTATACAGTACTTGTATTTAATGGACTGTTGTGCTGAAGCTGGGACCCCTGATGTTTGCTGGGCCCTAGGCAGTTTTCTAGGTTTCCTTGTTGGTAATCCTGCTCTGCTGCCACTGTCTATTCTACCATATATTGTGGGAATTATAGAAATTATATAGTTTAATTTCCCTTGTAATGAATGTGTTAATGTCTCTTTTCTTTTTCTATCATACCTCCCTGCCATTTCCTTGACTCTACTACAATCTGTTGCACTTAATAATCGTTCATCTCTTCAGTCCCAGTCACCTCTCCTCACCCCTCCTCCTTTCAATGCTGACCCTCTTTTTGTTTGCTAATAAATAGCAATGACAAGGATTCGCATCAGCCTGCATGTTCGCAGCTCACAAATGCAGCTGATTAGCAGCGTGTCATGCTTTCAAATCCCATCTGTGTAGGAGATTTTTTTGGGCAATGATTTTCAGCAACATTACCTGCTGCTTTCCAGAGCTGCTACTCACAGAGAACACAAAGTCCCAAAATATCCCTCTGTGTCTGAGGCTTTGGCTATAGAGAGCTTTGATACACAGAACAGACTAGAGTGTCCTGTTTAACTGCTTCACTTAGAGAACAGAGGGGGTTATTCAATAAAAGTTCCTATCGTTTAAAATGGTGCTAATTTTGCCCCAACCAATCAGATGTTAGCTTTCAAATGTTACAAAAGTTCTGATTGGTTGGGGCAAAATTAGCACCATTTTAAACGATAAGAACTTTTATTGAATCTCCCTGAGAATGTATGAAATAAAAGGGAATCACGGATAATTCTGTGAGATTCGTTAGTAATAACTGGAAACCCTGAATGCCTTTAGTATTTGGTTAAGAGCAGTTGATAGAGGACATTTTTCTATGCTCCAATAATAATCCTATTGGTAAAAGTATAAATCACATGTTATTACTTTACAGAATAGTTTCTAGGTATTAAAGGGCATGTCCACCCTTAATATAAACTTTTGTCATATAATAGAATACCTTCCCCCAGCCCCAACCACTATAAAACAAATTTAAGAAAGTGACCAGATCTTTACTTACCTTCCCTCTCTCCTTCGACACCCGGCCTGGTCTTCTGCTTGCAAGACACTGAGACAAGATATTGGCTGAGAGGCAGCCAATCACGGACGTGGCTGCCGGCTTCTCAGAATGCCGGTGGAGAGAGGGAAGGTAAGTAGAGTTCTGGGGACTTTCTTAAAATTATTTTTTTGCGGTTGGGGCTGGGGGAACATATTCTATTATATGGGCAAGGGGTTTTATGGTAGGTGGAGGGATCACAAAACGGGAGAGAGAGGGAGGCAGAGGGAGGGGGAGGGAGGGGGAGAAGGGCTGCAGTACGCATGCCAAACTTCTCCCGGAGGCCAGTTAGAAGGAAGAGTCCTATATCTCCTGGTGGGCAGTTTTTGGGACTTTGGGGGGGGGACTACAGGAGAACCATATGGAGCTGGGATGTGAGGTAAGGCTTTACTACACTACATGGTGGGGCCATTAGTGGGGGGGATTATAGTTTTGGGGGTGGACATGCCCTTTAAAATATATTTGTCATGCTTTGCTTGATCATTCTTGCAGTGAAAATATAAAGCTTGGTTAAAGGAGAAGTTCGGATTGACATAGACGTAGTACAGAAATGCCTTTCTGAAATACCTTTTTTCAACATTAGGAAAAATCCGAAACCGGAACAAATTTAATAGCCATGAACATTAAAAAATTCTCAAAAATACAATCGGAGACCATTTTCGAATTTCCGGTCGTATTTTCAAGTGTTTTCGAACTTTTTATCGAAATTATTGAAAATAACTCCGTACATTCGAAAATTATCGAAAATGTGCTCCAAAGTCCCGAAATCTGGGAGATTGCGGATTTTGGAACCGAGGAGTTTTGTGTAATTTTGAAAAGTAGGCTGATATCTCCTAAGTGCATTTTATAGTTAAGCTTCTGATACAAATTACACTTAACTTATTTTTTGAGTATACTTATCCTTTAATCAATAACACAAATGATTTCATGTGACAAAATAATTCATTTGGTAAGACTGATTATAGGAGGAGGTCCCCAACCCCTCCCATT
Source organism: Hymenochirus boettgeri (assembly GCA_019447015.1). Classification (NCBI taxonomy): domain Eukaryota; kingdom Metazoa; phylum Chordata; class Amphibia; order Anura; family Pipidae; genus Hymenochirus; species Hymenochirus boettgeri. The sequence continues at coordinate 106,723,876 of CM033477.1, read as the reverse complement.
TCTTGGTTACAATAACTTGCTAAAACCTTATAATAATAACAACGAAAGGGACACCAAGTGTTGGGTGAAATTAAACGGCCACAGTTTTTATTGATTTTATGATGTCAGTGAGGATCCTTGCAAATTGCCATAACCATGGTTGTCATAGCAACCCCCCAACCAGATATAAACCATTTTTTCCAAAAAACAGTTTGCTAGTATGCCAGCCTCCCGTGTTAGGAGGGCATGTAAACCATACCATCGCCATCTGTGATGAACCAACCAATCTTTTTTATTTATTATTTATATATATATATATATATATATTCGATAGAGACGCTGAGCACTCCGAGGACTGGTAAATCTAGTTTATTGAACACATGTAGATCAAACGAACCTACGCGTTTCGGCCCGTCATCAGGGTTACAGACCAATGGACGAACAAGTTTAAAAATATATATATATATATATATAGAGTGCTCCTGAACTTTACCAAAGTATATATATATATATATATATAAACCGTATATACTCGAGTATAAACCGAGTTTTTCAGGCTGAAAAATCAGCCTGAAACTTGACTCGGTTTATACTCGAGTCAGTAGCTTACCTGAGCATTCCGGCAGCCGCACAATCTTTTCTGTGTACTGGAGCGCCGGCCTGACGTCACTGCCCGGCGCAAACCCGGCGCCGGCAGTGACGTCAGCCGGCGCGCAGTACTGGAATGAGCGCGTGCTGCCGGAATGCTCAGGATACCCGCACCTGCCAGAAAGCCCTTGGATGTAGCAGAGCCCTTGGATGGACAAGCCCTTGGTGAGCAGAGCCTTGGATGGAGGAAGGGGAGAAGACCCACAGGTAAAACTGAACTGGGTGGGGAGGGGGGCATCAAGATGTTTAAGAACTACAACTCCCAGCATGCTTTATTAGCTGGGAGTTGTAGTTTCCAAACATCTTGAATGCCAAGTGAGGGTGGCATTCAAGATGTTTGGAAACTACAACTCCCAGCTAATAAAGCATGCTGGGAGTTGTAGTTTCCAAACCTCTTAACGCCACCTCACTTGGCATTCAAGATGTTGGAAACTACAACTCCCAGCATGCTTTATTAGCTGGGAGTTGTAGTTTCCAAACATCTTGAATGCCAAGTTTCTACCCTCGGTTTATACTCGGGTCACAACTTTTATTAGGATTTTTAGCTGAAATTGGGTACTCGGTTTATACTCGAGTATATACGTAGATATATATATTAATATATATATATATATAAATTAACATTCAACAAATTAAAACATGAAATAAATCATATATATATATACATTACCCAAACCAGCTTATAAGAAAAAAGCCTATCAGAAGTGGCCAGGAAGGTAGGCCAATGGTGTTGCCATTTTGAATAAAATGAATAAATGAGCCTTGCCAGCTTATGCCAGCTTATGTAGCTAGCTCCCGAGTGAGGGATGGCGACAGTCATTCCCCCCTGCAATGCATTACTGGGAACGGCAGAGGAACTTACCTGGAGGGGGAGGAGAGACGTCTTTAGACAAAAAATATTTTTTACATTATCGAATACATTTTGTACTTGGTGGCATAAAGTAATCAATATAAATTGTATATAGTATTATATATTTCGTTGCTGTCTATTATGTTAACATTTAATTAAAAACTATAATATTGCAGTAATAATTTTAATGTTTGAAAGACCATTACTCAGGAAGGTAAAGGAAGTATGTATACTTAAAAAAGTATTTTGCCTCACTTTAATCTATCATTTAATACATGTAAGCAGCATTTACTATTACTACTTCAGGTGTTTGTGTTGCTGCAGGTCTTCAGTCCAGTTCCTGATTGGCTCAGGCTCAGTATCCCCCCTCCCTCTCTAGACCAACACCTCCTTTTATCTGATCAGACTTTCTATGAGCAAGCATGCTCAGTAATCACTATAGGGCAGCGTTGGAAGAGGGAATTTCCTACCATGCAATTCACACATATCAACTGTCACCATTCCAGTTCCAGCAACAGAAGAGTTTATGATAATAAGGCAATTGATTGACAGCTGAAATAAAAGATGGTTTAATTTGATATAAAATATAGGGGCAGATTAACAAATAAATTATACAAAGATATTTGGGAGGAATTATAAGATTTCCTTTTGTCTACACAATTTGAAAGTTCCCAATAAGTGGCACTACCTATAGCAGTATATTGCAGTGAAATCAAAATGCAAAAAAGTTCATTTGCATCAGACACATCAGCAGTTGCCTCCCACAGACTTATTGTTATCATGTGAATGATAACTGGATACTTCACATTTATATGAGTCGTACCCATTTCCCTCAAACCGGAAAGTCATTACTACATTGTTCAACAAGTTTTCTTACAATTAAATATCAGTGGATCTTTACAGGGAAACATTTATTTTTCACAGTTGGTGATTTGTAGCTGCTACAATTAGATACTGTATCTGCAAATTGGTGTCATAGCTTCCAGTATGGACATGCTAGACTACATCCTTCTTCAAACAGAAGGAAATTTGTCTTTAATAGGCTACTTATATCCTGGTGTATTTTCACCTCTGAAGCTTTTTCCTCACACCCATGTACCAATATATTTTTATAGCTGTAACTTGTATAGTAACTTATTTTTACAGTATACAGCTAATGCCAACCATTTAAGTCCTGCAATAACATGTGCTTGACTATACCTGTGTTTCAGGGAAATGTGCGCCTTAGCTTACACTCCAATGGTGCAAATGTATCTTAACGTACATATCCACAGAATAAGAATTAGGATGAACTATGTGTAAATTGCTCTCTGGTGGATCCAACAAATTAAAACAGAAACATAGAAAACATTGATAAAAGAGCAGTGTATTTTAATTATGAAAAACATTGGTTCTTAATACCCCTGATGTTAATTAAATGGACAAACAATGCTTTATCAGCTTTTCTCCTAATTAGAAAGTTAAAATCTGGTCACACGGAGGTCAGTCTTTTCATGTTTTTTTTTATTTACTTCCCAAAACATCAAGAACTGGAATAAGTTTCCAGTATCAGCCTTAGTTTATAATAGAAACATTTTATGTTAATCATTTCACAGTAAAATGTGATTTCTAAAATAATGATACAATCATTCTTTACATAAAATTCTTTACATTTTAATAAAAGCCTGAAGTGTTTCCTTTAAAATGAGTCACATTTTTGGCTGCAGCCTTTGAAAAATGATATTGCATATAAAAACCTACCGTCTCCAGTGGCTTGAGTGACATCACCTGACCCTCTGCTCCTCCTCTATCCACAGGAGGAAGAGCATGCTCACTTAAGACTTAATTTGGGGAAATTTAGAAAGTACTTGCACAGATTTAAAAAATAAATAAATAAAAAATAAATAAATTTAAACAATTGACACTTGAGAGGAGGGGGCTATTAATGCATGAGAGAGACTGGTCACATGGCTACAAGCTTTTGAAAGCTGGTAGTGTTTGGGACGTTTTTCTGAAACCTTTCCAGCAATGTAACTTCACCACATTTTACCTAGATATGTGATCCAGGATTTATTTTAAAGGTACTACAGAAAGGCATTTATTGAACCGTAACTTGTTCTTTAATGTTGTGCTGCTAAGCTAGGTCAATAGTTGTGCAATTTGCTCAATTTATAGGACATCAGAGGCATACTTTATTGCTTGTACACTTACCCCTAAAACTGCACTGTAAATTTACAGGTTGATGCATTCATTTTACTATATTTAGCTTCTATGTTCCCATGACGTAGTAGTTCTTTTTATGTCTATTTGTACATTTCAGAAGCAAAGAAGGTAAGTATAGCTTTAGATGTGCCTCCTCTGTGCTGTGCTGTTTTTGGGTTTTATTTGTACATGTGCAAACAATGCAGGGTACCCACAATCAGTGCAGAACCCATGCTAAATTAATATTACATTGCGTATTGGATTTTGCACTTATTTAGTAGAGATGGGAATGGTTCTGATTGGTTCCAAATTGGTTCTGATTTATTCCAAAATCCAAATGTTCCATCCAAAAATGGATGTATTGTTTGAATTTCCGGGGACTTCAGAGCCCATTTTTTCGATTTTTAGCGAATGTTCGAGGCCTTTTTGATATTTTACGAAAATAACCCAGAAAGTCCCAAATTTCTGTTTTCAGATTTTCGGATCTACGGGATTTTCCTGAGATCAAAAAATGGAAAGAAACCCAGCAGTTTCGGCCATCTCTATTTCTATTATTTAGGTGAGCATGGCCAATATTGCATCTCAGTAGCCATACACTCATCCAACATTACATTAATTTATCTGGATTGACAACATTTTGATGGAGTGTTTCCCAGACAGATCATGGCTTTTGATTGAAATGACAGCTGTAATGTTGGTCGAAAAATTAAGGGCCGGGCAGTTTTCAGAATGTTGGGATATAAGAATGTATTGCTTAATGAATACATTGCGTGCAACTGTTGCACTCTTTTGCCTGCATATTCTGTTTAGAGTTGCAAACAATAATCTTCTGTTTCATTTGTAGGTAGATCAGGATTATGACAGCAAGCCATTCATGTAATTTAAATGTATTTATAGAATGTTTTAATCCATAATCTACTGCATTACATATATTTCCTCTAAACTTTTAATTAGCCATCATTTTGGAGAAAATCAGTTGAGCAGCAGTTGAGTCCTTTATTAATGCTGCCACAACTAGAATATTGTTATTTTAACAGACCTTGTCCAAACAGTGTTTACATGTTAATTTATTTTCGACATTTAAATAGCCAATGTAGGAAAGAAAGGGAAACTGGATTGAGTGAGGAACCTTCACAAGCAAGGAAAACTGGAATGTGTTTTATTATTGTTTAGAAAATTGCAAAAATCTAGGCGGGGGGGGGGGCAGAGCGGGGAGGTATGTTAGACATTTAAAAAAAAGTCATTGTCCCCCGGTAAGGGATTTTACCCACTGCGGATTTTAACCCCAGCTGGGTTAAAATCCAGCTCTAAAACTAGCACGAATTGCGAGCATTGGGTGCGCAGGTTACGCAAAAATCACCCGTGCATCCGAAGTTTGGATTCAATATTGCGTTTGCACTAGTTTTAGAGCTGTATTTTAACCAATATGGAGTTAAAGTCATGCTAACCTCTAGCAAACTGGTTAAAGCAACCGTAACTTCATATATTTGCCCAGCGAGTCTGGGTAAATTGGCCCCAAAGTATCTATTAAATATATCTCCTAAACCTGGGCAGCCAGCCAAGAAAAAGCAGAGGGGTGAAATGTAACAACTGGTAAAGGCTGAACCTGCCAAGGGATTGAAAAAGGAACAAAGTAACTAGAAAGGGAAAGTATAAACTTTGAATTTGGCTTGAAAGGCTACATTTTGGAAGCTAATATGTCTGTCTGTGCTGCAGGTTTTAAAACTCATCTTGCTATAACAATAAAAGAAGACATTGTTGGTTTTTTAACTATAGTAACCCTTTAAGAAAAGAATGACACAGGAATGGAAGGCTAGGACAGTAGGTGTGTGTACCTTTGTCAGGTTGGGGGGGTTACTCTTTTGGATGATTGGTCAAAATTTATTTTTAACTATAATTACCCTTTAAGTATTGCTGCCACAGGAATGGAAGGGTAGGTAAGTAGGTGTGTGCATCTGTGTCTGTGTGAGGGTTGGGGGTATGAGTGTTGGTGTTTATGACTGTTTTGATCACATAACCCTGAAACCTCAAAATGTCTATGTTTGAAGATTGTTCCCATTATAGTTAAAGGGTATCTCCACTGATAAAAGTCACCTGGGTTGTAAGGATAGATATGTGTAAGGTGTATATGTACCTGCAGTATCCTGTGTCTTTCAGCAGTAGTTTAGAAGAAATCCAATGAGTTTCCCCCAGAACGCTGTGGATGGTGCAGGTCCACCCAATTTCAGTGACTGCCTGTCTGGGAAATGTCCGACACGCGTTTTCCTTTAGTGCATGCGCAGAACATGAGAGGATCCGTCGGGACTGCTGTCTGTGTGATCTGACTGGTTGGTCGATTCTATACACACACACACGCACGCACACACACACACACACAAACACTTTTCAAGCTACTGAGTTCACTGCTTAATGGAGGAATAATCACATGACCATCACAGCAGCTTGCTGACCTCACTAATTAAGGTACTCAGGTACTATCTTTTTCTCTCTCCCACTCCCTCCCATACCAGATTGCCTCATATTCCCAGCATCCCCTATGAAATCAATCATTGATCAGCGTTAGACACAAAACATCTTTATTAAAAACAATGCCTTTGTTACAGTAGTGCGGGAAGAGGGTTTTAACTTTTCCTAACCTGTCTCTCTCTGCATGATTAGCTGTAAAAATGAACTTAGAGAGTCAGGGAGGAAAGGATTTCTTACTGCAGCCAAGTGGGTGTGTCTGCTACCATGATGATGCACATTGAGTGACAGCACTCTCAGCACAGGAGAAGACACACCCCCAGGAACCTGCACAACTTTCCCATGCTGCTGCAATCAAACAAAAGGGAATTCTGGGGAAAAAAAGGTAGGGAGAGGGTTGGGGGATGGTGTACTTTAAAATAAACCAAAAAAAAAAATGCTTTTTCCTCAGTGGAGATACCCTTTAACAGGGGAAACATTGTCGAAATTCGCCATTAACACTTTCTTAGCTAGAAGAAAGCATACTTCTCCCATGTGTCCAAATTGTGTGTACCAAATTTTGTGTCTCTAGCTTTAGTATTTTAAAAACTGTGGGGGGAGATACAGTCCAAAAAAGTGGAAGAATTAAAGAGAACAAAAACAACAAGAAGAAATTGAAAGAACAGTAATTTGGCTCTTCATGCATAATTAATTATGCTAAAATGAAGTTTTGCAAACTGTACCACAGAGTGTGAGATGCTTTAAATAAAATAACAACTATATGCTGCAAATGAAGGTACCAACAGTAACCGCTAGGCGAATGCCTACCATGCTTACTGGTAAATCTGGCCCTGTACCTACCCCATCCTGTAAGAAAAAATACAGGAGTCAACACAGAGTCAACACATTCATCAGGGTTGTAACTATAAAGAATGGGCCCACTCTTCCTGTGTTGCAGTGGCTTCTGGGTGATGCCTTGTGTCTGTGGGAGGGAGGGTATAAAGTTAGGGCCCTGGGTACCAGTGCAGTCACACACCCTGTTTCCCTTGTAGTTATGCCCCTACTACAACCTCTTCATATAGGCATTTTCCTATTGTTATTATAAAATCTGATTAGGTTGAGAGTTTTTTTTTACCACAATATCATTTAACAAAGTTTACACCAAAAAGCTTTTCAATAGACCAATTGATTAAAAGTTCAGTTTCTTTATTATTATTATTATTATTATTGTAGATTTATATAGCACCAACATCTTCCATGGTGCTTTACAGTTACATTAATATACATAAGGAAAACATACTTGTTACATAAAAGGGTAGTGCAAGTAATACAAAGTGCAAATAATCGAGGTGCTGGTCCAGCTGCATCCAGTGTGGTATGTTACAGCATAACTGTGGTACAATAGGATGGGGGTCCCTGCCCGAGAACTTACAGTCTAGAGGAGATGGGGATGAAACAAAAGGGAAAGCAGATCAGTAGCTAACTAAGTTGTTAGTGGATTATAACTAGCGGGTCTGTGATGGGTCAGTAAGAGGGGTAGAAGTGTCCAGGTCCAGATTGTAAACTTGCCTGAAAATGGGGGTTTTGAGGTTGCGTTTGAAGATGTGAAGTGATGGCGAGTGACGTATAAAGCGAGAAAAAGTGTTCCAGAGCAGCGGGGCAGCATGAGAAAAGTCCTGAATATGGGAGTGGGAAGAGGTGATTAGAGTAGATGAGAAGAAAAGATCATTAGCAGAGAGGAGATTACGTCTTGTGTAGTATCTGTTTATCAGATTAGAGATGTATAGGGAAGCTGTATTGGAGAGAGCCTTGTAGGATAAGGTTAGCAGCTTAAATTGGATCCTTTGGATAATGGGAAGCCAGTGGAGAGATTGACAGAAAGGGGCAGTGTGTGAGAAGTGGGAAGAGAGGTGAATAAGCCTGGCAGCAGAGTTAAGGATTGATTGAAGGGTGCCAGTCAGTTGCTTGGTAGACCGCACAGGAGGATATTACAGTAGTCCAGCCAAGAAATGATAAGGGCATGAACTAGAATTTTAGTAGCATTCTGTGAAAGGAAGGGACAAATGCGTGAGATGCTTTTGAGCTGTAACCAACAGGAGCTAGACATGGTATTAATGTGGTGTTTAAGAGAAAGTTCTAAGTCAAAGGTTACTCCCAGGCATCGCACATGAGGTGTTGGGGAGATTGGTGTGTCATTGATGTTGATAGTAGTGTTAGGTAGGGGGTAGGTTGAGAGGGTGGGAAAATTACAAGTTCTGTCTTATCCATGTTCAATTTGAGGAAGCAGGAGGACATAAAAGCAGAGATGGCATTCAGGCAGTCAGGCACCCGGGATGTCAGAGTAACGAAATCAGGGGTGGAGATGTAAATTTGGGTATCATCAACATACAGGTAGTATTGAAATCCAGAAGAACTAATGATCGTAAATGTACAATTGCGGCTGTACATTTATGACCACGATCGTACCGCAAGTTTATAAATATGGCCCCTGGAGGTGGATGATGAAGTATGTAATGATGGAAACTCGGAGTACTGTTGATAAGGTAAGTGCTGTTGGAGACCTGGAGTGGTGGATGATGAGGCAAGTACTCCTGGAGACCTGGAGCTGTGGATGATTGGGTAAGTACTGCTGAAGACCTGGAGCGGTGGATGATAAGATAATAACTGCTGGAGACCTGAAGGGGTGGGTGATGAGGTAAGTAATGCAGAAGACCTGGAGTCATGAATTATGAGGTAAGTAGTGCTGGAGACCTGGAATGGCTGCTTGGTAGGTAAATACTGCTGGAGACCTGGAATGGCTGCTGGGTAGGTAAGTGCTGCTAGAGAGTGCTGGGGAGTCTTGCTTAGGGCACCAAAATATCCAGAACCGGCCCTTTCAGAAAGCCTTCTTAGCATCCCATACAAGGTTGCCCAACATGCCTGCAATTGAAGGCCACACTTCAGTAACTGACTGAGCACAAGGTGACCCTTCCCTTGGCCCACCCACTCTGAAGGTCCCATGAAATGGGTCTTGGGCACATTGGGCACATGGACACATTGTAAGCATGGTTATGTGAGTTCAATCATCTGTAAAAGTTGAATACAATGTTGGACAAGACAGAAATAGGAATGAAAGAAATAGAGAATATAACAAGTTACAAATATGAGTGCATACTAAAGCTTTTCTTATCTGTACAAGCATTTTATAGAGTAAAAGTCCAGATAATACTTTTTCATAGATTCGCCTGTGTGCTCTAGCTTTAGATAATTGATAAACCGTGCTGCCATGCACAGAAAAGCTACAATATAGCAGTAGAAGACAGACAAGGGAACGAGGGCTGGTAAGTATGCTTACAAAGCTAATCAGCACCCCCAAACCATGACCTTGCAAGGTTTAAATGCACAGCAGCGTCAGTGATGTCAAGGTTAGGTTTTGGGGGGTTGATAAGCCTATATAAGAATTTTAAATAATTAATTTTTTAAAAAATTGTAATTACAAAACATTGCCATTTTGTTTGTGTTTCTTTGTTGCCATTGAACTGTATTGAACTGATAACTAGGAGAGCTATGTAAATAATGAAAATTCCATAGTATTTCTTGTTGTTTGTGGTTTTTGATCTTTAGTTTTCCTTCAATCAGACATGAATGATTAATAAATTAATTTTATATTCCAACAGTGTGAGGATTAGAGAGGATCCAAGATACAGACACTGTAATTAGTTACAAAAAATCTGTGAGGTCACAGGTTTTATTAATTATCACATTTATCAGTAAATAAACAAAATGCAACTGTCTCAATCTACAGCTCCAATCAGTATCATTGTAGTGCCACCTATGTGAAATCTTAACTGCCTCCAGGTGGCTTCTGTCCTGATGCATTAAACTGCACAGATTGTTACGATCCAGAGGAAGGCAAAAAAAACAAACCGAAAGGAGTTTTCGTCATTTAATCCCAACGGAAAAATTCCTTCCTGACTCCTTATGGCAGTCGGCCTGTGCCCTGGATCATAGTTGCAGCTTCTCCTGGGAGGGAAAGAAACAGAAGATATGTTAAATGACACAAGCACTGAAGGGGAGAAATGGACCAAGTCTCCTTGGTAAAAAGATTGCCTTTCACCAAAACTGCTTTACCATCATCTTCCTGGCTGTACATTCACATTTCTTTTTGGGTTCTTCATAGCTTTGTGTTCCCTGTACAATCCTTTGGTTGATGTTTGGTGAAAGATCTAGTTACTGCCAGTTGTAATTTAGAATTTTTCAAATTCTTCTTCCTCTTTTGTGAGAAGTACATTCTGTCTGTATAAATCTCTTTGTATAGTGGGGGCCCGAAATCTAAATTTTGCACATTTCCTTCCATCTGGTGCTTTCATGCAAGGAACGTATGGGGGCTCTACTTTCCTCTCCATAAGGTCTTTCTAGTTTATATTTTTCTCAATACAATAAATAAGAAAAGAAACTATTGTGCCTCTTTTGCTGCTTCCTAAGCATTTTTCAGGCTTCTTTGCCAAAAGCTACAGAGAAATTACAAATAAAAACATGTTACAAACATCAGGTTCTATTAAAATTGGGTACGACTGGTTTATTATATGAAAGCACAGACAATATGTTGTATAAAGACCAATGACATTTTGGTAATTTACCTGCTGTATAAGGCTTGGGGCCTCTGGACTCTTCTGGACGCTTCTTAGAGAATTGTGGCTCTAGAAACTGAACTCGATGGAAAAAGTCAAATGGGTCTTTATTTGCAAATGGATACTGGAAAAGAAGTGGAAGATTAGTAAAGTTAATTTCTTATTGAATAGTCTGAATAGGAGACAAACGGCCCTTTATAAAACACCCCAATACATCCCACATTATCTTTATATATGTAATTATCTTTAGATAATTTAGTTATAGGGCCAGTATTTCCCACCAATCACAACCTACTCTGTAAACTCAACTTTTTATACTTACCTTGCGATGGATCATGTAGTATATGAGGATCCCCAGACACCACCAGTCAATTGCCTTGGAGTAGGGTCCTATTATTAATAACTCTGGAGCTTTATAACAAGGGGTTCCACACATGGTTTGGGTTGTATCGCCAAATCCAACTCCTGAAATACAAGATACAAAGACAGATAGTTAGTGATCAAAGGACAAAATCTGTCATCAGTTCAGTATATTAAACAGTGCGGTATTACAATATAAAGTCATTCATAGACTTACTACCTTCTATCTTATTGTAGGCTACAGAGTGTAACAATATCAAAGAGCCTTACCAGACTTTGAGAGGCCAAAATCAGCAAGTTTTATATATCCTCTCTCATCCATTAGGATATTCTGTGTCTTCAAATCCCTGATTAAAGTAGAGAAATAAATCATTTATTTCTTATATACAGTATTATAATAAATCAAGGCTTCTCTGATTTACCCACTGGACTTCAGTTTGTAGTTGTAAACATTCTTTTGTTATTTGTATGTTTCCATTAAAAGGTCTTCAACCCGTGAAATTGTCTCTTTCCACTAACACCTCACCTGTAAATAATTTTGTTCTGGTGAAGACTCTGTAGTCCTAGGATGACACATGCGCTGTAAAACCTGCAGGGAAATAAACATGTTAGCAGAACCCAAACAGTTCCTATATGGGAAGTATATAACAACCCTATCCATGTATAACATGTAAACAACAGTTTATTTAGTTGACAAGCTTTCGAGGGCTAAGCTTGTCATCTAAATAAACTATTAGTCCATAGAAAAAGTATCACAGTACTAAAATATTTTTCTCTTTGCAGAGGTGACTCTCGAGATCTCCTGCAGCTCCGAACTCCTTAACGAAACATACATGTGTAGGTGTGTGGAAGGTTCCGTATACAGGGAGCAAAAAATGGTTTCTGTAGTTTCAGAACGGCCTGGCACACACTCTTCTCTCTCCATGCACTATAACAAAAACACCAAAACTGTTAGAAATACTGTGACCTGGATGGCTAAAACCTTGCATAGGACGGATTTTGATTCATTCCATAATTCATAATTCAACTTACTTATCTGCTATTCCATCGTCCACAAGCTGTTTCTTTTTGATGGTCTTAATAGCATGGATGCTACCAGTGGTCTTGTTGGTCGCAAGTAAAACCTATAGAAAGTAATAGATGTTATACTGCAAGGAAGGGAATAGTAACTACATTCTGTGATATTAATCTCAGATTTAGATATTTACCTTTCCCAAACCACCCTGTCCGAGCACAGAATGCAGGTCAAAGTCCTCAATTTCAAAATGGGACATCTGCTGAAGTCTAAGGGTGAATTAAAAAGAATGTTAAACAAGTTAGTTCCTGCGCATCTAAAGTAATGAATCATCTAACTATTCATAGACACAAACTATCACACATAGTACATACCTGTCAGGTGGGAAACAGTCGCCATCACATTTGGGGCATTCAAAAACAAAAAACAAAAGTTATACTAACCACACAAAGCATTGTGGGACTTTGTTTTAAAGAAAGTAAATATTGAAAGACTGTTTATGTTAACATTCATCTAATAGCAATACCTATAATGTGTCATAGAGGACAGACCCCCTATGTCCAAGACCCCATAAAAAGCACTCACACACTTGAGCCACCAATACAATAACCAATCCTAGATTGATGCCAGCAAAGTGATATATTATACACTATTTATAGAATAATTATAAAACCATCCCCACACATCTATCAACATATATAATGTAAAACATGTATCAAAAATAGTGACAAACAGACTGCTACTACCTGTTGCTAAACGAAGAGCCGAACACAGGTGTGACTAGATACAATATAGCAGCATAAAAGTTAGTAAATATGTAGCAGCCAAACACTAAAGTCATAAGTATCTATTCATAGTAAAAAACTGTGTACACATGGTTGCAAGAATGCCAGTAATGAAACATCCAGGGGCATAGATAGGGGTTGGTGCATGTCTCCCAAACGATGCACAAAATACAGCCAGGCAATTGTCATACAAATCCAGATGGAAGGCCAATTGTATCTGGAATAGGGGGACCGACAGAACATGCAAGCCAATACGTGGACCAGGTATTAAGACCATTTTTGCCCAACCTCAGCTCTTATGTGTTGGATACTAAGGATGTATTATGCAAGTTAGATGGTGTCACGGTTGACAAGGATGTTCTGTTGGTTTCCCTAGATATAGAAAGTTTGTACTCATCTATTCCTCATGAAGAGGGTTTGAGAGCATATAGAACATACTTGGAAACACGAGGTGAGCATCTCAAGTCACATACAGAATTTATGGTGAAACTGTTGCAATTTATTCTAGAGAACAACACATTCCTGTTTGACAGCTCCCACTGTTGCCAGGTGAGAGGCACGGTAATGGGTGTGGCCTGCGCGCCCACCTATGCTTTCCTCCACCTGGGGATGTGGGAGCAAGAAGACATAACTGAGGTGATAAGTGAACTGGGGGTAGGTGAGTTGATAGTATTATGGATTCGTTATGTAGATGACGTCCTGTTGATTTGGAAAGGTACAAAGGACTCACTTTTGAAATTTATAGATTGTTTGAATCAAAATACCCACAATATTCAACTCACCTTTGAGTTTAGTCCAGATCGAATTACATTTTTAGACCTAACAATCATTAAGCAGAATGGAATGTTGTTGACAGAAACATACAGGAAAAACATTGCAGTAAATTCCCTTTTGAAAGCGAGAAGTCACCACCCCAAAAGGCTAATGGAGGGTATACCTATTGGGCAATTTCTCCGAATTAGAAGGAATTGCTCATCAAATGAAGCCTTTGAAAGGCAAGCACAGGAATTGAAACATAGATTTGAGCAAAGAGGTTATAGCAATAGAAGTATACGAAATGGATATAATAGAACTAAAACCAGTAAGAGACAGGATCTGCTGTATACCAGTAGGAAGGAGTCTAAGGGAGTAGATGAAAAAATTAGATTTATTAACTTTTAATAAAGAGTGGGGCTCCATACATAAGATACTTTCTAAATACTGGTTCCTACTGAGTGAAGATCAAGACTTGAAGGCTAAGGTGGGAAATTACCCTCAGATGATGGCAAGAAGGGGTAGGAACCCGAAAGATCTGGTATCCCTGAGTTACTTCAAATCTGAACCTCAGAATCTCTCATCATGGTTGGGAATACACCTTATAAAAGGGAATAGGAAGTGTGGCAGATGTTTATCCTGCAGATATATGATGGAAGTGAGTGAATTGGTAGGAGTAAATGAGAGAAAATTTAAGGTTATCATTAATAAGGTGCCAGAGCAAGCAAGTGATATATATGCTTAGTTGTGAATGCGGCCAAAAGTATATAGGTGAGACCAGAAGATCACTCACCAGCAGGATACAGGAGCATATACGTGCCACTAAAAATAAGGAGATAGACAGAAGCGCAATGTCTAAACATGTCTGGAAGATTCATGGTTCAGGAGAAATAAGATAAGGTTTATGGGTATACAACAGGTCCTGTTGGGGAAAAGAGGTGGTGACGTAAAGAAAAGATTACAACAGTGTGAGAGCAGATGGATACATAATTGTGGACGCTCACCCCAGAAGGGCTAAATGAAGTAATAAATTATGCATAGTAACATAGTAATTAAGGTTGAATAAAGACATGCGTCCATCAAGTCCAACCTATTCACTTTTTTTTTTTTTAACCCTACCTAACAGTTGATCCAGAGGAAGGCAAAAAACCCCAGCTAAAAAGGGGGAAAAAATTCCTTCCTGACTCCAAACGGCAATCGGAAAGTATCCCTGGATCAACCAGATCTATATGCATTAATACCAGTAATTCTCAATATTCTTTAGTTTTAGAAACTTATCCAGGCCTTTTTTAAAGTTATTCAATGAACTTGCCATTACCACATCTGCTGGAAGACAGTTCCACATTTTCACCGTTCTCACTGTAGAGAAACCTTTCCTAACCTGAAGATGAAACTTCTTTTCTTCCAACCTTAAAGGATGTCCACGTGTCCTCTGATATGACCTATTAGTGAACAATGCACCAGAGAGCTCATTGTATGGGCCATTAATATATTTGTACAAGGTTATCATGTCCCCACGCATGTTTTCTTAAAGGTAAATGCCATGGTATAAAAGTGCTAAAACAGGAGTTAAAGGTTATGTCTGGGCACAGTAAAAATAATAAAAAAAATTGTTGAAATAGAAAGTGAGATAAAACATAGATTGTAATTGTGTATGAGTAATTCAACAAATTTAATGGATCATGGAGAACCACAATTGTCACAAACCCTCTGGGCCATGACGCCCAACCATCTATCAGCTACCGGAAAACACACTCCAAACAACCGACAGGCGGATGGAGCAGATCGGACCCGGTGGGGTGAGTGAACAAACTATATACTACACAATTAAAATGACTAAATATCAATATACTCGCGGCCACCACATTCCGAGAAAAACAACGGAATGACCTGTTTACCTATATCTATGGGGGTATCAGCACCCCTACTTCTAACAACCTGTAAGAAAATTGGTTATTCACCCCTAATATTCTATACACAGTTATACAGTATATGTATAAAGCTAAACAATACTTCTCTATAGTAGCGTACTTCAAAGACACAGGTTCGTTTTGGGATATACTCAAAATAGGACAATAGCCTATAAATGATTTTATATCATTTATTAAAAATTTACAAAAATAGTGCATAAAAAATATAAAGAAAAACTAAAGTAAATCACTGAACATAAAAACAGTAACACACAGGTGAGGGTAAGAAATGGATAAAAGAATGAATACTTAAAGATAGTTGGCATCTGGAAAGTCCATGATCAGAGCCTAGAGCTTGTTAATCTAGATATGGGAAAAGTCCAAATAATAGTTCCTGCGGTAAGCCAATATGGTCCGTCCTGTTGGCCTCTAGAGGGGGTGGACTTGGTTCTGCCCCCGAAGGTTGGTTCCTATTTTTGGAGGGAATTTTAAATGTCCAATTCCCCTGCAGTCCATAATCTTTGATCTGTCAGTTGGTTTCTGCTCAGATTCCCTGCTGAGCTGGTGCCTACTAGCCTGTAACAGTGTATGCATATTACAGGGACTTCACACCTTTCCCCTTTGAAGTCAGACCTCTTGCTAGGTCAGCTACTTAACACCAAATGGGAGTGGCTATGGGAAAGGAAGCAGAGCGTACAACTGTACATGAATTTAACCCTGTGATTACCCATGACAGGGAAACAATGTGGGAGCAGCCATACTGCTGGATCATACCAATAAGGTGAAATAATTAAAAATTAGGAGTGCAATTTCAGACATTGTCTATGGGGTTTTACATTGTACTCCTGATCGTCACACCACCCACATCATCAGGTAAATGCACGGGATCATGCTAAATGGAATATGGCTCCAAGACCGTGGTTGCTACTAATCTAAAAAGTATAGAAAATAACATTATGGTTGCCAGGCAATATACTAAAAGAATCATTATAGCACTGATTTTAGAAATGGACTGCTTCTGGGAGCGATAGCTTGCTTAAACACCGGGAGCAAGACAGGCCTTGCAAGACCCTGACAAAACCTGCGGAGACAGATGAAATGTACGTCGGTGAGTGAGGGAATGGAGGAGGAACGCCGACCGAAGTTTTGTGTGTTTTCCTGATCAGCAACATATTTGTGAACAGCCCGGTGAAGGACAACTAGTGCGTAGGAGTGGGTGAGATCTGTCCATACACATTGCCATTTGTCTGTTTGGCACTATGAATATACAGAAGATGTTAAGTCCCGGTTGCTGTCTTACTAAGGTGAAGCTGCCTGTGACTGTTAGACTATTCAGGATTCCGATCGGCTAGTACTCCATGTACCAATCTCTGATGTGCCTGTGAACCGGGGACGCCTGGTTAGGGAATTAGTGTTATTTGGAAGTCACATAGCTGGGGGGTAGTTTCTGTTTGGGTGAGGAATGGGTGTGGGACAATTGCCTGGCTGTACTTTGTGCATCGTTTGGGAGACTCGCACCGACCTCTATCTATGCTCCTGGATGTTACATTACTGGCATTCTTGCAACCATGTGTACACAGTTTGTTACTACGAATAGATCCTTGTGACTTTAGTGTTTGGCTACTACATATCTACTAACTACTAACTTTTATGCTGCTATATTGTATCTATTCACACCTGTGCTCTTTGTTTAACAACAGGTAGTATCAGTTTGTTTGTCACTATTTTTGATACTATTTTTGAGACATGTTTTATATTATCTATGTTTACAGATGGTGGGGATGGTTTTATAATTATTTTATGAGTAGTGTATAATACATCACTTTGCTGGCATCAATCTAGGATTGGTTATTGTATTAGAGGCTCAAGTGTGTGAGTACTTTTTATGGGGTCTTGGACATAGGGGGTCTGTCCTCTATGACTATTGATATAATCATATTACCCCTAGCACCGATCTCGCATCCAGAGAGGAACACAGCTACATTATTTTACCACTTCTGTGCACCGGGACATATTTCTATATATTCATCTAATAGCCCAAATGAGAGAAAAATATTTAATAAAATATTGCATCTGATTTGTTGGAGGCTCTTATAAGATTTATGTTTATGTGTAAATGTCTAGTGTCCCCCCAGGCATGGTCACCAGTAGAATTCTCCATTCCCCTTATTAGGTACATTGCAGGAATGCTTTATAGCGTACCTGGATGTCTTCCAGTCTCCCGGAGACTATCTTCTTATCCGAGTCCTTTATGAAGTTTTTGATACCGGCGGAGGTCTTTTTATGGGTCAAGCCGCATCACGGACGGAGAACACGGGGAGGAACGCTGGATGGAGAAGGAGAGCTAATGCGAGTCGAGTTCGTGAGACAGACCGGTAGCAGCAGTCCCGCCGGAGGACGGTACAAACCCGGGTTGCATAAGCAGGAGCGGTACTATATTCATTGTATTGACAAGAGTTTTACATTGCGACTATTAGTAACACTGGCAATTAACCACACACATCAGTGGAAACTACGAAGTCAACATACCATAACGAGTTCAATTGGGATGATTGCCACTAGTACTTTGTATTTTAGGAGCCTAGACCACGGCTTCAATCTGTTGCAGGAAGTTCCATTGACTGTGCAATTGCGTTACTTTGTATCCTAGCCCATGTATAAGTGTATAATACCTCTTGCTTACTTTGTCTATGGTATACCGTATTACTAAGTTCTGTGGAAAGGTGTGGG
This sequence comes from Hymenochirus boettgeri, assembly GCA_019447015.1. NCBI lineage: Eukaryota > Metazoa > Chordata > Amphibia > Anura > Pipidae > Hymenochirus > Hymenochirus boettgeri. The sequence continues at coordinate 106,705,613 of CM033477.1, read as the reverse complement.
GTATGGAGGTATTTTTAGTCACTACGGGGTGTGCCCCGTTTATTATAGGTGTGGGGAAGGGGAGGAGATGGATTTGTTTACATAGGTTTGTGATGTTTGGTTCTATGGCTAATAACTCAATTTTATACTGCTTTACTGTTGTGCTCCATTTTAGTATACTGAATTTAGGGGGATCCTTACGGACCCTCGTTTGTAAAATTGATACTTATGTTTTACTAGGAGCACCGCCAAGACAGTGGCGTTACACAGCAGTAAGAACTAGGGTGGTGCTACAATACACAAAAATTGTAAGGATAATATATATTTTTTACTTTTGATTGTATATTCATTTTTATTAATTATAGCTGTGTACACTAGAATCAGTAATGTTAAAGTAATTACAATACCCAATACATTTTTCTTATTGAACCATTACTATTATTCTCTGTTTCCTCTATTCTAGGACTGTTAACTCCAGTTCCTGAAACAGACACTGCCTACCAATCAGTGATTTTTCAGATATCCAACAATGCCTCATTTAGATGAAATTAAAGCCCAGTTAACCAGTGACATCACACTGGAACTGAAGCTAATGAAGGGGGCTGAAAATATGTCCACATCTAATAGTCCTTTATGAAGTTTTTGATACCGGCGGAGGTCTTTTTATGGGTCTTAGCTTTGGCCATCTTTTCAGCCCCCTTCATTAGCTTCAGTTCCAGTGTGATGTCACTGGTTAACTGGGCTTTAATTTCATCTAAATGAGGCATTGCTTGGATATCTGAAAAATCACTGATGTTGTAGGCAGTGTCTGTTTCAGGAACTGGAGTTACACAGTCCTAGAAATAGAGGAAACAGAGAATAATAAGTAATGGTTCAATAAGAAAAAATGTATTGGGTATTGTAATTACTTTAACATTAACTGATTCTAGTGTCAACAGCTATAATTAATAAAAATGAATATTACAATCAAAAGTAAAAAATATATATTATCCTTACAATTTTTGTGTCATTGTAGCACCACCCTAGTTCTTACTGCTGTGTAACGCCACTGTCTTGGCGGTGCTCCTAGTAAAACATACGTATCAATTTTACAAACCGAGGGTCCGTAGGGATCCCCCTAAATTCAGTAAACTAAATTGGAGCACAACACTGTAAAGCAGTATAAAATTGAGTTTATTAGCCATAGAACCAAACATCACAAAACCTATGTAAACAAATCCATCTCCCTCCCTTCCCCACACCTATAAATAAACGGGGCATCCCCCGTAGTGACTAAAAAATACCTCCATACCCCACACCATTCCACAGAACCTTAGTAATACGGTATACCATAGACAAAGTAAGCAAGAGTGATTATACACTTATACATGGGCTAGGATACAAAGTAACCGCAATTGCACAGTCAATGTAACTTCCTGCAACAGATTGAAGCCGTGGTCTAGGCTCCTAAATAGATACAAAGTACTAGCTGGCAATCATCCCAATTGAACTCGTTATGCGTATGTTTGACTTCTGTAGTTCCCACTGATGTGTGTGGTCTAATTGCCAGTGTTACTAATAGTCGCCAATGTAACAACTCTTGTCAATACAATGCAATATAGTTACCGCTCCTGCTTATGCAACCCCGGGTTGTACCGTCCTCCGGCGGGACTGCTGCTACCGGTCTGTCTCACGGAACTCGACTCGCATTAGCTCTCCTTCTCCATCCAGCGTTCCTCCCCGTGTTCTCCGTCCGTGATGGCTTCACCCGCCGGAGTTGGTGATCATACGCATAACGAGTTCAATTGGGATGATTGCCAGCTAGTACTTTGTATCTATTTAGGAGCCTAGACCACGGCTTCAATCTGTTGCAGGAAGTTACATTGTCTGTGCAATTGCGGTTACTTTGTATCCTAGCCCATGTATAAGTGTATAATCACTCTTGCTTACTTTGTCTATGGTATACCGTATTACTAAGGTTCTGTGGAATGGTGTGGGGTATGGAGGTATTTTTTAGTCACTACGGTGGACGCCCCGTTTATGTATTAGGTGTGGGGAAGGGGAGGGAGAGGGATTTGTTTACATAGGTTTGTAATGTTTGGTTCTATGGCTAATAAACTCAATTTTATACTGCTTTACAGTGTTGTGCTCCAATTTAGTATACTGAATTTAGGGGGATCCTTACGGACCCTCGGTTTGTATATATTATTCTTACCTGGTGTCCGTGTTGATTCCACTTGCTTCTGGTTAATCCCATTGTGAACTCTTATAGCCTATAATAAATATTATGGCAGAAAATGCATAACAGATAATTATGATTGTAGAAAACTAGAAACAGTTAAAGAAATAAAATCTTCTATATATTTATTACCATATATGTGTATATATATGTCACTATATATAAGGTAAATAATTTCTACATTTCTTAATTTTTTTGCCTCTTTAGTTACCCTTTCATAATTAAAAATGATCTCTTATTGTATTATATCACTATTGATTAATTAATAAAAGTAAATGTAAAATATTTATACTTACTGAGAGCTAATAAAAAAAAACACAACTTATTGAAATCCCACCAACTGCAATAATGGCAAATCTCTGTGTGATGTCATAGTTATAATGGTTACAGGAAAAATGTGATTGAGTTATGTGTGATGTCATTGCTACCTTTTTCAATTTTAAAGTACCGTATATACTTAAGTATAAGTCGATCTGAGTATAAGTCGAGGTACCTATTTTTACCTGAAAAATTTGTAAAAATTTGTAAAGGGGAAGTTGATGCGATACATGTTTAAGGGGGAATTAATGCAATACGCGCTAAAGGGAATGTTGATGCAATACGCGTTAAAGGGGAAGTTGATGCAATAAGCGGTAAAGGGGAAGTTGATGCAATACGCGATAAAGTGCAAATTGATGCTATACTCGCTAAAGGGGAAGTTGATGCGATACGCGCTAAAGGTGAAATTGAGACGTTACTTGCTAAAGGGGAAGTTGATGCGATATGCCTTAAAGAGGAAGAGGTGAGATATGCCTTAAAGAGGAAGTTAGTGTGATACATGTCAAAGGGAGAGTTGGTGTGATACATGTTAAAAGGGGTAGTTGATGCAATATGCATTAAAGGGAAAGTTCTTGTGATACGCCTTAAATGGAAAGTTCTTGTGATACGTGTTAAAGGGGAAGTTGGTGTGATACACCTTAAAGGGAAAGGTGGTGTGATAAGACTTAAAGTAGAAGGTGGTGTGATAAACCTTAAATGGGTAGTTAATGTGATTCGCCTTAACGGGGAAGTTGGTGTGATACATGTTAAAGGGGTAGTTGATGCAATATGCATTAAAAGGGGAAGTTGGTGTGATACGCCTTAAATGGAAAGTTGTTGTGATACGTGTTAAAGGGGAAGTTGGTATGATATGCCTTAAGGGGAAAATTGATGTGATATGCATTAAAGGGGAAGTTGGTGTGATACACCTTAAAGAGGAAGTTGGTGTGATAAGCCTTAAAGGGGAAGTCGGTGTGATAAGCCTTAAAGGGGTAGTTGGTGGGCTACATGTTAAAGGGGAAGTTGGTGTGATACATGTTAAAGGGGAAGTTGATGTGATACGCTTTAAAAGCATATCATATCAACTTCCCCTTTAGCAACAGGGTACAACACTTCATATTAATTTATTTTTTAGGGAAAATACCAAAAATTTTTGCCCCCAAATTTGGACATTTTGCAGTATCCCCTTATTGTATACCAAAGATAGAATATCTGTTGTATTCAATTAGATCAACTGGACTTGAAATGTAGTTCTTATATATATATATATATATATATATATATATATATATATATATATATACATACATACATATATATATATATGTATGTATATGTGGTTTGTACAATCAATGGGTTCAAAGGTCATTCAGTAGTCCTTCCTGCAACTGCTTCTAATACGGTAAAAATATCTCTTTAATGTACAATAAAATGCAGAATAATATTATATAAATGAAAACAAATAGCGCTACTAACCAGATATCGTGAGTGTTATTTCCTGAGGGGATCCAGTAGAGGTTGTTGGTGTGGAGCCAGAAGCATGAGCCAACACATGACCAAGACTTGAGTTGTTAATGGTCAGTGTGATCTCATGTTGTCCATTGGAGGATGACACCAGGCCCTGAGAAGTCATTACCTGAGAAAGATCTTGGACAGCTAAACAAAAAGAAACTTGGTGAGAAACTATTTAAATTCTGTTTTATTTTTCCAGCCCAGCCACTGCTTTTTTCAAATATATTAATCAATTATATTTTAAATTGTACATACTGTTACAGTACGAGGACAGAGTATAAAAACCTGTTTTTCAAATCCATATCAATATATAAATATTTAAATTATCTATACAGTATTACCATTGCTATATTCTGACAAATTTAACATAGTCAGCAAGGTTCAATAGACTTACACCGATACCATTGAGGGACACTAAACAATACACAAACCTAAAAATTTAATAGCAAACAAAACTGTTGTAAAGAAAATTAAGTCAAATCTAAAGGGCCGATACAAGACCATGGAAAAGAATTTCAGGGGAGACTGTAGCGTCTGTACAATTTTATCTGACCAATGTTAACAATCCAGCAGACGGTCTTTTCCTTATCTTGTCTCTTAAGCAGAGTACACAGAGTACAGATCTTTAGTAGATCATAGACAGTATCTATTTAAAATGTGACTACTCACACTCCTAAGTGATTTCCCTATAATGAGTTTAGAGAGACTCAGTCGGGCTGCTACACACTTTTAAATCCCTGTACTAAACATAGGTTAGTAATTACCATTCCCGATGACAATTGGGAATGTTAGTCTGCTTTGAGAATGTTTGTTTTTTTGACACACATGCAGCCGATAAAGGGACGATTCCCAACAGAATTTCCCATTTCTTGGTACTGTGTGTACCCTCTGTACAACTATTATTATGGTAATTATCTAAATAATTTTTGAACATTTTGAGCAACAATTTTCTAGTGTCTGCACACTGTTTTAGACAGAGAGTCTCTGCTTACTTATGGAAAAGTGCAAACTTACATGCACTGCTGGAGCTTAGAACAGATTCTTGCTCAGCCATGGGTCCCATTGTCAGGTTCGAAGCAGAGGGTGCAGCTGGCTGTAGAGACAAGCTTGCTATAGGTTGAATAACAACGTTAGCTGGAACAGCGCTTTCGTTTGTTTGAAGACTGTTGTGTGGTTGAACTGAATGGGCATCTCCAGTAAGCTGCTGAGGAATAATACTTGTGTGCTGTAGAGTTTGCTGTAAAATGCTGGGATCAATCTAGTAATTAGAGTAACCCAAAAAAAGATTTATACAAAATAGGTTCATCCTAATTGAATTTCCTAGATCATTAACATACTTCCACATGGTAAATTAGTGTTACCTGTAGTGTAATGTTGTTAATGCTTGTTGCATCTAAGCCAGAAATCTGAACATTCTGTCCCACTAGATTGGCAGCAAGCTGTAACTGAATTCCTTCCAGAGTGGCCAAGCTTCCATCTGACAAGGATACTGTTAAATCCCCTCCAGCTATAAAGATATGAGGGAAATAAAGAGAGAGAGAGAGACAACACTTAATAAAAACTAACCAAATCATTATGTGCGGACTCAGAAGCAACTGTCCAAACATAACACTATTAACATCAATCTCTATTTAGCAAAACATGAAACTAAGCCTCATTAGTTCGACCATATTGAAGAAATGCTGCACAATTGCCTGCACATAATCAAATTATGTTAGAAACACAATGTTTTAAAGGGCATGTCCACCCTTTCAAAAAAAATGTTTATGTGGTAGGGCACCTTCCCCCAGCCCCAACCGCATTATTAGATTTTCCAGAGTGCCCCGATAGTTACTTACCTCTTTCCCCCGCCACACAATCCCGGCCCTCTGCTTGCACTGTACTGCAAGCAGGGGGCGGGACCGGCAGCCGCATCCCTGATTGGCTGAGAGCCAATCACAGACGCGGCTGCCGGCAGTTCAGAATGCCGGGGGAAAGAAGTATGGTAAGTATGCTGTTGGGGCTGGGGGAAGGCTACCTACTAATGGGCAAAGGGTTTTAATGGTAGGAGGAGGGCTTGCAAAATGGGAGGGAGAGGGTGGGATGGGAGGGGGAGGCCTGCAGTGCGCAGGACAAAATTCTCCCGGAGGAGAGACAGGATATGGACTCTGCCATCCTACTGCTGGCCAGTTTTTCAGACTTTGGGGGGGAATTCAGGAGAACCATTTGGAGCTGGGATGTAAGGTAAGGATTTAATTACACTACAGAGTGGGGCAAGTAGTGGGGGGGATTATAGTTTTGGGGGTGGACATGCCCTTTAAGCTATAAAATATCAATATAAAATAAGCAAGTGGAAAATGTTCAGAAATGTGAAAATATATATCTAAAAGCAAGTTATCCAGTGTAGTATGCAAGTGTAATGAATAGGGGGTAGGGATCATTTAGTGTATCGGGGGAAGACAAGTAGAAGGTACAGTTAATACAATGTCAAAACACGATTTTGCATTTGAAATTTCATAGTTTTAGCATAGAGCTTTAGTTTTAAAAAAAAATAAACTAAATGTTTACCTGATACAGATGCAGGGAGAATAGCTTGCCCAACCAGGCCCTGCTGTAACAGATTTTGATCAAACTGGCTTGAAAGAACAGAGCTATTAGTGATGAAGACACTTGGGTCTGTAGCAGATGTGTTAAGGAGGTTAATGGGCTGCAGGGACTCTCCTGGACTGGTTGTAGCATTAGGCGATGAGGTGCCAATCTGTGAAAGATGCCTGCGTACAAGAGGTTTCCTTAATTTTTTGGCATCTGCTTTGTAGTGACATTGTATGTGAGTCTTTCTGCGCCCTGAAGTTCGGAAACGCATGTCACAGTGGGGGCATTTAAAAGGTTTTGCTCCTGTATGCAATCGCATGTGAACTTTCAGGCTTCCCTTTGTTGAGAAAGAATTGCTGCAGACATGACAACTAAAAAGTTTCTGACCTAAAAATTTAATTAAAAAGGCAAAAATAAACTGTTTTGTTAAAGAACAAGAGTAACCATACACAATTCAGCATGTCAGCTGTTATCTGTTCATATTAATGGGTGGTTTCGGCAGGTGTGTAGTTTTGAGAATGTGTACAAAGTTTAAAATGAAAACACTAACTTTAACATGCACATAACACCAAGAATATTGCCTGCATGCATAATCCTATTTATACATGATTAAGACATATTTTGCCTTCTATGCTGGTCAGACACTATAAAAGACATTAGATAGATTGAATCTATCAAATGCCTTTAGGAAAAGGCCACACTACAACGCACCAAATCGCGATTCTTGTGCGTTTTGCGCATGCGATTGTCATTTTCCGTTACGGAAACATGTGCGTTAACGCACCAATAATGGTGAACGCATGCGTTACCTAAACGGAAATGTATGCCCAATTGCATCGGAAATCACGGGAATTTTTGCGTTCCTGTGATTCCATTTTTAAGTAAAAACGCATGCGAGAGCCCTTAGAGTGAGTTCGGCACCTGTTCTTACCTTACAACATTTCCGACTGGCCCGCTGATTTAGCAATCGCAAAAAAACATTAATTCTTTGGATGTAATGGGAACATTGGAAGGCGAATTCCTGTTGCATGGACACCTTACCACAGACAGACAGCTAAAACAACATAACTACTGTACAACCTTAACAGGATAATTTTTAAGGTTTCAAAGGTAATTGTAACAGCTTGTGGTATATTTTAAATGATAGAATTCAGAGTAAGTGGGTTTATCTTGAAAGTATTGTTACAATTTTTTTTTATTAATTTGCACTGGGTAATGTACAAAAAAATAGGACATAAAAAATAAGGATAGTTTCAATTTTAAGATTATCGCATAGTATAGCAAAATGACTACCTTAACTTATATACACTGCTGCAGGATTAGATCACATGTTTTAAATTACTATAACAATTAAAGTAAAAGAAACTTCACCTGAGTATTTCACTAATGTAAAGATCTGTCCGCAGCATTATGCTAATTAATTTTTTCTGTTTAACAAACACATTTTATTGTTTAAAATACTAAAACCATTTATTGCTAGAAAAACATTTCTACTGATACTTAGTTTTTACCAACTTTGGGATCTTTGGATCATACCAGAGAAATAATATCCCGTTATTAACTAATCTAAACAGATAGCAGACTGTCTCATTCAGTATTTAGTACCCTTTTATACTCAGAACCTGAATACCAATCGATTTTAAGTTTTAAATACCCTAAGCACTCACACATTAACATTTCTTGAAAATCAAAGTGAACTTCTATTCATTTAATTACACAGTCTAAAGGTATACATGCAGTCAGGCTTGATGCAATCAATAGGGCCTAATACCTTAATTATTATAGAACTGAGTCATGGTGCAGGTAAACAAATTATCGAGTCCAAGAGCAGACTGGCAACTTTCTGCCAATAAGAAAATTCAATACAGCAGACCAGTTTTTTAATTCAAGTGAAAGCCTGGTTTCCAATAGTGAATTAATGGGAGTAATGAACATAACATCTTTGATTCATGATGCAGACTATACTGATTTTTAAACATGGTTTGTGGAGCTAAACAACATATTTCAGTGCTATGTGGCCAGTACGATTGCACACACATCATAGCAACAGCAAACATACTTCATACACCAGACAAATTGAAGATTGATTCAACATTTTGATGCAGCACACTTTCAATAAAGAGCCACTCCCACAAGGGGCTGGCAAGTCTAAATTTGGACACTCCCACATATATATCCTATATAATAAAACCCTAAGTGTGCGTCCCTGTGTCCGTGTGTGCGTGTCACTGCAGTTCCTATGGACTCACCACTAGAGGGAGAGTCTCTGCAGTTCCTATTGACTCACCACTAGAGGGAGACATTTGCCTATTTAATTTTATTGTAACCGTTGATCTGTAACCCTGATGACGGCCTGTTTGTTGGCTGAAATGCGTAGGTGATTAGATCCTACTCACTGAATAAATTGTTCCTGTTCAAATCCTCGGAGTGCTCTGGAACTATGTTTGCATATATTCATGATTACAGTGGCAACCAGGTTACTTGAGCGAGAACGGAGTGCAAAGGATCCGACTTAATATAAATTATAAATCCTATACATTTTTTTTTTTTTTTAAAGCTACAGATAAATTATATACCACGCACACTGCATGGTATACATACAAAAGGCTGCTTGTTAAAAAGCCAGTTGTTTTCTGCCCCCACTATGTATCCATAATACATAATCCTTCATTAAACTTCTTTTATACCAATCTTATACCATTTATTGTGTTTCTGAAACCACAACTTAAAGGGTAGGTTCAACCTTAAAAAAATTAAATATACAGTAGGTAAATCAAACCCCAAACCATAAAATGGTTAGAAATCTGTGAGATGTAAGCCTGCTGTTAACAGCTGCTAGTAATAGATGTAAAAGATGAAATCACATCCAATAAACATCTAAAGAGTGATGTTTAGCTATCGGTTTTACATTCCGATATTCCTACATTCCTTGCCTTAGGAAAATTGAAGAAAAAAAAAAAGTTTGCACAAGGCAATTCTAAAGACATTTGTGTGCATGTTGGGAGAAATATCTGTTGTATTCAATTAGATCAACTGGACTTGAAATGTAGTTCTTGAAGACGTTTCGCTAGTCATCCGACTGGCTTTCTCAATTCAGAATGACTTGTACAAGAATCTGTGGCAATTATGTACCCTGGAAAATCCCAATTAGCATATCACAGCCAGGTGTTAAGGGTGTGATTAGATAGTGGCTAAGAGGTGTTATAGGAACGCCCAGAGTAAGGTGTTAAAACAGCATTGTACATGGCAGACAGTTGGTGTCGAACCCCCCCACCTCTATTTAGGCTTGGTTTCTTTATTTTCACATAAATGGCCTCCTTAACACCTCTCTTGAACCAGTCACGTTCCTTCGCCAGTATGTTAACATTACAATCTTCAAAGGTATGTCCTTTATCCTTAAGATGCAGATACACGGCTGAGTCCTGACCCGAGGAATTGGCTCTTCTGTGCTGGGCCATACGTTGATGCAGTTGCTGTTTGGTCTCCCCCACATACAAATCAGAGCATTCTTCACTGCACTGCACCGCATATATGATGTCGCTTTTCTTGTGTTTTGGTATTGGGTCTTTTGGATGTACCAATTGCTGCCTCAGTGTGTTGTTCGGTTTAAAGCAGACAGGGATACGATGTTTTTTGAAAATTCTTCTTAATTTCTCGGAGACCCCTGCTACATATGGGATGACCATGTTCTTCCTCCTGTCTTGCTTTTCCCCTTCGCTGTTGGTATTTGTGTTCTTTTCTTTCCTTCTACCTCTTTTGACAAAGGCCCAGTCTGGATATCCACAAGTTTTAAGGGCTCCTCTGAGATGTTTCATTTCTTTAGCCTTCGCCTCTGTGCTAGTGGGGATGTTCTCGGCTCTGTGTTGCAGGGTTCTGATGACACCCAGCTTGTGATCTAAAGGGTGGTGGGAGTCAAACATCAAATACTGATCTGTGTGTGTTGGTTTTCTGTAAACCTCTACTTCCAGTTTACCATTTTCCTTAACTTCTACCAAGCAGTCCAAAAAAGCCAGTTTGTTGTTTTGTACCTCTTCCCTTGTGAATTTAATGTTTTGGTCTACCGCATTAATGTGTTCTGTGAAAGCTTGTACTTCCTTCTGGTGGATTTTAACCCAGGTGTCATCAACATATCTGAACCAGTGGCTGGGTGCTAAGCCCTTAAAGGTATTAAGCGCCTGTGTTTCTACCTCCTCCATGTAAAGGTTGGCCACAATAGGTGAAACTGGAGATCCCATAGCACATCCATGTTTTTGCTTATAGAACTTATCCCTGTATTTGAAATAGGTGGTATTCAGGCACAAGTCCAACAAGGAACATACCTGTTCTGGGTTGAGATCAGTTCTGCTGGTAAGAGTGCTGTCTTGGCCCAGACGTTTTCTCACCATGTCAACAGCCTCCTTGGTGGGTATACAAGTGAAGAGAGATGTCACATCATAGGACACCATAGTTTCTTCTACACCGAGTACTATATCTTCAATCTTGTTGGTGAAATCCTGAGAGTTCTGGATGTGATGCTTAGAACTTCCCACCAAAGGTCCTAAGATGTTAGCTAGATATTTTGCCACCTTGTATGTTACAGAGTTGATGCTGCTGACTATAGGTCTTAGTGGGGCCCCTTCCTTATGTATCTTAGGGAGTCCATATATGCATGGATGTGCCTCACCAGGGTAGAGGCGATGATACATTGCTCGGTCAATGGCTTTATCCTTTTGAAGCTGTTGTAGTAAGTCTTTGACTCTTTTCTTGTAACGGCTGGTGGGATCCCTTGTTAAAGCCTCATATGTGTTGTTATCGGCCAGGAGCATGGTCACCTTATCATGGTAGTCTGAGGTGTTGAGTACCACTGTGCATCTTCCTTTATCTGCCGGTAGAATGGTGATACTGGAATCTTTCTTGAGGGATGTTAAGGCTCTTCTTTCCTGTGTAGTCAGGTTAGATGAAGGAGTTTTAGCACTGGCTAAGGCTGCAGATACCTTAAGGCGAAGTTGTTCTGCCTCACTCTGTGATACCTTGTTACTGTGGATAGAGGCTTCTGTGGCTGCTATAATATCCACCACAGGGATGGCTTTAGGGGTGATGGCAAAATTCAAGCCCTTACCAAGGACTTCCATTTCTGGCTGGGTCAGGGTCCTGTTAGACAAGTTTCTCACCCATTCCTCCTTGTTTGATGAAGTGACACTTCCCACAGATTCTTGTACAAGTCATTCTGAATTGAGAAAGCCAGTCGGATGACTAGCGAAACGTCTTCAAGAACTACATTTCAAGTCCAGTTGATCTAATTGAATACAACAGATATACCATGACCTGGATGAATGAGAACCTTCACAAGCATGTTGGGAGAAAGTTGTGGATATTTTGGAAGGTAAGCACCGAGTTTATAAAAAAAAAAAACAGAACAAAGTTGTACAGCTGATCAGAAAGATCATTAGATTACTGAAAGGCAACTGATGCACACAAAACCACACTATAATTCAGAAATGATTAATTTACGGTATAGGAGTGGTATGAATAAGTTTAAAGTACACGTTTGCGGCTCTAATGAAAATTTGTTTACAAGTACTGTTAATCACTCCCTAATGTAAGTCTAGATGGAAGTCTAACCTGATTTGCTGCCCGATGTGTGAGATACTCTTACTTCCAAGTTTTTTCTATTTAGCAGATGACATCAGTCAATGACAATGCTAATCCCCTAGCTGCCTCCACTAAGCATGTGAAAGCTTGAAGAGAAGGTGGAAACTTTTGAGGGGCAGAGTGAAGGGGGTGAGATCATAATGCTGTATAACAGCTAAGTCATACGTCTGTCTAAGTATTGTAAATTTGGGGGGGGGGGGGCATATTTGAGGGGTGAACAGGTATTTAAGTATGGTAGATTAAACAGGCAAATTTTATTTGAATTGCAGTCATCTGTCTGGTCTAATGATGCAATAATAAATAGTAATGTAATAAGGTTAATAAAGCTTAATAGGGTTTATAAAATCAGAATGGCTATACAGTTGTTTAACCCTTTCAGTGCTCCCCATATATAAATTACGGCGCTCCTTGACTTTCTATTTTATAGAAGAGGCGTAAATTCTACACGACGTGGCTTTCTGCAGCTAAAAAAAATGGACCCCCCCCAGCCATCGGAGGGCACTATTCAAGTGCCCTTCCTCTCCCCTCACTAAATTCCCCATCTGTGGGGGAGCAAGTCAAGAACACTCCCAAAATGTCGGACTCTCTTACCTGCAGCTGGCGGTATTAGAATTGCAGAAATGCAGGAGAAAGGGAAACCCCGTGATATCATTGGACATCCAGGGCTTCCCTAAGGTCTTCCCCCACATCCTCCCTGGTGGTCTAGTGCAGCAGTAAACTGTGATCGGGTCTGCTAGTTTGCAAAGACTTAGGAAATATGGCAGCAGAGATCAGAATTCGGTGATTTTGCAATCGGATTTGAACATGGTTCCAAGTTAGTTACCATTTCCAAATATGATCTGTTGATCATCTTTGAGAATGGTAAAAACATTAACACACATAAAAAAATAAATTAAAGTGACACGCACATATTTCTTCCCTTTTACCATAAAACTACACACTCCGCAATTTTCTGAGTTCTCAAGGTTGCGTCAGGTTCCCAGGGGAATGGTAAAAGTGGCAGTCTACAGATTTCAAGGGAAACTAAGCTTCCATTACACCATTCCTTTTTTTGAGTTGGTTTGCTGGCCATGTCTCAGTGTCTCAGTGTGCACCCATGCCTAAACAATACCATTTGATTCAGAACCCTTGGTAGATTGATATTTAGTGGGTTTTTAACTTGTCATGTAGGTTTGCGCAAGATTTTCTAATTTTGAATCAGTTTTTTTCGTTAATATTTCCAGAAAATCTGCTAAAAGCATGATGTTCTGTGAAGGACTGCATCTGGAATTCTTCATGTATGTATGAAAGCAAGGCATAGTTATGCAGCTGAAGGTGTGTAGATTCCAAAATATATAGTTTGTGGGGAGTATTTCCAAGTTTTGGGGCTGAAAAAAAATACCGTATATACTCGAGTATAAGCCGACCCGAGTATAAGCCGAGGTACCTATTTTTACCTCAAAAATTAGGAAAACCACATTGACTCGAGTATAAGCCGAGGGTTGAAATTGACCAATACTGCCTTCTGTAGCCATGTGCATTTTATTGCATACTGGTAGCCATGGGGATTACTGGTAGCCATGGGGATTACTGGTAGCCATGGGGATTACTGATAGCCATGGGGATTACTGATAGCCATGGGGATAACTGATAGCCATGGGGATAACTGGTAGCCATGGGGATTACTGGTAGCCATGGGGATTACTGGTAGCCATGGGGATAACTGGTAGCTTAAGAAGAATTTTCAAAAAACATCGTATCCCTGTCTGCTTTAAACCGAACAACACACTGAGGCAGCAATTGGTACATCCGAAAGACACCATACCAAAACACAAGAAAAGCGACATCATATATGCAGTGCAGTGCAGTGAAGAATGCTCTGATTTGTATGTGGGGGAGACCAAACAGCAACTGCATCAACGTATGGCCCAGCACAGAAGAGCCAATTCCTCGGGTCAGGACTCAGCCGTGTATCTGCATCTTAAGGATAAAGGACATACCTTTTAAGATTGTAATGTTAACATACTGGCGAAGGAACGTGACTGGTTCAAGAGAGGTGTTAAGGAGGCCATTTATGTGAAAATAAAGAAACCAAGCCTAAATAGAGGTGGGGGGGTTCGACACCAACTGTCTGTCATGTACAATGCTGTTTTAACACCTTACTCTGGGCGTTCCTATAACACCTCTTAGCCACTATCTAATCACACCCTTAACACCTGGCTGTGATATGCTAATTGGGATTTTCCACGGTACATAATTGCCACAGATTCTTGTACAAGTCATTCTGAATTGAGAAAGCCAGTCGGATGACTAGCGAAACGTCTTCAAGAACTACATTTCAAGTCCAGTTGATCTAATTGAATACAACAGATATACCATGACCTGGATGAATGAGAACCTTCACAAGCACCAAAGATAGAAATTAAGCTCTCCTTTAGATTAGATAATAATAATTTATTCTAAAAACACAGGGTGATAGTCCGGATCCCAATCAGACCATCAAAAACTGCTCCAATAGGAGCGTCTAAAAAAGATAACTAAAAAAAAGAGGAAAGACATCCAAAACAAAATTAGAAGAAAAAGAAAGGTACAGTTTTATTCATAAAAAAAAAAAATTTGATCTATAATCAATAAAAGTTTTAACTCATACCTCCCAAGCTTACACTGGTACACACACCTACTGGAAGGTACCCTTCCATTTATGTGTCAAAAAAACCCACAAAATTTGATCATCATTAAAATATTTGATTATCATTTAAAAAAAAGTCTTATGGTAATTAACACAAAAACATACCCCAACCTAACATACACCTATTGACTTATTTGTGTGTAAGCTATACTTAAAGGGTAACTTAACTCAATAGATAATTAATCAAAAAATGTTTTGTTTTTTTTACCCCTCAACAGTGACAAAGGTACATACACCCTTTGACTTACCTGTCCGTTCCCGACGCAGCCATTTTTTTTAGTAAAAAAAGAAAGATAGGTTAGATCAGTAGACGTGTGTACCTGTGTCAGTTTAGGGGGGGGTATAAAAATGTACTTTTTTCATTATTGATCAAAATTTGTATTTTAACTATAGTTACCTTTTAAGTATGGCTGCCACAGAAATGAAAAGATAGTTCAGGTATTACCGGAAAAAGAGAAGTAGCAGCAACTACAAACATTTTCATTTTTAAGCGACTTACAGCAATTGTAAATAAATAAATAGGCAATTAAACGTGTTTGTATCTATCAGTTATTTTATTTTTTGAATTACATGTTCTGTTTTTCACACAGTGAAATCTTAACCAAATGCCATTTATGGAGAGATTTTTCAAAAAGGAAGATAGGTCTTAAATATTCTTTAAATTTTAAAACAGCCAAAGGATGGCTATTTAACTAACAGTAGTTATTTGTCTCTTGTTGCCAGTGGCAAACCCTGTATATATCCATGGAAAGAACAATGCGATAAGCTGTGAGACATGCTGCAGGCATCTTTAAAGACCAATATCTCTTGGATGAATGGCTTCAATTCATTTATAGAATCTGCCATAAGAACCAATAGCCATAAGAAAAACCAGCAATCCACTGTAAGTGACCTTTAACAGAATGTAAACAAACAATCGTCTCTTTTACCACAATACGGTCAGTGCTTTCCCCTGTGTTGGCCCTGTGGCTTTACCCCATGGCAATGGATGGATTCATGCCTCAGTGTCTATGTTCTAGGGGTTTTTAACTCAGTGGCCTTCTTGCACACAACCAGCAGAATCAGGAGCACAGTTTGATTTCTCCCCATTGGCATCATGAGCTTTATTTATGTCCTGACTTAAAGGGCTGATGTTTATTTACATCTGTCAGTGAGGCTCTGCAGAGATGCTCTCAGCATGTCAACACATTAAGTTTCATCAGCAGGAAAAATATAAAGAAAGAGACACATAAATATGATCAATCTAAAATACCAGCTCCCTAAAGCCCATGTAATTTCTTAGATTGAGAAAACAGCCTTCTCAGACATCTACCATACAGCTAGCTGCTGAGCTCCCATTACAGCACAGCTTGTGTTGTGTTCTCTTCCCTCTAGGCCTTGAGTATCGAACGGAAATTCTAATGCTTGGTTCGATCTGTCTCTATACCCTTTAAATATACTTTGAATTTAACCAATGGGACATTCTGTACCAAAATAGAGACTACGAAAGTCTATGTTTTCATTACTGGAACAGAAAAATAATTGGTGAACTGAAGTAAAGAAAGTAATTGTTTTGATAGAAGTGTATGGCTTGTACAGACTTACAACTGCACTGTCCACGAGCAGGCAACACACAACGCAGTTTTATTTGGTAACCCTATGTATGTGGCTGCTTTGTCAGGCAAACCAAAGGGCCACACACTTGCCTCTGTGTGAACTAGGCTTAAAAAAAAATAATTTAAGACACATTTTCCTATAAGCATAAGTCTTTTTACTGGAATTGGGTAGCAATTACCCAGGAGTTAAAGGGAAACCCCATTCTAGCTGGCCTTTTTATGAGACACAAGTGATACATTTAGCTTGCATGTTTTTGCCTTCACTATCATGAGCTCTTTGCACAGTTGTTTTGTTTTATGGTTCTGTTTGTCTGACAAGCTAAACATCAGTTAAACATTTGCATATCTAAGCAAGACAGAACAGAACGCTGTCTCAATGCCTCATACTTGCAATCACATTTTCAATAACGTGGCAAATTAATGTCTATGCATTTTAAATATCAAGAAAAGCATACTCCCAAGGTGCACCAATTAAATGAAGCAAATGCTGAAAGCTAGTACCACCATCAATTAAATTATATTGTTCTTTTAAAAGGAGTTATGCTTCTAGTTCATTTGTTTGATGGACAAGTAACGGAGAGCTGCACAGGTGTTTTTCATCCCTCTTTCTTTATTGTTGTTGATTTGGAAGCATGAACGATTTCTTGTCCCAAACATAAACAGAGAGATTAATCTAGAGCTACTTTACAGAGCAAGATAAGCCCTCAAATGAAAAACTGGATATAGGTAAATCACCCCCAAAACTGCAACAAAGATGATAGATAAAATCTAACCTGAAATGCTGCATTGTGTCCTGTTGCCCCAGTTTCTGCTTTCAGGTTTTTCCAGCTAGCAACTATCAGTCATGAATGTAACAGATGATATTACAGCCAATGAACCATGTGCCAGTAAACTGTTCATGTGGCTTTTCAATGTTTTTAATGGTTACCACGTGTCTGTGCATTGCTGGGTTATAAATGAACTAATTTTTGTATTAGGGCTTCAATTCCAGAAATGGTCCTCTATCCATTCATCCATCCATCTATCCATCTCACAGATATCCACCCTGCATCCCTCTAAATGTTTGAGAAGAGAACAAAAATTTTCTGAGTAGTTTCTCACCCTCTTTTCTATTGGTGGTGTCAAATTAAGGTACTGTAAAGGTAATATGACATCATCAAATAATTATGTTTTCTTAATTTTGATTGAAATAGTAGAGACAGTCTCCTTATGTATTAAGCCTATGTGGTGCCTGATCATCTGATATCTGTATGTGCCTTGTTTAAGTGTAAAACTATGCATTAGCAGGCTAGAGGGAGGCAGAATAAAAACCATTCAAGTGTTTTTTTTATTATATTACATTTGATTCTACTTTAGTAAATCAAGTCCAGTCCAAAATATTACCATATGTGCCCCTTTACTGCTAGGAAACAAAAACACAAAGTAGGATATTTAACTTTACAATACTATTACAATACAGTACAATTTTTTTCAAAAAAAATTAGGTTACTATCCATTAATTTAGTTAACTTTGTCTCTATTGCAAAATAACCATCATAGTAATGAAAATGAAAAGTAACTAAAAAGCATATTTCCCCTGCAGATTACGTACATTCGTATGCTTTTCTACCAGGTTTTAGCATGAGCAACTCCGGTAAAATAATTTGCCCAGAGGCATATTAATCTCAGAATGTAAAACTGAAGTTAAGCCTTATGGATTAAGTTGAAGCTGTCCTTTGAGAAACCTGTACATGTAATGTGTACACTCAAGATCACCTCAATAAACAAAATATATCACTTACTTCAACCTAGTCACCTATATAAATAGGATGACCTCTAAGGGAAAGCAGTGGGGGATTGTGGATAATTTAAAGGGTTCCTCTTTGTCTCTAAGAATGGGAGGAAATACATCGCTCCTTTACCATTAATTCAAAGTGAAAAGGGGTAAGTACATTTTTGCAGTGTAGATACCATTTAAGTACAATAAGTGGATAAGGATAGGCAGGGGTGCTGAGCAATGTATTGGTTTCTGTTTTTCTTCTCACAGAGATTATCAGTAAATAGTATTTTATGTAAAAGAAAAAAAATTGCATCCTGAAATCTGACCTTCTGATTTAGATCATTACATTGTGGAAGAACAAGCTGAAATTATGTGTAACACAAATTGAGAAATTACCATTGAACCTTAAGAAAGACAGAGATTCCATTGCTTTATTAGGTCTTATTTCTCACCTTAATAAAGGGAGTTACAAAAAATGAGGTGAAGTTTTACATTGTTAACTTGTTTTAAAGGAGAATGAAACTAATAAAGCTCAATACAATTCAATAGTGGCATTCTCCCTTTCATGGGAATATGTCACTATTGACGCCATTGGCACTACTGACCTTATCTGCTATATATTTTCATTTTTGAAAGCTGACAAATATTTTAAACCATTCTAATTCTAGTAATTCATGCTTCTTACTTTCTTCCTGTTTCCTATGATCCTTTCTCCATTCAAATCTATGGGAATTGTGCAAA
Source organism: Hymenochirus boettgeri (assembly GCA_019447015.1). Classification (NCBI taxonomy): domain Eukaryota; kingdom Metazoa; phylum Chordata; class Amphibia; order Anura; family Pipidae; genus Hymenochirus; species Hymenochirus boettgeri. Next base: position 106,686,642 of record CM033477.1, on the reverse strand, counting down.
CTAAGGATTTTGCTCACCAAAAAGAAGTGGAACTTTGGAACAAGAGGCAGGGCAGCACCATCAATAACATTTTATAAGCAACCAATAGCAATTTAAAGGTGAAAAATAAAGCAGATCAGATCCTCATTTCATGGAAAGTCACTGTAAAAAAAAACATATCTGTCCGGGGATCCGGCGGGCGACCTCCGTGTCCAGGCACCTTTGGCCTTCTCCAGCAGCTTCCGCAGTCTTCGGTATTTGCCGGCATTCGCGGCTTCCAATTCGGTGATCCTCGCATTGGCGCTTTCTTATACTCTGCGAAAGCACGTTTTGCACTTAAAGTGACAGTTTCTATTCAAAATCTTCATATTGTCCAATCCGCTCAATTCTTCTTACTGCTTGTCATCCTATTGGTCCCTTTAGCCTTTTTAAACCCCTTAGCCCATTGTCCCTTGCCCGATATAGCGGTTAGTTTATCTATCTTGCTTGTGGTGTGCTTATCTCATATATTCTCTGTTACTGACCTTTGTTTGCTTTTTAACCCCGATTCTTATCTGCCTGCCCTGACCTCTGCTTGTTCCTGACTACGCTTCTTGCTCAACCCTCTGTACCGTGCCTGGTGGCCTGATTCCTGGTTTTGACCTCTTGCTCTGTTTTTCACTTCGCTCTTGCCTGCTCCTAGTCTGTACCTCGTATTTTGGTCTCTGACCTTTGTATCTCTCCTTGTGCCTTACCTGTCTGTTTCTCTTCGTACTTCTCCAGTATTCCTGGCCTCAGTTCGAATACCTTGCACTCTAAGTCCAGGGGGCAACCGTGTTCGGTGAGGCGCATCTAGCCTCCCGGCAAACGGGGGCTTGTCTATTGGTGAAGATAGTGGTTGTAGATTGGGGTATTTGGACTGAAGGAATACGAGGGAATCCGGAGCGTTACAGTCACCTGAAATTAAATGGCATATAAATAAATATTTTTACTAAAAAACTATGATAAGGCAGGATATTTCGTTTGTAAACTATATAATATGGTGTGGAAACTCAAGAACTAAATAGCATTACAAAATAACCAGTGGAAAGAAGTACAAGTCCTACTGCATTTTATTAGAAACAGATGGGTATTTGTTTTACTCAGAATTTTGCCAGGTAAGATATTAAAGAGAACATTTTATCAGGATTTTCACTCCCAACAGTAAAAAAAAAGAAACCTGACATCAACAAATACCTACACTATGTTCTCTCTTTTTTAAAAGTCTTTTTTTTTTTTTAAACATTTTTCATATAAACATTCTGATGGCTGTAATCACTGATTTTGCTACTTTTTTTGGTCTCCAAAGCATTCCTGTAGGCATGTCGTAATCAGTAGGAAGATCAGCAGATGACATCATCATGGTCTAGCTGATGAAAGGGGAGTAGAACTTTTGTACAGGGTAGTGGAAGACAATTAATGGCCTTTTGCATTTATAAGGAGGCTTTTAATTTCTTAAATCAAATCCTGTCCTCCAAAAATAATCATAGTTGCCCCTTAAAGGGTATTTCCACCCCCCAAACTTCCGGGCATGGATGTCAAGCAGAAGGGACTCAACTGGCATTTGCTCCTGTAATTGGCTAAGGCGCGATACCCTAGCCAATCACAGATGCAGATGCCCCTCCTGCTTGACTTCCATTCACGGAAAAGGCACGAAGTTAAGCAGAAGGCAGCAGAGGAACGAAGACTGGTAAGTAAATTTGGAGACATCTTTGGCTGCTGTAAACCTTGCGAGGTCAAGGTTTACAGCCTTTTTCCTACAACATTCAAATTTAGTTTGGGGGGTGGACATACTTATTAAACAATGAGAAAGCACATTTTAAGTAAAATATTTAACTTAACATGTTTTCAAAAATATTTAGATTACTTGTATATATTTTGAGTGTTAGAAATGTTTGTATGGGTATTCTTATCGTTTGAAGAAAAAAGAGCTCCTCTTACCTAAACCTTCTTTTTCATCATTTGATAAGATTAATTTAGTGTCTGAAATCTCTCAGCTATTCACGCTCTACTCACAATGTACACCCTATACCTTATTTCATAAGACCTTCAGACTGTTCTGCTTTCTTTACTCCATCACTTACTTTTATAATCAGTTCTTCTTTGGCTCTTTGAACTTCCCTTCTTCATTCAAGCATTTCTGTGTTAAGCCAAATCAATCCTTACAGAAAATTTCAGAAATTGTGAAATCTCTGTCTGTCTCTTGGTGATTTCCTCATGAATGCCTTACTGCTAAATCAGCTATAACAAAAAGTCAACTTCTTATTTTGAGACCAAACCAGGCCAGACATCACATTTACTTCAGCAACTTTATCCTCTCAGACATCTATTCATTTAGAACTAAAGTCTATCAGTTGGAACTTTTTGAAAAGTAGCCCTCATTGGGTTTTTACCTTGTGTTAATATTGGCACCTTACCTCTGGTAACATAATACCTGGCCAGCAACTGTTACAAATCTCAGAATTTGTAACAGCATATTTACCTATGGATATGTAACTTTACAACTTGGACTTGGGAATTTAAAGGGGAAGCTATTTCAAAGGAACCTGTTTTCTTTTTTAAACAATCATCCTCTTTGTATCCGAATTTAACTCTAGCTCTATCAACTGGTACAGAGAGCCCATTCATTTGCACTATGTGTCCAGATCACCTTAATAAAAAAAATATATTACTTATTTTAAATATCCTGTGCTTGAAATATATTTACTGTATGTTAAACTTTTGTCAATTCTCTGGACAGGCAGTTTCCTAGTTTGATTATTTACTTGGGAAGGTGTCAATAACTAGGTCAAAAGCCAATTTATTGTTTTCTTTACACCCTTTTCTTAACTAGAAAGGATCTATTTTATTTAAAAGAAATTTGATTGTACTAAATTATTAAGTTCATTTATTTAATTGAAACTCAGATATATTTCATATTTTTGATATTTTTACTCTTTTTATATGGTACAAACCCTTTCCAACAGTTTCTCTAGCTTCCAGCCGTACAGGAAATATCCACACTGCTATGTACAGAACAATTAGCTAACAACAACTACATAGTTTAATTCAAGTTAATGGCCAAATTATATTCTGTATACATTGCACGTGTTTGACAGGAACAAGATTGGTATTTGGTAAATATATTGGCTAAATCAAGGAAATTTGCTTAAAGGATAAGTACACTGTAATACTTAGTTAAATTGGAAGCAGCAGCTTTTAAAAATCTTTCCCCCTTTTTTTCCCTAGGTCCCTCCTGAGCCTACCTTTGCTGGTCTAAAATTGCTGACATCTTAGATTTGATGTGAAGTCTGTTTAGCTTCCCTCTGAGACTTGCTGGATCCCCTTCTTCATAAGCATCCAAAAGCATGTATTGTGAGGCTGGAGTGCATGGCACATGCAATGTGACATCAGTGTGTGATGTCATCGTGCCATGTCGTGCTTTGTACAGTACAGCGTGGCGCAAACCTCACAATCCCTGCTTTTGGAATCTTATGAAGAAGGGCATCCAGCAAGTCTAAGAGGGGAGGAGCTAAACAGTCTTCACATTACATCCAGGATGTCAGCAACTTTTGACCAGCAATGGTAGGCTCAGGGATCTAGGGGGAAAAAAAGGGGGGAAAGATTTTTAACATCTGCTGCTTCCAATTTAACTTAACTTGTTATTACTGTGTAATTATCCTTTAATTGTGTACATTTTGAATTTCATGAACACCTTTGACATTGGGCAGGATTCTATTGTTTTAAATGATTAACTGTTTCTCCCTTTTACTTTCATAGTCTATTCGAGAAGTGACTGGCTATGTCCTTGTGGCCCTTAACCAGTTTGACTACCTTCCACTTGAGAACCTCCGCATCATTCGAGGAATTAAACTGTATGAAGACCGCTACGCATTGGCCATCTTTCTGAACTATCGCAAAGATGGGAATTATGGACTGAGAGAACTAGGCCTAAGAAACTTGACAGGTAAGTGTGAGTATTGACCAAATAAAACTAGGATAAGCTTAAAAGTACAAGACTGAGTATGTACTCAGTGGTAAAAATAGTTATCACTATCAGATTTATCATTGCAGAACAAGCAGATCCAGCAATATTTTTGTTAAATTACAAATGAGAGGCTATGAGAGGATGGTAGTGAATGGTTTAAATATATTTAATAAAAGTTCTTATCGTTAAAAAAGGGGGGCAATTTTGCCCCAAGCAATCAGATATTATTTAACATTTAAAAGCTAACATCGAACATCGAAATTAGCACCGTTTTTAACAATAAGCCCTTTTATTAAATAACCCTGTATGTGTTTACTCAACCCTTGCATTATATAGTTATAACCTACCCCTGTAGTGGATTTCAATGGGAGGAACTGTAAGATTATAGCCTTATAATCTTACAGTTCCAGGAGGAGAAGGAAACCATAGGCCACAAAGGGGTAGGTTATAATAAATAATGCACCCCAAACTGTAAATTAAAGGGATATTAGAAGTCACCTTGGAGTTCCATGCCCTGTATAAAAGGTACTCGGCCTGCGGCCTCGTACTTTTATATGGTCACGGAACTCCTCAGTGACTTCTAAAATTTACAGTTAGGGGTGCATTATCCACTATATATGCATCTAGTAATAAAAGAGAACCTAAAGGTAAGTTTCGTTGTCAATTTAAAAGAATATACTTTAGCTCATAATATAGGGCTTTTACAATAGTTTCTAAAAACGAAAGTATTTTGCCCCAGCCGCTCTGTCCCGACCACGCGCCCTATCTTAGGCACATGCGCGCCAATACAAAAGATAGGGCGCGCGATCGGGAGAGAACAGCTGTTCAGTGACTGAGCGGCTGTGAGTGGAGCGGCAGGTAAGGTAAGTTCCAGGTCCCCCGAGCGTAATATTATTCACAGGGAGGTGAGAATAAGCGTTCTCACCTCCTTGTGAATAATACAAATGGATGGCACATAGGTTTTTTTTTGGATTTAGTGTTCCTTTAATTTTGCCATTCTATGTTAGTAAAAAGAATGGACTTGGCATTTCCCTCAGAATTTCTCGAATGACACGGGATTGGTTGGGAGCTGAGTTCTAATGTATGGGCACCATTAGCTTGAAACTATCACTCATTGGAAGACAGTTAAGATTATTTTCACAGAATCATTGGGAGGAAGTAAGGCTTTGCTTAGGACTGTAGCTATCATGAGAGGCAGCCAGGATCAGTGTAAAGATATAAGAATCACTGGGAGATAATCAAACTTAGCTCATATCTATGATATTCACTGATAGGCAGCCAGAATCATTTTGAGGAAGGAAGATTTGCTGAGGGCAGTCACCCTTAGCTTGAGGCTATACCACTAATTGGGAAGTTGCTGGGATCATATTACGATTGTAAAATTTTAATCACTAGCATGATGTGAAGCAATAAAAGTCACCCCTTGCAGTAATAGTTTACTCTATTTAGGAATTGTGCCAACATTTTCTACATTTTAAACCTCATGTCTTTTTCTGACTCATGAAAAATTAAATTCAGCTTTAATTAGTTTTGAAAAACTTGTGATGATGCCTTTCTCCATAGATATTTTGTTAAAAAAATAAAACAGCGTCATTAAAGCTAAAAAGTTATTGCAGTTTTGCACCTGTTCAGTGAAATGGTTAATGGCAAGCCAAGGGCAAGGTGAGCAAAGAATTCTTTGTGTGATATGAGTTTGTCCTTCATTGGTAACATTGAAATGTGGCTAAGAAGGTCTTCAGATTGATATTCTGACAATTGACTGATACCTGAAGCATTTTATTTAATGATGCTCACCGGGACCTACAAAGAGATTTTACACTCAGCACATGATGGCTACAAAGGATTTTACTGGATATCTTGTACCCAGGCATTGTTATTTTGTTAACCCTTACTTTGAACAAAATGTGTGTGTGTATTTATAAGTTTGTTTTATATATCAGCAAAAGTGTGCCCAATTTTGCTTGGTGGGAATTGTGTGTGTATGTTCGGCTATGCGTAGATATAATGGATAAAAAATATTTCAGGGTTTTGTACAATAAAAAAAAAGAAACAAAGGCAAGAAATTAAATTGAATTTAAAAAGGGTGAATAAAGACATCCTATCAAATCCTGGTTCTATTAGTGTCACTTCCAATAAACAAATGCTTTGTTGATGCACTTGTTGTCTTTATTACAGTACTTAGTTGATTTGGATAAAAGTCTATCAGTTTGGTATATCTGGACGTGGCAAGTTTTGCCTACTATCGATATTTTACTCTCATGAAAAAAGTTCACTAATGTACGGGCACCATATATTTCCTGGGGCTAGTTTGGGTATAGAGACGAAAAGTTTCTCCTTTATGTCTATGGTTAATGTATGTGTCCAGACCAGCTGGTATAACAACATGGAATAGAGCCTTATGGTATAGAGCCATTTATCCAACTTGTAGACATGACTTCTTTCAGTCTTTTTAGAACTTGTCATTTCAAAATACAGATTCATGGCTTCTATGGCATAGGACTTTGGACACAAGATACCAGTCAGCAATATAGCTTAAGGTGAATTAAGTGTAAAGAAGCAAAAGGCCCTCCATAGGGCATTAAATAAAATAGAGCCTTCTTGAAACAGAAGGTACATCACAGCCTCATAATATTGAAATAGCATTGCCCAAATAATCCAAGAAATGTGGGATGATTCCTCACTTCCAGAGAAATGGGTGAAGTTTTTCTTTTATGTCCTGAGGCTAATGTGTGTGTGTCCAGAACCGCTGCCATAATAACAGGCAATACAGCCTAATGGTAAATGGCCATTCATCTGACTTGCAGACATGACAGGTTTCAGTCAACTTAATAGCTGAGGGTGAGGTGAGCTTTAAAGAGGAAAAAGCCATCCACATAACATAAAATGAAATAGAGCCTTTTTAAAACAGAAGATATTTCACAGCCTCATGCTAGTAAAATAGCATTGCCCAAATGATCTACACATAGATTTTGCACGCCCAGCATTCACAGAGAAATGGACAGAGACATGCAAAGGTTTTTTATGTCCGCTATGATACACAGACATTACTTTCTGTTAGCATCCAGTAGTTTTACAAACAGCACATAATTGGGTATATTTCTGATACCTAACAGACATTAAAGTATCTTTAGGTTTTAATTTGTCTAAACACATGCAGACATTTTAGCAGTGACAGAGGTGTATCTAAACCTTCCATTTTGAGTATCCCATTTAAAGTAAGGGTACCAGTTCTTAAAGTACTAAAGGGCTAACCTAACAATGTTTGTTTGTTACACTTTATGTGTGTCCTATGTATGAAGCATTAAATACATAGATTGCAAAGTCTAGTGTTTCTTTGTCTGTTGAACTGGAAGGGTAGTCTAAGAGTGACTGCTGGACCCTTTAGCTCTCAAGTTCAGCAGACACTGTTAGGTCAGCCCTTCAGTTCAGCAGACACTGTTAGGTCAGCCCTTCAGTTCACCAGACACTGTTGGGTCAGCCCTCCAGTTCACCAGCCACTGTTAACTTAACAGTGGCTGGTGAACTGGAGGGCTGACTTAAGGTGCACACAGTGACTGGTAAATATAAGTTGCAAAGTTCCAAGACCGCACAATGGCACACTGCTGTTGGCTCCTTGGCCAGACAAATTAGGTAGGTAGCCAGTTTGTTGTTTTGTACCTCTTCCCTTGTGAATTTAATGTTTTGGTGTACCGCATTAATGTGTTCTGTGAAAGCTTGTACTTCATTCTGGTGGATTTTAACCCAGGTGTCATCAACATATCTGAACCAGTTGCTGGGTGCTATGCCCTTAAAGGTATTAAGCGCCTGTGTTTCTACCTCCTCCATGTAAAGGTTGGCCACAATAGTGGCCAACAGGGATACATCGTATCCCTGTCTGCTTTAAACCGAACAACACACTAAGGCAGCAATTGGTACATCCGAAAGACCCAATACCTAAACACAAGAAAAGCGACATCATATATGCAGTGCAGTGCAGTGAAGAATGCTCTGATTTGTATGTGGGGGAGACCAAACAGCAACTGCATCAACGTATGGCCCAGCACAGAAGAGCCAATTCCTCGGGTCAGGACTCAGCCGTGTATCTGCATCTTAAGGATAAAGGACATACCTTTGAAGATTGTAATGTTAACATACTGGCGAAGGAACGTGACTGGTTCAAGAGAGGTGTTAAGGAGGCCATTTATGTGAAAATAAAGAAACCAAGCCTAAATAGAGGTGGGGGGGTTTGACACCAACTGTCTGCCATGTACAATGCTGTTTTAACACCTTACTCTGGGCGTTCAGTCCAGTTGATCTAATTGAATACAACAGATATACCATGACCTGGATGAATGAGAACCTTCACAAGCATCATGGAATTATGGATCCATCTTGCCTTATGTCAACAGTTCAGGTTGTTGTTGTTGGTGAAATAGAGTGGGGAACACATTTTGAGCCCCATAGTACTAACTGAGACATGTTTGCTGCCTGTGTCCATCCCTTTATGACCACAAAAAATGCAAAATGGGGTCCATCCCACTACTAGCAAGTACCTAATAAAGTGGCCAATGAGTGTATATACAGTACTGTATTCAGTGCATCAACATAATTTGGTTGTAGTGGCTTTAAGACTGTAATTTGTGTTTGGTCCTCCCAGTACATTGTTCTAATAGTGTCCTTTGTTAAACATCACTTTCTGTCAGAAAGAGTGCTAGAACACACTTCAGACAATCCTATTCATGTCTAATGATAGTCTCATTCAATACGTTAAAAAAAATACATGTAACATAACCTTTCTAATAGATGCAAACGTTTCCTGAGCACATGTATAGTGAATGTGTGTGTGTATAGATGTATGATGTATGTGTGTTTGTGTAGAATAGTGAAGTAATAAAAAATAAGCTGTGGGATATCAGATGCAGGAAATATTGTTTCTATTATATTTTCATAGAGAAATCTTTTAAATGGTAAATCAGTTGACGTGAATCCTTGCCAATTATAGGGGCCTTGAAGTTTTGTGAAGATTATCTGTAAACCAAGGGAGCTACAGGGGGTTCAGCTAACTGCATGTCGTAGTCAGTGGGAAGGGAGCCCTAAGCCTGCTTCTCTTATCCCAGTTTAACAGAGATCTTAAGATCAGTGTCAGTTTGTTTACAGCACATTGCAGGTCAACAAGGGACACATAAACAGGACTAGAATCTTAAACAGTAATTTGAAAACACATCTGAGAGTGTTGTTCCATTTGTCCTCTGTGCAGCATCATACCAAAGGTTTAAGTAACAATAAAAGTGAGAATAGCAAATATCACTGACATTTAAGATTGAAACGTTACGTTAAAGGACCTGTAGTGGGGCTAAGGTAATGTTATTTAAAATGTTATTATTAGTGACTTTTTCAGTGACTTATTGCAGGAGGATATAGAATATGTTTATGTATTTATGAAATACATTTCTTGATATAAACTGCATATACTTGGCTATTATATAACGATAGGCAGCACCATTAAGGTTGATAAATATGTCTTTAAGTCTGTGGCTCTACAGACAAACTACTTCTTTTAGCATCCTCTAACAGGAACCATAAGGAGCAGAGATGAAGGTTAAGTTTTGTTTTTTTTAAACTTTACAGAGGGCTCAGTAGTGGGTTACATTTTAGTTTGGGGGGTTGGACATTGAATAGGATGAAATATTGTGTAAGGCCAACTTACATGTGTTTTTTTTCTGGGTAGTTAAATAGTAAATAGAGTGTATGTTCAGATTAATGACCAACATTATTTACAGAATTTACTACTGAGAGCAACAAACACACACGTATAATTTTTATACTTTATATTTTTAAAGTACCCGGGGCATGGAGGTTGGATTGGCTGTTTAAAAGACCGGACTGGAAAAAGTTTGGTTTTGGAAGTTTAGGTTAAAAAAAAACAGTGACCGGATGTTTAAAATCAGCGGGTCACGTAGGTTGTGGCGGGCCCTCTTACCATTGGGGCCCCACCATGGTGGCGGATTTGGCGGGGGGGGGGCAGTAGTTATGCCACTGAATCTAAGGGAGGGTAGGACAAAAGAAAAATTAGTGTCTGAGGAGACACTGCTCAGCCTACCTTTCCTGATGTTGCTGACATCTTGCATCTGCATTGTAGACTGTTTAGCTCCGCCCCTCCAAGACTTCCTGTATCTCTTTCTTCTATAGTCTAAAAAAGCACTGTCTGTTTGTTGTGTGCGCATGTAGCAGCGCACGGCGTGACGTCAGTGCAGCGAGGGCGCGCACACAAAAAAAACAGACAGTGCTTTTTCAGACTATAGAAGAAGGAGATCAGGAAGTCTCGGAGGGGTGGAGCTAAACAGTCTACAATGCAGATGCAAAATGTCAGCAACTTTACATCAGGAAAGGTAGGCTGAGGAGGGACCTAAGGGAATCCATGGGAATCTAATTGTGAATTGCCAGATGCGGCAATAGACAGGAACAATATTTTTTTATATATATGTATATATGCTTTATATGGAATGATTTTTCGTTCAGCCTATAGTATAGGGAGCCGGTATCGATTTGACGTAAATTTCCCATTCGGACTGAGGTTGAAGTGTTGACGTCGATAGCACTTTATGACCTATCCATAGACAGTGGCGATATTCAGTAAATCCCATTGGACTCGATCGCTCAATCCGTAAACATTCTGGATAAAGTCTAATGAAAACAAAATGTTGAAACCTTCATTTGTTTTTATGTGTTTTGTCCTGTTTGTTTACTGTGTATTGCTTATCTGTAAGGATTGTTAACTCAGAGGTGATAGTTTATTGGAGCTATCCTTCTATTATCTTTATTTGAATTTGTGTGAAAGAAAGAGGAGGATTAAATAATACTCTGTTCAGCCTGGGAGTTTAACTCACATAGACACAGGGAAAGCTGCCAGAGTGAGTCAGGTCTCTGCGTTTATGAATGCCTGGCTTGGCTCCCATCTTTGCGCTGAAGGAACATTATCTGCTGGTGCTTGTTAAGATTTTACTGGGTTTTTCTCCCATTGTCAGAATACAGACTTTACCCTTCAGTAATTGGTCTTTGTTTGTCTGTTTGATTACTTGATGGAAAATGCTTCCCATTTGATGAAGATGAAGAAGATGCCAAGCTTAGTTTCAATCCCAGGTTCTACATGGTACTGTGTTTTCAAATATCAAGGTATTAAAAAGCTGGCCATCTTAATTGCAGTTGGTTTCTCACCAGAGGTAAGAAAGTTTTCTTAAAATAAATGCTAGATCGACAAGAGCCCTGTTATTCCTATAAACTGTACTATTTCTAAAGCTGGCCTCATTCATTTAGAAAGTCTGCTTATGAGGGTTAATGCTGTGACCTCTTATTCAATCTAGGGGGCATGTGCATTGCTGTATAAAGGTAAGTGTAGCAACTTTAGAGCTGGAACAAATAACAAAATCAACAAGAATGTTGATTGTTGTTTTTTCTTTAAGTGCCTAAAAAGTGAGAACTTGCGCATGAACACCGGATTACCATACATAAGTCAAGGAATGATTTGAATTACCTCAGATATCACAATCCCAAATTGTAGTATTTAACACAACGGCTTTCATTTGATATCAGAAAAATTAGATTTTTCAAGGTGGCCATACACATGGCGGATATTTAGCAAATCCCGTCAGATCTGACAGAATTTGTTGAACATCTGCCATGTGTATGGATAGGTTGCCAAGCCTACGAGCTACCGTCATTGGCATTATAACCTATTAGTCCAAATGGATATATTCTTGCAGAATAAGGAGCCGATAACATTGTGGGGATGTATGGGCCTAATGAACGATTGTTACTTATAAAGTATATATGGAAAGATTGTTCTTGTGTATTTGCGCATCCGGCAAATTCACAATCAGATTCTGATGGAATCTGATGTGAATTTGCATGTGTATGGTCACCTTAAAGCTGATAGTATTATTTTTCTATGGATACCAATCTGCCCTTGGTTCTAGAAGAATTTCTTTAGCCAATAATTTTGGCACTACCTGAATTCAATAAGAAAGTGTCCCATCTAGACAAAGTTGCATAAATTCCATTTGTGCTGCCAGTCCTTCATGTTTGTTTTTTGCATGTGGGCATTACAAAATAATATTTTATCAGACTTTAAAAGATTTATTCCCTGAAAGGTAGAGTCCATTAGAACACATTACTTTCCTATGGCTGTCTCTGACTAGGATATGAGCCATGTATGGAGGCTTTAGGCCTATGTCAGTCTACATTATTAACAACTGCTAGACTCAACTGCTAGACTAGTTGTAGCTTATGGAAAACTAGATTTGCAGACGCTACACTGCAATGCCCCACAGAAAAAAACATTTCTAGGCAAGTTTAATACCAGCTATTCATCTTCCCATGTATGAAAGATCAAAGAACACAGAATTCGCAGCCATCAAATGTTGTTATCTAGCCTATTATAAAGCATTTATTTATTTAACATTGTAGTTAAAGTAGAATCTAAAAAATGTGTTATTATTCTATCCTATCAGATACATGACATCATTTTCATATTTAAATCATCCAAACTATGAAATAGAACGGGAAGGGAAAAAAACACGAGTGACGTTGTTGGAAGTTTGAACATTTTATATAATGTCTTTGTCATTATTACAGAAAACAGTGTGTTATGAATAGAGCCATGTGATGCTGAAAGCACATGGGAAGCATTTCTTCCTAAGACTTGCCAGTATATTGACAACCCCCCCAAGTAATTGGTTAAAGATATTGAATAAGTGGAAGATTTGCTTCTGTTTAGTGTCTCAAAGAATCAATGGACGAGGGAAATATCTGAATTTCATTAGTACTGAAAAAACACCATTTCTCAATTAACTGAATCTCCAGGACATGTTATACACTTGTGTCAAAGACTTTAATTGCAGAGAAAATGCTTATTACCTTGGTTTGACAAGGCTGACAGTAATACTGGTAGTTCAAGATTACTTAACCTGCAAAGGGACAGACTTTTGGCAAAATGTGCTATTTTATCACCATATCCCTTCACAAACACATACCCACACATTAAAAGAATGTGAAACTAAGGGACAATTATATTTCTTAACCCTGCACTAAGCCTCTGAATTGGAGGTTCTTGAATGAGATTGGGTTTTTACTATATCAAAGAATTTGAAAATTAAATTTCACTTAAAATTCCCCACCAAATATACAATATTTCAAATGGAAAAAGTAGGGTTGTTCAGTCGTTAGTTTGTTCCAAGGGGCAATCCCATTTTATTAGTACACTAACTTTTTTCATTTGAAACACGGAGCCTGTATTCCTAGTTTCATGAAGACTGTGTGGCAGGCAACTGGGTCAGTGCTCTGAGACCATCTAAGTAGGGACAAAACACTTTTATTTTTGGCTTGTGTATGGGCATTACTCCTGTAATTCTGGAACCAACAACTTTATCTTGGTGCATGGACAAAACATTGAACATTACAGTGCCCTATTGCATAATCTCAGAACCCTGTTATCGTATCCAGACAATGTATAAATGACCTGCTATTTTAGTCTTTTCTAAAAATAGGCCAAATGCCCACTTGAGGCTTAAATACAAATGGATTTTCAGGAAAGTCTTTGAATGTAAATTTGTTTTTCACAATGCAACATTGAGTCAGGTAATTTGTGCCTATTCGATATATGGTAATATACTGGATTTTGTAATCCGACATGAACATATCATGTATAGAGATGGCCGGTTCGCGGACCCGAACCCGGATCCGCCGCGGATTTCTCCCGTCCACGAACAGCGGATTATTCCGGACTTTCCGGACTTCCGAACTTCCGAACTGCGGATTTTTTTTTTAAGAAAATTTTCGAAAATACGAGTATCTCCGTAATTACGAGGATCTACGATACTTGCGGGATACGGAAAAACCGAAGATCCTCGTAATTACGAGGATTCACGTAATTACGAGGATTCCCGTAATTACGAGTATTCTCGTAATTACGAGAATACTCGTAAAAACGAGTTATTAGTGTAAATTTTAAAGACGGAGCAAGCCACATGATCCAAATTAGCCAATGGCAGCTATCATAGTTACAGAAAGCCTCGATTTTTACGGAAATCTTCGTTTTTATGGGAATCCTCGTATTTTCGAAAAATACCGTTTTTTTAAAGTCACGCTAGCGGACTGTACTTTTTAGGTATTGTTGGCATTTATACGTGCTTCTAAGGCCATTACCCAGGTCCCTGAGTGGTTAAGTGTACGTTACCAAGGCTATTTAGACCACTTTTAATGCGGATTTTGCCGAACTTTCATTTTAATACGTTTTAACGGGTCCGCTCGCGGATTTTCGAATTTTCGGATTTTTCCGAAAATCCGCGGATCCTCGTGCGGACCGGATTTTTCGAAGTTCGGACATCTCTAATCATGTACTACGTAGTTTATGTTAGTTGTTTTTTATTTATCTTCTGGATTTCAATCTAATGTATAATTCCAATCGTATTTTCCTCAGACATCTAGATATTTATAGTTAAAGGCCTTAGTGACCCAGGGCAGTAACCTTTAGCGGGCTGCACAAAATAGTGCATTTGAATGTAGAATTAAACAGTATATTTTAATTCAGCATAGAGAGATGGAACAATAAGGATTTTGTGTCCATACGACAAGGGAAGGGCCATAAAACAGCTAGTCCTGTAGGTTTGAGGATATTTTCTGACATTTAACAACTTACATTCATCTTATATATGATATAAACAAAACATGAACATGAGCAACATAATAAATGTATATAATGTTGTCAACATAGCCCTCTGATAAGACCATTTTAGTTTATCAGATTTGGCAACTGTCTGTTTAGGTTTTTAATAAGTATATTGTTTGCAATAAATAGTTATTTGGGGATACATGAGTCAACTTCTCATATTGTCTGACCAGATTTTCGAGACAATTTGAAAATCCATGAGCAGAACCATTAAAGTCAAAGGAAAATTTCTGCCTAAAATAAAGGTGTAACTAGCAATGGTAACTTACTGTAAATGGCTCAGGGACCTGAAGAAAAAAGTTTGGGGTTTCTTAAAGAAAAATCCATGCACTTCCTGTTTTGGGATTTTGCATAGTATTTTTCAAAAAATAAAAAAATTTAAAATATCTGAACCTTGTAGTACTTTCTGAAAATTTCAGAAATCCTCCTCGAATTTTTGAAAAATTTCGAACGCGGCTTGGAAAATTCCACAAAGTGGAATTCTAAAAAATCCTCTAAATCCGTGATCTTTTATAGGTGTAAGTTAGTTAAAGGACAACTAAAGCCACAAGACAGAACACCTTGATATAAAACCAGTAATCTGTGTCTTACGTCTCATTTTGATATGAGAGCTGGGAAATTTGCCTAAATAACAGATGGTTTATGGTTTACTTCTCAGCATTCTAGTATCACACAGTTTGGTCAACAACCATTATGTTCTGCACATGCTCAGTCCTTAGCTATGGCAGAACCTTGTTACAGTTGGTCACACCCATTAAACATCTCTAGCCAATCCTTTTACGGGACAGATAAAGCAAGAAAGCATATGACAGAGGTCAGGAGGTGTGGTCTGACACTGCACATACACACAGATGCTTAACAGGCTTACATTTACTTTAATACAATTTACTGAAGTGGGATTTTATAGCTTATTGGTGTTTTTAGGGGGGTTGTTTTCAGAATATGGAGTATAAAAAATTGGGTTTAGTTCTCCTTGAATGGCCAGTTCAGCATTCTCTATTTTAGAGGAGTAAAGGACCTATCAAAAAACAATCTCCCTATTAGCAGTTATAGGATAGTCAATCAGCTGAATTCAGTTGACTGTACTATGAATTGCTTTTTATCCTTCAGAGTTCAGAGCTGCACACAGGATTACACACTAATTAAAATCTTGGCTACTTCGTGCTTCGGTTAAATCATTTTACAATCTGTTTTAATCCCACAGCTTTACAAAGAGTAATATTTGTAGAGTGCTGTATTATAAACAGTTTCAGGAATACTACTAATTGTAGGTAGCCCGTTCTGTGCTTCAAACGGTATCATTATTTATTTAGTCTACCCTGGCAAAGATGTACATTAAATTTAACCTTTTACTGCAAAAGATTTAGTTTTCAATAATCAATTGAAACAAAAGAGAATGAAAAGTATAAAACCCACTTGTCAAGATACACATGCGCATTGTTACAATCCAAGCAGGAATAAATGAACACATACAAAACATATGCCAGGAATGGATTCACATGAATGATAGAGTTCAGTATTAATTGGTGTTGCTACATTATTGTGCACTTTATTGAGGAGAAGAACTGGAAAGAAAAATTTCCAGGTATGAACATAGTAAGTAATTGATTACTATCCATGTAACCGTTTGCAACCAATCATGTATTCCCTTTCATTATTCCTCCACTATTTATTTAAAACCACTAGCTGGTTGGTTTCTGAAGATAACTGGAGCCACTTAAACTTTACCCCATGGTATTTCCTTTCATTCTCTGTTTTTTTTGGTTTTGTTTTCTTTCAGTTTCAGCAAAAGGCAGTTGAGTTACTCTGATCTTTGCAATTATATAGGTGCCCCTTGACACTTTACAATACTTTGTTGTCTTCTAAGCACATTTCCCCCATCTTGCTCATCCTATATAATAAAACCCTAAATGTGTGTCCCTGAGTCTGTGTGTGTCTTTGGCTTCTGCGCATGCGCAAATGGGATATGATAGGGCCCTTATGTTTCTCTCCCCCCAGTGAAGAAGAGCATGCCTGGACCTAAACTGGATCGGAAATGGTGTGCCTGGAAATGGGAACTGACACTGGGAGGGGGGGAGGAGGATTATATAACGGGCATAACTGTCTAGTTTTTAATATAATTCTCTAAACTTATAATTAGAAAAATAGAAGGGATTTCAGTGGTGGGCTTAGTAAATAAATTAATACACGTTAGCAAAATATGTGGGATATGGGCCAGATTACTAGGAACATTTCTGTGAGGATGCAGAATATAAAATTGTATCTCATTTCTTGGCTGCCAAGGCTGTAATATTATTTCTCCTCCTTGACCACTTTCTCTTACAAGTTTGTGTGTCTGTGATAGTACAGTAATTGCTTTAATAAATGTCCCAGTGGGCTAGTGGCCAGCAGGGCAAGTTAACTGTGATAACTGTCAGTGTATCTACATTTCCAAATAATAAACACTCAAACAGAATAATTTCCCGTGCACCCAGAATCCTAGAATCCCTTTCTGCTGACATTCATTGGAATCAGCTGGAGAAATGACCTGAATTAACCCTTGCTGTCAAACAAGTCTTAAACTTGTAACTGAATATGATTTTTGTCTATATTATACCATTATGTATAGATTATCCCAATCTGCCCAGTAAAGGGCTTCTAGGAGGAAAGTGAATCCCCCCTATGGATTGACTGACACATTTGGATATGCATACTCAACATGAAATAAAGGAGTCAGGATTTCCATAGTGGTCTGCCCAGAAAATGGGAATATTCAATAATTTATGACATTTTTACACATGTAAACAATAAAACACTTGTCAGCATTTTGCAACACTTGTCTGAACATGCAAAGCAAATAAACAACACAGCAGTGAGTTGTATTATCTGCTGTAGAAGGTATGTTTATGAACCTAGTGGAAAGTGCTAGTTATAGGGTAGATTTCAAATTTGGTCAGTCCCTTAGTCAGGAAATGTTTCTGAAATTCTTTGAATCTCTGTATGTGTTATAGTTTAGATTTTCTTCAGTTAATATTTACCTTGTGCAATTTGCAATGTGGAATTCGCTACGGCTTTGGATACAGTTCCCCATAGGCAACTTAGGTATGAGCTAAGATCTGTTGGGTTTGAGCGGCATATTTGTACATGGATAGAAAAGTGGTTGATGGATCAAATACAAAGGGGAGATTTACCCAGAGCTGCTATCATTCCGGGCAAATCTTCCTTCCACGATTCAATATTGCGTTAGTGCACATGGGTAGAGATGGGATCCGACACAGAAACCTTCGTTTACGAAACCTGAATGATCCATCCGGATTTCGGAGCCTTTTTTCCATAATTATCGAACGTTTGAGGATTATCGAAAATAGCCTTGAACGTTTGATAATTCTTGAAAATACGACCGGAAACTTGATCGTATTTTCAAGGATTATCGAACATTCAAGGCTATTTTCGATAATCCTCAAAAATAGCCTCGAAAATAATAATCGAATATTCGTTCCGTTTTCGGATTTTTGGATCTTCAGGATTTTCTCGAGATCCAGGAATCTGAAAACGGAATTGATGGATTGCTATGGAAGAATCTTCCCCTTTAATGCTCCTTTAAACAAAGCTGCATTTTAAAAATTACCTTGCTAATCTATTGACAGGTGAAAGAACAGCCCAAACCTTAATTGATGGCAAATTCTATACTATTCTCAGTTAAAGATAGTGTATATATAGCATGCACGTGGATGGGGAAATGTATTCAAAAAGATTAAAACAATGTTTATTAGATTTTTTCAAGGAGAATGAACAACCTTCCTCTTAATTAGACATAAAATGAACCTTTTCATTTAGAACCATAAATACGCTCTATTCATGCCTGAATAATTTGCTTTGGTTAAACAAGTAAGATTTTCAGAATTATGCATTACTTACATATATTAGCGTAATCCCATAAAAACACATGGATGGGATGGGGGAAGCAAGAAAATAAATATGAAAGCACCCAGATGAAATTGTCAAAAGTAATTTAAACTAATCATAGAAAACAGAGATGTGGCAGACTGAACTGCTTCATCTTCAAAGTTCTTAATTAGACGTTTGCAATATTCAAGCACAGTGTTCAGCCGGCTATTAGGATAGAAACATAATCATTAAAGTGTATTTTGGTTGGGGTGTCCTGCTGATTTCTGTGGTATTTTATTAATAGGGTCCTGAGGGGATGGACTGGAAAGTGGAATGAGGCAGTCAGGGTTAATCATGCAAATGCACTAACAACATATTATATACGGTGATTCAAGTTTCAACTTAAACATGTTCCTGTTGGCTGAAGTTTGTGCATCCAAGGAATGAATAGAACAAATGATCAGAGTTTCGTACAGGTTGGTATGAACGTCAGTGTACAGAAATGGCTGGGGAGGTTATCTGTGGCTTAACAACATTTCTACAATTCATCTCCAAGGGCAGGATGAGTATATAAATTCCTTTTAGGCAGCTACATGAAGATATCTGGCTTTAGGGTTTATACATTTGAATCTTGAAGTTTAGGGCAGCTTAAAGCCACATAAATGACTGGACTAAGTAGAATGGTTCCTCCTATACTTACCTACGTTACATAGCCCTGTCACTGCAGAATAGGTATTAGTGTGGTCAATATACTTTTGCTTGAAGATTCAACAATTTTAAAATAATTTAATTTATTTCACTGAGAGACAATCTCTCTATATAAGACTAGCAGAAAGAGCATATACGATAATTACTGTATAAATAACAAGGGCGGTACAATCAGAAAACTGCTTATGGTCGTAACCAGGCTATGCCAGATGGACAATTAGGCCAAACCATTGCCTGTATATTGTCACTTTACTTCTAAGCTTGTAGGTATGTTAATCTGTGCATTTGTTATATAGGGGATGACATTGATCTATAGTAGAGAGACTTTCACCTATGCTGCCTGCAGTCAGACTTCTAAGAATATTTTACAGATCAGGTCATGTACAGGCTGGAGAATAAACTGCATTCAAACTGATGACTAAATTGCGCTAGCTTGCATGGGCCGCTTGAAGCTGGCAAGAAGCTGGTACAGTCCCTATAATGTATAGACATTGATTTTGATGACACCTGATTGGTCACTCTTAGTTTCTCTATAGATCAGTGGTGGCGAACCTATGGCAAGCATGCCAGAGGTGGCACTCAGAGCCCTCTCTGTGGGCACTCATGCACAGCAGAGTTCACCAGAGTTTGTTATGAGAAAGCCAGAGAGACAAGGCCTGGTCTGCTTCCCTTTCTGCAATCCAGAGCTTGAGTCACTGTTTGGGGTCTCAAACTCTTGTCTAATAATGTGGAATTAATGGTCAATGTTTTAGCTCAAACTCCTGTGTGGTAATGCAATATCAATAGGTAATCTAAAATCGATTCTATCCACCGTATCTGTGTCTATCTGTTTGCGTATCTCAGTATCTCAGTATTCAGGTTAAATTATCATGTTGGCACTTGGCAATAATAAGCGGTTTTTGTGCTGCAGTTTGAGCACTCAGTCTCTAAAAGGTTCGCCATCGCTGCTATAGATGATCAGATTAGAACACAGTTGGTATCCAAATGGATCATTGTTCACCTATGTTTAAAAGATAATGCTGAAAAAGGAAAGATTCTGTGCATGCCCAGTCTGCTCTAACAAAGAACTAACATATCCCATATTTTTAAACATGCCAATAAAAACTTAATCCATTTCAATCAATCCAATGCAGACTCCTTTTATGTTTTCCATTGTTCTTTTTGGCTAGTTAAGCTGGGTACACACAGTACAGATTTCTGAAAGATGACAGACAGGATCTGCAAGATCCTGTCTGCCATCTTTCAAAGATCTGCATTCACACAGTCCCGAGGGTTCTCCCTATGAACTTCATAAGGAGAACGCTCTGGACTGTGTGTTTTTTCAGCCTTTCCCGAACGAGCGTTCGGCCGACCCGATCGTTCGGCGGCCGTGCGCTCGTTCGGGAAACGAGCGTACACACATGACGATAAAGCCCCAATACCGTCGGATCCGACGGTATCGGGGCTTTATCGTTACTGTGTGTACCCAGCTTAAGGTCAATCTCTTTCAAAACTAAAGAGCTGCTGTCAAATTTGGCCAGCTGGAACGTGTTACCAATAGTGTTGATGTTTAAGTTAAAGGGGAAGTTCAGTGAAAATACATATGCTTTTCAGAAAAAAGAGCAGTATTTTTTCATCCCAATGACCTTAATCTTCCAATTCAGCATTTTGTCTGTGTATAAATAAATGCAACCGAAATACTGACTTCCTGTTTGCAGGACCCCTAGTAGAGACCGTTGCGGTCTTTCCCTTGACCCAGCAACTGGGTTAATTCAGTTGCTCAGTAGAGATCTGCGCATCTTTGACCCATCCAACAGCCAATCAGTAGAAAGTACTGTTAGGAACATTCCAAGGATGTGGTGCATCCTGGGAAGAAGAAGGACCGTTAGAACCTGAAATGTCAGCTCACTAATATCAACAGCAGGAAACAGCAAAGGGTATGAAATCAACTGATTTTTCAAAATGGAAGAGAATATGTAGAATAACTAAGATGGCATTACACAAACTAACAATTTAACCAATATTAATAATTTCCACTGAACTGTCCCTTTAAATGTTATAACCATGGATTTCCCTAGATTTCCCCCTTAATTTATATATAATAAAGTATATGCTTGTGAAGGTTCTCATTAATCCAGGTCATGGTATATCTGTTGTATTCAATTAGACTTGGAAATGTAGTTCTTGAAGACGTTTCGCTAGTCATCCGACTGGCTTTCTCAATTCAGAATGACTTGTACAAGAATCTGTGGCAATTATGTACCCTGGAAAATCCCAATTAGCATATCACAGCCAGGTGTTAAGGGTGTGATTGGATAGTGGCTAAGAGGTGTTATAGGAACCCCAGATTAAAGGTGTTAAAACAGCATTGTACATGGCAGACAGTTGGTGTCGAACCCCCCCACCTCTATTTAGGCTTGGTTTCTTTATTTTCACATAAATGGCCTCCTTAACACCTCTCTTGAACCAGTCACGTTCCTTCGCCAGTATGTTACATTACAATCTTAAAAGGTATGTCCTTTATCCTTAAGATGCAGATACACGGCTGAGTCCTGACCGAGGAATTGGCTCTTCTGTGCTGGGCCATACGTTGATGCAGTTGCTGTTTGGTCTCCCCCACATACAAATCAGAGCATTCTTCACTGCACTGCACCTGCATATATGATGTCGCTTTTCTTGTGTTTGGTATTGGGTCTTTCGGATGTACCAATTGCTGCCTCAGTGTGTTGTTTGGTTTAAAGCAGACAGGGATACGATGTTTTTTGAAAATTCTTCTTAATTTCTCGGAGACCCCTGCTACATATGGGATGACCATGTTCTTCCTCCTGTCTTGCTTTTCCCCTTCACTGTTGGTATTCGTGTTCTTTTCTTTCCTTCTACTTCTTTTGACAAAGGCCCAGTCTGGATATCCACAAGTTTTAAGGGCTCCTCTGAGATGTTTCATTTCTTTAGCCTTCGCCTCTGTGCTAGTGGAGATGTTCTCGGCTCTGTGTTGCAGGGTTCTGATGACCCCCAGCTTGTGATCTAAAGGGTGGTGGGAGTCAAACATCAAATAATGATCTGTGTGTGTTGGTTTTCTGTAAACCTCTACTTCCAGTTTACCATTTTCCTTAACTTCTACCAAGCAGTCCAAGAAAGCCAGTTTGTTGTTTTGTACCTCTTCCCTTGTGAATTTAATGTTTTGGTCCACCGCATTAATGTGTTCTGTGAAAGCTTGTACTTCCTTCTGGTGGATT
Organism: Hymenochirus boettgeri; assembly: GCA_019447015.1. Classification (NCBI taxonomy): domain Eukaryota; kingdom Metazoa; phylum Chordata; class Amphibia; order Anura; family Pipidae; genus Hymenochirus; species Hymenochirus boettgeri. The sequence goes on along the minus strand of CM033477.1, from coordinate 106,664,186 downwards.
TTAACCCAGGTGTCATCAACATATCTGAACCAGTTGCTGGGTGCTATGCCCTTAAAGGTATTAAGCGCCTGTGTTTCTACCTCCTCCATGTAAAGGTTGGCCACAATAGGTGAAACTGGAGATCCCATAGCACATCCATGTTTTTGCTTATAGAACTTATCCCTGTATTTGAAATAGGTGGTATTCAGGCACAAGTCCAACAAGGAACACACCTGTTCTGGGTTGAGATCAGTTCTGCTGGTAAGAGTGCTGTCTTGGCCCAGCCGTTTTCTCACCATGTCAACAGCCTCCTTGGTGGGTATACAAGTGAAGAGAGATGTCACATCATAGGACACCATAGTTTCTTCTACACCGAGTACTATATCTTCAATCTTGTTGGTGAAATCCTGAGAGTTCTGGATGTGATGCTTAGAACTTCCCACCAAAGGTCCTAAGATGTTAGCTAGATATTTTGCCACCTTGTATGTTACAGAGTTGATGCTGCTGACTATAGGTCTTAGTGGGGCCCCTTCCTTATGTATCTTTGTGAGTCCATATATGCATGGATGTGCCTCACCAGGGTAGAGGCGATGATACATTGCTCGGTCAATGGCTTTATCCTTTTGAAGCTGTTGTAGTAAGTCTATGACTCTTTTCTTGTAACGGCTGGTGGGATCCCTTGTTAAAGCCTCATATGTGTTGTTATCGGCCAAGAGCATGGTCACCTTATCATGGTAGTCTGAGGTGTTGAGTACCACTGTGCATCTTCCCTTGTCTGCCGGTAGAATGGTGATACTGGAATCTTTCTTGAGGGATGTTAAGGCTCTTCTTTCCTGTGTAGTCAGGTTAGATGAAGGAGTTTTAGCACTGGCTAAGGCTGCAGATACCTTAAGGCGAAGTTGTTCTGCCTCACTCTGTGATACCTTATTACTGTGGATAGAGGCTTCTGTGGCTGCTATAATATCCACCACAGGGATGGCTTTAGGGGTGATGGCAAAATTCAAGCCCTTACCAAGGACTTCCATTTCTGGCTGGGTCAGGGTCCTGTTAGACAAGTTTCTCACCCATTCCTCCTTGTTTGATGAAGTGACACTTCCCTCCTTTTGTATCCAAGGTAGTTGTTCTCCTTTGGGGCTGTTCTGGGATGACAGAATAGAGAACTTGTTCTGTTGCCTTTGTTTGCCCTTACAGTGCTGAGAAAGCTGTGCTTGTTTGGTGAACTCCATCACTCTTTCCCAGATGGACACAGGTAGCTGTGAGGCCAGGTTCTGTTCTAGTTGACTAATGTTGTGCATGAAAGCATCGACTGTAAAATGTGTCTGTCGTACCCGTTCACTTAGGAGCTGTGTTTGAGCCTTTTGCAGTATCTGTTTGGCTCTGATGCCTTTAACCGTGGAATCCAGACGTATACTGCATGGTACTAGCCTTTGTTGTCTGCATCGGAGGTTAAATCGCAGGTGGTTTCTGTAGTCTGCCAATTTCCTTGCTGTCTTTTCATATTGCCGTACAAGTTTGAGGGTTTTCTCCCCAAAATGATTAGAAATATGCTTGTGAAGGTTCTCATTCATCCAGGTCATGGTATATCTGTTGTATTCAATTAGATCAACTGGACTTGAAATGTAGTTCTTGTGATATGCTAATTGGGATTTTCCAGGGTACATAATTGCCACAGATTCTTGTACAAGTCATTCTGAATTGAGAAAGCCAGTCGGATGACTAGCGAAACGTCTTCAAGAACTACATTTCAAGTCCAGTTGATCTAATTGAATACAACAGATATAATAAAGTATAATTTTCTTTAGTATAACTATTATTTTTAAGTAGAATACATTTTTTCTTATATATTTGTTTCATTGTTTCACATTGGATCACTCAACCTTTATGTGACTGCTTGTCAAACCCACTCTTCCCGCCTTCCTCCACGAGTTAGCCAATAAGAGAGCAGGGCCAACGTCTTAATTAAGTTCACAGGAACATACTTATCTAATGCATGTATAATGCAATGTGGAGCTGTTTAAAGCAGGTCTGGGGTGCTATATGAAAGTTAACATGGATAATGGAGGATTAGCAAATCAAATGTGAGGTGACTTGCAAAGTACTTTAGGAGAATTACTAGGTGCTATGTCCACCAGGGTTATAAAGTAACATGCTGCTAAGACATTGCTGGTATAAAGTTTGCCTGTTAATCATTGCAGCTTGGCTTTTTAAAAGTCCCACTTACCACAAAAAGCTATGGAAGCAGGTACCAATCCTTGCTGATCTTCTGTAACCACTGAAATGTTCATTCATTTGCAGAGGAGCCTTTTCTTAATTACTTTGAGTTCAAATCCAATGGGGGCAATGCAATATTGGGCACAAAATGCCCAAGTCAGTGTAAAACCTACGCTATCTGATGTATTATCAGGTTAGCAGGGGTTTTATACTGAGTTTGCGTTGCCTGAGCCATTTCTGAGAATGCTCAGAAATAGCATGGCGCAGGCGATGCAAAACTGCCCTTAGTAAAGTTTTGCGCTACTATGTAGCGTGAAACTTTACGCCACTGAATGGGAGGCGTTAGCCGGCGCACTTAGCTTGCAGAGATCCCGCGATGTACAAAATCTCGCACAGGAATTTTTGCATCACGGGAACTTGGGCAGGTCAGCTGCATCGCAAAAAAAAATTGCATCGTCCCCAATGTCTTTAGCCCACCACTAATGAGGTGGAAGCATTTTATTTATTTTTTTCACTTGTTTTTATTTTTTAATTATCACTATTATTTTTTCTCGTTGTAAATAAAAAACTTTGGGATTTTTTTTAGGAGAGCAATCATTTGCTAATTAATAATTTATACAGAAGCATTCCCAGAGAGACACTGATTAAAAATGTATGTCTGCCTTCAAAAGGAATAATCTGTAAAAATTATTAGGATTTCTAATTATGGACAATTGGTAGAATTTGCTTTTGCCACATATACTGCATATTACACATTAACAAATCTCTCAGTATTTCTCAGCTTTGTCAGATGGATCATTCCAGGGTAAGCTACACACCACCTTTACTGCAGTCATGCAGTTCCAATGAGGGCTGCCATCTATGGAGTCTGGACACACCCACTCAGGGGAGTATAGTATGGGACAGTGACATTGGTTAGCACATTTCACTCATTTAATTTGGCCTTTCAAAATGGGGAACTATGTCTAAAAAATCTAAAATTTTAATATATTAATATATATAAATATAAAATATAAAATCCCTTCAAACACAAATGGCAGGTGTCACTTCTCCTGCACTTCACCTCCTTACTGACGGTGATGTATGCAGAGTGGCTTCACTGCAAAAGAGTGATGGTGCATGTCTTGATGTAATTAAAGGGCAACAGCACACCTAGAAGTTTTAATCCTCATGAAGTACAGTTCTTATGTATTCCTGCAGGGAGATTGGTTGCCAATGGATTGACAAAAAATTAAGACAAAGGGATTTGGAATTAAAGCCACAGTTACCTTTTATTTAGTTCCCTTTGTTGTCAACATGGGGAATTTACAGTGGATCCATAAGACACTACACTATTCATTTCAGAATGTTAAAGGTGACCCAGTGAGTTAATCTAACCACCCCTGAGGGTATACACCTAAACTCTAGCATGGAAAAGTAATACTTTGGCGCTCCTTTTACCTTTTGCGTTCCCATAATGGGTAATTGATTAGCGAGATTTAATGCATCGCAGGTACCAGGAGGTACCCTACCACAAAACGTTGTGGCAGGAAAACAATAGATATGCATTAGGTGCGTATCCCCATTAATGAAAATGGTGCAGGCCTTGCAGAGTACATCTGGTAACATGGGTTTAACTCACAACTTATCTGATGCACCCCTGTGATGTTGTTACTGCTGAAAAGTGATTAATCCCATAGTGTTCTCATCCTCATCTTGGTTACAACAGATAGGGAATAGTTAAGTTAACACTAATTTTTTCCCTTTTTTTTCCATTTACGGTGTCAACTGGCCCTTTAAGAGTGCTTACCACCGCATTTAACCAACAGTCATTAACTGTGCTATTATGCAATTACCGGGCTGAGAGTGAATCAAAACATCCATATAAGAAATTACTCTTTCAGTATAGTTTGTAGTCAGTTATTGTCATTCTAAAAGGCCCTCTGTGGATACACCTGGACAGGACTATTAAGTCTAATGTGCAAAAGTTGAATAGCCCCCTGAGAATACTAAACACACTGGCACACGTTTATATATAAAAAGTAGATATTTCTCCCAGCATTCTGAAACAAAGGGAATTCGAAATATTTAGAAACAAATTGTAAGCCCCACTTAATAGTAACCCTCTATCCCTGCTGGTTTGTGCATTTTTGCGGCAATATTAGAAAAACATTTGGATAGAGACCAAAAGAAACCCACCTGCTCAGGATGTGGTAGTCATTTCTCCGATCCTAGTTAAGAGTGTACCTCACAGTCAATTTAGTAATAGTTTTGCTAATAACTAGATTGTACGCGCAAGGTTTGCATACTTGTATACTTAATACAAATTAATATAATAATTTGATTTTATTTATATTTTTTGTTCCCCTTTAATTAAAATGTTGTACAGCCCTGCATCTCCAAGTGTGGCTGTATCAATAAAACCCTACAAACATACATACATGCATACATACAATATCTGTAGCAAAGAACAACATAGACATGTGCAGAGTTATTTAAAACGTTGCAGGGTTTGCATCTGAATAATTTCAGGTTATGCAGTTTAGATTTGATTTTTTGTTTAATCTAAAACTATTTCTTTCAGTTTACAGCAGGAATATTTTTTATGGTATGAAAATGTGTTAACTGGCGAGATGATCTGAAAACATGAAAAGGTATTGACACGAAGACTGAATGCTTATACTTGGAAGCCATATTTAGAAAATGGGCACTTTAACAAAACATTTTAATCCGAAGCACAAAACTCACCCCTGTATAGGCCAAATTGCCAGTCCAAGCCTGTTTCACGGTCAGTTAATGGTAATCTGCAGAACTCCGCTTTATAAACCCAGTCCCAAGTGCCATTGAATTTATCCAGTAAAGAGAAAGCTCAAGCACATCAATCTCTAGCCTCTGCAATGTGACTTGACTCTGATGTTATCTTTAACAATAGTTATTTTACCACTGATAATAAACATGCATTGTAACTGATGCACTGCCTATGTAAAAATCATAATCACCCCATTGCATGCAAATTGGATCTTCCTCTTTCACTCTTTCATATTCTGCTTTGATAGAAACTGAACTATGAGGTAGAACTGTTTACAAGGCTACTTAGCTTTACATGTGGGTTTGTCTTAGACATTTATATTTCTATTTTACTGTAAAAGACCATTAAGCTGGCAAATATGCTAGCTCATAGACAGTAGCATATCTTTCAGAAGCATACACAATGCCAGACAACTCAAGCTGTCTCTGTTGGTGTGCCAGCTTGCTATAGAATTCGAAGATCAGTCGCTCAACCAGCTCAAAGCAGTTGTGTAGCTGCATTCAAACATTCATCTCTCAAAATCCTCCTATCACCTCTGTATTGCAGCAAATTGTTAGCAAAGCTACAGGAGAACCAGTTGGGCCCTACAATGTCTTATGTGTACCATTCTGTACCCTATTCATTTGTACAACAGAGCAAATTTGGTGCAGTTAGAATGGTGAGACGTGAATGATCCAAGGCATAACAACTCTACAAAGAAGAATAAAGAGGTAGTGCTGATAAGTATACACAGAATAATTATATTATTAATAAAAGGCAGGTCAGTTTACAGAGAGCTGCAATTCAAGTATTTAAGCTACACTAACATATTTACCATTGGTTATTACGACTTTAAGACAGGAATTTTAACCCCTACCCAGGTTTGCTAAAGACACACTAACATTAAACAAACACTATCTAATACATGAGCATATGCGCTGCACATAGCGTACAAACGGGCCCAGCGTACAAACAGGGGCCTCATTTTGTGGTAAGGTTCCAAAACTACCAGTCTGAGTGCCAACTGTTTTACCGGTGGTCTGTGTACAAAGCATTTTTACCATTGTCTGTGTGCCAAGCATTTAACCAGTGCCTGGCTGTGTGCAGTGCCAGTTTCCCACCCAGTTTATCAGTGTTTGCACGCAAAGCATTTAACAAGTCTTTGTGCCAACTATTTTACCAGAGGTTATATACAAAGCATTTTACCTCACTCTCTGTGTGCCAAGTATTTTACTAGCGTCAGTTGGTTAGTTATTTTAGATGGTTTGAGGATATAAGTTTAGAAATACTGTATGAATCTGTTTGAATAGTTTTGCTAGGTGTATGGGTAAAGTATGTTTGTTTTAAAATTATTTTTTTTAATGGAAATTATTATTTGATTTGTGGTGCCGATTTGTGTTTGGGGGGGCCCATGCCCAAATTTAGCATCAGGGCCCATAAGTCTGTAGCCAAGCCACTGGTTAGGTGCTGTATTTTTAATGGAGATACCAAGGCTGAAAATTAAGTTTACACTTTGTATTAGCCACGTTCATTACAAACAAAGAAAAGAGATGATGGGCTCTTTAGGCTATTTTCAGACAAATGGCAAATACCATTCGCTAAAAGCCTCCAGAGCAGTCCCTGACTGTTGCCAATATAGAAACACTACGTGTAGCTTTCTCTATCGCCAAACATCTGGAATCGCTCAGCTTTGCAGTACAAGTATCTGCCAATATAGCAAAAACTTACGAGTTTTAGTTACAATAAAGTTTTCCATCCCAACTAGTTACCTTTAGTCACTCTGGGCTGACATCCCACCTGCTTTAGTTCCTTTTTATGGGAAACATGTTTTTCTCACATTTTCATTCCATAAGTTTTACAGGCTTCTTATTATTATTTTAGAGAAGATACAGATAAATCTCCATCACACCATCTGTTTGGCCTCCCAAACTGTTTCAAACCAGTGATAATCTATTTTCTATGCATACTGTACATGGCTTAATGCCCTGGGCAGTGAATTGTTTAATTCCATAACCCTATATGACTGTAGATGAATTCTGGGATTAGTAGTTGACAGACAATATGATGAATAGCGGTTTAATACCCATGAAATGTGCTGATAATTTTATTTATTAATTATAAAATGAAGGTAATAATCAGTTTATGTCATTAGCTGCAGTGCAATTACACCCCAAAACCACCCATTAGCTTCACGTTGTAAGATTTAGGAAGTATAGTGTAGCAGTTCCTATAACTACATTAGTTTGGTGTTTTCCATTAAAATATATGGAAATATAAAAAAAATAATAAAGTCAAAATGTTAATAGAATGTTAATAGAAGCATGTTTCCATAGATACACAACAATTAGTAGCAGGATAGAGGAAAACTGTATGTCAAATTAACTAGGCACTGTATTCCCTACCCAGTTGCATTCTAGGTCATATTGTTTTATCTCTCCGAGCTGTTTTCATGGAAATCACATTTGTACATTTTCTTTGGGCGACCACTTCACCTCCTCTTTCTATTTGGCCTGCAACGTCACATCCCGAACTCCCCTGAGGAGCACAGGCTTTTTGGATAAAGATGAGAAAATAAGTCTAGCTGAGTTAAAGCACCAGTTATCCTAACAGCAATTTAGAAACAATAGCTGCTTTGTGTTAACATCTCAATGACAGTGTCTGCTGAATGTTTACAACGTTAGAAATAACTGATCCAACGTTAGCATAAGTGAAGTGAAACAAATTGAATGTAATATGCTGGAAAACAATAGCACCGCCTGATGAGATGTCAGCATACAGAGAATTGCAGGTTGATCTCAGACAAGATCCTCATTTTCCAGAGCCTGCGCTGACCCAGCAGTGATTTGATAATGTGTAGGTTGTAAAGTAAAGTAGAAGAAATGTGGATCCTTGAGCGATGTTACACGTTTTTAGGCAGAGACCTGGCTGGAAAACACTAGCAAAGTGACATCCTTATTCTGAGAGTAAATATTAATCTGTGATGTTTTCTCATATCCTAGTAAATTACATTTACAGGGAATGTGGCTGATCAGACCTTTAGGGCATTTGTGAGCAAGAGCTTTGTTAGCTTTGCTAAGAAAATATTACTATATGTGACAGAGCATCTAACATCTGCTAGCAGCAAATATTTAAATAAATATTGTACTTTGTGGGTTGACATTGTAATAACCTTTTCCCTACCAACAATGTTAGCATATATTAACACAATGACTTAAATAAATCAGGTTTGTAACTACGTAACTACTTCCAGGTTCACATTTGGTAGACTTCACTAGTTAGTAGAACTAACCAGAAAACCCTCTGTAGAAGCACCGGGGTAAGGGCACCCAGTGCTGCCCTCAAACCTTGCTCATTTCTACTGTTACTAGCAACCCCCCCCCCCCCAAAAAAGGATCGCAAATCCACTGTCAACCGTCTTCCAGTGCTCCCCCTGTAAACTACTTCCACTGTTCATCACATAGGCGGCACTTAATATACAGTAAGTGTAAGCACATGTACACACGTGTAAATTCCACCAACATAGTGTTAATATACTGTAAGTTCCCCCACATAGGCCGCCATCAGAATTTTCTGGGCCCCATACTGGGTACATTTCTGGGGCTCCCCTAAACATGCACTAACTTAGACACGTTACACACATACTAGGACACATTAAAAACACATTTTGCACACACATACACAATAACACTTATATTGCACTGACCTGTATATATAAAACGCCATGTGCAGCAGAACACACTGACCTGTATATATGAAATACCCCAATGTCCAGTACACACACTGACCTGTATGTATAAAATGCCCCCAATATCCAGTCCACACACTCACCTCCTGTATATATAAAATGCCCCCAATGTCCAGTTCACACATTACCTTGTATATATAAAATTGCCCCAATGTCAAGTACACACATTGCCCTGTATATATAAAATGTCCAATGTCAATACACACATTGCCCTGTATATATAAAATATCCCCAATGTCCAGTACACACATTGCCCTGTATATATAAAATGTCCAATGTCAATACACACATTGCCCTGTATATATAAAATATCCCCAATGTCCAGTACACACATTGCCCTGTATATATAAAATATCCCCAATGTCCAGTACACACATTGCCCTGTATATATAAAATATCCCCAATGTCCAGTACACACATTGCCCTGTATATAAAAAATGCCCCCAATGTCCAGTACACACATTGACCTGTATATATAAAATGTCCCCAATGTCCAGTACACACATTGCCCTATATATATAAAATGTCCCCAATGTCCAGTACACACATTGCCCTGTATATATAAAATGTCCCCAATGCCCAGTACACACATTGCCCTGTATATATAAAATGTCCCCAATGCCCGCTACCCACTTGCCCCCTGTATATATAAAATGTCCCCAATGTCCAGTACACACATTGCCCTGTATATAAAAAATATCCCCAATGTCCAGTACACACATTGCCCTGTATATATAAAATATCCCCAATGTCCAGTACACACATTGCCCTGTATATATAAAATGTCCCCAATGTCAAAAACAAACAAACAGAAAAAAAGTAAAGAGCAAAAGGTGCCCAGGAAAGTGTGGATGGCAATAAAATGAGAGGAGAGATAACAGAATAGTGAAGTGGTCAAGAAATGCAAGGGGGAAGAGAAGGCAGGGAGGACCAAAAAAACAAACAAACAGTAAAGCTAGGTACACACCTACCGATTTTTCCGGTCGGCCAGGAGGAAGGACTGTCGGTCGCGGCAAAAGCAGCCGCGTCCGATAGTTACCGCGACCAATCGTGCGGTCCAAAGAGGACCGCACGATCGGACGAGGTTTTCCACCATGTCCGATCGTCCTTTCGTCCGATTCGGACGAACGGTCGATCGGACATGGGCACATTCGGATGCGATAATTTCGGTCCGATCGACCGATACACTGAACTATCGGTCGATCGGACCGAAATATCTCATCGTGTGTACCCAGCTTAAGAATCAAAATGAGACAAGGACAATGTAGAGGTAATAAAATAGGAGAGATAACAGAATAGCGAAGTGGTAATGAGAGTAGGACGGGGGAGGAAGAGTAAGGAAAGAGGGGAGAGAAGGGGGAAGAGAAGAAAATTAGGGGCAAAGCAGAAAAAAGAAATATATAATAAATAAAAAAAATGGTAAGGGGAGCTAGGATGTGAAAAGTCAATTATTCATAATGTGAAAGGAATCCCATGTCCTGTTCAAACCATTGTTTTTAGAGTCAAAAAATAAGATTATTTTAGTTTCAAATGCTTTTAGTGTTGCTAAAATGTCCCTTTAAGATTTGGACCTGGAAGTTTTTCATAGTGTGTCCAGGCTGTGAAAAATGGTGTCCTACAGGGAAACAGGTTCTATCCTCGTCAGGGTGGGTGATGCTACATCTGTGGGAATTCATCCTTATTTGCAGTTTTTGGCCAGTTTCTCCAATATATATTGCATCCTCACATTTGTTGCATTGTATTAAATATACCACATTGCTGGATGTACAGCTATAAGATCCATGGATGGGAAAATTTCCTTCCTGTGTGTAACAAAAGGAGAAATGTTGATTTTCCAGAACCACCTGTCCTTGTATTCAGACAGCCACCAAACCTACAGCAGAGTGTCCATATACAGTAAGTGCCCCCCAATACAGTGTCCATATACAGTAAGCCCCCAATACAGAGTGTCCGTATACAGTAACCCCCCCTCCCTCAATTCAAAGAGAATGCTAACATAATTGTGTTGTGCTTCCATGTACTTACAACACACTAAATTTGAGGCAGGCAGAGTTCTCCATTCGTTCCACAGTACAGGCCAGTAAAGTAAAGCACACACCCACATTTCCTCACTCTTGCTAGTGCCTTGATATGCCAAAGTTAGTATTGCAAGTAGGAGGATTTTTTTTAAAAGGACAATGATACTCACCTTTTCTCCGATCCACTGCAGCATAGTACCCAGGATGAGGACCTAAAATCGCTAAGTCCTCACCCTGGGTACTTTTCCTGACTCCTGCACTACTTACTGCAAATCTGTTTCGGCGATCTGCTCTGTTCAACCTCTCTTCTATTGTCAGTGACAGTCGCGGGGCAGCTAATTGGAAGACACACCTCCTTGCAGAGCGTATCTTCCTATTGGCTGCAATCGCGATATGTCACTGAAGCAGGAAGAGCAGAGGAATGGATCATTCGCTGAAGCAGATTTTCAGTAAATAGTGCAGGAGTTAGGGAAAGTACCCAGGGTGAGGGCAATTTTAGGTCCTCACCCTGGGTGCTATGCTGCCATGGAGGAAGAGGAGCGAGGGTGAGTACAATTGTCCTTTAAAGAAGGAAAAGAAATTGCACTATATTTGTGATAGTGGCCAATAATTGCGTAGTGGGAGGCACTTCAGTGCAAGCAAAAGGGTCCAGTGTCCATGCATATTTACAGTATATAGGACTAGCAAACCCCTGATCCTAAAAGAATTGAAGATCCAGCGCAATGGCCCCATCCTCTGGTGCTCCCCCGTAAACTACTTTCACTGTTCATCACATGGGAGGCAGTTTATATACAGTAAATGTAAACACACTGTAAGTTCCCCTCCACAGAATTAGTGCCCCACATAGAGAGTGTTAACATACTGTTAAAATACAGTATATAAGTGTTAATGTTCCCACTTAGAGAGTTTAAATACACAGTAAGTGTCCCCACATAGTGTTAATACACAGTAAGTGTCCAAAATACAGATTGTCCATATACAGTAAGCCCCCATTATACAGTGTCCATATACAGTAATCACCCCCAGTACAGAGTGTCCATATAAAATAATATCCCCCCAATACAGTGTCCATATACAGTAAGCCCCCAATACACAGTGTCCATATACAGTAAGCCCTCCCAGTACACAGTGTCCATATACAATAATACCCCCCAATACAGGGTATCCATATACAGTAAGCCCTCCCAATACACAGTGTCCATATACAGTAAGCCCCCAATACAGTGTTCATATAGATAAAGCCCCAATACAGTGTCTATATACATAATTTTATTTTACATTTTATTATTCAATAAAAGTTCTTATCTTTAAAAATGGTGCTAATTTTGCCCCAACCAATCAGATGTTAGCTTTCAAATATTAAATACGATCTGATTGGTTGTGGCAAAATTAGCACCATTTTTAACTATAAGAACTTTTATTGAATCTCCCTGTAAGTGCCACAATACAAAGTGTCTATATACGTACAGTAAGTCCACCCAATACAGTGTCCATATACATTAAGTCCCCCCAACACAGTGTGCATATACAGTAGGCCCCTCAATACAGTGCATATACAGTAAGCCCCAATACAGAATGTCCATATTCAGTACTATCCTCTAACTCCCCCCAATACAAAGAGAATATAGTAAATAATGCATACCATATTGTAAAATGTTAGGATATTAGAACTTCCTAAGAAGTCCCATAACCATTTAAAGGTACAAAGCCACAGGATTCTTGTATGCAGAGCACCATGGCTTCATGCAGAAGGTGACCACGGTGATCTCTAATATCAATATATTTTACAATAGGAGGCATATCTTTTCCTATAATCGTGTTACATTGAGACATGACATGGCTAAACACTGTTTTCTTATGTTTTACAGTTTTTTCATGGCTATGGTATTTATTTTAGAAAGATGTTTTTAAGGGTTAATCTCTATGGGTTTTAGCTACATGACTTCAAGTGTTTTTTTGGGTGACATGTTTTAAATGCTGAAAAAACACCTGCCCAAAATAGAGATGGGATTCGGGTCCGACACTGATCCCCTCAGTTCTGAAATCTGAAAGATCCATCCAAATCCGTACAGATCCTATGGATTTTGGGACTTCGGAACAAATTTTCGAATGTACTGAGCTATTTTTGATAATTTTCGAAAATATCTTCGAACTCCAAGATACAATCGGAGATCACTTTCGAGTTTCCAATTGTATTTTCGAAAATCGAACGTTCAAGGCTATTTTTCATAATTTTTGAAAATAGCCTTGAACATCTTTTTGTAAATACGATCGGGAACTTGAAAGTGGTATTTTCGAGGATTTTCCAACGTTCGAAGATATTTTCAAAAATTATCATATATAGCCCCGTACATTCGAAAATCTTCGAAAAATCTGTTCTGTTTTTGGATCTTCGATACAAAATTATGTAGTTTCGGCCATCTCTAGGCCTAGCAAAGAAAATAAAAAAAACAAAACAAAATAGGAGTGTGAACTGTACTGCAAGTAGTTGAAACATGTTTGGAAAATCACATGCCCTTTCTCAAGTTATATGTTAGTTGGGAATTTTTATTTTTTTTAAAATGTTGCTTAACCTTTTCTTTAAAATAAAAGTAGTTACATCTATATATGATTTAAATGCCCATTAAGGCCAATATTAGCAAAATAGGTCTATATTGTCTGTACTGAATATAAATACAAAGTTTAGAAAAGTCGAAAAAAAAGTGTTTCCAGGTTTTCTTGGCTGCTACTGCAGCAGCAAAAAACATGGGACCTCAGGTTGGACCAGACTGTTATAGTCCTTGGAATAACCTTATAATTTATGTTAACCCACTTGCTTGGTCTTCTTCATGTTTCTCTGAAAGAACTAGTTTTAGTGATTTGCTAGTAAAATGCAGCAATGTAGCATGGGTAGATTCACAGCGTTAACCCTCTTTCATTTTTCTGTGGAAGCTATATGGCAAACCCAAGAGATATTACCCCTCCTCTTCTCCTATTTTTTTCATTACAGCATCTTTTTATTTTAATATTTGTAAGGGGGCGGCATTAGCCTAGGGATCAGATGCTTTGCAGAGTGGAGAAATATTGCTTTATAATAAAAGGAGGATATTGAATAAAGCCTACTTTAATACCCTGCCTAACAAAAAACACTGATGAATGTAATTGCATTTTAAGCATCCTGATTAAATTTTTTGATCCCGTATTGCATTTGTTTTGCCTGCGACTCTTTTATGAATTTATATGTATATTTATATTTAAAAAAGTAAAGGAAGAAAAAAATGTCTGGAGATTAAAGGATTAGTTGGAAGGGAACTGCAGCTGCTAAAGTATCTGAATTTGCTTGTTAGACTGGTTATGGTTATTGTATCACACAGGAGGAAAGTAAAGGCTGATAGGTGCTTAACTCTGAAAAAACAAACACTTTTTTTGTTTGCATTTAAGATTTTATAATTCTATTTCTATAGCATAGCAATGCACGGAGTTTGGAATGAAAGTTAGATTATTTACTTAACTGTACATTACCTTATCAAGTTTCTCATCCTGTAGCATGTTAAATCACACTGACCCCATAAAAGGGACACTATATTGAAAAAATGACTTTGCCTCATCTTAATCTATAATTGAATACATGTAAGTACACTTACTCTGATTTGTGTGTGTTGCTGCATGCCTTCAATTCAGCACGCATTTTGTTTAGGAGCAGTATCCCCCCTCCCTCTTTTAACCACTCCCACTTCCATCCAACCTGACTTTTTTCCCACAAACCAACTGTCAAGCCTGCACACAGCATACAGCATTCCAACTGTTATAACTCTGTCACCATTCCAGCTACAGTAGAACTACTCACAGACAGAAGAATAATTTTTGAGAGCAAGGAACTTGATTGAAAGGTGAAATATAATAAGTTTTAGATTGGATATCTAAAGAAACAGGGGGCAGATCAACAAAAAAATGATACAGTGGTGGTTGGGAAGAATTATAGCTTCCAGTTATGGTCAATTTAAAATAACCTATTTTTTTGGTATAGATGCCCTTTAAAGCCAAAGCTCTCTAGCTGAGCCTTTGAACCTTGGTGTTCACCAGTTTAGTGTATAGTGAGATTCCTTTATTAAAACAGTGAGCTTTGATTGCATGGTTGTGAGAAATTGAAATTCCTGATCACTTTCCACTTTTGTGGTTAGAAATAGCAGAATCATGAGTATGAGGTAATGAAGGAAACTGTCCACACAAGGGTAGTCCCTATACCATATTGACACAGAGTTTATCAAGTGATGCTGATACTATTGATATATAGTTTCTAAAAAGCCAACTGTGATAGGGTCACTTTCTTTGCCTCCCAGTCCAAAAGGGCTTAGTCTTCACCTGGAGGAGATACAGTATCAGGCTAACCAATATTACATGGGGTTAGCATGAGTTTTGCACTGATGGCTTAGGACCAACAAAATTGCATCTAAAACCCGAAGTGACATCTCATTTACCATGTGTTGATTGCATCAAACTTTGAGGGAAAAACACATCACTTGCCACAAGAGAAATGTTGAAATCCCAGGCCGTTAGTACATGTTGTTCTTTGGACCTTTTAATATTGGAGGTCCTGCAGGGATTTAAAAGAAATCAATAGCCTCATCTCTTTCAGTTACCTCTTTTATTTCCAAGTGTTTTCTGCTCTGACGCAGAAAATAAAAACTGCAGTAAGTAAACAATGTCCTTTTAAATAAATAAAATAAATTTCACAACGTAAACCAAATGAATAAAAACAAATACATAAATAGTAAACAAATACAAAAGTTAATATATCTCTGTATAGTTATGATGAAAGTGTTATGTCTTAAAGGGCATGTCCACCCCCAAAACTAAAATTTAACCCACTACTGGCCCCATTGTGTAGTGTATAAAAATCCTTACCTTACATCCCAGCTCCAAATGGTTCTCCTGTAATGTCCCCCCAAAGTTAAAAAAACTGCCCACCAGGAGCCTGGCCACCAGGGAAATTGTTTCCGCCTCTGAGCGGTCCTCTCAGAGGTTTTTGGCTTGCTCAGAGCAGCCCTCCCTCTCCCTCCTGTTTTGTTCTCCCTCCCCCTAGTGTAAAAACCCTTCCCCACATATTAGGGATAGTTCCCCCAGCCCCAACCACTATAAAATATTTGTAAGAAAGTCCCCCGATCTTTACTTACCTTCCCTCTTTCCTCTGGCGTTCTGAACTGCCAGGCAGCCGCGTCTATGATTGGCTGCCTCTCAGCCAATCACAGATGCGGCTGCCGGTCCGGCCCCCTTCCTTCCTTGCAAGCAGAAGGCCGGGCATTGCGGTATAGGAGAGAGGGAAGGTAAGTAACAATTGGGGGACTTTCTTGAAAATACAATAAAGTGGTTGGGGCTGGGGGAACTAGCCCTACAACATATTAAAAATTATCAAAAGGGGTGGACATGCCCTTTAAAAGATAAAGAATAAGGTCCTGATGAGTTTATAATCCTAGTCACAATCAGGGCTATGTAATAAAAAATGTTGCTAATTTTGTCCCGACCAATTAAATGTTATTTACCTTTTGAAAGCTAACATCCGATTGGTTGGGGCAAAATACGCACCGTTTTTAAGAACTTTTATTACATCTTCCTGAATATTTTTAATATATTATCAGAGAAAAGCTAGGAACTAATGTATTAATATCTGTACATGTTCTCTAATCCTAGCAGTTTGTCAGTTTAGTGTTAATTTTTCCATCACCGTAGTTCTACTTACGGATAGATAGAAACAAAACTTACAATATGATGCATTGGGGAATTCACATAAAAAATTAAAACTTGTTTGAAGCATTGATAGAATGAATATAGATAATAATCAGTACTGTCTATAAGCTTTCGGAATATACAGTATCATGGATTGAGGCGGCTGCACGGTTAAAGTTCTTTTTGCACAATAAATCTGCAGTAACCAATCAGATGTTACCTTTTTACTGGTCTTCTGCAGTTAGAAAACATTCAAAGGCATCTGATAGGTTGCTGCAGATTATAAAAGCAAAATGTTGATTCTCTTATTAAATAAATTAGTATAAATGGGGCAAACAAAATGTGCAAATTTGGTTTAAGCAGCAATAGGCTTTTTAAAAATAAATTCTTTGCTTTAAATGAGTTGAATTTATTTGTTTACATTATATTGTCTTGCTCCTGTTATATATAAAAACACAATTAATATAATGTAACTTAAAATAATGTTTGGTTTGTTTTATTTATACAAAAAACGATCATTATTGCCCAATTGCGGGCTATAATATTGATGGGTCTGAAATGTCCACCTATCCCAATAACAAAATCAGCTGATTCGATTGGCTGGTTTTGTCAGAGGGCCTCATACACAGAGTGACAATTGGTTGATACCTGGTATCAGATGATAATATCGATAAGTCTAGGGCCATCATAGAGCGTCAAAATAAAACTTACAGATGATTTATTCACAATGCTGTTTATCTCAGGGATAAAAGTTGCAGCTATCTGCTTGTTAGGAATAAAGATGTTTGAAGATGATGAGTTCTGTTTCGAAAAACAGATTTTTTTTAAAAAATGGACCCATAAAAGTCAATGGGGGTTAAAAAATCTGTCAGTTCCAATTAAATTTTTTGGTATGAATAGCAATAGTAAGCTTAGAGACTTGGGAATTGGTTTGGGAAACACGTACAAATCACCAAAACTTATTGTAAAAAACTAATTTATACATGCACAATTATTAGCAAGTTACTTCATCGCATTTTCAAAATTATTTTAAAATATTTGGAATCGAGGGCTCACGTATTCGCTATTTCTCCCATATTTGTAGTATTAGATATTTCTTGAAATTGGACTGTATATTCGATAATTTCCGGATATTTGGTTTTATGGGATTTCGAAAATATTTCTATTTTCGAAATATTTCGAATTCGAAAATATTTCTATTTACTATTTTCTATTATATTCGATTTCTGAAATCCGATAATTATCAAAAATCTGGGAAAAGTTCCAAAAAAAAAAAATCAAAAAAATATGAGAGGTCCGTTAGAACCGGGTTCGACTCGGAACTGGATGTTATCCCCATTTAGGACTTCAAAAATGGCTATGCTTATAATCAAATTCCGAGTTCGGGAAAGATGGTATAGGAAGAATCCCAAAGATTTTTTTACAGTTATTTCTCATTTATCTACTAGCAAAGGGGTTAATTATTTGGAAGGTGGGTTATATGATAAGCTGCTCTGATGGGGCTTGGGCCTCTTTTTTATTTTATAGTACTTTCCTATATTGTACTCTTGGCAGAATGGCAGAATCCTTTGTGACGGTGGTTACCATGGCAGCAAATTTGGCTGTCACTTACACTGTATTGTAACAATGAAACTGCACAAATATATTTCAATTGGATGTTGTGTAATGAGATTTTTCCCCCTTTGCAGTTAATGGCTTTTCTTGTATTTGTTTACAGATTCTTAGGCTTATGAATGCGGACAGGCTACAGTGAGCTATTTAGTTAAACAGAGAAAGAATGGAAGCCCCAGTGGCTTTAGACAAATTAGTTTAATAATTTCAAGAAGTAATTTGAAACTTTAGGATCTGGACACAAATGGCTACCACCTATCGTAGTTAATGTTTTCCAAAATCCATGAGTTGTAAGTGTTCACAGCATTTAGCTTTGGAGATCTTTCATACAGGACACAGTTATAAAATTCCAGTTATGGTTGCTGCATCGTTGTTACAGATTTGGCCTCTGTATTAAAAAGGAATTGATGTTTCTTAACAATAGTAATTATGATGAAAGGGACAAGTTAATAAGTCTAAAGGTGCCCGTACACTATATTTTACACTTAGACATTCCTGCCACGTTTCCCCCAATGTATTTGTGACGTTTGAAAAACCACCTAACCTGCAAAATAAATGGGCCAGGCAGAAATGTGTCAGGAAGTCAAAATGTAAGAGGCGTTGTCAGGAAAAAGTGGTGTTTAGACATTAGATTAGACGTTTGTCTGTATTTGTGGCGCCTTTAGAGTCCTTTGAACAATTGGTGGTTCGGGGGAATCACATGACCATGAGCCAATACAGAGGACCACTGTCTGATTGGCTGACAGTAATATGGCACCAATTGGATGCCTCAGGGGTAGCTCCCCCACATCAGGGGGCACTCCCAAAGTCAGATAGATTTCCCTATGTAGCATCATTAATAAAAAGTGTGGTCTCTTTTTTCCAACTTTTTAAAATATCCCCCTCTAAGGGATACTTTATGGGCTTTAATCAGAATAATCAAGTAAAAATTGTCTTGTGCCCCAGGATAATGCATGGAAGTAACAATTTGTCTGTAAAGCAACGGGCAGGTGTTCTTCCGATCAGATTTCGTAATAGCATCTAACAGGAATTTGGTTCACTAGTCTAACTAACTAGTCCCACCTAATTAATGCCTTTATACTAAACCCCCTTTCTTGTGTGTTTAATAAAGCAATGTGTCTCATAATATATAAGCAACATTTTGCACAAATTAGGCATGATTTATAACCTCCTGGTTGTATGTAAGTCACAAAGCTCTTGTTATGCTAATCTATTCTAAATGGGGGTTCAATATTTCTTGTCATATTTAGTAATATGACATATTTTAATGTACAATACTATTGTTAGTCCTACAGTATATATAAAATAAACATTGGGCAAGTGTTTTTTTTACTAGGCAATCAGAATAAAATAGGACGAGCTCTTAAATCTGGTGAAATATTGCTAGCAGTTGCTTAGTATATGTACTGATTTCAGCACCATCTGAATGGACAGTTCCTGGTAATTGTAATGTAATGAATGGAATGTAGGAGAATACAGCATCTGGAGAGACATAATGAAGACAGATAGTACACAGCTGCAAATATTTTTTATTAGAAAAAAGTTCAACATGTGAGTTGCAAGTTTTGTTGTAGAGATTTCTCTTTGTATTCCTGTAAGTAGTGCTCTTAACTAGAAATGGACTAGAACTCGAACACGAGTTTGAGCCGAACTTATCAAGTTCGAACGGACTCAGACTTCTCGAACTATCACGGACCCGGATTTCTCGGACTTTCGAAAATTACCGAATTCGAAAATCGAATGATCTTCGAATCGTTTATGGGACATTTATCGAATGTTCAAATCATTTATGGGATAATTACCGAATGTTCGAATCGTTTATGGGGTAATTATCAAATATTTGAACGCTGAAGTTCGAAAGTACCACGCATGAGAATAAAATAGTTTTTTATTTTTTAAAGTTCTGGATATACAAACATGTTCCCCAGACCATTTCTAGGTCCCAGAGCCATTTACATTAAGTTACCATTGATATTTTAATTGTATTTCATTAGAACTTTTCAAACTCTTTGACTTTCGATATATTTGGAAAGTTCGAAAACGGACCAAACTTTCGGAAGTTCGGCCATCTTTACTCTTAAAGGTCATTTCCACATTTAATAATTTTTGATAAATAATAGGTCTCCCTCCCCTAGCCCCAACCGTTATAATAGATTTTCCAGAGATCGTTACTTACCTTCCCTCTTTCCTCTGGCGTACTGTCTGGCCCTCTGCTTGCATGAAACTGCAAGGAGGGGGCTTGACTGGCAGCTGCGTCCCTGATTGGCTGAGAGGCAGCCAATCACGGACGCGGCTGCCAGCTGCACAGAACTCCGGGGGAAAGAGGTAAGGTAAGTAGAGATCGGGGGAGTCTCTGGAAAATCTATTATAGCGGTTGGGGCTGGGGGAGGGAGACCTATTATATACCAAAGGGAATTTACACGGGGGGGGGGGGGGGAAAAGGGGGGGAAAGGGGGGGGGGGGGGGGGGGGGGGGGGGGCTGCAGTGCACAAGGCAAAATTCTCCCGGAGGAGAGACAGGAGGCAGAGTCCTATTTGAACTCTGCCAGGCTCCTGGTGGACAGTTTTTGGGATGGAGGGGCATAGCAGGGCAGCCATTTGGAGCTGGGATGTAAGGTAAGGATTTTTATGCACTACAGAGTGGGGCCAGTAGTGGGTTAAATTATAGCTTTGGGGGTGGATATGCCCTTTAACAAATGAGCAGCCATAGGGTTCAATGGACTTAAAATTTGCTTCTAGCAGTTTGAATTTATATAGTTAATTTATATAAATTTATTTTAAGTAAAATGAGCAGTTACTGATAAAGTGGAAAATATGGTTGTCATGTAATCAGTCACACATGATCCGACGATCATATTGGGATATCCTGATATTGTACGATTGGGTATGTTGTGTACAGGGGCCCCTTCAGTCTGTGTTTATTATTACTCATCAGTGGCTTGAGCAAGTACCCAAGCTGAGGTAATGTAAATATGACTATGTTGCCTTTAAATTCAACAGAATACACACTCAACAGCAGGTCTACAAATAAGACAGGTGCAGTAGTTAAGGGCACATTGACTGTAGGAAGGTTATTACAGAGAAATTGATTCTATGGATGAATAAACAGTTGGAAATGGGCCATACAGAGGGCTAACATGGAAGAGGGATTAAGGTCTGTGCACTGACTGATTGCTGAAATACACTAAGCAAATGGTATTACTGTTTATAGTGAGCAATGAGCAAATACAAATCAGAAACTGCTAAAACATTGATATAAGCAATTATAAGCCCTTTATTCAGTCCAGGTGAACAGTTCAGTTAACCTTATTATCCATCCCAGGCACATTATGCATAGCTATAAACATTTGCATATTAAATAGTTGCAACTGACATTTAGTTCTCCTGGCAGGAATGACATGACCCTTTTTAATGGTCACTATATGTGATAAGTGGCCCAAACATGCACCAGTCCTGGTTAGAGATGGGATCCGGGTATGACTCGAACCCAGATCCAACACAGAACCCCTTGGTTCCGAAATCCAAATGTTTTGTCCAAATCATTCGGATTTTGGGACTTCGGAGCCTATTTTCTATATTTATCGAACATTCAAGGATTACTGAAAAACTCAAAATTAGTTTCCAATCGTATTTTCAAGGATTATTGAACATTCAAGGCTATTTTCAAAACTAGCCTCGAATGTTCAATCAAAAAATGGGCTCCGAAGTCCTGAAAGAATGTTCCATTTTCGGATTTGCGGGATTTTCCAGAGATCCGTAAATCCGAAAATGGAATGAAACCTAACAGTTTCTGCCATCTCTAGTCCTGATTATATGATATTGGAATAATCAGATCTTGTACAATCGTTGCACCTGCCATTCTACTGATCGTACAATGCCCAATGCCCTTTAGGCCCGGTACATATGGGTAAATTTGGACCTTATCTTTTAGACCCACAGCCTATCAATCAATAAATAGATTGGTGAAAACGCAGTGAAACCGACCTTCGTGTCTATTGAACCAAAATTTTCCAACATGTATGATCAAATTTTATTCAACTGAGGTTGGTCCGTCTTGGTGAAATTAATATTAATATTTCAACCAGATTGACATAAATATCCAGCTGTCTAGTCAACAGTCTACAAGTGGAAATTGTATCTCTCTCTACTCAAAATATATGATAATAGGGAATACCCAAACCCATAGTAGGTACTTACTACCCACTACTACTTTCTTTACAAAGAAATCTCATTCATTGGTCAACCTTTAACCACATGACTAATATGTCATATAAGCACCCCTTTTCTGTTGATATGAAAAATGAAGTCAATCTATTTGCTATTTTTTTTTACAAAGAAATCTCATTCATTTGTCAACCTTTAACCACATGACTAATATGTCATATAGGCACCCCTTTTCTGTTGATATGAAAAATGAAGTAAATCTATTTGCTATCAAGCCTCCTCCTAACATACTCAGGATGATGCAATATGTGGAACCGTTTCTCTTCACCTCACAACCCTCTCGCAGTGCAGTAATCACGTTGCAACAGTTGCAGTATTAGGAGAGCAGGGTAAGGTAAGGAATACTGCTTTGGGGGGTTAACTTGACCACAATGTTTATTAAATCAGGATTGCCTAAACATTTTGGAAATGGCATAGGCCCTTCAAAACCAGTGCAAAATCCACAGTAACCTGATATTATGTGTAGCGTTGATTTTGCTCTGGTATGGGTAATAGCACCTGCTATAAAATCTCCCCAGAAAATGGCCCTTAACACCCCATGACTTATTAGAATATGAGTTCCCATGATAATATCAACATTTAAAGTCAAATTTAAAGCATTTCCTCTAATCAGTATATACTGACACTCAATACAACATAATACAATCAGATTGTAAAATGTTTACGGTATTTAACATTTTTAGCACTAGACCTTTTTAGTTTAAATTTTAGTGATAGAGATTTGGGGTTTATTCATTAAAAGCATTAAAAGAGTAAGTAACAAATAACAGAATATTCATCAAAAGGTCAACAGGTTAAAAATCTACTTGTAGTAATGGCAGATAAGGCAGAACCAATTCTGCAGAACTAAATATAATTTATTCAAATGATAAAGATAATCTCTGCAGATAAAAGATTAAGATACAGCCGCTTTAGAGAGCATTTTAATTTTTGCTTACCCTTAAGACATTGCTAATACGTGTTTATTCTCTTTTGCCGATAACCATTTCCTTACTCTAAAAGGATAATTATCCCTGTAGGTGAATCTCTTCCACCCGAGGAGAGAAGAATAAACAGAATGTGTAATGAAGCAGGCTGTTTTATCATTAAAACAAGTCCTTCTGTTGGTCTGCTCATTGCTGGCACCCAGCTCTGAATCTAATGTCTTGTGGAGAGCTCCCTTCTATATATAATAGTGTGTTAGTCATGTAACTGATTAGT
This sequence comes from Hymenochirus boettgeri, assembly GCA_019447015.1. Classification (NCBI taxonomy): domain Eukaryota; kingdom Metazoa; phylum Chordata; class Amphibia; order Anura; family Pipidae; genus Hymenochirus; species Hymenochirus boettgeri. The sequence continues at coordinate 106,640,729 of CM033477.1, read as the reverse complement.
ATTTTACGGATTTGATCCAAACCAAAAACTCTCATACTGCTAAACTAAAATTCCCATCATTTAAAAAAATAACATGGGTTCAGGATATTTCTATTATAAACAGTTCCTTACATTTACAATACTTACTGTATATGAGCAAAATCATGGGGGACATTTTCTTGTTTTATTGACAAATTCGGACTTACAGTATGTATTAGAGAAAAGGGGAGACTCTAATTGGTCTTAAGTTCTAAGGATTGATTTACATCTTTATATAAGGCTGGATTTAATATATTTCAAGAAGAGACATTCCTTGAGTCTCTCTCAGAGCTGCTATCTCTGTAGTTGCTAACTCTGTTTAAGCTAACTCTGTAGATGCAAACTCTAGATGCTAATTCTATAGACTAATTCTGTAGACGAAACTCTGTAGATGCAAACTGTGTAGATGCAAACTGTGTAGATGCAAACTTTGTAGACTAATTCTGAAGATGCTAATTCTGTAGAAACTAACTCTGTGGACGCTAACTCTGTAGATGCAAACTCAGTAAACTAATTCTGTAGATGCAGACTCTGTTGACAAAACTCAGTAGAGGCAAACTCTGTAGACTCTAATTCTATAGATGCAAACTGTAGACTAATTCTGAAGATGCTAACTTTGTAGACTCTTATTCTGAAGATGCTAACTCTGTAGACTCTAATTCTGAAGATGCTAACTCTGTAGACTCTAATTCTGAAGATGCTAACTCTGTAGATGAAACTCTGTAGACTCTAATTCTGTAGATGCAAACTCTGGAGGTGCTTACTCTGTAGACACTATCTCTGTAGACGCTAACTTTGTAGACACTAACTCTTATTACACTGATTCTGTGGAAACTAACTGTGGAAGCTAACTCTGTGGCCCGGATGTTTGTGCAAATTAGAAAACACTCCTTTATTGTGTTCATTTATTTCTGTTTTTTAGAAATACAATAAAAGAAAACTAATTGAATTACTACAATTAAGGGTTAAAACTAATCAATCAATGATGTCGTCCCTTCTAAAGATATATGTATATCATGCGCCAGCAGTTTATCCAGCACAGAATGTGCAGCTAATCTCCGGGGCATGCTTTACATTTTGCAAAACCAATACATTTTCACAGCATAAATCTAGTTATTGGCCTAGTAATATGCATTAGCTCCAGATGATAAATGATGCCAAATTGTCATCCATAATAAAGGGAAATCAAATCTATTCCAAATGAAATAATATGAAATACTAATTCCCAGGAGAATCCTTAGTGATGAAATCCAGAGCTCCAACTGCATAGTTGTGATATACTGTAAGTCATATTTCCAGAAAAAAAAGTACAGTAGATTTAAGTTTAATCAATCTGGCAAATTTGATCCTTTTACAGATGGATCAACTATTATACTGAAATCAGATATGGAATAAAAATTCCCTGTTTAGTAAAATGATCATACCTTCAGAATATTAGCTATTGCAAATGCACTTTCTAGTTTTACAGGCCCTGGGAAACTCAAGCCCAGATGGTAGGAACATAGACTGATTGAATCTGTCCTTCCCCTACTGACACACTCAGTGGAGCTCTGCTGTAGATCTACCCCGGGGGGCTGCAGAACAACTACTGGCAGATGGCACAGGTGACAGGACCAACTTGATAATAATGGGACAGCGCTTTAGTGGCAGGGGGTTTCCTAATGATTATAATTTATCTTTAGTTAGCCAAACCAGTGTGCATTCATTACAATGTACAACACCCCGGAGAGCTTGTAACCTATACATTTTAAGAATTGTATTATTCTAAGAGGACCAGAGCAGAAGTTCTGTGATCTTTGAACAACAAACTAGGCTGTATTAATGTATCGTTGATTGAAGGCCCCTTTTTTATGACCAGGAACATATAACTAAAATCCCTAGAAGGTGCATTGATCATATTTTAGTAGTAGCAGAGTTTACAGTAGCAGTTGGTTTGCAAAACTATTACATTTTCTGAACTATTTAAGATAATGTGGTTGTTAAATGCCAAAATATTGGTGATACTACGTTAATTTTCCAAACAGTAGAGTACTAATAATTTTATTAATCAGTAGTCTGACGGTCGGCCCAGGAAAAACGAGCTACGGTTGACTTGCTTGTACCAGCCCATATACTTGATTTGAACTTTGGAATTCTGCACTTTTATAGCCTAGTTACTAAAGGATAACCAAACCATTTTCTCACACAGTACACCACTAAGCTGTAAAGTACTACTCCAGTAAAAGTCAGTAAAGCAGTTAACCCCCCGAAGAACTGGATAACATAAACTGTCTGGCCACAGCTCCTAACTAAAGTCAGATGTTTCCTTACCTAATCTGGACTTTAAAATTGTCTAAAGACTACCAATGGGTGCTGTAACAACTTCCTGCAGTAGCTTAGGACTGGGCATGTGTGAAGAACATAATGGTCATTGACCAAACTATGCAATCTGTCACTATCACTCGAACAAGGCATGTGTGTTAACCCATAGTGCATGAATTACCATTATTTTAAAATGCACAGCATTCTTAAATGTGGGGGTGGGAATGATTAGCCATTAATGTTATAATAAGTCAATCTACACACGATACTGCCATTAGTTTACTGCTGTATACTTACTGTATCTATACTCTTCATCTGTTTGTAAATAATAGGGTCTGAGAAGACTTTGATGTTAATGTAAAGAATTGATGTAATATCAGGTAATAACCTAGCTAAGCATAATATGTCACTGCCCAGCAAGGTTTTCAAAACACTCAGTGTTGTTCAGAGAAGCTGTCTTTGCTTTGCACATTAGGAGGCTATATTCCGACTCCGGCGACCTGTCTCCTTCTGTTGTCGGTATTAATGGAGATTCCTATTAATATTAGACTGACACTTGCTCTGTTGCAGTTCATTATTTTCTGTTCCATTTCATCCTTGGCGAGAGAGACATTGAACGCAGCATTTCCATCTTCTCTACAGGAATTAAGGCGCTATTGTTTACTTCAATGTATTTCTCCTTTACCCCTGGCAGAGGAACAATTCAAAGTCAGACTTCTGGGTTTTTTGTATCTTTGTTTGATGGGTTTGTTTAGGGACATCACAAAATAGGCCTTCCTGCCACATCTGGACTGATGTATCTGATGTACAGAGGCAATTCTTAGTGTTTCCCATCTGTTTCCTGTTTGCAATAATGTGTTGCTATACATCATGAACAGAGACGCACACTGGAACACTGATGAGTATTAACACAAGAACCCAATAAATCAGTTTCCCCACTGTAAAAGAGGGACCAAGTGAGAATTAATATTGCATTTTGTTTATAATTCCTTACAAAGTGTGCTAATTAAACAAGGCAGCAGTTGATTTCCTTCCATCAATTCCATGACTGAAAAGGGTCTGTGTGATTATATTTCTCTAGTGAAGGAATGCTCTAAATTGCATTTCGGCTGAAATAATTAGTGCTCTAGACACATGATTTATTTTCTTACTTGCAAAGCTTGTTTGGAAGGAAAAGTGAATTACCTGCTGAACATGTAATGTTAACCGTGTTCCCATACAGTGTGTTCCTTACACACATCTTGATCCTTTAACTGAATGTAATTTAGTAAAGATGGGGAGATATATCTTATTTGGTAGTGTTAGAGGCATTTGCAGTAGGTCTTGCAGACTTTAAAAAGGATAATTTTATGTTGTATCTAAAGTCCAGGAGCTTTAGGCCGACACGCATTGGACACAAAGGGCCATTAACAGTGTTTGGAGTCTAACATGGACATTCTCATCCAAAACAATATTTTTTTTATTTCACGTCAGTGACTTTTACTAGCTCTGCCCCTTCAATGTTTAAATAGAATTTGTTAAATTACAAATCAGAGGCTATAAAGGATTTTCTTTAGTAACTGTATCATTTCAGCTGGAGCAGATGGAATGAATGTGTTTTCTCATTGTTTGGTATGGATTGCTTTACCAGGTATGTTACTGCTTAAAGCCTCGTACACACTTGCGACAAATGACCCCTGAACTCAAGGCAAATGAGCGACAAGCTGCATTCCTAATTACTGCATGTGCAGTATACATGTAATCTGCCTAATGAAGTACAATAGGTACAACATATCCAACATATATTTAAGGATAATATCTACTCATTAATAAGGTAAAGCTTGCAGGTTAGGAAGTGTAAATGTTTTAACTTTTTATATTTTTGATTGAATTTCAGTCCATAATTTGAACAAACGAATCATAATATTTTTAGCTAGAACCAAAATAAAATGACAATTTTTCATGATCACTGGGTAAGTATTTGGAGGTGTTTGGTGAAATGAACTCATCCGCTACGATCCTTTAAAGATAGGGGTTTATTGCATTTTTAAACATGCTGTATCAGGTTTGCAAGCCTACGTAGACGTGTAAATATCACTAAACCCAGATGTCATTAAGGATTTTTCTCCCTTTATGACTGCCTTTCATCTAATGCGCCACGTAATTCCTGCTTGAAATTGTCTGGCCAGTCAGGAGCTTCTGATACCTTGAAATGCAGCTTCCGCTTGCATGGGCTTTGCAGTGTGGTCACTGAGCTGAAAGATAGAAGGTTAAATTCCTCATTTTGATTATTACAGCATACTGCCCTCCCTATTTTTCCCTAATACAAACCTGACATTTCCTGTCTGTTCAACCTGACTCCTTAGAAATCAACTGTGCCAGAAAAACAGAGGCTTTTAAAGGCTGGCTGGTCAAGCGTACTCAGCTGTGCATCAGTGTTCTGGGAAGCTTTGTGTTTGTAGTTGGTTAAGCACCACGCTGTTTCAATATTGTGAGCTTTATACCCTGAAACATTGGAGACACCTATTTAATGGCTTTACCACATGATAATACCTGGAACTCAGAGTTAAAATACAGAAAATTAAAAGGTCCACTACATCATCCAAAGATCTTAATTACATTTAAGCTGGCAATTGCATTACTTGTCAACATGCGATACACAGGCCCTCTGACTGTGTATCCAAATGTGTATTTTTTTATTAGACAACAATGGGTCAAACACAATGAAATATATGAAATATACCTCTCAATATTGTGGGAAGGAATACACCAAATTGAGCAAGTATTGCTGCAGCGTCATAAACTTACTACAGCAGTTTTCTTTTGGGGTTACAGGGATAATGTTTTTCTGTCAATCAATCATCCCCCAGTCTGTAAAAAAGGGTCCATTATGAGGTCTGCCTTGAAGCAGAATTTGTTTGTAAAGCAATGTATGGCCCATTAGTCAGAACAATATTTATTATTATTACCGTAACTGCAATTACTGTTTGCTGTTTATAGGCCGGACTTTCTTAACCTGCGACTGCCTGTAGTTTGTTTTCTGACTTTTGAGCCTTGATAAGTCAGGTCATCCAGTTTTAACAAAGGGAGGGGGAGATAGGAGGATGGTTAGAGCATTGGTTCTCAGTCATTCTAAGATTGTGAATTTGTGACACATGGGGCAATGCAAATTTCTGTCACAAACCACATGTCTGTCACCTTACAGAGAGCAGCAATAGCTGTGTACATCCCTGATTTAATATTGCACCTCTCAGTAAATAGCCTAACAGTTTGTGAAACAAGCAGCTACGTGGCTGGTATTAAACTACCACTAATCCGATATTTAATTGGTGTGCAGCGGCTGCTCGGATGACTTTCTGAAACCCAGCCAACCACTACAAATACCTTATTAAAACAGCACTAATGTTTATTAAATTGCTTAGTGTAACTTTAGGCAGAGTACTTTGCCTTGTGCCTCGCAGAAAATGAGGCTGATATTTTCTTAGTAACATGCAACAAAGGCTAGTGAAAGATACATTTCAGTAACATTGGCACCTCTGGCTCTCTTATGACACACCATCATGTGTGTGTCAGATGTTGGTAATCCCTCGCTTTCTCAAGCCTGGCTCTTTGGGCCTCATTTACCCAGAGCTGCAAATTGCTCTGGGCTTACGGTATTTAATACTTGATTTGCACCTGGTGGTAAATCCCAAAAGGGATTTTACCCCAGCGCCACTTAAATTGTGAGTTAAAAGTGGTGCAAATCCTTTATTAAATAGATTGCGCCGGTTGCACGGGTGTCTTTTGTGAAACTGGTGCAGCCAGTGCAATTATGGAGTTAAACTTGTGCTAACCTATTCAATATTGGTTAGCACGAGTTTAACCCCTATTTTTAGCACAGCATGCGTGGATAAATCAGGCCCTTTGTATGTATCCACCACTCTGGCTGCTTTCAGAAATACTGCAGGGATTGGGACACTGTTTGGAAGATGTTGCACCTTCAGAACTGTTGCATTTATAAAAATGTCCCCATGCTTTGACAAACATTTCCTTCCTAATGAAATTTTAGATTACAGTATACTACTGACAACTAAGAAAAACATTTAATCTATAGTTGTCCCTGAAGGTTCACTCTTGTTTCTACCCATGTAACAGAATTATGAAGGCCCATGTGCACTAGTGGGAGCAAGTTGCCATATAATATTTTTTAATAAGATCCGCATATATTTTTTTTGTACATTACTGTGTGGCGACACTAGTCACCACACAGGCGACTAATGTATAAACTGAGGACTGTTGGCTAAAAAAACATTTGTACATGAATAGAGAACTGGTTGTTGGATCACATACAGAGAGAAGTGGTCAATGGAGCTACATTCATGTGGGCTAAAGTAGTGCCTACATATAGTTCTGTACTGGGGCCACTGCTATTTAATCTGTTTATAAATGATTTAGAAGTGAGTACTGAGAGCAAGGTCTCTGTCTTTGATGATGAAACTAAACTGAACTTTGGAAACTTCTAATGATGTGAAGACCTAGATAGATTATTAAAATGGGCAGCAAAGTAGCAGATGAGATTCAGTGTTGATAAATGTAAGGTGATTTAGGTTTTAACAATCCTTGTGCCTGTTCTAAGTGAATCTCTAATAGAAAATGATTTGGGAGTTCTGGTAGATAACAGACTTAGCTGTAGTAAACCGTGCCAGACAGCAACTGCTAGAGCTAGCAATATATTGTCTTGAGGAATGGGTTCAAGGGACAAAGCTCAGAATTCAGAGAAGAGCAACTAAAATAATAAGGGGAATGGAGGGGCTTGACTATGCAGGCAGATAGGAAAAGTTAGGGGTGTGTAGAATGGGAAAGCAGCGATTGCGCAGGGATATGATCACTTTATACAAATATATTATTGGGCCATATAATAAACTCTCTGGGGCATTGTTCGGCAATAGGTCATATCAGAGGACTCGTGGACATCCTTTAAGATTAGAAGAAAAGAAGTTTCATGTGCAGGTTAGGAAAGGTTTCTTTACAGTGAGAATGGTGAAACTGTGGAACTGTCTTCCATAAAGACGTGGTAATGGCAAGTTAATTTAATAGCTTTAAAAGTGGGGTGGAAACGTTTCTTAAGTTCAGAAATATTGAGAATTACTGGTATTAATTCATATACTGTGTTTCTGGTTGATCCAGAAAGGGACCTTTTTTACCTTATCAGCATGGTTTTTTTTTTGTTTTTTTTGCATTCTTCTAGATCAACTGTTAAGTAGGGTTAAAGAGGAGGGTATAAAGGTTGGACTAGATGAGCATATGTCTTTATTCAACCTCCATTACTATGTTACTATGTATTGTTACATTGTTTTTGGTCAAAATTTTTATCCAAAAATGTTTTTTTATGGGGTTAGCTCTTGTTGGGAAATGAACTATCTAGATTTTATTTTCACTGCTTCATTGATACTAATTCCTTGATTAGTTTCCCTGCTTTATACGTGAGTGAGCTGTACATATAGAGTAGAAATCAATCCTGCTGTACATTGACCGTGTAATAATATTCCCCTTTATTTCAGACACTTGTGAGCAATGTGTTACACTATTTAAAGGCACGTTACACAAATACAAAAGTAGAGTTACACTGTCCAAGTGTCTGGTTACACAAACACAATCAAAATAGACCCTGGGTTTTCTAAACAGTAAAACGTGATCACAGGATACAGATAAATGCAAATAATTCCACATCTAACATCTGCCTTAATATAAATGTAAATGAATCAGTTCCTGAGATCACAGATTTAGGGCTGTAGTGGCACTTGAGTGCAAAACAGACTCAGGAGGCCGTCATGACAACAGTAATGGATCTGCTTAAAAACACTTTAGTTAATGATGATCCTTGGTTCACCTCTACTCTTCATATTATTACTTACTGTCTCCTATTGAAGCTGAAATTTACTGAAATGGCAGGATTGGCAGGAGTATTAGATAATAATTGGGTGTCCTGTTGCATTATTTAAGTAGAAGCTACTTAACTATGAATAGTGTTATGTACAAATGCTGGGTTAGTAGGAGAATGAAATGGCCCAATGGGCAATATGAACTGATAATTCATATCAGCAGGGGAAGTTTACAGTCTCACATAAAGGGGCAAAGATCTACAATGAAATGGGTGGGGAAATGTTTTGTGTGGAAAGCGGGAAAGGGTACAGATTTGCCAAGTTAAAGGTACAACATTTCATGAGGTAAAATCTCCTTTTTCAGGGGAAGCTTAAAATTACTAACTGTGCCCATCCGATCCAGATAGCTACAAACTATTGGCAAGATTTACCAATATCTGGAACTAACATGACATATATATATATATAACAGGGAGATGTAAAAGTTCTAATTGTTAAAAATGGTGCTAATTTTGTCCCAACCAATCAGATGTTAGCTTTCAAATGGTAAATAAGATCTGATTGGTTGGGGCAAATTTAGCACCATTTTAAATGATAAGACCATTTATTGAATCTCCCTGAAGAACTTTTATTGAATCTCCCTGTAAATTTGGTGCTCGGAATAAGGAACGGTTATTGAATAACACGTGTAATGAAGAGTCAACAATATGTATTGTGCATGCTATACTTGTCTTGAGGTATAATGGGTATAATTGGAGAAGTATAGTACTTAGCCAGATAGAAATAGCTCTTGTCATAATAGCGAGGTTTGTCTCTCAGACCTTCTTCTCATACTTTCCTTATTAAAAATAACATCTGAAGGAATGAATTCACATTCTTTTAACATCTGCCATAGATATGTCATTGTTTATATACTGACCCATATATTAGGAAGAGATGTAGTGACACTAGATAGCTAGTTTAGATCCACTACTGGTTGCAAGGTTAGACTGTTGGCTTAAGGTCATTAGATTTTAAGCTTCTGCTGCAGACAATGCAAAGGTCTCACAAGGATCTTGTATCTCTTTTCATAACTCGCATAACCAATTTTATAGTGTTAAATGTTTAGCTGTACATAAATAATCATTCTATGACAGATGATATATGAAATGTTAAGTGTCTTACCCTAAGCCTCTTTTCTGTGGTAAAAGATCAAGTTCCTCATATGTTTCCTAGAATTGTGGTGTCTAGCGTTGAGATTAATGTTTAAGACCATAAAACAGCTTATGGACCGTTTGCAATATAATGAAAAAGAACCACATTTCTATTATTATTATTGTTGAACTAAGGCAGCTTTATTGAAAATAACAAGGTTATTAATATGGCTCGGTAGCAACCAGAATATTAATGTCCCTGATTAAAATTAAAATGATTTATCAGTTTGTAAGATGTAAGAATGATCTTTTAAGGGATGTTCAGGGTATAAGACAACCTTTATAGCTATATAGTTTTTTAATACCGTATATTTTTATTTCTCCAATATTTCTACTTTTTTTCACTTTTGCTCCTGTGCTTCCCTTCCTATTTACTCATTCAGCTTGGTCTAGTTATTATGCAAACAAAACCATCCAGTCAAGAAGCTGTATATGGCCACACTAATTGCTGACTTCTCGGAAGCTTGATGTTTTTTTAGGACAATGTTTACAACAGGTTTGATTCAGGGGCATACCTACTGGGGAGCAGAGGGAGTAACTTTGACAGATGTAAACTCCTCCCAGAAAATCACTGTGGATAAAGCACGGATAGAGGCCACATCATAGTTTTTCTGTGGGGGGCAGTGATTTCTAGTTACCCCACTAGTTTGATTGAATTAGATAAAAACAGTCCCATGTGTGGCATATCTGGCAATATCTGCCTGTGGAATAATAGCTGTCAATTTAGAGTGGATTTCTGCTTGATAGATGGCACACAATGGAGCAATACATTTAGTACTTCTGATTGACTTTTGATCAGAAGTACCTTGAGTGTATGGGCTACTTTAGCTTCTGAATAAAACACATTCCTTCTTGACTAGTACTTCCCCTTGCGCACTACAGTTCAGAGCAGGTAGCAGAGATTCAGATTTTGGTAAACCATAGCAAAGTGTGGCAATTGGAAGGTCAATCAATTAGAAACTGGAAGAAAATCACTTGGCAACGCTCCCAACAAGCCTTATCAGATGGAGCTTTAATTAGACTGCTTTATTAGAAAGAGATTTGTGAAGTTGTGCAAAAGATGTGTGCCAAATGCCAATGCGCTCTTGAATTACCAACACTGTGACTGTATCAGTCAAGAAACTGTGGGAAATTACAGAATGAATTTACTTAAATGGGAGGACCCTCAACGGTTAAAATCCTGCCCCCAGATATTGGAAATTTTATGCTGATGGTTGAATTTTCAAAGATGATTGACCATTCTATATCCTAAAAGGATGTAATTATGCACTGACCCACCACACTACTACATTTTATCCACCAGGTGATGCACAACGTGGGAGTTGTAGGTATGTATGTATTTTATTGAGTTCAGTTAAAAGAAAAGAAGGAGGGGGGTGCTTTACCTTACAACGCCAGCATGGGGGAATCCTATATGAAGCATGTAATTGTGCACGTGCGCATGCCAGAACCGCCGTCCTTAATGTCAGGTCGGAGGACACAGCATTTAATTTGGGGTTTACTTGTAATATTCTACAGAAGACATTTTGCTGCTTTATAGGCCATGATCCCTGATTCAGAACTATTTAAGTAGACCTAGACCAAGGTTTAAGTACAACTGTTTTCTATATGTTGGCAATTTTACCATAAGCCACTTAGAGAGAATGCAATGAAAGCCATTAGAGCAAAACAAACAGGAAATGCAAACTAGTTTGCATGATATTGTTTTGCACTTATTTTCTTTTATGTTGCAAATAACTGTCAATCTAAACACGTTTGTATTGTTTCTTTTGTTTACATGCACATTATTTATGAAATTTTATCCATTTTGTCATTAAGGATTGTGAAACATGGAAGTGCTATCTGACACAGTCCTTACAAAACTACTGTACACTCTCCTTTCTACAGGCTTTAAAAGCTTTGCTGGCACAAATCTTCACTCCTCATTATCTTCTTTTTATTCTGAAACAAACAAAAAAGAAAAATTTTAATTAACACCATGTAATGAACCCACAATTAGAAGGCTGCTAATAATTAAATGGAGTTTATGATGTGCTGCTAGTATCCTGTATATGCTTGTCCATTTAAGGTCCCCCCTGCTCTCAGGGAGATTCAATAAAAGTATTGTTTATAATGGTGCTAATTTTGCCCCAGCCAATCAGATCTTTTTAACATTTGAAAGCTAACATCTGATTGGTTGGGGCAAAATTAGCACCATTTTAAACAATAAGAACTTTTATTACATCTAGTATTAATAAATATAAGTAATAAGGGTTAACCAAAAACAAATGCAACATAAATTGGAATATTCCTTTAATCTGTGGATATCGGGGGGAGACAACACCAGGGAAGCGGTTTAGGAGGGTCTTGTACACTGAGGTCGGTTCTCTGGAATATCTGATATCTTTAGAGTTATTGTGCACTTCATTTTTTTTTATACTCTGGACTCTCACGAAGACTTTTTTGATCAAGATATTGTGTCCATTTACCTGTTGGAGTTACTATTGTTATATAGTTAGGTGTGTGGTATCACACATAGATATTATTATTATAGATGGTATGTGATATGTTTTATTAAAGTAATATTCTAATTTGTTTATGGTTACCCCTTATTACTTATTATTATATTTATTAATACTGTGTGTAGATGGGGGTTTTCCCCTATCATTTTTGAAAGGTATAAGACCCACCTTGTAAGTAAGGGGTGCTTACAGACTGTTTGTGTTTCTTTTATTACTACTCCCAGTTTGTGTTGTAGTTTACACACAATGACTTGAGGTTTGTACACACCCACAACACACAATGTGTGCGAACAGCCGTTTCGGGTGATAATCGGCCATGTATGGACACTTTATCGGCTTAAACGGCTGCTCGTTCATGGATCGTTGCCCGATCCACCGGGCGGATCTCTGAACGAGCGTGCCAAGGGAAATTTTCGCAGCATTCGGCCGACCATATCGTCCGGCGGCTGCACGCTCGTTCGGAAAAGCAAGGTACACACAGTACCGATAAAGCCCCAATATAGTCGGATCCGATGGTATCAGGGCTTTATCGGTACTGTGTGTACCCATCTTAACTGTCCCTTTGGCTTTGTATTTAAAATGTAAAAGTTTTCTACTGTAGAAGTGGGACCACTGGGGTATTCCCCTGTTATCCTGTGGGCCAGTCCAACACTACTTGAGGGTAAAATTAATTCAGTGTAGTGTAATTTATTGTTATTAAATCTGTGTACATACTGGAACAAGATTTTTTCTTTATCTTCAATACTTATGAGCAAATGTACATCTACCTTTAAAGTTTAATGGAATGTTTCTTTTTTTCCCTTCTTGCTGTAGAGATTCTAAATGGAGGAGTGTACCTGGGACAGAACAAATTCCTTTGCTATGCTGACACCATCCATTGGCAAGACATTGTCCGCACTCCAAATGCTACATTGGTTCCAATGCCCAGCAATGGGGAATGTAAGTTTACATCTGCATGTTTAGTAACTTTAATCCAGTCTGATGTTTCAATTGATGCTGTAGTGACTTGTCTGAGATGTAACTAATAATCAGGAATGAATCTTTTTTTTTTAGAATCCATTATTGGTCAATGCAGGATAGTTCTATATATTTCAAATGAGAAAGGAATTCTGTAAATTCTGTGGCTGCTTAGCAAGGTGTGATGTTTTGCAGTAAACAGACAGAAAGCTGTGTTTATAATAATAAATAATATAATAATAAGCAATCCTTATTGGACCCACCTGCATGCCCTAACCCATGCCCACAGGTGGGTCCTAGGGGGAGAGCGTGCCGGGGGAGTGGGGGGGGGGGTAGGCGTGCACACTGCAGGTTGGTGGTGAGTTGTTGCCCACCACTGGGACGATTCTGTACAGAAGATGAAATCAGCATGTTTATGGGACAGTGTGGAGCTGGAATTAAAATGTGGGAACAACTCAAGTTAACTTCCAAGAAGACATACAGTACAGTACGGTGGTAAAGTGGTAGTATAGAACAAGAACTGTTCTAGCAATGTGTGTAAGGCACCTTCACCTTTAATTCTCCCTTTCACTATGCCTTAGAAATTCTGTTTCTTTCATAATACCAAAAATGCCTTTCCATATCTTTCTCAATGGAAAGGGTGGACAGACACAAGGTAACCAAAGAAATTCTCATTCCATTCTTGCCTAGATATGAGGTGCATTTTGGTTTCCAGACCTGTTAATGTTCTACAAAGATACGTGACAGCCTATCAGAATATCTGAGGTCTAAACATTTACTGAAGATGTAACAGGGGATAGGAAGGAATAAACATGAGTTTTCAGAAGATAAAACTCCAGAGGAAAACAGTGACTTTCATACCTTTCCGTCCTTTAAAGAGTTATATATTCAGAGACTTTTTTACTGATAAATCATTATTATGATATGCAAATGAATATTCTACACTTTATTTTCTGGCCCAGCCGCTACCCCAGTATTTGGTAAGCAAATTCTGAAATGAAAGCTTAAGTTCCAACTAGCAGAAGATATTTGCAGATAAGCATTTTTATCTCAAGCTGCGGACATGAAATACATATTCATTAAGGGTTATTGTCCATTTCGCAGTGCTAGGCTGTCAGTTCTTTGCTGAAAACATAGCTTGACAAAAATAACATAGGCCTTCAAGTGTCCTCCATGGAATGAAATGAAGCATTGAAAGCATATAAAAGTCACGAGATATTTTTGCATTAGAGCTTTCCATACAAACTGGAAAAAGCGACTGTTTGGAGGTTTATATCTGTTCCTAACAGTAATTAATGATGCAGTAAACATTTGCCCACACTATCAATCTGCTGAAACCAACTAGATGGTGTCTAACTGCAGTAACCCAGTAAAAAGCTAACACCTCAGGGATGTAACTACCAGGGGAGCAGAGGGAGCTACCGCAGGGGACCCCATCATCTTATTTTTCCTATGATCGATATAGCCTCCTTCCAGAAAACCACTGTACATGAAGCACATATAGGGGCTCCATTATAGTTTAATCCATGCTACCCAATGTAATATCATGTTAGCAGGTTAGTAAGTGGTTACTGCATCGTGGAAACTCAGTGCTGAGGTAAGTATTGCATCTTCCCGACTGGCTTTAGCCAACTGAACAAAGAATTCATTTAACAAAAAATGTTTTGGCAAAATTTTACCCTGAAAATTTTTTCCAGCTAAAAAAAGGCATTACATTTACAAAATACAGTATTTTGTATTACAATTTTCTAAAAATAATAGTACTTTAAACTGTTCTCCTTCCGTACAATGTCAGCACATTCATTGATGCTTAATTAATTAGCTACCAGGGATGCAGGGGGTGCAACCCTACCTGGCCAGTGCGGGCCCTGACTACCACAGATAACCACCATAGCAGCTATTGTGAATGAAATAAGGGGGTACATTCTTACTATTTACACCCTTGATCAATGCCCTGGTTTATTCTTTCAACCCCATTAAATTAATACTGACTTTTTTTTTGCCATTTTGGGTTACAAGATGGAGGAGGTTGTCTGGGCCCTAATGTGTGTTTTAGGTGGTAGGATGTTGAGTTGGGGGTGGGGGTTTGTGTCTTGGTTCTGTTACTCAGGGATGCCCAGGCACAAATTACTCTTTGGCGACTCTTTGGTTTGTACTGAAGCGAGGGCACCTCTACAGCTAAAAAACAGTAATTCTGTCATAGTGCTAGGCAGTTCAGAGCAACTGAAACACTAAAAGTTTTTAAACAAAATATAAGTAGATCTAAATGAAATATGACAGCATCACTTTGACTTACATGGCTTTAACAACAGTGCTAATTAGACTGCAGGTTCTTTTGGGACAAGCTTATGCCACCGCTGCATCAATATTCGATTATACGGCCTCCTTCTAGGGTAAGTATAATTAGTGTTTATTAAGTCAGGATGATTCTCATAGTGGGGTTTTCTTTTGCAGGTATTGTTGTTTATATCAGTAGACAATGACTCGCCTAGTTGGCTGAAATTGCTAATAACATTGTTTATGGCTCTTCTGTTAGATTCCTGCTGCCTTTTGAAAAGCATGTTTCTGTGGTGCTTAGGAAACATCACTGTCCATTAAAACTCAGCAAATATAGCCAGAAACTTAAATGATACATGAATGTGCTATTCTAGAAACAAACGGTAGCTGTGAGCATTTTCTTAATGCTCCATCGAACATGTGCCAGCAACTAAGCAGTGTTAAATCAAACAAAGTAGACTTTCTATGCCTTAAATGAAAGGCCTTTTGCTATTTCTGTACAGCCATCCTCTCAGAGCCGGCAACATTAGATATTGGACATTTGTTGCAAATCAAAGAGTTTATCACGTGAAAAACACATATGTCTGTATATCTGTATTTTAATAGTTTCTATGTTCCATAAGACTCACAGTCCTAGTTTATAAGTTATTATAGTTTTTTTAGATTTCCCTATGGTGTGTTTCTCGAATAAAAAAAGGGTCCAGTACAATATTTTTTGCACTTGAGTCGAAATTCTAACTAAAGGGTTAGAAGCAGTTTCACCATTAGGCAATAATTATTCCTTAGGTTTTCAACTATTTTTACAGAATTTTTTTTAACTTAGATAAACTTAAATTGAAGATCATATTCAACCCTTAAATGGAAAATGATATATGTGTAATTCCCCCTTAAAACCAAAAACTACAATAGTTAGAAAGCTGCAGCAAAATGATTCTCTTCCCCTTTACTCCCCTTTACCTCTCAAAAGGTTTCTGTCTACTCTTCAAGCTCTCTGAGCTTTTTTATGCTTTTTTATAACGTGAGGTGGTTCCTCTTTTTAAAAATGTGAGAGGGGCTTTCTCGCTATATTTTATATAGCCCCAGACTATGGCAGGGCTGATCATTGGGAAGACACACTCCTTGCAGAGTGTGCCTTCCCATTGGTTTAATACCAGCAATGGGAGGAAGTGGGTCCAGAGTTTGCAGGGCTCTATCTTAGTACTTAGGTAAGAGGACCTAGCGGTTTTGGTCCTCATTATGTATATTATAACCAAAAGAGGGGAGGGATGACATGGGTGGGCTATAATTGTCATTTAAATCTAAAAGATGGCTAAAGGATATTGGGTCAGTCCTGCTCTGCCTTGTATAGCCTTCACAAGATAGGGCCACATTATTAAACAACTTCCTGTATAGCCATTCAATTGCTGTTGCGGTTGACTTCCTGTTTCTCCTACCCATTTAGCTAGTGAGATCATTCCATTCAAGTCTATAGGCTTGCCTGAAGAAGTGCTATATAAGGCACACACAGGTATCAGTAACATTGAAGTAAAGAAGGGTTTGCAAAAACAATACAAAACTATAGCAATTTACAGGTACAACTTACATGTACAATGTACCAGTTTTAGATTCTTAAACTGTGACTGCTTAACCTTAGATGTTCAGATCTTTATAAGGTGGGGAATTCACTTACTTACTTGAACTTTCACTTACTTACTCTTCATGTAAATGCTTGTGCTGCCCTAGCCTCAGGCTCTGCTCCTAAGGGTTTAAATTTAACAAACCTACAAATTGCAGCTTAATATTACATCTTGCACCAAAGCTACTGAGATTTAGTTATAGAGAATTTAGGGGTAATATAACATCTTAGGGTTGTTATAGATGTCTGCGTGTGTCGGGGAACTGCAGATGGCAAATATGCTGCTCGAAGGAGAACAAACTATGATATTAAGACTAATTTATTATCTGCAAATGCATGTCACATTATTGCAGGAACATTCTCAGCAAACTGTTCACTTGTCAAATGAGTGTTTGCAGTTGAGCCCACAGCTTTTCAGATCCAATTAGTCACAGAAAAAGCAATCAAAGTCGAGACACCAAACCTCACCATTTGTCTTGTCTTCTGAAGGTTGATGATGTACATGGGGGTATAATAGGTGATTCTCAGCTAGAATATATCAGCTGATTTGTCTGACATAAAGGTCTGATAATGTGAAAAGGATTCCTTGTCTTCTTTTAACAAGCACCGCCTGCTCATTCTGTATTTCACTATTCTTTTTGTTTTACACCATCTGTCAATATCGCATGTTTGTAAATCACAAAAAAACAAAGCTGGATAGTGGGGAAAATGTGCCTGCCTTACTACTCCAGTTGTCATTCACTTGCAGATCCATTTGGCTGAGGGCATATGAATGTTGTACTTCGTGCTAATTAGGGTTAACCTTATTAAATTACAGTTACGCTTATTTCTTTCTTTTCGCTGTGGTTCACAATTTATTATTGCAGTTGAGATAAAAAAAGCAATATCATGGCAAAAACAATACATGGTACTATTAGGTGTTTAGTTCTTATTGCACTGTGCAGAACATTTGGATTTGGCTTTGGGTTCAACATATACAATGCTGTAGCACATTGAAGACTGTACCCAATACCAACAAAACACCTTCCTTCAAATGAACATTTGAGCTTTGTAAATACATGTTGCAGTGTTATTGGTCTGACATCCCAATGATGCCTATATAGAAAACTATGGGCTTTAGCCTACAGATGCACAGCAGGAAAGTGACATTTTTCGAATAACATTCATGTCATAAATAAGCTAAACTCCCACTTAAGCTAGTATGCCTTTTGTATTGTGTCATGTTTTATCAACCGCTCTAAATTTTCCAGAAAGTATGTTATCAGAAATCTGCATAGTGGTCCAAATTCATTAGGATCTCAGGTCTGTGGTCTGTATGTTGATACTTTTCAAACCATTCACAAAATGTCAAGGCTGTACCTGGCAAATTATACAATCAGATCTGACTCTGATTGGTATAGGTAACATCAGGTAACATAATAAGGAATAAATCTTCACAACAGATATACCACTCCCAACACAAGGATGTTCCCCACACACAGCCATATCAGCTCTCTAACAAATGCATATCTCCATCATGTAAACATTTGAAGGCTCTGTAAAGCAAATTTACAAATACTGTATCAATGTTTTTAGTGTACTTACACTTTTCAACTTTTACTTATAACTTAAAGTTTTTAAATTGCTATTCCAAGGATGTTATCAAATGCCTGAAATGCTTTTCATAATGACAATACTGTATTTTCTTGGCTTAGTAGTCACTGACAGGCATTGAGTATTTTTCCAATGTCTCTTCTTATACACAGTCTGCTCCATTGAGAATATATATATAATGTAGGTCATTATGAACACCTCTGATTGTGGATAATATTTGTTTTTATTAAGACTTTCTCTGAAGTTTCTCAGAACTCAGTTTTCTATATTATTGCCCTTATTAAAACCTTTAATAATTTAGCATATTTTCCATACTAAATAAAAGCTTTTTAGAACCAGTTATTTTTCTGCAGACTAATTCAAATGAATTGCACATCTTTTCTTTTAATTTATACAGTAACCTCCTATGTGGCATCACATCAAAGGGTTTTGCAAAATGTAAATTAGAATCATTTACTATTTAAACCTGGTATGTATGTGGCAACCTAATTTCGTACACAAAACAAGTATATTTGTTTTATTCATCCATTAACTTGAATTTATACCATTGTTATAAAGGAGAACCTAATGGGAACCTTGATCCCTCCATTTATTAATCTAAATAAACACAATCTGATTTTGTTTGACAGTACTTCCTCTTCTACTTACCATGATCAGCACAATCAAGTATACGAGTCTCTCCTTAGAGGAAAACTTTGCTTTCTCATTTACCCTTTTGAGATTCCTAGGGGTAATATTTGGCCTCCTTCTCCCTCCCTTCCTGACTTGACGTCCCTCTCTTTTCTTCTGTAACCACTTATGGTTAAAACCAAAATTTTGTTTTACTTTGTGTAGCCCTCTGGTTACACAGAATAGAAGTTTGGATTGGCACTACAGGAGTCCTGTGTCTCTGCTATATGAGAGAACAGGAATAACAATCCTGCCTCCACCCAGGAATGAGACAGATTTCCTGGGAACTTCAAGTAATAACTCTGTATTTATGTTTATTTAAGGCAGAACTTAGAACAATCTGCCAGCCAGGAGTGAGTGTTGCAGAACCAGAAACTGATACATTGTATGCTGGAGGGTATTACTGGAGATAAAACAGTTTCCTGACAAGGGTTTCCTTCCTTCTGTTTACACCTTTATCATAGTCACTTTTATTATCCCGGTTCTCTCTTTACTTCCTCCTCACTTCCTGGTTACTTCCTGGCTCCTCCCCCTCAATTCCTAGTCTAGGAATCGCTATGATACAGGATGAGTATCAGGAAAGGATCCCCAGCTTCCTTACATTTGTAATTTTGCAAAAATACAAGGAAAGGTACATAGTGCCAAACAGATTGTGCCTCTGTGTACATTGCAATTTAATGTAAAAGTGTTTTTAATGACAGATGTTTGCTGATGTTAAAGGACTAGTACAAAAGAGCTACTATCAGCTTGTTACATTGGTAGCAGCAGTTTAGTGCTTCTTTTTCTGCAAACCTCCACAGCCACCGTAATTACAGTGTTAAAGTTCCACTTATACTCGGTGGGCTGTTATTTGGATTCAATATCCGTTTGCATAACTTTAATGCCTTTTTTGCGCCGGCTGCACGGGTATCGCAAAATATATCTGTGCAACCAGCGCAAGGAATTTAAATAGTTTTAAACACCAGCCAATAGTCCGAAAAGGATGTGGAGATTTACCCAGAGAGGTTATGGCTCTGGGTAAATAGCAACGCTTGTTTTATACAGTTATAAAATAAAACATGACATGTGCAGTTAGTTCTGTTTGTGTTTCTATTTATTTAATGTATATGTGTAAGTATAACTGTTTTTTATGTAGCACCACTAGGGGACTAAGACACTAGTACAGTGCATGGAATCTAAATAAGGGAGTGAGTTTATATGTAACAAGCTTTAAATCTGAGAAAAGAGGTCCCTGGGGACTTGCAGACACAGAGGAAAGTGCTGTAGCAAGATCCCATTGGTACCAAATACATCATTGTGATGGTGATATGTGAAGTTGGAAAGGTTAAAGGAGAGCAAGGGTTAAAGGAGAGCAAGATAGACACCCAGGAAATTAGGAAAACACAGAGACAGGCAGAAGAAATGTATAGGATTGTGCAAGGATGAATGAGGGTTAAAATGACTGGCAGATTTTGTACTGCAGGACTGAGTTGATGTTATATCTCTTGGAAAAGGAAAACAAGAGTGCTAGTGAATTCTACTGTATAAATTAATGATAATGCACGATAAAGGTGCGATTATGTACCTTCTTTATTATCATCCTAACATCTATCTAGCCATCTAAGTTGCATATTTATTGGAGCCCTTAAGACATCTATGGCAGACCATGTTTATCCCTTCAGGCAGAGCCAGAATGGAAGGGATCATTTATTCAGTGACTCTTTAGACACACAAATATTCCTTCCTTCTATCAGTCAGATTTGATTGGTTGTACTATGTCAACCTATTTATGCTTAGGGAATAAAAAGCAAGATTGCAATAGTACAGATGGGACTGGATAAACTGCATGTTTGGGAATATAAGCTTTTAATTGAAAGAGGGTGTCTTGAATTTAGGCAGTATTATTGTGGAACAAACTGCAGGTTTTACTGACATTATTGACATGGTTAGAGTATGCAGCTTTAAATAGGCAATTTAATACAAACTTTATCCATGAATCTATATAAATATCAATCAGGGTTATACAAAGGTAATTTTAAGATTTGTTGTGTATTTGGCAAACAACACAGCTGCAAGGACAGTTGTAAATAATTTACCAAATCCATAAGCCCATTTCCTGCACTCTTGTTGCCAGCAATACTGTGCATGGGAAAAGGAAATGCATGAACATTCCCAAAAACAGGATTATGTTTGTTTCTGTAGAAATAAGGCAGAAGTTCACCTCTTTAATAGAAAACTATTATATACAGCTAACAGGAAAAAAATGGATATGTGAGATTAAACACCATGAATAGCTAAACTATTGGGACAAAGCTTTTTTTGAAGTAGAACAAGACCCAGCCATTTGCAAAATGACAAAGAAATAGTAATAATGCTAGCAAGAATCTCTCAGCTGGGGAGCCCATTAAATCAAGGCTACATTGTTGGTCAGACTGGACCCACCCTGGTTTAATTAGGTTATTTAAAGGTAGTGCACTTTTGTGTGTATTTCGCTTACTGCAGAATGCTATGTGCTTCCCCGTCTCCCAGTAGAGGCGTGTGATCTACAGACTTTGCCCACATTTTGAGCAAATTAAATTTGGTTTTCTTCTGGACAGCAGCAGTGTTCAAATATTCTGAAGCAGAATAGAAATAATAAGAAGAGTGAAGTAGGAACAAGGATTTGTGCAGCTGTTGGAGGTTGCGTTAATAGCGGCTTTTACAAAGGCAAATCAGCAAATGAACTATTAGCAGCACATGGAAGTACAGGGAAAACAACGCACCAAACTTGGTATCAGAAGGGAAAGGTGGTTACATTTGACATGTAGTACCAGACAATATATTAATTGCCTTCATGCCTCATTGTCTCCTAATTCGTCATTCCTTTTACACTTTCCAACTGTTTTTAAGTTCTGCTCAAATGTATTTAAAATCTCACAACTTACAATTTATTTGCAACAGCGCCTTTTATTGGCCCTGCATTGTTAAAAGTAAATGTTCTCAGCTCAGCTTGACTTATAAATTGACGATTATAGGCAGTCCTAAAAAATCTATTAGAATCTGGTTAGCAGAATTACACATGAGTAACAATAAATAAACACTAATGCCACATGAGAGAATTTCTATAAACCAAGCTTAAGTGGTTAGCACTGATGCCTTGCAGGGCTGTAGTCCTGAGCTCGATTCCACCTTTGGACACATCTGCAAGGAGTTTGTATGTTCTCCCCGTGCTGGCGTGGGTTTCCTCCGGGCACTCCGTTTTCCCCCACAATAAGAAAGATATACTGATAGGTTGTATGTGTCAAATAAATGTGCTTAGATTGTAAGCTCTTCAGGGCAGGGTCTGGTGTGAATGTATACATGTAATTGTAAAGCGCTACGGAAGATGTTGGTGCTATATAAATCCACAATAAAAATAATAATAATAATTGTGATACAAACCATTATCAGCAGGCCTTGCCCAAAAGAGTTTACAATCTAAATGCCCTATCACACACACACAGTCAATCTATATTTTTTGTGTAAAATTGGGGGAAGGTGTAGCCAAGGGTGGATTTGAACCCAGAATTAAATGCTGCAAGGCATCATCTAACCCATCATATTGCCCATACATGTGTGCCTGAAGAGTGAACTTAATTAGATATTATCAGGGAGATTCAATAAAAGTTCTTATCGTTTTTAAAAATGGTGCTAATTTTGCCCCAACCAATCGGATCTTATTTAACATTTGAAAGCTAAAATGTGATTGGTTGGGGCAAAATTAGCACCATTTTAAACGATAAGAACTTTTATTGAATAACCCTGTTAATGTTTAAAAATGAACAAGCTGTAAATGCAAAAAAAATATTAATGGATAAACCATAACCGTTAACACATCTACATTATTATCAAAAAGAAGTTGCTGCTCAATTAGAGCAAAAAAAGCCACAAACATACTGTATAATCTGATCCTCTGTAGAGTTTTGTTTTGACAGCAGTTCCACGAAACCTACTGAAGTTCCGAATATCTGATTAAAACCCAATTGAATCAGAATTTTTAATTTAATTGAGTTTTCAATTTTCAAACACAGTCAGGGTTATTCAATAAAAGTTCTTATCGTTTAAAATGGTGCTAATTTTGCCCCAACCAATCAGATCTTATTTAAGATTTTGATTGGTTGGGGAAAAATTAGCACCATTTTAAACGATAAGAACTTTTATTGAATAACCCTAAGTGTTCCCAATCTAATTTCCAAATTATTGATTTTCGAACATAAATTGTGGAATTTTCGAATATTTGTTTTTCCATGATAACTTCTGAGTTTCTAAAATTTTGCAAAAATCCACAGATTTTCAAAACTGCCAGTTCCAAATCAAAACCGCTCTAATTGAGACACCCAATAGCTCTATTTTATGCATATCTAATTACCCTAGATTAATATATTGCAAACCTGCCAATGCTCTGGTTTACTGTATCCATCTGCAGATAGGCTCCCAAAGAGGGTTTCAGGTTTGGTGCACACCTTCTTCTACCTAGGTGAATGGATTTTGAAGATTTTCCTGGCACCTCCATAGCATCTAGCGTCCGGCAACAAATTTCAAAGATGACCGATCACTAAAACAGGACCTGCTAATAAGAATTGGCATGAATACAACTGACAAGTATTGTTACCAGTAACCCAGAATCTATGTTTTCTTTAAAGGGTATCTATACTCTAAAAAATGGAATTTTCAAAAATTATACTTTAGATACAGCAAGATTCCACTACTTCAAAACTTTTTTTGGATTTTAAATCTGAGCTGTGAATCCTGAGAAACCATCATTTTAATCACAGCATTTACAGTGAAAGACCTGCCACTCCGGGAGCAGAGATTGTAAATGGGACCCATTAATGACCTCTTACTTTAGCTGTCTGACAGCACACTTTCTGCAACAATTATGAGAATCAGCAGAGAAAAAAAGGCAGGGGGAAGGGAGGGAGATGTGTAAGCAGAGCAGTGTCCATGGTGAGGCTGTGCAGAACTCAAAACTGTCGCAGCCACAAGAAGAAGGCAGTGAGTAAGGGAGGATGGGGGAAATTAGGAACACTCACTGAACATTAATAATTTAAGATAAATAGGGGAGTAACTACTTAACTACTTAAATTGTAGCTTCAGGTCATGTAAAGTTGTTTGAGTGAGAAGTGACCCTTTAAAAAATGTTTTATGAAAAGTCTGTGATGGATCATGGAATCTGAAAACATATGCAGTGGTGCTAGAAAATGAACATATCTGTTGCTGTCAATGTCTTATGGTTGACTTTAGTCACACAAAAAAATGGTGGGAACTATTGTAGGTAGCAGGTTTTTTTCCTGGTACATTTCTGTTAATCAGAATGTCAAATAGCTTTTCTTTTTATTTATAATTCTGCTTCTTCTCTTTTATGCCATCTATTTTTTTGGACTGTAGTTAGGCCCATAAACTTGAACGGACACATGTTACAGATGTAATTAACACAGATAAGCTCTCTCTTGATTGCAATGACCTTTGTCACTGACATAATCAAAGATTATTACCTCTCTTGATTGCATTCACTTGTGTCGCTGACAAAATCAATGCTAATTACATTTATTGATGACATTCACCTCTGTCACAGGCATAATTAATGCTGATTCCCTCTCTCTTAAATGCATTCACCTGTGTAGCAGACATAACCAGTGCTAATTACCTCTCTTGATTTCATTCACTTGTGTCACAGGCATCATAAATGATGATTACCTTTCTCTTGATTGCATTCACCTGTTTCACAGATGTAATTAAACTTAATGACCTCTGTCTTCATTTAACTTAGCAGACCTAACTTACGCTGTTTCTTCGACACACATAACCATGCTCACAATTTCAAAACAGTCCTAAAATTACAAAACAAAAAACAAAAATAAAAGCAATGCAAAGTTTTCAAAGTTTTAATGATTTTGCTTGTTGAATTTGTCAGGTAGGCTCATTCGGTTTGGAGAAAACTTAAAATGTTTCTTTAAATGGCACCTTTGTTGTTTATGTGTATTTGCAGAATTATTTTCTGCAATTCTCTGCAAATTAACAGAACCGACTTGTACTTTTCCATTCCATTTTTACACTTGGATTTCTATTTCTTGTGAAATTCAGTATGAAGCTCAAGATGTTTCTATTCTCTGCATTGGCAATTGTCCCTGCTGGAGAGGTGCAGATGAGACAACTGTTTTACTTTGCAATAATTAATATTCCCCTTTGTTTTACATCAATTAAGACTCATTAGGTTTGCACACTGGGTTCCGGTATTTTGCTAATAATAATGATCTTTATTACTGATTAAAGTTATATCATTTGTGCCAGATGGTTTCTCCCCCGCACCTCTATTTTTCTCATCCCCACCCCCTTCCCGTTAGACAAAGTATTTTACATTATGTTGCAATAATAAGTTTATGATCTAAATAAACAGATGGCCCAATGACAGAAAATTATACATTGTTAAGAACCACATCAACATGATTCAAGAATGTTACCTATGGGCTGATTATCCTCTTAAATGACACAAGGGAAAAGACATTTTCATCACTCTGGGATTTAATGAGTCAATGTAGTTATTTCTCACCAGGAAGCAATTTGGATGCTAGGTATTCATACCGCTATAATTATATTTATGTAAAAATGATAGAAAATATGGTTGGTTCTATTTATCTTTTGACTACAACACAGAGTAATAATCATTACAGAGAGTTCACACAAAAAAAACCTTTCCTTTCCAGTTATAACGGTCATCATAAAATGCACTGCAGAAAGGGTTTTCTCCTCTGCTAAAAGTTATGGTTCGATTGTTCTGCTCCCAGAAGTATTTGCTCAGTGACTTTACCAATTGGTCTGTAGCTTAGAATATGTTATTATTCCCCTGCTTAAACAGTGCACAGGATCAGATACTGAAATGTTTTCCAGTTATTAGCAAACATATTGTGCCTTTTTTTAAAATAAAAGTAAACAAAAACTATACAATTAATTTTTGTTTAGGATAAAGTAGCATTCCAGCGCCTTGCATTGCTGCCCTTAAGTGGACGTCCAGTGCAAATACATATACTTTTAAGAAAAATTTGCAGTATTTTCCCATCCTAATGATCTTAAAGGCCATGTCCACCCCAAAAACTATAATTTAACCCACTACTGCCCCCACTGTGTAGTGCATAAAAATCCTTACTTTACAGTACATCCCTGCTCCAAATAGCTGCCCTGTTATGCCCCTCCAAAGTCCCCAAAACTGGCCACCAGGAGCTGGGCTGAGTCCATATAGGACTCTGCCTCCTGTCTCTCCTCCGGGAGGATTTTGCCATGTGCACGGCAACCCTCCACCCCTCCCTCCCGTTTTGCTCTCCCTCCCCTTAGTGTGTAACCCATTTCCTGTAGTGTAGGGCTCCCTCCCCCAGCCCCAACCGCTATATAACTTTTAGCAGAAACTCCCCAGATCTCCCTACACTACCCCAAAAATCCTAAAAAGGGGTGAATATGCCCTTTAACCTGCCCATTCAGTATTTTGTCTGTGTATAAATAAATGCTTCCGAAATACTGACTTCCTGTTTGCAGGACCCCTAATAGAGACCGTTATGGTCTTGCCCTTGACACAGCACCTGGGTTAATTCAGTTGCTCAGTAGAGATCTGAGCATGTTTGACACATCCAACAGCCAATCAGTAGAAATGACTGGTAGGAACATTCCAAGGTAGTGTGCATTCTGGGAAGAAGAAGGACCATTACAGAACCTGAAATGTCAGCTCACTAATGTCAACAGCAGGGAATAGCAAGAGGTATAAATTCAACAGATTTTTCAAAATGGAAGAGAAAATGTATAATAACTAGGTATGTATAATATAAACAGACAGGGAGATTCAATAAAAGTTCTTATCGTTTAAAATGGTGCTAATTTTGCCCCAACCAATCAGATCTTATTTACCATTTTAAAGCTAAGATCTGATTGGTTGGGGCAAAATTAGCACCATTTTTAACTGTAAGAACTTTTATTGAATAACCCTGTAAGTATTTTAATAATAATGATATTTTCTACTTAACTTTTCCTTTAATCTTGAAGGGAATATCCACCCTGGCCGCATGTCAGTTACCTGCGCCCAACTGCAACTGATATATTCAGCACATTATTAGATGTATTATTAGCAAGACATTTAAGTACAATTATTGCTTCCATTCGGGCAGATTAAGCTGGATTCCTCCCTTCATAGTATAGTATTTGAAGTTGAATAAAGAGGAAACCATATGCAGTCAATCTAGGCTGTGACTGCTGATATTTCCCTGCTGCATCCACTGCATATGCTCAAGCTTATAAAAAGCTCATTGAACAGAGTGAGGAGGCACATACCTTTTCCAGAGCAGAATAGAACTTATCATTAAACATCTGGTTACATATACGTGTAATAAACTGGGACAAATAGCAGTTGGGGTTGCGGGCAGATAACTGACAAGTCACCTTTTTTTTTCGTTCATATTTTTAAAGACTTCCAAATGTTGTTGCAGAACTGGGGAGCTAACGTCACCTGAAGTTTTATGCCCCCGACTGATTGGGCCTGCAGCAGAGGAAGCTTGACTGCATGTTTGAAATTGAACAGTAAAAAATATAAAATAAACATAAAACCTTGATGTTCATTTGTTTTTGAAGCTTTGGTTGTTATTTCTTTATATCTACAACTATATTCTTGTACTTTTTAGGTGGGAGATGCCCTAAATCTTGTATGGGACGCTGCTGGGGACCTTCGGATCAGCATTGCCAAAGATGTAAGTACCACAAATGTAAAAATGCATTCATTTATAGCACTATTATATATTATTTGCAATTAAGCAGTCTGGGGTTGACTAACTTCAATTGTTTTACATTTTAATTAACTTAAATGACGACTGTGATTCCCACTAAAGGGAACAGAGTCAAAATTAGAGGGGAAATGAGGTACTCCGGGATGGGGCCCGGAGAGTGACAGAAAGGCAGTAGCAAAAAAAAAATTGTTTTTCCCGCTTTCCTGCAACACAGGAGTTCCGATCCTAGAAGAAGAGTAAAGAGGAGTGTGCTTGCTTGCTGGATTTACTTGTGTCAAAAAAATGCCCCTGGTATCCAGTTATTTAATCAGTAAGTGGCTTTAATTTCATTGGGGGCATTTCATATACACAGGTCAGTGTGTGCTGCTGGACATGGGATTTTATATATGTAGGTCACTATGTGCTGATGGACATGGTGTTTTATATATACTGGTCAGTGTGTGTACTGGACATGGCACTTCATATATACAGGTCATTGTGTTCTGATGAACATGGCATTTTATATATACAGGGCAGTGTGTGTACTGGACATAAGGGGCATTTTATATACCGTATATACTCGAGTATAAGCCGACTCGAGTATAAGCCGAGGCACCCATTTTTGCCTCAAAAATTAGAAAAGATGATTGACCCGAGTATAAGCCGAGGGTATACAGTAACCCTAATACCTTTCCACTGTAGATGTTTGGAAACTAC
This sequence comes from Hymenochirus boettgeri, assembly GCA_019447015.1. Lineage (NCBI taxonomy): Eukaryota > Metazoa > Chordata > Amphibia > Anura > Pipidae > Hymenochirus > Hymenochirus boettgeri. The sequence continues at coordinate 106,612,310 of CM033477.1, read as the reverse complement.
AACTCCCAGCATGCTTGGTTGCTGGGAGTTGTAGTTTCCAACCACCTATAGTAAAAAGGTAATGTGGGTGTCTGCATGGCATACTGTCCCCCCAGTCCCCCCCAGCTCACTTACCTGTACCTGGTCTTCAGTCTTCCTCTCTCTGCAATCCAGAAGCGCGCGAGTCCAGCCGGCAGTTCCCATTACTGCTTCGCGGCTGCGCGATGACGTCATCCCGCCAGCGTGCGGGATGACGTCATCGCGCAACCGCGAAGAACTACTGGGAACTGCCGGCCGGACTCGCGGCTGCCTCTGGATTAAAGGTAAGTTCCCTGTGACTGAGTATAAGCCGAGTCAAGGTTTTTAGGTTAATTTTTAAACCTAAAAACCTCGGCTTATACTCGAGTATATACGGTTACAGGTCAGTGTGTTCTGCTGGACATGGGATTTATATATACAGGTCAGTGTGTTCTGTGGACATGGCATTTTATATATACGGTCAGTGGTTCTGCTGGACATGGGATTTTATATATACAGATCAGTGTGTTCTGCTGGACATGGCATTTATAAAACTACTAACAGGTACACAGGTGTTTTGCTAGACAGGTCAGTATGTTCAGCTGGATATGGCATTTTATATATACAGGTCAGTATGTTCAGCTGGATATGGCATTTTATATATACAGGCCAGCGTGTGTACTGATCATTAGGATAATTTTATTTATACAGGTCAGTTTGTTCTGCTGGACATGGCATTTTATATATACAGGTCAGTTTGTTTTACTAGACATGGCAGTGTGTTCTGCTTGACATGGCATTTCATATATACAGGTCAGTGTGTTCTGCTGGGCATGGCATTTTATATATACAGGTCATTGTGTTCTGCTTGACATGGCATTTTATATATACAGGCCAGTGTGTTCTGCTGGACATGGTATTTTATATATACAGGTCAGTGTGTTCTGCTTGACATGGCATTTTATATATACAGGCCAGTGTGTTCTGCTGGACATGGTATTTTATGTATATGGATCATTGTGTGCACTGGACATTGGGGCATTTTATATATACAGATCAGGGTGCTCTGCTGGACATGGCATTTTATACATACAGGTCAATGTGTTCTGCTGGACATGGCATTTTATATATACATGTCAGTGTGTTCTGCTGGACATGGAATTTTACATATACAGGTCAGTGTGTTCTACTGGACATGGCATTTTATATATACAGGTCAGTGTGTTCTGCTGGAAATCTTTTGATTTGTTTGAACCTCCACCTATAACACAAGTGCTAAGAATAGTAGATACAAAACTAATCAAATGAATATTGACAGAAGATTTGAATGAAATTGTTTATTGAGAAATAGTAAAGGATATAGTAGTAAGTAGTAAAGGAAAGGGAAATTGCAGGTGATGCTTAGATCTCAAATTGGGCCACTGAATTTGAAGCATTGGAAATGAGTCAATGAGCTATTATGGGCCTAGCCTTTCAGAAGAAGATTTATTAATATACATGTTTACTTCCCCTATGATAACATTTACAATTTATCTTCTTTGCCTTTGTGCAGGAAGGAAGCTCATTTTATTTCTAAATGAAAAAGATGGGTCCTAGAGAAGATTATGTATAACCAGGTGTATTGTACATTTCCAGACCTTCCTGCTTGAAGAGTTATAAAGTATTGTTACACACCCATAACACTGTATGATCTTTAGTAGTGACCCTTCTTCACTTTTTCGCTTTATGATGACATAAGTGAATGGATAAGTAGTAATCCATTTGGGCTCATATAAAGAAACAATTTCAAGACAATGTAATGTCACTGAGACACACTACTTATGTGACCACGCTCCCACATTGCAGTAATCATTGCATTCCGGTACTGCATCATGGGCGTGAGTCAGGTTAGTAGCATGTTTTTTTAAACCCGCATTTAAAAGGCATTGAATGTTGGCGTACATGACACAAAATTTAACACAAAAGGTTTTGCGTTGGGTGCACATTTTCCAAACTCCATCAGAAACTGCAAAGGCCCCGCAAAACTACATTGACCCATGTATTTGAGCAACAACGCCCATTTTTACAGTACATCTCCCTGCAAATGTATAGGACATGAATGGGGCAGAGTGACAGCAACTCAATGACGGTGAAAAAGCGTACCGTTTTGAATCATGGGTGTTTACTTGGCTAGTAATTCTCCATTTACTAGATAGTAATTCTGCAACCTATAGTGCAATGTTATTACTCTAGGCTTTGTTTAGTTGGTATATTACTAACAGTAGACAAATTGAGATTTATTTTCAGTCCCTAAACTGGGTGCATCATGCCCTAAAGTACATACAACAACATACAACATAAAAGAAAGGTGACCTCCAACAGACTTTCGAATCAAAGCTCTTTACAGGTTTAAGGGCATCTATACCGAAAGATTAGTTATTTTAAATTGACCATAACTGGAAACTATAATTCTTCCCAACCACCACTGTACCACTTTTTTGTTGATCTGCCCCCTATTTCTTAAGGTATACAATCTAAAACGTCTTATATTTCAGCTGTCAATCAAGTTACTTGCTCTCAAAAACTATTCTTCTGTGAGTAGTTTTACTGTAGCTGGAATGGTGACAGAGTTTTGACAGTTTGAATGCTGTATGCTGTGTGCAGGCTTGACAGGAAAAAAGTCAGGTCGGATGAAAGTGGGAGTGGTATAATAGTGGGAAAGTGGGAGTGGTAAAATAGGGAGGGGAGATACTGTTCCTAAACAAAATGTGTGCTGGATTGAAGGCATGCAGCAACACACACAAATTAAACACACAAAGTGCTACTAACATGTATTCAGTTATAGATTAAGATGAGGCAAAGTAATTTTTTAAGCATAGTGTCCCTTTAAGGTCAGTGTTGTATTTTTTGCTGATATAAAAACTACAAAAAAATAGGGGTTGGAGCAGTTCCTTCCATTATATATATACAGTACTGTATGTAAAGGCAGAACAGGAAGAATGGGCAGGAAGCAGACATTATTCTGTATTGTTATACAGCATTCACACTATTCAGGAAACTAAATGAGTTTCAGTGCATAGGAGACAAATGGAAGGCAGATTTACTGGGCTGTGATTCAAATTCAACATCTCTCTACCTGATAACCTAATAAAACTGCTAACTGTAATATTTTCATGTAAAATCTATTCTGCCAATAAAAGAACATTGCTCAGATATAGCTATCCCGAGGAGCTGATGCTGTCTGCTATTAAAGAATTAATAAACCCTTAGGGAGGGGTCTATAATATAAGAGAAGCCATTTTTTAATATAATATCAATAACCCTATAACTTTCCAGACAAAGATCCATTGTGAAACATTGTGGGACTGTGTTAGTCACTCGCATTTGTTTTAAAAGTATCTACATGATACAGTATATATGAATGGATAGGTAGATAGAAAGATAGATAGGTAGATAGATATATAGATGCCAGATAGATAGATTGATAGATGGATAGATAGATAGATAGATAGATAGATAGATAGATGCCAGATATAGATAGATAGATACCAGATAGATAGATAGATAGATAGATAGATAGATAGATAGATAGATAGATAGATAGATAGATAGATAGATCGATAGATAGATCGATAGATAGATACCAGATAGATAGATTGATAGATAGATGGTTCCTGTTTTTTGGGGTATTTTTTTGATAGACCTGTCCTAGTGTGCTGTAATCCATGGGATTTTCACATGTACATGAATTCCTGCATTTTAGAACTGCACTTTTCATCAAATATTTCCTTGTAGTATGGCTGTCAGTACAGCTTTCATATGCAGCTGCAAACATGCAACTTGGCTGTATAAAAACAAGCATCTCTTGGCATCTACAAAGTGATGGTCTTAAATTTATGAAAATTAGCAGGAGTTGCTAATAATAATTTTGGCATTAAAGTCAAGTCCACCCCTCAAATTATTTTTTTATATAGGTAAATCACCTGCAAAGCTGCAATAGCTAGAAATCCGATATCAGAATAACCTGAAGTGCAATGTCCTGTTACCCCTCTTTCTGCTTCCTGGTTCTTCTGGTTACCAACTGTCAATCATAGATATGATAGTTGACATCACTGTCAATGACTGAATGCTTATCCCCTAGCTGTCTCCTCTAAGCATGTGCAAGCTCATAATGAGTTCAGAAAGCTTGAAGAGTAGGCTGAACCTTTAAGAGACAGAAGAAAGGTTGAGAAGAACATCTCCCTGCATAACATGTAAGTCCTTCATTTGACAGTTTCAAACTATTGCAGTTTGGGGATTTAGGAGGGTGGTTAACCTATATACAATGCCCTTTCATGAAGTGAAGGGCTAAATCTGTAGTGTTGTGTCCATACGACTGCCCTCAAGAGTAACATGGGCAAGGCTGCAGGTTTGGTAATTAGAATAGGTATCCAGTATACTAGTAACATTTTAAGGCACTATAAAAAGATATGTAACAAGACAACTAGCCCATAAACCTGAGAAAGTGGTAGGGGTCTGGGGGTGGGTGGAAGTATAATAACTGTACAAGATGGCAAGCTTGTTTAACAGGGAAAAATTAATTGAATCAATAAAATGTAAAGTTTTTTTTATAAACCATAAAGGAAAATATAAACATATTCATAAACCATAAAGGATGAAGAGTACATTGCCCTTGCAAACTGTCCTTTTAACAGGCTGGTATTATAGAAATATAATGTAGGCTGTGTTGATTTGATGCAAAAAGGATTTAAAAAAATAAAATAAAGCCGGAACCCATCATTTGTAGTCCGAACCTGTCCGTGCAAGTGACATTGTTAATTAAAATCTGTGTATTGTGCTAATAACTTGTGTGTTCTGGAGTCTCTCTTATTGATTTAATTTGTTCTTCTGTACTGCAATCGCTGCCTCAGTATAGGAACTGGCCACCGCATCAAATGAAGGGAAGCATTTCAGTGGCATTGGAGTCGATTCCCCGAAGTCCCACAATGTAGAATGGGATTTTATTTTACAGTGTTGGTCTGAATTTGTGAACATGCAGTGGGCATCTCAAGGCTGATTGTTATGCAGCATCAGTAATACAGTCAGTTTCAGACGATCCTGAATTAACGCTAGAAAGACAAAAATAGCAAAGTGCTTTAGCCACATGTTTATTTTGTATCTTTCACAGAGTCCTGTTTATTTTGTATCTTCTACTATATATATATTCATGAATTATTTGAGTTATTACTTGACATCTACCCTGCTGTAAATGGAATGTTCCATAAGTGCGGCTCATTTTGCTATTCATGGGACATGCAAGGAATGCTTATGATTAGCTTAGCACAAGGACAGTCACTGCATCAGATGGACAGCAGACATGGTACAATCTGTTTTGCAGGTACTGATACGCCTAGTTACCCTTTATTCTTCTACTACGAATCTGGTGCATCTTCTGTACATTAAGCCATACAGTACAGTATGTCTTAAAGAGAGTGATAAAACACTGAGGATGCCTGGCAGAAGCAGTTTTCTGCATGCTGGTGCTCCTTACAGAAACAATATTGTGAGGTAGGAATTACTTATCCTACTTCCCTGCTACAGGTACTTTTCATTTAACTGTTTAAAAAACAAATGTTATATGCACTCTAATTCTCCTTTACATACTGAATTCCAGCAGGCTGTGTCCTACCTAGATCCCTGTGTTATATTGGTATGTTTATGGAAATCAGGGATGTCGAACTTGTGGCCCTTCGGATGTTTGAAACTACAGCATCCCTGATGAAAATAATTGACTTTTAATCCAGGACACTCATAAGGGAAAGATTATTAAATCTAGCTGCATTCATCCTGTGTGCTCTTTGCTTTAATTACTGTAATGGGAATGGGGTCACAGTAACAATCAGGTATCTTACCTCCCCCGGTCTACCAACGGACCGAGCAACTCGGGGAGACCATCAGTCCCAGGAGGACCAGCACCTCCACACAACAGAAACTGCCAGACGTCTCAGCTAAACAATAAAATGGAAGGGACGAGTCTTCAACCCGGTGCAAAATAAATCCTTTATTGTGTCACATGGCCAACAAATGTGAGGAAAAAATCACTACAGGAACCTGTCCCTGACGCGTTTCGTGACAATGGTCACTTCATCAGAGGGGTTGGGAATGGGAATGGGGTGTTCTGAAACTTTAGAGAGATTAGTAGAAATGACCATGTTTTAAAGGGCATGGCTTGGCTGGTCTGGCTATTACTTGTAGTGGGTTCAGTCTGGGACTGTTCGATTATAAGTAAAATGTCCCTTTCACAACACAATAAAGCCAGTTCAATTTGCACAGTTCAATTTAAGAATTGACACCTTACTCTGGGCGTTCCTATAACACCTCTTAGCCACTATCTAATCACACCGTTAACACCTGGCTGTGATATGCTAATTGGGATTTTTCAGGGTACATAATTGCCACAGATTCTTGTTCATTCTGAATTGAAAAAGCCAGTCGGATGACTAGCGAAACGTCTTCAAGAACTAAACTTCAAGTCCAGTTGATCTAATTGAATACAACAGATACTTCCATTTTTAGATTTCATTGATGTACTTAACTTGAGTTTACATCCCAATAATACAAATGTTTGGTCAGAATAATGGCAAATCCCTATGTTCTGTCACTATGCTGGAAGAAAAACAACTTGTGTCCTAGAGAATTTTATAATGGGGTGCAGGTTGTCTGGGAATAATGAACAGAATTTATTTGAAAATGGTCTCTCCCCCTAAAAACACTCTAAACCTGTACAGGCTATGCAGAAACGTATAGGGGGTTGGTCTTTGTTAATTTTGTGACTTGTGTTAGAGGTGCTATAAAAGTCACTTTTTGTGCATCCACCTCTTCCATGAGACCTGGGCATGGCTTGTTAAGTAGACCGCACCGATCTATTGAGTGAACGTTTAACCTATTTCTGGTAACTTTTGTGTTGCCTTGTGGGTGTTAGATTTTACCCACAGCCTATTCTTTACTTAGACCCTCTTTAGGCAGTGGCAGACTTTGAGTTTTTGTAAAGCAAGGGAAAGCAGCGTAACAAGAATATCATTTTAGATTGTAATGTTTGTGGAAGGAAAGGGTTACTTCTATTTCTTTATAAAGCAATATGCAAACTAAAATATCACTTTAGATATGGACACAACACACAAGGGGATTTTTGCTCTCTATACATATTGTATATTATATAACTATAATTCCATAGTGCAAACCAGATGATTTCCTCACATTTGTCTTCCTTTACTTGCAGTGACGAAGACCGTATGTGCAGAACAATGTGATGGCCGATGCTACGGTTCCTATGTTAGTGATTGCTGTCACCGGGAATGTGCTGGAGGCTGCACAGGACCAAAAGACACCGACTGCTTTGTATGTTTCCTGTAATTTGTCTTTTCACCCACCGCAGCCTTCTCTTCTCTTGATTTAATATGCAACCTCTTGCTAAATCTCGCTCCTCATTCATTTTCCCTGAATGTATCTTTTCGTTTAGCTGTTTCATATATTTCTCCCATTCCAGCTCATATTACACATCAGCTTGCATTAGCTCTAGCAGATTTTATGAGTTTTACAAATAAGAATTTGAATGTATTTATGTGCTAATGCATATGGTTTCCAGCTTTTGGAGGAACACTTTGCAGGTTTAAAAATTGCCACTTAGCTCCCTTCTGTAGAAAGCATTTTACTTTTTTTATTGATATTCAAACTTCAAAAACGTGACTCGAACAACAGGTTTTTTTGTGACCAAATGGCTGACTGATAATGAAGCTTGAAAAAATGTGTGAGTGCACTTTTCAAAAGGACACTTGTGACTGTGTGGATTTTCAGGGTGCACAAAAACCAATGGCTTAGATTTTATGGGGTACATGGAATGTTTAGGATAATTATACTCTTGGGGAAATTGGCAGTGACAATGACTATTTCTGAGTATAATTCTCCTTTAACATAATCAATATGAACATTAATATTTCTCAGAGTTATAATAATGATGCTTTTATTAGAATGTTTTAGTACTAATGGCTGCTCCATCTCCTCCTGGTAAGTGACAATTGGTTTTCTTGCTGGTTAGTTATGGTTATGGTTACAGAGAGGTCATGGGAAGACCAGCCAGTAAGTCAAAAGAAAAACTGCTACCACACTGTCCTTCCGATGTAGTAAAAAAAGTTACCTCTGTTCCATAGGCGTTGAGTTTTGCGCTACCTTGTAGTGCAGAACTTAACTTAGCCTATATTAATTAGGCTACCCCGCACTATTTCCAAAAATCTTTGGAAATTGCATGGCCAGTGTGAAATTAGTGCCAAAGCCCCGCAAACCTGATCTTGGTTAGCATGGGTTTTGCACTAATTCAATAAAGCATTGGCCCATATGTATCTGGGTCTGCAATCCAATGAAAAAAATTTTAAACCGGCAGAATTGAAGATATTTGGGGAGATTCACCAAGAGCCACAGGTGTTCTGGGTAAATCTCCCATAGCAAATTTGTGTGCTGTGCGGCTCTGGGTGAATTTCACCGACACATAAGTATTTAACGCCAGCTATCTGCTCACACTGCCACGTAGCACTGGTGAATAGATTGTGGCAGCTGCATGATGAGGGGCTCTTGCAATACTCATACAGTATCAGACATCCCACCCTGCCCCTTCAGGCTTCCAGGCAGGGTGGGGAAAGTGGGTGTGGCGCGGGGGTGTGACGTCATGTGGGGTGGGGCGTGATGTCACAAGCGGCGTGGCCTGTGTTCTAGGGGTGGTGTGAGGCGGGGTTAGGGAGGGGTTAGGGGCGTTTCTGGGGTGCTCCAGGGGCATGGCCTTGGCAAGTGGGCGTGACTTGGGAGGAGTCTCAAGTCTCCTCTCATGTCTGGGAGTCTAGGGTGGTCATTCTGGAGTGCGGAAGACCACCCCAGAATGAGGGAGACTCCTGTACGATCCGGGAGGGATGGGATACCTGCAGTATACAGCACACCCTAGGGAAGCACAAGGATTCGCAATCTGTTAGCATGACCCCTGCTCTGCGGCTGGCGGCGAATACCTGTGAATATTTCTCCAATATGCTGCTGATTTCATTGGTAAGAGTTACAGCTACTGTATCAGTTAGTTGGGATTACAGAATATATTTAGCTTTAGTTTACAGTAGCATAGGAAAATCATTAGAGCTGGTGTATCGGTGTACAGTTGCTTATATTCTCCATTGTTTGGGTTATGCAACAAATATATTATTTGTCCAGTCAATGAGTAAATTAAGCAGTTAAGAGCAAGTTATCCTCCTCCCACACAGGCAAAACTTAAAAATGTTTTTTAAGGAGCATTTACTATAGACATGAGGGGAGGGTGAGCTTCCCTATGAGATGTGAGGCCTGGTTTTCCGTCTTCTACAACTGATAACCCCCCTTCATGTAGATTCAATAGAAATGGATGTCAGCCCCACTTCTTAATTGGTAGTTTCGATCCCCAGCTGGAATTTAAACGGGGAGCGTAGGAGAGCAGCAGACCAGCCCTCCCAAGATCATTAGTGTTTTCAGTAGGAATACAGGCAGAATCAGCTATTAACTGCTGTCACCAGCTCTGCTCCTCAGCCTGCTCTTGTCAACCACTGTCAACAAAATATTTCTGTTTGCTGAATGCTTTTATACAGTAAAACCAGAACTTTTCAGAACATTTCTCTTTAGAGGACACTTAGCAGCCGCGCCCCCTCCTTTTTATTCTAAAGCATAAACTCTGTTTTCTTTCTGTCAGCTGAAATCAAGGGGTGTCTGGATTGGTTCCTGTGCGTGATGGGGACAAAGATGTGCACAGGGATTTGTGAATGTTCAGAGGTTATAGCTAGAGAAATGATCTTGTTAGTTTGTGTAAGAATGAAACATGGTCTGATGTCTGCTCTCACAGGACATTTTGATGTTTACCACCTGTTCATTTTTTATTCCTCACAGTCCTGCATGAAATTTAATGACAGTGGTTCCTGTGTCACCCAGTGTCCTCAGCCCAATATATACAATCCAACTGCCTTTCAACTGGAACAAAATCCAAAGGCCAAATACACCTATGGAGCATTCTGTGTCAACAAGTGTCCACGTGAGTGATGTTCTCTTACCTTGCACTCAATCCCATGTGATTTAACACTTTATCTGAAGTAATAGTCACAATTTAATTTAAGCTGCTGGAAAGTCACAATATAAATTGTGCTTAAAGGTCTTGGAAAGAACTACAATGTGTCCCCACTGTGCTCTATACATGCATATCCTTACATTATTTCTGTATTATTTGCATGTTACTCATATGTTAATCATGGGCTATTCTGTCTCTCCTGAAGCACAAGGATATCATTATACACAAACAAAAACTCTTAACATTAACATTGCTTTTTGGACACATTTACAGGGTTATTCAATAAAAGTTCTTATTTTTGCCCCAACCAATCAGGTGTTAGCTTTCAAATGTTAAATAAAATCTGATTGGTTGGGGCAAAATTAGCACCATTTTGAACTAAGATCCTTTATTGAATCTCCCTGGTAGTGCATTAACAAGGCTTGGGAACACATTATGGCCCGTCGACTAATGCAAAGCATAGCAAAGTTGACACATCAATGGGACCTGCTGCAATCACTTACAGTGCTGAGAAATTCCATAGGTTTCAAATATTTGTCTGAAATGAGTGTAAGAATTGCAATGTAAATTACCAGACCAATGAGAAGAATACATGTTTTTTATCTAATGGTGAGTATGCACATGGCCTATAATTATGATGTTCCATCCGATCCAACAGATTTATTGTTTATCAGCCATGTGTATGCTGTGAGAATGACTGAACCTTAGCTGTGGGATTAATCATTTCTACAAAATGTCACCAGCAGTTGCTTTCAGATATTAGATAAATGGAGCTGTGTTCGCCCAAACAACCAGTATGGGGAGATCGATCAAGTAAATTGTATAATGAGTCATTGCAAATTACCAACGGATTCCAGTGTAATCTGCTGTGTAATGTGCTACAACTATGACACATGTACCCAGCTTAACATAAATGTTGGAACCATGTTATAGAACAGATTAAGGCATGACCACCCTTAAAACGAAAAAAAACCCCAAAACCTGGTCTCTTGTCATTTATTTGCCCCTAACCCCAACTGCTAAATGTTTAGCTTTTTATTACATGCATTTCTAACCAGATGTTTACTCATTAGTATTGCCCCCTTTTTCTCCCTTTCTGGCAGAAGTGGCTACCTACTCCCCTTGCTTAATGAGCTTTTAGTAGCTTGAGCATGTGCAGAGGAGGCAGCAGGGTAAAGACCAGCCAATCATTGGCCCTATCAGCAGTCATAGCCTTGATTGACTGCATGGAGGGAGGAACCGGATTCCACTGCCACAATGTGGACACTCATTACCCGTGAATATCTGTGTAGTAATAAATCTATTAATGTGCTGGGGACAGGTAAATGACAAGTGATATACAATATTTACATAGTAATTAAGGTTGAATAAAGACAGACGTCCATCAAGTCCAACCTATTCACTTTTTTTTTTTTTTTTTTTAACCCTACCTAACAGTTGATCCAGAGGAAGGCAAAAAACCCCAGCTAAAAAGGGGGAAAAATTCCTTCCTGACTCCAAACGGCAATCGGAAAGTATCCCTGGATCAACCAGATCTATATGCATTAATACCAGTAATTCTCAATATTTTTTAGTTTTAGGAACTTATCCAGGCCTTTTTTAAAGTTATTCAATGAACTTGCCATTACCACAATTTCACCGTTCTCACTGTAAAGAAACCTTTCCTAACCTGAAGATGAAACTTCTTTTCTTCCAACCTTAAAGGATGTCCACGTGTCCTCTGATATGACCTATTAGTGAACAATGCACCAGAGAGTTCATTGTATGGGCCATTAATATATTTGTATAAGGTTATCATGTCCCCACGCAACCGCCGCTTCTCCAATGTAAACAGCCCTAACTTGTCTAATCTGATTGCATATTCAAGCCCCTCCATTCCCCTTATTAATTTAGTTGCCCTTCTCTGAACTGCCTCAATTTCCAAGATGTCCCTTTTGTATATGGGATTCCAAAACTGCACTGCATATCCCAAATGAGGCCTTACCAGTGCCTTGTAAAGAGGGAGAATAATATTTTTCTCTCTTGAATCTATTCCCCTTTTTATACAAGACAATATCTTGCTAGCTCTAGCTGTTGCTACCTGGCATTGTTTGCTACAGCTAAGTCTGTTATCTACCAGAACCCCCAAATCTTTTTCCATTACAGATGAACTTAACACAGAGTTATTTATGGTGTAGATGGCACAGGGATTATTAAATCCCAAATGCATCACCTTACATTTATCTACATTGAATCTCATCTGCCATTCTGCTGCCCATTTTGATAATCTATCTAGGTCTGCTTGCAGCACTTGCACATCATTGGAAGTTTCCAAAGCTCTGCATAATTTAGTGTCATCAGCAAACACAGAGACCTTGCTCTCAATGCCCCCTTCTAAGTCATTTATAAACAGATTAAACATAAGCGGCCCCAGTACAGAACCCTGAGGCACTCCGCTTAGAACTTTAGCCCACATAGATGTAGCTCCATTAACCACCACTCTCTGTTTGCGGTCCAATAACCAGTTCTCTATCCATGAACAAATGTTTTCTTCAAGGCCAACAGTCCTCAGTTTATACATTAGTCGCCTATGTGGCACAGTATCAAAAGCTTTTGCAAAATCCAAATATACCACATCCACTGCTGTGCCTGAGTCCAACTTCTTACTCACTTCTTCATAAAAAACAATTAAATTTGTCTGGCATGATCTATTTCTCATAAATCCATGCTGACTACTACTAATAAGATGATCTCTGGAGACAAAGTCAAGGATATGATCCCTTAACAAAATTTCCATCACCTTCCCTACCGCTGATGTTAGGCTTACAGGTCTATAGTTACCAGGCTGTGAACGACTACCTTTTTTGAATATTGGTATTACATTGGCTTTTTTTCCAATCCAGCGGCACGTCCCCAGACAAAAGCGAATCTGAAAATATGAGAAACAGTGGTCTAGCTAGAACTGAACTAAGCTCTTTTAAAATCCTAGGATGCAATCCATCTGGTCCTTGCGCTTTATTGATATTAACTTTGTCTAATTGTTTCCGTACCATATCCTCTGTTATCCAATGTGAAAACTCTTCATTTCTTCCCTGCATATTGCTACAATCCCTACTGTAAGGACAAGGATTCTCAACAGTAAAAACCAATGTAAAAAAACGGTTTAGCAGATTAGCCTTTTCGGCATCCTCTACAACCACCTCAGCTCCATTATTTAATGGTCCCACATTCTCAGTCCTCATCTTTTTACCATTTATATACTTAAAAAATATTTTGGGGTTGGACTTGCTTTGTTCGGCAATCCGTATTTCATTTTCTATTTTAGCTAGTTTAATTGCTTTCTTGCACTCTTTATTACAGCTTTTGTACTCCCTGTAAGCCTGTTCTGTGCCTTCTGTTTTCAAATTTTTAAAAGCCCTTTTCTTTTTTTCCATTTCCCTTTTTACCTGAGCATTAAGCCATGCAGGACTGGACCTAATTTTTTTACACTTGTTACCTAAAGGTACCGATTTGGAAATGTAATACTTTAATATCCCTTTAAAAGTGGTCCACATCTGCTCAGTTTCTTTACCTAGAAACAGTTCCCCCCCAGTCTATGAGCAGGAGCGATTCCATAAAATTAGCTTTCCTAAAGTTAAAAGTTTTTGTTAAGCCAGTGCACTTTAGTTTTTTGCAACCTATATTAAATGACACTATATCATGGTCACTATTCCCTAAGCTTCCCATTACCTTCATCTCCAAAATGAGCTCAGGGTTATTAGATATCACCAGATCCAACAACGCATTCTGTCTAGTAGGAACTCCTACCATCTGTGAAAGAAAATGCTCATATAGGAAATTTAAGAACTTTATACCTTTAGAGGTGCTGGCAGTTCCATTACTCCAATCTATTTCAGGGTAGTTAAAATCCCCCATAACCAGAACATGCCCCATACCAGCAGCCTTCGCCAACTGCATATGGAGATTCATTTCCACCTCTTCCCCGGCATTTGGCGGCTTATAACATACTCCAACAATTAATTTACCTACCTTCTTGCTTCCTGTACACAGTTCCACCCATAATGTTTCTGCCGTATCGTTTGCTCCCCCATCTATTCCATCTTTTAAATTTGGCTTCAATTTCTGTTTAACATACATACATACTCCTCCTTTATTATTAACTCTGTCATGTCTAAATAAGGAGTATCCTTCAATATTTACTGTCCAGTCGTGTGAATCATTAAGCCATGATTCTGCTATACCAATTACATCATACCTTTCCTTTAACACTATTATTTCAAGTTCGCCGGTTTTTCCAGCCAGACTCCTTGCATTTGTAAACATACATTTTAGATTATCAATTGATTTACTTCCATACATGGTCGTACATGCCTCCTTATCCTCTATGCTCCCCCCTCCCCCTTCTCCTCCCTCCGTTGTGTTACTAGCCCCCAGATCCCTAACTTCTCTATCTACCCCTGTGTAGTTAAACATTCCCTCCCCCCCCCCCATACCTAGTTAGGGGCTTAAATGCAGAAAGATCCTAAATGGATATATAATTCTATATATAATACATAAGTCTGATATTTTATAATGGGAGCTGCCGTGGTATATATCCTTATAAATATCACTCAGCTATGTCACTAAGTGACTCATTTCTTATATTTCTTATATCCCACTGCTCCTCCCATTCCAGTGTTCATGCCTGAACAATGACTCAGTATTTAACGTCACTAACGGAATCTGCTGCTTCCTGTCACTTCATAACCAATGTCTCTCTCTTCCTCCACAAAGACTTGTTTAACTGCATAGGAATGGGATGTTCCTTTCTACTGGGTTTAAGTTACAGAAGGTATCTTTGGGGGTTTAAATTAAGGTGTGAATAAGGACAAGGCTAGAATTTTAAATGCGAATGGGGTGAAGGAATCAGATACTTATGTTTTATAAGAAATAATGCGCCCCTTGTGCGGCCTCGTGCTTTTATATGGTCACGGAACTCCTCAGTGACTTCTAATATCCTTATAATTTACAGTAGGGGGTGCATTATTCACTATATAATTCCTCACCAGCAGATAACAGAAATTCTCCCCTGCATTGTGGGGAAATCACAGGAAGGTCATCCATTAGTTACTTTATACCTCTGACTGGGAGAGGGGGAAGAGGGATGGAGGCAAGAGAACTTGGTAAGCATGTACATCATTGAACCTTTGTCCATACCCACTCTGTAAGCACTAGAAACCTCCAGAATTAAGAAGATGATTTAGAATTCATTCAGTCATTTGGATTTCATATTTAATTCTTCTTCATGCTCAGTTTTTAAGCTTTGGTCTGGGGTTGCCAAATCCTCTGATCTGAAACAAAGCCAGCACCTGTACTAAAGTAATTGCAATTACAAAAGATTAATTCTAACCCAGCCATGCTGCATGTGTTTAATAGATGTCCCTACTTTCTTCACTGATCTGGCAACCCTGGCTAATGGTCGCTGCCTATATTCCATAAACATAGTTAAAATTATCCTAACCAAATGTCATTTACTGCATTCTAAGCAATATTTTAAACTTAAATATGGTCATAAAATCAAACATCAAATCCATTGCTGATGTGTTTGTTTTCTTAAACTGGTTTCATTTAAAGTGTCCAGGAGCAAAGTACAACAATACAGTATTTAACAATATAGCCATATAGTATCACTGACACTTTGTTAAAAAAATAAGCACTGTATACTGTGCAATGGTGCGATGGTAGGTAAACTACTGGGACTTACCAAACAAGTTCTTTATTGGTGAACTGTGCAAACAACAAGCAATGTTTCGGCTCTGTTCTAGACCCTTTTTTCAAGCCATGGCTTGAGAACAGAGCTGAAAACGTTGCTTGTTGTTTGCACAGTTCACCAATAAAGAACTTGTTTGATAAGCCCCAGGAGCGCTCCTTGCATTGCACCTTATACTTATATGAAGAATTAGGATAGCACCCGGGTAGAGTGAAGGCTAAAAGTGCGTGCCTGTGATTTTCATTATCTATCTATCTATCTATCAGGGAACAAGGAAAAAGAAGGGAGAGTACAACAACCTGTGCCAGTAGGTTCAGTATTGAAATAGGGGTATCCTAGAATATTTCTTAAAAGGTGAGATGTTGCAGTAGCAGCTATGGGAGACTAAGGGTATACAGAAGAGTTATCATTGGTGTCTACCTTGGATATAGGATGAATACTATGGGATGGTTTCTCTGTGTGCGTGTACCAAGTAGACCAAATCTTGTTAAATTTTGCCAGACATCCACAGTTAACTTAGATATGGGAGCATATGTGATACCATAATTTCCAGTTCACCAAAGTGGAGGAGGCAGGTGCCATGGATTAGCGAACTATAGCTCTCCTGGCGTAGAACATTGCCTCCTGCAGGAGAGCCAATTCATGTTGATTGCGAACTTCATGTTTGGAGATTCCAAGTATACATTATTTAGGTTCCTGTGGGACAAGATATGGTAAAATGGCTGAGAGGCAGTTTGCAACCTAATATCAAAAATTAGCTGGGGTTTGATGGCAACCATTGCTAATATGTTTAACTTTCTACAATATTTAGGTACTACTGTATTTTAAACTTTAAAGCTGATTAATAATAAGCTCTGATACAGATCATATGTAATTCTTCCACTCACTGTATAAGGGAATTCATTACTAATCTTGTGGCATGCGGGGCTTTATTGTAGTCTAGTTTTATGGGAAAGGGTTGCCAGATAATCTCTTTGCTACTAAACACCTAGCAAATACACACTGCATGACTAATTAGTAATTAGTTAAAGTGCATTAATCACATAAATCACAGCTGCATGGAATCTTCTCCTGTTTTCAGAAAGAATCAGAACCAATACATAATCAGCCATTCAGTTACAATATTTTATAGTATGCATGCCAGATTGGCACTCTAACTAAAGATGCACCTTTTGAATACATGAAATGCAGTGAAAGTTTTTTTTATATAACCAGGGAGATTCAATAAAAGTTCTTATCATTTAAAATGGTGCTAGTCTTGCCCCAACTAATCAGCTAGCTTTCAAATGTTAAAGGGCATGTCCACCCCCAAACCTATAATCCCCCCCACTACTGGCCCCAATGTGTAGTGCAATAGAATCCTTACCTTACATCCCAGCTCCAAGTGGTTCTCCAGTAATCCCCCCCCCCCGTCCAAAAAAGTGGCCACCAGGAGGAGAGCAGAGTCCATATTGGACTCTGCCCCCTGTCTCCCCTCCGGGAGAAATTTGCCATGCGCAGTGCAGCACTTCTCCCCCTCCCTTTCCCTCTCCGACCCGCTCTGGTCTCCCTCCCCCTAGCGTAAATCCCTTTATGTATATAATAGTAAATATTCCCCCAGCCCCAACCGCTATAATAATTTTCTTAGAAAGTCCCCAGATAATTACTTTCCATGCCTTGCTCATTCACCGCACTGAGAAGCTGGCAGCTGCGTCCGTGATTGGCTGCCTCGCAGCCAATCACAGACGCGTCTGTCGGTCCTGCCCCCTGCTTGCTTTTCCGTGCAAGCAGAAGGCCGGGGAGTGCAGCGAAGGAATGAGGCATGGTAAGTAACTATCTGGGGACTTTCTAAGAAAATTATTATAGCGGTTGGGGCTGGGGGCACATTTACTATTATATAAAAAAATGTTAATCAAGGGTGGACATACCCTTTAAATAAGATCTGATTGGTTGGGGCAAAATTAGCACCATTTTAAACGATAAGAACATTTATTGAATAACCCTGAACTTTGGTTAATAGTTCAATAGGTACGCTTGTGAAGTTTCTCATTCATCCAGGTCATGGTATATCTGTTGTATTTAATTAGATCAACTGGACTTGAAGTTAAGATCTTGAAGACGTTTCGCTAGTCATCCGACAATTCATTCTGAATTGAGAAAGCCAGCCGGATGACTAGCAAAACGTCTTCAAGAACTAAACTTCAAGTCCAGTTGATCTAATTGAATACAACAGATAAGTTCAATAGGTACAGTAGAACTACTGGGGCATAGCTGCAGGTGGTGAAAAGGAAGTTAACCTGACCTTAGCACAGCTCTGTGCAATGCATTTCTCATAGTGGAGCTCATGTTGTTAACAATAAAGAGAGCAGAGTGCACATGGGGATATCTCCAAATAATATCCACCAGATGGATGGGCCCACTTCAGTAGTATACCTCCAGTACTCTGAGCAAGACTTTACCAGGGTCTAAACTCACCAACAGTAAATCACTAACAGGGTTATTCAATAAAAGTTCTTATTGTTAAAAATGGTGGCTAATTTTGCCCCAACCAATCAGATGTTAGCTTTCAAATGTTAAATAATGTCTGATTGGTTGGGGTAAAATTAGCACCATTTTTTAATGATAAGAACTTTTATTGAATCTCACTGTAAGCGCCAAGCCACTCTAAACACCGCTTTACACCCCGCTTTACACAAGTACTTACAGACGGGGAAAGAGGTTAAACTAAGCTTCTTAGCTTGCCCAAGTGAACAGGTGTTAGGCATCCCATATACCCAGTGTCTCTCAAATAGTCTAGGTTATAAATGTTTTTCTGTTCTACTCTTATCAACTTATTACTAAGACTCTCTCCCTAACACCCATATTGGTCTTTGAAAAAATTCCCAATATAAGAACCATTATGTTGCTGAAGGATAAGGCATGGATGTACCTATATTCATTTTATGCACTGCATGTTTGATTACACATCTGATAACACTACAGTGTCTTTTTTCCCTATATATTTTTTTTCTTAAATGCTCAGATATATATGACCCCTACCTGTTTACAATTATAGACAACACTTTCCATTTGTCTTCCCACACAAGCTGACAATTCATTCCTTCCCCACATTCACTCATTACTGTTCTCTCCTTTCTGTTCCTTTTCCTCTTATATGTAAACACTAGTTGACTCTTACTAATACATTCTGATATGTGTTTCCTCCCTTAACATTTGCCAATATTTCCTTATAAACTTTAAAATCTTCCAACTTTTCATTCTATATTCTGTGACCCAACTATTCATGCTATATACCTGATCTACAGTATTAAGTAAAAATGTGATCTACCTGTATTCTAGTTCACCTCTTAAACTCCCACAATAAAACTAGCAAAGCAGTCCATGGAAAAAAAATTAAATTGGAAAAACAACTTTACATTTTTGCAATGCAATTTTATATGAATATATGAGAAAAACATGATGAATATAATAGATTAGCACAACTTCCAATTAATACAGTCACTAATCTATGTAACACACTGACTATAATAAAGTACAAAGGAGACAGTTGCTCTCTATTCAAATATACCTTCCTAAATGAAAAGGGCTTGTTTACAATGGAAAGAAAACAGGTGGAAGTGCATTTTTTGCTTTAAAATTATTGCCATAAAAAGGGAAATTAGAAACAAATTTTTTTGTCATAAGAGATTTTGAGTCAGAGATATTGAGTCAGCTTCCTGATATCACTCTTTGGTGAATTAATATACTGTATAATTTAGTTATGGGGTGCCATTTGTTCCCAGATCATTTAGTCAACAAAACTATATTTAGTCAACCAAAATAAATTCTGTTGGAACCAAACATACATTTAGTCAAAAAAAAAAAAACACTTTTGGTGCCAAAACTATATTTAGTCGACCAAAATAAATTCAGTGGTATGAAATCATACATTTAGTCAACATAACAAAAACTTTGGTGACAAAAACTATATTTAGTCGAACAAAATAAATTCTGTAGTAACAAAATATATTAAGTCATTAAAAAACAATGTTTGATGACAATACTATATTTAGTCAACCAAAAGAAATTTGGTGTTTACAAAACATATTTAATCATCAAATGATGTTTTGGTGACAAAACTATATTTAGTTGACCAAAATATACATTTAGTCAGCAAAAACAACTGTAGCACCAAAGTATATATTTCGATGACCAAAATCTATTTTGGTGAACAAAATGAACAGTGGGTTGAAACAGAATATTTTTTGTATACAAAAATTCATAAAGAGTAACATTATGTTGGCAAAAAGAAAATTTGGTAGACCAAAAAAATCTTGTAGCGCAAGTGTATGTTTTTAGTACACAAAATGAAGGAAAAAGAAGCATACTTTTTGTCTTAAAAATGCAATTTTGTGCACCAAGATTTATGTTTGGTAATGGTAATGGTAAATGGCAAGCTTTCCCTTTAATATTTGTTAAAAAATATATAAACTGGTAAATTATTTGCTTTTCTTTTAATCCCTTTAGAAAAAACCCTGCGCGTGGGCTGCGATTACTTTGGTAAGTAATGCTGCTTCTGGTTCTGCATTGGCCCCTGTGTTTATAAAACAAAACAATCTTATAATGTTGACCAAATAATTTCTGTAGAACAAGTCTGTCAATTCTGTTCACCAAATAATTTCTGTAAAACAAATTTGTTTACCAAATAATTTCTGTAAAACAAGTCTATCAATTCTGTTCACCAAATAATTTATGTTAAAAAATTTGTTCTTCCAATATTTTTTGTAAAACAACTACCGTATATACTCGAGTATAAACCGACCCGAGTATAAACTAAAAGTAAAAGCTAATAAAGCATGCTGGGAGTTGTAGTTTCCAAACATCTTGATGCCACCCTCACTTGGCATTCAAGATGTTTGGAAACTACAACTCCCAGCCTAATAAAGCATGCTGGGAGTTGTAGTTCCCAAACATCTTGAATGCCCCCCTCACCCTCCCACCCAGTTTAGTTTGTACCTGTGGGATCTTCTCCCTGTGGGCTCTCCTCCATCCAAGGGCTTCCTCCATCCAAGGGCTTCCTGGCAGGTAGGTATCCTTAGCTGTATCCTGAGCATTCCGGCAGCCGCGCGCTCATTCCAGTGCTGGCGCGCCGGCTGACGTCACTGCCGGCGCCGGACTTGGTGCCGGGCAGTGACGTCAGGCCGGCGCGCCAGTACAGAAAGATCGTGCGGCTGCCGGAATGCTCAGGTAAGCTACTGACTCGAGTAAACCGAGTCCAAGTTTTCAGGCTGATTTTCAGCCTGAAAAACTCGGTTTATACTCGAGATTATACGGTACATCAATTTAGTTCACCAAATAATTTTTGTAGAGCAATTATGTTCACCAATATTTCTGTAGGCCAAATTTGTAAATTTTGTGCGTTTTATACATTGGTCCATTTTTTACATTCGGTCAAAAGTTTAGTGAATTAAAAACATTTATTAGCAACCTTCAAAATGAACCTTTAGATTTGCCACATTAGGTTCCCCACCAACCTAACTTTGTATCTTTTTCCCCTCCATTTTACTTTGCACAATTACCATTGCACTTTGCACAATCAGTAGAGATTGTGGTAAAATGGATTCCAGAAACATTAAGCAACGTACAGCTATAGCAGGCATGCGCAATAATGCCCCCTATAGCTGTACAGGATAGGGAAGAGGTCAGAGTTTTCATTGTGGCTGTGGTGGATCTCGCAAAAGGTAAGTTTCTTCTTACCTTCATTCCTGGACACTGGGCTATTGATTGCAGAACGGGAGGTAAGGCATAGCTTCTTAACCTCCCGGGCTTCAATCAATACATTAAAGGGCATGTCCACCCCATTTTTGAATTTTTTCTGTAGTGTAGGGCTCCCTCCCCCTGCTCCATCCGCTATAGTAATATTTGCAGAAACTCCCCCGATCATTACTCACCTTGCTTCTCTCCTCCGATGATCAGTCCCAGCCCTCTGCTTGCATGAAACTGCAAGCAGGGGGCCGGACCAGCAGCCACGTCCTTGATTGGCTGAGAGGCAGCCAATCACGGACGTGGTTTGCAGCTATCCAGAACGCCGGAGGAGAGAGGCAAGGTAAGTAATGATCAAGGGAGTTTCTGCAAATATTAATATAGCGGTTGGGGCTGGGAGAGGGAGCCCTACACTACAGAAAAGGGATTTTGTGCTAGGGGGAGGGAGAGAGAAACGACGGGAGGGGAAGGGAGGGGGGGAGGGCTGCAGTGCGCATGGCAAAATTCTCCCGGGGGAGAGGACAGGAGGCAGAGTCCTATGGACTCTCCAGGCTCTGGTGGTCAGTTTTCTGGACTTTGGAGGGACATTACAGGAGACCATTTGAGGAGGTATGTTAAGTAGATTTTACTACACTACACCAGTGGGCCAGTAGTTGGGTTAAATTCTAGTTTGGGGGGGATATGCCCTTTAAAGGAA
The DNA here is from genome assembly GCA_019447015.1 of Hymenochirus boettgeri. Taxonomy (NCBI): domain Eukaryota; kingdom Metazoa; phylum Chordata; class Amphibia; order Anura; family Pipidae; genus Hymenochirus; species Hymenochirus boettgeri. The sequence continues at coordinate 106,590,086 of CM033477.1, read as the reverse complement.
TAGTTCACTTTGAGAGTGGATTAATCCTTTAATATTTTATGATAATAAATAATTTTACACAGAAAAATAAAAACAAATCTCACACTTACCGTAGAATCAGAGGTTCCAGTAGATATATTATCTACTATTTTTGATATATTCAACATTGTGTCTGCCAGCAAGCTTAAAGGGCATCTATAGTGAAAAAAACACATTACCCCTTTGCAAAGTTAAATTCATGTACTCTGTGCTGCCTTTATCCTATCTATGTCAGTGACTCTGTTTAACCATGGTGCCAGATCTGTGTGCAGCACTCCCCCCCTTCCCCTCCCCTCTGTTACCTCCTCCATGTCTCAACTCCGGCTAACCGACAAGCTTCTCATGTGCAGTAGGAGTTAAAAGTTCAACATCCTGAAAAACACACCCCCACAGTGGCCAATAGAAAGCAAGCTGTCATGGAGACACGGAAGAAGAAGAGAACAGTACAGTTTACGATCTCTCTCTTGTGACCCATCATAAATCATAAGTCTATCAAGAAGGGGGTCAAGTGCAGCCTTATATCTACCATGAAAGCTACCTCTCTCCCCCTGCTAATGCTGTCTCTATGTTTATTACAGAGCAGGGGGGGGATCACGTCACATGGATTTGATTGACAGTCCAAGTAGGAGTAGAGGAATGCAATCACGTATTTTTCTAACTGGTGTATCTCAGGACAGAGAGGGAATCTGAACAAAGTGATGACACTCTGGGGGTTGTGGGGATTATAGAACACATGAAAAGAAAGAAAAAAATTTCATTTTCCCACTATAGATGCCCTTTAACGTTTCTGGAACAGAAGGGGAAAAAATAGTCAGGTGGATTTGAAGGTTACTAATAATTGTATCATTTAACAAATACACTAACTTTTGACCAAATGTATATACATGGACCAAATGTATAAAACACATAATTTACACATTTGGTCTACAGAATTTGGTGAACATAATTGCTCTACAGAAATAATTTGGTGAACTGAATTGATAGACTTGTTTAACAAGAATTATTGAGTGAACCAATTTGTTTTCCATAAATAATTTGGTCAAAAGAAAACACAAAATTCCACGGAAATTATTTGGTGGACTAAATTGTTCCACAGAAATTATTTGGTGAACAAAATGGTTCCACGGGAATTATTTGGTGAACAGAATTGATAGACTTGTTTACGGACATTATTTGGTGAACACATTATAAGATTGTTGTGCTTAATGAACATAGGGGCCAATGCAGAACCAGAAGCAGCATTACTTACCTTTGCGAGATCCCACAATGTTGAAATTCCTTTGCGAGATTTACTGAATCTCGGGATCCCAATAGGTAAGAAGCACCGTTCTGTGCCTCTGCCTTAAAGGATAAGTGCACTGTAAAATCAAGTTATGTTTATTTGGAAGCTGCAGCTTTAAAAATACTGTTGCCATATTTTTGCCCCTCCAGAGCCTAGCTGTGTGCCTTAAAAGTTGCTGACATCTTGTTACTGGTTTGCTTAATGTGAAGCTCCGCCCCTCTGAGGTTTCCTCTGCTTTCTCCTGCTTGAGCCTCAAACAGTAATGCTTGAGAGTTCTGTGCACACGCACGTGCACGGAACTCACAGGCATTACTGTTTGAGGCTCAAGCAGGAGAGTGCACGGAACTCACAGGCATTACGTTTGAGGCTCAAGCAGGAGAAACAGAGGATATCTCAGAGGGGCGGACTTAACATTCAGCAAACCAGTAACAAGATGTCACACTTCCAAGGCACAAGCTAGGCTCTGGAGGGGCATAGGTAAAAAAAAATGGCAACATACTTTTAAAGCTGCAGCTTCCAAATGAACATAACTTGTTTTACAGTGCACTTATCCTTTAAATGCGTTAAGTTCTGTGCTAATAGGTTTGCAAAACTCAACACTGCCTATATTACATAGGCTGCACTGCCTTATTTTCAAGAAGTTTTTAAAATAGCGCAGTTAACACAAAATTAGTATAAAACCAATTTTAAAGAGTTTAGGGAAATATATATGGGCAAGAGTCATTAGTGTACACATTTTTTCTGAGGATAAGGGAAAGCAAACAATTTAACATGTTTATTTTTTTTTACAAGATTAAAGGAAAGCTGACATTTACCATTACCATTACTAGAGATGGCCGAACTTTCGAAAGTTCGGTCTGTTTTCGAACTTTCGAACTATATCGAAAGTTCAAAAGTTTGAAAACGGACCCATTAAAGTCAAGGGAGTCAAATAGTTCGAAAACTTTGAATGAATACAACTAAAATATCAATGGTAACTTAATGTAATGGCTGTGGGACCTGGGCAATGGTCTGGGGAACATTTTTGAATATCCAGGACTTTTGAAAACTCGGTTTTACTCTTACACGCGTTACTTTCGAGCTCGTGCGGTTGAACATTCATAATTATTTCATGAACGACCACAGATCCGATGCTTGCGTATAGGTTTATAGACATTTTACTTGCGGATTCGATGCTCGCCGCTAGGTAAATAGACATTTTACTCGCGGATTTGATGCTTGCACCTAGGTATAATGGACATTTTACTTGTGGATTCGATGCTCGCGTCGAGGTATAGTAGAAATTTTACGTGCGAATTCGATGCTCACATCTAGGTATAATGGACATTTACTCGTGGATTCGATGCTCACGTCTAGGTATAATAGACATTTTACTTGAATACCGTTATACTCGAGTATAAACCCACCCGAGTATAAACCGAGGTACCCAATTTCACCTAAAAAAACATAATAAAGTGGTTGACTCGATTATAAACTGAGGGTAGAAAATGTACTAACAGGGATGGTCGGTTCACAGATCCGAACCCGGATCCGCCGCGGATTTATCCCGTTCGCAAGGCATTTTTCCGCCTTCCGAACTTTCGATTCGCGGATTTTTAGTATTTTCGAAAATTTTCAAAATTCCGAGTTTTCACCTAATTTCGAAAATTTTCGAAAATAAAAAAAAAGAAACACGTAATTTCGAAAATTTTCGAAAATACAAGGATTTCTTATTTCCATAAATCACGTATTTTCGAAAATTTTCGAAATTACGAGATTACTCGTATTTTCGGGACCCCGTAATTTCGAAAATTTTCGAAAATACGAAAAATCTCGTATTTTTCTCAAATTTATGGTCCGCTCGTGGATTTCGGATTTTTTCGAAAATTCGCGGATCCTTGAGCGGACCGGATTTCGCGAAGTTCGGACATCTCTAGTACTAACCACTACTGCCTTCTGATTCTGTTTTGAGGCTTTAGTTGCCCTTTAAATGACAGCAGAATTCCCATACATTATAGTCATTACTGTATGAAATTCTGTTTCATTTAAAAGACAACTACATTCTTCTTCCTTGGCATTCAAGATGTTTGGAAACTACAACTCCCAGCTAATAAAGCATGCTGGGAGTTGTAGTTTCCAAACATCTTGAATGCCACCCTCACCCTCCCACCTAGTTCAGTTTGTACCTGTGGGCTTCTCCTCGATCCAATAACTTGGGGCTTCCTGTTGGGACTTGTGCCTGTGTGCCAGCATTGAAGATCAGGTAAGCATTCCGGCAGCTGCGCGCTCATTCCCTGTACTGGTGCGCCGGCTGACGTCACTAATTGGCGCCGGGCTTGGCGCCGGGCAGTGACGTCGGCCAGCGCGCCAGTACAGGGAATGATCGTGTGGCTGCCAGAGTGGTAAAGTAAGAGTGACTCAAGTATAAACCGAGTTCAAGTTTTCAGGCTGATTTTACAGCCTGAAAAACTTGGTTTATACTCGAGTACATACGGTATTCGATTTCCTTGAAAGGTTGAACATTCGATAATATCGAAAGTCAGGAAAATATTGAAAATCTGGGTCCAGGATAGTTCGAGAAGTCCGAGTCCATTCAAACTCGAATAGTTCGGCTCGAACTCGGGTTCAAGTTTGAGTTCTAGTCCAACTCTAGCCATTACCAAAACATAACTCTAGGTGCAAATATTGCATTTTAAAAAAAAAAAAAGTGTATGCTTACTTTTCCTTTTTTCATTTTGTATATCCTTTTTAAAACCATCCACTTATTGCTGCAAGATGTATTTGGTCTACAAAATTTTTTTTTTGCCAGCACAATGTTTCTTTTTACCCACTTTTTGTATACATAAATTATTCTGTTTCAACCACTGTACATTTTGTTCACAAAAAAGATTTGGTCATCAAAGTGGTTAGTAAATTTGTTGTTTTTTTTTGCTGACTAAATGTATGTTTTTGTTACCACCGAATTTCTTTGGTTGACTAAATATTTGGTCTCACCCTAACGTAACCTTTCTAGATCAGGGGTATCAAACTTGTGGGACCAGGGTTTGAATACTATAACTCCATGCATTTGCACCCAGGCAGTTTTATTACATTTTTCACCTTGCGATTCTGCATTACATGTTTTAAAGGAACACTAAACTTAAAAATAAAGTATTTGGCATCCATTTCTATTATTCACAGGGAGTGAGAATGCTTATTCCCACCTCCCTGTGAATAATAATTTGCTCAGGGGACCTGGGACTTACCTTAGCGCGCTCCTCTCGCAAGTCTCTCCTTCACTGACAGCCGCTCTGCCAGACCGTGCACCCTGTCTTAGGCGCATGCACGCCAATACAAAAGATGGGCGCACGATCGGGACACAACAGCTGTTCTGTGCAGGAGCAACTTTTGAGAGGAGCGCGGTAAGTAAGTTCCAGATCCCCTGAAACTATTATTCACAGGGAGGTGGGAATAAGCGTTCTCACCTCCCTGTAATAATAGAAACGGATGCCAAATACTTGTTTTTTTAAGTTTGTGTTCCTTTAACTGTTGTTAATTTGGGAGACATTGAAACACTTGTCCCTTATAACCTCGTACATTATGGCCTGGGCTACAAAATGGTCTCCACCTTTTTTATTAAAAGGGCTTCTGTATGTAGAAATGCGATTTTCTGGAGAGTCTCTCTTCCCTGGCATTATTGTATTTTATAATAATTATTTGATATTACATAACCATTATATGGGTTGCAGTCTTTTTTACAGCCTACATGTAAAGGCTTTAAAGAGCAGTCGTGCAATTAACTGCAGCTGTTACATCTTTCCGTATACATCAACACAAAAGAAATTACAATTTATTGTGTCGATCATCCATATACAGTAATCTGGCTTTATGGGAAAATACTTCCCCTTTAAGAATATTGTTTAAAATTCTAAAAAATATAACATTGATCTTTTTGAATTGTTTTGAAATATCTATTGAAACAGGTAACATTCTAAAGTTAATTTTAGTAATGATTTCTTGCTAAACTAAAGCACATTGCCAGGGAAAATTGCTCTAACTTTCATTTAAGAACGAAAAAAGCATGCAAACCTATGTAAACTGTAACCTGCAAAGGTCCATGGTATCTAAATTGCTTGTATAGCTGCAGAAACTATTTTATCACACTGAAGTATGATAAGGACTTGGTCCCAAGGCAAACATCTCTTCTGCCCTTCTCTAAATAAACCCTACAACAAACCTATGGTTTATTTTCAAAATCTAGATTTCTACATTTTAGCATTATTACAATTTAGCATGGTAATTGTAATCTCTTTTGCAGATAACTTTGTTGTAGATGACAGCTCATGTGTACGAGCCTGCCCAAGCAACAAGATGGAAGTGGAAGAAAATGGAATTAAGATGTGCAAACCTTGTGCTGGTATCTGTCCAAAAGGTGCGTTCAGCTCCAGGTTTGGAAAAGCTCCCAGATGAAGTTTTGGGGAAGTGTGTGAAACGTGAAGCACATACTGAACTTATAAAATAGAAAAATATAGAAATAAATAATCCAGTTGCATTGGCAGTAGGTCAAATAAAAATGAAAAAATTCTCTTTGGCTGACTCAGGCCAAAAACGAATGCTAAACTTTTCTACTTGCCATATCCATAAACCTATGGTGTGTTTTTAACCATGCCCCTTAGCTGCCATCCTTACATTTGCCTCTATCTTCCTTAAATCTTGTCTCGCCTCTTTTCTAACCCACCATCCAGAAAGTTTTGACGAATTGCTCGTGAGGAAAGGCATTCCGGCCAAAGTCAGAGGAATGGTTGCAGATACTTTCTCAGCTAATAAATTAGGCGAACAAAAGCTTGAAATTTGCTTGGTTAGGAAATGTGTACGAAGTTGCTTAATGTTTAGTGTTTTAATTAGCCTATTGTTTGGTAGCCATTTGACAGTGAAGTTCTAATGTTGTCCTCAGGGGTCACCATCTTTCATAGAGAAAACAACTATACACGTGTTCAGCAGCTCTGGATTTTCCTTATTGGTACTTATTAATGATGGAATATACACCATATAACAAAATATTGTAGCTCTAGGTAATTTATCTCACAAAGAAAACTGTTTTTTTTAGCACAGAGGCTCCTCAGGCAAAACTAACTTTAGTATCCTAATCCTTATTATTAATTAGCTGTACAGTAAACTGCACTAGTTTCTATGCATACAGCCAAACGTGTTACAGATGCCTCAACCCAACTTGGTTTTGTTGCTCAAGTGAGTTCACAATATCTTGGTAAATGTCTGCAATTTGAATTTCTCCTCAAAATCACGGTTTTGCTGTGAAAATTTTATGTCAAAACAGAGAATCAGGGGTGGGGGGAATAAATTAGCAACAAATTTCTTTGAAATTTTGACAGTGAAATTTCGGCAATGAAACACGGTATTTACTGACATCTTTACTCCTTAGCTTTACTACATATGCATTCAAGCAAGATGCATCCATTGTTCGGGTGAATATAAATTACTGTATCCATTTACTATTAATTTACACCAGATACATTCAGGGGAATGCAAAACGCACACTAACCCTTTAGTGCTGATTTAATATGATGTTAGCCTGGGTTTTCACTCCAAAATGTCCACTTGTATTAAAAAGGTTTTCACTTAGTAGCATTAGTTGCGCCCATACACGTATAAAAAAAAAAAAAGAAAGAAACAAGTTGTTTTAAAGTTCTATAAAATACTAGATAGACTTTTAACAACGTCAGGGTTATTCAATAAAAGTTCTTATTGTTTAAAATGGTGCTAGTTTTGCCACAACCAATCAGATTGTTACTTTCAAATGTTAAATAGTTCTGATTGGTTGGGGCAAAATTAGCACCATTTCAAACGATAAGAACTTTTATTGAATCTTCCTGCTTGTTCTTCCTTATCTCTTCTTATATGTACATGTATAAGCGCAACCAGTGCTACTACCTAAGTGAAACCTTTTTAATACAAGTGGAATTTGAAGTGCTGCTCTTGTTCTTCTCTGTGAACCACTGGCACTGGAAGAAGAGCGAGTTTTTAGCTTCCGATTCGCATTGCCAATGCAGTGCTACCAGAGTGTTCCTACTATGGGGGAGATGTAATATTGAGTTTTCGGGGGTTAATGGGGTTAACTTCACACTTTCCGATGTTATATTAGGTTTGTGTGGGGTTAACTCCATTTTTCTGGGGCCTGCGCCATTTCCTCTTAACGGCACAGACGCCCGATGCGGAACAAAAAACATTAAAAAAAGTTTTACCCTGCCTCATTCTGCAACACAGTAAATCACGCTAAGTGAGGAGGTAAGTATTGCTCTCCCCCTATGTGCGCTGCGCTCCAATCTATTACTGGAATGCATGCGTGCATGACTTCTTATGTGTATTGCATGCATTCCCTGATGTGTACAGCATCACACGCGCACATAGCATAGCATACAAGCAGAGCATTGCAAAAATCTTGCATGCGCTGCTGTGTGTTATAATCACAGTGCAGTGCTTACTGTATTGAGGAAACATGTACAGTATATCAATGTTACATCAGCTTTCATCATCTCTACCAGTGTAAGTCACTATGCAATTTCCTTAGCTAGGGTTATAACGGAATTCCCCTGAAAACTGAACACACATAATCTAAATGTATAATCTCTTTATAACAATAAGACCAACACCACATTTTTTTATTAATATGGTCATCAACACAAGGCGGAATCTAAATTATTGGCCAGGTTTTTTGTCTATAAGTAAATTATTTATGTAGACAGATACATGAATCTCTATTTTATTAGTGGTATACAACTGTTCAGATGATAGGTAGACTTGCAGACTTTTATGAGATCTCTGGGAATATAATGCTCTGACTCTCACACAGAAACTGCACCCTAGAGAGTTATAAATTGCATCCCTTTAGAGGCAATTAAGTGCTTTAGTCTCGTTGCAACTGAGTTTGAAGCATACGAAGCACAATTTTCATGAAGTTAAGCCAGATTGATTAGACCGTGTACGGTTTTAAGTCTTTCCAATCCACAAAAGTCAGCACACCTATTAAGCTGCATTATTTTGTTTATGGAATGTGTATCCGTCAGAGTATTTATTTACAATGCAACTAAGAAACGTCTTCTTACATTTGTTATAAACACGTATTCTGGATCTCCTTCCCATAGTTTGTGATGGAATCGGGACCGGCTCCTTACACACGCCCAGACTGTGGATGCCAGCAACATAGACAAGTTCATAAACTGCACCAAGATCAACGGCAATCTTCATTTCCTGGTCACGGGAATCGACGGGTTAGTGATCCTGTTACAATAGTTTATTTATTGGAACACATATGTGCACTTAATTCTTCAAGCAATTCCACCTATAAATACATTAAGAAATCTTCTCTTTGTATTTTATTAGATTCAGTTTTATTATACCGTATACAAGTTGTTTTTTAAAGGTAAAATATACATCAAAAAGTAATAGGATCAAAAAGCAATTAGTATGATTCTCCCTGGCTGATTTCAATGGAAATTGTTGTTACAAATATTGTTATGGTTAAGGCCGTAAGCTATTTCCCTACCATGCTCCTACCTGTCGCAGTTATAGATTTGTGGGAAGGGGTTTGAGTGTAGTTGCCATTTAATTACTCCCTATCCTGCTGTTTTTATTGTTATACACCAGTATAGGGAATGTGGGGGATAAGGAAGTAACGATTTTAGTAACTTCTCCATATGTATTATTAGTGTTAGGATAATCTAATTGATACATTCAATGACAGTCTCTGGCTATAATGCAAGAGAAATAGCTTTTAGACTATAGTTCTCCTTTACAAAACAGATTTTTATTATCTTTGTAAATATTTACCAATCTGCAACATTTTTTTTGATCATTTTCATTTTTGCTGACATTTCCAGATAATAAATAATAATCTGATGCCCTTAATGAACGCCATTGCCAGTGCTTATCAAACCAATGTTTGGTCTAACTATGCTCTGTGTCCAACATCTTTATCAGAACAGGCATGTCACCTGGGGCACAGCAGGCTGGGTGGTTACAGACTAGTCCCATGAGCCAATGAGATTACTGGACAAACTGATTTTTTTCTTTCATAAATAATTCCATTTGGAGTACATGTCAATTAGGGATCATACAAGACAGCTTTAGGCAAGTTTGGTCAATATAACCAACTGTAAACAGCCAAACCATTTCTATCTGCATGTGATCATTATTTATCATTTAGAACTAACAATAAGGAGGCTGGGTTATTTCTTCTCTGCAAAAATGTTCCAGCAACTGTTTTTACTGTTCGTTTGCTCAGCAATAAAGGAGTTTTGCAACTTCTATGCATAGCGAATCATGGGTTTGCAAAGGTTATGTACAGTCCCTCCCCCTTGTTTTATTATGTTAGACCATTTTAAATCACAGTAGTAATATTGGGCACCAGTATTATTAGGCTTAAGAAAAGATTAAAATATTTTGGCCCGTCTGCCTAGGGATATGGCCGTATGTGATCAGAACTCATAGGTCCTCACCCTGGGTATAGAAGGGTGTGTGTGTGTTTATATTAGACTTTAGTACCTTTTTAAGTTGTCGCCTGAATCAATTAGGAACCGCTGACAATCTATGGCTGCCATGGAGATGCGTCTTAAACATTCATTAGCATTTTTTGCACTGATGTGTGTTGTTTTTGTTACAAACTGTGTGCGCAGAAGTCAATGTAATCCTGGGAGCATGGTGCAAACTTGAAGAATTAATGGATCACATTTTGTAATGATCTGTAAGGTATAAATGATTAATAAATGTTGTGCAAAAAAATGTTTATAATAGATTGTGATGTCTAATTTAAAGGGCTTGTCCACCCTAAAAATGAACTTTGGGCATAAGGTAGGTGCCCCTACCCACCCCCAGCCGGCGTGATATTTTTTTTTTTTTAAAAAAGGTTTCAGATCGCTACTTACAGCCCTTTCTCTCCCTTGGCGTCTTTGATCCGGCTCCCTGCTGAGAGGCAACCAATCACAGCTGTGGCTGCCAGGTATAGAGAACGCTGTGGAAACGAGGAGCTGTAAGTAGAGTTTGTGATTCTTTTTTTACACATCTACTATAGTGGTTGGGGGTGGGCAGGGATGCCCTATATTATATAAAAAAGATTTATTTTGGAGAAGGGCAGCCTTAGAGGGATCAGGAGGGATGGAGGAAGGGGGAAGGGCTCCCCTGAGCTTGCCACTGTCTCTCAGAGGACAGCTCCTACTTCTCATTTTCCTGGGCTTTGGACGCACTGCAGGAGAACCAGGGGCACATGTAAGTTAAGGATTTTTAAACTACCAGTGGGGCCAGTATGGGGTTAAAATTTAGTTTGGGGGGTGGACATGCCCTTAAAGTCTTTTTTGGGAATATTTTCTGGTTGTTCTTTTTCTACACCAAACAATTACCCCCATGCAATTTTTTTTCCTATCTAAAGGGTAATATATGTTTCTGTATTTTCTGTTTGAAGTTTGCAAATAAACATTCTCTATGTAACATCAATATGGTTATTATAATAGGGAAATTACTTGATCCCTGTCACTGTAAAGGTACCCCTGGGGAGGACATTCATTTAGCTGTTTCCCTCTCAGCATTTGTCTCCTGTCCACCCTCGTCATACATTCTGTTGTGAGTGCTTCACAAGGACGGATGTCATTAGCATTCCTCTGCTGGGAGGTGCTTTTGATCTACAATTAAGTAACAAGGTTGACAGGCAGAGTTGGTGCGAAGGTAGAGACGTGTCCCAGTGAAAATATGGAGGCCTCAGGCAGGGGCTGTGATTTTTTACAAGCAAAGTAGGCAAAACCCACAATTAGAACAAACTGCAACCCTAGGAGAAATGGCAAAGGCATGCCTTCCTTCAATGAGATCGAAATATAGAACATTTGTTGCAGTGTGTTTTGTGACCTGAATAATGCATTGTCTTTAACTGATGTCATCTGCTAGAAAAAATTACCATCTAACCCAATTTTTAAGGAAAATGTTTATCCATTTTTTAAATATGTCTTTATCTAAAAAAAGTATAGATAACAAAATGGGATATCTCAATGTTTGCTTTGTTAAAGGGGTTTCCCAGTTGATCAAACATTTATTTCTTCCTAATTCCTAACAAGTGTTTCTCTGGGGTTGCATTGTTTTATTAAAGGTAAGGAAAATTTTCCTCCCTTCATTCTTGGCACATTCTAATTAGCTGAGGAATGGGAGGTAAGGCATAGCTCCTTTACTCCCGTTCCTTTAATTAAAGCAGTAAAGGAATAATTAACTTTGTAAATGAACTATTCCTTTAAAGGACAACTATACTGTAATAATAGAAAATTATTGGGAACATCCAATCCTACCTCCAGGGCCCAGGTACCTTTTGTTTTTTAACTATTTATGAAAAAAACTTGATACTCACAATGTATTCTCTTTAATATGTACCAAATGTAATAAATGTTATTAAATTTAGTACAAAGATTGCAGATCAAACAGGATTGCTAAAATGAGTGATGATAAAGGGCTTCATAAAAAGCAGTCCTTTCCAGGCACTCGTGGGCAACTTGTTACTATTCTGCAGTGCTATCTCCTTTGCCTTCTTCCAGCAGGCCTACCAGCACCAGCAACCACAACAAGGGATGCACACTGCTTAAGTGAAACTTTCAAGTCTTTATTGTGTTAACCATATACACAATTTTTTCAGGGGTTTATGGGCCGAAATATTGTGTATGAGGTTTACACTAAGACTTGAGGCAGTCATCTCCCTAACCCAATGGATACAGCCATATTATATTTACTAGAGAAGAGAAATTTAGAGGGAAAAGCTAGATATTTTTATGTTGGAGTGAGGGTCTATCTGCTAAAGGCAATGTTTTTCATATCTTACGTATCACTTTTTTTGTAATAGTCAAATAGGCTTAAACTAAGCAGTTTCCAGGAAAAAATTTTAAGCCTATAAGATTTCCATTGACAAATATATTTGTCTAGAGAAGATATCCACATTTCCTCTAAACAGCAGATACTGTATGTATACTTTTTATTTATTCTGATGTTATCCAAGTATATAGGAGGGAAAGGGGTGGTAAATATTTGATCATCTTTGGTTGAAAATAATGAGAATGTTATAACACTCTATCCTGTAATCTCATTGAAAATGTAATTTATGTTTCCCTTTGACACATTTTTGGAAGTCCAGTGATCAAATGAATGAAATAGATTCTACTGCTTTATTTAACTAAAGACTGTGATTTTTGTCTCTTGGTTAAATAAGTAGAATAGTAAAATTTATTGTAAATAACTAGTGATTAAGGCACATTATATAAATAATAAGAAATAATAGCTCTAATGGGGTAATAGTGCTATAGTAAACCATCCCAACATATCACTACTAAAGAAAATCCAGTAGATACTACAGCACAGTTCGGAGAAAGTGTATTATAAAATCATTTTAACATAAATCCTGGGGAATATAAAGTGAAAGAATGTACAAAAATATATAAAAAATTTAAAACCAAGCCTGAGTTTAAACCCAGCCTAAGTTTATATGAGAGTTAAACATGGGCCTTAATTTAACTATCCTTTTACAAATGAACAATTATTGCATTAAAGTGTGTTTAACATAGATTTTCTGTTAATGTTAGGACTACTAGAAGTAGATGAGCAACAAACATTTTATTAGAAAAGTTGACCAGTTAAGTTATTTGAAATAATCATCATTGAAGCATCTAGCTATGGAAACTCTAGCAGACTTTTGTCTTGCTGAAAAGATCCAACCATTGGAGGTGCAAAGAACCAAATATACAGAATCAGGATTAGCTGAACACTTGTAGTTCCTGTGTGGTTTTGTGAAAATTCAGTATTTACACTGCCTGGGAACTTTGTTTTGCATGGGGTGCATCTAATGTTAGTTTTTTGCCATTGTCTATTCTTAGATTATATCCCCTAAACATGCTATCTTTGAATGTGCCTTATAGCATATACTGTACCTATATCAGGGACCAGTAATTTAACACAAGAGCCATACATACTGGATAGTGTTGTGAGATAGAAATGTTGTATATCGAGCATTATGTTACAGAATTAGATGCCATTGTAGGCTACTTTAGCAAGTCTTGAAGTAATGGTGCTGAATTCTGCTTCTATTGCCTTAAAGTGTGGAAAGTCACAATGCTTTGTGATTGATGTGAGTTAGGTTCATGCTTGGATGCATACACTAGAGAACCCTTGTTACCATAGGCACACTATTGGATTTTACCTTTGGCATTAGAACTGATTTATTATAAGCGTAAATAAATTCTGCCATGCTTTGCACTTAGTTTATTCATTCACATCAGGCTCTGTCCTGGGCAGCTTACAATCAAAGTACATTTCACACACACTTGCAAATGATCCATATATCTTTAGGATTTGGTATTACACTTATAGAGAAATGGAATTCAACATTATGGAGCTTACTAATATATATATTCATTGTCTACTATTGCAATACAATTTATTCAGACCCAGTTTTTTTCAATGACATTGCAGTCAGATACAAACTTTGCTGACTGGTTCTATTTAATACGCGGGCACAGAAGTCGTAACTCCAACACACTCAATCACATTTTATTTTTATTTCCATTTTTTTTTATAAACATAGGATGCAAAAATTGGCAACAACTTTCCAATGTGTGATTATAGAAAAGTCAAGATCATCGTAATTATATATCATGTGCTGCAAAACATTTCACACCAATTTTTAAACTAACAATAATAAACATAAATATAAAAAAAATTGAACAATGGATATTAAAACTAATATTTGGTTATTGAGGGCTGAGGCAACATTTCCAGACTTGGCACATAAAATGAAATGGTTTATTTTACCAAGTGTGTAACCACAGCTTACCAATACCTCCCTTACTCCTATACTCTGTAGCTTTCCACACCATTGTTATGTCCATCGCAAACTACAGATTGTATCCATCCTGTAAGCAACCAACCATTTGTATGTGTTTTATATTTGATTGTTGCTATTTGGAAGCCAATCCACCTTGTAGATCAGTACACTGACCTCAATGGCCACACATATATATATACGATTTTACTTGCCCGATCGAGCGCTCACGCGACATTTGATCAATCCTGCCAGAACCGCCTCTCCCCCATTCTTCTATGCGACCGAAATGCGATCGCAAAATGAATGGGATTTTGCAATCGCATGATGGTCGCATAGAAGAACGAGAGGCAGTTTCCGGCAGATTGATCAAATGTCGAGTGAGCGCTCGATCATGCGCAAGTAAAATCGTATATATGTATGGCCACATTGAGTCCTTGTACTGATCTACAAGGTGGATTGGCTTCCAATAGCAAACAATCAAATATAATAACACATAAAAATGGTTGGTGCTTACAGGATGGTACAATCTGTAGTTTGCGATGGACATAACAATGGTGTGGATAGTCTCATTGGTCGAACGTTGCGTGAGCACCAGCCTCTAATGTCTAGTTTGAATACCAAGCCATGTCAACACATTTTATTCAGAGATGCTTACTGTATATTTTTTTTGAAAACATTTAGTTATAAATGTCCACTCTTTAATGGCTAAACTTGGTTTATGCTATTCACACATAGTGAGTTTAATAGTTATACTAAAGGTGTTTTTTACATTTTCTGTCTTCCCCTTTACTCAACCATTTGACCCATGAGAGATTGCAAGCAAGTCCTGTAGGCTAAATGGATTTTGTCATGTCAATAACTGCAAACCTTCCTATTTGATGTGCAGTCAATGTTTTTTTAAACAGATAATTTCCTCCAGGTGGAATTAGTTTAGGGTCAGCACAGACACCTGTAAATGTTATTAAGGCACTTTTTATAATAATGATGCCAAATGCATTTCAGGAACAATATGAGTCTTGTTAATACCTTTACTTGTTATGTTTAACATTCACATTTAAAGATGCAAAAGTTTGCCCAGTGCTATTATTTGCAGCGACCAATCAGATGTTAGCATTTTATAGGGTTACTTTCAGTTAGCAATCACCTGATTGGTTTACCTTTGCAATTCATACAGCAGAACATTCTACCTTTATATAATTGTTGGTACTTTGAACATTGCTTGTATTTGCGAATTCTGCTTCACCGACTGGTTATCAAACATCAAATGTTAAGTAAAACATTTCACTGTCGGATATCGCTCACATCTCCATCAAATTAGATCATTTAACTCTAGCAGAGACATTAAAAAATCCAACTTTGGGGATTTGTCAACTCATTGGCAGCTGAGCTGCTGCATGGAATGAATTTCATTCCAGAGGAATCTCTTGGTGCTATTTCTGTAGAAAGGTATATTTTAAAAAGTTAGTGTCTGAAATGATTATGTTTAATGGTGTGTATGAGCAATAGTCGGGCTTGTAAATAACCTTCAGAAAGTTTCCTTTTGTTAGACACAGCGCCTCCATCAGAAATAACAGTGAATAATGAAGCAGCAAGGTCCTTCCGGAACAGGTATTTTAGCAAAGCAGAGAGTTCACCCAGGTCAGAGCCATATTTACATGTAATATAAACTTAGATGATAACATAAGGAAGCATTTAGTCCTGTCTGTGACCTTTTTATAGTACCTTTCCTACAGCAGTGATTCATTATAATAAAACTAGACAACATATGAAAAAATTTGTCTAGATTGTAAAAAATTTGCTCTGATTAAATCAATGTATCTCATGTTTCTTTGCAACTAGTCTCCAATAACACTCACGCTCATAATTATCATGCCTTTTCTTTCTTCCTTGCCGCATACTCCATCTGATCCTCTTGGGCTCAGGTACGTGGGCGCACGCGCTCGGCCACGCACGCCCGGCCAGCGTAGCCGCGCGCCCTGGGCAGTCTTGTCGTGCCATCGCTGCGGAACGTCCGCTGCAGCCCTTGCATTTCAAAGAGACGCGTGCAAACGATCCACGAATTCGTGACCTCACGCGGTGACAACAAGCACAAAGGCGGCCCCACTAAGGTGGCATGTGGTTAATACTAGCAGCTATTCACAGAGTAAAGCAAAGTAATTTACCCAAGCTGCAAGATGTGAATCCGACAGGGATACCCAGACCACGCGTCCTGGTATACCCCCACATGGAGACGAGAAATATTTATGTATAGACCACTAATATATGTGACCATACAGCTGCTCTCCTAAGGATGTACTGTTGGATTAAGCAGTGTCAGCTAGTTCCAGACACCAATACACTGCCACTTCCATACTATCAATGAACATGGGGAAAAGATTTTCCACTGGCATTTCCTCTTCTATACTGCTCTAAAGAAATACTCAATTCATTTCCCACAGATGCTGATTTCTGCTATACATATTCACCACCACCTGCTACCTTCTTAAAAGTTACTAATATGCTGTCAGCAGATTCTCACTGTCATAGGAGTGCGTATGGTGTCTTAATTATATTGTGCAATTTCTTACGAGAGTCAGGCATGACGATTTAAAAACTATTTTCATGATAAGGCTAGTTCCATACAAATGACAGGTTGGCATTCGCTGAAAGTTTTCTGAGCGTTTTCCGGGGTCGCCATTAGAAACCCTAGCGTCATGAACCGCTCGATTTTACCATTTGTGTGAAAGAAGCCTTAAAGGTCAGTTGTATTAACCTTTCCCTGATCCATAGCTGCATATTACCCAGGGTAGACCTAAAACACTTTACAGGGAGATTCAATAAATGTTCTTATTGTTAAATGGTGCTAATTTTGCCCAACCAATCAGATGTTAGCTTTCAAATGTTAAATAAGATCTGATTGGTTGGGGCAATTAGCACCAGTTTTAACGATAGAACTTTTATTGAATCTCCCTGTAAGTTCTCACTCTGGGTACTTTCTGTAACTCCTGCAACACTTCTCAAAGTCCTTCTTCAGCACTCCACTTTATCCCTCCTCTCTTCCACTGCCAGTGACAGTCTGCAGTGCAGCCAATGGGAAGACACACCTCCTTGCAGAGCATGTCTCCCATTTTCTGCATTGCAATCTGTCACTCACAGGGAAATAGAGGAAGAGCAGCAGAGGGAGACTTTGAGTAAGTATTTCAGGAGTTAGGGAAGTACCCAGGGTGAGGACTTAGCAACTTAGGTCCTAACCCTTGGTACTCTGCAACTACAGAAGAACAGAAGTGAGAGGGAAGTGAGTATAATTGTCCTTTAGAGATCTATAACAAATGAATAGTATATGATAGTATATTTTCTGGTACACATAAAAGTATTTTTTGCTGGGTGAATAGGTTGGACTCGATGGACTTGATGTCTTTATTCAACCTCAATTACTATGTAAGTAAGAAAGACAGAGATTTTCATTGATGTATAGTTTTAATACTTCTAAGATGATCTCTTTTTCATTGGAAACTATTTTAATTGTTGAGCACTGTTTGGATATAAGTGTATGACTTGCTTTTAGTGCTATAAATTTAGGTTAAAACATGGGAATGATTAATTGCAACAGGATATTTTCCTTTAACTTTTATTGAAAGTGTAATGAAAACATATAAAAATGGGAAATTAGAAACAAATTTTTTGTCAATAAGAGATTTTGAGTCGAGATATTGAGTCCTCTTCCTGATATCACTCTTTGGTGAATTAATATACTGTATAATTTAGTTATGGGGTGCCATTTGTTCCCAGATCATTTAGTCACAAAACTATATTTAGTCAACCCAAAATAAATTCTGTTGGAACCAAACATACATTTAGTCAAAAAAAAAACACTTTTGGTGCAAAAACTATATTTAGTCGACCAAATAAATTCAGTGGTATGAAATCATACATTTAGTCACATAACAAAAACTTTGGTGACAAAACTTATTTAGGTCGAACAAAATAATTCTGTAGTAACAAATATTAAGTCATTAAAAAACAATGTTTGATGACAATACTATATTTAGTCAACCAAAAGAAATTTGGTGTTTACAAAACATATTTAATCATCAAATGATGTTTTGGTGACAAACTATATTAGTTGACAAATATACATTTAGTAGCAAAAAACAACTGTAGCACACAACGTATATATTTCGATGACCAAATCTATTTTGGTGAACAATGACAGTGGGTTGAAACAGATATTTTTTGTATACAAAAATTCATAAAGAGTACATTATGTTGGCAAAGAAAATTTGGTAGACCAAAAAAATCTTGTAGCGCAAGTGTATGTTTTTAGTACACAAAATGAAGGAAAAGAAGCTACTTTTTGTCTTAAAAATGCAATTTTGTGCACCAGATTTATGTTTGGTAATGTGTAATGGTAAATGGCAAGCTTTCCCTTTAATATTTGTTAAAAATATATAAACTGGTAATTATTTGCTTTTCTTTTAATCCCTTTAGAAAAAACCTGCGCGTGGGCTGCGATTACTTGGTAAGTAATGCTGCTTCTGGTTCTGCATTGGCCCCTGTGTTTATAAACAAACAATCTTATAATGTTGACCAATAATTTCTGTAGACAAGTCTGTCAATTCTGTTCACCAAATAATTTCTGTAAAACAAATTTGTTTACCAAAATAATTTCTGTAAAAAATCTATCAATTCTGTTCACCAAATAATTTATGTTAAAAATTGTTGTTCTTCCAATATTTTTTGTAACAACTACCGTATATACTCGAGTATAAACGACCGCCGACGAATACTAAAAGATAAAGCCAACCGATTATACTCAAGTAATGCTAAGTTTTCAATCGTCAACTAAGTAAAGCTATAAAGCATGCTGGGAGTTGTATTTCCAAACATCTTGAATCCACCTCACTTGGCATTCAGATGTTTGGAAACTAACTCCACTAATAAAGCATGCTGGGAGTTGTAGTTCCCAACATCTTGAATGCCCCCCACCCTCCCACCCAGTTTAGTTTGTACTGTGGGATCTTCTCCTGTGGGCTCTCCTCCATCCAAGGGCTTCCTCCATCCAGGGCTTCGGCAGGTACGGTATCTTAGCTGTATCCTGAGCATTCCGGCAGCCGCGCGCTCATTCCAGTGCTGGCGCGCCGGCTGACGTCACTGCCCGGCGCCGGACTTGTGCCGGGCAGTGACGTCAGGCCGGCGCGCCATTACACAGAAGATCGTGCGGCTGCCGGAATGCTCAGGTAAGCTACTGACTCGAGTAATAACCGATCAAGTTTTCAGTGATTTTCAGCCTGAAAAACTCGTTTATACTCGAGTTATACGTACATCAATTTAGTTCACCAAATAATTTTTTGTAGAGCAATTATGTTCACCAAATTATTTCTGTAGGCCATTTGTAAATTTTGTGCGTTTTTACATTTGGTCCATTTTTTACATTCGGTCAAAAGTTTAGTGAATTAAAAACTTTATTAGCAACCTTCAAATGAACCTTTAGATTTGCCACTTAGGTTCCCCACCAACCTAACTTTGTATCTTTTTCCCCCTCCATTTTACTTTGCACAATTACCATTGCACTTTGCACAATCATAGAGATTGTGGTAAAATGGTTCCGAACATTAAGCAACGTACAGCTATAGCGGGCATGCGCAATAATGCCCCTATAAGCTGTACAGGATAGGGAAGAGGTCAGAGTTTTCATTGTGGCTGTGGTGGATCTCCGCAAGTAAGTTTCTCTTACCTTCATTCCTGGACACTGGGCTATTGATTGCAGAACGGGAGGTAAGGCATACTTCTTAACCTCCCGGGCTTCAATCAATACATTAAAGGGCATGTCCACCACCCATTTTTGAATTTTTTTCGTAGTGTAGGGCTCCTCCCCCTGCTCCTCCGCTATTATATTTGCAGAAACTCCCCCGATCATTACTCACCTTGCTTCTCTCCCTCCGATGATCAGTCCGCCCCTCTGCTTGCATGAACTGCAAGCAGGGGGCCGGACCGCGCCACGTCCTTGATTGGCTGAGAGGCAGCCAATCACGGACGTGGTTTGCAGCTATCCAGAACGCCGAGGAGAGAGGCAAGGTAAGTAGGATCAAGGGAGTTTCTGCAAATATTAATATAGCGGTTGGGGCTGGGAGGGAGCCCTACACTACAGAAAAGGGATTTTGTGCTAGGGGGAGGGAGAGAAAACGGGAGGGAGAGGGAGGGGGGGAGGGCTGCAGTGCGCATGGCAAAATTCTCCCGGGGGAGAGACAGGAGGCAGAGTCCTATATGGACTCCTCCAGGCTCCTGGTGGTCAGTTTTCTGGACTTTGGAGGGACATTACAGGAGAACCATTTGGAGGAGGTATGTAAGGTAAGATTTTACTACACTACACAGTGGGCCAGTAGTGGGTTAAATTCTAGTTTTGGGGGTGGATATGCCCTTTAAAGGAATAGTTCACTTTGAGAGTGGATTAATCCTTTAATATTTTATGATAATAATAATTTTACCCAGCAAAATAAAAACAAATCCACACTTACCGTAGAATCAGAGGTTCCAGTAGATATATTCTACTATTTTTGATATATTCAACATTGTGTCTGCCAGCAAGCTTAAGGGCATCTATAGTGAAAAAACACATTACCCCTTTGCAAAGTTAATTCATGTACTCTGTGCTGCCTTTATCCTATCTATGTCAGTGACTCTGTTTAACCATGGTGCCAGATCTGTGTGCAGCACCCCCCCCTTCCCCTCCCCTCTGTTACCTCCTCCCATGTCTCACTCCGGCTAACCGACAGCTTCTCATGTGCAGTAGGAGTTAAATTTCAACTCCTGAAAAACACACCCACGCACAGTGGCCAATAGAAAGCAACTGTCATGGAGACACGGAAGAAGAAGGAGAACAGTAACGTTTACGATCTCTCTCTTTGTAACCCATCATAATCAGTGAAGTCTATCAAGAAGGGGGTCAAGTGCAGCCTTATATCTACCATGAGCTACCTCTCTCCCCCTGCTAATGCTGTTACTCTATGTTTTTACAGAGCAGGGAGGGGGATCACGTCACATGGATTTGATTGACAGTCCAAGTAGGAGTAGAGAATGCAATCACGTATTTTTCTACTGGTTAAGCGCTAACTGGTGTATCTCAGGACAGAGAGGGAATCTGAACAAAGTGATGACACTCTGGGGGTTGTGGGGAATTATAGAACACATGAAAAGAAAGAAAAAAAAGTTCATTTTCCCACTATAGATGCCCTTTAACGTTTCTGGAACAGAAGGGGAAAAAATAGTCAGGTGGATTTGGAAGGTTACTAATAAATGTATCATTTAACAAATACACTGAACTTTTGACCAAATGTATATACATGGACCAAATGTATAAAACACATAATTTACACATTTGGTCTACAGAATTTGGTGAACATAATTGCTCTACAGAAATAATTTGGTGAACTGAATTGATAGACTTGTTTTACAAGAATTATTGAGTGAACCAATTTGTTTTCCATAAATAATTTGGTCAAAAGAAAACACAAAATTTCCACGGAAATTATTTGGTGGACTAAATTGTTCCACAGAAATTATTTGGTGAACAAAATGGTTCCACGGGAATTATTTGGTGAACAGAATTGATAGACTTGTTTTACGGACATTATTTGGTGAACACATTATAAGATTGTTGTGCTTAATGAACATAGGGGCCAATGCAGAACCAGAAGCAGCATTACTTACCTTTGCGAGATCCCACAATGTTGTAAATTCCTTGCGAGATTTACTGAATCTCGGGATCCCAATCGGTAAGAAGCACCGTTCTGTGCCTCTGCCTTAAAGGATAAGTGCACTGTAAAATCAAGTTATGTTTATTTGAAGCTGCAGCTTTAAAAATATGTTGCCATATTTTTGCCCCTCCAGAGCCTAGCTGTGTGCCTTAAAAGTTGCTGACATCTGTTACTGGTTTGCTTAATGTGAAGCTCCGCCCCTCTGAGGTTTCCTCTGCTTTCTCCTGCTTGAGCCTCAAACAGTAATGCTTGAGAGTTCTGTGCACACGCACGTGCACGGAACTCACGGCATACTGTTGAGGCTCAAGCAGGAGAGTGCACGGAACTCACAGGCATTACTGTTTGAGGCTCAAGCAGGAGAAAGCAGAGGATATCTCAGAGGGGCGGAGCTTAACATTCAGCAAACCAGTAACAAGATGTCAGCAACTTCCAAGGCACAAAGCTAGGCTCTGGAGGGGCAAAGGTAAAAAAAAATGGCAACAGTACTTTTAAAGCTGCAGCTTCCAAATGAACATAACTTGATTTTACAGTCACTTATCCTTTAAATGCGTTAAGTTCTGTGCTATAAGGTTTGCAAACTCAACACTGCCTATATTACATAGGCTGCACTGCCTTATTTTCAAGAAGTTTTTAAAATAGCGCAGTTAACACAAAATTAGTATAAAACCAATTTTAAAGAGTTTAAAGGGAAATATATTATGGGCAAGAGAGTCATTAAGTGTACACATTTTTTCTGAAGGGATTAAAGGGAAAGCAAACAATTTAACAGTGTTTATTTTTTTTTACAAAGATTAAAGGGAAAGCTTGACATTTACCATTACCATTACTAGAGATGGCCGAACTTTCGAAAGTTCGGTCTGTTTTCGAACTTTCGAACTATATCGAAAGTTCAAAAGTTTGAAAACGGACCCATTAAAGTCAAAGGGAGTCAAATAGTTCGAAAACTTTGAATGAATACAACTAAAATATCAATGGTAACTTAATGTAAATGGCTGTGGGACCTGGGAAATGGTCTGGGGAACATTTTTGAATATCCAGGACTTTTGAAAACTCGGTTTTACTCTTACACGCGTTACTTTCGAGCTCGTGCGGTTGAACATTCATAATTATTTCATGAACGACTCACAGATCCGATGCTTGCGTATAGGTTTATAGACATTTTACTTGCGGATTCGATGCTCGCGCCTAGGTATAATAGACATTTTACTCGCGGATTTGATGCTTGCACCTAGGTATAATGGACATTTTACTTGTGGATTCGATGCTCGCGTCGAGGTATAGTAGAAATTTTACGTGCGAATTCGATGCTCACATCTAGGTATAATGGACATTTTACTCGTGGATTCGATGCTCACGTCTAGGTATAATAGACATTTTACTTGAATACCGTATATACTCGAGTATAAACCGACCCGAGTATAAACCGAGGTACCCAATTTCACCTAAAAAAACTAATAAAAGTGGTTGACTCGATTATAAACTGAGGGTAGAAAATGTACTAACAAGGGATGGTCGGTTCACAGATCCGAACCCGGATCCGCCGCGGATTTATCCCGTTCGCAAACGGCGGATTTTTCCGCCTTCCGAACTTTCGATTCGCGGATTTTTAGTATTTTCGAAAATTTTCAAAATTACGAGTTTTCACCTAATTTCGAAAATTTTCGAAAATAAAAAAAAAAGAAACACGTAATTTCGAAAATTTTCGAAAATACAAGGATTTCTCTTTAAATTTCCATAAATACGTATTTTCGAAAATTTTCGAAATTACGAGGATTACTCGTTTTTTCGGGACCCCGTAATTTCGAAAATTTTCGAAAATACGAAAAATCTCGTATTTTTTTCTCAAATTTATGGGTCCGCTCGTGGATTTCGGATTTTTTCGAAAATTCGCGGATCCTTGAGCGGACCGGATTTCGCGAAGTTCGGACATCTCTATACTAACTACCACTACTGCCTTCTGATTCTGTTTTGAGGCTTTAGTTGCCCTTTAAATGGACAGCAGAATTCCCATACAGTAATAGTCATTACTGTATGAGAATTCTGCTGTTCATTTAAAAGACAACTACATTCTTCTTCCTTGGCATTCAGATGTTTGGAAACTACAACTCCCAGCTAATAAAGCATGCTGGGAGTTGTAGTTTCCAAACATCTTGAATGCCACCCTCACCCTCCCCCCTAGTTCAGTTTGTACCTGTGGCTCTCCTCGATCCAATAACTTGGGGCTTCCTGTTGGACTTGTGCCTGTGTGCCAGCATTGAAGATCAGGTAAGCATTCCGGCAGCTGCCGCGCTCATTCCCTGTACTGGTGCGCCGGCTGACGTCACTAATTGGCGCGCGGGCTGGGCGCCGGGCAGTGACGTCGGCCAGCGCGCCATTACAGGGAATGATCGTGTGGCTGCCAGAGTGGTAAAGTAAGAGTGACTCAAGTAATAACCGAGTTCAAGTTTTCAGGCTGATTTTACAGCCTGAAAAACTTGGTTTTACTCGTACATCCGGTATTCGATTTCCTTGAAAGGTTGAACATTCGATAATTATCGAAAGTCAGGAAAATATTGAAATCTGGGTCAGGATAGTTCGAGAAGTCCGAGTCCATTCAAACTCAATAGTTTCGGCTCGAACTCGGGTTCAAGTTTGAGTTCTAGTCCAACTCTAGCCATTACCAACATAACTCTAGGTGCAAATATTGCATTTTAAAAAAAAAAAAAGTGTATGCTTACTTTTCCTTTTTTCATTTTGTATATCCTTTTTAAAACCATCCACTTATTGCTGCAAGATTTATTTGGTCTACAAAATTTTATTTTTGCCAGCACAATGTTTCTTTTTACCACTTTTTGTATACATAAATTATTCTGTTTCATCCAACTGTACATTTTGTTCACAAAAAAGATTTTGGTCATCAAAAGATAATTTTGGTGCTACGGTTGTTTTTTTTGCTGACTAATGTATGTTTTGTTACCACCGATTTTCTTTGGTTGACTAAATATTTGGTCTCACCCTAAGCGTAAACTTTCTAGATCAGGGTATCAAACTTGGGACCAGGGATGTTTGAATATATAACTCCATGCATTTGCACCCAGGCAGTTTTATTACAGTTTTCACCTTGCGATTCTGCATTACATGTTTTAAAGAACACTAAACTTAAAAAAGTATTTGGCATCCATTTCTATTATTCACAGGGAGTGAGAATGCTTATTCCCACCTCCCTGTGAATAATTTGCTCAGGGGACCTGGGACTTACCTTAGCGCGCTCCTCTCGCAAGTCTCTCCTTCACTGACAGCCGCTCTGCCAGACCGTGCACCCTGTCTTAGGCATGCCACGCCAATACAAAAGATAGGGCGCACATCGGGACACAACACTGTTCTGTGCAGGAGCAACTTTTGAGAGGAGCGCGGTAAGGTAAGTTCCAGATCCCCTAACAAACTATTATTCACAGGGAGGTGGGAATAAGCGTTCTCACCTCCCTGTAATAATAGAAACGGATGCCAAATACTTGTTTTTTTAAGTTTAGTGTTCCTTTAACTGTTGTTAATTTGGGAGACATTGAAACACTTGTCCCTTATAACCTCGTACATTATGGCCTGGGCTACAAAATGGTCTCCACCTTTTTTATTAAAAGGGCTTCTTGTATGTAGGAAATGCGATTTTCTGGGAGTTCTCTTCCCTGGCATTATTGTATTTTATAATAATTATTTTGATATTACATAACCATTATATGGGTTGCAGTCTTTTTACAGCCTACAATGTAAAGGCTTTAAAGAGCAGTCGTGCAATTAACTGCAGCTGTTACATCTTTCCGTATACATCAACACAAAAAGAAATTACAATTTATTGTGTCGATCATCCATATACAGTAATCTGGCTTTATGGGAAAATACTTCCCCTTTAAGAATATTGTTTAAAATTCTAAAAAAATATAACATTGATCTTTTTGAATTGTTTTGAAATATCTATTGAAACAGGTACATTCTAAAGTTATTTTTAGTAATGATTTCTTGCTAAACTAAAATGCACATTGCCAGGGAAAATTGCTCTAACTTTCATTTAAGAACGAAAAAAGCATGCAAACCTATGTAAACTGTACCCTGCAAAGGTCCATGGTATCTAAATTGCTTGATGAGCTGCAGAAACTATTTTATCACACTGAAGTATGATAAGGACTTGGTCCCAAGGCAAACATCTCTTCTGCCCTTCTCTAAATTAAACCCTACAACAAACCTATGGGTTTATTTTCAAGAAATCTAGATTTCTACATTTTAGCATTATTACAATTTAGCATGGAAATTGTAATCTCTTTTGCAGATAACTTGTTGTGAATGACAGCTCATGTGTACAGCCTGCCCAAGCAACAAGATGAAGTGGAAGAAAATGGAATTAAGATGTGCAAACCTTGTGCTGGTATCTGTCCAAAAGGTGCGTTCAGCTCCAGGTTTGGAAAAGCTCCCAGATGAGATTTGGGGAAGTGTTGAAACAGTGAAGCACATACTGAACTTATAAAAAGAAAAGTATAAGAAATAAATAATCCGTTAGCATTGGCAGTAGGTCAAAATAAAATGAAAAAATTCTCTTTGGCTGACTCAGGCCAAAAACGAATGCTAAACATTTTCTACTTGCCATATGCCATAGACCTATGGTGTGTTTTTAACCAGTGCCCTTAGCTGCCATCCTTACATTTGCCTCTATCTTCCTTAAATCTTGTCTCGCCTCTTTTCTAACCCCATCCAGAAAGTTTTGACGAATTGCTCGGTGAGGAAAGGCATTCCGGCCAAAGTCAAGAGGAATGGTTGCAGATACTTTCTCAGCTAAATAAATTACGAACAAAAGCTTGAAATTTGCTTGGTTAGGAAATGTGTACGAAGTTGCTTAATGTTTAGTGTTTTAATTAGCCTATTGTTTGGTAGCCATTTGACAGTGAAGTTCTAATGTTGTCCTCAGGGGGTCACCATCTTTCATAGAGAAAACAACTATACACGTGTTCAGCAGCTCTGGATTTTCCTTATTGGTCCTTATTATGATGGAATATACACACATATAACAATAATGATGTAGCTCTAGGTAATTTATCTCACAGAGAAAACTGTTTTTTTTAGCACAGAGGCTCCTCAAGGCAAAACTAACTTTAGTATCCTAATCCTTATTATTAATTAGCTGTACAGTAACTGCACTAGTTTCTATGCATACAGCCAAAGCGTGTTACAGATGCCTCAACCCATTGGTTTTGTTGCTCAGATGAGTTCACAATATCTTGGTAAATGTCTGCATTTGAAATTCTGCCTCAAAATCACGGTTTTGCTGTGAAAATTTTATGTCAAAAACAGAGAATCAGGGGGTGGGGGGATAAATTAGCAACAAATTTCTTTGAAAATTTTGACAGTGAAATTTCGGCAATGAAACACGGTATTTACTGACATCTTTACTCCTTAGCTTTACTACTATGCATTCAACAAGATGCATCCATGTTTTCGGGTGAATATAAATTACTGTATCCATTTACTATTAATTTACACCAGATACATTCAGGGAATGCAAAACGCACACTAACCCTTTAGTGCTGATTAATAATGATGTTAGCCTGGGTTTTTCACTCCAAAATGTCCACTTGTATTAAAAAGGTTTTCACTTAGAGCATTAGTTGCGCCCATACACGTATAAGAAAAAAAAAGAAAGAAAAAAGTTGTTTTAAAGTTCTATAAAATACTAGATAAGAGCTTTTAAACAACGTCAGGGTTATTCAATAAAAGTTCTTATGGTTTAAAATGGTGCAGTTTTGCCACAACCAATCAGATTGTTAGCTTTCAAATGTTAATAAGTTCTGATTGTTGTTGGGGCAAAATTACACCATTTCAAACGATAAGAACTTTTATTGAATCTTCTGCTTGTTTCTTCCTTATCTCTTCTTATTGTACATGTAAGCGCAACCAGTGCTACTCTAAGTGAAACCTTTTTAATACAATGGAAATTTTGAAGTGCTGCTTTGTTCTTCTCTGTGAACCACTGGCACTGGAAGAAGAGCGAGTTTTTAGCTTCCGATCCGCATTGCCAATGCAGTGCTACCAGAGTGTTCCTACTATGGGGAGATGTAATATTGAGTTTTCGGGGGTTAAATGGGGTTAACTTCACCTTTCCGATGTTATATTAGGTTTGTGTGGGGTTAACTCCATTTTTCTGGGCCTTGCGCCATTTCCTCTTAACGGCACAGACGCCCGATGCGGAACAAAAAACATTAAAAAAAGTTTTTACCTGCCTCATTCTGGCAACACAAAATCACGCTAAGTGAGGAGGTGTATTGCATCTCCCCCTATGTGCGCTGCGCTCCAATCTATTACTGGAATGCATGCGTGCATGACTTCTTATGTGTATTGCATGCATTCCCTGATGTGTACAGCATCACAGCGCACATAGCATAGCATACAAGGCAGAGCATTGCAAAAATCTTCATGCGCTGCTTGTGTTTAATATCACAGTGCAGTGCTTACTGTATTGAGGAAACATGTACAGTATATCAATGTTACATCACCCCTTTCATCTCTACCATGTGTAAGTCTACATATGCAATTTCCTTAGCTAGGGTTATAACGGAATTCCCCTGAAAACTGAACACACATAATCTAAATGTATAATCTTTTTTATACAATAAGACCAACCACATTTTTTTATTAATATGGTCTCAACTACAACGCGGAATCTAAATTATTGGCCAGGTTTGTTGTCTATAAGTAAATTATTTATGTAGACAGATACATGAAATCTCTATTTTATTAGTGGTATACAACTGTTCAGATGATAGGTGACTTGCAGACTTTTATGAGATCTCTGGGAATATAATGCTCTGACTCTCACACAGAAACTGCACCCTAGAGAGTTATAAATTGCATCCCTTTAGAGGCAATTAAGTGCTTTAAGTCTCGGTTGCAACTGAGTTTGAAGCATACGAAGCACAATTTTCATGAAGTGTAAGCCAGATTGATTAGACCGTGTACGGTTTTAAGTCTTTCCAATCCACAAAAGTCAGCAACCTATTAAGCTGCATTATTTTGTTTAGGGAATGTGTATCCGTCAGATGGTATTATTTACAATGCAACAAGAAACTCTTTCTTACATTTGTTATAAACACGTATTCTGGATCTCCTTCCATATTTTGTGATGGAATCGGGACCGGCTCCTTACAGACCCCAGACTGTGGATGCCAGCAACATAGACAAGTTCATAAACTGCACCAAGATCAACGCAATCTTCATTTCCTGGTCACGGAATCGACGGGTTAGTGATCCTGTTACAATAGTTTATTTATTGGAACACATATGTGCACTTAATTCTTCAAGCAATTCCACCTATAAACACATTAAAGAATCTTCTCTTTGTATTTTATTAGATTCAGTTTTATTATCCGTATACAAGTTGGTTTTTAAGGTAAAATATACATCAAAAAGTAGATAGGATCAAAAGCAATTAGTATGATTCTCCCTGGCTGATTTCAATGGAAATTGTTGTTACAAATATTGTTATGGTTAAGGCCGGTAAGCTATTTCCCTACCATGCTCCTACCTGTCGCAGTTTATAGATTTGTGGAAGGGTTTGAGTGTAGTTGCCATTTAATTACTCCCTATCCTGCTGTTTTTATTGTTATACACAAGTATAGGGAATGTGGGGGATAGGAAGTAACGATTTTAGTAACTTCTCCATATGTATTATTAGTGTTAGGATAATCTAATTGATACATTCAATGACAGCTTTCTTGG